>OX442435.1:3569100-5018621 GCA_949361645.1 Spongilla lacustris
TCAATACTGCAAAACCTGACCCCCACACTGCCAGCAAGGGAGCACCAGCTGTCACACAACCAGAGTGTCAATGTGGCCCCCACTTAATGCCAGTGGAGAAGGCAGCCCTCACACTGTAAATTGAGTCAGTAGCCCCATGCAGCAATTTCAGGCGACATGTGCACGTATACACATGTACCAATGGAATCACACATGCCCCCTTCAAACACTACCAATGGAACCAGTGGAACGTTTAGCCCTCACAGCAAGTGGACTTATTCCTTAGCAGCCTCCACAGCGCCCACCCTCACCCCCCCACTACCTGTCCTTCACTGAAAGAGAGGGGGCTAATGGGACCATCACCACACAGTACAACTACCAGCCTTCCTCATTGCAAGTCAATGGAACCATTAACTCCCAAGCTGCAATTGAACTTAGTAACCTCACACTGCAAGTCCAGTCAAAAGCGCTGCACAACCAGTGGAGCCACCAGCCCTTCCACATGTGGTGTTATCAAACCGTTCACAGCCAGCCGTCAATGGAGCCCCCATAATAATGCCCATACTCTACAAATGGTTCCCTTTCATGTGTGGATTACACTGGTAGTGAGGAGGCTGGTGACTTTGCTGACAGTGTGGGGTCTGCTAACTTCACTTGGGAAGGTGTGATGCATAATATTGTTGCCTTTATGGACTGTGCCTACGTGTGCAATTTACATGCAGTTGTATATTCCACATGTTACTTTTATGACATTTAAAATGGTACTTATTGCTCCATGTACATAAAGCACTAGTTTCCAGCAAGAGGGTACATGTACATTTTAGATGTACAACTCAAACCTTCTTGTATGCCTTGCTTGCCTATATAAACCAACTACCACCCTAAATTAGTACTGATAGGGCAGGTAATGATATTCACCCACCAATAACAAGGCTTCACTTCACCTCAGATAAAATTGTGTGCACAGAAAACAGGTATACAGTGGCTCCAATAGGGACTGGTAATTTACACATAGTGTGGGGGCTAGTAGCTCCACTGGTAGATGATGGCTCGCCTAAAAGTGTTGGGGTGCCAAGTCCATATGCAGTTTGGGGGGGGGGGGGGGGGGGGGGCTCTGGACCGTTGATTGTAAAGGACAGGAGCTGGCCCCAGTGCTAATATAAGTCCAATTGCAGTGAGGGCTAATGGTTCCACTGGTTCCATGTGTTGTGTTAGGAGCAGGGAATGTGTGGGTCCATTGGTACATGTAGTTCAGAGGGCTGGCATTATTGTGGGGTGACGCCTGGTTATGTGGCAGCTGATGGCTGACTGGACTTGCAGTGTGCCTAGTGGCTCCATTTGAAGTCAGCAGAGAGGGGCTGGTGGTTGTACTGTGCGGAGCTGGCCCTACAGGCTCCTGTTTGTGTGGAGGCTGCTGACTCAACTTGGGCACTGGCTTTGTGGAGGCTACCCCATCGGCTCTGGAATGGTTCCATAAGTTGTGCATGGGCATGGACATGTGAGGCTATTAAGTTCAGTTGTAGGGAACAC
This sequence comes from Spongilla lacustris, assembly GCA_949361645.1. Taxonomy (NCBI): domain Eukaryota; kingdom Metazoa; phylum Porifera; class Demospongiae; order Spongillida; family Spongillidae; genus Spongilla; species Spongilla lacustris. Next base: position 3,570,610 of record OX442435.1, read on the forward strand.
TTTACAGGTTCCACTGATATTGTTCACGAGCTTGAGGTGAGGGGGCTGGTGGTGGCCCCTCAAATGCTGACTCAACTTATATGCAGCAATAGAAAGGTAGCGGGGGCGTGGGCTGGCCTCAGTGCGTGGTACCTGCTAGGTCCACTTGTGGAGTGAGGATTAATGGCTCATCTGGTAGTGAGGGCATGTGTTATCGATACATGTAGTTAGTGGCTCCCCTAAAATTGGTGGGGATGCCGACTCCATTTGCTGTGTGATGGCTGGCATCTCCACTGGCATTATTGTGGGGGCCACATTTCTGCTAGCAGTGTGGGGGTATGATAACTCTATTTGTGAGAAGGCTGGTAGCTCCAATGTTTGAGCAGAGGTTCCATTGGCTTGCAATGAGGAAGGCTGGTAGTTGTACTGTGTGGGGATGGTCCCATTAACCCCCTCTTTCAGTAAAGGACAGGTAGTGGGGGGGGGGGGGGGTGGGCGCTGTGGAGGCTGCTAAAGAATAAGTCCACTTGCTGTGAGGGCTAAACATTCCACTGGTAGTGTTTGAAGGAGGCATGTGTGATTCCATTGGTACATGCACATGTCCACTGAAATTGTTGCATGGGGCTACTGACTCCATTTACAGTGTGAGGGCTGCCTTCTCCACTGGCATTAAGTGGGGGCCACATTGACACTCTGGTTGTATGACAGCTGGTGCTCCCTTGCTGGCAGTGTGGGGGTCAGGTTTTGCAGTATTGAGTTCACTTGCAGTATGGGGGTTAATGGTTGGTTCCAAAGGTAGTGTGTGATTACAGTGAGGCGGAGTGGTAGTTCTATGGCCCCCATTGGCTCATGGACAGCTGACGCAACTTGCAGTGAAGGACACGTAGTGAGCAGAGGGGGAGGAGGGGCGAGGGCTGGCACCAGTGTGTGGTGGGTCTGTTAAGTCCACTTGCATTGAGGTTCAACTGGTAGTGACGGCATGTGTTCATGGTATATGTCCCCTGACCAATGAAGAGGGTTGGTGGTTGTACTGTCCCATTGGCTGATTGGCCCCTCTTTCATTGTTAGTAGGGGGGAGGGCTGTGGGGACTGCTACATATTAACTATGAGGGCTTAAAGTTCCACTTGTTCTGTTGTAGTGTTTGAAGAGGGCATGTGTAGTTTTCTTTTCCCCCTCAAGTACATTTACATGTACCCCTGAAATTTTTGGGGTTGCTGAATCCACTTGCAGTGCGAGGGCTGGTTTCTCCACGGGCATTATTCTGGGGGCTCGATTAACCACTGGTTGTGTGGCAGCTGGTACTTCCTTGCTGGGCTCCATCGGTGAGAGGACTCAACTGGTGTGGCTTGCTGTCTGGACTTGCAGTGTGTGTACTGTTAGAGGGTGTAGTGGCTCTATTTGAAGTGAGCAGAGAGGGGCTGGTGATTGTACTGTGTGGGGCTGGCCCTATTGGCCCTTGTTTGTGTGGGGGCTGCTGACTCAACTTGGGGTGGCATCTTCACTGACTTTGTGGAGGCTACCCCATTGGCCCTGGGTAGCTGAGGGTGTTCTGTAAGAATGGTTCCATGGGCTGTTGGCTGCAGTGTGAGGCTTTATTTATGAAGTTCAGTTGCAGTGTAGACTTTACAGGTTCCACTGGTATTGTTCATGAGCTTGCGGTGAGGGGGCTGGTGGTTCTACTGTGTGGGGGATCCCAGCTGACTCAACTTGTATTGAAAGAAATATAGTGAAGATAGTGGGGGGGGTTGGTCCCAATGTGTGGAGCCTGTTAAGACCACTTGCGGAGTGAGGGTTAATGATTGATCTGGTAGTGAGGTCATCACATGTTGTTGGTACATGTAGTTCATTGCTCCCCTGAAATTGTTGGGGATGCTGATTCCATTTGCAGCCTGAGGGCTGGCATCTCCACTGGCATTATTGTGGGGGCCACATCCCTGCTGGCAGTGTGGGTGTCTGATGATCTATCTGCGAGAGGGCTGGTGTCTCCACTGGCATTGTGGATGTTAGCTCCATTGGCCAGGTTAGCTGGTGGCTCCCTTGCTGGAATTATGGGGCCTGTTAATTCCACTTGATGGCTCCACTATTTGGAATGTGAGGCCATTAATTTAAATTGCAGCATGAGGCATAATGATTCCAAAGGTATATAGTGTGCACTTGCAGTGAGGGGGCTTGTGGTTCTGCTGTGTGGGGATGGCCTCTTTGGCCCCAGGGCTGCTGAGCGAACTTGTAGTGAAGGGCCTAGCCCCATTAGCCCCTGGCTATGTGGGGGTGGGGCTGGTGGCTCTTTTGGTAATTCAGGGGCTGCTCACTCCCTATCACTAATACAACCACCAACGTCAGTGGTACGACCGCCATCGCTACTTTTCTCAATCTCTCCATCCTCGTCCAATGACTCGACGAGCTCGCCTTCACTCGTGTTATACGTCACCATATCGTTTATCTACACCGAAAAACAACCGTTACAAGCCGTTTGTTTGGTGACCTTATAGGTGTGGTTATCACGCCCTATAGGAATAGTTGAATATTCATGCGCTCCGGAGAATGGAAACTGTTCCGTGTACATATAAAGGCGCGATTCGAGCGGGAAACGTGTACCTACTTTGCACAGCTGTTTCTCCGTAACGGTTTGTATGAAAATTAACGAACAGAACAAATCAATAGGTATAGGACCTCTCTACCTACAAACCGAATTTGAAGCGATTTGATTACTCCTACCTAAAGTTATGTCGGGTTTGAACCCGGTGTGGTATCGGACGTTGCAATCCTGGCACGGAGTAAGTGCAAGACCCCAAAATATATTTTGGCATAGAGAAATGGTGTAGTATGAAGTGCTGAAAATAGGAAGTCAATAGTGCAAACCCTTTTGAAGATATAGCGCTTTGAATTGGATGCTATATATATAAAATTCACAAGCATCAAAATCTCATAGAACGTTCCATATATATATATATAGTATATATATGTAAACAAATTAGGATTTAATCCATTGTCACCACTGAAAATGCAAAAATAGATATCTGCACCAAAATGATTTGCATGCATTTTGTATGTTCATGTAAGTTTAATGATATCAAAGATTGGAATATAATGAATACAATTGGCTGCCATACTGCACAGTGCCTGCGAGGAAGTAGGTCTTCTTACCACCACCCAGTTTATTGTGATCTGGCCCTAGCAGTACATGAGGGCAGAGAGGCTGGTCTAGTGTGTATTTATTGTTATTGCACTTAGTAATCTGTTTTATAGTGAAATCTGTATACATGGGTATGTGTTTTCTATGTTTTTCTGTAGTATCATGTTAATCAGATGTAATATAATGTTATTCAATGGTTGTTAGTGGTTATCATCTTGCAAGGTGTACTATTAATAGTGATAGACAAAAGCAAGTATGGAAAACTGTGGTACTATCCGTGTGTTTGTAGCAATGTTGATTGCCCCAACCAACACAGTATATAGTAGAAGCATTCAAATGCAAGTTGATGTAGTTTTCATCTGAAGGAAATTCCTATTGATCCTGCTCCGGGGGAATCAACCACACATTCCCTAGCCAATTCTCCTTAGATACCCAACAGCATAATTATAATTACTTAAACCTGGTATATCCAATGATAGGCATGGCAACAACATTGGTGCAAATCAATGAATGTTTAAGGAACATGTTTTGAAGGATGAATTCATCAAATTGCAGGGATTAAGGACATTATGAACTCTAGGGCTATGCACGTGCTACTGAAGCTATTTGGCTTGGGAGGGTATATTCCATTAAATCGATGCACCCAAATATAATTTTAATACTAGCCTAGGTGTCAAAACTCACTTAGCCTATGCAGCACCATGATCATACTCGTTACCATTTATATCCTAAATACTGAAAAATGGATGGATGGATACCTATGGATAATTGAATGGTGTAGACATATTAGAACAAGTGGTTTGTGTAGAATCTAGATAATGAACAAGAAATAACTAAATAGGCCTGCAGCGCCCAGAACACAAAGTGTGAGAAAGTCGTAACATACATCATAAGTTGAGATGTTAGCATATTCATTTAATTGATATACCAGTACAGCATTTGTCTAATGAACCATATTCACACAAGTTTTCACTTTCCAAATTTGCTTTAAAAAATATTATGTTTCATAAAATATCATACCTGATTCAGATATACCACTTTTGCCTTAAAGGGCTCATCCCATTTGACAAAGAAGTCTTGTTTTGCTTTTCTAAAGTCAGTAGTAACAGCATCCTATATACATAAAAAGCAACAAAGTGCATATTTTATACCATGTAATAGAAAAACACAACCTTAATAACATTGACGTTATTTTTCCAGCAACGAAGAGAACGATCTTTTAGATCATCAATCACACTTTTTACATCGGCAGGTCTAATGACATAAAACCTTCTTAATAACAGTAATTATGAATGACAGAACACCTACGATACTTTCCGATAATCTTCATATGTCAACCCGTCACTGCATAACATTGGCCATTGTTTGCTGCATAAATATTTTAAATACAATGTATGTCTAAGTCCTTTGAGTGTGGCAATAAGAATACAACACAATATGTAGGGCATTTGAAATTGTGTAAAATTTATTGAAACTATTTCTGAAACTAAGCCCACAGTACACAGGGTGATCCGATCCAAAAGTTGTGCAAATGATTTTGTATAACTTTTAGATCACCGTATACATGACAGCCTTGATTGTAATTATATTATTGAGGAATTGCAACCACTTCCATGCTTTCGTTACTTGCGTTGTGTTGTTGAACAAATCTCAGCATACAACTGCTATAGCTACACTGCAACTGGTTTAGAAGCTTTCCCACCCAAAATATAATACTCCACAAGTACCAAAAATATTCCTTCAATTTTTCAACCCAATTATGAGGTTCTTCAGATCTGTAGAACAGAAGATATTGCTAATAAAGGGTTTCAATCAAAAACCACCAAGCATAACTGACACAGGTTTGCTTACGGTATGACTAGTCCATTTTTGAGTGACTTAAAATCCGGTGTCTTGGCGCAATCAGACGGTGTTAAACTAGAAACTTTATTACAATATAAAAAATTTATTCAAACTTATAACACTAGCATACGTACCTTGTACTGTTGTTTCCATTTCTACAGCATCAGAGTAACAGAACTTAGAAGAACGCTCACAGCATGTTTTGTACCATGCCTGTATTGCACCATATGCATCAGTATAGGCTGCTTGTACTTTATCAAAGTGGTTATCAGTCATGTGTGAACGTGCCATTTTTGAAAAATCTGTCAACATCTTCACGAGATTAAGCAGTTCAAACCCTATGATCAAAGTTGTCATAATACTTGCCATCAACAAATTCTTTCCTTTTACTTACACCTTGACAAAGTAGTCACTCAATTGACTAAGAGTGTTCTACATATATGTATATGCATTATCGTGAAAGAAATACAGATGTAATCATTTAACTTACGATACACATAATAACCAACCACTGGTAGTACTGGTCATACTGAAATCAACATAAAACACAAACTATCAATACAGGGTGTTTTACAATAATTATTAATTCACCACTAGCAGTTAATCAACTAGTTATAGTTGCTAAAAAAATTCTGTCCACAAAAGAAGACTGCATGCTAGTGACATAAAATTGATATTACCATTAATGGAAGTAAATATTGATGAAAACCCCTCAAATCAAGTACATTGCAAAAATCAACCTTTAATAAATCTAAAAGTTTATAGCACTTAATCAATCCACATGCATGTACCTTTCATTATTAAATTGACATGAGCACTGAGTTAATAGATATAGAACATGTGCAGAAATAACCACAAGCACGCATATAGGGAGGGCAGTATAGCAGTATATGAAAAATGTCAGATATACTGTGTCTTCCTCCCCATAGACCACTGCCACATTAACCATATGTTCCTGTTCTGCAAGTATTAGCAATTTAGACACAATGAGTAAAAATAATATTGACAAAGTTTTAACCTCCTGCATAACATTTACACAGGATTGTGTTATTAATTGAATTCATTGACTTTTTAAAATCACCACATAGTAAGCAGATAGGCATTGTCCATCACTACAACATGGCATAAAAACAGTTTCCTATTTATACAATGGAAATGCAATTTAACATTTTTTAAATATCACAAGTTAAAAAACAGTCATGTACCTCAACATCCTTTTCAAATGCAATTTCAATTTTTCGCATGTGTGGGGTAGTATCAAAAGGACGGTAACAATCTTCTTGTGTTCTTGAGAGAACACGAATTTCTGATTCTAATTTTTTTATTTGGTGTTTGATGTCAGTAATAGTTTTTTTTTATTGTGTCCGAAGCAAAATTCAACAAGTCATTCACACTACACTTCATTTGCTCCAGCCAGCTTTCCAATGATTTCTCAATGGCTTGGTACATCCTTCAACACAGAAATCAAATTTCACCATAACATAATGTTTAATTTAATTTGGGAACATACATTTGTTTTAAATTTTCCACATTAGGAATTTTCTTTCCTGCACCTTCAGATTGCAAATTTGGAAGGTCTTGAATGTCTTTTCCATGTGTAGCTGTATAAGCCTCTATTTCATTCCTAGCAGAAACTGGTATCACATTAGCTTCGGGAAAAACCATACTTGATTCAGACTATGTGGCCTCATGAATATATCTGTTCACCCTCTCACAAATGGTATGTTTTTTTTCCTGACATTTTTCTGGAGACATTAAGTCACATTTGGTGATAGCAATTAAAGGCAGCACTGATCTATAATGAAAACAAGACTTAAAATAGTGCACATATATAATTAGATATACAGCACCATTGGAGATATACAGTGTCTCTCCCAAGTCAAGGTAACAGCAAGTATGTAAATCTTAAAACAATACTTAATCAAAGTTCATGTAATTAAAACTTCAATGCGTTCTTTAAATTTCACATAGCTCATTTCAACCTAAGAGACCATACATCTGGCCAAATTCTGTCTCATGAGAGTACACAGGATGTTTTACATGATCTTCATTTAGAATAATTTTGTCCAGAACTGAAAATCATTAATACATGCTCATTGTATAAACAAATACAAGTTAAGAAGTGGCACATCAAGTATTTAGCAACAAAGAGTAAAATGTGGTGCAAAAAATAGTTTGTTTTCTCTCTGCATAAAGGTGAGTTTAGAGATGCACTCTGCTTGCGATTTGGCGATAGATACAACCTTGCCCTCATTGCTGTTGATACCGTCATTGTACATGCAGCTCAATTTCATTCTGTTACTAAATATAGCTTGTATGTGTGCATTGTTGATATGATCTACGTCTCCTCGTACAAGCTTTTCTTTTAAAATGTAAAATAGACAAAATCATTTGGTCTTCAATCAATTGGAGGCATGAACGTTGAGAAATACACTGTATTAGAACATATTCTACGCTCAAGTGGGTGGTAGTAATGCAACAGTATGATTTATAGGTGCTTTATGCCTAAGATACAGCACATGACTTTATTTACAATTGAGACATAGAATATAGCATGCTTTGATAATTATTATGGGATACAATTTACCAAAATTGCTCCAATTACATACTGCAAAAACTCATAGTTGTATCCCTAATTGGTTATGTTTCACACAATTGGAGTCTTAAACACAAGAAACAACTACAAAAATTAACTACTACATTGGATATTTCTGTATGGATAAGTCATACAGTGATTGGTTTACAAGAACACAGTCAAACCTTTGTTTTTTGTAGAAAATGTTGTGATGAAATCCTTAGCATAACTCCCACTAGAGTGGTCATAGCTCATGCATGGTACATACACAGAACTGCTTGCCATGGCAACACTTGCAGCCCTTTCAGCCTGTTTGTTATCATCTCCAGCACCAGGGTTATCAACCAAGTACACCTTTAACTTGCTCCTCTTGCTAATCTCCTCAAGGAATGGAGCGTGTACAGTAAGCAATAAGTTCTTTCCCACCTATATGACATTTTCAGGTATGAAATAAATCAATGTAATACATAATATACTTTAGCATAGTGTTGATAGACATATGCATAGATCCTAATTAGGTAATATGTAACAAGCGTTTCATGCTACAATATCATATGGCATTCCAACACACAACATCGGGCAGCTGAAAAGTAGTATGAACAAGTTCAAACCTCACATAATTAGTATAATGATGAAAATAGTTACATGTAGGTCTGTTTAATTCAAAAGAACATCACAATGTCTTTGATCTGCTCTGAGCCATTCAGAGTCAAGCTTAGAGTGACTCATTAAAGATGATTGTGAGCACACTTTGCATATTATATTATGTGTCTGTAGTCAAGATTGCAGATCATACACCTGTTTGAATGCTTAAGAATAGCACTGAACATCATGAACAGTTGCATTCCACCAAAACACATGTGGAGCTCTTCTGTAATTTTCTAACACAACAGATTAGGTCAAAAAAGTGATGTTTTGTCAAATGTCAGATAGGCACCTGTGATTTCATATAGGAGTACTAATGGTTTTTGTTGAGATAGCAATCACAGTGTCAGACATATTCACACCAAATGTTACTAACATGGACATGAGGCATGCCTTGACATAGTTGGCTGCATGACAATTTTTGAAGTAATAATTGGCAAAAGACATTCTCTCCCCTAACCTATTACTACCCCTTACCTACTACTACCCTTACTCCTCCGCTTACCTATTACTACCCCTACTCCTCCCCTTACCTACTACTACCCTTACTCCTCCCCTTACCTACTTATCTTGTTATCACACATTATGATATGAAGTTAAATAACTACTTAGTGATAATTCTTAAATATGTATTTTTCCATGATTGCAACTGGAGCCCATCTTTGTACATCTATAAGTATTCCCCAACCATTAGCCAATGCTCAAATTACAACCATACATCTTTACAATCATTTGTTACTTTCTAGCTGTGTGTAAAACATGATTCAGAGGATTTAACAAACATCTCCTTTCATTGATGGGTCCAGTGATCAATTGTACAATGATCACTCCAAGAATATGGATTGTTATACACTAATAGTAATAATATGTAATACATCAAAGATGAGTAATAGGTTGCCAGCAGCCTATTTTAAGAATTTCATGCAACATGCACTGAATAACAGATGCAGAAATGATATATTACGAAGGGCTGTGTAGCAGAAAACACAGTACCACGGGTGGAGCTCACAACAGTTCTCCCATGCAGCAGGAGTGTAGACCACTCCCACATTCGGCCTCAACACATTTTCTTAACCATGTTGACCAATATCAATCCCGCTCCACTTGTATTTTATAGCAATTTAGACACTTCTCGAGACAGAATAATAACAATCAAACCCACTCATATTGGCAGCTAATAAGCCACCGCGTTTTAACCTCCTACCCGGAGAGTATGTTTACAAGGATACTTACAACCCCAACTATGAGGATTCAGACAGCCTCCATTCAAAAATATAGTTTCTTTTTGGAAGCAAAAAATCAAAAGGTGAAGACAAGCAAATCTATACAGTTAATATCGGGTGTCCACAAATGAATGTAATGCTTTTAATTCAATACAATTCCTTAGGATTATAAATCTAAATGAATTTAACCTGGTTGCATGCCCTACTGTCTCTTCCCTAGGCCTGCGAATGGATGATCACACAACCAGGATAGCTGTTGGTCTCCGTCTGGGTACACCATTGTCAAACCCACATTGTTTCATTGCATTGAAACCTTGGACAAAAAGGCTACGCCCCTTGATACGAAAAATTTTCATAGCAACGGACCTAATTACGACCCTAGCAACACATCTGTTCCTGTAGATGGACCTTTTTGTACAGACCGTTTCGATACAGTGCCGGCGTTGTCTATGCACAGTTTCTACAATGTCTACCGGTATTAATGATGTGCATCTCTGGCGCTATCTTTCAATCTTGGATGTGGCACTAGCTTGCAAATCCACATGGTGATTCTCGACCTAGGGGGATAAACGATGCCCTGGTAAAGTTTCCGCCCTTATAAAGTACCTTCAAATTTTAACAGTGTAAAGCCGGTAGGTTGTTTCTATATTTTCCAATGTCATCTCGTGGTGCCACGTATTCTACTAGAAGTTGTGAGCCTTCAGAATATTGTTATTTTTAGCGCTATCACCCGTGACGCCATATTCTGTATAGTGTATTGGCTATTTGTGTATGCATTGGTAAAGATGGATCTTAGCCAGATTGCTCTCTGGATGCATACTAGGTGAAACCCTCCTGCAACGGGGCCAGAGATGAACCCAACCTTACCACCTTACCAAGGCTGTTATGAAAAGACCGGCACAGCCCGGGCTGTTCTAGATCTCCCACGAGACAGCATCCTGCATACATGTATAGTGCATATGGCCTATCCATTCCTGCATATGGCCTATCCATTCCTGCATATGGTATTCAAGCAATGTGGTCTGAGTAGAGCCAAGGCCTGTGGTATTGGAAACAAGGCCTGCTGGGGTTTTACTGGAACCATGGTCCATGAAGTTGGCCACATGTACACCCATGACCCATCCAATGCTCTATGTAGTACACTCATCCAATGCCCCCCATGCACACCCATCCAATGCCAACAATGCACACCCATCCAATGCCAACAATGCACACCCATCCAATGTCCCCCATCACACACACCCATCCAATGCCCCACATGTATGGGTCATGCACACACATCCAATGCCCCCATGTACACCCATCCAATGCCACCCATGTACACCCATCCAATGCTCCCCATGTACACCCATCCAATGCCACCCATGTACACCCATCCAATGCCCCCATGTACAACCATCCAATGCCCCCCATGTACACCATCTAATGCCCCCATGTACACCCATCCAATGCCCCCCATGTACACCATCCAATGCCACCCATGTACACCCATCCAATGCCCTCCATGTACACCCATCCGATGCCCCCTATGCACACACACCCATCCAATGCCCCCCATGTACACCCATCCAATGCCCTCCATGTACACCCATCCGATGCCCCCTATGCACACACACCCATCCAATGCCCCCCATGTACACCCATCCAATGCCACCCATGTACACCCATCCGATGCCCCCCATGCACACACACCCATCCAATGCCCCTATGTACACTCATCCAGGCTTGTGGGGTGATCATTTCAGTTTTATGATGGTCTGTGGTGATCTGTTGCTGTACCCATATGAAGTTGCATAGAGTGAGGGATATAAAGAAACCATTTGCATACTTTACAAGTGCATGTGTAGCTGAACATAGCACTTGAAGTAGCTATTTTGCCACAAGAACACGTGAGCTTTAATTAAGCAAAAGGTGCAAAACATTTGGGAGTGGATCTCAGGTGTATCAACAAGAATGTTTATGTTAAAAGCCACAAGAAACTTGTCAGCATAGGAGATACAGCTGTATGGTGGCTCTGGTTCTACTGCTCTCCCCTTTGCTTTGATCCCTCTATGCAATTTGCACCCGCACACTCGGCACAGATAATCTAGTGCTGCACTTCCATTCTTGTGGTGCGCGTTATTCATAATTTGGGTATGTGTGTTATAATAATTATAGCAGGGCGTAGGAGACGCGGCACCACGGACTGAAAACATCCTTATCTGGCAAAGATACCACTATAAGCTGTTTTTTTTACCGACAGCACTTATAAGGGCGGAAAAAAAGCTACACAGTCGTGATTTTATGCTACTTTTCCCGCCTAAAAAGAACCATATTATGCGCGGAACGAAATGCAGTGCGCCACTCGAGGCTAATGGATGCGTGAGGCTAAATCTAATAAGAAGACAAGTTCTAGTTAAAGTTTGTTGCATTTTTAATCGCATTAGATCGATTGGCTGCGGAAACCTTAAGTTGAAACTTTAATGAGCTTGTAAAGGGAAAGCGGTTGTTGAAATCTTTTTCCTGTGCTCTAATTATGACCCTTTTTGTCCAATTGTAACAGCCATGGTGGAGGTCATGTTGATGCCCTTGCTACTCACGGGCTCAGCTGCATCAAGGTCGTTTTTCGAGGCATGCTGCTATCAATGCCATCATACATAGGTCACTAGCAGAAACAAATGTACCATCAACACTTGAGCCATCAGCCTATGCAGATCAGATGGCAAGCGACCTGATGGTTGTTCCATTGCTCCATGGAAGTCTGGCCAGTGTCTTGTTTGGAACTTTACTTGTGTGGACACCTTCGCAGTCTTATACATATCTGTTGCCACAAGGGAAGCTAGAGCTGTAGCCACAGCTGCTGAAGCCAGGAAGGAGAAATATGCTCTGCTGTCCAAATCCCAACATGTACCAATTGCAATTGAGACCTCAGGTGCCTTTGGCCCAGATGCTCTCAGTTTGCTCACAGATATCAGCAGACGTCAGCAGAGCATGACACATGATCACCAATCCCTCTCATTCCTTCTCCAGAGAGTGTCCATTGCTATACAGCATGGTAATGCTGCCTCTGTATTGGGCACCTCAAGTAGCATGTAATTTATATAGTGTAACCCTGTGTATCCAGTACCATTTATATATTGTATAACATATTTTAAACTATACAAAAACTAAGTTTAGGCAAATATAAACTTTGTTATTAAAATTCGATTGCCTTTTTAATAATCAAAATGATAAAATCTCATTAATTAATTTGACATACTGATGTATGGTAACTGAATTAATTGCAATGTTTATCAACTGAAGAATAACATAAATGGAAGTTTGAAAAAGTATTGACCCAAATTTGATGTAACCAATTTCTGCATATTCATCATCTGCTAGCTGAACAACATAGTGACAGATCTTCCTATTATATAAACAAAATATTAGACCATACATACATACATAGTGAAATATCTTACCAGAGGTTCAAATGCCTTTACTGGCCATGTATCAGCCAGCTGCACTATTTCAGTTCTACTTGCTATTTTGCCCTATAATTTCCTTCCGCCTCTGTTTATTTGTTTTGCCAGCATAACATCCACAATTCCTTCTTTAAAACAAAACATGTGTGCATGCATGCCTACATATTTAAAATATACCTCAATACTGTTAATAATCTCACTAACCATGGTGACAGATATAGAAAGTATCCTTTGATGGATAATGTATGTGCACTTTAGAAAAGCAGCATTGCTCACTGTGCGTCAAACGTTGAGGCTGCATATTCCTGCTGAATAGATCTGGTTATGGTACCCTGGCTGACTTGCTGTGCCTGCACACATCCAAATCATCAACACCTCTGGCATTATACGTTGGGATTTTGTCCTTGAAATTTTCGACTTTTTTAAAATCAAAATGGAATAAATTGGATCAAATAAAAATTTAAAAACCACATTCCTACCCATGCCAATATGGCTGCTATCTTTTGATTCCTCACAATCTATGTATATGCATGCAATGATTAAAACGAATGAATGAAGCTTGCTTACCATTCAACTTTTTCAAATGAAGTTCCGGACACCTTGACCTTCTGTACATCTTCAGCTTTTAGCATGTCTGATATGATGTAATATCAGTGTGTTTTCCAGTACACATGTATATTCATTTGGACTTTTGAGGAATTGGTATAATATTTATGTGTGAGTACCTCAAAAACAATAAATAACCATTTTCATTAGCATTTTGACTCTGATGCAGTCTACAGTGAAATAATATGTGTATTTGAACAAAAAGTACAACATCACTTACAAACTTTGAATTTCACAGGCTTTGGAAGTAAAACCTTTTCAGCTACCTATCAGTTTTAAATGTGAAATTTATTTACCTTGCAAACAAATAATCGTCTCTGCTAGGTAAGCAGCACCTGACATTCATCGTCTATGCGTTGCATGCAGGGAAAGAGAAACTATGTGACGTGGCACACTTGCAATTGCAAACCTTGCATGTTTTAGATTCTTACGTCGACCCATGTAGAATAAGTCCGCACCTTTTACAGCCAAACATCTTTTTTTTTTAAAGTAAACCGCCTGTCTTTTATCGTCACTCTAGGTGAACTGCCAGTCTGCCACTAGCTTTTCTGCAGGGTAGATCTGAAGTACACACGGCCACAGGCTCAGGGCAGTAGCAAAGTTCAACTGATAGATACACATGCATAAGCATGTGCACAGAAAGAAGCTCCCACACAAACAAAAAAGTGTCCATATACATGTATACACACAAAGTCAGTATGCATGGCCCAGTGGCCAGATAAACAATGGACACAAAAGAAAGTAGCCTTCTAGACTCTTCGATGGTGTTGGGCCTCCAACGAATAGAATTAATCAACATCTCAACTCAGGGTATTGAGGCTGTTGATCTAGCATTAGTTGCATATATACAAGAAGGACTTCTTCCCATGCATGCAGTCCTTCACAAGTATATAACTAATAAGGGTCCCTATTTCTACGCAAGGGTCCCCAATTCTATACGTAGAATTGGGAACGGGGGGTCCCCAATTCTATGGGGTCCCCAATTCTACCTGACACCAGGCTACGAACAATTAACACAGGTTTGAAGATACAACAGGCAGTTCTAATTCAGCAAAGGTGACCAAGCCAAAGAAAATGGCTCGTTAACAAGGAGAACCCTGAGTTTAAGATATCCAAACAACAAAGGTAGGCCTATCGATAAAATTAAAAGAGCATGCATATGGGCGTCCCCAGGGAGGGGGGGGAGGGGCCATGGCCCCCCCCCCCCCCCCCCTGTAATAAAAGATAACATACAACATACTTGCGCACCCCCCCACTGGCTGAATCGGCTGAAAGCGGACAGCACCCTCCCCCATTGGTTGAATATCGGCCGAAAGCAGACACTCCACTGATTGAATTGGCCGAAAGCTGACAGCACCCCCATACTGGTTGAATCAGCCAAAAGCAGACAGCCCCCCCCCCCCCCCCCCCCCCCCCCAATCTGGTTGAATTGGCCAAAAGCGAATAGCGTATTCGTGGCCCCCTCCTCCCCCCGGGGGGCGCCCATGATGTAGTTAGGTGTACAAAGGAGGCCTAGTCAGATTACCCGATACTAATAAGATGAATCTACATTGCAGCAAATACACTAAGCCATTTAATGAACCACTCCTGGCAGAGAAGAAAAAATTAGGAGAACAAGTACATGTAAATCAAAAACATCTCTATCGAGAAAGTGATTAGTATGTAGAATTTAATAAGGTGGAAAAAGCAAGGAAATAAGTTACAGTTTGTTAAAGTGAGGTTTGGTTGGATCCTACAACTATAACAGCCCTACATCTTGACAACGACAGTGAGGACATCCTTGAGTGTGATCCTGTTGAGGATGCAATATTCAGGCATTTGCAAATAGGCTTCTTCATTTGCAAATTCAGGACTGAGAGTTGTAGGATCTTACCAAACCTTACTTTAACATTCTGTACCTCATTTCCTTGCTTTTTGCACCATCAATCCTACATACGGTGAATCACTTTCTCGATAGAGAAGTTTTTGATTTACTACTATAATTTTAGACATCAAGCATTTTTGGTGACATACAGAGAGTGTCTCAAAGTGAAGGAATAGCAAGTACTTCTGAAATTCTTCTTTACTAATGTGAGAGGAAACAATGATGTAAATCAATGAATACTACAATCAAACCAATTAAAATATGAAGAAAAAAAAACAATACCAGGACATATATTTAAAACTTCTATGTGTTCTTTAAAGTTCAAGTTTCAAGTCTGCAATTTGCATCTTCACCTGCAGCTCGGCCATCAAAACATCTGTGTCATCAGGCACCTGCTCAACCACCAATCTGCAACCCAAATGACTTCTGTAAAAGATGCTGTTGCAATTTTATTTACTACTTTTAGGGAGGCCAAAGGTTCTACAGTTCCAGTACTGAACACATTACCTCATACAACTTCACCTTCAAAGATTTCATTGTCTGCTACAACATCTAGTTTTATCACCTCCAAGTGAACCACTTTTCAGATTGTCCAGTTATAAGGTTTGTCTTGCATGGCAACATGATATGTTGCATGCTATTGATATAACCTTTCAGTGATTCGAAAGTGATAATACCATCTGCTAAACTAACAACCAGCACCCGTCACCGAAAGATTACAGAAGAAGCTGACAAGAAGTACTGAAGAAATATAGAACGAGTGAAGATCCAGTATGCCAAGCGCTAGCTAGCATCATCAAATCAAAACATATTCTGCAGGAGTTTCACAGTAAGAATACCCAGAAATGAACGATCATCAACTGATACACCTCACTTGAAGCTAACAATGATCCATACTGCATCCAGTGAGTTTATTTGTCCATGTTTGTATTTAGTCTGAAACTAATCTATATGTACTCCTGTATGAATAGGTGTGAAAATGGAATTATATTAACTTGGTTAATGCTTTACACGGGTCAGTCCCTTTTCAAGTACAGTGCAGACAGTTCCCAGCCACCTACCTTAAGCCTTAGAGAAGCTGTTTGTACTGAAAAAGACCAGTTGAAATGCAATTCTACAAAATAAAAAGGGTGCAAGAATAGGCGCTGTCTTTGTAAAAGGATTTGGAGGTTATTGTTCAAGTCACTGCCATCCAAAGCATGCTTGTACAAACAAAGAGTGCCATGAAACAGCTGATGGGGTTGAGGAGTGTACAGTAATAACTGGGGCTGATTGTTATAATATAATGGTAAAGAATAGAAAGCCTATCAAAAATGCCAAGCACAAAATGGAAATGGTTTCTGAGGCAGTAGCCACAATGATCAATCACATCAAAGTGGGGATGATACGCACATGGATGTAGCATTGTTACTTTTATCCTCTGAATTTCCTTCTTTGTGAGCACATTGCTTGGCCTTCATTCAAATACTTCCGAACAATTGGATTACAGTTGAGCACACCCAATTCGTTTTTTTATGTGCTTGACAGCAAATTCTGCACAATACCTATGGATGTATTTTTTAAACGATGCTGTACCAGCTCATGGATCACAATAAGAGTTAATAAAACTCAGCCAGGTTGGATCATCATAGTATTTGCAATAGCATTTGCAACTGACTCTGTGCAGTGTTTCCAGTGTCTGCAGTGTTTCAAGCAGGCCAAATTATTGGAAATTATAATTTTTAAATGTCTATTATTACACAATATAACGATGTTGTTCAACTTAGCATGTAACTCATCTCCGTCAGTTTCAACGATTCCTATACCATCTACTCAGCGGCTCAAACCTCTTTCAACCCCCAATCAGTGGGAATTCAATCACAACGTACTGACTGCCTTTGCAAAGGTTTCGCAGTACCTCTAACATATCCGCTGTCTGGTCTCATTTAAAGGTCCATACATCGAAGGAGAGAGGGTATGCAGATAAAGCCATTCTCCAGGGAATACTCCCCTCGATCTAACACATTGAACGTCATCACAAGGACCAAATTAGTGAGAAATGCCAAAGTCTCAGTAGTTTGCACCAAACAAGAAAAGTAATTTTAACAGCCTAGACTTTTACATCACAAATCCCATCTCTCACAAAAGTTGAGCATGACAAAGCTATGAAACTCATGCATCTCAAGAGGTTCTTTCAACACAGCCACATAAAGTGTGTAATATAAAGTCACTATGTCGTGGTTGCACCAGATACTTAATAACTAGTTAACATACTGCTAGTGTAGTATTCATGTTGCTGTTGCACCTTACTTTAATAGTTGACTACTGAAGCAGTGAGCTTGGTTTGTACATGTTCAAATAAGGTAGTCATATACTGCATGCACATATTGTACATTGAGGGGGCATGGTCTGGCCTGACAGGCCAGTTGGCTTTTGATAGCACTGGTTCCAGTGTTTGCAGTGTCTGCAGAGTTTCCAGTGTTTGCAGTATTGATTTACAGTGTCTGCATGCTGCTGCCAACAAAATTGATATTTTCAACAAAGAACATTATAGCCATGGCACATATCGCTAGTACGTGTCCAGTAGAGTTAGTGGTCAAAAATGCATTAAAAAACGTTGGTGATGACGAATGAGCCTATACAAACTAGTGAAAATGTTGTGCTGAGTAGCTGTGCGGGCTGAATACCACATGTATGTATGCTATGCAGTCATAATTAGTGTGTAACACTTTCCATGTGTTAAGATATAAGAAATGCGCTGAAACAATGTTCCGTCTAGTTGTTAAAATCACTAAATGGACCTAAGATTTAATACGCAATTTCCTAATAATGGAATAATGTTATGTATCTACAGTGACACTTGTAATAATTGAGCAAAGCATGACTCCGGTTACTGAGTATATTGAACAAAATTCAAGTAGTTGTGGTTTCCGAGAGGATAGTTCTGATTCAATAAGCACCATTGTTGTGTGTGGTGAACTTGAATGCTACCAAAGGTAAGGTATTTTTAGATTCTGTTATTGTATTTGTAAGTGCGTCCATTCTGTTGCATTTCTGGCCATATCTGAGCTCTTGGTTGTGATTTTTTTTTTTTTCAAATACTGTAGAGTGACTGTAGACATTTCACATCATTTGTCTTAGGACGAAAGTAAGATGTTCACTGCATCAATAATGACCAACTTTCACCTCATCAATTGCAAGCCATACAGTACCAACATGCACAACACTGTTTGAACCATTCTTATTAGGTAGCATTACATGTATGTGAGAACTGTCATTGGCTAGTATCATTGACTTTGCCAGTTGCACTACAACAATATAATTCCTTTACAATTTTCACAGTGAAGTTGTTTGATGCTAGAATGTCAATTCCTTGTATACATGTACATCAAGACAAGGCATGTTGGAACAGTCTCCTTTAAATACTGATAAAACAGAAGTCACTTGATAAGTAACAATTACATTGGTGGAAATTTTATAACTGATGTTATGGATCATTTTATATCATTGGTGCAAAGGCACCCACAAATAACTGCTGTCTCGCTTATGATTCTTTTTTTAGTTAGCACAGTATATTGCTAATTTTGGGTTCAATTTATTGTAGCGTTTGAGAAATATCAACATTACAAAGCACTTCATGGTAGAGATAAATGCTTTAAGCGCCCATCTGCTCTCTAATGGAAGTGCCATTTTATACAATTGCATTTATTATTTAACTCAATCCAAATGACATCACTGAAGAGAGCTGTCAATCTATCATGAGGAGAAGTGGAATATTCTGTAGCAATCATAAGAGAGCAATTGTTGCAAATGTTTCAGGTAACACACCGGCTCTATACCATATATAGATGTAGATTAATACATACAGAAGCACATGCACATTGCAAGTTTTAGAAAGCGAATAAAATTTGCTGAAGACAATGTTGGACAAACCCCGGTGAACTTATACCCAGCTAACATGGCCACAAGAGCTCCACTATGTAAGTACAGACCGATATTGCTGATATCAAGGAAAGCACAATCTTGAGCCTAACAAAGCTCTCAAAGATACTGTTAGCTTTAGTAAAACTTCAAGAATGATACCTTGGGGTGTCAGATTTGTTCAGTTATATCTCTTCAATTATCTTATTATGGATAAATTCTACCTTTTCATCACAGTCCCTGACTCAAGCAATGTTGAAAAATGAAATTGTTTTAACATTCAATACATTCCCCCTAATTCTATGTGACAAAGTGTTAATCTGAATCTGATCGGCCCCAGTGGCTAAACCTGATCATAGATGAGCTCTGAACCATCATAGCTGATACATCTTTTTTATATTTCATTGTAAATTCATACACTCAGCACAATGCTTATCCTATTATCTCTTTAAGTGTCTAAAGAGATTGAATTTACTTGCGCCATACATTTCTGTGCTTTGCTTGCTGGATAACATAGGCAATGAGTTTTATAAAACAGTTGAACGGTAGAGATCACATCTGAACACAACTAATTTAAATGTAAGGTAGATGACACAACCTGCTAATTTTTATTAATGCTTATCTCCAGCCCACTATAAGAGCTCCATGGTATTCTTTGGATGATAATGACATGGATGATAATGATCATCATCATCATCATATTACTCAGATCCTGGCTCAGATCTGTTCCCAATCTCTGAATGATTTGAGATATTCAGCCTAAGCTGTCAGCCAATATGAATACAACTACACATTCTCCAACACAGCATAGTTCAAGCTGTAACACAAAACATAGGTTGTGTGTCGTTCATAACCATACAAAAGAGCAAGTTACGCATTATCAATACACACTACAATAGTGGTTAAACCATGATCTACATAATGAATTTCTTTACTACAGGTCCTGCATGTAACTTGTGTTGTGACAACATAGATAAGGGTATAAAATAGTGGGTGCAACAAGCCAGATTCCATCCACAATTTCTATACTGTTGCCGACAGCAATCAGGTTATCCCAACTCTTCAAAGGGATGCAAAACGAATTGCTTCTTTCTTGTTATCAACTCCTGCCGATGATGCAGCTTTTCATGTCAACATGTGTCTGATCTCTAGGATATATTGCATGAGACCATGGAATTGTTCGAACTATTTAAATTTCAGTGTATCAATAATAGCCTACTTACTCGTTCACTTGGAATTCAGCCACAAGATGGCAATAAAACAGAGGATACAGTTTGTATTATGACTCAATTTATATTACTATGTGCCTATGGTGGAAGCATTAAAGGATGTTTACATAACAAGCTCAATTATACTAACGTTACTAGTACCTGTGAGGACGTTTTGGAAATCATTACATCTGCTGCTCTTGCTTTTCACCAGAAGTCTGCCAGGGACTATCCTGCTGAACATATTTTGCCTGAGCTGATAAGATTTATACTCTGATATTGAAAGATAACAATATTTGAAGCAGCTAAGTATGATAAGTATGTTAACACGAATGTGAGGTTGCCAACTGAAGGTGATGATGTATAAATGCTCTGTACAGTTGCTTTGTACATGTGTATGTGTTGTTTTTACATAGAATTAGAATTTGCAGATTCTATTAAGGAAGGAGATGGTGAAAGTGTATATGTTATAGCTTGGACAGTTTGAGGAAAAGAACGTAGCACGTACCAACGTAAAGCAAACCTAGCCGGTACCATGAATTGCCCATCAGCTTTCCTTCAGTTGGACACAATGAGGTGCGAGACCTGGCCTCTGCATTCCTCAGTGAAGTATGTAATCATGTATATACATAACCATAAATATAAGTCTGCCAATGGAGAAGCAGGAGCTCAACTTGATTATGCTGTAGAAAACCACCAAACTGCCTACTTTGATAGAATATTCAACCCATTTGCTGAATCATTTACCAATTCGACTGAGCATGGTCATTTTCACCCTTGGTATTCTCTACAGCCGAAGGTATGGGTCCGATAGCAACCACAGTCTACAAGAGAATAGGATAAATAATTGCAGACAAGAGACAAGAACATTATTCTACCACACCTTTTTCATTGCGATACAAACTGAATTTTTCTTTACTCTGCTCAGCAACCATGTACCTTCAAGGAACCAGGTCTTTTCATTCCCACCCTCAATATCATTCTATAGTTTTAAGCAAAGGTCCAATGAACGTTTTTCTTTTGTCATTTTATAATTGTGTGATGAGTATTAATAATCCACCAATGAAATTGAGAAATGGCATTGCGGCATGTTTCAATGGAATGCAAAAACACTTTGGCGGATGTCAGACAACCACAAATTACTGCAAAGTAAACATGAGGTTAGTTCAAAGCCTTCTTGTTCTTGCAACGGTCAAAACGCAAAGTGCAAACGTTGGAAATGTGTTATATCTGGTCAACGATGCACCAGCTGCCAGCCTTTAAAAAATAGTCTGTGTTGTAATGCAGTTGTGCCGCCATCTGTGCCTTTGTCATCAGCAACGACATCTTCGCAATCATTTTCTGCACTCCCCCGCAGCATTTTAGTTCACAAGACAGAGAGAAATTTAGCAGCCGGCCATCGGCCATTTTCCGATCATTTAAGGAAATTTCCGTCCAAACTTTAATATGCGCAGTACTTTCACCGATCATTTTATTCAGCGATTTCGATATACTTTTGTGGCATTAATAAGTACTGTGTTCAGAGAATTGAATATAATTTACGTAACTGAACTTGGCCCTGTGCGAACGGAGGTTCGCGGCGTATTTATTATACATGTAGCGGTCGGTACACGTATATATGCATCAAGCCTATTAAAATCACGTGCGCAGTTAATTATGGCGGTTCTTTTGTGTTCGTAATGAAGCGATCTGCGACCAGTGCATCTCACATGGAGATAGAGCCAGAGCCTGAGGGAGGTTAAGAGGAAGATTGTATCTTTGAAAAGTGAAAACCTTCCAAAAGTGGCGCATTGAAATGGATCGAGAATTGAAAACCATATCTTGGCTCTCTAGTTCAGAGGCGATCGAGAAATATTTTGTCCCTAGTAGAACTTTTGTTTTCTTTACCAGCAAGCAATGGAAAAGTGGAATGTGTTTTTTTCTCAAAGGAAGGAAATAAGAGATCCTTATTATCAAATGAAACACTGGATGACCTTCTTCTAATCAGCACAGCTGAAATATCAATGAAGCAGTTTGATGCTGACCCAGCTATTAAACTATGGTGAAATGATAAAGTACGAAGGCCAGTTCGCAAAGTGAAAGTTCCTGGAAGTGCTGAAGAACTGGATTCATCACATGATTCATCCAGTTCTAAAGATTCAGAAGACGTGCATTTACTTAGTGATTGGGATAGCATTGTGCAATGTGATGATTTGTAACTGATGGTTTCTTAAAACACCTTTACCTTTGTGTGCATCACATAATATTTACTCAGTGCATGCAGAATTACATATGCTCTAATGCACAAACACGTTGCAAAATGAAATCTTATATTGGCCGACCATTTCCTAAAAAGGCCTACCAAATTCAAATATTGCTGGCCATTTGGCCTAACAAGTTCAGTTTCTTAAATTTCACTCTGCAAGATGCTTTGTTACAGCAATCGCAGCTGCCCCATTCCACTTTGCAGCTGTCGGCACTGCCATCACAACCATGTTCAAATCCACCATCATCAGTATCTCTAGATCTTTCAACATGGCCACCACCATCAGACTTGAAGTCACCTCAATGCAGTGAACCACATCCAGTTCATCACAGTCCCTTTCTGCATGTATGTTTACACAGTTACCACAAAACGGGGAGCTAGCGCCACCTCCAGATTCATTGCAATTCCAATGTGCTAGCGCCTCTCAAGCTCCAGTTCACCCTAAACAGAAAGTGTGGCAGGCTCATATGTCACAGCATGTAGGAGGCATCTTTCCAGGCATTATTCCTTCAGCTTGGCTTGAAGTTTTCATTTGTGGCCAATGTCATCAGTTATTTTCTGAATCACACACATCATCTCACAACTCAATCAGGAGGTGGCTGCTACCTCTGTTGGCTGGGATGTAATACAACTACCAAAGCTTGATGAAATCTTTCAGATCAAAGTACCTACACTTTGTTGCATCCCTTCCAAGCGGTTGCCTGCATTTTCTTGTTCGCTATCCACCACCTTATGCTCTGTAGTGCATGCAAATTCTATCGAGGCCTGGATTAAGTTACTGATGTTGGGGCAGTTTAGAGCTCTGTGGTGCTTATATGATGCACGCTCTTCTAAGTCGAACATCAAGTCAACTGAAAAATCACGCGAACATACAATTCAAGCTGCTGTGTCTCTTGCCCAAGATGGATTGTATTCGAAAGCTTGCCAATTATTGTCATCATCAGGGGTAGGGGTGGCCCTGAACCATGGCAACTGTTACAAGCAGGGCACCCAGAAGGACCAATACCTAAAATACACACTGATGCAATTGTAGTTCCTGCCAATTTTGATTTGATTCCGAGAAGGCCATGTTTGGAAGTTTGTCCCATGTTGCCATTCATGTTAACCTTTTGCCATTTTCATCATCCCCAGCTGAAAGAAGTGTGTCCACTCTGAATCGTGTTATGACGCAGCTGACTTACTGATGATCACTTGGACAATCTTATGATGATTAGCATGGAAGGACCTGACATCCCTGATGTTCGTTCTGAGGTTGGGAAAAATGCTTGGCCCGAATATACGGAATTTATAACGTGTGTTTATGATGGATGGATTCCACTACATAGGGTACATTACAATTGCAGTTTAGTGTATTCTTTCAATACTGACGTATATGCAAGTGTACTGCTCATTTACGTATTGAAAATACTGAAATGCTGTTTCGTTAACTAATCGGGCTGGGCTGCAGCTGGTAGACGTCCACGCCGCTTAATAAAACTGAATGGCGTGCCATTTAACGGTACAGAGGGAAGAATTTTATTTTGCCAACCCCCTGACATGCCTTTTCAACCAGATCTTCATTTTCATCCATGCACATCTCTCTAGCAGTTTCTTATGTACTTAGTATTATACTTTGTTTATCTTTGTAATGTCTGGAAACAATGTACCGATTTCTTTTGTTAAGCACAGCCTTGATATTATTTTTTCTAACTTTCTTCTTCATGTCATGTCTAACCCCTATATTTATATATATTACAAAACCCACCCCCCGTTGCAAACTTGGCGGTAAATCCCTGTTAGCTCCTTCTCAGCATGTAACGGTACCTCTGTTCAGAGCTGTACTACACCTTTTTTTCTTGCCTGTGGTTTGTGTACTGATGGTCCATGCATGTACCATATGGATAATCAGAGATAGCCAGGAAAGTTATTTGATTACACTTTGAATACATTTTACCAGGGCTAAGGATGTTGCTAGCATTGAGAATAAGGTTCAGTTTTTTTGTTGGACTTAGCCCTTACATTGTACACCGTTTGCCACACGTAACACTTAAACAAGTTGTTTTTTTGGAAACAAGTGAAGATATGTAAAGTATCTCCATGCAGAAACAAAAATGTTCAGACAGTTCTGGCAGATTGTAGACCATCATCACCCACCCCATATACCTACAATAGTTAGTCTTGTAGGCTGCTGTCCTACAGCTCAAGGATTGTAGTGAGTCTGGAACACAGGAATCTTGCACAGACAAGTTGGTGCCGGGAGTCCCCCAAATGCAGTGATGTTTTTCACTTTAGTTTGCATAATCACTGCCACCTCATCTCCTTACATGGATTGTAAGACCATCCCTCATGTAGTTCAGGCAGGTGCTTGATAATCAGAGATAGCCTGGAAAGTTATTTGAGTACACTTTGCACACTTTGCATACTTTTTACCAGCGCTTATGATGTTGGTAGCATTGAGAAGATTAATTTTTCTGTTACTTTTATAACAAGGTTTAGGATGCTGTTAGCATTGAGAAGAATATTCATTTTTTCACCATCACTTTTTAACAGGGCTTATGATGTTATTATCATTGATCTTACTTTATACTAGGTCTTAGGATTGTGTTTGCATTGAGAAGAAGATTCATTGTTTTTCTCTGTTTTTTTCAGTTTATGCTAAGCTATGGATTCAAACCTGATAGTGCAGGCTGATGTTGAATCACTGGTTCGACCCAGCAACACTTACTGGTAAAAAAATGTAACAGCAGCCATGATGAACGAACATGATGATGAAAATCTCTCAGGTGTTTAGGGGTGCCACTGTGCCTGTACATAGTTACTTACCAGGTTCAACATGATTAGAGATGGGTACATGTAGCAGCCTTTTTATGTTGAGCCATCAGCATATAGGAGGGGTAATAGGTATGCTAATGCTGATTTTGTGCACAATGCGGTAGTAGACCTGGATAAGGGAGGGTTTGTGGAGGAGGTATGAATGCAGTCCTTTGTCAGTAGTGGAGAACAGTGCAGGCTAGAAACGAAACGTCACACATATCAATAAGTACTACTTAAGGAAACGAAAATTTAAGTTTGAGGACCTACTGATTGCACATGGGTTGAGGATGTTAAATGCCTGGCATTTATTGCTGCCACACACCCGCATTCAGCATACAGTGCATTCAACCATGAACTCTCCAATCGGTGGACCTTTGTCTCAAGGACAATGTCTGTAGACATACAACATCTAATAGTTCCTTTGGAACATGCAATTCATGAATTTCTCATACCGGCCTCAACAGGCCATCCTTCAAGATCCAGTCTGGAACGTAGTTATCTTGCCCTACCAGACCGACTATGTGGACTGGGCATAGCCCATCCCACTGAAACCTCCTCTCCTGCCTTCCTTGCACCACATCCCATTCAAATAAACACACACAGCTAAATTTATCGATACTATCACACATTATAATGGCACTGATTTCAAACAAGTTTGTAGTTGCTGTAAGAACCTCATGTGCAGTTGTGGATTTTAATAATTTCTCCAATAGGTCTGTCAAACTAATCTCATGACTGGTAGGACTAGGACAACTAGGACCGTTCTCCTATCCTGAGATTGGGTGGGAGTTTTATAGATGTTTGTGCAGCACATGTACACACAGGGAGTGTCTATCTACATAATAGCACAGAACAAGAACTACATGTAGTATTGATTTTGAGTTATCAGATCCTGTGCTATTTTTCTACCTTCATTTGTCATGTCAAATAATTGAATACTGAACCAACAGCTGAAGGTTTAGCAAAGTTTGGGAAGACTTACTACTTCATCGCTTGTGCTCTCGTTTTGCATCACATTGTGTCTCATATAAGCCACATGGGCCTGATACTTCAAAAGGTGCACATAGATGTATCACTAGAGGTTGATGCAGTTATTCAAGGCTTCAAAATTAAGGATTCAAGTTTCGTGACTGCATCAAAATGAAATATGTTGATGCTTTTATCAAAGAACTTGAAATTTATTTTCCTAACAGTGAATATAATACTTTTGCCATATTTGACCCCTCCAAATAACACTTGGGGACTAGATAAGCTGGCAATCCTTGAAGACAAGTATGGAAATGGGGACAATCCGGACATTGGCTGTAGTGCATTAGAATCTGAGTGTAAGAGCATCAAACACTTTGTCCCATACATGTCGTAATACAGACATGAGGTCATTTTTGCAGCTACAAGTCTCCGATGCAACTCTTAAAGACCTATTCCCTCACTTGTCAAGACTAGCTTCCATTGCACTAATCCTGCCTGCAAGTACTGCTGAGTGTGAAACATACTTTTCTGCAGTGAACAGAATGAAGACAAATCTTAGACTGAAATAGGCTTCAGACATCAACCGTTATGTCAACTAATAACAATTTCAGTGGAGGGTATGCCTTTCAAACACTTCGACTTTGTAAAGGCTGCTAGCAATTGGGGTATCATGAACAAACGTAGAATAAATGTACTTGCATAAACTTTGCTGTGAATATGATGCATGTGTTTGAAGATTTACTACTCTAATAATGCAAGTTTACACTGTGATTATGAAAATACCACCAGTTTGATGAACTCTACCAAGAAAGCAGGGCCGTCACCGCCATACAAAAAGTGGTCCGGTTGTAGACAATGGTGGATGTGTAGGCGGAGCCGCCCCAGGGAGGGTGTGGGAGGGGGCACCCCTCCCACCCAGCTAGGGGGTGTGGGGGAGCACTGGAAGCTCGGAGCCCCAGAAGCCAACGCTTTTTGCGTTGTAAAACCCTCCAAAACTATACGCAATAAAAATATAGTACGTACTCACCGTCCATTCATTTAGAAAAGCCAACGCTTTCCGCGTTGTAAAACCCTCCAAAACTACGCAATGAAATACAGTACGTATAGAACTGAACCATCCATTCATTTATATGACACTGAGACACAGAGCCTCTGCATATCATTTTTTTAATTTAGCCTTTTTAGATGGTCCTGCCTGCAAGCTGTCTGCCATCAATGAAACAAATGCACGCGACGTAAAAACAACTTGTAAAATTTTCATGCAATGCATAGCGCATGCATGTATCTGATACATGAATGCGCTATAATTCATGCCATGGATCCGCTACTACATCGTCGTTATTTTATGAAGAAGTGTCCACCACACATACACAGTGTCAATTAACAGTTACTATAGGGGGTAAAGGATGCTTACTGAAGTATAACAGTGGCATCCTTCCAGTTGCAAAACCCTGTAGTGACTTGAGACACATGCAAAAAGGTTTGTCACTCACTAAGCTATTATAAAGCTATGCTCATATACACTTACAAATGGACTTAATTCTGCCTATAGCAAATGTGGCAGAACATCACATCCTGCTTTTGTCTTTCCGAAGCTTTGCTTCGGAAAAGCAAAGCATTTAGGTCATCAGGCAGGCTGGGAATTGACTCTCGCACATCGGCAATTGTTAATGGAACCGCTAGTTTAGTAACTTAACTTTGTAGCTATCAACATGCTGATGGGTCCTGTAACAGATCACAAATTGGTCGCTACATGTAATAGCGTGTGAAGTCAGGGCGGACGCATGCATATAACAGTAGATCTTAACAAAGAACATGTAACGGACGTGATGTAGAGCAAGAACATACAATGATGTAATAAAATGGGTCCAAGACCGAGACCGAGACAGCAGGGAGAAAAAGTGGTCCGGTTAAAACCGTGCAACCAGACCGGCGGCGACGGCCCTGAAAAGGGATATACCTAATGCATAAAATGGAGTGATTGGTAGTTGAATAAGATACTAACACCCTTATGTACATACAAATATTATCACCCTTGTGTACTATTGGTAAAAAACAGTGTGTTTTGGTCCTGCATGCATAGAGTAAATTCAATTCAATTGGATCAGTACCGATAATAGATAATACACCTTTAGTTACCTGGTTTAATGATCTCTTTAACTTTTGTGAAACATGGCCTCCTGAACAGAGCTATGCTTCTTGTTTGATAAACTAGCTAATGGATCATCAACAGTAGCTTTGACAAGCGTATTACCTCTTTAACCCTCCTGCTGCTGCTCATTAATTATTCATAACGTGACGTATTGCGAAAGGAATTTTAGCATAGTAATTGATTTTATTTGCTACTCGCGTTTGGAACGTTTTCGTTAGAACTCTGTGCTCTGTGTTGCCTATTTCGCAACACACGTTGGTAAGTGCCCCAGCTTCACTCGCTATGCCTTTTTAACGCTACCCGTGTGTTCCATACACGGTGCGAACGTTGTTTCCGTGCCGTATCGTACGTTATCGTACGCTTACACGGGAGAAGTCTTTGTTACTCTGAGAATTAGCTTTCTAAGAACCTACATGTTCATTTAAGGGTTGTTATACCAGTTTCAACGTATCTCACCACTTATTGTTGCTTTTAAGACACTTAGACGCGAGCACCTGTTGTGGGCTACAAATGGAGTTAGGCTTACTATTCAAATACGGCTGACAGGTATAAGTTTGCTACACGGCGAATTGCATGCAGATGTCGGGAGTCTTTGTTCTAAGCAACAATGCTGCTTCGCTTCGCGCGGAAACAGGCGTTACAGTTCAATCATCCTGCCGGGCATATATATATGCCCGTCGCATTACGCGAGAGCAATTATTGGGCATTTATATATGCCTTCCGCAGTAGGAGGGTTAATTCATGTTACTGAGAGATGCCATATGTATGACCGCAACATTGCACGGATTTGGGATCAGAAGGCTAGGGAAAAGGATTGTTCCATTCGGGAAGCTAGTGCAACAAGTGGTATCCCTTATGCAACTATATATAGGCTTGCTCACAATAATGCTGTCCACAGGTCTTCAAAT
This sequence comes from Spongilla lacustris, assembly GCA_949361645.1. Taxonomy (NCBI): domain Eukaryota; kingdom Metazoa; phylum Porifera; class Demospongiae; order Spongillida; family Spongillidae; genus Spongilla; species Spongilla lacustris. The sequence continues at coordinate 3,600,096 of OX442435.1, forward strand.
GTACAATGAATCCCCAAGAAGATGCTGGTTTGGTCAAGTGTTGCATGTGGTTAAACGACCGACGGGTTGGAATAAGTAAGTGCGACTTACTTAGGGCTGCCAAGTCGTTCATTGAGCGACATGGTGGATCATTTGGTACGTAAACTGGTCTGCCTTCAACACAATGGTACAATGTCTTTGTTCACCAAGCTCAGCAACGTGGCAACCGGCTATCTTTATGCAAACCAGTTGGCTTGTCACGTGTTTGGGCTGATGGTGCTTCGCCTGAAGTTGTGTCAATGTATTTTAGAAAGCTCTGCGAAATTGTGGAAGAGCGTGGATTGCACATTGCGAAAGACATCAACAACTTGGATGAAACCTTTCTAGACATGACTGGTAGCAAGGTGAAAATCATCACTCCTACACCCAAAAGGAACGTTTCAAAATTTATTTTCTTGGGAAAACGCATGCCTATTGTGAGTAAAGGCAGTTCACGCTTCCTTTCCGGATGCAGAGGCAACAGTTAGCCCCTAGGATTGGATCGACAATGGCATCTTTGCAGAAACTCTTGAACACTTCATCCACAGTCTTCCTAAATGTGGGTATAAGCTGGTGATTTACAATGGATACGAATTCCATATTCAGCCAGAAGTGGCCTCATTGGCCATTCAGAGCAAGGTGGAAATATTGACATCCACCGCATGTTCTCTAACCACTGGACAAACAAGTGTTTGGACCATTCAAGGCTGCCCTTAAACGTGAGGTTGACAGTGTTGCTGATCTTGGTATCCGTAAGGCTGACAAATGGATCAGAGCTTCACAACTACTAACATCACTGCTGCATTTGCTGCTGCAAGCATAAGCCCCTTTCGTGTAATAGACGCCATTCCAACTGCAATGTTTAACTCTTTGACCGTCAACACGGATAACGTAGTTAATTGATTATTTGCCAGTAATGTTTTTAATTATGGCTACCCGTACGGTCGTTGCTTAGTAGTCGCTGTTCTCGAAGAATCTCGCGGTTAGCCTCCTTAAAAAGATACTATCTGTGATAGAAGAGTGTTTTATGATGTTTGTTATGATATATGGTGTACTAGCTTGAAAAAAATCGGCAGCTAACAAGACCCGATTTAGGTCGAGCGAAGCGGGCAGGGATTCGAAGCCGTATGTTGCGCATATTACGAAACAGTCGATAAAAACACCATAGTTCTATCCCTTGTTGTTATATCTAACGTCCAGACGTTTCAAAAGGCTTCGCTCGCCCATGTTTTAGTAGAAAAAACGGGTGCTAATTCGAAGCTGCTGGTGACGATAGAGACGCCATTACGTGTACAGCTGCAGCTGTTCGTTCCCGCTTTCCTTTCAATTAAAAACCAACGCTCCGGTCATAGCTCTATGCCACTAGGGCTTATTGGTACACGGAGCGTGTAACCGAGCGACACAGACTGGTTTTCTATATGTGTGCATATATATATGCACTTGGCGGTTAACGCGAATTAATTTTTAGTATATATATATGCACTTGGCGGTCAAAGAGTTAAACCTAATACTAGTGGCTGCTGAGATTGGCGGTCAGAGAAGACATAAAGCAATTCATTGATGAATTAAGCTTATGGATACAGCTGCTTTACATTTGGAAAAATGCGCAATCATATGCTATCTTGAAACATGCATGGAGTTTTATCTCTTCAATCTGACCACTGAGGGTCTATAGAAACTATGAATCAAGCTGAAGTTTCCTTATTCTGTATCAGTAACTTTGCTGTTTTTGATAAGTATAGATATGATATAATATAGAATAGATTCATGCATTTTAGGTTTTCTGGCTTGATTTATTTAACCAAATAATTATCAGTCGTTCCAACACCTAATATTCATATCTCGCATTTGGAAACAGTCCTTAATACATTTGAAGTTAAAATTATTCATTATTGGTCAATTCATACATATTGAAAATTGAATTCATACATATTAAAAATTGAATTGATTATTAATACCATGAGTGAATGAATTTATTACATTTGTGGATTGCTCCCCTCCCCATAGGAAACTGTAATCAACTATGCATGTTTTAAGATAGCTGCAATGAGCTCAAATAGCGCACGTAGGCACTCCCTCATTTCAATTGTGAGAATACGCTCACAATTAGGCTTAGGTACACTGTTATTAACACCACCACTGTTAATCCATGAATATATCAACATGGTTAACCACGATTAGTGTGTGGCGCACACCAGGCATTTGCATGGTGCTGGCGGAAACCCTGGATGATGTTCTGGATGGTATAAGAGCCAACATTTGATGAGTTAAACCAAAGCAAACACACTGCAAATGAGCATGAGATGAATGTCAGTCACCTGTACCATAGTATTTTACAACTAGTTGATGACCTGAGTGAACAGCCCAATTCAAAACACTCCAATTGCTCATTATGACCACCATTCTGAAACCCCTCAAGGTTCATTTCTTCACAACCTTGGACAGGCTGTGCACTCTACATAACAAAGCTGATTCCTGCTCTATTTTTTCGTATCACCAAAACCCATTTGGAAATAGAGAAGAAAAATTTTGTGGTTGCAAAGTACAACTTCACAATATGGATTCTGAGAATGATGCCTCTAAGGCTCGCCATCGATATATTGTTACACCAGTTAAGAGATAAGTAAGGCTTAAATCTTTTCAGTACTCGTAAAATGACCCGTGCTAGCGGACCTATCCCTTACGCTCCGACCAATCCGCACAGAGCATAATGGATAGGTCCGCTAGCACAGCTTGTTCTACAAAAGGATTTAAGCTTTGCTTATTTCGGCCCAATCCTGAAAAGACTTGTACTATAAGCCAATACCATTAAATGCCGCTTGGTCTCTTCGGTGACCGAACAGCAAACAAAAATTTTTTGCTGTCCACCCGGGTATACAATTGTACCCCCAGGTGGACATTCAGGACAATAGACATTAAGAGTGCTCTTGACACAAACGTTAAGGTCCCTCCATGCAATGTAGTGGTGTTTCCATGGCTGTTCACCAGGCTAGTGGAGCTTACAGCAATCCTGATCACTTTCTGCTTCCTTAGGGCTGGAAAGAGATCTTCAGGTGTTCCAGGCATTTAAAAAATGGGGATCCCCGTAAATATCTAAGCCTTTTGTTAGGAGGAACTCTACATGTTAGTGTTGGAACATGCAGATGGTTTTGCGGAGGCAAGTGCTGAGCGAGGTCGTACAAACCTATTTAACACTATTGACACAGCTAACAAACACTCTATGTGGCAAACCTGTAGATGAGTGCCAAGAGCAAGCCTGAGGTCGTATCAAGGACATGCTCCATATAGACATGATAACACCCTCGTCTAGTCTATGGCCTTCACCTGTGGTTCTGGTTGGGAAAAAAAGATGGCTCCTTACGATTTTGCAAAGATCACTGCAAACTAAATTGCATCACCCATAAGGATGCATATCCTTTTCACAGATTGGAATGACTCATCTGAGGCTCAGAATGATTCCAGATGGTTCACCACTTTGGACGTACTGAATGGGTGGGTAGATATTGAGGAAAAGGACCAACCCAAGACAGCGCTCACAACAGGAGATTGACTATTTGAAATCAGAGTAATGCATTTTGGGTTACAAAACGCTCCTCCAGCAGTTTTTCAGAGATTAATTGACCTTGTACTCTCAGGGATTCAGTAGGAGCACTGCCTTGTCTACATAGGTGACATTGTCATTATTCGAAAACAAGCTGCAGAATGTAAGATTAGTGCTGGAAAGGTTGAGGGGTGCAGTTCTCCAACTCAAGCCACAAAATGTTCCTTATTTCATGACGAAGTCATCTTTTTGTGATACGTTAACACACAGCATTAGTAGCATCCCTGATAAAATCGACACTGTGAAGAATTGGACTGTCCCGACATCAACATGTGAAGTGCAGCGGTTTCCAAGACTAGTTCCATACTACCACTGTTACATTCAGAATTTACCCTCTACCAGCTGATTGAACGGGTCCAAGCATTCGAGTGGACTAACGAATGTGTTGCCTCATTCCAGGAGTTGAAGCAAAGGATGATATCGGCACCGCTGCAATGGATCTACAACATGAAGGGGTCAATCCACCTATTGTGAGCAGGAGGTGTGCCTCACGTCTTCCAATTTTGCTCCAATTTTGGTCTTGATATGAATGTGACTTTTTCCATGTATTGAGTTAATAACGTTAATGGTTTACGAAATACACGCCACTGAATAATAATTTTTTCATAAATTTTGCAACTTTGCAGTATCATATCTTGGCTGGAATACAATTGATAGAGGAGTTTTGGGCATCAAATTGAAGGCCATGATCGGTAGAACTGATCTATGATGATTATTTTGGAGTGTGAGTAAAGGGTTAAAATTTAAGCAACTTCAAAGTACCTTTTGCAATATAGAGGCATCTACAACGTGAAACACAAGTTCTTTTTTTTTCAACTAAAGCGAAGGGACTATCAATCTCAGTGCTTTTCAGGAATAAAAAGTCTGTGTATTGATAACCCCTGAGAACCATGCAAGGTTTTATGTGAGGCAGCCATTTTTGTCTCATCAAAATTCTGTTTTGTTTATACATGGGACAGTGTCCAGCAAAATCGGGCTTGTGGGGTTATAATTTTATCACTATAAAAATTGCACGTGGTACTAAACAACACATCTTCGTAACAGTACTACCGTTTCCTTTCAAATTTCATACACTTGTCCCACACCATTTCTCTGTGTGAAAATCGATTATTGTGATCTACATCGTTTTTGTGCCATGGATACAACAATCGTTAATCCCGCGGGTTAGAAATCCACATTTTTCCACGTAAAAGTGTTGAAAATGTGTCAAATTCAGAGTGTACATAGAGGAGTCCTGTAGCTATAGATTTATTCTGTTCGTTAGTTTCTATATCATCCGGTACAGAGATACAGTTGGGCAAACTACAGGCACATTTTCCCGCTTGATTCACGCCAATGATATAATCACCGCCTTCCCATTCACTGAGCGGGACGTGATTTGCCAAAATCATTGGCGCGAATCAAGCTGGAAAACATGCCTGTAGTTTGTTCAACTGTATCTCCGTAACGGATGATATAGAAATTAATGAACAGAACAAATCAATAGCTACAGGACTCCTCTATGTGCACCACAAATTTGACACGTTTCAACACTTGTACATGGAAAAATGTGGATTTCTAACCCGCGGGGTTAACAATTGTTGTATCCATGGCACGGAAACAATGTAGATCACAAAAATCGATTTTCACACAGAGAAATGGTGTGGGAACAAGTGTACGAAATCTGAAAGGAAAAGGTAGTACCGTCACGAAGATGTGTTGTTCAGTACAACGTGCAATTTTTATACTGATAAAATTATAACCCCACAAGCCCGATTTTGCTGGACACTGTCCATATGCTACAAGTGGTGTTATGTAAACTGTCTCACCACAGCTACCACTGTCACAACAACTCTGTTTAGTACTATTAATAGATTGGTAGTGTGACTGAAAATGCGCATCATTTAGAACAACTACAGTACATCGTCATGGGAACACGGTCCAGGTAAATGTAAGCTCTTATATACTGCTTCGACATGAAAGTTGGTTCATTTCGATTGATAGCAAAGAACAGCAACCAGCTGCAGATCTCGCAGTGCCTGAGCCCGTTAACGTCAATGTGCCGGCAGTGCCTGTGCATGTGCCGGCCGTGCCTGTGCCCACTAATGTTGATATGCCGGCTGTGGCTGAGCCCGTTATCGTCGATGAGCCGGCAGTGCCTGTGCGTGTGCCGACCGTGCCTGTGCCCATTAACGTCGATGTGCCGGCAGTGCCTGTGCATGTGCCGGCCATGCCTGTGCCCGCTAATGTTGATATGCCGGCCGTGGCTGAGCCCGTTATCGTCGAAGAGCCGGCAGTGCTTGTGCGTGTGCCGGCCGTGCTCGTGCCCGTTAACGTCGATGTGCCGGCAGTGCCTGCGCATGTGCCGGCCGTGCCTGTGCCCGTTAACGTCGATGTGCCGGCAGTGCCTGTGCATGTGCCGGCCGTGCCAGCACCCATTAACGTCGATGTGCCGGCCGTGCCTGTGCCCGTTAATGTTGATATGCCGGCAGTGGCTGCGCCCATTAACGTCGATGAGCCGGTCGTGCCTGCGTTGCCTGGACTACCACGTCGTGGGATGGTGGCGAATCGAAGAATACGGACACAAATTAGGAGTCAACGCTCATTTTCAACCATGTATTCACCTCGCCCGGTCCCCCCTCGCAGCAACCTTTCCAGTTCGCATTCATCCAACTCCACACGTTCACTCAGAAGAGTGTGGCTAACTGAGCAACAACCGACTTTGATTGTAAACATACATGTATGTCATCTAGCCTGTAATGGTAACAATATCATGCTCTACAATATTGCAAGCTACATCTATATATATAAACGGTGGAGTGTCCGTGTGTGTGTGTGTGTGTGTGAAGCACGGTTTTTCGGTCCTCTCCTGGTGAGGTTGATTTTTTGTTTGTTTTTTTTTTCTTCGTGAACAATGCAATCCTATTGTGCACTTTGTTTTTTTATGTTTAACCATTCAATGTTATTGTGTGTTTTTTTATTTTTTAATCACACGGCCACATTAATAAGCCTCTTACTAATTATATAGGCTATGTAAAAAAAGGCACGCAATTATTAATGCCTGTTACCAGCTATTACAATAGAAACATTGCGTAATAGTTAGTAGTTATGCTACGATGGAGTTAGTCATTGAGGATCTAAAGGGTAGAGAAAGGAAATTGTTCGATACATGCGTAAGAAATGGAGTTGATTTCAGGTGGCCTGAAACTGAAGAGACAGATAAACAACGTGCATGCCGTAGGGCGCAGCTGCGAAAAGACTGCAAAGATGCAGGACAGCTACGAAGACGAGCCTGTAGGGATATTGAACTTACAGATTCCAGTACTAAGAGGCAAAATGCCATGGGTATGTAAATTGCTCAGGCTGAAATGGATGAGGAACAGCGTGCTGACGTACAGGAGCTGAATGCTATGAACATTCACATTGCTCGGGCCGAAATGAATGAAGAACAGCGTACTGACATACGGGAGCTGAATGCTATGAACATGCGCATTGCTCGGGCCAAAATGGATGACGCACAACGTCTCACTGCTCGAGCAAATAACGCTACAACACATCGAAATGCCCGTGTGGCGTGTGATGCTTTAGGTACACTTAATGTTACGCATCAAGTGTGCACCAACAACATTGGCTCAATGAACGACGAATGTAGTATCTGTCGTGCGATGCGCTGGACCTATGAGAAAAGAAGCATCTGCTGTGATAATGGGAAAAATGCTTTGCAACCTTTTCCAGCTCTGCCAGAATTTCTCATGCAGCTTTGGAAAGGACAGGACGTACAATCGCATCTATTCAGAGAGTTTGTTCAATTATTAAACTTTTTTTTTTTTTTTTTTTTTTTTTTTTTGTTTTTGTTTTCTATTTTATTAAAATGAATGACACAAGTTATAAAACACTATAAAAACTACACACCCTAAAAGTCAGTAAAAGTAGGTGAAAAAAGTGTTCCTAGGATGGAGGCAGCATTGCCCCTTTGTACAGCCACTGAAAGACGTTGGAGCAGGTAGCTGTAACTTTTTGTGTCACCAGTTGTGACTGAGAGCCTGTGACCTAGCTCCTTCAGGAAGATCTGGGAAAGAGGACCAACTACTCCTGATGTCTCATAGGCAATAGGGGTAAAACATATGCCCGGGTGTCCATCCAGATAAGAGTATTTGACCTTTTTCCGGTCCTCTGCCTGACTGGCAACAGCACCTGCTACCATAGTGGACTGTGCCAGGTGAGATGGGGCATAGGTGTCGGAACAGGTGGCATCCCAAACCAAAAGGTTCCCGTTCTTCCATGGAACCATGGTGATACCGTCAGGACGTTTCCCACTTATTAAACAATTCACTTGCTTTAGCATCCATGAAAGTCAAGGAAGTCATGCCACCAGGTAGTACATACAATCCATCAGTGGTGATTCAAGGCAAGCTCTACCACAGAATTGGACCCCTCCAGGCCAGTACTGGTGATACTCCTAAATCTGCACAGATCTATGTCCATGATCCACACTACATGAAAATGAAGAAGCCAGTATTCAACTTGACCATGTGCACCTACCACAAGGTATTTCAAGTGCAAAATGTGACGTTCTTCATTCCCTTTTGGTACAACTGCAAAATTTACTCCACACCTGCAATCCATATGTTAGGGACTTCAAAACAGCATGTGTAATGTCAACATGAGGCCAGCTGGAGAGCATGTGCGGCGCTACAATTCTGGCCATACTGAGATATCTGTATTGGTAGATGAAGAGCCAGGCCCAAGGGATATTGTGGTCCATCTGCGAGATGGTGGCTTACAAACTATAGCTGACACACACCGATCACATGATGCTCTGCACTTTGTATTGCTATTTCCATATGGAGCTGATGGCTGGCATCTTGGTCTGACACACAGCATGGAAGAAACAAAACACCTTACTGCAATGAAGTATTATTCATTTCACCTTCAGCAGCGATACACACATTGTGATGCCTTGCTTCATGGGGGACGCCTCTTCCAAGAGTACTGTTGTATGGCTTTTGCTAAGGTAGAAAACCAGTGGCTCTACTATCTGCGCACACACCAGGGGGCCCTTCGAGCTGATCTATACAACAATGTGTATGATGCTGTACATGCTCATGATGCAGCAGGTGCCTCAGGTGATCCTGCTGTTGGTCAGCATATAATCCTTCCTGCAAGCCATCTTGGCACCCCACGTGACATGCACAGTCAGTATCAGGATGCAGTTGCTATAGTGCATGAATATCATAAACCAGACCTGTTCATCACATTTACATGTAATCCTAACTGGCCTGAGTTAATGGAATCACTCCTACCAGGACAGTGCCCTGATGACCGACCAGATTTAGTGGCACGTGTGTTCAACGTGAAGTTGAACTCTCTAATTTATCAATTAACGAAGGAGAATATTTTTGGCCAATCTGTTGCACACATCCATGTAATTGAATTCCAGAAGTGAGGCCTTCCACATGCTCACATTCTTCTCATACTGCATAATGATAATCAACTGCAAACAGCTGAAGCAGTTGACAATATTGTTTGTGCTGAGCTGCCCCCAGATCCTGAACAATTCCAGCCTGGCCCCAATTGAGACCAAGCAAAACATTTGCAAGATATTGTGCTAAAGTGCATGTTGCATGGTCCATGTGGTCAACACAATGCAACAGCACCATGTATGCAGGATGGCTATTGCACTAAGCATTTTCCAAAACCGTTTAACACTGAAACGTTGTGGGATAGCAATCAAGCTTGCCCTACATACCGTCGCCGGTCTCCACAAGATAATGGACGCTCATTTGAACACAATGGTCGCATAGTGGACAATAGTTGGGTGGTACCATACAGTCCTTATCTATGTTTAAGATACGAGGCCCACATCAATGTCGAGATTTGTGCATCTGCATTGGCAGCAAAATATCTGTTCAAATATGTGTACAAAGGTCCAGATTGTGCAAAGATGCAGATCAAAGTAGACATTGCTGGTAGTGGCCAAAAGGTATCAAGTTCTTCAAGTGCTAGAGATGCACCTGATATTGACACAGATGTTGCATTGCAGGTAAGGAATGAGATTTCTGAGTACCAAGACATGCGGTCAATTGGATCCAGTAAAACGTGCTGGCGCATATTTGGATTTCACATGCGAAGCCGCAAGCCTTCTGTCATTGGTCTTCAAGTATACCTATCTGATCAGCAGATGGTATACTTCCAAGAAAGTGATGTCAGGCAGAAAGTGGCCACACCTGCTCGCAAAACTCAATTAACTGCATTCTTTGACTACAATTTGCACAATCCAGGCACAAATGTTAGATATTGTGATTTTCCAAAACATTTCACTTATAAAAACAAAACAGATGGTGTCTACTGGTGTGTTAGGCAGAGAATGTTTGATACAATTGGACGGGTGCACACAGTGCTTCCCTTGGCTGGTGATGTTTTTAACCTGCAAATTCTGCTTAACACAGACCACAGCAGAGGTAAAACATTATTTGAACATTTACGCACAGTGAATGATCAATTGCAAACAAGTTACCAGGAAACGTGTCAAATACTAGGTCTCTTACAGGATGATGGTGAATGGGACATGGTACTTCATGATGCTTCGACACTTCAACTATGTGCACAAATTCGTGAACTGTTTACAGTTTTATTACTCAACTGTCACCCTGCAAATCCTTTAGAGCTATTCAACACCCATTGCCATGAATGGTTGGATGATTTTGCTAAGCTTATGCCAGATCCTCAAGACAAAATTCTGTTGCGTGCTATGGTACTTCTGGATCTGGAGAGTCGGCTTCGTATGGCAGGCAAAGAACTGCTTGATTTCAGCCTTCCTGACGTGTCAGCTGATGTTCGCTCACAAGTTGACCAGGTAAATGGTTTAATTCAGGTACGGCATTTGCCTGTTGTGGTTCAGGAGGAACTCACATATGACAGATAAAGTATGTGTAATACTGTTAATGAGCGGATGGATGCAATGATGCCATCCATCTCAACGTGCAATTTTTGATGAAGTGTTTGAAACTGTGAAGAATAATCTTCTGCTTGCAATGTTCGTTGATGTTCAAGGTGGTACCGGGAAAACATTCATCCATAACACACTACTGGCTGCAGTATGCACCATGAATGAAGTCTGGAGTACTCCAGAAGTTGCTCTTGCTTTTGCCAGTAGTGGCATTGCTGCAACCTTTTAAAGGGTGGCCGAACCTTTCACACCTGCTTCAAAGCACCGATACATCCTACAGCCACATCAACATGCAGCATACCTGTTCAAAGTGCAACAGCAGAGTTGATACACGGTGCCCGACTAATTGTGTGTGATGAAGCACCAATGGCACACCGCTTCTTGCTTGAAGCACTTGATCAAACACTACGTGATATCATGAGGAATGATGTTCCATTTGGTGGCAAAGTCATTGTGTTAGCAGGTGACGTTAGACAAGTTCTACCTGTGGAAAAGAGGATCACGTGCTCAAATCACTGAAGCATTCCCATTTGTGGAAGTATATCCAACAGCGCAAGCTAACGGAAAATATTTGTGTACTGAGTAACGGAAGTGATAATGAATTGCTACTTTTTGATCAATGGTTGCTGTATCTTGGCAATGCTACCACATGGTGCAGATAACATTATTCAGTTGCCATCAAATATGTGTATCCTGATAAATTCAGATTCTGTGGTTGACTCTCAGTTCAAACTCATTGACAGGGTTTATCCTGATCTCCTTTTTCGATATAGTGACTGTGAGTGGATGGCTGAAAGAGCAATCCTGGCACCTAAAACACTGTTGTTGATCACATCAATACACTGATATCCAAACAGATTATAGGGGATTTCATTATTTGTAGAAGTGCAGACAGCATGGTTGCCACTGAGGCCATCACTGTGCCAATTGAATACCTAAATACAACTTAACCCTGCTGGCATGCCACCACATCAGCTTTGCCTAAAAATCGGAATGCCAATGATTCTTTAACCCCAAGGAAGGGTTATGCAATGCTTAAAAATGTGCACAATATGCGCTTGCTTGAAGCATCAATAACAAGTGGTGATTACGCAGGTCGTGTAGTCTTCATTCCACGCATAACCCTACAGCCAGGTGATGATTTTGGATTATATGCGGTTTGGAATTAATGAAACAGTCTTCAAAATGACTGTACCAATTTCCAGACCTGGAAAAGGTTTGGATATACAAAAAGAACATGAAATCTCATTGGCCTATAAGATATGCACTAGCGCTGAGATATAAAAATAAATTGCTACCACGATTACCTTATGAATTATGTTGGAGGTGCTTCGTGCATGTGCATGTTATCAATATGCGAGTGATCAACGACAAAGCGTTGCATGGGTAAGTGTGTGTTCCTTATAGGTTGGATATAAAAGGAAGAGTACAAAAACTAGACAGCAGTGGGTTGAGCGAGCAAGAGAAAAGTGCTCCGTAGGACTTGAAATAAATCCTTCGATGTCACTAGTATGGGTGAAGCTGCTCTTGTAAACCACACAAAGGGCAAGAAACGCACATATCTAATGGGTTTTCAGCCCAATGAGAACCTAGTTTCATCCAAGATAAGCACCCTGTGTGCATGCTATTCCATGGGCATTATTCGTTTCAGGAATGATTCATGTTATAAGATGTGCACTAATTAGATTTCAGCAGTCAGTACAGCATTTCCAGTACAGAAAGAGTCCATGGAAGATACATGTAAGGGTGTGGCCAAAGGTGATATACTAAATAATGCCAAAAACCATTGCACAACGTCACAGTTATTGCTCACTCGTACAAGACATCAACAACTGGGCCCTGACTTTTTCAAAAAGCATTGCTCATTCAAGAGTTCGGAGCATACTAGTACACTATTAACAAAGATGTTTCATGATAGTTCTATTGCATCGTAGTGTCATAACCTGTATCAGATGATTGACATGTTAATAACAATTAGCTGCATATAAATTTGGTGTATGCGCATGCTCGAGTGAGGTGATGCAGTAAAATTCTGATAATCATTTACGCTGTGGTTCTACATTGGTGTCAGAAGTGGGATGATGGAGTCCATGGATACGGGACACTCAGCCGATAGCGAGCTAATTCCACAAACACAAATGGTGAGGATGAGCTTACGGCCTCCTTCCCGTTTTACAGGAGGCACAGACCTCATTCTGTGGTTAAAGCGCTTCGAAATATATGTTCGCAAAGTAAAAGTCTCGATGAAAGCCAATGGAAAAGCGAACTACTTCCGTTGCTTGACGATGGACCCTTCAGGGTTGTATCGCAGCAGGGACTGGTCGACTCTGGTGACTATGCAGCTGTGATGAGGTGACTTCCCGCTCAATACGCGCCGAAGGGAAACCATCTAGAGTGGCAGGTGAAGTTCCAAAGACACGGTCAGAAGGCAGACGAGAACTTGGTGACGTACATTGGAGAACTGCGTTTGTTGGCAGACAGCGTTGGTGGTTACGTAGTTGCGAAATTTACGAAAATCAAAAATTTAAGTAAATTTCAATCGTATATCCATTAAAGCAGTGCGTAACTGATTGCGTCACGAGTCACGTGAGGTTTTAAAAATATGTCTGTAGATGAGTGCAGAGGTTGAACATGAATGTGTTGAAGAGGTAACAGAACGCATCACACTAGAGGAAGAAATAGAGCAAGAACAGCAAGATCAGGATGCCCGTGTCCATTATAGACTACATGGCAGGCGGCTTCAGAGGCCACGACGCTTTCTGGACTAACACAGTTTTTGGTGCTTAATCGTTCAATCGTGTATCGCTCTAATGTTCAATCCTGCTAAAGCCCACATTTATAGAAGCACATGCATGACTAGCAAGCATGCACGTAAGTCCGTAAATCCGTAAATTCAAGTAAATGTGTAAATTTACATAGTAAGTTACTTCGTAACCACCAAAACTGTTGGCAGACAAGGCATACCCTGGATGGTCGAACAACCAATGGCTACAATTGGTAAGGGACCAGTTTGTACAAGGTTTGTGCTCTTCCACTGAAATGCCAGATATATGTACATTGGATGAAGCGCTAAAGTTGGCAATTCAACAGGAGTCGGTGGAAACTGCACAGAAGAGACTTAGCAGTGAGCGCGGGCATGGCTCGTCGGTGGCATCCAGCAGTATCGAGGATGCAGCAGCTGAAAACAGAATTGCAGCAATGTCGGTCCAACAGCTGAGGAAACAGGCCCAGGATTCCGAAAGAATTGTTCAGGACCTTAGAAAGCAAATAGAAGAGCTGAACGGACGACTGTCTGGCAAGGGGAAGCCTACCGTTGCCGATCAGCCACGACAGTCCTCTGCCTTTTCCAGAAAGCAAGGGTCTGCAGCAATTACATTTTGGAACTGCAGGGAGCAAGGTCATGTTCGGCGTAACTACCCTCACAAACGGAATGAGCGTAAGAAGGATCCCTGGCAGATATCAGCCGTAAGTTCCACGTTAATGGTTGAAGGTAATATAGAAGGTCGTGTCACTAGAATGCTGGTAGACACGGGTTCTGCCATGACGTTAGTGAGAGAGGATGTTGTAAGAGATGTTAAATTAGGACACTCGCTTAAATTGGAGGTGCCTGCCAATTCAGTCGTGGCAGCAAATGGGGAGAAATTGGATTATAGTGGACAGTGCACAATGAGCATAAAAGTTGGAGCATTGTCACAGGTGCATCTAGTTCTGGTAGCAAGGAATTTAAACCAGGAATGCCTTCTTGGGGCAGATTTTTGATAAAGCGGGGTTGTATTGTTGACCTTCAACAGCACGTTTTACTGACACAGGAAAGCCCAGTGCAATTTGTGTCAGGCCCTGAACGCAGTATACAATTGCTCCCCAGTTTGTTTTTTAACTGCATCTGAAACCCTAAATGTCCCTCCATATTGCCAAATGTGCCTTCCTGCAAAGACCTGTGTCACAACATGCAGGTCGTTGCACGAGCAACTCCAGTGCTCTCCTTGTGGAACCAGTGTGGTGGTTTATGGACCAGCATGGCCTCATGGTGGCTCACTCTATCATTGATGCTGCTGCTACTCACACGATGGTCCAGGCTCTTAACCCTGGCTTTGCACCCATTACAGTGTACAAGGATGAGATAATGGGTATGTTAAAACCTATTCAGGATCCTGCTGATTGTGCATTAGTACAATACCCTGTATGTAAGCAATCCACTCAGTCTGTGCAGCACTCCATACAGCAGATGACAGACGGTCTGGCTCCTGATGATCAAAAGAACGTGGCTGCCTTGCTCTGGCAGTTCCAAGATGTCATTACTTTGGATGACAGTGACCCGGGTCGTACCCGCATCTAATCAACACGGGGAATACACAACGAATCCACCAGCAGGCAAAGAGGCTACCCTTTCATCAGCAACAGGAAGTACATGGGTTACTTGATGACATACTTTCCCAAGGTATCATTGAGCCTAGTTGTGGGCCATGGGCATCGCCCATTGTCTTATCGTCATCTTAATGACTGTACACGTAAGGACACCCAGCCACTTCCTAGGATAGATGACACACGACGCTTTAGGGGGTGCCCAATACCTTTCAACACTAGATTTAGCTAGCGGCTACTGGCAAGTACAAGTTGATAGTAGGGATAGAGAGAAGATAGCATTTGTAACTCCATTTGGACTATTCCAGTTTTGAGTCATGCCTTTCGGCTTGTGTAACGTGCCCGCCACCTTTCAGCAGCTGATGGAGCGAGTACTGGCTGGCCTTCACTGGATGACGTGCCTAGTGTATCTTGACAACATTATTATTTTTAGCAGGTCAGTCGAAACACATGTCGAGCAGTTGAAAGAGGTACTGGAAGAGTGTGGGGTTAAAGATCCGGCCTAAGAAGTGCCATTTGTTGCAAACCAGTGTGCAGTACCTTGGCCATGTCATATCCGCAGAGGGCATACAGGCTGACCCGCAGAAAGTTGCGTGTGTTTCCAACTGGCCATTACCGAGAACTTCAAAAGAGCTCCAAAGTTTTCTTGGTCTCGCTTTGTACTTCAGACGTTTTGAAGACTTTGCCCACATAGCAAGCCCTTTGCATGCTTTGACAGAGTTCCTCCACCAGCAGTGGAGGGTGCCCCAGGACTGAGGCACTCTACCAGGATAAGCAGGCCTCCTGTACCTTATGGAGACCCCGTGGTACTGCCAGACACTTTGGATACTCCTGAAATCTTCGAATGAGAACTGGAGTGGAGGATCGCTCTTGGAAGAGAGGGAGTAGTGTGTATCAGATGATTGAATAGTTAATTGAACAATTAGCTGCATGTATGCGCATGCTCGAGTGAGTTGATGCAGTGAAGTTCTGATAATCATTTACGCTGTGGGTTCTACACTTGCGCGGAAAAGAAGTGATCCAACCTCACAACATTTGGAATTGCTCCATATGTGCAGGAGTTGCTGGTTTGTAAGTTAACTCTTTGACAGTCAACACGGATAACGTAGTTAATTGATTATTAGCCAGTAATGTTTTTAATTATGGCTACCCGTACGGCCGTTGCTTAGTAGTCGGTGTTCTCGATGAATCTCGCGGTTAGCCTCCTTAAAAAGATACTATATAGGATAGAAGAGTGTTTTATGATGTTTGTTATGATATCTGGTGTACTAGCTTGAAAAAAAGCGGCAGCTAACTAGACCCGATTTAGGTCGAGCGAAGCAGGCAGGGATTCAAAGCCGTATATTGCGCATACTACGAAACAGTTGATAAAAACATCATAGTTCTATCCCTTGTTGTTACATCTAAGGTCCAGACGTTTTAAAAGGCTTCACTCGCCCATGTTTTAGTAGAAAAGCCGGGTGCCAATTTGAAGCCGCTGGTGACGATAGAGACGCCATTACGTGCACACCTGCAGCTGTTCGTTCCTGCTTTCCTTTCAATTAAAAACCAACGCTCCGGTGATAGCTCTATGCCACTAGGGCTTATTGGTACTGTAGCCATGCGACACAGACTGGTTTTCTATACGTGTGCATATATATATATATGCACTTGGCGGTTAATGCGAATTAATTTTTAGTATATATATGTATGCACTTGGCGGTCAAAGAGTTAAAATCAGCTGGTTGTTATGTCATGCTTTTCAATGAAAGCTTGAACAATCACATGCAAATGAAACAACTAGACCTCCACATTTCGCATGTGGGAAGATGAAAAAATAGCCACACATTATTTCAATTCAAGGTTTCTTGGTCATGCTACAGCTGAGCACCTCTTTGGAGAACTCCAGTCATGCTGTATTGAACTTGGAAAACAAGGCATTGCCCTTTCTATGGATGGTCCAAACGTTAACAGGGGTACATATGAATTACTTAATACTGACCTTCAAACCGAAGTTAGTAGAGCCCCACATAATATTGGAAGCTGTGGGTTGAATGTTTTGCATAATGCTTTACAGTTGGGTTTTTTGCAGTCTGGTTGAGAAATAGAGCATTCTCTTTTGTCACTGTATTGGCTCTTTAAGAATTTACCAGCAAGACGAGAAGATTTTAAGCAAGTCAATGCATCAGCTTGTGAAGCTTTCCAAAGACGTTTTGCTTGCATAGATGGGTACAAATGTGCCTGTTGTGGAAAGAGCTCTAGAAGTATGGCCACATGTAGCTAATTATGTTAATCGTAGATTGATCAGGTTAAGTAAGCAATCTTCAGACTCCCAAAGTCCACAGATTGTGTGTGATATTGAAATGGTGGTCAGGAGTCAATGTTTCATCACCTCTTAACTCTGGCTCAAAAAGAGCTCGCAATATGTGTATATATGCGTGGAAGAAAAGTTTTGCTCTAACGGTAAGAACTAGAAAATGCGTTCTTTTTATCCAGAATGGGGTAAAACTGCCTCAGCGGGGGGAAATCAACAGCCAGTATGCATCAAAGCCAAGAACGCGAGTGATCCTTGGCCCTTACGATTTCTATTTGTTGGTATTCTAATTATCCGTGGCGTAAACCAAACACTGCATGAAATACATAAAGTATCGATCTGGGTACGATACAATGGCTGCGTAATTTTGTATGTGGGCAGTATTTTAGCTGGTTTTAACAGTCCTCTGAAGACAGTGAACATGAAAAAAACCATATACCATATATTAGGTTCTTCAGTCGATACTTTATACAACTGCGATGCTCAAAATAACGGGCGGACATCGGTCAATTTCCGATCAATTTGCGCATATGACCGCGCAACTTGCACTAGAGCCGGTCATTTGGTCCAACCATTCCTATAGGGGTTGTACTGTAGTATTAATTAAAGTCCGCAACAGCATCGAGGAAGTAAAAGTTTATGGCTTCATAATGAATGTCATTAAATTCATGCTCATCATGCCGCTATGTTGTAAAACATGTCAGCAATGAATGCTGTAAAAATGAACCCCTTATGCCGCTCAAAACTACGTCAATATTTTCAAGTGTATTGGGGGTACTTTATATTTTAGTTTCCAATTTCACTATTATTTAATACCGCATCCAAAAACAAAAATCATGATTTGATTGTACGTGCAATAATTGTACCACTAAGTGCAAAAATTCTCGTATACCACTTACATACTTTCGGTTTGGTTTTCAAGAACAGAATCTTAACGTTTTTGCATCATTACTGGCGCCATCTTTAGACACCTCTACCTTGTGTAAACAAAAACAACTCGCTAAACCATAGTTTGCTCAGCGTTTCATTGTTTCTTTTCAGTCCCCCAATTCGTTTAACAACAAATTCAGTGAGTTGAATAATAACGATGGCATAATTATTCACGATCATTAAGCACGTGTGGCTACTAATTAAATTCATGAACAACGGTACAAAAGAACGGCTCACGGATGTGAACGCGCCTTTTATTCGGACCCCAAATACACCAAATGACGGCAATCCACTACCTGGATGACATCAGGGCGGGTGAGTTTTGTTTCATGTTTCAACCTGAAGATGGCATTATTCCACACATATACTGAAGTTAAATATGGTGATGAAAATATTAAGATTGTAGAAGTTCAGGCTTATGTTTTATCTGATCGTTGGGGCTCCAGGGTCGGATCAGTGTGCGTCTTCAATCCAGCGGACCTTGGCAGTCTGCGACAGGCTGGGCATTCCAGTAGCGTTGGACAAATTGGAAGGGCCCTCCACGACCATCACCTTCCTTGGCATACAATTGGATTCGGTATACTCTGTTATACACTAGTCAATTAGTGGTGTATAACACTGCGTATTGAGACGTTATACACATGTATACGCAATAACGTCTTATAACACACTGTTATAAGGTAGTGTATAACAATACCTTTTTCATAGTGGTAGCTCAGGTCCTCTCGCTCCCCTTGGACAAGGTGATTGACATCATGACTACCGTCTGCAACTGGTTGGGGCGTCGTATGGCTACCAAACGTGAGCTCCTCTCCTTGATTGGCAAGCTGTCTTTTGCCACCAAGGTGGTCCCGGCAGGCCGCCTGTTCCTAAGACGGCTGATTAACCGGTCCACAACAGTGGATAGGCTACATCACCATCTCCGCATCGGTGCTGAGGCCAGAGCTGACTTGGAGTGGTGGGCCCGTTTCCTCCCACAGTGGAATGGCCGTGCTAAGTTCCTGGAGCCACAGTGGTCTAGTCCAGCCTCCTTGAACCTGTCCACAGATGCCTCTGGTTCGCATGGGTTTGGGGCTTACTTCGACAGGGCCTGGCTCAGGGGGACCTGGCCCCCTCACCAGACACTCCCACGCCGCTCTATTCAGTGGCAAGAGCTCTTCGTGATACTGGTTGCTGCTAGTGCTTGGAGTCAGAGGCTCTGCAGTAGACATGTCACCTTACATGGTGACAACCAGGCAGTGGTGCAAGCGTGGTCTGGCCTTTCTTCACGCTCATGGGGCTACTCCGAGAATTGTTCAACAATTTCACAATCAGGCTGGTGCATGTCCCGGGGAAGCGCAATGCAGTGGCCAATGCGCTGTCACATAATTTGATGATTCGGTTCTTTGCTCTTGCCCCTCAGGCCGACCCCCCAGCCCTCAGCCATTCCACCCCACATTACCCTGCTGTAGAGTCCACGGGTCTCTGCCCTGGTTTGGGAGTTGATAGCTCCTTTGACAGCCGCTACATATCAGGCTGGGATTCAGCAGTTTGTGGCCTTGTGCTACCACCACCAAGCAGCAGGTGGTGGCCTTTGCAGCCCACCTCTCCTCAGCTGTCAGCCTCCCCACCATTCGGGTGTACCTGGCAGCAGTTACTATCTTGCATCACACTCAAGGCCTCTGCAGCCGAGTTTCTAACAATCCCACAATGCGCAGTATTTGGCGCTCTCAGGCGGAGCGTCCTCCCAAGCGCTGTAGGTTGCCGATTTCCCCTCAGATCCTCACTCAGCTCCAGGGGGCATTGGATGCAGACACCTCCATGAGTGGGTGGGATAGTCGCTTGCTACGGGCGGCGATGTCCCTGGCCTTCTACGGTTTTCTCCGGGTAGGGGAGTTCACTGCAACACCACTCCATCGGGTCCCCTTGCGGAGGTGCGATGTTTGATTCGTGGGGCATAAGCTGAAGGTCCTCATGAGGCGCTCCAAGTCTGACCAGTGGGGACAGGGGACCGTAGTGTCGGTGGGATACAGCAGTGACAGCTCTTGCCTGGTGAGCAGCATGAAACGGTATATCTGGAGTGCTGCCCGGCTCCTAGCTCCAGCCCTCTCTTCGTCTGGGAAGATGGGTCACCCTTGACTGCCAGGAGGTTCCAATCGCAGCTCCGGATCTACTTTGGCAAGTTGGGTTTGGACCCTGAACAATGCAAAACTCACTCTTAGTTTTCGCATTGGGGCAGCGACTACAGCAGCCAAGGTGGAGATCTCATATGGCGTAATCAAGCAGTTGGACCGCTGGCGAAGTAGGGCCTTCAAGACCTATATAAGATGTGACCCTCAGCACGCCACAGTGGCAGCAGTGATGGCCAAGTGTCAGGACTGACTGCATCTCATTGGACTGGACTAGACTGTTGTTCACTTGCGCAGTGTAATGCAATTTTTGCATACATTTGCTACCCACACCCACAATCTGGCTACTACGTACCTATATCCGATGTACAGTGGGTGGCGAATTTGGGGCGTTAACTTTGGGCAGGGCCCTGCGGGCTAGTCCCTTCCCGGCAACCCAAGCCTGGACCAGCGTCCTGGCCTTGGTACACAGAGCACCCAGTGGTGGTCAGCATCACCCCTGGTCTCTGTTGCCGGTCATCCCAAACCCGGCCGACTGGGACCAGCGTCTCAGCTCAGTCACTGGGGTCCACAGTGGCTGGGTGACCAGCGTCACTGCCAGCCACACCCTGCGGCCAGGGTATTGGGAGGGGGGGGGGAGACTCAGGCCTGGTGGGGGCCCTTGCCTGCTACCCCTATTTCTCGCCAATCCATCAAAGGGTTTGAGCTAGATGGCGATAAGAGCTGAGCATTCACTGCAGGGGTAGTTACCAAGGAGTAAATTAACTTGCTTACTTATGTAAGCATCATGCATAACTTAAGTTCGTACTGATCAATCTATGGTTAAAGCTGTATCCATGTGTTAAAACAGGAAGTGGCACATCCTTATTTAAGGAGACACCATCCTTAAATAAGGATCACAATAGTAAACGTTATTGCCATAAAAACCATAATCTTGATTTTCTGTGATATCAAGTTTGAATATGCATATCCTAGCCTTGCTGAGACCATGTCCACTGTAGTTGTTCTGCCGCAGCTCCAGTACCATGTGCATTGTAAAACGGCGGATCTGGGGAGGGCAGGGGGGGGGGAGGTTGGGGTTTCGGAAAAACTCCACATCAACCGGGTCTGTGACTCAAAAAGGTTGTCCATCAAACAAGCGCCGATGGTGGGAGATGACAGATTACAGATGCAGATGGTAACGCCCTTGGTTGCAAGGAAGCGTATTTGAAGCATGTCAAGTGCTCGGAGCTATATTTTGATTCCGCCTCACTTATTTATGTTAGACAAGGTTTATTGTCACTAGAGACAGCATGGAAAACTCCGACATGGTCTTCTATGCCTATTTGATATGACATCATTTTCATCCTGATCGAAAAAACTGGCATTATGCTTTATTCACTGAGCAACTTGCCATCCAACTCAACACTATCCGAGAGAAATGATGTTATATAAAACTCAAATCCCACTGATGAAGCAGATGCAACTCAAACCGAGCATGACATTGGCTCCCTGAAATCGAAAAAGTATCAAAAGATGACTGGACTGCAGCTAAATTACTAATTGGTAAAAAGCACAAGACCAGAAACAGAGCATTCTATACTTTTAAGTTCATGCGGCAATAACATGTAGGTGTTCTTGCATGGCTCTTGCATGACTCTCCCTTCAGCTCTGATGCCTCTCTAGATTTGATGCCCTTCCCCCTTCCGCTTTGTTGTCCCCTCTCCCTTTTTTTCCGAGCAGAAGCACAGGAGCACCACACAGTTGATGAAAGTATAAGGTACACAAAAGAGATGCTGACCACATTTTGCACAGAAGAAGCATTTATTTATACTTGTTATAAATAACATATACACACACTCCTGGAGGTGTTTGAAACTCAAATGAATCTTTATTCATAAGGACAAAGGAATTTGCAGAGGTAGTGATCAGTTATGCCATTGAGTGTACGACCAACACATATCAAGTGCTTCGCTCTACGTGTAAGTGAGTTAATTATGGCTTTCTAAACTGTACCCTGTTTTCTAACGCAAATTCAGCTGTGAAAATCACAACAGGATGTTTCACAAACATGTCCTCAGTTAAAGGAGCATTTCAGTAATGTTCCTTTAACTGAGGACATGGTTCCAGCAGTTACAGAGATGTTCTGGAGGTATCAGGAAGAAGAAACATATGCTGGAGAGGTTGCTGATGAAAATTCGAACTTTAATATTGCAAAAAAGATTCAGCAAAAGAATTCAGGCAGACAGAAAATTTGATTACGTTCATGAGTTGTGTCACCTGACTAACAACAACACTGGCACCCTTCGGAGTTCTCTACACATACACACATAATACTATACTTCATATAGTAATCATACTGCTATATAGGAATTGTATGACTAATGAAGTCACTGAAACCTTTTCATCAGTTGATGACTTTATGCAGAAGATAGTTTGAATAAGATTATAAACCAATTCTTTATTTTTATAATTTTCAGTGGATCGAGAATGATTGATTTAGTTAACTGAAGGACTGCAAGTTCTCAGTAAAGAATTGCACTGGAAAATGAAGCTACTGAGTGTTACAAATGAAAAGTAAGAAGTATTGATGTTGCCATTTGGTTTCCTTCAAATATCCAACTGTACAGGCCTTTCTTTTCTGGAGTTGGTGCCAAACTTATTGTCTCTTCCTGATGTTAGCTCAAGCACAAGCTTCTTCTTAACTGTGACATCTTGATACTGCAGTGCGGGAATTAATGGCCGGCCCACGGCCATTTTCAAATCAATTTGCTAAAATGGCCGTACAATATTGTCCATGATCAGTCATTTGATTGCACTTACCGCGACGAGAGTACATATCTATTCCCGCCACCAATATGGTACCGAACGTTTCATCGCACAGAGCCACTCGCAAATGCACGGCTTGCGCCACGCATTAATTGTGGATATTGACAGTGGTGGTGTTAACATAACAGTGTATCTAAGCATAATTGGGAGGCGGAGTCGAAAAGTGGGAATGCTTTGTATGTGCGCTAAACATCGTTTGAGCTTACATGCATTACTACATGCATTGCAGCCAGCTTTGCGCATCCTAAATTGTGTGCATGAGCACTTCAGACTAGGAAACACCCTTGTGTACATGGGAACAAATCTGTCATGTAAACTTGCTACAGTGCTCCTGCACACATTTTTAATTAACGGTTTACCAGCTAATTTATTATCAATTATAGCTACGTAACAGCGGAATTTAATTATCAATATTTGCTATTTTTAGATACAGTGTCATTAGCACCAAATAACTTTTGAACCGAACGAGTCTTCTTAGTGCAACTTTTGAAATTCAGTTAGAGAAGTGATTTCTCTACACGCTGGTATGAGCTGATTGTTTGTAGCACGCTGGTAAAGTATCCGTAACCTACTGTGAGCAAATGAGTCGGTTACCTACAGAGACACTGCCGTTGCCATAGACGCTATGAACTGAGGAAGAAGTTAATTGCTTTGTACATGATGACTCAGATGAGGGCCCTCCCTACTCCCCGCTACCAGTCCTGGCCCAGGCTCCACTGCTGGCCCCTGCTCCACCGCTAGTTCCGCTGGCCCCTGCTCCACCGCTAGTTCCGCTGGCCCCTGCTCCACCCCTGGCTACTCCACTGCTAGTTCCGCTGGCCCCTGCTCCACCGCTAGTTCCGCTGGCCCCTGCTCCACCGCTAGTTCCGCTGGCCCCTGCTCCACCGCTAGTTCCACTGGCCCCTGCTCCACCCCTGGCTGCTCCACTGCTAGTTCCGCTGGCCCCTGCTCCACCACTGCCTGCTCCACCGCTAGTTCCACTGGCCCCTGCTCCACCCCTGGCTGCTCCACTGCAGGCCGCTGCTCCACTGCTAGTTCCACTGGCCCCTGCTCCACCCCTGGCTGCTCCACTGCAGGCCGCTGCTCCACCGCTAGTTCCACTGGCCCCTGCTCCACCCCTGGCTGCTCCACTGCAGGCCGCTGCTCCACCGCTAGTTCCACTGGCCCCTGCTCCACCCCTGGCTGCTCCACTGCTGGCCGCTGCTCCACCGCTAGTTCCGCTGGCCCCTGCTCCACCGCCGGCCCCTGCTCTACCCCTGGCTGCTCCACGGGCCCCAGCTCTATTGGCTGCTCGACTGGCTGCTCCATTGGCTGCACCACTGCCGCCGGCCCCGTGGGCCATGTGGCCTCCGCATCCCTACTGGGGCCACCCGGAGCTTGGCCGTATAGAAGCGACGAGGAAGGGGGAGGGGTGGGCTGAATTTATATTCGAAGAACACTTTTATTTATTATAACTGACAACTGACATGTATGTATATGCCATGTATGCATGCTTATATAATCTTATGAAACTGACCGACTAAGTACATGCATATGCGTGCCGGTATATTACATGTACTAGCTTCCTCGCCATGCAAAGTAATCTTTGACACGGCAGTCACGGCGCAGCTCTGCCGGCCGGTTTATATATGACACGATCATTAGAATTAATGTTTAGTAATATTAATTCTTGCTGTTAAAAAACCATTTACATGCTCACTCACATGTTTACCTTGCCAGCAGGCATAACGTTTCAGTGATTGCACGTGAGCAGATCATTAATATCAGGGGCGGATTCAGGGGGGGGGTCTTTGGGGTCTAAAGACCCCCCCTTGGCTCCAAGTAATGAATGATTAATTAGCATGCATGGTTAATTGAGTCTTACCGCGAAATGAAGCGATCGAAAGGTGCGAGCTGTGCTACAGGATGTAAGCGTGTCAATGCAATGGATCTCAGGTCCTTTTTCTCAGGAAACAGGTAGATATAAGCAAACTAAAGTACTGTCTGACAAGTATATAATATTAAACACTCGATATATATATATGTGCATGTGTATTTAATTTAGACCAGCTGTTGGCCACGTTGAGGCTTCGGGTGCACAAAGAAATCCAAAGTTGCACGATGGACACAATGGCATTGCTGAGCAGCAAGAACCACAGGAGTGCGAGGAACAAGAAGCAATTGTCCAAATTCTGCCTTCTGAATTGGTCAGCTCCTCTGTTCAGCTTAAGCCAAGTCATTTCAAAGATGTTTTACAGCTTCCATCAGCTAAGGCATTACATACTGAGCTGGATGTATGGCGAATGAAATGGAAAGTTAATCCATCAAAGCAAAAGAGCTAGATACGCCTACAAAGACTCTTATTTTTGTTGACAAGGATTACTTTCCAAACATTTACGTTACTCCTTGTCATATCGGCTACTCTGCCAGTATCAATCAGCATGCTAAAACTTCTGAAGACGTCACTTCGATGCACGATGGGTAATGAAAGATTAAATGATTTGGCATTGATGCTTATTCATAGGGATATAGAGCGGTGGTTGAAGAGTTTTCTCGTCGTCATCCACGCAGGCTTTTATTAAGCTTTTTTCAGAATAGCGTATTGTGTGCTTAAATTAGGTTGCACTTGATGCTATCAAATTAAGTTGTTTTGGAACCATATATATCATTATGAAAAGTGCTTTAATTTTCATGCTAAATAAATGGAAAACTAAAAAAGCGGCTGGGGCTCCGCCCCAGAGCCCGCCCTTCATGATTTTAATCTTAGACCCCCCTTTCCAGAATTCCTGGATCCGCCCCTGAATATGATATATGGTAGTATTCCAAGGTTGCCCAATACATGCATTTATACTTTTTTCTTCGCATGTTTTCCCGCTTGCAGCGAATAAAAATGAGTGAAACAAGATATAAAAATTTAATTAAAATAAAATTGGTGATGTAGGATTTGTATAGATTGCAATTGAGTAAAAAGGAAGGAAACAAGGAATTACGGAAATGATACAGCATTTGAGTAAAAAGGAAGGAAACAAGGAATTACGGATATTATGCATTCATTAAATTATAAATATTACAGACCTACATTATTTAGCAAATCTACCTGCCTGGCCTGAAAGTCTGCTAAATGTAGGTATGTAATATTTATAATTTAATGAATGCATAATATCCGTAATTCCTTGTTTCCTTCAATTGCTATCTATACAAATCCTACATCACCAATTTTATTTTAATTAAATTTTATATCTTGTCATATAAACATACAATATTAAAAAAACTACTCAGAACAAGTTTGGTATACGCGTGGTTCCAGACCCTACATCATGCTAGGGTCCCCAGACTACCTCTGGCACATGTTGATGGTGGGGGGGCAAGGAGGAGTCGTTGGTGACAATCCCGCCCCTGGCTTGGGAAATGAAGTTGAAGCCCCCAGCACATGTTGCTGATCATGACCATGTGGAGGTCGTGGAAGGACAACCAAGGGGATCATCAACAAGTGTGTGACATGCATCATTTTGTGCGTGGGGTCAAGAGGCTGTGAAGAGTTTTGCTCAGTTGGCTTCACAGCTGGCAATCACCTGCTCCAAGCCAAAGTCTGTCATCACACGCGACCTATATGGCAGACTAAACACCTGCCTTGTGCAATCAGTAGCATCGGCCATCCTTAGTAGGATTGAGACCCCCCTTTGAACTGTTCTCTGTTACTTGCAAGCTTGCTATATTGTCTTATATATATGCTAAACATAAAAAATTAAATCCCTCCTGTAAAGTTGTAGACACTAAGTACACACACACAAATAAAAAATCTGTAGATTTTTGCTTTAAAAGTTGATTGATTTTTAAGAAAAACAACAATTCTGTAATTAATTCCAACCACAACAGTCATATGTTGTAAGTAGTATGTTACGTATAATATGAAAGCCTGAAGTGTTTTTTCACATTGGACCTAAGTTTAATATAAACTTGAATATGGAACCTTGACATGCTATGCCTTGGTGCACCAGACTGTCAGCATTACAATAACCTATACACAGTTAAATCTTTGTCCAGGCCATAGCCATAGTTGCTACACTCATAATAGATACGTAGCTATGTCAGTTAAGTCTGCCCATGGTATGAACCTACTTCACCATTTCGAAAGCAAATATATAGCTACTTCACACTCGCACTTCATTGTTGATGATCAACATACAATGGACTGGCAAGCTCGAGCACTACTGTTCATGATGCCTAGGCAAGTAACCGGTCTGGCTTGCAAGGCTAGTTATACATGTACATGTAACAAAGTGGCATAAATTTAGGTAGGGAACATAAAGTGTAAATGTGCAGCAGCCAAAGCACAACGGTAGTGCCCCTGTGCAGGAGGGTGATGCCCATCCCCCCAAATACGGGTGTATGGGGAGTTACCTCAGCAGGAGGAGGAAGGTGGTAATGGTCCCTTGAACGGTGTTTTCGTTAAGGAGGATTAAGACACCTAAGCAGGTCCTCCATCAGGTAGGTGGATGGCCACACAGCACCTTAAGGTGAGGGAGCGGGTGAACATGGAGTATCATGAAAGTGCTTGTTTCACCTGATGTTGCGGCAGTTGCCTGCTGCAGGTTAATGACGGCACCAAAAATAGTTCAGCGCGCATTTTCTCTGCTTGAGTTGAGCACTACTGCAGTGACTGTGCATTTAAAAGTTCTTTATGCCTTCAATGTATACATACAAGTACATGCAACTGGTAACATGTACATGTATAAATTGCAATTCAAATTCATGCAACACATTCAGTGTGGAATGTTATATACTCA
The DNA here is from genome assembly GCA_949361645.1 of Spongilla lacustris. Lineage (NCBI taxonomy): Eukaryota > Metazoa > Porifera > Demospongiae > Spongillida > Spongillidae > Spongilla > Spongilla lacustris. The sequence continues at coordinate 3,627,910 of OX442435.1, forward strand.
ATAGTTTTGTAACTAACATATATGCACATGCCATGCATCTAGTATCAGACAAAATTTTGCATGTTGAAGGCAAACCAGACAACTTTTATACATTAATTTTTTAACCCTTTGCCTGAAATCTTACTTACTGTGGAGACATCTCCAACCGTTGCAACCAAACAAAACTCACAACATGAGTACTAGAAAAGGGTACACATAAAATAATGTTGAGCTCTTAACTACATTCCATACAGGAATCAATTTATAATAAAGTTGCTTATATCTTCTAACCATTGTTTACATTTTACAATAATCATTACTTAGTAACAATGATGGTTAAATTCAAATCCCATGATTATAGCATAAATTGTTCAAATGATAGACCTATAACGGTTTGGAATACTATACCTAAAAAAAACATGCAAATCAAGAATTATATCCACACATAACAATATGCTACAGAAAACCTGGGTGCTACCACTTTAGTACATAAATTAACTGTTAATTTATTTCAGTAACTTACATGTCAGTGTCACCAATTGTATGCGCAGTACCATTATTAACATAGAAACCAATTATGATATAGAAACCAATTTGAAAATGAAACGTTACCCACATAATTACAAATAGAATAAAAGTATTTAGTGCGAATCAAACGATTAGCGCTGCCAAGCATATGACGTAGTCCTATAGCTATATATAAATTGCTCGCATCATTCTATTTTGCCATAGAAAATCTAATTTATATTAAAACTGACTTGCTGGGAATTGATGGCAAGTGGGTCCTGCCTTCTTTCTGCAAAACAGAGTGAGTCTCGCCGAGATAAGGCACGTGTCGTAGGCCCCTCCCCGGCATGGTATATAGTACAAATCGCATGTACATAGTCCATCGCAAACCTCCTAACGCTTAAAACTCAGTATACATGTAACTCTACTCAGTCGCATACACGTTGCATCTATAATGCAGCTGTACCCTTGAGCGCACGTGCATACTAGTAGTATGTACTTACGATGGACCTTCCTCTTGGAGCTGAGGCTGATATAACTCCGTCCCTAGGGGGAAGTAACGAGTTACAACGCTTCTCCACCCATAGATTGAAGACCGTCTTCAATCTATGCTCCACCTCAGCACGAGCTAGCTCGTGACGTTGCACACGATTTGTAGTCTCGCGTGCCATGACGTAATAAATGAGATAAGATAAGTAATACAGGTAAGTTTTACTTATACATACTGGTACATACATATCACTAATGTCATAATATTTGGTACATGTAATAATACATTACACTATAGGAAATGGTGTATAGAGCTTTGAGACTTTGGCACAGGGGCCTGCCCTTGCAAGAAATACTCTGGCATTTGAGCGGACAAGGATAAGTTCAGTCTGCTGCAGATGCTGTCAAGAGTGGTAGGTATGGTGGAATTAGCCTGGACTGAAACGCGAGATGAGAAAAGTAATTTATAGTGACGTAATAAATTGTGCATGTCACAATAATTCGCGCGGACAGGGACGAGGGCAACGTCTTGATAATAATATAATTAATTTTATTTTTATTATTATTACGTGAACTAATTCCACCAAGCCAAGAGCTCTGGCCACCCTCTATGGTCGTCTCAGCATGGAGCTATTCTGATGCGATCATACCTGCCATCATCTGCGTTTAATGACATTATTTTTATAATATTGTATTAATAGAAACATTAGTGTTATAGCTGTAGTTTAGTGGTGTTATTTGTAATCATAGTACACAATACATGTAATATCATTACAAAAATATAATATTCCAATTTAACAATGCAACAAAACTTATACAAAATACTCTTCGTCTTCACTGTGAACCTTCATTGTCCCCAACACGGACGCTGCATTGCCCCGTTGGACAGCAACTGATAGTTTCTGGGTAAGGTATACAAATCAGTTACTTTCATACTTTCACCAGACACCTGCCTCAACCTATGGCCTAACTCTTTAAGGAACTCAGTTGTCCTTGGTCCAAAAACTCCAGTTGTCTCTATTGCCACTGGAGGGAAAAAGTGGCATGAGTCGAGGTGTTTATATTTCTGCATCTTCTTTTCTTCTGGCTGTTGAGCAACTGCTCCAACTTGCTTTGCAGCAATTGCGGAGTAAGATGGTGCAAAAGTATCTGGACAGGTTGCATCCCACACCAGAAATTGGCCACACTTCCAAGGGACAATGGATACACCATCAGGTCACTTCCCATCTCAGTGATACAGACGTGATGGAACATGTGTTGCAAATAAAGCCTAGTGTATGATGTCGTTGACAGCTGAATGGTGATGGTGGCTCTTTATTTTCAAACATGAAACAAACATACATGACGGGTCAACTTCATGATTGAGGACAAGGCCTGACCTGGTAAGAATGGCTCTTGTATTGGACTGCCAAAAAGACTTAGGACTTCGGAGTAGTGTTAGTTATGATGCCTTCAAGCCTAGCCAAAAATGAGAAAGCATTACATGCTTCTAGACCCCAAGCACCATATAATTCCACAGCAAGGGGGAAACAAATCCAGCCCAGTTCAGCATTATAATATGTAGTGCTTAAATGTTTTACTCACTAACAGTTCATGACCTACTGGTCTAGGTGACATTGTCAAAGACCAACAAAAAAAAAAAAAAAAAAAAAAAACTGAACTGTTGTGGTCACATGACTGCTTTGGTTTTAAATAATTGGCTACCACACTGGTGCCCAACCTCTTGAGGGATATTGCCCTGACCTCTGCCATCATGCCCAACTATGTTGGGGGTGGAGAGGGGCATGGGCTTACTAGGGACCATAGCTATACCTGACCAGCTGATATCCTCATTACTGGATGTGGACAGGGGTAAGTCAGCTGTACCGGACATCATCCCCGCACTCCTGCCATCTTGAGAGGATCAAGCTGAATGGCTGGGTGCAGCAGCCCTTAAGTTATTAAACACCTAAATAATCAATGGTCCTAAATGCCTAGGAAAAGAAATGTTTTCAAGGCTGGCATTCCCTCCTCATTTATTTTAGCAGACATATATATGCTGAAGCTCGAGGTCCATTACTAGCCATTGTGCGTCTTATAACTTTTACATTGTGTACCAAAAGGTGCATAATATGGTTCATGCATACATATACACAGTTTTCATTGGTTTATCTTGTGGGGCCAAAGGAGTGGGGAAATTCATTGTATTGAGGTGCTGTTATGTTTTGAACCACTGCTGCTTACTTAACCCTAAATATTTATAACTTTGGGATAAATAGTGGGACAAATTATTTTAAATCTTTGTACATGTACAAGACTAAATACTCTACACCATGTATACACTAAACAATCTACACCATGTATAGTTTAGCACCTATGGGTAGAAATCTCCGCCAATAACCATTTTGTCCCATCCAGATCCCAAAGTTTGTTTTTTTAAATGGGGTTATCACCACACATTGTTTACATTTTATAAATGCATTTTCAAAAATGACTCAATCCTTACTGTGAAAATACAATTTTTTTGCAGCTTGTATCTTATAGCGGGCTATACACAAAACATCACCAAAATGTCACTTTCCGAAGCTCCAAGTGTAGAGCACTGAAATCATAATTTTTTTAATAAAAAGACTACTTAATTTATCTCACCACATATGAATACATTCTGCAGTAGGGCTGCACATCGGTTTTAATTTCACTGATTAATAACATATTATTCTGACATGTAAGAGTGGAGAGCAAGACAGTGTAACAAATCGATGCCTGAACACACTAATTTCACTGATTAATAACATATTATTCTGACATGTAAGAGTGGAGAGCAAGACAGTGTAACAAATCGATGCCTGAACACACACACATGGACACAAATGAGTTCTCCAGTCAGGATAATGCCAGCTGCTGTCACAAGCTTCCTGTTTCACTTTAAGTGCCCTTACAACATCGGCTTCTCGAAGCACTTTTCTTTGATGATGTACTGTCCAAATTAATGCCACTATTTTCCTCCATTGCAACAGGATGATTCTGGATGTCTAAAATATACATATTGAGGCATATAATTACATCACAACAGAGTCTCACAATGCAATATTGATGCTGAAAATTCTGGGCCAGTAGAACATTAAAAATTCATTCTTAAATAGATAAATTCTCATGACCAGTACAGCCTAAGTAACTTCACTGTACATGTAAAAGATAATGTGACATGCAATTGTGCAATGAATGGTAATGGTTATATATTAGACATATATTTCACATAACTAGGTTTGCTAAATATTGCATAAATTCATCATTACATAATTGTCATTAATACACCTTGTATTCTTACTGAATTGTTGCCTAGCAATCCTACATATACACATACATCTAAAAGTAAACCATGTTATCATATCTTGTTATTAAAAACCATATAGTGTCATCCCTCAAACAAGAATTATTTAGCAATTGTACAATGTACATGTAACAAGACGTAATTATGATATATGCAAACATACAGTAGTTATGGATAAACAGAAAATGGTTTAAAGCCAACTCTTTGTAATTAAAAGCTGCTTAATTTGCTTAGTACATGTACCGTCCGTGGCGGTAAGGTTGGTTACAAACGTTGGAAAGATCAGACCCTGATAAACCCCAGATCCCTTAACTGGATTGCTAACAAACCTCGAAAAATTGCCACAGTTACTATGACACATGTATATGGAGAAATCAAAAAACAAATAGGTTTACATGTGGTGCTGATACAAAGCTGCCAAAATAATTATGGATATGTTTACACCACAGTTATTTCTCCTTGATTGCAGGACACATTATAGATTAACACCTAAGTTGTTGGCCCATTTGCACAGTGTTGCTTTTTTTTTTCCAGGTGGGGTACAATGAACAAATAGCTTCCTTGGAGGCCTGGAGACAAAATTAACCATCTATACCCAAATATGTGCAAACAGGGCATGATCAGAAGCAGCCAGTAGGCATGGTCATGAAGCAGCCAGTAGGTATGATCAGAAGCAGCCAGTAGGCATGATCAGAAGCAGCCAGTAGGTATGGTCATGAAGCAGCCAGTAGGTATGATCATGAAGCAGCCAGTAGGTATGATCATGAAACAGCCAGTAGGTATGATAAGAAGCAGCCAGTAGGTATGGTCATGAAGCAGCCAGTAGGTATGGTCATGAAGCAGCCAGTAGGTATGATCATAGTAGGTATGATCATGAAGCAGCCAGTAGGTATGGTCATGAAGCAGCCAGTAGGTATGGTCATGAAGCAGCCAGTAGGTATGGTCATGAAGCAGCCAGTAGGTACGATCATGAAGCAGCCAGTAGGTATGGTCATGAAGCAGCCAGTAGGTATGATCATGAAGCAGCCAGTAGGTATGATCAAGAAGCAGCCAGTAGGTATGATCATGAAGCAGCCAGTAGGTATGATCATGAAGCAGCCAGTAGGTATGATCAAGAAGCAGCCAGTAGGTATGATCAGAAGCAGCCAGTAGGTATGATCAAGAAGCAGCCAGTAAGTATGATCATGAAGCAGCCAGTAGGTATGATCAAGAAGCAGCCAGTAGGTATGGTCATGAAGCAGCCAGTAGGTATGATCATGAAGCAGCCAGTAGGTATGGTCATGAAGCAGCCAGTAGGTATGATCATGAAGCAGCCAGTAAGTATGATCATGAAGCAGCCAGTAGGTATGATCATGGAACAGCCAGTAGGTATGATCATGAAGCAGCCAGTAGGTATGATCAAGAAGCAGCCAGTAGGTATGATCATGAAGCAGCCAGTAGGTATGATCATGGAACAGCCAGTAGGTATGATCATGAAGCAGCCAGTAGGTATGGTCATGAAGCAGCCAGTAGGTATGATCATGGAACAGCCAGTAGGTATGATCATGAAGCAGCCAGTAGGTATGGTCATGAAGCAGCCAGTAGGTATGGTCATGAAGCAGCCAGTAGGTATGATCATGGAACAGCCAGTAGGTATGATCATGAAGCAGCCAGTAGGTATGGTCATGAAGCAGCCAGTAGGTATGATCACGAAGCAGCCAGTAGGTATGATCATGGAACAGCCAGTAGGTATGATCATGAAGCAGCCAGTAGGTATGGTCATGAAGCAGCCAGTAGGTATGGTCATGAAGCAGCCAGTAGGTATGGTCATGAAGCAGCCAGTAGGTATGATCACGAAGCAGCCAGTAGGTATGATCAGAAGCAGCCAGTAGGTATGGTCATGAAGCAGCCAGTAGGTATGATCAGAAGCAGCCAGTAGGTATGGTCATGAAGCAGCCAGTAGGTACGATCATGAAGCAGCCAGTAGGTATGGTCATGAAGCAGCCAGTAGGTATGATCATGAAGCAGCCAGTAGGTATGGTCATGAAGCAGCCAGTAGGTATGATCAGAAGCAGCCAGTAGGTATGGTCATGAAGCAGCCAGTAGGTACGATCATGGAACAGCCAGTAGGTATGATCATGAAGCAGCCAGTAGGTATGATCAGAAGCAGCCAGTAGGTATGGTCATGAAGCAGCCAGTAGGTATGGTCATGAAGCAGCCAGTAGGTATGATCAGAAGCAGCCAGTAGGTATGGTCATGAAGCAGCCAGTAGGTACGATCATGGAACAGCCAGTAGGTATGATCATGAAGCAGCCAGTAGGTATGATCAGAAGCAGCCAGTAGGTATGGTCATGAAGCAGCCAGTAGGTATGGTCATGAAGCAGCCAGTAGGTATGGTCATGAAGCAGCCAGTAGGTATGGTCATGAAGCAGCCAGTAGGTATGATCATGAAGCAGCCAGTAGGTACGATCAGAAGCAGCCAGTAGGTATGATAAGAAGCAGCCAGTAGGTATGATCAGAAGCAGCCAGTAGGTATGATCATGAAGCAGCCAGTAGGTATGGTCATGAAGCAGCCAGTAGGTATGATCATGGAACAGCCAGTAGGTATGATCATGGAACAGCCAGTAGGTATGATCATGAAGCAGCCAGTAGGTATGATCAGAAGCAGCCAGTAGGTACGATCAGAAGCAGCCAGTAGGTATGGTCATGAAGCAGCCAGTAGGTATGATCAGAAGCAGCCAGTAGGTATGATCATGAAGCAGCCAGTAGGTATGATCAGAAGCAGCCAGTAGGTATGGTCATGAAGCAGCCAGTAGGTACGATCATGGAACAGCCAGTAGGTATGATCATGAAGCAGCCAGTAGGTATGATCAGAAGCAGCCAGTAGGTATGGTCATGAAGCAGCCAGTAGGTATGGTCATGAAGCAGCCAGTAGGTATGGTCATGAAGCAGCCAGTAGGTATGGTCATGAAGCAGCCAGTAGGTATGATCATGAAGCAGCCAGTAGGTACGATCAGAAGCAGCCAGTAGGTATGATAAGAAGCAGCCAGTAGGTACGATCATGAAGCAGCCAGTAGGTATGGTCATGAAGCAGCCAGTAGGTACGATCATGAAGCAGCCAGTAGGTATGGTCATGAAGCAGCCAGTAGGTATGATCAGAAGCAGCCAGTAGGTATGATCAAGAAGCAGCCAGTAGGTATGATCATGGAACAGCCAGTAGGTATGATCATGAAGCAGCCAGTAGGTATGATCAGAAGCAGCCAGTAGGTACGATCAGAAGCAGCCAGTAGGTATGATAAGAAGCAGCCAGTAGGTATGATCAAGAAGCAGCCAGTAGGTATGATCAGAAGCAGCCAGTAGGTACGATCAGAAGCAGCCAGTAGGTATGATAAGAAGCAGCCAGTAGGTATGATCAGAAGCAGCCAGTAGGTATGATCAGAAGCAGCCAGTAGGTACGATCAGAAGCAGCCAGTAGGTATGATAAGAAGCAGCCAGTAGGTATGATCAGAAGCAGCCAGTAGGTACGATCAGAAGCAGCCAGTAGGTATGATAAGAAGCAGCCAGTAGGTATGATCAAGAAGCAGCCAGTAGGTATGATCAGAAGCAGCCAGTAGGTACGATCAGAAGCAGCCAGTAGGTATGATAAGAAGCAGCCAGTAGGTATGATCAGAAGCAGCCAGTAGGTATGATCAGAAGCAGCCAGTAGGTATGATCATGAAGCAGCCAGTAGGTATGGTCATGAAGCAGCCAGTAGGTATGATCAGAAGCAGCCAGTAGGTATGATCAAGAAGCAGCCAGTAGGTATGATCATGGAACAGCCAGTAGGTATGATCATGAAGCAGCCAGTAGGTATGATCAGAAGCAGCCAGTAGGTACGATCAGAAGCAGCCAGTAGGTATGATAAGAAGCAGCCAGTAGGTATGATAAGAAGCAGCCAGTAGGTATGATCAAGAAGCAGCCAGTAGGTATGATCAGAAGCAGCCAGTAGGTATGATCATGAAGCAGCCAGTAGGTATGATCATGGAACAGCCAGTAGGTATGATCATGAAGCAGCCAGTAGGTACGATCATGAAGCAGCCAGTAGGCATGATCAGAAGCAGCCAGTAGGTATGGTCATGAAGCAGCCAGTAGGTATGATCATGAAGCAGCCAGTAGGTATGATAAGAAGCAGCCAGTAGGTATGGTCATGAAGCAGCCAGTAGGTATGATCATGAAGCAGCCAGTAGGTATGATCATGGAACAGCCAGTAGGTATGATCAGAAGCAGCCAGTAGGTATGGTCATGGAACAGCCAGTAGGTATGATCATGGAACAGCCAGTAGGTATGGTCATGGAACAGCCAGGACACAATGACAAGCAAATGTCAACTAACATGTTATCACATCAGTGACTCACTGACCCCCAGAGGGGACCTACAATTCTCTCCCTTATGAACAGGGGAGGCCCTAAAATGGTTATATTTAATATATAAAACCAAAGCTAAACACACTTTGTAGAATTGAGCTCAACGCACGACACACAATTTATGTTAGACATTAAAATGCTGCAGACTTCTATGTATATTGCTAACTTTTCACGATCCACTCAAATGATGCGCTCACATTGGATGAGTCCATTGCAGATGCTTCCATGAAGTATAACTGGTGCTTATCTATAGAAAGGGAATGCCTCCAATTAGATATATGTATACACATGCAAATTTATACATGTACATGTATTCCCAATGTGCGTACAGTAAAGGCGCACAGCTATATTACATGTAGCCTGGTGTATGCAGTTAAAAGGAGCTGTTTTTGGGGGGTGGGGGCGGGGGTGCAGGGGGATATGGCACAATAAACAGGCTGTACCTGCATACAGCTTCGCCTCTTCAATTGAAACTGCTCTCCTAGCCTGCTCGTCAGACTTATTGCCTATCAGCATGATGCCTATATCAGGGTCGGAGTTGTTTCTAATCTCCGACATCCAGTACTCCACATGTTCAAAGGTTTCTCGCCTGGTTATGTCGTACACAACTATCACTCCCCGGGCACCTCTGTAGTACCTACATGTGTGTACAGGCACATCATAACATCAGACACTCTCATCTACACTGTAGCTCAATATAAAACATTTGTATAACCCATGGGTGGACCTACATGTACATGTACTCTACACATACATCGTCAGGCTGATGTATTATTGCCTGCGTGCACATCAAATCAGATATTAATCAAACCATTAACTTATTAAATATGCTGCAATGCATAAGACTGTTGTATAATACTTAATATCCCCTACATGTACATGTACATGAACATGATGCACAATTCATCTCAGTTTCAGTCGCAATAAATCTACCCATGTACAGACAAAGTCATAAAAATGCACAGCACACATTGCATTATCATGTGCACTTACGTTGGGGCCAATGCTCTATAGTTTTCTTGTCCAGCTACATGGCAATTGAAAACAAAGATATCACGATTGAAACTGCAGTCACAGTCATCATATATATGCATGCACACATTTCATTACATCAACTATACACAGGTCAATGGAACATCAGACATACTAAGAGGTAGATGTAGCAGAAAGTAGCCAATGTACATGCAAGTGCCAATGTACATGCAAGTGCCTTTTATTGAGAGCAATTTTAAAAGCCTGCCCCTATTAAATAAATAGTCAACAACAATGGAATTTATCGTACATGCACATTTGTTATCAGTACATGCACATTTGTGTTAACATAAACTTTGGGGATTGGGCCATAACAGCTAAATGAAACCGCTGAATAAAAAGTTTGGTCAAAAAGTAAACATAGCAGTTACATGTACGATGGTAAGGTTTTTCAATCCCCCTATAAATGAAAGTGACATAAGCAGTAAAAGGTCCATTATATGCACAGTGCATGTGAAGTGGTAGCAGAATTACATACCAGTGTCCCAGACTTGCAATTTGACCACATTGTCGCCCAATTGTACAAATTTTGTCCCAAAATCAACTCCAATTGTTGATCTTGATGCTGGATCAAACCTGTCTTGTGTGAATCGTGTAAGAAGGTTAGACTTTCCAACTCCCTGGTCACCAATCAGTACCACTGCAAAACAGATGAGACACAAAATGTACATGTATTAGTGAACATAATCCCACGTCCATTCAAGGCCCCAAAGGTACAGCCACTTTCCCCAGCTAAAGTACATGTGCTACTGACATACCGGTGCTCAATCAAGACCAAGAACAAAGTGATACTTTTTATCTAGACTGTAGGTACACATTGATGTACTACGGTAATGGACCACTTGCTGATGATGTAATGCATTTACCAATCATTTAGAATTACATGTACTATCTACATGTAGCTGATCGCGCAGCTTTAATAACTTCTTCCTATTTGACTTTCAGTCACTTGGAAATTGAGCCAATAGGTCCACACTCCAAGGCCCTAACAACCAAGATGATAAGAGGCTGCTCGAATCCATACATGCATGGGCTGCAACCAGTAAACAGTGCACTGCCATTGTTTTATAACACATACACATGTACATTTCTGTCCACTCAAGTCTCAACCATACCCATACACACAACACTTTGTCCACAAAACAGGGAGGGAGAAAGGTTCTGAACTTACACTTATATGATACACTTTCAGTCATTCTGCACTCATCCCTAAATCAGAGATACATAAGATTACACTTTATATTCCTGTGCCATATAACATCCCTAACAACCCTTTGTATGGAACTGTAAATATTTGTGGGCAGCTGCAGATGCACTTGGCTTATGACACAACCATAACAAAAGCATCAATGATGCTATGACGACCAAATAGTAAAAGGAACTGGAGGTATAAAATTTGCACTTTACACTCTAGGTGCCACCTCCAGCATAATTTATAAAACTTGCAGAAGATAAAGATCACATCAATATAGTCCATGCCTTTTGTATGGTCACGATCAGTTAACAGCAGTTGTGAAAATGGATGTGGTTGTCGGGATCCACCGGCCTCGGGGGAGCGACGATGAACACTATGCATCCAAAGGTTAACATAAATTTGTTACGTAGGCCAACATGGTGTGTTGTCATAGGCCTAGATATATCGCGTATTGTACGTTGAACTGTACATTCATAGAATACATAATGCCACGACAACCGTCATAAGCGCAAGGATAACACAACTCGTAACCCATTGTTTCCGCCTATATGCCTATTAACCTATTGTCCTCTCGCAATTATAGGCTATCACCATCCACGAGTAACTTACGGCTCTTTCTCTTATTCTGCGACTGGATCTAGATCGCCCATGAAAAAGCACACTTCACGTATATATAAAAAGTGCGGGTAATGTACTTATAAGGCTGTTTCCATGCATGCCTGTGGCGGCACGTGAATTGTTTCCGGTGTAGACTTTCAAATTTAATATACAGGAACTCCCCCAGCTGCTTGCGTGACTTTGTTTTTGTACTCAGTATGTGCTTGTACGCATATGTGACGGATCAAACATACCCTGGTTATTATAAAATTATCATGTACGTAGCCAAATCACACAGATTAAAAACAAGAAAAAAAAAACCCCGGTTATTGTAATATTTAAAAAGAACATACATGTACATGTACGTAATCAAATCACACATCAGTGCTTTTGGCTGTAACCAAAATGCTCCTGGGTCTCATAACAGATAGAGAAGATTCTAGGGAGTCTATAGTGAGACTAACATCTGCTAAATCAAGCGCACGAGGCATCTCATTACACTTGCAGTGCAGAATGCGGCCGTTGAGCATCTCATGGGTTGCGGTAGGATTGACAACAAAGCTGCCTGGAGGCAGTAAAGGGAGGGGGGGGGGGGGGGGGGGGGGGAGACAGTTAAAGACTATTGTGACCCAAAGGGAACATAAACATACAGTCCCCCACAAGTGATGGAGGTGCAGGAGTATCCAATGGTTTCACATCCTTTGTCAGCCGAGTCAACACATGGCTAATCTGAGGAGAGAGGCATCACAGTTGGCTTCAAAGCAGTTAAATTTATTCTGTGCAGATGTGGAACAAGGAGAATTGATGCATCTAGGGGTGTGTGCATGTGTGTGTGTTGTGTGCATGTGTGTGTGTTGTGTGCATGTGTGTGTGTTGTGTGCATGTGTGTGTGTTGTGTGCATGTGTGTGTGTTGTGTGCATGTGTGTGTGTGCATGTGTGTGTTGTGTGCATTTGTGTGTGTTGTGTGCATGTATGTGTGTTGTGTGCATGTGTGTGTGTTGTGTGCATGTGTGTGTGTTGTGTGCATGTGTGTGTGTTGTGTGCATGTGTGTGTGTGTGTGTTGTGTGTGTGTTGTGTGCAGAAGCACCTGAAGTGATGAGGTAAGCAACTCATACTCCGCTCTCAGTTTTAAAGCTTGTAAGGCTTGGATAGCAACATCATGGCTGGTCTGGAAACTGAAGAGACAGTAAAACATGTTAGCACCTACCTCCTTCCTCCCTCCCAGAACCTCTACTGTACCCCCAGCAACTCCTAATCCACAGGCACCTTCTCTTATATCACCAGCACCTCATATAGCACCAGCACCTTTTATAGCACCAGCACCTCCTATAGCACCAGCCCTTCCTATAGCACCTGCAACTACATGTACCACCAGCGCTCACCTGCTATAGCACCAGCAACTAACCACAAGCACCTGCTACACCTTAATCACCAGCAACCACATCTGGTAGTGGACAAAATTACAATCATCTTTGTCCTACGGCCTAGATGTACATGTACATGTACATTGCACGGCTTAATTCATTTTTAGGATCATTTGGCTCAGTATGGTTTTTTTAAGGTTGACTATTTAGCACATCACAAGTTAATTGTGCATCACTCTTTTTTTTGCCATTCGACACATGTGCTTTGATTATCAAACTCTGTATTTATTACCCACAATGGGTACGAAAGTGATATGCAAGCTACCAAAAGCTGAAAACCTACATGTATATTGTACGTGTACATACATAGGTACATGTACACGTATGTGGAAACCAAAAGCATGCTAGGAAGCCAGGTTCAGGTCAGTTATCAAAGGTATACATGTAGATGAGTTGCAGTGTTTTTTTAGAAAACTATTTTAGGAAGCAGGTAGTTAATTGCTCTCATACATGTACTCCTACACCCCCAGCACCTCCTTACGCCACCAGCACCCCTACAGCACCAGCACCTCCTTACGCCACCAGCACCCCTACACCACCAGCACCTCCTTACACCACCAGCGTTCCTTGACACTCACTAAATAGAAGATTACTTTATTGTGACCAGCCATGTTACCAGTCCCTACACAAATCTGCATATTTACGATATTAATTTGTGAGTCCATCAGCACCATACATGCATACTGTACATGCATTACTACTTACGACACGGCACTTACAGGCATAGCCTGACCCCATGAAGAAGGCTGGTGACAAACTGATCATCCACAGAGTACCTCCTCATCGCGCCAATCTCCTCCAAGTCCACACAACAGTTGGTCATCACGCCGGCGCACCTAGCCAAGATCTGTCCCATCCCGTGAAGAGACAGCCTGTAAAGGAAGACAAGCACAGTGAACACCACAAGGTCATGTGACCTCCTTGCACAGGTACTACACTTGTGTGTACTCACAACTGCTACTCTTATAAGTTGGTGCTCAGAAAGTGTTACAGTCAACTGCCCCCACCATTGGCTAGCAAGGCGACATACATTTTGTAACATATGCCAGAGCTTGGCACACCATGATAGCTAAACAATAATCCAATACATTGACAATTGATCCTAACAAATTGAACAGTCAAAAATACACTCCAATACAAATAGAAATTACTTGAAATGACAATTATTCATTGATGCACTTGTTTATTCCAATATAATAACTTAGAACTTAAGAAAGGAACATGAATTCACCAAGGACAGATGCCTCATCAATTGTTCAAGCACAGCATAGCTGCAAGCATGATCATACAATCACTAACTGCCAACAAAATAATAGACTGAAGGGTTCTTATCTACATGTACCACTTCCACATATGAGTGTACCACGACTATGTACATGTACATGCAACTCACCATAACAGAACTTTTATGATAATTACCCTGAGCACTAGAGGAGTTTGCACACAAACAGGACAAGTTCAACTAAACCCTTTCCCTCGCCTGTATTATGACTTGTGGCAGATTAACATGGAACATTACACATGAGTGACAGTGATAGTGACAAAGCCACAGCAATACATAGCTCACTGCAAATTACACTCCGCTGAGATAGTGTGATCAACATGAGAGTCAAGCAAAATAATAATAAAAAGTTATCACACACAGTGATACTGTATACATGTGTATGTACCAGCAGAACATTCTGAGACCGTTGAATTGATGTTTGGGTGCTGTGTGGCTTTGCACAGCATACAGGTACTGTTACATGTACTTACATGTATATTACTCTCAATTGAATAGCCACTTTATATGCTGCCCATCATATGTAGACAAACAAGTACAGTGTTCCAAATGAAGAGACTAATAAATGACTTTTTTACTATTTTGCGTGCAACATTTGAACCCTTCAAGCTATATTTGAGGAAATTAGATCTTAATATTCAGCCATCACTTCTCTACATGAATGTATTGTACATGCATCATGTAGGCTGCATAGTGATAATCATATGCCAATGCCTATATAGACAAGTAGAGTTCAGGGCCTTTCTAACTGGAAAAAAAATTGCTTCCATTGCAGGTTCATCACTGTTTCTGTGGATGGGGTCTTGGGTCATGATGCACAACACCTGATCAAGCGCCTATGTGACCAAATTGCAATGAAGTGGGAGAAGTCACATTCAGAAGTAATGGTATCTTGGAGGAATTTTTGGTTTCAGTCTTTCAGATATGTGCTAGCTATATATTTTGAAAATGTCTCAAACATTATTCCTTTACCGCCTTTAAAACAATTGCAGGGGGAGGAGCCGTCTGTCAGGAAAGTCGCTAGAACTCACGCTAGACTACCATACTGATATGAACGCTGCCATAGGTTAAATGCTGATATCAGATATAGTATATAATTAAACGATGCCATGCAAATAGAACAATGCATGCACGTCTGCATTGGCATAGCGACTTTGAAAATAAGCTCAGGAGTGCTGTAGTAAGGATTCCTGTGCTCAGCCACCAATGATTCTACATGCCATATGGAAGATTTTGAAAACTATACTTATCGCAGAGAACAAAGCTTTTGCAAAGTAACTGACTCAGAAGTGCATGGTGAAGACTGTTGCTTTTATTGTTATTCA
Source organism: Spongilla lacustris (assembly GCA_949361645.1). Classification (NCBI taxonomy): domain Eukaryota; kingdom Metazoa; phylum Porifera; class Demospongiae; order Spongillida; family Spongillidae; genus Spongilla; species Spongilla lacustris. The sequence goes on from OX442435.1 coordinate 3,643,434, forward strand.
AATGTACACATACTGATCAGAAGCACTTGGACTGGAAGCAACTAATGCACGACGCCATATAATTACATGTAGATAGTTTCCACAGAAAGATGTGAAGGAATTTAACCACGTCATGTCGTGTAAAACCACACCCACTGGCTGGAAATATCAGAGATCATGGCAACGGTAATAACATGTGGATCAAAGTTACTGTATGTCTACGAAAGAGCCCTACTTTGCTTCTTTGGATGCTTCTGGACATCAAAGGTCTGGGACTTTCAGTGGATAACGACTCGTATGCGGCAATAAATTCCAAGAACTTTGTAAGCGATATGTCACCCTGCCCCCAAGTTGAGTTGCATGGGGCATATCTCTGCTATTTTATTGATCGCCCTGGAGTTTATACATGCCAAAAATTGCTACAATGGAAGCAGCTGAATGCCTATAACTTCTTCACTAGTGTGTTGGTGCAAACTGTTGGAATTTGGGATCTGAATTACGCGAGCCAGTGTGTAATTTTGAAAGCTCTTGTGAATCAATGCAAGCATGCGTAATCCAGATGAGGCTCACTGTGCTTGGGTAGCAACCTGAAAGGCAGGAGATATAGTGGCAGCACAGCACACTGCACCTGCATGGCTCATTCATTCATGCATTATACTGTATACCTGCTCCATATATCTTTCAGCTTGGGTGAAGGCTGCATGTACTACACCTGATTAGCCAACGCTTTGATGCCAAAATCAGCAATCTTGTCCTCACCGGAACCAAATCCTTCATGTTCTGGTGCCCCAGCTCCAGCAATTCCGGCTATGTTAATAAGCTTGCGACATCCAAAATACAGGACCATAAGCAAGGAAGATATTTATGCAGAGTGCCATTGCATTTTCAATGAAGAATTTCTCAAGATGAATCAGATTACTTGGAGAGGAGCACCAAACATCAGGCACAGTCTTTGTTGTGGTTTGCTCATCGAAGGGGTTGCATAACTGCTTCAACATTTAGTGCTGTTCTCCACATGCACAAGTATTGCGTTCCCATCTCAGCCATTCGTTGACAGCATCCTTGCAGAAAAGTGTTATGAAGCTAAAACTCTCCATCTCTTGAGTGGAGGAGGTCAATGAACCTGTTGCCAGGGAATTAAGAATAGCTGCACATTATGCAAAGGACACACACAGAGTTCAAGATGCTTATGGTCCTGTATTTTGGATATCGCAAGCTCATTAATGTAGCCGGTGCAGTCTATGATCACATAGCTGGAGCTGGGGTGCCAGAACATGGACAAGATTGCTGATTTTGGCATCAAAGTTTTCAGAGTTGTAAAAAACTGTTGTTTGTCTTTCTGGTTGCTACCCAAGCACAGCAAGCCTCATTGGATTATGCATGCTTGCATTGATTCACAAGAGCTATCAAAATTACACACTGCATGGCTCGCGTTATTCAGATCCCAAATTCCAACGGTTCGCACAAACCCACTAGTAAAGAAGTTATAAGCATTCAGCTGCTTCCTTTGTAGCAATTTTTGGCGTGTATAAACTCCAGGGCGATCAATAAAATAGCAGAGATATGCCCCATGCAACTCAACTTGGGGCAGAGTGACATATCACTTACTACGGGTCGTTATACTGAAAGTCCCAGCAGGCATAACTTATCAGGTACCTTTGATGTCCAGAAGCATCCAAAGAAGCAAAGTAGGGCTCTTTCGTAGAAATAACTTTGATCCACATGTTATTACCGTTGCCACTCCAGTGAATCTTTCCAACCAGTAGGTGTGGTTTTACGTGACGTGTTTAAACTCCTTCACACCTCTCTGTGGAAACTATCTATTTAAAATGGGACAGTGTCCATCAAAATCACCCTTCTGAGTTTTAATATTTATCACTATAAAATTCCACGTTCCTGTATTATGACTTAGGGCAGATTGTTATAACATGGAACATTACAGGTAAGTGATAGTGATAGTGACAAAGCCACAGCAATACACAAAAGAAGGGTTCACTGCTAATTACACTCCGCTGAGATAGTGTGATTAACATGAGAGTCAAACAAAAAAATGAAAATAGTTATCACTTACAGTGATACTGTATATATGTACATGTGTATGTACATGTACCAGCAAAACATTCTGAGACAGTTGTGTTGTATATCAAATGTTTGGGTGCTGTGTGGCTTTGCACAGCATTATCAGCATACAAGTACATGTACGTATATTACAACTGTACTCTCAATTGAACTTTATCGTACATGTATAATACTCTCCACTGAACTTTATAACTAGCTAGCACTAGAATGAATTGCTGCTGTCCATCATATGTAGACAAACAAGTATACATAAAACACTGTAACATTTTGTTCAGTAAGCCAGGCTAAACTAAAACAGCTACATGTAATCCAGGAATATGTGTGTTACATGTACATGCTTTCGCTTCCATTGCTGATAACTGCATTGTATGCAGCTTTTTGAAGTAGAGCAATATAAAATACGCATCAAGCTTAGAGTGAATCAGGGTACTGTACATGTAAAAGCACAACAGAAATTGTTATTAAAGACCAGGAACATGTACTGTACATATATGTACAATGTCTCAATGTTGAAGTAAACTGCATGTACATGTACGGTTAGGCAGAACACAACAATAAAAGAGTAGGCGCTCCTGCTCTTTAACAATTACTGTGTACTTTTGCATCTGGTTCATAACCTCAGGTTAACAAAGCATTAACCTGGGTTAACAAAATGTTAAAAGTTGGTAGATCTACATGTATATGGTTAATATATGCTACATGTACATGTATGTACATTGAACTGCTTGTGTGATATTCAAATACAGTACACGTGTATATGAAAACATTAGTAGCATGTACATTGTATTTTAATCTACTATTTTCATGTGTGTACAACATGTACATGTACATGTATGTCTTTTTTTGCAGTGGTGGTAAAAGAATTATCTCCATTGGCCTTCTCTAGTGCCCATTACTTACATGTATATCAAGCACCCTCACCATGGTACATTTACATGTACATACCTAATACATGCTTTGCAGAACAGTGTCCTGGTGATGTTTGGATACAGTGCTATATGGTCTGTAAAGATTTCCACCAATGTAGCTAGAAACTGTAGCCTAGGGAGAAGAGGGAGGGGAGGGAGGGGAGGTGGAGGTGAATGGAGAAGGATGAAAGGAGACAACTGCAATGACAATGGTGCAAGTGTATAGTGTAAGTACTTATTCACACCAATTGTAATACACGTGTAAATATGCGCCCGCTACCCTATCCTCTGTGCCCCTTTTGCAGTTCTCTACATGTACATGTATGCGCCTTTACAACAGTCTTTCGTGTTCCCTTCTCCAGACCTCTATTTTCCATTTCCTTGGTCCTCCATACATTCCCCTCTCCAGTCATGTTTTCCTCTTCCCTGGACCTCTATGTGTTCCCCTCCCCAGACCTCTATTTTCCACTTCCCTAGTCTGAGCCTTCCTCTGTCCTTAACTACTAAATACCAGTAAGTGCTTTTCTTACCTATTGTTGACAGATATCTCCTTTCCACTGAATGTGGGCCTCATGGGAACACGAGGGACCTCAGCCAAGTTGTGCCTTTGAAGGGCCACCTCAGTCAGACTTATACTGGACATTTGAGTTGGAGCCTGCAATTGGTACATGTACGTGTGAGAGCATGTGCATGCATAACAACGAACACGCCAAAAAACCCAGCCCCTCCTCCCCTCCTAACTGCCACAAAATACCACACCAATACATGTATAAGTGTATCACAGTGCAATATTACAAATACAATACATATGTGTATACATGACATGCACAGTTTGCAGTTCTTTGTCACACATGTGCACATGGTATATGCGTGTGTATACAACTTATTTATATTTGCCAATAACAGAGGCATTTACATGTACATATACTGTATCAGTATGAATGAAATGATTGATCTGTACCTCATGATATATGGAGGATTTTGAAAGATTGGGCACTTCAATTGAAAATGGTCCTTCCTTCTCCATCTGAAGGTACATACAACAAACATGGCCACATCCAGTGCACATGCACACGCACACACATACGTAACAGTGTAAAATATCCTCCCTGTCTTCGATTGCTATCACTGATCCCACAACATATCACCACACACACACACACATGTACATACCTCGTCAGATAAAGTTCTCAGCAGCGCTTCAGACTGTGCCCGCAGCTAGACATACATACATGTACAGAAGTTAACCTTAACCACTCAGAACAGTAATAAATAATCTGGTTATGCATGTATATTTATAAATGATGGCGGAATATGAAAAGACAAACCCATGATTATAGCATAAATGGTTCAAAGTTAGTAATGTAATGGCAAAAAAAAAACAAATCAGCTTTCGGAAGCTCTAAGTGCGGAACACTGTATTTTAATGATGAGTTCTACAGGTGGGGAAGGAAGGAGGTACATGTATCCTCCCTACACATTGGCATGGTTGGCTCAAGAACAGCACAGGTCACAGACAGACCTGCTCACACATCTGAATAAACGTACATTCTTATCTGACTCATAGATGGCATGAAGGTAAACCGCAATCAGATCGGGAATGAACTGCAGCACAAATGCAAACAGTTTGTAGTTCTGATGTCTGGCAATGGCACAGTAGTGAAGCCACTGGAAGATCTATTAGGGAGTGAAGAAAAGGGTATGAGAGAGTTTGTGGCAAAATGTGCATACCAGGTGATATCAGGTATGGTGTGCGAATGGTTAAGACGAAAGAGTAGTGTGTGCTGCAACACAGCAGTAGTGCCTGAAGTAAGCAATGCACCACCACAATGGTCCAACAAATATTCCACATTAGAGTGAAAATGTGATTCATTTTCATTTTGCACCAATAAAATACGCAATGTCGAGAGCCTACCATGTATTACATGTACCAACAGCACTCAAAATTAACGGGCATTTGAACACTGGACAATTTCAAATCAAATAATACATATAAACCCACAGCCTTGTTCAATGCCCTGACTATTGCATGGTACCACAGTTGTTACAAATACAGTAGGTACATGTACACTGCTTACAACATCTACATGCAAGCATGTGCAGGTTAATGCACACGACTTATAAGATAAGCCAAGCACATTACACAGTCCCTGATTATTTTTTAAAATAAGAGATAGGTTGACACTTTCTAGAACTGCCATACAAGGTGCACCCACAATGTAAACAGTGCATAGGCAGCCCACCTGAAGCAACAGCACTAGCTGCAGACTCCAAGCCCTGTACAGCAATTCCATCATTTGCACATAGTTAATTATACATGTACATGTACATAATGACACCGATCATTTCTTAAAAGAAATAGGTTGTTTCATATGCGCGTGTAGAATGGTACCTTGCCGTTATCTGTTCTTGATGAGAGCCCTTCACTTACAGCCCTGACAATGGATTCATCAGACCTAAGATATTCTGCTGCCTTTTCAAGACCCTCCTTTTTCAGTGCCTGGCAAAAAACAAAGTAGGGCAGGGTAGCCTAAGGTATGGTCGGCAGTGGCTAGTAGTAGTCAGTACCCTCACTTTCAACAAACTAAACTTAAAGCGAGATGTCCTAATACTTCAATACAAGATAATAAAAAACAGTCACTTGGGGTTGTCTTATTAAGTAGAAAGCACTGCTCAATGCAATCAACCTACAATTGAAAGTTAGCACATGGGTCCGAATACTGCCTATACTATCGCGGATGCCGATCAATAGGCCTACAGTACCTATAATCTACCCTACATGTATATACCGTAGAACATAGCACATGTATGTGTAAGTCTGCACAGTCCTACGTACACACACTCCCAACTATCTTTGCCTATCTAGTATGATGTTCCATCCCATTACTAGTACGGTGCAAGAACACTTATAAAAAGTAACCGCAAGCTTTGGAATACAACATACCTCATATTCTGCCATTATTATCGATAGCGCGTCGTCCTGCTGGAGGCAACTATTACACTACTACTGACATAAAAGGTTGTTACTTACCTCCATTGCTTAGATGACTACTAGACCAACCGGCACTTCTTGCCAATTACAGCTCACCCCAATTGTGTAAGGGGCGTGCCTTTGAGTTATTAAATAACGCATGGTTTATTGTATTTACATTGGTCACTACTATGTAGGTTTGTTGACTCCCGGGGTTTCACTATCAGCTCACTGGCAGAGACCAAATTGCAGGTGATCGTAGATGCCTGCAAATGTCTAGCTGAATCAATTTACAGCCAGCTCAGCCCTGATAGCTCATATTTCAATTTGAGTTGTTTTTAGAAATGGATACGACATTCCAAGTATCAAGGGTTTGTAGAAGATAAGCTTTCGTCCTTTGCAGTTCACTTGCTTACCACAGGTAACTGAAAGATCTCCTTGCTATTTCAGTAAATCTTCCATGTAATTACATTGGCGTTGAAAGCCAAACAGCACATGGCACCACAAGGCTGAGAAGTCCTCAAGCATGACGCTGCTCACAAGAGAAAATTCATCTAACTGATTTAAATAAAGAGCCTAATAATGGATAACAACAGCTTTATTTTGAATGGTCCATTAGATGTTCCCCGGATAGGTTTCAATGGGTTCCGATGTATCATATTAGCCTTCCTTGGCAACATTACTTCTACCCTATACATTATTATATGCATGAAACAGTGTCTATTCTCCTTCTACCTTTCAACATCTTGATCTCTCTTCTGACATTTTCATTAGCTCAGACCATTTCTAGAATGTTCAATTATAAATGCAGCTATTGTTGGAGAGATGATAGTGCAGCTTTCAGTCCTTGTGCTTTTGCCTTGATCTCTGTCCCAGTCCCAATCAGAAGATAATAAGTCAGGATGCTAACATGGTTAAATAACTGCTCCAAAGATTTCTACAAGGACTTAATTCATACGTTAAAACAATACTCAAAGCTTGGGTGAGAATTGTTAGGCAAGTATACTTATGATTCATGTCACTTGTGGCAGTGCTCTAAAAATAGATGCACTTCATTTATTATACCGCTGACCCAGCAAGCAGGTGCAAGACTTGGATTGAAATAATGTGTGTGTACAGAACCAAAGGAGTAGATTATAACTAATTACATGACTGTAGTTTCATTGTAAGCTTGACCACAATTTTTTTTGATGGATCAAACACCACCAAAGGTTCAGAGATGCTATCCAAAGACATTGCACTCACTTTTGCCTCCAGGGGACTGAGCTAATGAGGCAAGTAATAGTTAGATACGAGGCTTTTGAGGCGATATGTTTTGAGTGAGGATCCATAGACTCATTAGCAATTAAACCTTGGGAAAAAGCTGCTGTAATTTTCTTACTGGTCATTTTTGTGTCATTTGCCTGTGAACACATCATTTGGAACGTTCGACTACTTTTTTTTATCTTCGGGAATGCATGCAGGTTACATGCATGTATATTTATGTTTAGTATAAGGGAAATTTTCATATATGTTTTTGTGCATGCAGTCTACTACTGTTCACATCAATTGTTCCAATTACAGTCTCTGCCATTTGATTAGATACCATGTGGGGGGGGGGGGGGGGGGGGAAGGTGGTACGTTGATGTAAAATGTTTGCACGTCGATAAGCTGACCAAACAGGAACCGAAGGCCATTGAGAAGTAAGTCAATATGCCAACTTGGGTAACCATGTCAACATTGTTGCGGGCAACTTTAGCTACCTGCACTAAGATGAGCAGGTAGAGGCTAAAATGGCTGATGGACTCATTAAGAAAGGGATTCATATTGGCATCGCTCACGATTGATGTAACTGCATGCTGCTAGAATCATACATGTGATCATCAGATATTAAAATGTAAGGCCATAAATTAGATCCAGTATGCAATTATGAATAGATAATTAAATACACGAACACTTTACAAATTTCATGGTGCACTTCAATAGCTAGATGGAAAATTAATATATAAATACATGTATTAGTATTTAGAGACCCTACATTACCTGCCACAACTTAATGTAGGTCTTCAATATTTGTAAATGTATTATTTTCGTAATCCATTAGGGACCTACGTTAGTATGATTTGAAGTGTCATGATGCCTTTGCTACTGGCTTTGAAGAAGTTTCTACATGTAGCTCAAGTTTTAAGGTCTCGTACCCAGACCCAAATGTATGTAAGCCAATGTCATTGCTACGTCGTCCCCCTCTTGGGGCGAAGTCGGGATTACATATAGGTGGGGGTAGACATGTGAATATCATTACTGGGCCACATATTTGTCCGGTAGGGCATTTGACCTTTTATTTAAAAAGCAAAACATTTGACCAGTTGTTATCCCCCAACTAGGGGCGGCTTGCTTTAATAAAGGTCAAATCCCTCCCAATGCCCCCCCCCCCCCCCCCCCCCCCCCCCCCCCGGCTGGGGGGGGGGGGTCTCACATAACAATGATAGGCACATAATAGAGTACATAGCTGTAAGCGATAAATAGTACATAGTTGTAAGTGATAAATGTGCAGAGTTCGACTTTTATTTGCCCTGGTTCAAGCATTAAGCTTGTGTCTAAGAGGATCTAGGGCAAAGTGGAGGTGTGGACTAGGCTTTGACGATGGGGCATCACTTCCTACAATTATGCAATAGGCTTTAGCATTTTTTTTTGGTGTCATTCTTTGCATGTGTTTTGTTTGCTTGTACTCTATATGATCTGTTACTGTGGGTCTGGGATCGAGACTAGGTTTTACGGGATGAAAGGAAAGGAAAACAGGACATGGCACGAGTAGCACCAACGACACACCGTATATTTAGTGTGATCTTTTGAAAGATAAGTGATGCGTTTCTCTGTTGTCCCTCTATAGACGCGAGTGAGTTTTATTTAATTCTTATAGAGAGTTAACCTTACGGCAGTAACTACATGTAATTTGTAATATGTAATTTGTTACTCGATTTGTTACCACCAACTTTCTCAGAGAGAATGTTTTTTATATGTTGTACATATATAAATGGTCAATGTGAAAATTAGTCTAAATCGCGCCACATGTGGATCCGCAAGGGTGTACTTGTGCATGAACTTGTAGTCGAGTGGTTTGCCTAATTGGCTTTGTAGTTTATCAGTTATGTGATTCGAATCCCAGTCCTGCATGATACTTTTTTCTTTCTTTTTCATTTATGTCTTTGATTTTGGTATATAAAGACAAGTTCTTAACTTTCCAGTTTCAAGCTAGTGCATTCTGGCTTAGTGGTTTACGGCGAGAGCTTGCTCGAGGTACCGTGTTATGGCCCGGGGTCCATCGGATGTCCTCCCCTAAGTCGTACTCCACTATTCAAGAGTGTACACGGTGGCAGAACGCCGGTTCTTGTTCGTCATGACCGAAGTTGAAAAGCTTTAAATTAAGGTGGCGACACCGCTTCTAGCTGGTTTCTTGCTGACTTGGAATGTGTCACTCAGCAAGGAATTCTCTTCGGAGAAACAGTTAGTTGAGGTGCGTGGATCGCCATCTTCCCTCCTACAGAAGGGTGCCGGCCACCTTTTTTGTGCCACGCACATTTTTTTTTTAGTGCACTTTTTTTTTTCATTTCATAACAATACCCGGTAGCAAGGAACAATGTCAAGTGTACTTGAATGGTATAGTTTTTATTTAATATTATAGAGTCCTCTATTTACAAATCTTTAAATTTATATTTGCTACCAGCAGCTAGCCCTAGACCTCACTATGATTTCACCACTTAACTCAAATGTTATTGCCCAAGCGGGATTCACAGGGGAGTCAGCAGCTGCATCTGCTGAAGTCCGAAAACACACTGAAAATTATCCAAAGTGTGAAGAACTTCGATGGATCTGTGTGCCCTTAGCAGTGGAAGCCTATGGTGCATGGGGCATAGAAGCACAACGTACCATCTCACGTCTGGCCTGCAGGCTGCATCAAAACAAACCAAACGATGTCCAGAGTAATTTCAAATCTGCATCGTCGTCTGAACATGTCCCTAATTAAGGCCAACTCAAGAACTATGTTGAGTAGAAGTGCATTGTAGATTTAGATGTATGGTGTAGTTAGTTGTGTATTTTACGTATGTGTGTGTAATACAACTAAGTTATTAATAAATGTATGTTATTATTATCATTAAACACATAAATACAATATTCAGCTCTATGGTGGAGGAGCTATCGTAGAGAGGATAGCTGTAGCATTGGCACTGACAAGGTTGAATTTATTATTATTATTTGCTAGTATAGGAATTATTTACAACATTAAGTCTACACTAAACTACAGCTATAACACTAATGTTACTATTATAAGTCCAAAATATTCTGGGAACATTGTGCTAGTATCATAATGGCACATGACGCGATTGCTTAATCCACCACAGTTTTGACAAGTAAATAAAAATAGAAAAGTTGGCAGCATATAGGATTGAACTGGAAAATGGTGGTGTAACAAGCACGGAAACAAGATTTGACAGTTGAATTGGGGAAAAATAGAACTGTATGTACCACATTCCTCAGCATGCTCTGTTTTAGAATGTGTGTACTAAATTTTCCCGGTCCAATTTGTATTTCTATGCTTTTTACACTGCCATTGTCCAGTTCACTCCTATATGCTACCAACTTCCTCGTTTTTATTTACTTGTTTGTAAGATTTTTTATCCCCCAATGGTACTATATCACAATTTTCTGAAGAGAGTGGTGAGAGGTATATTTCTACTTGCAAACCTTTTGATAGTGGTCAAATCTCATGATTTTTTTGCTTTTCCCCCATAAATTTTAATTTTGGGGACATGATTAGTTCATCCGCTCGAAAGCATTTTTTTGTAATTTTATAAAAGGTGACTTTCGTCACGCAAAATTATGGTATACAAAATCACTACTAAATGTATACGTACATGTATACATATTCGTATATATATGCACGCATATGTAGTAAATACAAGTGGAATAATCAACAAATAGTAAAACTTTTTGATAGTGACCTCGTGGGGGGTGTCGTTTGAACCCATCGACCCCCCCTTGCGTATGCCCATGCATCTTCTCTTAAGTCTCTCCTCCCCTTCCCCTCCTCTCCCCTTCACTCCATCCTCCCTCCCCCTCCTCCCTCCCTCCCCCTCCTTCACTTCCTTTACCTACTTGTCCCAACACAGCTGGATACAAGGGATACAGTTTGGCCATGATGGTAGACCTATTCTGTGCTGTACTCAGTGGTGGTCCTTTTGCCCACCACATATGAAAAAAAATCTGGTAAGCTTAAGCATCTTTTGAGAATGGCCAATTGCTTTAATCCACACACCATACACCTGTACATGCTCACATCAGGGACAGACATTTATGGCAATTAATCATGATGCCTTTGAAGAATGTACAAGTACCTTCAGTCAAGAGAAGAGGGCTTTGAATCCTGAGAGGATAGTTGTGATGGTGGCTCTTGTGTATGACATGTGCGGTTGGGTGTGTGTGTGCAGTCAACTTTCAGATCGAGACCTTAGCTGCTTAAAAAAAATCATTTGATTATTGTCTTATACTGTTGTGATGTGATGCGCTATATAGGTTGCCCTTCCTTCTTTGTTTGCTCGCATGCATGCAACATATAAAAATAAAAATAAAATTGGTGATGTACATGTATTATTTGTAGACAGCAATTGAGTAAATAGTAAGAAAACAAGGAATTACGGATATTATGCATTCAATATTACATGCCTACACAATTTAGCAAATCTACCTGCCTGAAATTCTATGCTAAATGTAGGTATGTAATATTTATTAAATAATGAATGCACAATATCTTGTTTCCTTACTTTTTATTCAATTGCTGTCTACATCACCAATTTTATTTTTATAATTATCTTGTTATAATATTTCCATACACTTTTCAATGTCGTGAATTTTTTATTTGATGCAAGATGTCTTTAACGTGTCTGCTTAGCTATGGAAAGGAAATGGTGCATGCACGAGTGTTTTCATTTTCAATGTACAGGAATATTGCCAAAACTACAAAGGAACTGGCAAGGTTTTGGATTGTGGCAGTATTTAATTATCTGCCATCCTTCCTCCAAAATTTCCCTGTCTCAGGGGGGGACGACCCGAGTCCTCAACGCTACTGCTATGTCGGGTCCCCATTTTAGGACCCAGGGCAGTGAATAGTGGGGTCCCTAAATTGCTCCCACTCTTGTGTACAAAGATTAGACAAACCTAATTGGTGATGTAGGGTTAGAGAACTACATGTACCTTTAAATACAAGGTAAATGCCAAGCGAGACATTTTCCAGTTCTCTCTCACTCTCCAACACAAGTAGTTGCTATCACAGCCACATACTGTAACATGTAAATGCAAGTCAACTACCAAATTTAATGTCATAACTACTCCACATACACACCAAACGCTCCAGTCCAGGTCTCCCCAGCACTCAATATGGTGAGGTGATCATGATTGTTGAAGCCATCGGCCATCCCGGACATTGGTTCCAGCGCAATCCCATCCTCACCAAAGAACTTCATTGCTCCTGTGAAGATGTGTGTCAGTCGGAAGCTCCCGTCTTGCCAGAGAACCACACTCTGTTCTGAAGGCCCATCAGTTATCCTGAACACCATCATATCACTTACAGGAAATCGGGGCTTAAATTCACTATCGTAGAAAGTAGGCTCAGTTGCAGTGCCACCAATGACCTGGGAACCGTCAAAGGTGGTGTCCAATTGGGCGTTTCCTGTGGGATCCAGGTTTGCATCCAGTTCAACTAGGTTCCATGCTGTTCTCGGCTCAAACTGGACTCGAGCTTGATGTGTGCTGCAGGCAAAGTACGGGTGCCAGCCAACAGTGAGTGGCAGCGGTGCCTGGGCCATGGTGTTGGCGATGGTGAGGGACACACTAAAGCCAGACTGGCTGAGCTCGTAGGAGACCAACATCCTAAGTGTGAATGGATAGCCTTCATCAGAGCCATCAAAGTCATAGGACAGTGTGACATTGCCGCGGGCAACAGAGGTGCTGGTGGTGTACACTGAAAACTTCTTTCCTGCCAGGAAGCCGTGCAGAGAGTTCTGCCTCGGAGGGTCATTGAGCGGAAGCTGGTAGGAGTTTCCATTGAATGAGTATTTACCCTGTTGGTTGAAAAGATGAACATCAAGTGCAGCAACAGGCCAATTAAATATGTAGCATTAGAAATTATCACTATATAGTCGTTATAATCTTTATCAAAAACAAGGAGTGAGTCATTTTTCATTTAACATTGATTAGTTACATGTAGATGCAATATAATGGCTACGAAACAATGACTACACTTACATGAATCATAAATGTAATTTCAAAGACACACCATTCTAAATCCCCAATGTGACATGTATGTAAATGCACATGGTAGTGAATGCACCCCTACAGGCCAGTAGGCTCTACTCTGGGGAGGGGGGGGGGGGGGGTGTAGAGCTACCATCAAAATAATTTATTCTGCGCTAATGAAGTGTTTACATGATGTGTGAAAATGAATAATTTAATGAGCAAGAGATAACTTTATTAGCATTAATGGATTATAGCAGCTGTGACATCCATTCTAAATAGGGTGCCCACAACAAAGTGAAAGGAAACACAAATAGGCTGCCAGATATGTCAAAGGCTAGACAATTTATTTCCACCCTGTCCTGTTGCCAAGACGAGGAAGACAGCAGACCATTGAACCCCTACAGCTGAATGCTCAACTTCTATGAATTGTGTTGACATCCAATCGCAGGCGGCACAAGATAAAGAAATGAAGTTGAAGAGATGCCATTCATGCTAGAGAAAGAGGCCACATAAGAATCAATGCACATGTATAAGCAATGGAGACGAAGACCATCATGTGACAACAAGATGACTGGAAATATCAGAGTTAGTGAAGCAAAGTTCAGGGACTGAGATTGCAATGACAACGATGATGCGCTAACAGCCCAACTACAAGTACGAGCAGACACAGTCACATACACACACCACACACACACCGACAGGCTCCATCCACGCTGCTGCAGCATCCTACAAAATCCACAGAGTTGGAACAACTGTCGAGGTATATGTACTTCACAAAACTGCTGATGGTAGCCTTGAAGCACCTCGCTTAACAATGGAAATTGTGGAGAAAATCCCGAAGTTGCTCCCAGGTGAGAGATATGAAACACCATACAGTACCATTGGGAACACATTGCTTCCCCTATACGTTCCTTGCAAAACACAACAGCAGCTATCAGACTGGATGCCTTAAGGAGCACCCATGCATTGTTATAGCCAAAGAATGGATGGCACTCTGCATTGCTTGCACACTTTTTTGTAGAACCTGCATTACCAAGGGAGATTTTGTTAATCATCCCCTTCAAAGTCAAGGTGAAAGGCTCATCAACTAGCTCACTACCACCAAGAGGCAATGCAGTTAGCATTTAAATGTCTGTGGGAAAGCCACTGATTGATAAAACAGAAGCTGCAAATATCAATTTTATTTTGTGTTGTGGTAGGCAGTGCATTGCTTCAATGAAAGTCATAAAGATGACAATTTAGGAAAATTTATTAATTTTTAAAAGTATCTTGACGCTGATATCTACAAGTAAATACAATGAAACACTAATCCAGCAATGAAGTGTGTCATGTACCTGTCCCCACAGACAAAAAATGATGTAACTGGTAAGCAAATTATTCTTCATGACAATAGTGAAAGATATCAAAGAGGCACATATTTGTAGGGGCAGCATCAGGAAAGAATTTCAGAAGTTTGTTGAATTACACACGTGAACACATTGCACATGAAATTCTACATGTGTTGGACGAACTTGACATCCCAGTGGAGAATGTGTGGCCAAGGTTATGATGGGGCAAGTAATATGTCCTCTGAAGTAGTTGGAGTACTAACATGTATCAGAGAGAAATTCACTGCAGTGGCCACTGCCTTGTAATCAGCCATTCCTACCTGAACTGTATAACATGCTTGACCAGATCAAGAACTGCAGCCTATTGTTGGTAACAAGTTGAAAGACCATCCTACAAAATGCAACGCACTTTCGCTTGGCATCGCAAAGCATGCCTGCACTTCTATTACATGCCTACACATTCATAGTTGAGGCAAAGCAGATGATTGGCTGTGGCCAGCATATTGAGGAGCATGCTGATGGAAGCTGCTTTGCATCTACGTTGTATTGTGTACATGTATGTGGGTATTACACACAGATGCAAGGTTTTATGAAGTTCATAGAAAGCACAAGAACAAGAACCTGAAGAAAGAACTTCGTAGATATATTCAACACGAACGTATAGAAGACTGTGTTGTATGTTGCTGCATGTGTGTTTAATGAAAAATTAAAATCCGGAGGCAACCTTCCAAATACACACTAGAATTTCCAATTAGTACCAAAAATAAATCTGCCTCTAGCATTTTTTTGTGTGCAGTTTTCTTGACAAAATCAATGTTTTCTCCATAGGGCAAGAATGCCATAGCGGTGCAATCTGAAAGAACTACCTACCTAACTAACTACGAAGCATCTGGGAACAGTAGCCAGTGACCGGCAAGTCCAAATACAATATCAGAGTTAGTATCACAGCACAATGGTTTGCATGTTATTTGTATTGATCATCCATCCACCAACTAGCTCACTACCACCAAGAGGCAATGCAGTTAGCACTTAAATGTCTGTGGGAAAGCCACTGATTGATAAAATAGAAGCTGCAAATAATAATTCTATTTTGTGTTGTGGTAGGCAGTGCATTGCTTCAATGAAAGTCATAATGAAGAGAATTCAGGTAATTCTTTTAATTTAAGTATCTTGACGCTGATATCGACAAGTAAATACAATGAAACACTAATCCAGCAATGAAGTGTGTCATGTACCTGTCCCCACAGACAAAAAAATGATGTAACTGGTAAGCAAATTATTCTTCATGACAATAGTGAATGATATCAAAGAGGCACATATTTGTAGGGGCAAAATCAGGGAAGAATTTCAGAAGTTTGTTAAACTTGCTAGAATTACACGTGAACACATTGCACATGAAATTCTACATGCGTCGGAAGAACTTGACATCCCAGTGGAGAATATGCGTGGCCAAGGTTATGATGGGGCAAGTAATATGTCCTCTGAAGTTGTTGGAGTACTAACATGTATCAGAGAGAAATTCACTGCAGTGGCCACTGCCTTGTAATCAGCCATTCCTACCAGAACTGTATAACATGCTTAACAAGCTCAAGAACTGCAGCCTATTGTTGGTAACAAGTTGAAAGACCATCCTACAAAATGCAACGCACTTTCGCTTGGCATCGCAAAGCATGCCTGCACTTCTATTACATGCCTACACATTCATAGTTGAGGCAATGGAGATGATTGGCTGTGGCCAGCATATTGAGGAGCATGCTGATGGAAGCCACTTTAGCGATTGGGATGCAGACAATCACAGTACAGCACAGCACATAAGAGCCAGCATCACTACTTCTGATTTACCAGTGTTATTCAGTTACAAAGCTGTACTCTTGAAATACAATGTAATAGAAGCTCATGAATTGATCAAGGATACTAAGTGAAAACATGGAAGAAGGGTATAAGGCAATCTATGACCATGCCATGAGAATGGCAGACCAGCTGGGTAGGAGTTATTCCTAGCATGCCACTCACAACAAAATGACAGCATTGTCGTTCATGTAGTAAAGCATCAACTCATCTCCAATTGACTAATGTACTGGATATACCCTTTCTGGATCACATCTCAAGACTCTAACCTGAACACCCAGTGTTTTGTAGTAGCTGTGACTGCATCATCGCCATAGGACTTGTGCCAGCCATTATCCATACAGGGACGTAGACATTGCTAGCATGAGAAGACATTGGAAGACTACCTTAAGGCCTGCAAAAGTACCAACTGCCATCAAAGGATATGATTCAATGTACTCAGGACTTTGTTTAGCATGCATCTTGCCAGTGACCTTATGCAAGTATGAGCAAAGTGCCAGCACAATAAGATCTTAATAACCACATGGTGCATGATTTATACAAACAATGAAATTCCTTTCAGTTTTGATATGCTATCTTGCAAAGTTTCTGGGGCAGAACCAAACGCTTCCCACATACATGTACCCCTCCCTGCTAGTTCCACCCTTGTTTCCTGAGCTCCCCATCTCAGGACCAGCCTACTTATGGGCCTGCCCGGCAAACGACGAGATTTATCTCTTAGCATCATAGAAATATCATGAATAAATATTACCATAGGCATTTATACTGGTCATTAAATAAATACATGTATCTCACACACAGAAGCACACACCACACACACTCACGTATGCAACTCTGTTGGCCCAGGGCACCAGTAGCATCCCCTTCCAGAATTTATTTGCTGTAATGGCAGCTTCATCACCATTGTCAGTCAGAAGGACATCTCGCAGCACTCCAGTGGACCTGGACTTGAGCCTCAAGGCCTCCACCTTGCCGCCAAAGTCTGTAACAATCTGTACATACTCACCTATAAAAACAGTGCACATCCCGGATGAGGAATGTGACGAAAGTGCAAATGTGTGCTAACTATATTCTCCCTTACACACACGTGACATACATGTACATACATGCACATGCATACATACATACATGTACATCATAAACATATGTACATACATACATATACATGTATGTATGTATATACGTACATACTGAATCAACACTATTTTGCATTTGTGCCATTGCATGGCACTGACTGATAACATCTGTGTAGTGATATCACAACAACTAAGTACATGTACATGTACATGTACTTAGACAACCTGTACATTGCGGCAAAACAATTTCACATGTAGTATTCCCTACAAGCCTGTGGTAAATGTGTTTTGACCAGGAAAGGAAATTTACAAATGTACATGTAAGTAAATTTTATTGTGTCAAATGACTAATGTAGTGTTTAAATACATACTGAAGTCTGCTTTATATCTACTGGTCCATAGCTATTTACCTAAGTGTGTGCATCATCATATTGCCGCTTAGTTTGACCACCACATTGTAATATACTTCCTCGATGCTGTCTGTCAGTGCTATGCATATGCATCACTTGATATTGTATGTACATGTATCTTATATGTGACCAGCTAATAATAATAAGCGTTCACACAATGTTCCGGTTGTATGGATTCCTAAAAGATTGAATCCATGAGGATGAAGGAGAGGCTCATATATAGTTACTAATTACACAGGAAAGTTATAAACATCCAGCAGGTTGTTCATTCAACATTTCATTCGACATGGCTTTTCTTTGACAAAACCAGGACAAAAAGATATTGTTTTAATCCATTTCCAGGATGGCTTTTTGTTGAAACCAGCCTTTAAAAAATTAAGCCTGGACGTTTATAACTTTCCTGTGTATCTTATATGTATATATATATACAACATCAAACTACAAAGTACATTAATGATACCAACACACTACTGACTGACTACGTACAAAACCACACAGGTGAAAATCGATTACTAGTAAACGTACACGTATATGCTTCACTTCCGCACACTACTAGTATATAGTGTTCGGGGTACACACACAAACAAACAAACGCAAGCATGACACATCACAAATCAAGTAACATACTCGTAGCCGGTCTGTACCTGTTTGAGTGTTTTTAATCACATGCGCCTTCAAGCTTCCAAAAAAAACTTCTTCCACAGCGTAAGACGATACCTGAGCGCACAGATATACTCAATGTGGGCAGTTATAAGTCGTGCACCTGCTTACCTCCATGTTCTAATAATTCTAATCAAAGCGCGCCCATATACATGCAGAATATTGGGTCTACGGTACGCACAAAAATTGTCATAACAAACTTACAAAACACAAAATGTTTGATGGCTATGTATTGAGCGCACTTGACAAAAGGCTTCGTTTCGCATTCACATCATTCACAGCTGAACTGTACTCAGTACTAGAGGCAGAATGCTTCTCAGAATTGTCCAATATAGTACTGTTCCTCCGTTGCTTCTGCGAGCACGCCAAGATACGAACACTAGGATGAAGGAGAAGTGATATGGGTAGCAACACAGTCGACACCTGAAGCACTGCAATGGCCACCATTTGAATTATTAAAAAATCTGAATTTTCATGTTGCAAATTGAAATAAAGAGTTTTTACTGCCACCAGAATGGCCCCCATGCAGTCCACAGCTGGATAAACCAGCAGGGGTAACACCTCCTTCAAAGCCAACAAGTGCTGGTGCTTGAGAATGCTGTTGTGTGTATATGCACCCTTGCAGAACATGATACCCACAACTGCTATCATGACGGTACTCACGAGGTGCACTACAAAATCAGCTCCAGCGACAAGCCCGCTTTGGAGAGTTCCTTTGTATTTGCTGCCGGGATCATTTTTAATCCAGCACCAGACTCCATTCAGTCCGTACGATTGGTATAGGAAGGGAATCCACGCAAACAAAGACGGCAGAATCAGAACCACTGCAATACCTGTCTTCTCTCTTTTCATTTGAAATCTGAATATTGCGAGCATGAACACGTACCAGCATATCCATAGCATAGAGAACGATTTAGCAAATCCGAAGTACTGTGCTACAAATCCAAAGGCTATGCAGGTCTCGTTCCATCCTTGTTTAACCCTGACGCAAATCCCCGACGTGTCCACGGGAATGATCTCAAGTGCCAGAGCAGCGTTAAACAAGCAGCAGAAGATGGCAATATACAGTTGAAGGCGATGGATGTACTGTCGATGAATCTTAAGAGAAAATATAAGCACGATGGTAGCCAAGCAACACAATATGCCAATCGCCGAAAATGTAGCATTCAATGCAATGTAAAGCACAGCAGTCTCCACAGATAGGGTAGATTCGGTAGTGTTCGGCAGTCGCGCGAAAATTAGATGTACAATAAATAGCCCTACAGATATTCGGAATTAAAAAAATATGCTAACTGCACTTTTAGAAACCTAACCCACCTTAGAACAACAGTATCACTTAATATTGTTCTGTTTTTGTCTATTGTAAATGCAATGAAATATTAAAGTCACTATGGTTGCGTTCGGCAGTAGTCGGCAGCGCTAAGGGTTATTTCGGCAGTGCGATTAGGCAGTGTTCGTCACCGCATATAGCACAATCATTCGAAATGAGACATATAAACATTCTTACTATTATACCCGGTATAAAATGAGTAAAATAGCTCCAGATCCAGGAATCATCAGTCAGCATTGAGGCATGCTATATACTTGCATGCAGGAATTGGAATCATCGTTACAGTATTAAATATAAGCACCCTAGAGACATCTGGCAATTGCAACTTGCACTTCAGGCCTGTGGAGCTCAAGCCACAGGTTTTAATTGTCACTGTCTTCAGCAAGATTTGTACAGTTTGGATAAATGTATTCCTCTTCATCTTCACTTTCAAAAGAGAAATATATTCTGTGAACTTCTGGGATGCACTGAGGCGGCATGTGATGTTTCATCGCACTTCTGACACTGCACCCACTTGCATTCAACGTCATCTTGTTCTTGTTGAAAGAAACTGGAATCACACACCATACATTTCCAATCACCATCAGAATCATCTTCGTCTTTTTGATCTTTTCATTCCCTGTTTCTCTGCTCTTTTTTCCTCTTTCTCATCTCCTTTCTTGCCTTTCCCTTTCTCAACTCCTTTCTTACCCTGAAACCAGCAATAGCCTGGCCTGCCATCCTTGAATAGATTTCTACGTTTATCTGCCTTGACGACCTTGGCAACAATATCACAGACATCCTGCCTATTTATGGGGAAGCTGCATTTCAGAAACCTGATACAGAATGCCAGTGGCTGTTAGCATTGCTTCCTCAGCCTTTGTCAACACAGTACTAGGACCCATTTTTCTATCCTCTGGTCTCTTTCCATCCAACTAGTCACAGAGTGTGGATCGTGGTACACCATAGGCCTTTGATGCTGCATGCCTAGACATGTGACCTCCCTTACTTCATTTATAGCAGCGATCAATAAAATGTGTGGCAATGAAGCACCATGCAATGGCAATCATGCTATGGTTTTACAATTACACTGATATCAGTCTTAACCAAAAAAAGTGAAATGAATTGATATATGTATGTATAATTATAATTGGTACTCAAGAATGTGTCATTAATTGCTGACAGAGAAATGACAAAACTGTAGTACATGTATTTTTGTATTGCACCAACTGCCTGTAAAAGTTGGAGGACAAAGCAAAAAAATGATATTTCATATAGAATACCATATGCCCCCCCCCCCCCCCCCCCCCCCCCCCCCCCCCCCCCCCCCCCGGACGAACACTCCTTCCAGGCAATATTTTGCTCTGTGATTCATATATAAGAAACCTACCACTTGAACAACCTTAACATATATCTTTTTATTGATAAAGTTTTTTTTTTCTTTTTTGCAGTGTTCGTCCCCTATGCCGAACACACCCAAATTGCTTGATTCGACCATGGTGTGTTCGACCCCCTTTGAAATTCTTCGACATTTCAGATTTGTATGTAGCAAAACATATTTTGTGGTAGTGTATTCAGTTCTTAGTTCAGAAACAATCCCAAAAGTACAAACCGATGAAACTTGCCTGACAAATGCTGGTTGCCCCTATCGCACCTTTTAACAGTTGCGCACCGTACGTTGCGCCATTTTAGCCAAAAAATTCGATTGGGTAAACAAAAGTAATATTACTCGCTACATGAAATTTTGTAATGAAACTTTAACTGAACTGGCTGAAAACTAACTCCTTGGAGATTGTTTTTCATCCATCGTTTCAATTTTAAAGCGTTCGGTAAGCCTTAGCCCCTTTTTAGAAGCGTTGGGGGCCGAACACTACCCACTGCCGAACATACCCTACGCTACCCTACATTTTCACACATCTCTCCCATATTGAGTGAAAAAAATAGTGTCGCATAACAGTTGCGATGTACAATAAAGGTAACTATAAGCTAGCGGAAAGCCTACTTATCCAGCTGCGAACAAGCATTTAAATGTGGACCCAATTGCTATAGCGCCGTCACGTGCTTAATTCGCATGACGCCACTTACATTTGTTTCTTCTGAACTTGTTTATCTAACAACCACAAGTGTGACCAGCACATGTACTACAAGTGTGACCAGCACATGTACAGCACATGTAAATGTATTACACCTATAATTGATTACATTCACCATGCGAATGTGGTGTATCTTTTTATTAATAAAACTCAATTTACGGTTCTTATTCTCGTACGTATCTAGCACAGTGTAATATTTGGCTGTAAGGGTTTATGCCCTTTCTTTGAACTCTCGCGACTATAGAAGAATTATACCCTGTACCACACGAAATTATATTAGCTCAAGGGAGGAGTGCCGTTATCTTAATCCCACCATACCATAATAACTCAACTTATGAGCGCACCATTTTCTGCTGAGTGAGGATGAAAAGGCACAACACAAGAAAGGTACAGTTTGTGGTGTAATGGTCTTCTTCAAGTTAGTAGTATTGTTAATACATAGTTGCTTATAGTAATTGCAATTAGTTGTGGGGGTAACTCAATTTACCTACCTGCATAAAAGTTAACCCTCAAGTTGACCTCTCTGATTATTTAAGATTGGTGATGTTGACATTTTTGCCTTCAAGCCATGGATATCTTGTATAAGGCTGTCAGGCAATGAGGTGACAAAACACCAAATCCTCCTAGCTAGAATGTCATCGATGATATGAGTTTGACGTATACATAATTATACAACCTGTACAAAGATCATAAATGGTTCTTAAAATGATGTATACACCTCATGGTTTTAAGTCACTGTACCAGTATGGATTTTCTAAAATTATAAATCTCTACTTGTACTATGATGTATGAATCAGTTAAAATTAAATCTTGTACAATATATTACGATGGGCCGATTTTTTTTTGCTGGGATCGAATATATATGCACCATACATGTGCAAGTAATTTATGCAAGGGGGTTCTAAAAAGTCAGGGAGATGTAAATTGCGTAAGGTTAGACCTAATTTCCCACTGGTCAGAGGTAATCCATTGCTGTGGTAATTGGGTCAGGGTATCAGGCTAATTTTTCTAGATCCACAATGGTTGGTGAAATTGAAGCTGAAAGTGGCATTGCCAACAGTCCACTACCAACAGGCAGTCCACTATCAATTGGCAGCCTGGGTGAAATTGGTAGGGTCAGCCACTCCCAGCACACTCAGCCCTCCATTGAAGGGTATAATTATTAGAAACGTCATACAAACGATGCATTCAAACAATGACTTTCACCATACAGCACATCATTGTACGTACACACAGTGGCATAAGGTTAGCACCCACACCCACACCATAAGCCACCTTAGCCTACTCCACATATACACCAAACGCTCCAGTCCAGGTCTCCCCAGCACTCAATATGGTGAGGTGATCATGATTGTTGAAGCCATCGGCCATCCCGGACATTGGTTCCAGCGCAATCCCATTCTCACCAAAGAAGGCCACAGCCCCTGTAAAGATATGAACAAGCCTAAAGTTGCTGTCCTGCCAAAGCACCACAGCCTGATTTGTGGCTGTGTCGTATATCTTAGACACCAGTCCAGCATCCACAGCGGGCATCACCGACTTGTACTCCACATCGTAGAACGTGGGAACCGAGGCATTTCCACCAATCTCACGGCTGCCATCAAATGTGCTGTCCAGGTGGGTCATCCCTGTGGGGTCCATGTTGTTGTTCAGCTCCACGAAGTTCCAGGGTGTGCTGGGATCAAACTCAACTCGGGCCTGGTAGACGGAGCAGGCAAAGTATGGGTGCCAGCCAACGGTGAGTGGCAATGGTGCATGGGCCATGGTGTTGGTGATATCAAAGGATATCATTAGCCCAGCTGCACTGAGGGTGTAGGAGACGAGCATGCTCATGGTGTATGGGTAGCCCTCATCCGAGCCATCAAAGTCGTGCAACAATGTTAGGGTGGCGTAGTAGTCTGATATGTCTGTGGAGTACACCGTGAGCTTCTTTCCAGCAAGGAAGCCGTGGAGAGCATTCTCCCTCGGAGGGTCATTTAATGGAAGCTGATTGGTGTCATTATAGAATGAGTATTTTCCCTGCAGTAAGGGTGAAATGAAGGAGAGGTGGAGTGGTGGAATGTATATGTAATAAATTTGACACAGTATGGTGTGTGCAAAATATGTACAGTACACTAACAATTTGGCATGGAAATAATAGACTGTGCGCATTGGGTGTGTTTCATAATTTATTGGAAAAACAAAATTTAGATGATAGCCATAACCACATGGATATGCATCCCTTACAATGCAATAGCTTTATACATATTAATTTTA
Organism: Spongilla lacustris; assembly: GCA_949361645.1. Classification (NCBI taxonomy): domain Eukaryota; kingdom Metazoa; phylum Porifera; class Demospongiae; order Spongillida; family Spongillidae; genus Spongilla; species Spongilla lacustris. The sequence continues at coordinate 3,667,620 of OX442435.1, forward strand.
TCATAAACTTCTTTAATGACATAAAAACTAGCAAGATAATACTCTTTATCAACCCTAAAAATGAAGATTTTGACCACCAATAACTCAATACTTCAAATAGGAAACCATGGAAATATATTCAGGATTAAGAATTGCATACAACTTAATAATTTGAACAAAAAGGTACAGAACTACATACTCAAAAATGTTCACTCTCAAACTTATTACAACACATTGGCTCATTGTGATGAAAATATAACGCACAAAAAAAAAAGAAATATGCTATGAAAATGCCCTGTATGGTAGGCAATAAGTGTATGTACAATATGCATTTGTGTGCTATATACATGTAGCTATATATGCACACACACACACAGCCACACACAGACACACACATACATTTAAATAAAGAGCTCATTTGCATATTTAGGTAGTGTGAGTACTCTGTAGGCAATGTTGGGCTGCAACTGACCCTTTATACAGAAGCCATAGAAGAGTAGACAAGTATATGGAAGGGAGGACAAACCTACATATGCAACTCTGTTAGCCCAGGGCACCAGTAGCATCCCCTTCCAGAATTTATTTGCTGTAATGGCAGCTTCATCACCATTGTCAGTCAGAAGGACATCTCGCAGCACTCCAGTGGACCTGGACTTGAGCCTCAAGGCCTCCACCTTGCCGCCAAAGTCTGTAACAATCTGTACATACTCATCTGGGATGAGGCACGAAGGATCAGTGCCTTGTGTTTCAGATTTCAACATACAAACACATACACCCATGCACATGTAAGTGTTAGTATGTCACATCAGTGTGTCTTATTGCGTTCTGCAAATGTGTGAATATTTGTAATGTAGGTCAATAGAAATTAATTAAGTTGGGGGACTTCAATAGTTACCGGAATACGATAGATGTCAACATTTCAGAGGTGTCCACAGAGATGTAAACCATTTAGATTTTTGCTGCACAGGTGAATAGGTAACAAATTGTTGCGATTATGTTTGGATAATACTATGTCTCTTCAAGGCTTTGTGGATCAGCCTCCATACCAAAGAATGTAGCTTAAGCACACATGAATGTACTAGTGCATGAGTTTTGAACACATAACACCCACTCTCCTTCCCCAAAATAAATATGGTAAGATTGAATCATGCAGTGGGTTCAGTAACCCAAAGGCATAAATGGAAATGTGAAAATTATCTACAAGATCAGCAAGATGACAGCTACTGAGGACATCAAAGTGCTTCTGCTCCATTTGCTGATATCAGTGTGAGGGGAGATGAGATATAGAATTGATGCTAATTCATGTCACTTGTGATCGCTGTTATACTACTTCCAATATATAGCCTCTTGCTGAAAAGTACGGACGCGATACTTTTAAGCAATAGTACTCAGATGCATGACATCTGATTCTGTTTAATAATGGACAGATTAACAACAAGTTGGGCAACTGATCTAATCAGATATATCTCTGTCTACATACATGTATGGGCCCACGCTTGCATGAGCGCACATCTCCTGCACGATGTACGGGTCTGGGTAAAAAAAAAAATCGAAGGCCTTAGCTTAAAAACCTAAGCGGCCAGGTCTAACTACCAATGGTCGCTGGCCTGCAAAAAAATACGTTCACACTTTGTGTGTGCATCCGTTGATCCACGCCTACATGTATTCGCATCAACATGGAGTGTTAATTCTCACCTGTCAGTACGTTCCGAATGATCTTAGTTGCCAAGCTACCAATTGATGCATCCTCCACTATGTAGAATAATGCGCCCCGCGCACTCACCAGGAAGACCGTTGCCAGCAGCACCACGTATATGCACTTGTACATATTCGATACTAAAATACGATTAAAATATTAGGGGTAGGCCTAAGCTTAGTACTAGACTATCACGTGCCTATTACTGATACGCCCGTTGAAATATTATAATAGCTGACACAACCATAGAACTAGCAGCAGGTCAAGCGACATGAGGAATTGTGGATACATGTAAAAACTGCACATGCATGTGCATGTAACTGTTGTTATTGATTTAATTAGTTTGGACGCTGAGATAATCATAATGATAATTTATATTGATCTTGACAATACCCCGGTTTGTGGTTTTCAGGATGGAAATTTATTTTTAAAAGCAGTGCCAGTAGGTTACAACTTACAAATTTAGATGTATGTAGTACTACATGTACAACATCAACCGTTTTTAAATATTGGTCTTGACTCAAAGCCAATACAACAATGAATGTGTACAACTATTGGCTCACGTGACAATTCAGTGTGATTGTGTCAATGTAGCATTGGGATGAACTGCCGTGATTGCTGGTCTCGAGTTAACAAGCCCCTTTTAGGTGGGATCGCTGTACTCTTCATAGTAGATGTTCTATGGGTAGGGTCTGCGGGCCTCTCGGAGGTAAGTTCTCGTCATAGTATAGTATTGAAGTGAAATCGCATCGACACACACACACACACATGCACACACGTAGTAACTTCATGGTGATCAAAAAAGCACAGCATACATACATACATACCTCAAGATCAGGTAGAAGGGATAGTGCCAAGGGGTGCAGGTAGAAGGGACATTGCCAAGGGGTACAGTTAGAAGGGACATTGACAAGGGGTACAGTTTGAAGGGACAGTGCCAAGGGGTACAGTTAGAAGGGACAGTGCCAAGGGGTACTGTTAGAAGGACAGTGCCAAGGGGTACAGTTAGAAGGGACAGTGCCAAGGGGTACAGTTTGAAGGGACAGTGCCAAGGGGTGCAGGTAGAAGGGACAGTGCCAAGGGGTACAGTTCGAAGGGACAGTGCCAAGGGGTGCAGGTAGAAGGGACAGTGCCAAGGGGTACAGGTACAAGGGACAAGAAGGGACAGTGCCTGAACACAGGCACAATAACTTCCAAGGCAATAAATTTTATCAAGCCTATTATTAGTATTTTTCCAGTAACATCTTTTCGGTAAAAATTGATGGAGTGACAATAAGTTTCGAAGTAGGTCTATGTTTACTTATTGGCTTAGTGTCTTAAAATATCAACAGTGTACATGTACATGTAGCTTCTATTTACTCTTTCATGCCCTCGTCCTTTCTCTCATTGTGCTCTACCATTACAGTACATGTGTACTGTTTGTTCTTATTCTTTCTGACCTTATTTGTCTCTTTGCCCACCACTCTAGTATATCTTTCAAAATGGCACCTATCCTAAGCCACTCTTCACCACCTACTTCCAGACATCTCTCTTCAGCATATACTTGGTAGCGTTCATCTTTTGGCGGCCTTGGCAACGGGCCTGCTGTCCAGTTTTATGCAAAAAGAAGCTGAAGTTGTCGTCTGCAGGTGTCTTCACTAATATCCAGGTAAGCTGTAATTGCTGTCATTGTGAGTGTGCTGTGCTGTGCTGTGATATCCTGACTACCTAACCAAACTATCACACACCAATTTGTACAATCACACATTGTTATGTAACTTTAGCTTACTGCATGTGTACTTTGCAAGCAAATCCTTACCCCTTGTACACGATTGGCTGGCCCAGGTGCTTAAGGTGTAGCAGTATGAGTTCAATACGCATATCAGTGTGGATTGAGTGAATCTCATTAGACATTTTGTACCTTGTGCACATAATCTGTCTTCATTCACATTATGCTATAAGCCCTAATTAGGGGACTTGATGCTGTCCATCAAGTTTAGAATACTCATGCCATACACCTTTCTGTACATCTGTACACTGCCCCTATGCACATTTCTAATTGACATAACCTTACTGGTGTTGGGACATGACACCCTTGAGGTGGGACATGACACCCTTGAGGTGGCATTGGATGTGCACCCAAACCAGTTAGTTTGATATTGATCTAGATCGATGTGGTTGAATGCAGAAGTACCTTTAGATTCCTATAAATGTATTGTTCTGTTGATCAGATTATATAGATGTATGGTGTCACTAGGGACATAACACACAATCCTATGCTACATGTGTACACACACAAATGTACATGTGTACATGCATACATGTGTTTATGCACTATGTTGCCTCGTCTTTTGGGGGGGAGGGGGGGCGGGAGAAGATTTATTTCCTTTTACTACATCAAAGATATCTGCAACAAACAACTAGCCACTTAATTGTATGCACACTTGCAAGTGTGTGTAACAAGTGTTGGTGGGGTGTCAGTGGGTCTTGGTTGTAATATTACCGCAGCGTAGATGCATTTAGTTAACAATAAACACTGTGGTCGTAACTGAACTGTGGAGCATGCACACACATGGACCAGACATGTTAACTGCAGTATATGGATCAAACATGACAGCTGCTCATGATCATTACATATATATATCAATGCAGGAGGCACATGTATGTGTGCGGTATGGAAGAGTGGTGTGCATCTACACTCTGGGTGTGAGGTAATGCTGTTAACAACATGCATGTACATTACATGCATCTACACTCTGGGTGGTGGTGGTGGTGAGGATGTAACAGCATTACCTCACACCCAGAGTGTAGATGCACACCACTCTTCCATACCGCACACATACATGTGCCTCCTGCATTGATATATATGTAACGATCATGCTTCGTTATCATTATATCGCAGCTAACATGTTTGATCCATATACTGCAGTTAACATGTCTGTGTGTGCATGCTCCACAGTTTTGTTGTGAGGACAGTGTTTATAATTTGATAATCTGCAACAGCTATGAAAAATGCTAACCAAACTTAAAGCCCTTAAAGTATCAAAGGATCTTGAACTTCAATCGCCCACTATTGATAACTTAAAATTCCGTGATCTAATTAGGCAATCATTGCCTCTACGATAAATGATTTTTTTTTTCAAGTTCTTAAGTTTTTGAGATCCTTCAATGTCCAAAATAGTTCTCCTTACACATTGAAAAATGAAGTGAACTCGATTCATGAAGTTGAATTTTTAAGCAACCTAGTTTAAAAATGCAAGCCAACAGTTGCATTTCTTTCCCTAGTCCGGGAAAAGTTGCAGTGGAAGTTTATGCAACTTCCCAGGACATGCACTACATGTGTGCATCGGAATGTACAGTATGGCTGATTAAACCTTCATTGCCTTATTGCAGTCAGTCAGTCAGTTTTCATAGACATAAGAACCATTTTATAGGGGACATGTCTCAGAAGAAAAAAAAAAGCTTACAAACTCAAAGAAGTTGTGGTATTGTTTTCATGGACTGTCCTTTTCTCATAATAATTTCGATTTTAGAGGGCGCTGATGTGCATCACCATTGATTGTGCATAATCTACATGTACTTATATTTACACAAATATATCAGTACTTAATTAGGGCCAGCTATGCTCAAAATCAGGTAATTCATAAAATAAAATAAAATGTGCACTCATTTTGGGACAGCAAGAATGATATCCCTATTCTACTTTCACACCCCTTTCTTCCCAAAGGGGTCATCAGGCAGCTATGTTGAGATTCTCGGCAACAATGATGAGGATTTGGAGCGTTCTGAGCCTTTGATTGAGCCCACCACCGATGAGGTTGATGTCAACCAGGAGACGGGACAGATAGAGGATGCCGTAGGCACAGTCAGCGGAGTGTCTAGGAATGGTCTGGTGACGCCTTGTGTTTCTTCCTTGGTGAGCTGTTATTCATACCCCTGTGTGTTACTGCTGAATAATGCACTTGTAATACGTGTTGTGCAGCTTATCTCTGCGCAACCATTTTAAGTACTAGAGGTAGTAAAAATTTTTTTCATTTCAGTTACATTTACATCTATAATCAACGTTTGTTTTCCGTCATCAGTTGTTTTGCAAGGTTGCATTACATTGTATCCTTTATACATTGTACACATGTACATGTACATGTATGCTTTCCATTTACATGTACTTCCATCGTGTACCAGTTAAAGTGTGTGGGGGCATAGTGCATTGGACCTGTTGCTTAAGTAAATAAGCTACCCCTTTATGGTGTAGGGTATATGACCATGCCGAAATGCCTTTCCACTCAGAGTCCTGCTCAATTTCACCCCCTCAACACCTGTGACAGTGATGAGGAAGAGGATGGGGAGAGGGAAGGTGGAGCTATGTTGCCAGGTGAGTGGGCTGGGATGGTCACACTATTCATGCGGCAGGGCGTTGTTGTGTCCTATTGCCAGGTGAATACTGTTTACAAATGGATTGACAACGTGTAGATGTACATGTACATTGTATGTATGTGTAACAGTTATGTTTTTAATTTTGATGTGAAGCTGTTTGTTTACAAGGGCACTAATCAGGAAGAGAACAATTACTTACTTTCTCAGTATGCAAGTTTTTATTGCATTCTTAAAACCCGTTGAAAATTTATTTGAAAATCAAGAGGTGCAAAAATGCACATGGGTAACATGCGTGCTTGTTATTCTTGACAGTATAATATTTGTAGCTATAAAGGTTATTTCAACTTGATTGTAATGGATAAATATCTAGTAATTCCCACGGCTATGAAGGAGGGAAGATTGTCATTGCAATTGTCCAGACCAGGTGCATAAAATTTTATTGGACCTTACAGTTTTTTCCATATCAAACTGGCCTTGCACTAGTTATTCATGCCTGTATGTATGCATACATGTATCTACATGTAGTAATATTATCAATACGTATAGCATAGATGTACTATTGCACACAATATATAACCAGGACTGAGATATTATACAGTTGTGAGCCACCCTAGTGCCATACAAATACATGTACAGTACACTAGGCTATTTTCACCTACATTTGTACGTGTGTGATTAGCCAATAAACTTGTGGAAAGTAGGAATTATAACTATTTAGGTTTGATTGTTATGCTGTTTGAAGTTTTACACATTGCAAAAGAAGTTGTGTGGTGTTTAGTTAATTAAGTGACACGTAATCAAGATTACATTAATTCCTCACTGTTCCACAGCTGAATGTATAAATATGAAGTACTAAATTAGTTGTTGGACTGATTGTGTGTTTTAAACTTGAGGTTGCTGTTTCATGATGTCTTGTTAGGATAATTAGAAAGTAAAATTGAAGTTAGAAATCTACATGTATGTTAATTTCAATTAATTCCATTTCAGTTGTTGAAATCATTTTTTTAACCAAATGTACTGCTGATGTCATGCAGCTATGTTTGACAGGATATGTCATTATAGAAACACCACGAAGAGACACAACAATCAATTATAACTGAAATGGTTCTGCATGATCTCATTAGCAATTTCACTGTTTTAATAAGGAGGACATACATGTACAATGTACATGTATAAGGTATACATGTATATATGGCATGTGTTGACAAGTGTGACATATCAGCAGTAAAAAATATATATACATGTACTGTTGTGCACATGTGCTTGGGCCATACTGTTGTGCACATGTACTGCTGTATTTACATATTTATATATATGTAATGCATGAAGTATGTATGGCCCAAGTACATGTACACAACAGTATGGCAAGTACATGTGCACAACAGTCTATATTTTGCTGGTATTTCACACTTGTCAACACATGCCATATATATGCTTTAATCTACATGCCTTATACATGTATGTCCTTCTCCTTATTATTATTAAACAGTAAATTTGCTAATGAGATCATGCAGAACCATTTCAGGGGAGGAAGGGGGGGGGGAGGGGGAGGGGGGAGGGGGAGGGAGGGGTCTCAACTGAGTGCTGTAACTTTGTTACCGTAACTGCCAAAGGCATTTCATTTTCGTATATAGTTTAAGGCATTCAGTTATCATTTGATTGTTGTGTCTCTTGGTGGTGTTTCTATATAGCCCATTTATGTGTGACATCATCAGCACTTTTACTGATGTCCTCTGTGTATTGCTCCACCACGGATCATCACATTTGGTGTAAAATTAAATGGTCCATTAAAAGTGTAGACCAGCAGGGATCATGTACATAGTGTGGCACACAAGATATAATGCATACAGTTGTAATGTTGCATGCAACCAAAATGAAAATGAGTAAAGTTTCAGTAAGCTTTTAGTATACTGCATCATCTTTAGGCCCGTACTGTGGAGCTGTTAGGCCTGTACTATGGAGCTGTTAGGCCTGTACTATGGAGCTGTTAGGCCTGTACTATGGAGCTGTTAGACCTGTACTATGGAGCTGTTAGGCCTGTACTATGGAGCTGTTAGGCCTGTACTATGGAGCTGTTAGGCCTGTACTATGGAGCTGTTAGGCCTGTACTATGGATCTGTTAGGCCTGTGCTATGGAGCTGTTAGGCCCGTACTATGGAGCTGTTAGGCCTGTACTATGGATCTGTTAGGCCTGTACTACGGAGCTGTTAGGCCCGTACTATGGAGTTGTTAGGCCTGTACTATGGAGCTGTTAGGCCTGTACTATGGAGCTGTTAGGCCCGTACTATGGAGCTGTTAGGCCTGTACTATGGAGCTGTTAGGCCTGTACTATGGAGCTGTTAGGCCTATACTATGGAGCTGTTAGGCCTGTACTATGGAGCTGTTAGGCCTGTACTATGGAGCTGTTAGGCCTGTACTATGGAGCTGTTAGGCCTGTACTATGGAGCCTGTTAGGCCCGTACTATGGAGCTGTTAGGCCTATACTATGGAGCTGTTAGGCCTTAAGTGCCTCATCTTTAGTTTTTCTTTTACTTGCGTATTCATTTTGGTATCCTCTGTGATATGGAGGCCATACATACTCAGCAGGGGAATAGCACTACATGTGTCTCTTTTGTTCTTGGATATGGAGTGTTGTACTCCCAAGGGAGGTTGGCTGATCACATGGCATACGTGTGTGTGTGTTCTTGCTTTGATCATTATACATGTTGCACTGGAAACCCCTCAAAGCCCCACTTGAATGAAACCATGATCAGGCTTCTTTGTGCACGTGCATTAATTGTGTGGCCTCCCTCTGGGAATGTATTAACCCTCCATGGCTCCCTCCATGGCTACCTCCATAGCTCCCTCCATGGTTACCTCCATGGCTACCTCCATGGCTACCTCCATGGCTACACCTCCATGGCTACCTTCATGGCTCACTCCATGGCTACCTCCATGGCTACCTCCATGGCTACACCTCCATGGCTACCTCCATGGCTACCTCCATGGCTCCCTCCATGGCTACACCTCCATGGCTACACCTCTATGGCTACCTCCATGGCTACCTCCATGGCTACACCTCCATGGCTACCTTCATGGCTACCTCCATGGCTACACCTCCATGGCTACACCTCCATGGCTACACCTCCATGGCTACACCTCCATGGCTACACCTCCATGGCTACACCTCCATGGCTACACCTCCATGGCTACCTTCATGGCTCACTCCATGGCTCTCTCCATGGCCTACTCCAGTGGCTCCCTCCATGGCTACCTCCAGTGGCTTCCTCCATGTCTCTCTCCATGGCTCACTCTATGGCTCCCTCCAGAGGCTCCTTTTTACTTTGTCCAAAAGGGCAGTAAAGTTTTTCAATAATCATTCCAGTGGTGAACTGGGGTGTCTGTGTTTACTTTTCCCCTGCACCACCTCAAATAGAGCTGGTGTGCCCACTTCTGTCCTCATTGTGTCTACCCACTGCTGTGTACACCTGTTTATTCTGTGAACCCCAGGATTTTTCAGACACATGCCTAAAAGGATATAACATTTCATATCAGGCTGGCTTTGATCACATGCTTGTGCCACTGCTACATTGGACACATATACATTAAAGCATACAATGTGCATGTGCATGTATGCTAAGACGAAGAGAGGGGATGGGTGGACAACTGTGTTAGCCTAATGAAAAACATGTATGCATTGTGTGTTTGTAAATGTACTGTTGAAATCAGGTGTGCACATTAGAACTGCATGTATTGTGTACATATACATGTACATGTACAAGAATCACAAAAATGGTCTGTATACATGTATGTACATGTATAAATGTATGCCACACACACACACACACACACACACACACACACACACACACACACACACACACACACACACACACACACACACACACACACACACACAGGTAGCCAAGTAAACGTGTGTACATGTATGTGTTTATGTGTGTGTGTGTGTGTGTTATTTGTGGTGTGTACAATGTATGTGCATTTAGCTACATGTGTATTGAGTCCAGGTGGTGGGGAGTGGGAGGCGTGTACATGTATGTCGCCTTACTTAGTGCTCTTGCTTCTATTATGTGTGTGCACTGGTGTGTAAAGTGGTTGCATTGCTCTGTCAATATGGCTCCTATTGTGTCTGTTCCTAACTGAAGACTTACATCACTGTCACATTATCCCACTGCCTTCATTCTTGCAGTATCTCCAGGTAGCACCATAACGAATCGCAAAGTGAGGTTCAAGAGGACCATAGAAGTCAGACAAGCACTGGGTGAGTTGATGTGGAGATGGAAGGGGGCGGAGAAGGGAGGGGAATGAAAGGGGGAGAGGGAGGGGAAGGAAGGGGGAGAGGGAGGGGAAGGAAGGGGGAGAGGAAGGGGAAGAAAGAGGGTCTCTAACTTGTGCTGATAGCCTCTAACTTGTGCTGATAGCCTCTAACTTGTGCTGATAGCCTCTAACATGTGCTGATAGCCTCTAACTTGTGCTCTGATTGCACACAGCATCCTCCAGCTTGAGCACTGACAGGATGCAAGGAGATGATCCTCCCATCATGTCTGTCAGGGTGGTGGTTATCCTGGCCTTTGTCTTTGGACTGATGGTGAGCTTCTATTAGGGAGTTGTAATGAGAGCAACTTTTGCACATACACATACATGTACATGTGCACCTGCAGTATTTATATGTCATGTATTTATGCCTGTATATACTATAAAAGTGTAGGTGTACGTGTGGTTATGGTAATAACTGTGGATGTGATGTGTAGCAGCATGTTTGCAATTTTATATACATGAACATGTATGTCACTTGCATGAGCATGTGCACTATACTATATGTACACTAGACTATATGTACAGCATGCTGCCTGGTACATGTAGGCATACATGCTCTGTACAAGCTTAATATTACTGTAGTTGCATGTGTGTGTTTTGTTTCTCATGAAAGCTTTTGTCCCAGCTTGTGCCCCTGAAGTGGAGGGGACCAAAAAAGGGGGAAAGGAGATGTATATTGTACTCTGGTGTTGTCGTGGCAACTAGCATTGGAACTTTCATTTTATGTACATGTATACGATGGAATTTATATTGTTTGGTGTTGTTTCTGAAAGTACAAGCCGGCTGTTGTAGTACCTCACACCACTGCTGGTAAGACAGCAGTAAGGTTGTGTGACCTTTGTAGAAGATGTGTGGATGAGTCTGCTGCTCATTCATGCACAATTTCACAAGCATTGCCATTTGCACAGCATTGTATTGTCATACCTCATCCTCTCCCCCGTGCCATGCCTCCTTGTGGTCCAGTGGTTCTTTGCTAACTACCTCTACCAGTTTGCTCTGCTCTACATAAATGTGGCCTCTGTCAACACCCTGTCATCTTTGTCGTCTATTTTTGTCTTCATCCTGTCTGCCTTGCCTCCACTCCAATCAGCTACCAATGACAAGTTCACACTCTCCAAGCTTTTGATCATAGTTGTGAGGTAAGAGAGTGGCTGAGTGGGTGGATGAGTACTGGGCGTGTGTGTGTGTGTGTGTGTGTGTGTGTGTGTGTGTGTGTGTGTGCGCGTGTGTGGTTGAAAGGGAGTGCTCAAGACAGATTGAGGAGGGGCCAAGAGAGGGAGAGAACCATTGATAAGAACATGTATATGTGTATGTCATGTGATGCGTATACGCATAACTGAACTGATTTTAACACTTTAGTGAACACTGCAGTGTTATTTGGATCATTATTATTATGCCTCCAAGAAACCACAATTTTGTCTGCTTGGGCAACTAAAAATTCCCCCAAAGTCAGAGGGGTGGTACATGTACATGTACATGTAACCCCTTGTGCAATGATGATTGATTAGGGTTGTGGGTTCAAGGAAACCGCCACTCCCACGTAAAGGCCATCTATGGGAGGCCCACATGTTTGCCCTTCTCTGATGAGGGCAATTTCCTTGATATTAGATAGGAGGAAAGATAAATCCTTCCCTTTCCCTCTCCCTTTACAGTATTGCTGTGCATGTTACATGTACATGGCGATGTACACACTTGTTTGTGTACCTACATGTACTTAATGCATGCCATACATTCCCCAATGTTCTTTCCTTTACCCTGAAGCATTGGTGGTGCTGTGCTGGTAGGGCTGTCTCCTTCCAGCGACCACTCAAAGGTTGGCGACCACAAGTATGTTGGTTTCATCATGGTAGTAGCTGGAGCAATTCTGTGAGTTTCCTGTTCCTCCATTTTTTTTTGGGGGGGGGGGGGGGGGGGGGGGGGGGGGGACCATTATGACTGCATTGCACTCATCTCCAACTGCAGCTATGCCTTTTATCTAGTACTTCTCAAAAGATTTGTTCCAGAACCTGAGACACTTGAAATACCAATGTTCTTTGGTATGATTCTAGTTCAATCATGCAAATTGCATATCACACTGGTGTGGTCTGGGAATGCCACATGCAAGCAGGCTTTGATCCTTCGCTGTGTTTTCTGCAGGGTTTGTGGGCCTCTCCGATACCATCATCATCCTGCCCTGTTTGCTCATATGGGATTTTACTGGATGGGAACACTTCTCTCTGCCGCCCACCAATGGATTGTGGACCCTCCTCCTGATTGATGGGTTCGTGGGAACTGTACTCTCAGAGCTGTTATGGCTATGGTGAGTGTACGCAGTGTTTTATGCATGCTTGTACCTGCATAGGGTGGGTGCATGCACATGCATGATCATCGTACAGTGTACATAGCAAGGGTTCGTTCATTTGTACATCGCATATGCGTGTGTGCTTCTGTGCATGTGTGTGTGTGTGTGTGTGTTCCACTGTGTATGTGTGTTTGTGTTAGAAGCTCATTAAATAATGTCATAGTGCGTTCACTCATGCAGTACATGTAGTTGGACATTCTGCATGCAGTGATGTCTCCACAGCGTGACAATCTTCCTTTTTCGGAGTTGGAAAGCAGAGTGCATGTCCACATATCCTGGCTGCTCTAACATATAAGCATGCAAGGGTTTTCTGCTGGGTAGAGGCCTAGTGTATGCATGTCACATGTGGTAGGAAGAACTTTATCAGTTCACAGTACTGTATTGCACCTGTTGGATTGTTTAGTTGTGGAAGTTTTATATAGTTGTGGAAAATATTTTTTTGAGTCATCAGTTCATAGATACACATATGTACATATGTTTATATATGTATGTATTTTTATACCTTGAAGGTGTGGAGATTATTGTGTATAGACTAAGTGATAGTGCATGAGTGTGTGTATGTGTGTGTGTATTTTTGTGTATGTGTGTATGTGTGTGTGTGTTTTTGTGTGTGTACACATGACAGTGTATGAGTGTATGTGTGTGTATGTTTGTGTGTGTATGAGAGTAGTGTATGAGTGACTGAGTGTACATATGTGTACATGTGTATGTGAGTGTATGTGTGTGTGTGCATATGTGTGTGTGTGCATATGTGTGTGTGTCTGTGTCTGGCATGACCTCTAGACAGCCCACTAATGAGTGACTTGTCTACACTCCTGTCCACAGATATTTCTCATTTGATTTGTTTCAGTTGTCCTTTTAAATAAACTTTTATTATGGGAAGATATATGCGTTTGCATGTGCAATGTACAATGTACGTGTACATGTGTGTTCCTTGCACAAGAGCATTCAAGCAGTTTTAGGAGAGTCATCCAGCTTTGATGAAAAAGAAAGTGTGTAATCATTTTGATATTCACTACATCAGTCTACATGCACATACACATGCACACATGTATACATCCTGCACACACACACACACACACACACACACACACACACACACATATCGACATACTTTATGTAAACACATGTACCACATGTTTGAAGTCCCCTTGAGTACATGTAGGTCGCATAATTGCAGTTTAGCACGTCACCTTGTTGTACGGCTTATGTAATATCATGTCTCGACTATTTTAAAACTGTTTTGTCTAATAGTTTCAGCTGATTGCGTGTGTTTTGATAAGGGTTGCTAATGCATTGAGTTGTGACAGGTTTGGGCATAAAGCACGCAATGACACTATCGCATTTCAAAGCAAATACCCTGGTAGTCATGTCCTCCAATACAATGCATGTGGAATTCCATTTCCGTACCATCAGCTTGTTATACCAGTAGTATACCAGTAGTATACCACTATTGGCAACTCTCGCTGATTTTGTACAAATTCTATACATGTTCTATTTGGGAGGTATGCAGTTTTAGGACACATCTGTGATTGAAGTGCACGTGCAGTGCAGTATGTAGACTGGCAAGCACTTCTTTGTAAGTGTGTACATGTACATTGTACCTTTAAAGTGTTATTATTTGGAGCATATCATAATATTGCACCTGCATGTCTTGTACTCTGGACCTTGTACTAAATATTTGTCTTTTTAGGTGTTGGAATCACAGGCATGCAATACACTGACAAGCCACACTCAGAACATATATTTATGCATGTGTAGTGTTAAGAGGAGGATGAGGCATATAGAGATTAATGGCTACCTGCTGTATGGAAGGCTGCAAACAAGTACCACTGTGTGAAAAGCGTGTGGAGGTGTGAGGTGTGGGGATGCCAGACAGTGGAGGGGTGTAGACTGCAGTCGCAATGGGCCAGTGGCATAAGCATGCTTGGTGTCCAAGTGTTGAAGAGTTGTATACTCATATTACGCGCGCACGCACACACACACACTGCACGTACTCTACAAAGCTGTAAGTATGTGTATGCGTGGGTGTGACGTCTATCATGTGTAGTACAATTGCTTTCTGCCAATCAGCACTGCTGTGTGTATGCATGTGCACTTTTGGTCACCTACAGCCTCGTCAGTTTTGCTGTTTCTCAATTGATACTCCAACATCATAAGCAGTCCATTTGATAGACTGATACTCTTTTATTTTGCTGCCAGATTTGGAAGGATGTGGATGGCCATGTATAGCTCCTGGAAGGATTGCCATGGTTACTTACCAAGCTGATAGCTCCAGCAGCATAAACTAGTCTGTACTTTAGTAATTATTGTAGATACTTACCTGCAGCTGCATCAGCACCTCACAGCCTGAAGTAGCCGCCCTAACACAAGGTTCCATTTCTATCTCAGATCACGACACTTCAAATTAGGCATGTACACTTAGAACTACTGCTTTTGGTGTATATAGCATACATGTATGATGTAACATTTATAACATGTGCATGTGCATTAGAGCACTGACTTGTGCCTTCTGCCATGTGCTTTGTGGGTAAGGGGGGTGCTGAGTTTAAAGTATTGGGCCAGTAGTACAATAGTACTTGTGTACATGCAGATCTTCACTACCTTCCCCTCTTGAAACAATAATAGAGTATCAGTTTTTTTTTCCATGAGGGTGTGTGTACCCCCCCCCCCCCCCACCACCACCCCCATTCTAAGAATTGTTATACCATGTGGTTGTTTTGGTATTGTTCTTTCTATATGGTTTTGTGTGAAGCTAAACTCACAATGAGGAAAAACTCACAATGAGGAAAAACTCACAATGAGGAAAAACACATAAACTCTTCAAATCAGGGTAAACAACCTGACCCTACACATTGTGCACAACAACATGTGCACAAACATATACATGAAGTACAGAATTCAAGCCAGTTGTCAGGGCCTATTCATCAGGGGTAAAAAGGAATCTCAACTGTTGTTCAAATTTGACTGCACCTCTGGTGCGAATGAAACTGGAGTTCATATCACTTACATGTAGTACTTGTGTGTGTGTGTGTGTGTGTGTGTGTGTGTGTGTGTGTACACGTGTGTGTGTGTGTGTGTGTGTGTGTGTGTGTGTGTAGTGCGTGTTTAATTCTAACAGTCTTTTGTTTGCGCATTAAAATAGACTGTATAGATAATTGCTTTCTGTACATGTATAATTTGGTCCAATGTGATGTGAAATACTAATTGGGTCTGGTTTGCAGAAAAATGTATATTTATATAACCTTTTGTTATAAATTTGGGTTTTGTACATTTGTGGGTGTGTTGCACATGTGTGTGGTGGATGTTAATGCTTGTATTGTGGTGGTGGCATTGCCAACTTAGTGTAGATAGTAACCCACATTTGGTCAATTACATGTACACCATATGTACACATGTATGTGGTCTTTTGTAAAAAAGAACTTCACATACACATGTACATGTAGTCAGTGTACAGATGTACAGAATGCAGTTATACCTGTGAATTTATTATCTGCAGGGGGGTGTTTCTGACATCACCACTCATTGGCACTTTGAGTCTCACGCTGGTAACTCCCTTAAGTATAGGATACAGCATAGTTGTTGGCAAGGTGAGAGTGTTGACCTCTGATGTTGCTTGTGTACACCCGTACAACATGCATGTGTGTGCTCTGTCATGTGTACATACATACACATTGTGTACAACAGGTACATGTACATGTATATGCATGTACACACATGTGTATATGTACACATGTACAAATATTTACATATATGTGTATATGTACATGTGTACACATGTACATGTACTGTACAACTATTTCACATGTGTCCATGTAGGCCTCCCTATCATGGGAGTTCTTCTTCGGGGCCACCGTGATGATTGTAGCCTTCATCTGCATTACATTGCTTGACAACTACAGAAACTGGGACCCTGCTTGGATAGGGATTAAGAAGCTTTATGTTGCTGCAAAGAGCATCAGGTGTGTACGTGTGTGTATGGGTGTGTGTGTATGTGTGACATGTGTGTGTGTGTGTGTATGTGTGTGACCATATGGATTAAAAAGCAGGTCTGATATGTGGTACTGCCACATATATCACTCTAATTGAAGCGTTCCAATATTGACTTCTGGGAATTGTAATATGCATGTTACACAGGGTTGCCAACCCTCTTAGATTTTCCTGAAGTCTCAAGGTTTTTATCTACATGTACGTATATCATTTTGCGTAAATCTCAGGCATTTTGGCAGGTTGGCAACCCAGCATGTACATGTATTACACTTTTACAATTTCTTGGGCCTTCCAGGGCACACAGAGGATATCAGTCACTAACAGCAGCTCCTCAGGATAGCCGTTCAAGCACAGGTTCAACTGTATTAACCTCCTCATAAAGGATAACATGTATCTGCATGCATACCGTATGTGTTATATTTTTGTTCCTTTTAATCTAATTCAACGTTCATTTAATATGAAATTTTAACCCTTCAACGAATATTCAACGTACACGGTATTTGTACGCGGTTTACTTCCTGCTATTATTGGGACTTCCGCTAAGGCCGACCGCTGGAATGAGTATAAGTCGTGTTTCTGTGGTGACACTCGAGCATATGCTCGAAGGGGGTGGGCATGCACGAGTTCGTGTAGGTCTGCACCTCACAGTGTGTAGCTTTTTAGAATTTGTATAGCTTATATTCTGATTACTCGATCGTCAAGCTGCGAGATGTGGGCCCACGGCTCCGCGGTGTCTCTGTTCATGCTCTGTGCACTTTATATAGCTGGAGGTAAGTCAAGGGAGTACATACGTGCCCGTGCTCATGTTGAATTGGTAACATGGCTGCATGATTGGAGTATCGATATTCCTGATAGTGAGCGTTGATGTACGTGTGTTCTTCTGTACTTCAGCTAATTGTCCCGGCTGCACTGATTGTGACTATTGCTACCTAAAATATCCCTCCAACATTAGCGCCAACTGCAACCCTTATCAGAGTACATTTAAGCTGTACTGCACCGTGGCTGGCCCATCATCATCATCGTTTAGTATTGTGTGGCAGATCGATGGTGTCGATACCCCCGGCCCCTCTAGCACCAGTTCATATACTATTACTAGTACCTGTAGTATAGGTCTATGCACTTCAACATTGAGCGCCGGTACGATCCCAGACGGTATGCAGCACAACTACAGCTGTACGGTGAATGCTAGGGGAACTGGCACGTTTTCTCTCCCCGCCAGCAAAATTCTACAAGTGTACCCGCCTAGTGGTATTACGAGAACTTCCTGCAGCGATAACAGCTTTACGGTGAACGATACACTGTGCGCATCTAACCAAAGTCTTGCTTGTCGCCTGACATTTTTTTCCGTAAACCCCTCATTACCTTCGAGTAGGCCTACAGGACCAATGATCTCTCCTACAACTGTACCAGATTATTACACGAACCTATCCTCGTCGGGAAACTCCAATAATGTTGACAAGACGACCGTTGTACTAAATTATAATGCGATCACTGTGTATTCAACGATCCTACCAGAAAGCAGATTGCAGCTGCAACCCACGGTAACAGTGAACGTTACAAACGACGTTAATGCAACTGGTAGCACCAACTCTTCACTGACGAGGCTGTGGTTGTACGTGGTGGCGGGGATAGCTACGGTGTTTGCACTCACAATTGTCATTCTGTGCGGCCTATGTGTGGCCCTTTGCCTGAAGAGATCGCAGACTGCAGACACAGATACTCTTAAGAGTAAGTACGCACGTCATTTGGTACTGTGTAGTGTACATGTACGTATGTATGCGTGTGTGTGTGTGTACATGCATGTATGTATGCGTGTGTGCGTGTGGTACTACTGGAGTAGTAGTTGTGTGTAGTACGTGTGTATATATATGTAATGTACTAGTACCCTGCTGCACAACTTTACACTGTTAACAGTGAAGGGCACCCACTATACATGTGCATAGATCTCAAGTTACGCCATTTTTCCGTGAAACGGAAGTAAGTAGCCCAATGTTAGCAATGCTTACCATTGGTATCCAAACCTATTATGTTGTGCAGTAGCCTCAGATACGCAAAATAAGGCGTTTTGCTATATCTATGAAGCTTAGTAAACTATCAGGGGGCTCATGCCAGAGTCGTGAGACTTGAGAGCTATGCATGTTGTTGTTTCAGTTCCTGCACAGTAGTGTGTTGCCACTACTGTTGTCATCGCATATTACTTTCATCTAGGTTATGGGTCACGCATTAGTCATATATTGTGTCCTTACATATATCTGTGCTGGTGATGTGTGTATTTGTGTTGTGTTTGCATGTCACATGATGTTGGTTTTATTAATATCCCACTAGTAAGTATATTTTATAAATTGGTATGTCTAAATGAGTGGTTCTTCGTTATAAATCCTTGTACCATACTGTTCTGGTCCAGCTTCATTTATGTGGGGGTAATGTGATAATAGTTTGGGCATCTGAATTTGTTCTTGCCAGATGTTGAGAAGGAGATCTTGTAATTCTTTGTCACAGAATGTGCCTAACTCATCATTAGTAGTAGTTTTTAGTTTTAGAGATACAATATTTTTGCATGTACACAATTAAAGCCAATTGTAATCTCATCTAATCAGCTACATTAACTGTTGGAAGGTAGCTGTGTGTGTGTGGGGTGGGGGGGGGGGTGGGGCATGTAACCCAGAAGAAAAGGATTCATACCAGCAAAGGAAATAAAATAAAGCATGAACTCTTAAGAGAAGGTTTTAAGTTTGTACTCAACATGGAAAATCAAAGCATTTGCGTAATTTCTATTTGAAACACAATTATACACTGATCTCCCAAAGCCCTAATTATTCTACATCATACATGTACATGTGCATGCATATGCAAAAAGAAAAAAAAAGAAGAAACAGTGACCAAGCAGGCTGGTATGTCTGCATGGTGTCTCTGTATGTGACTTGGATGGAAGGCTTCACATCCCCATTTCCAATACATGTACTTCCACAACGAATGAAATGGTGCATTTGTGTTTTTTAATTTAAAATGCATGTAGATAGTCTAATTTGAAAGAATGACTTCCAGGACGAAAAAAATTTCTTGAAAACCACCTATGATTACATTACACACATGTATTAAACCTGCAAAGGAAACAAATAATTTACCTACCAGTTGTTCCCTTGTTAGCATGTTGTTTGACCACCCAGGTGCAAATTCAAGTGTTAACTTAAAAGGCATTGACACATTTTGGTCATGCCGCCTGTGGTGTCTGTGAATAGCTCCACTATCCAAATGCATGTAACGTAAACCGTTCCAATGGGTACTATAAAATGATTGGGAGTGACTTGATCATTGACCTGTATTCGGTCTATCCTGCTAAACAAGCTTGTTCTTGTACGAGACCTGTTCGGGCTGTTTACCCTTCTCTTCCCAAGCATTCAGAGGCACCTGTTGGTCTTCCCAGTTGTTGTTGTTGTTGTTTTTTAATTAGACCTTATGTGGTAGTAATTGCATTTTCTGGAGAATGCACCAGACATTTATGTCTAATTTAATTTGCAGATTACTAACATCCCATGAAAGGAGACAACATGGTGGAAGGGGTGTGATTATGGTTTCCCTTCACTTAGTGTCCTGCCCTTGTACACAGAAACCCTTCAGCACATGTGGCCAGTTTTGTGTATGAGGAGTGTTATAACATCTGGGAGAACTACCATTCCCAGCTTGTAATAACGCAAATATCTCTGATGGCATGTAGACAGAACAATTAATATTGTAATTCACACATTCCAAGAATCTTGTTTTGTGACTTTGTTATAGTGGATGTGGTATGTGAAGTTCGACTGGGACTACAAATATAAGTACTTATTTTGTCATGTTCTACTACTTAGTCCTCCTACATGTGGGTAGTTAGTTGTCCAGGAGTGGTTGAGGCTCCGGTCTGAGCCAGAACTGCATGTATGGGTGCTGTTCTGAAGAATGTATGCACTAATAATGCATGCATGTTAACCTGAAGTGGCTCAGCTACGGCCACGGTGTTGACATTAAATCCATAGAACCTTGTTAGCAACTCCAATGACTTCATCACCTTCTCTGTTGTGATCAAAATTCTGAAGTTTTTATTCCCAAAACGTGATTCCTTTCTGTACACATTAAGTACTTCAGCCAAAACGATTTTTTTTTCGATTTCTTTGTTTCACCCTCACATATATGGGGGGGATACTAGATTTGTAATTATAACCCATTTGTCTTGCATAGGTCAAGAGCCTACCCAGAGTATTCGGATGAGATTCTCCTCCACTGGGTAAGCTAGTGTGTGTGTGTGTGTGTGTGTGTGTGTGTGTGTGTGTGTGTGTGTGTGTGTGTGTGTGTGTGTGTGTGTGTGTGTGTGTGTGTGTGTGTGTGTGTGTGTGTGTGTGTGTGTGTGTGTGTGTTTGTGTGTGTATATGTGTGTTTGTGTGTGTGTATATGTGTGTTTGTGTGTGTGTGTGTATATTGTGCAATTCCTGCCATTGTATGTCATGATGGAGGCTTTTTTTGAGTGGCAAGAAGGGGGGGCAGCTTCATGTTTTCTCAAATCAGTCCATCAAACCAAATTGACAGACTGATATACAATTGGTTGTGTCATTTAAGCACCATATCTGGCATCATTTTTGTAGGTGTTCTCCAAATGCTTTAGCGTTGTATAAGAATAATAATTATTTGATCAAATAAATACGTTTTTTTTTTAAATCATGCAAGGCCCTCTGTATTCAAAGCAATATTAGCCCAAAAATACAAGTTAGTAATTTCAACAGCACCTTAACTAGCCACAAATGAGTAAGTGAACTGCAAAGTTAAGATTTTCGTGTGAGGGTTGTCATTTTACAAAATTTCATTGTCCATAGCACTGTGTTCAGCACAGCACCCATGTGCTTTTCTTGTGCCTCACCTCACACATTCATCAATACCTCACTGTCATAATAATAACATTGTGAACATGCTGCCCCTCCTCCTGACAGCTCCTCCCTCTACTCCAGTGATCAGCCCAACGACCCCACCAGCAGTGGTACCACCACCGCAGGTGACCTGGACAGGGACTATGATGTCATCACTGCACTGCCCACCACACAGCAGTACAGCCGCCTGCACCGCCCATCTCTCAGCCCCAGTCCACCTCAGCCAGAGGCTCCCAACAGCCGTCAGCACAGTGTCTGCACCACCACCACCGCTCTCACAGACTTTGGCAGCTTCAGAGGCAATGGTGAGTCCTTTGAGATGACGGAGATCAAGGGGCCCAATGGCCACCACAGTGACCCACATGAGGCCCTGTACTGTGTCACTACCCTCAGCAGGCTGCAGCCCCAGACTAGTCAGTTATGGCAACAAGACCAGACTTTACCAGCTCCTGCTCTTGCCTCCAGTGCCACCCTTACCAGCAACGCAATATATCATGTCCTTGAGAGCGCTGCAAGTGACAGAGGTGGTGCAATGGTAGTTGTGGAATCTGCGGCAACACCCGCTGGAGGGGTCGTGGAGACAGCCGTGGTCACGAGGGACACACTAACCCCACAACCTTTTCCTGTATGTGGTTACGAGCAGGTACCCTTTCCCTTGGTGCCCTATGAAACACCTGTCCCCTCTTGCAATGGCACTGGTTTGAGGTGGGCCGGAAACCAGACCTACTTATCAGAGTATAGTCTCCCACCTGATGCTGTGGCCACTGTGAACAGCAGTACATGTACTTCCCATTTTGCAGACTATTCTGAGCCTAATGAATCAGGGAACCTTGAAGATATGGCTGCACTTCGGACAATGACCTCTGTACCTGACGTTCCAACAACAAGGAACTATGAGGTGCTCAGTGCCACTACCATGGATCCAAAGTCTTGCTACACACGTTTAAAGCTAGGAAAGCACACTGTTGTGTGAGATTGATTTCAGTTCATATCTACTCACCATACATGGGCTTCTCCTGTGAAAAACTGTGAAGTGAGTGTACATCCAATGGACAATGCTCCTTAGTCTCCGTCAGTACAATATGTGTGTGCGTGTGTGTATTTTTGTATTGTATACATATATGTGGTACATGTGTAAATGTTTTTCTGTTGTCGCATGTGCACTCATGATTTGAAAGTTATTTTTCTTGAAGGATATATGAAAAAGTTACAATACATGTAGCTCAGCAGTACAAATATAACTAACTAGTTGCAGCACACTTTTAAAAAAATTAAAGCTGTTTTTTGCACGCAGATACATTTTGGCTTCTTCCTGTATGCAGTGTATAGCATCCAACAGCTTGAATTTTGATCTGCAATAAATCACATCTATGAGCTCATGCATTGATTTAGAGTTGTAAGTACGCCACATTTCCCAACACTAAAGCATGCAGCATGAAATCTTGAAAGTTTTGTACTTCGCACAGCATGTACAGTGTAGAGCATATGGGACAGTGTCCAGCAAAATCACCCTTCTGCATTTAAAAATTATCAGTATAAAGATGTAAACGTACGTAGAGCAAAACCGTATACCCGGTACAGCATTGTCCTTTGAAATTTCATACACTTGTTCTCATATCATCTCTCTATGTGGACATCATTTCGGTGCTCTAATTATTTTCCATGCATGACGTTAGTGCAAAGATCACTAACCCAACGGGTTGGAATTCCCCATTTCTCCACGCACTTGTATTGAAATTGCGGGATGAACATAGACCTATTGATTTGTTCTGTTCATTAAATAATATGTCACACAAACATGTTTTCCCGCTTGATTCTTGCCATTTGGGGCTGTGCGGATCATATCATTGGCACGAATCAAGCGGGAAAACGTGCACGTAGTTTGTTCAACTGTACCTTCATAACGGCCGGATTAACGAACAGAACAAATCAATAGGTATAGGACTATACTATGCACATTCCAAATTTCATGTTTTTCATGGGGGATTCTAACCCGTTGGGCTAGCGATCTTTGCACTCACGTCATGGAGAATTAGAGCACCGAAATTGATTTTCATATAGAGGGATGATGTGGGAACAGGTGTGCGAAATTCAAAAGGAAAACATACCATAACGAAGAGATACTGTTTTCTTTCTCAACTTACATTTTGATAGTGATAAATTTTAAACACTGTCCCATATTTGAATAGATATATAATATAATAACAACAGTAATACTCACTTAATGTGCAACATCAGGCAGGCCAGCCCCATCATCAATAGCTGCACCACTTATTTTGTTAATTAAGTGATTGGACTATTGGAACTAGAAACTTGTTAGATTCTGGGGTGGAGCTGCAGATCATGATGGGGAACCTTATAGCTCTCCCCTACACTTTCCTTTGATGGCAACGCTAATACTACACTTCCTGCACCTGACCAAAGTGTGCTGGGTCTGATACTTTAAAATTAGTGTTAATTCTGAACCAAATAATTGGAATTGTTTTAAAATCGATAATACATGGAACATTTCTAACAACTAAGCTATCTAGAATCAAGAATTATCCTATGACCTCTTAAATAGACTTTGCACTTTCTAATACCAGATATTGCAATGCATTATTGAAAGGCAAGCAATGCATTTGCATAGGAAATGCTAAAGTTGCACCAACTAAAATAAAACACCATAAAGCTGAAATAACCATCTACATGTAGCAAGGAACATGCTTTAGTGATTTTACAAGGGTAGAGAAACCAAAGTAAGAAGTAACATACCTCATCAATGCAACCAATGAAGCCAGAAATGTTAATTTGAGATGGCAAAGTCAAGCTAGAACAATTGGAGTCAATAGGAATTTTTCCAACATAAAGATACGAACTGGATAAGTGCAGAGGACGACGCCCACTCTAAAGAAAGTACAACACCATAACGAATCAAGTGAAACTAAAATAAAATAAATCAACTCACCTGAAGTTGTACAGTAGCCAAAGTGTAACCATCAACAGTAACTGATCCTGATCTAGAGGCATAGCTATACACAACAGATACAGAGTGCCATTTGTTAAGTCTTAGTGGTGGTGTCCTAAAAAAAAAAAAAAATTGGAATGTTAACATAAAAGACAACAAATTCACTCACCTAGCAACCGCTGCCTCCAACCCAGTAGTACTAAACCAAAACTCCAAACATCCAGAATGTAAACTCACACTAATAAATGAACCAGAGCAATTAGGAAACTCAGATGCAAATGCAATTAATCCATCCGCTTCATGAGAATTGAAAGTAAACGATAACAAAAACGATCGAATAATTCCATTACTAGATGTACCATACTCTACAAATGAAGAACCATTGAACATTACACCAACGATAGGAGCTACTGTGGGAAGCAAGGAGCTAATACGAGAAGAAACAACCGATGATGTAAAAGGAATAAACGAAACAACGCTAGTAGATGAAGCCACCAGAGGGTGAGTAAACGATGTGAGGAGCACAGAAGAAAGCAAAATGCCAGACACTGACGAAGTCTTCACGTTTACACCAACAGCGCTACCAGTTGTAATAAAAGTAGCCATGGTATTACTGAAAAGAGTCAACTGCATAAATGTAGTATTCACAATGGTAGGTAAATTCCCAACACTAGAATAAACAGGACTGAACACCAACGCAACGTTCACTTCGACTACTCCAAACAGTACACCAACTCCGCTTACAACTCCTAGTGAAGTCTCGTTCAGTTCCAGTGGTATGGTGTAGGGAAGACTATAGAGATAGTCCTTGATGTCAGGAAGAGTAGGAGTAGCGCTAACATCTTCGTTAAATACCACAGCAGTTGAAGAAGGATTGGTTCCATTTTGTCTCACAGTTACAGTTAGTCCCGAAGGATATTTGAGAACAGTGCTGGAATAGACTGTGGTATTGGGTGCCACTACACCTCCCAGGATTGTGCCTTGTAGCAAAGTGAGCAATGAAATAGGTAGTACCATGGCAGGTAAAGCTGGAATGTATACAGATATTGAGGTTCCATTTGAAACAGCGATGCGCCAATTCACATTTCTAGAATTCATTGGATCAACTGCTCCCTCCAGCACAGCAGGAGACGACAACAATTGAGACCCGTTGGAGAAAGTCAGTCCAAGTTGAACATTTCCAAACAATGACTGGACACCTTTAACAGGTGTAGGTGTTGGTGATAAAATTGCATTGAAGGATGGTGGCAATGACGGAGGAGTTGTTGGGACAGCAAACAGGGACGATTTGGACGCAGTTGGCTGGTTGATCACACCGCCGCTACCAGTTGTAATAAATATAGCTGTGCTATCGTTGAAAACTGATAGCTGCATCACTGTAGTATTGACACTGTTGGGTAACAGCCCGAGGGTTGAATACACAGGACTGTAGGACAATACTACATTCACCTGGATTACACCAAACAGAACACCAATTCCGCTTACAACACCTAGTGATGTCTCGTTCAGCTGCAGTGGCATGGTGTAGGGAAGAGTATACAGATAGTCCTCGATGTCAGGTAGGGTTGGTGTAGCGCTCACATCTTCGCTAAATACCACAGCAGTTGAAGAAGGATTGCTTCCATTTAGTCTCACAGTAACAGTTAGTCCCGAAGGATATTTGAGAACAGTGGTGGAATACACTGTGGTATTGGGTGCCACTACACCTCCCTGCATTGTGCTTTGTAGCGAAGTGAGCAATGAAATAGGTAGTAACATTGCAGGTAGAACTGGAATGTATACAGATATTGAGGTCCCATTTGAAACAGCGATGCGCCAGTTCACATTTCCAGAATTCATTGGATCAACTGCTCCTTCCAGCACAGCAGGAGACCACAACAATTGAGACCCGTTGGAGAAAGTCTGTCCAAGTTGAACAATTCCTGAATATGACTGGAAACCTTTTACAGGTGTAGGTGTTGGTGTTGGTGATACAATTGCAGTGAAGGATGGTGGCAATGACGGAGGAGTTGATGGGACAGCAAACAGGGAGGATTTGGACGCAGTTGGCTGGTTGCTGCTACCAGTTGTAATAAATGTAGCTGTGCTATCGTTGAAAACTGATAGCTGCATCATTGTAGTATTGACACTGTTGGGTAACAGCCCGAGGGTTGAATACACAGGACTGTAGGACAATACTACATTCACCTGGATTACTCCAAATAGGACACCTCTTCCGCTTACAAATCCTAGTGATGTCTCGTTCAGCTGCAGTGGCATGGTGTAGGGAAGAGTATAGAGATAGTCCTCGATGTCAGGTAGGGTTGGTGTAGCGCTCACATCTTCGTTAAATACGACAGCAGTTGAGGAAGGATTGCTTCCATTTTGTCTCACAGTAACAGTTAGTCCCGAAGGATATTTGAGAACAGTGCTGGAATAGACTGTTGTATTGGGTGCAAATACACCTCCCTGCATTGTGTTTAGTAGCAAAGTGAGCAATGAAAAAGGTAGTAATATTGCAGGTAGAACTGGAATGTATACAGATACCGAGGTCCCATTAGAAACAGTGATGCGCCAGTTCACATTACCAGAATTCATTGAATCCACTGCTCCTTTCAGCACAGCAGGAGACGACAACAATTGCGACCCGTTGGAGAAAGTCTGTCCAAGTTGAACAATTCCTGAATATGACTGGAAACCTTTTACAGGTGTAGGTGTTGGTGATACAATTGCATTGAAGGACGGTGGCAATGACGGAGGAGTTGATGGGACAGCAAACAGGGAGGATTTGGACGCAGTTGGCTGGTTGATCACACCGCTGCTACCAGTTGTAATAAATGTAGCCGTGCTATCGTTGAAAACTGATAGCTGCATCACTGTAGTATTGACACTGTTGGGTAACAGCCCGAGGGTTGAATACACAGGACTGTAGGACAATACTACATTCACCTGGATTACTCCAAACAGAACACCACTTCCGCTTACAACACCTAGTGATGTCTCGTTCAGCTGCAGTGGCATGGTGTAGGGAAGAGTATAGAGATAGTCCTTGATGTCAGGTAGGGTTGGTGTATTGCTCACATCTTCGTTAAATAGGACAGCAGTTGAGGAAGGATTGCTTCCATTTAGTCTCACAGTAACAGTTAGTCCCGAAGGATATTTGAGAACAGTGCTGGAATAGACTGTGGTATTGGGTGCAACTACACCTCCCTGCATTGTGTTTTGTACCAAAGTGAGCAATGAAATAGGTAGTAACATTGCAGGTAGAACTGGAATGTATACAGATATTGAGGTCCCATTTGAAACAGCGATGCGCCAGTTCACATTTCCAGAATTCATTGGATCAACTGCTCCTTCCAGCACAGCAGGAGACGACAACAATTGAGACCCGTTGGAGAAAGTCAGTCCAAGTTGAACATTTCCTGAATATGACTGGAAACCTTTAACAGGTGTAGGTGTTGGTGCTGGTGATACAATTGCATTGAAGGATGATGGCAATGACGGAGGAGTTGATGGGACAGCAAACAGGGAGGATTTGGACGCAGTTGGCTGGTTGATCACAACGCTGCTACCAGTTGTAATAAATGTAGCTGTGCTATCGTTGAAAACTGATAGCTGCATCACTGTAGAATTGACACTGTTCGGTAACAGCCCGAGGGTTGAATACACAGGACTGTAGGACAATACTACATTCACCTGGATTACTCCAAACAGAACACCACTTCCGCTTACAACACCTAGTGATGTCTCATTCAGCTGCAGTGGCATGGTGTAGGGAAGAGTATAGAGGTAGTCCATGATGTCAGGTAGGGTTGGTATAGCGCTCACATCTTCGTTAAACAGGACAGCAGTTGAAGAAGGATTGCTTCCATTTTGTCTCACAGTAACAGTTAGTCCCGAAGGATATTTGAGAACAGTGGTGGAATAGACTGTGGTATTGAGTGCCACTACACCTCCCTGCATTGTGCTTTGTAGCAAAGTGAGCAATGAAATAGGTAGTAACATTGCAGGTAGAACTGGAATGTATACAGATATTGAGGTCCCATTTGAAACAGCGATGCACCAGTTCACATTACCAGAATTCATTGGATCAACTGCTCCTTCCAGCACAGCAGGAGACAACAACAATTGCGACCCGTTGGAGAAAGTCTGTCCAAGTTGAACCCTTCCTGAATATGACTGGAAACCTTTTACAGGTGTAGGTGTTGGTGTTGGTGATACAATTGCATTGAAAGATGGTGGCAATGACGGAGGAGTTGATGGGACAGCAAACAGGGAGGATTTGGACGCAGCTGGCTGGTGGCTGCTACTAGTTGTAATAAATGTAGCGGTGCTATCGTTGAAAACTGATAGCTGCATCACTGTAGTATTGACACTGTTGGGTAACAGCCCGAGGGTTGAATACACAGGACTGTAGGACAATACTACATTCACCTGGATTACTCCAAACAGAACACCACTTCCGCTTACAACACCTAGTGATGTCTCGTTCAACTGCAGTGGCATGGTGTAGGGAAGAGTATAGAGATAGTCCTCGATGTCAGGTAGGGTTGGTGTAGCGCTCAACTGTTCGTTAAATAGGACAGCAGTTGAAGAAGGATTGCTTCCATTTTGTGTCACAGTAACAGTTAGTCCCGAAGGATATTTTAGAACAGTGGTGGAATACACTGTGGTATTGGGTGCCACTACACCTCCCTGCATTGTGCTTTGTAGCAACGTGAGCAATGAAATAGGTAGTAACATTGCTGGTAGAACTGGAATGTATACAGATATTGAGGTCCCATTTGAAACAGCGATGCGCCAGTTCACATTACCAGAATTCATTCGATCAACTGCTCCTTCCAGCACAGCAGGAGACGACAACAATTGCGACCCGTTGGAGAAAGTCTGTCCAACTTGAACATTTCCTGAATATGACTGGAAACCTTTAACAGGTGTAGGTGTTGGTGTTGGTGATACAATTGCACTGAAGGATGGTGGCAATGACGGAGGAGTTGATGGGACAGTAAACAGGGAGGATTTGGACGCAGTTGGCTGGTTGCTGCTACCAGTTGTAATAAATGTAGCTGTGCTGTCGTTGAAAACTGATAGCTGCATCACTGTAGTATTGACACTGTTGGGTAACAGCCCGAGGGTTGAATACACAGGACTGTAGGACAATACTACATTCACCTGGATTACTCCAAACAGAACACCACTTCCGCTTACAACACCTAGTGATGTCTCGTTCAGCTGCAGTGGCATGGTGTAGGGAAGAGTATAGAGATAGTCCTCGATGTCAGGTAGGGTTGGTGTAGCGCTCACATCTTCGTTAAATAGGACAGCAGTTGAAGAAGGATTGCTTCCATTTTGTCTCACAGTAACAGTTAGTCCCGAAGGATATTTGAGAAAAGTGCTGGAATAGACTGTGGTTTTGGGTGCCACTACACCTCCCTGCATTGTGTTTTGTAGCAAAGTGAGCAATGAAATAGGTAGTAACATTGCAGGTAGAACTGGAATGTATACAGATATTGAGGTCCCATTTGAAACAGCAATGCGCCAGTTCACATTACCAGAATTCATTGGATCAACTGCTCCTTCCAGCACAGCAGGAGACGACAACAATTGCGACCCGTTGGAGAAAGTCTGTCCAAGTTGAACACTTCCTGAATATGACTGGAAACCTTTTACAGGTGTAGGTGTTGGTGTTGGTGATAAAATTGCATTGAAAGATGGTGGCAATGACGGAGGAGTTGATGGGACAGCAAACAGGGAGGATTTGGACGCAGCTGGCTGGTGGCTGCTACTAGTTGTAATAAATGTAGCGGTGCTATCGTTGAAAACTGATAGCTGCATCACTGTAGTATTGACACTGTTGGGTAACAGCCCGAGGGTTGAATACACAGGACTGTAGGACAATACTACATTCACCTGGATTACGCCAAACAGAACACCACTTCCGCTTAACACACCTAGTGATGTCTCGTTCAACTGCAGTGGCATGGTGTAGGGAAGAGTATAGAGATAGTCCTCGATGTCAGGTAGGGTTGGTGTAGCGCTCAACTGTTCGTTAAATAGGACAGCAGTTGAAGAAGGATTGCTTCCATTTTGTGTCACAGTAACAGTTAGTCCCGAAGGATATTTGAGAACAGTGGTGGAATACACTGTGGTATTGGGTGCCACTACACCTCCCTGCATTGTGCTTTGTAGCAAAGTGAGCAATGAAATAGGTAGTAACATTGCTGGTAGAACTGGAATGTATACAGATATTGAGGTCCCATTTGAAACAGCGATGCGCCAGTTCACATTTCCAGAATTCATTGGATCAACTGCTCCTTCCAGCACAGCAGGAGACGACAACAATTGAGACCCGTTGGAGAAAGTCTGTCCAAGTTGAACATTTCCTGAATATGACTGGAAACCTTTAACAGGTGTAGGTGTTGGTGCTGGTGATACAATTGCATTGAAGGATGATGGCAATGACGGAGGAGTTGATGGGACAGCAAACAGGGAGGATTTGGACGCAGTTGGCTGGTTGATCACAACGCTGCTACCAGTTGTAATAAATGTAGCTGTGCTATCGTTGAAAACTGATAGCTGCATCACTGTAGAATTGACACTGTTCGGTAACAGCCCGAGGGTTGAATACACAGGACTGTAGGACAATACTACATTCACCTGGATTACTCCAAACAGAACACCACTTCCGCTTACAACACCTAGTGATGTCTCATTCAGCTCCAGTGGCATGGTGTAGGGAAGAGTATAGAGGTAGTCCATGATGTCAGGTAGGGTTGGTATAGCGCTCACATCTTCGTTAAACAGGACAGCAGTTGAAGAAGGATTGCTTCCATTTTGTCTCACAGTAACAGTTAGTCCCGAAGGATATTTGAGAACAGTGCTGGAATAGACTGTGGTATTGAGTGCCACTACACCTCCCTGCATTGTGCTTTGTAGCAAAGTGAGCAATGAAATAGGTAGTAACATTGCAGGTAGAACTGGAATGTATACAGATATTGAGGTCCCATTTGAAACAGCGATGCGCCAGTTCACATTACCAGAATTCATTGGATCAATTGCTCCTTCCAGCACAGCAGGAGACGACAACAATTGCGACCCGTTGGAGAAAGTCTGTCCAAGTTGAACCCTTCCTGAATATGACTGGAAACCTTTTACAGGTGTAGGTGTTGGTGTTGGTGATACAATTGCATTGAAAGATGGTGGCAATGACGGAGGAGTTGATGGGACAGCAAACAGGGAGGATTTGGACGCAGCTGGCTGGTGGCTGCTACTAGTTGTAATAAATGTAGCGGTGCTATCGTTGAAAACTGATAGCTGCATCACTGTAGTATTGACACTGTTGGGTAACAGCCCGAGGGTTGAATACACAGGACTGTAGGACAATACTACATTCACCTGGATTACTCCAAACAGAACACCACTTCCGCTTACAACACCTAGTGATGTCTCGTTCAGCTGCAGTGGCATGGTGTAGGGAAGAGTATAGAGGTAGTCCATGATGTCAGGTAGGGTTGGTGTAGCGCTCACATCTTCGTTAAACAGGACAGCAGTTGAAGAAGGATTGCTTCCATTTTGTCTCACAGTAACAGTTAGTCCCGAAGGATATTTGAGAACAGTGGTGGAATACACTGTGGTATTGGGTGCCACTACACCTCCCTGCATTGTGTTTTGTAGCGAATCGAACAATGAAATAGGTAGAGCCATGGCAGGTAAAGCTGGAATGTACACAGATATTGAGGTTCCAATCTGAACAGTGATGCGCCAAATCACATTTCCAGAATTCATTGGATCAACTGCTCCTTCCAGCACAGCAGGAGACGACAACAATTGAGACCCGTTGGAGAAAGTCTGTGAAAGCTGAACATTTCCTGAATATGACTGGATACCTTTAATAGGTGTTGGTGTTGGTGATAGAATAGCACTGAAAGATGTTGGCAATGACGGAGGCGTTGATTCAACAGCAAACATCGAGGATTTGGACGCAGTTGGCTGGTTTACCACACTGGTGCTACCTTTTGTAATAAATGTAGCCGTGCTATCGTTGAAAACCGATAGCTGCATCACTGTAGTATTCACACTGTTAGGTAACAGTCCGAGGGTTGAATAAACAGGACTGTAGGACAACACTACGTTCACTTGGATTACTCCAAACAGAACACCATTTCCGCTTACCACGCCTAGTGAAGTCTCGTTCAGCTGCAGTGGTATGGTGTAGGGAAGACTATAGAGATAGTCCTTGATGTCAGGAAGGGTAGGAGTAGCGCTCACATCTTGGTTAAACACCACAGCAGTAGATGAAGGATTGCTTCCATTTTGTCTCACAGTAACAGTTAGTCCCGATGGATATTTGAGAACGGTGGTAGAATAGACTGTGGTATTGGGTGCCACTACACCTCCCAGCATTGTGCTTTGTAGCAAAGTGAGCAATGAAATAGGTAGAGCCATAGCAGGTAAAGCTGGAATGTACACAGATATTGAGGTTCCTTTCTGAACAGCGATGCGCCAATTCACATTTCCAGAATTCATTGGATCAACTGCTCCTTCCAGCACAGCAGGAGACGACAACAATTGCGACCCGTTGGAGAAAGTCTGTGAAAGCTGAACATTTCCTGAATATGACTGCATACCTTTATCAGGTGTTGGTGTTGGAGATACAATAGCACTGAAAGATGTTACCATAGACGGAGGCGTTGATTCAACAGCAAACATCGAAGATTTGGACGCAGTTGGCTGGTTTACCACACTGGTGCTACCTTTTGAAATAAATGTAGCCGTGCTATCGTTGAAAACTGATAGCTGCATCAATGTAGTATTCACACTGTTAGGTAACAGTCCGAGGGTTGAATAAACAGGACTGTAGGACAACACCACGTTCACTTGGATTACTCCAAACAGAACACCACTTCCGCTTACAACGCCTAGTGAAGTCTCGTTCAGCTGCAATGGTATGGTGTAGGGAAGACTATAGAGATAGTCCTTGATGTCAGGAAGGGTAGGAGTAGCGCTCACATCTTCGTTAAACACCACAGCAGTTGAAGAAGGATTGCTTCCATTTTGTCTCACAGTAACAGTTAGTCCAGATGGATATTTGAGAACAGTAGTGGAATAGACTGTGGTATTGGGTGCCACTACACCTCCCTGCATTGAGTTTTGTAGCGAGTTGAACAATGAAATAGGTAGAGCCATGGCAGGTAAAGCTGGAATGTACACAGATATTGAGGTTCCAATCTGAACAGTGATGCGCCAATTCACATTTCCAGAATTCATTGGATCAACTGCTCCTTCCAGCACAGCAGGAGATGACAACAATTTCGACCCGTTGGAGAAAGTCTGTCCAACTTGAACATTTCCTGAATATGACTGGATACCTTTAACAGGTGTTGGTGTTGGTGATAGAATAGCACTGAAAGATGTTGGCAATGACGGAGGCGTTGATTCAACAGCAAACATCGAGGATTTGGACGCAGTTGGCTGGTTTACCACACTGGTGCTACCTTTTGTAATAAATGTAGCCATGCTATCGTTGAAAACCGATAGCTGCATCACTGTAGTATTCACACTGTTAGGTAACAGTCCGAGGGTTGAATAAACAGGACTGTAGGACAACACTACGTTCACTTGGATTACTCCAAACAGAACACCATTTCCGCTTACAACGCCTAGTGAAGTCTCGTTCAGCTGCAGTGCTATGGTGTAGGGAAGACTATAGAGATAGTCCTTGATGTCAGGAAGGGTAGGAGTAGCGCTCACATCTTGGTTAAACACCACAGCAGTAGATGAAGGATTGCTTCCATTTTGTCTCACAGTAACAGTTAGTCCAGATGGATATTTGAGAACAGTGGTGGAATAGACTGTGGTATTGGGTGCCACTACACCTCCCTGCATTGTGTTTTGTAGCGAATCGAACAATGAAATAGGTAGAGCCATGGCAGGTAAAGCTGGAATGTACACAGATATTGAGGTTCCAATCTGAACAGTGATGCGCCAATTCACACTTCCAGAATTCATTGGATCAACTGCTCCTTCCAGCACAGCAGGAGACGACAAAAATTGCGACCCGTTGGAGAAAGTCTGTCCAACTTGAACATTTCCTGAATATGACTGGATACCTTTAATAGGTGTTGGTGTTGGTGATAGAATAGCACTGAAAGATGTTGGCAATGACGGAGGCGTTGATTCAACAGCAAACATCGAGGATTTGGACGCAGTTGGCTGGTTTACCACACTGGTGCTACCTTTTGTAATAAATGTAGCCGTGCTATCGTTGAAAACTGATAGCTGCATCACTGTAGTATTCACACTGTTAGGTAACAGTCCGAGGGTTGAATAAACAGGACTGTAGGACAACACCACGTTCACTTGGATTACTCCAAACAGAACACCACTTCCGCTTACAACGCCTAGTGAAGTCTCGTTCAGCTGCAGTGGTATGGTGTAGGGAAGACTATAGAGATAGTCCTTGATGTCAGGAAGGGTAGGAGTAGCGCTCACATCTTCGTTAAATACCATAGCAGTTGAAGAAGGATTGCTTCCATTTTGTCTCACAGTAACAGTTAGTCCCGATGGATATTTGAGAACAGTGGTGGAGTAGACTGTGGTATTGGGTGCCACTACACCTCCCTGCATTGTGTTTTGTAGCGAATTGAGCAATGAAATAGGTAGAGCCATGGCAGGTAAAGCTGGAATGTACACAGATATTGAGGTTCCAATCTGAACAGTGATGCGCCAATTCACATTTCCAGAATTCATTGGATCAACTGCTCCTTCCAGCACAGCAGGAGACGACAACAATTGCGACCCGTTTGAGAAAGTCTGTCCAAGTTTAACATTTCCTGAATATGACTGGATACCTTTAATAGGTGTTGGTGTTGGTGATACAATAGCACTGAAAGATGTTGGCATAGACGGAGGCGTTGATTCAACAGCAAACATCGAGGATTTGGACGCAGTTGGCTGGTTTACCACACTGGTGCTACCTTTTGTAATAAATGTAGCTGTGCTATCGTTGAAAACTGATAGCTGCATAACTGTAGTACTCACACTGTTAGGTAACAGTCCGAGGGTTGAATAAACAGGACTGTAGGACAACATTACGTTCACTTGGATAACTCCAAACAGAACACCACTTCCGCTTACAACGCCTAGTGAAGTCTCGTTCAGCTGCAGTGGTATGGTGTAGGGAAGACTATAGAGATAGTCCTTGATGTCAGGAAGGGTAGGAGTAGCGCTCACATCTTCGTTAAATACCATAGCAGTTGAAGAAGGATTGCTTCCATTTTGTCTCACAGTAACAGTTAGTCCCGATGGATATTTGAGAACAGTGGTGGAATAGACTGTGGTATTGGGTGCCACTACACCTCCCTGCATTGTGTTTTGTAGCGAATTGAGCAATGAAATAGGTAGAGCCATGGCAGGTAAAGCTGGAATGTACGCAGATATTGAGGTTCCAATCTGAACAGTGATGCGCCAATTCACATTTCCAGAATTCATTGGATCAACTGCTCCTTCCAGCACAGCAGGAGACGACAACAATTGCGACCCGTTTGAGAAAGTCTGTCCAAGTTTAACATTTCCTGAATATGACTGGATACCTTTAATAGGTGTTGGTGTTGGTGATACAATAGCACTGAAAGATGTTGGCATAGACGGAGGCGTTGATTCAACAGCAAACATCGAGGATTTGGACGCAGTTGGCTGGTTTACCACACTGGTGCTACCTTTTGTAATAAATGTAGCTGTGCTATCGTTGAAAACTGATAGCTGCATCACTGTAGTATTCACACTGTTAGGTAACAGTCCGAGGGTTGAATAAACAGGACTGTAGGACAACACTACGTTCACTTGGATTACTCCAAACAGAACACCACTTCCGCTTACAACGCCTAGTGAAGTCTCGTTCAGCTGCAGTGGTATGGTGTAGGGAAGACTATAGAGATAGTCCTTGATGTCAGGAAGGGTAGGAGTAGCGCTCACATCTTCGTTAAATACCATAGCAGTTGAAGAAGGATTGCTTCCATTTTGTCTCATAGTAACAGTTAGTCCCGATGGATATTTGAGAACAGTGGTGGAATAGACTGTGGTATTGGGTGCCACTACACCTCCCTGCATTGTGTTTTGTAGCGAATTGAGCAATGAAATAGGTAGAGCCATGGCAGGTAAAGCTGGAATGTATATAGATATTGAGGTTCCTTTCTGAACAGCGATGCGCCAATTCACATTTCCGGAATTCATTGGATCAACTGCTCCTTCCAGCACAGCAGGAGACGACAACAATTGCGACCCGTTTGAGAAAGTCTGTCCAAGTTTAACATTTCCTGAATATGACTGGATACCTTTAATAGGTGTTGGTGTTGGTGATACAATAGCACTGAAAGATGTTGGCATAGACGGAGGCGTTGATTCAACAGCAAACATCGAGGATTTGGACGCAGTTGGCTGGTTTACCACACTGGTGCTACCTTTTGTAATAAATGTAGCCGTGCTATCGTTGAAAACTGATAGCTGCATCACTGTAGTATTCACACTGTTAGGTAACAGTCCGAGGGTTGAATAAACAGGACTGTAGGACAACACCACGTTCACTTGGATTACTCCAAACAGAACACCACTTCCGCTTACAACGCCTAGTGAAGTCTCGTTCAGCTGCAGTGGTATGGTGTAGGGAAGACTATAGAGATAGTCCTTGATGTCAGGAAGGGTAGGAGTAGCGCTCACATCTTCGTTAAATACCATAGCAGTTGAAGAAGGATTGCTTCCATTTTGTCTCACAGTAACAGTTAGTCCCGATGGATATTTGAGAACAGTGGTGGAGTAGACTGTGGTATTGGGTGCCACTACACCTCCCTGCATTGTGTTTTGTAGCGAATTGAGCAATGAAATAGGTAGAGCCATGGCAGGTAAAGCTGGAATGTACACAGATATTGAGGTTCCAATCTGAACAGTGATGCGCCAATTCACATTTCCAGAATTCATCAGATCAACTGCTCCTTCCAGCACAGCAGGAGACGACAACAATTGTGACCCGTTTGAGAAAGTCTGTCCAAGTTTAACATTTCCTGAATATGACTGGATACCTTTAATAGGTGTTGGTGTTGGTGATACAATAGCACTGAAAGATGTTGGCATAGACGGAGGCGTTGATTCAACAGCAAACATCGAGGATTTGGACGCAGTTGGCTGGTTTACAACACTGGTGCTACCTTTTGTAATAAATGTAGCTGTGCTATCGTTGAAAACTGATAGCTGCATAACTGTAGTATTCACACTGTTAGGTAACAGTCCGAGGGTTGAATAAACAGGACTGTAGGACAACACTACGTTCACTTGGATTACTCCAAACAGAACACCACTTCCGCTTACAGCGCCTAGTGAAGTCTCGTTCAGCTGCAGTGGTATGGTGTAGGGAAGACTATAGAGATAGTCCTTGATGTCAGGAAGGGTAGGAGTAGCGCTCACATCTTCGTTAAATACCATAGCAGTTGAAGAAGGATTGCTTCCATTTTGTCTCATAGTAACAGTTAGTCCCGATGGATATTTGAGAACAGTGGTGGAATAGACTGTGGTATTGGGTGCCACTACACCTCCCTGCATTGTGTTTTGTAGCGAATTGAGCAATGAAATAGGTAGAGCCATGGCAGGTAAAGCTGGAATGTACACAGATATTGAGGTTCCAATCTGAACAGTGATGCGCCAATTCACATTTCCAGAATTCATTGGATCAACTGCTCCTTCCAGCACAGCAGGAGACGACAACAATTGCGACCCGTTTGAGAAAGTCTGTCCAAGTTTAACATTTCCTGAATATGACTGGATACCTTTAATAGGTGTTGGTGTTGGTGATACAATAGCACTGAAAGATGTTGGCATAGACGGAGGCGTTGATTCAACAGCAAACATCGAGGATTTGGACGCAGTTGGCTGGTTTACCACACTGGTGCTACCTTTTGTAATAAATGTAGCCGTGCTATCGTTGAAAACTGATAGCTGCATCACTGTAGTATTCACACTGTTAGGTAACAGTCCGAGGGTTGAATAAACAGGACTGTAGGACAACACCACGTTCACTTGGATTACTCCAAACAGAACACCACTTCCGCTTACAACGCCTAGTGAAGTCTCGTTCAGCTGCAGTGGTATGGTGTAGGGAAGACTATAGACATAGTCCTTGATGTCAGGAAGGGTAGGAGTAGCGCTCACATCTTCATTAAACACCACAGCAGTTGAAGAAGGATTGCTTCCATTTTGTCTCACAGTAACAGTTAGTCCAGATGGATATTTGAGAACAGTGGTGGAATAGACTGTGGTATTGGGTGCCACTACACCTCCCTGCATTGAGTTTTGTAGCGAATTGAACAATGAAATAGGTAGAGCCATGGCAGGTAAAGCTGGAATGTACACAGATATTGAGGTTCCAATCTGAACAGTGATGCGCCAATTCACACTTCCAGAATTCATTGGATCAACTGCTCCTTCCAGCACAGCAGGAGACGACAAAAATTGCGACCCGTTGGAGAAAGTCTGTCCAACTTGAACATTTCCTGAATATGACTGGATACCTTTAATAGGTGTTGGTGTTGGTGATAGAATAGCACTGAAAGATGTTGGCAATGACGGAGGCGTTGATTCAACAGCAAACATCGAGGATTTGGACGCAGTTGGCTGGTTTACCACACTGGTGCTACCTTTTGTAATAAATGTAGCTGTGCTATCGTTGAAAACTGATAGCTGCATCACTGTAGTATTCACACTGTTAGGTAACAGTCCGAGGGTTGAATAAACAGGACTGTAGGACAACACCACGTTCACTTGGATTACTCCAAACAGAACACCACTTCCGCTTACAACGCCTAGTGAAGTCTCGTTCAGCTGCAGTGGTATGGTGTAGGGAAGACTATAGAGATAGTCCTTGATGTCAGGAAGGGTAGGAGTAGCGCTCACATCTTCGTTAAATACCATAGCAGTTGAAGAAGGATTGCTTCCATTTTGTCTCACAGTAACAGTTAGTCCCGATGGATATTTGAGAACAGTGGTGGAATAGACTGTGGTATTGGGTGCCACTACACCTCCCTGCATTGAGTTTTGTAGCGAATTGAACAATGAAATAGGTAGAGCCATGGCAGGTAAAGCTGGAATGTACACAGATATTGAGGTTCCAATCTGAACAGTGATGCGCCAATTCACACTTCCAGAATTCATTGGATCAACTGCTCCTTCCAGCACAGCAGGAGACGACAAAAATTGTGACCCGTTGGAGAAAGTCTGTCCAACTTGAACATTTCCTGAATATGACTGGATACCTTTAATAGGTGTTGGTGTTGGTGATAGAATAGCACTGAAAGATGTTGGCAATGACGGAGGCGTTGATTCAACAGCAAACATCGAGGATTTGGACGCAGTTGGCTGGTTTACCACACTGGTGCTACCTTTTGTAATAAATGTAGCCGTGCTATCGTTGAAAACTGATAGCTGCATCACTGTAGTATTCACACTGTTAGGTAACAGTCCGAGGGTTGAATAAACAGGACTGTAGGACAACACCACGTTCACTTGGATTACTCCAAACAGAACACCACTTCCGCTTACAACGCCTAGTGAAGTCTCGTTCAGCTGCAGTGGTATGGTGTAGGGAAGACTATAGACATAGTCCTTGATGTCAGGAAGGGTAGGAGTAGCGCTCACATCTTCATTAAACACCACAGCAGTTGAAGAAGGATTGCTTCCATTTTGTCTCACAGTAACAGTTAGTCCAGATGGATATTTGAGAACAGTGGTGGAATAGACTGTGGTATTGGGTGCCACTACACCTCCCTGCATTGAGTTTTGTAGCGAATTGAACAATGAAATAGGTAGAGCCATGGCAGGTAAAGCTGGAATGTACACAGATATTGAGGTTCCAATCTGAACAGTGATGCGCCAATTCACACTTCCAGAATTCATTGGATCAACTGCTCCTTCCAGCACAGCAGGAGACGACAAAAATTGTGACCCGTTGGAGAAAGTCTGTCCAACTTGAACATTTCCTGAATATGACTGGATACCTTTAATAGGTGTTGGTGTTGGTGATAGAACAGCACTGAAAGATGTTGGCAATGACGGAGGCGTTGATTCAACAGCAAACATCGAGGATTTGGACGCAGTTGGCTGGTTTACCACACTGGTGCTACCTTTTGTAATAAATGTAGCCGTGCTATCGTTGAAAACTGATAGCTGCATCACTGTAGTATTCACACTGTTAGGTAACAGTCCGAGGGTTGAATAAACAGGACTGTAGGACAACACTACGTTCACTTGGATTACTCCAAACAGAACACCACTTCCGCTTACAACGCCTAGTGAAGTCTCGTTCAGCTGCAGTGGTATGGTGTAGGGAAGACTATAGAGATAGTCCTTGATGTCAGGAAGGGTAGGAGTAGCGCTCACATCTTCGTTAAATACCATAGCAGTTGAAGAAGGATTGCTTCCATTTTGTCTCATAGTAACAGTTAGTCCCGATGGATATTTGAGAACAGTGGTGGAATAGACTGTGGTATTGGGTGCCACTACACCTCCCTGCATTGTGTTTTGTAGCGAATTGAGCAATGAAATAGGTAGAGCCATGGCAGGTAAAGCTGGAATGTATATAGATATTGAGGTTCCTTTCTGAACAGCGATGCGCCAATTCACATTTCCGGAATTCATTGGATCAACTGCTCCTTCCAGCACAGCAGGAGACGACAACAATTGCGACCCGTTTGAGAAAGTCTGTCCAAGTTTAACATTTCCTGAATATGACTGGATACCTTTAATAGGTGTTGGTGTTGGTGATACAATAGCACTGAAAGATGTTGGCATAGACGGAGGCGTTGATTCAACAGCAAACATCGAGGATTTGGACGCAGTTGGCTGGTTTACCACACTGGTGCTACCTTTTGTAATAAATGTAGCCGTGCTATCGTTGAAAACTGATAGCTGCATCACTGTAGTATTCACACTGTTAGGTAACAGTCCGAGGGTTGAATAAACAGGACTGTAGGACAACACCACGTTAACTTGGATTACTCCAAACAGAACACCACTTCCGCTTACAACGCCTAGTGAAGTCTCGTTCAGCTGCAGTGGTATGGTGTAGGGAAGACTATAAAGATAGTCCTTGATGTCAGGAAGGGTAGGAGTAGCGCTCACATCTTCGTTAAATACCATAGCAGTTGAAGAAGGATTGCTTCCATTTTGTCTCATAGTAACAGTTAGTCCCGATGGATATTTGAGAACAGTGGTGGAATAGACTGTGGTATTGGGTGCCACTACACCTCCCTGCATTGTGTTTTGTAGCGAATTGAGCAATGAAATAGGTAGAGCCATGGCAGGTAAAGCTGGAATGTACACAGATATTGAGGTTCCAATCTGAACAGTGATGCGCCAATTCACATTTCCAGAATTCATTGGATCAACTGCTCCTTCCAGCACAGCAGGAGACGACAACAATTGCGACCCGTTTGAGAAAGTCTGTCCAAGTTTAACATTTCCTGAATATGACTGGATACCTTTAATAGGTGTTGGTGTTGGTGATACAATAGCACTGAAAGATGTTGGCATAGACGGAGGCGTTGATTCAACAGCAAACATCGAGGATTTGGACGCAGTTGGCTGGTTTACCACACTGGTGCTACCTTTTGTAATAAATGTAGCTGTGCTATCGTTGAAAACTGATAGCTGCATAACTGTAGTATTCACACTGTTAGGTAACAGTCCGAGGGTTGAATAAACAGGACTGTAGGACAACACTACGTTCACTTGGATTACTCCAAACAGAACACCACTTCCGCTTACAACGCCTAGTGAAGTCTCGTTCAGCTGCAGTGGTATGGTGTAGGGAAGACTATAGAGATAGTCCTTGATGTCAGGAAGGGTAGGAGTAGCGCTCACATCTTCGTTAAATACCATAGCAGTTGAAGAAGGATTGCTTCCATTTTGTCTCACAGTAACAGTTAGTCCCGATGGATATTTGAGAACAGTGGTGGAATAGACTGTGGTATTGGGTGCCACTACACCTCCCTGCATTGTGTTTTGTAGCGAATTGAGCAATGAAATAGGTAGAGCCATGGCAGGTAAAGCTGGAATGTATATAGATATTGAGGTTCCTTTCTGAACAGCGATGCGCCAATTCACATTTCCGGAATTCATTGGATCAACTGCTCCCTTCCAGCACAGCAGGAGACGACAACAATTGCGACCCGTTTGAGAAAGTCTGTCCAAGTTTAACATTTCCTGAATATGACTGGATACCTTTAACAGGTGTTGGTGTTGGTGATACAATAGCACTGAAAGATGTTGGCATAGACGGAGGCGTTGATTCAACAGCAAACATCGAGGATTTGGACGCAGTTGGCTGGTTTTACCACACTGGTGCTACCTTTTGTAATAAATGTAGCCGTGCTATCGTTGAAAACTGATAGCTGCATCACTGTAGTATTCACACTGTTAGGTAACAGTCCGAGGGTTGAATAAACAGGACTGTAGGACAACACCACGTTCACTTGGATTACTCCAAACAGAACACCACTTCCGCTTACAACGCCTAGTGAAGTCTCATTCAGCTGCAGTGGTATGGTGTAGGGAAGACTATAGAGATAGTCCTTGATGTCAGGAAGGGTAGGAGTAGCGCTCACATCTTCGTTAAATACCATAGCACTTGAAGAAGGATTGCTTCCAATTTGTCTCACAGTAACAGTTAGTCCCGATGGATATTTGAGAACAGTGGTGGAATAGACTGTGGTATTGGGTGCCACTACACCTCCCTGCATTGTGTTTTGTAGCGAATCGAACAATGAAATAGGTAGAGCCATGGCAGGTAAAGCTGGAATGTACACAGATATTGAGGTTCCAATCTGAACAGTGATGCGCCAATTCACATTTCCCAGAATTCATTGGATCAACTGCTCCTTCCAGCACAGCAAAAGACGACAACAATTGCGACCCGTTTGAGAAAGTCTGTCCAAGTTTAACATTTCCTGAATATGACTGGATACCTTTAATAGGTGTTGGTGTTGGTGATACAATAGCACTGAAAGATGTTGGCATAGACGGAGGCGTTGATTCAACAGCAAACATCGAGGATTTGGACGCAGTTGGCTGGTTTACCACACTGGTGCTACCTTTTGTAATAAATGTAGCCTGTGCTATCGTTGAAAACTGATAGCTGCATAACTGTAGTATTCACACTGTTAGGTAACAGTCCGAGGGTTGAATAAACAGGACTGTAGGACAACATTACGTTCACTTGGATTACTCCAAACAGAACACCACTTCCGCTTACAACGCCTAGTGAAGTCTCGTTCAGCTGCAGTGGTATGGTGTAGGGAAGACTATAGAGATAGTCCTTGATGTCAGGAAGGGTAGGAGTAGCGCTCACATCTTCGTTAAATACCATAGCAGTTGAAGAAGGATTGCTTCCATTTTGTCTCACAGTAACAGTTAGTCCCGATGGATATTTGAGAACAGTGGTGGAATAGACTGTGGTATTGGGTGCCACTACACCTCCCTGCATTGTGTTTTGTAGCGAATTGAGCAATGAAATAGGTAGAGCCATGGCAGGTAAAGCTGGAATGTACGCAGATATTGAGGTTCCAATCTGAACAGTGATGCGCCAATTCACATTTCCAGAATTCATTGGATCAACTGCTCCTTCCAGCACAGCAGGAGACGACAACAATTGCGACCCGTTGAGAAAGTCTGTCCAAGTTTAACATTTCCTGAATATGACTGGATACCTTTAATAGGTGTTGGTGTTGGTGATACAATAGCACTGAAAGATGTTGGCATAGACGGAGGCGTTGATTCAACAGCAAACATCGAGGATTTGGACGCAGTTGGCTGGTTTACCACACTGGTGCTACCTTTTGTAATAAATGTAGCTGTGCTATCGTTGAAAACTGATAGCTGCATCACTGTAGTATTCACACTGTTAGGTAACAGTCCGAGGGTTGAATAAACAGGACTGTAGGACAACACTACGTTCACTTGGATTACTCCAAACAGAACACCACTTCCGCTTACAACGCCTAGTGAAGTCTCGTTCAGCTGCAGTGGTATGGTGTAGGGAAGACTATAGAGATAGTCCTTGATGTCAGGAAGGGTAGGAGTAGCGCTCACATCTTCGTTAAATACCATAGCAGTTGAAGAAGGATTGCTTCCATTTTGTCTCATAGTAACAGTTAGTCCCGATGGATATTTGAGAACAGTGGTGGAATAGACTGTGGTATTGGGTGCCACTACACCTCCCTGCATTGTGTTTTGTAGCGAATTGAGCAATGAAATAGGTAGAGCCATGGCAGGTAAAGCTGGAATGTAT
Organism: Spongilla lacustris; assembly: GCA_949361645.1. Classification (NCBI taxonomy): domain Eukaryota; kingdom Metazoa; phylum Porifera; class Demospongiae; order Spongillida; family Spongillidae; genus Spongilla; species Spongilla lacustris. Next base: position 3,712,443 of record OX442435.1, read on the forward strand.
ATAGATATTGAGGTTCCTTTCTGAACAGCGATGCGCCAATTCACATTTCCGGAATTCATTGGATCAACTGCTCCTTCCAGCACAGCAGGAGACGACAACAATTGCGACCCGTTTGAGAAAGTCTGTCCAAGTTTAACATTTCCTGAATATGACTGGATACCTTTAATAGGTGTTGGTGTTGGTGATACAATAGCACTGAAAGATGTTGGCATAGACGGAGGCGTTGATTCAACAGCAAACATCGAGGATTTGGACGCAGTTGGCTGGTTTACCACACTGGTGCTACCTTTTGTAATAAATGTAGCCGTGCTATCGTTGAAAACTGATAGCTGCATCACTGTAGTATTCACACTGTTAGGTAACAGTCCGAGGGTTGAATAAACAGGACTGTAGGACAACACCACGTTCACTTGGATTACTCCAAACAGAACACCACTTCCGCTTACAATGCCTAGTGAAGTCTCGTTCAGCTGCAGTGGTATGGTGTAGGGAAGACTATAGACATAGTCCTTGATGTCAGGAAGGGTAGGAGTAGCGCTCACATCTTCATTAAACACCACAGCAGTTGAAGAAGGATTGCTTCCATTTTGTCTCACAGTAACAGTTAGTCCAGATGGATATTTGAGAACAGTGGTGGAATAGACTGTGGTATTGGGTGCCACTACACCTCCCTGCATTGAGTTTTGTAGCGAATTGAACAATAACAATGAAATAGGTAGAGCCATGGCAGGTAAAGGTGGAATGTACACAGATATTGAGGTTCCAATCTGAACAGTGATGCGCCAATTCACACTTCCAGAATTCATTGGATCAACTGCTCCTTCCAGCACAGCAGGAGACGACAAAAATTGTGACCCGTTGGAGAAAGTCTGTCCAACTTGAACATTTCCTGAATATGACTGGATACCTTTAATAGGTGTTGGTGTTGGTGATAGAATAGCACTGAAAGATGTTGGCAATGACGGAGGCGTTGATTCAACAGCAAACATCGAGGATTTGGACGCAGTTGGCTGGTTTACCACACTGGTGCTACCTTTTGTAATAAATGTAGCCGTGCTATCGTTGAAAACTGATAGCTGCATCACTGTAGTATTCACACTGTTAGGTAAACAGTCCGAGGGTTGAATAAACAGGAATGTAGGACAACACCACGTTCACTTGGATTACTCCAAACAGAACACCACTTCCGCTTACAACGCCAAGTGAAGTTCTCGTTCAGCTGCAGTGGTATGGTGTACGGAAGACTATAGAGATAGTCCTTGATGTCAGGAAGAGTAGGAGTAGCGCTCACATCTTCGTTAAATACCACAGCAGTTGAAGAAGGATTGCTTCCATTTTGTCTCACAGTAACAGTTAGTCCCGATGGATATTTGAGAACGATGGTGGAATAGACTGTGGTATTGGGTGCCACTACACCTCCCTGCATTGAGTTTTGTAGCGAATTGAACAATGAAATAGGTAGAGCCATAGCAGGTAAAGCTGGAATGTACACAGATATTGAGGTTCCTTTCTGAACAGCGATGCGCCAATTCACATTTCCAGAATTCATCGGATCAACTGCTCCTTCCAGCACAGCAGGAGACGACAACAATTGCGACCCGTTCGAGAAAGTCTGTGAAAGTTGAACATTTCCTGAATATGACTGAATACCTTTAATAGGTGTTGGTGTTGGTGATACAATAGCACTGAAAGATGTTGGCATAGACAGAGGAGTTGATTCAACAGCAAACATCGAGGATTTGGACGCAGTTGGCTGGTTTACCACACTGGTGCTACCTTTTGTAATAAATGTAGCTGTGCTATCGTTGAAAACTGATAGCTGCATCACTGTAGTATTCACAATGTTAGGTAACAGTCCGAGGGTTGAATAAACAGGACTGTAGGACAACACCACGTTCACTTGGATTACTCCAAACAGAACACCACTTCCGCTTACAACGCCTAGTGAAGTCTCGTTCAGCTGCAGTGGTATGGTGTAGGGAAGACTATAGACATAGTCCTTGATGTCAGGAAGGGTAGGAGTAGCGCTCACATCTTCATTAAACACCACAGCAGTTGAAGAAGGATTGCTTCCATTTTGTCTCACAGTAACAGTTAGTCCAGATGGATATTTGAGAACAGTGGTGGAATAGACTGTGGTATTGGGTGCCACTACACCTCCCTGCATTGAGTTTTGAAGCGAATTGAACAATGAAATAGGTAGAGCCATGGCAGGTAAAGCTGGAATGTACACAGATATTGAGGTTCCAATCTGAACAGTGATGCGCCAATTCACACTTCCAGAATTCATTGGATCAACTGCTCCTTCCAGCACAGCAGGAGACGACAAAAATTGCGACCCGTTGGAGAAAGTCTGTCCAACTTGAACATTTCCTGAATATGACTGGATACCTTTAATAGGTGTTGGTGTTGGTGATAGAATAGCACTGAAAGATGTTGGCAATGACGGAGGCGTTGATTCAACAGCAAACATCGAGGATTTGGACGCAGTTGGCTGGTTTACCACACTGGTGCTACCTTTTGTAATAAATGTAGCCGTGCTATCGTTGAAAACTGATAGCTGCATCACTGTAGTATTCACACTGTTAGGTAACAGTCCGAGGGTTGAATAAACAGGACTGTAGGACAACACCACGTTCACTTGGATTACTCCAAACAGAACACCACTTCCGCTTACAACGCCTAGTGAAGTCTCGTTCAGCTGCAGTGGTATGGTGTAGGGAAGACTATAGAGATAGTCCTTGATGTCAGGAAGGGTAGGAGTAGCGCTCACATCTTCGTTAAATACCATAGCAGTTGAAGAAGGATTGCTTCCATTTTGTCTCACAGTAACAGTTAGTCCCGATGGATATTTGAGAACAGTGGTGGAGTAGACTGTGGTATTGGGTGCCACTACACCTCCCTGCATTGTGTTTTGTAGCGAATTGAGCAATGAAATAGGTAGAGCCATGGCAGGTAAAGCTGGAATGTACACAGATATTGAGGTTCCAATCTGAACAGTGATGCGCCAATTCACATTTCCAGAATTCATTGGATCAACTGCTCCTTCCAGCACAGCAGGAGACGACAACAATTGCGACCCGTTTGAGAAAGTCTGTCCAAGTTTAACATTTCCTGAATATGACTGGATACCTTTAATAGGTGTTGGTGTTGGTGATACAATAGCACTGAAAGATGTTGGCATAGACGGAGGCATTGATTCAACAGCAAACATCGAGGATTTGGACGCAGTTGGCTGGTTTACCACACTGGTGCTACCTTTTGTAATAAATGTAGCTGTGCTATCGTTGAAAACTGATAGCTGCATCACTGTAGTATTCACACTGTTAGGTAACAGTCCGAGGGTTGAATAAACAGGACTGTAGGACAACACTACGTTCACTTGGATTACTCCAAACAGAACACCACTTCCGCTTACAACGCCTAGTGAAGTCTCGTTCAGCTGCAGTGGTATGGTGTAGGGAAGACTATAGAGATAGTCCTTGATGTCAGGAAGGGTAGGAGTAGCGCTCACATCTTCGTTAAATACCATAGCAGTTGAAGAAGGATTGCTTCCATTTTGTCTCATAGTAACAGTTAGTCCCGATGGATATTTGAGAACAGTGGTGGAATAGACTGTGGTATTGGGTGCCACTACACCTCCCTGCATTGTGTTTTGTAGCGAATTGAGCAATGAAATAGGTAGAGCCATGGCAGGTAAAGCTGGAATGTACACAGATATTGAGGTTCCAATCTGAACAGTGATGCGCCAATTCACATTTCCAGAATTCATTGGATCAACTGCTCCTTCCAGCACAGCAGGAGACGACAACAATTGCGACCCGTTTGAGAAAGTCTGTCCAAGTTTAACATTTCCTGAATATGACTGGATACCTTTAATAGGTGTTGGTGTTGGTGATACAATAGCACTGAAAGATGTTGGCATAGACGGAGGCGTTGATTCAACAGCAAACATCGAGGATTTGGACGCAGTTGGCTGGTTTACCACACTGGTGCTACCTTTTGTAATAAATGTAGCTGTGCTATCGTTGAAAACTGATAGCTGCATCACTGTAGTATTCACACTGTTAGGTAACAGTCCGAGGGTTGAATAAACAGGACTGTAGGACAACATTACGTTCACTTGGATTACTCCAAACAGAACACCACTTCCGCTTACAACGCCTAGTGAAGTCTCGTTCAGCTGCAGTGGTATGGTGTAGGGAAGACTATAGAGATAGTCCTTGATGTCAGGAAGGGTAGGAGTAGCGCTCACATCTTCGTTAAATACCATAGCAGTTGAAGAAGGATTGCTTTCATTTTGTCTCACAGTAACAGTTAGTCCCGATGGATATTTGAGAACAGTGGTGGAATAGACTGTGGTATTGGGTGCCACTACACCTCCCTGCATTGTGTTTTGTAGTGAATTGAGCAATGAAATAGGTAGAGCCATGGCCGGTAAAGCTGGAATGTACGCAGATATTGAGGTTCCAATCTGAACAGTGATGCGCCAATTCACATTTCCGGAATTCATTGGATCAACTGCTCCTTCCAGCACAGCAGGAGACGACAACAATTGCGACCCGTTTGAGAAAGTCTGTCCAAGTTTAACATTTCCTGAATATGACTGGATACCTTTAATAGGTGTTGGTGATGGTGATACAATAGCACTGAAAGATGTTGGCATAGACGGAGGCGTTGATTCAACAGCAAACATCGAGGATTTTGACGCAGTTGGCTGGTTTACCACACTGGTGCTACCTTTTGTAATAAATGTAGCCGTGCTATCGTTGAAAACTGATAGCTGCATCACTGTAGTATTCACACTGTTAGGTAACAGTCCGAGGGTTGAATAAACAGGACTGTAGGACAACACCACGTTCACTTGGATTACTCCAAACAGAACACCACTTCCGCTTACAACGCCTAGTGAAGTCTCGTTCAGCTGCAGTGGTATGGTGTAGGGAAGACTATAGACATAGTCCTTGATGTCAGGAAGGGTAGGAGTAGCGCTCACATCTTCATTAAACACCACAGCAGTTGAAGAAGGATTGCTTCCATTTTGTCTCACAGTAACAGTTAGTCCAGATGGATATTTGAGAACAGTGGTGGAATAGACTGTGGTATTGGGTGCCACTACACCTCCCTGCATTGAGTTTTGTAGCGAATTGAGCAATGAAATAGGTAGAGCCATGGCAGGTAAAGCTGGAATGTACACAGATATTGAGGTTCCAATCTGAACAGTGATGCGCCAATTCACACTTCCAGAATTCATTGGATCAACTGCTCCTTCCAGCACAGCAGGAGACGACAACAATTGTGACCCGTTGGAGAAAGTCTGTCCAACTTGAACATTTCCTGAATATGACTGGATACCTTTAATAGGTGTTGGTGTTGGTGATAGAACAGCACTGAAAGATGTTGGCAATGACGGAGGCGTTGATTCAACAGCAAACATCGAGGATTTGGACGCAGTTGGCTGGTTTACCACACTGGTGCTACCTTTTGTAATAAATGTAGCCGTGCTATCGTTGAAAACTGATAGCTGCATCACTGTAGTATTCACACTGTTAGGTAACAGTCCGAGGGTTGAATAAACAGGACTGTTTGACAACACCACGTTCACTTGGATTACTCCAAACAGAACACCACTTCCGCTTACAACGCCAAGTGAAGTCTCGTTCAGCTGCAGTGGTATGGTGTACGGAAGACTATAGAGATAGTCCTTGATGTCAGGAAGAGTAGGAGTAGCGCTCACATCTTCGTTAAATACCACAGCAGTTGAAGAAGGATTGCTTCCATTTTGTCTCACAGTAACAGTTAGTCCCGATGGATATTTGAGAACGGTGGTGGAATAGACTGTGGTATTGGGTGCCACTACACCTCCCTGCATTGAGTGTTGTAGCGAATTGAACAATGAAATAGGTAGAGCCATAGCAGGTAAAGCTGGAATGTACACAGATATTGAGGTTCCTTTCTGAACAGCGATGCGCCAATTCACATTTCCAGAATTCATCGGATCAACTGCTCCTTCCAGCACAGCAGGAGACGACAACAATTGCGACCCGTTCGAGAAAGTCTGTGAAAGTTGAACATTTCCTGAATATGACTGAATACCTTTAATAGGTGTTGGTGTTGGTGATACAATAGCACTGAAAGATGTTGGCATAGACGGAGGCGTTGATTCAACAGCAAACATCGAGGATTTTGACGCAGTTGGCTGGTTTACCACACTGGTGCTACCTTTTGTAATAAATGTAGCCGTGCTATCGTTGAAAACTGATAGCTGCATCACTGTAGTATTCACACTGTTAGGTAACAGTCCGAGGGTTGAATAAACAGGACTGTAGGACAACACCACGTTCACTTGGATTACTCCAAACAGAACACCACTTCCGCTTACAACGCCTAGTGAAGTCTCGTTCAGCTGCAGTGGTATGGTGTAGGGAAGACTATAGACATAGTCCTTGATGTCAGGAAGGGTAGGAGTAGCGCTCACATCTTCATTAAACACCACAGCAGTTGAAGAAGGATTGCTTCCATTTTGTCTCACAGTAACAGTTAGTCCAGATGGATATTTGAGAACAGTGGTGGAATAGACTGTGGTATTGGGTGCCACTACACCTCCCTGCATTGAGTTTTGTAGCGAATTGAGCAATGAAATAGGTAGAGCCATGGCAGGTAAAGCTGGAATGTACACAGATATTGAGGTTCCAATCTGAACAGTGATGCGCCAATTCACACTTCCAGAATTCATTGGATCAACTGCTCCTTCCAGCACAGCAGGAGACGACAACAATTGTGACCCGTTGGAGAAAGTCTGTCCAACTTGAACATTTCCTGAATATGACTGGATACCTTTAATAGGTGTTGGTGTTGGTGATAGAACAGCACTGAAAGATGTTGGCAATGACGGAGGCGTTGATTCAACAGCAAACATCGAGGATTTGGACGCAGTTGGCTGGTTTACCACACTGGTGCTACCTTTTGTAATAAATGTAGCCGTGCTATCGTTGAAAACTGATAGCTGCATCACTGTAGTATTCACACTGTTAGGTAACAGTCCGAGGGTTGAATAAACAGGACTGTAGGACAACACCACGTTCACTTGGATTACTCCAAACAGAACACCACTTCCGCTTACAACGCCAAGTGAAGTCTCGTTCAGCTGCAGTGGTATGGTGTACGGAAGACTATAGAGATAGTCCTTGATGTCAGGAAGAGTAGGAGTAGCGCTCACATCTTCGTTAAATACCACAGCAGTTGAAGAAGGATTGCTTCCATTTTGTCTCACAGTAACAGTTAGTCCCGATGGATATTTGAGAACGGTGGTGGAATAGACTGTGGTATTGGGTGCCACTACACCTCCCTGCATTGAGTTTTGTAGCGAATTGAACAATGAAATAGGTAGAGCCATAGCAGGTAAAGCTGGAATGTACACAGATATTGAGGTTCCTTTCTGAACAGCGATGCGCCAATTCACATTTCCAGAATTCATCGGATCAACTGCTCCTTCCAGCACAGCAGGAGACGACAACAATTGCGACCCGTTCGAGAAAGTCTGTGAAAGTTGAACATTTCCTGAATATGACTGAATACCTTTAATAGGTGTTGGTGTTGGTGATACAATAGCACTGAAAGATGTTGGCATAGACAGAGGAGTTGATTCAACAGCAAACATCAAGGATTTGGACGCAGTTGGCTGGTTTACCACACTGGTGCTACCTTTTGTAATAAATGTAGCTGTGCTATCGTTGAAAACTGATAGCTGCATCACTGTAGTATTCACACTGTTAGGTAACAGTCCGAGGGTTGAATAAACAGGACTGTAGGACAACACCACGTTCACTTGGATTACTCCAAACAGAACACCACTTCCGCTTACAACGCCTAGTGAAGTCTCGTTCAGCTGCAGTGGTATGGTGTAGGGAAGACTATAGACATAGTCCTTGATGTCAGGAAGGGTAGGAGTAGCGCTCACATCTTCATTAAACACCACAGCAGTTGAAGAAGGATTGCTTCCATTTTGTCTCACAGTAACAGTTAGTCCAGATGGATATTTGAGAACAGTGGTGGAATAGACTGTGGTATTGGGTGCCACTACACCTCCCTGCATTGAGTTTTGTAGCGAATTGAACAATGAAATAGGTAGAGCCATGGCAGGTAAAGCTGGAATGTACACAGATATTGAGGTTCCAATCTGAACAGTGATGCGCCAATTCACACTTCCAGAATTCATTGGATCAACTGCTCCTTCCAGCACAGCAGGAGACGACAAAAATTGCGACCCGTTGGAGAAAGTCTGTCCAACTTGAACATTTCCTGAATATGACTGGATACCTTTAATAGGTGTTGGTGTTGGTGATAGAATAGCACTGAAAGATGTTGGCAATGACGGAGGCGTTGATTCAACAGCAAACATCGAGGATTTGGACGCAGTTGGCTGGTTTACCACACTGGTGCTACCTTTTGTAATAAATGTAGCCGTGCTATCGTTGAAAACTGATAGCTGCATCACTGTAGTATTCACACTGTTAGGTAACAGTCCGAGGGTTGAATAAACAGGACTGTAGGACAACACCACGTTCACTTGGATTACTCCAAACAGAACACCACTTCCGCTTACAACGCCTAGTGAAGTCTCGTTCAGCTGCAGTGGTATGGTGTAGGGAAGACTATAGAGATAGTCCTTGATGTCAGGAAGGGTAGGAGTAGCGCTCACATCTTCGTTAAATACCATAGCAGTTGAAGAAGGATTGCTTCCATTTTGTCTCACAGTAACAGTTAGTCCCGATGGATATTTGAGAACAGTGGTGGAGTAGACTGTGGTATTGGGTGCCACTACACCTCCCTGCATTGTGTTTTGTAGCGAATTGAGCAATGAAATAGGTAGAGCCATGGCAGGTAAAGCTGGAATGTACACAGATATTGAGGTTCCAATCTGAACAGTGATGCGCCAATTCACATTTCCAGAATTCATTGGATCAACTGCTCCTTCCAGCACAGCAGGAGACGACAACAATTGCGACCCGTTTGAGAAAGTCTGTCCAAGTTTAACATTTCCTGAATATGACTGGATACCTTTAATAGGTGTTGGTGTTGGTGATACAATAGCACTGAAAGATGTTGGCATAGACGGAGGCGTTGATTCAACAGCAAACATCGAGGATTTGGACGCAGTTGGCTGGTTTACCACACTGGTGCTACCTTTTGTAATAAATGTAGCTGTGCTATCGTTGAAAACTGATAGCTGCATAACTGTAGTATTCACACTGTTAGGTAACAGTCCGAGGGTTGAATAAACAGGAATGTAGGACAACATTACGTTCACTTGGATTACTCCAAACAGAACACCACTTCCGCTTACAACGCCTAGTGAAGTCTCGTTCAGCTGCAGTGGTATGGTGTAGGGAAGACTATAGAGATAGTCCTTGATGTCAGGAAGGGTAGGAGTAGCGCTCACATCTTCGTTAAATACCATAGCAGTTGAAGAAGGATTGCTTCCATTTTGTCTCACAGTAACAGTTAGTCCCGATGGATATTTGAGAACAGTGGTGGAATAGACTGTGGTATTGGGTGCCACTACACCTCCCTGCATTGTGTTTTGTAGCGAATTGAGCAATGAAATAGGTAGAGCCATGGCAGGTAAAGCTGGAATGTACGCAGATATTGAGGTTCCAATCTGAACAGTGATGCGCCAATTCACATTTCCAGAATTCATTGGATCAACTGCTCCTTCCAGCACAGCAGGAGACGACAACAATTGCGACCCGTTTGAGAAAGTCTGTCCAAGTTTAACATTTCCTGAATATGACTGGATACCTTTAATAGGTGTTGGTGTTGGTGATACAATAGCACTGAAAGATGTTGGCATAGACGGAGGCGTTGATTCAACAGCAAACATCGAGGATTTGGACGCAGTTGGCTGGTTTACCACACTGGTGCTACCTTTTGTAATAAATGTAGCCGTGCTATCGTTGAAAACTGATAGCTGCATCACTGTAGTATTCACACTGTTAGGTAACAGTCCGAGGGTTGAATAAACAGGACTGTAGGACAACACCACGTTCACTTGGATTACTCCAAACAGAACACCACTTCCGCTTACAACGCCTAGTGAAGTCTCGTTCAGCTGCAGTGGTATGGTGTAGGGAAGACTATAGACATAGTCCTTGATGTCAGGAAGGGTAGGAGTAGCGCTCACATCTTCATTAAACACCACAGCAGTTGAAGAAGGATTGCTTCCATTTTGTCTCACAGTAACAGTTAGTCCAGATGGATATTTGAGAACAGTGGTGGAATAGACTGTGGTATTGGGTGCCACTACACCTCCCTGCATTGAGTTTTGTAGCGAATTGAACAATGAAATAGGTAGAGCCATGGCAGGTAAAGCTGGAATGTACACAGATATTGAGGTTCCAATCTGAACAGTGATGCGCCAATTCACACTTCCAGAATTCATTGGATCAACTGCTCCTTCCAGCACAGCAGGAGACGACAAAAATTGTGACCCGTTGGAGAAAGTCTGTCCAACTTGAACATTTCCTGAATATGACTGGATACCTTTAATAGGTGTTGGTGTTGGTGATAGAATAGCACTGAAAGATGTTGGCAATGACGGAGGCGTTGATTCAACAGCAAACATCGAGGATTTGGACGCAGTTGGCTGGTTTACCACACTGGTGCTACCTTTTGTAATAAATGTAGCCGTGCTATCGTTGAAAACTGATAGCTGCATCACTGTAGTATTCACACTGTTAGGTAACAGTCCGAGGGTTGAATAAACAGGACTGTAGGACAACACTACGTTCACTTGGATTACTCCAAACAGAACACCACTTCCGCTTACAACGCCTAGTGAAGTCTCGTTCAGCTGCAGTGGTATGGTGTAGGGAAGACTATAGAGATAGTCCTTGATGTCAGGAAGGGTAGGAGTAGCGCTCACATCTTCGTTAAATACCATAGCAGTTGAAGAAGGATTGCTTCCATTTTGTCTCATAGTAACAGTTAGTCCCGATGGATATTTGAGAACAGTGGTGGAATAGACTGTGGTATTGGGTGCCACTACACCTCCCTGCATTGTGTTTTGTAGCGAATTGAGCAATGAAATAGGTAGAGCCATGGCAGGTAAAGCTGGAATGTATATAGATATTGAGGTTCCTTTCTGAACAGCGATGCGCCAATTCACATTTCCGGAATTCATTGGATCAACTGCTCCTTCCAGCACAGCAGGAGACGACAACAATTGCGACCCGTTTGAGAAAGTCTGTCCAAGTTTAACATTTCCTGAATATGACTGGATACCTTTAATAGGTGTTGGTGTTGGTGATACAATAGCACTGAAAGATGTTGGCATAGACGGAGGCGTTGATTCAACAGCAAACATCGAGGATTTGGACGCAGTTGGCTGGTTTACCACACTGGTGCTACCTTTTGTAATAAATGTAGCCGTGCTATCGTTGAAAACTGATAGCTGCATCACTGTAGTATTCACACTGTTAGGTAACAGTCCGAGGGTTGAATAAACAGGACTGTAGGACAACACCACGTTCACTTGGATTACTCCAAACAGAACACCACTTCCGCTTACAACGCCTAGTGAAGTCTCGTTCAGCTGCAGTGGTATGGTGTAGGGAAGACTATAAAGATAGTCCTTGATGTCAGGAAGGGTAGGAGTAGCGCTCACATCTTCGTTAAATACCATAGCAGTTGAAGAAGGATTGCTTCCATTTTGTCTCACAGTAACAGTTAGTCCCGATGGATATTTGAGAACAGTGGTGGAATAGACTGTGGTATTGGGTGCCACTACACCTCCCTGCATTGTGTTTTGTAGCGAATTGAGCAATGAAATAGGTAGAGCCATGGCAGGTAAAGCTGGAATGTACACAGATATTGAGGTTCCAATCTGAACAGTGATGCGCCAATTCACATTTCCAGAATTCATTGGATCAACTGCTCCTTCCAGCACAGCAGGAGACGACAACAATTGCGACCCGTTTGAGAAAGTCTGTCCAAGTTTAACATTTCCTGAATATGACTGGATACCTTTAATAGGTGTTGGTGTTGGTGATACAATAGCACTGAAAGATGTTGGCATAGACGGAGGCGTTGATTCAACAGCAAACATCGAGGATTTGGACGCAGTTGGCTGGTTTACCACACTGGTGCTACCTTTTGTAATAAATGTAGCTGTGCTATCGTTGAAAACTGATAGCTGCATAACTGTAGTATTCACACTGTTAGGTAACAGTCCGAGGGTTGAATAAACAGGACTGTAGGACAACACTACGTTCACTTGGATTACTCCAAACAGAACACCACTTCCGCTTACAACGCCTAGTGAAGTCTCGTTCAGCTGCAGTGGTATGGTGTAGGGAAGACTATAGAGATAGTCCTTGATGTCAGGAAGGGTAGGAGTAGCGCTCACATCTTCGTTAAATACCATAGCAGTTGAAGAAGGATTGCTTCCATTTTGTCTCACAGTAACAGTTAGTCCCGATGGATATTTGAGAACAGTGGTGGAATAGACTGTGGTATTGGGTGCCACTACACCTCCCTGCATTGTGTTTTGTAGCGAATTGAGCAATGAAATAGGTAGAGCCATGGCAGGTAAAGCTGGAATGTATATAGATATTGAGGTTCCTTTCTGAACAGCGATGCGCCAATTCACATTTCCGGAATTCATTGGATCAACTGCTCCTTCCAGCACAGCAGGAGACGACAACAATTGCGACCCGTTTGAGAAAGTCTGTCCAAGTTTAACATTTCCTGAATATGACTGGATACCTTTAACAGGTGTTGGTGTTGGTGATACAATAGCACTGAAAGATGTTGGCATAGACGGAGGCGTTGATTCAACAGCAAACATCGAGGATTTGGACGCAGTTGGCTGGTTTACCACACTGGTGCTACCTTTTGTAATAAATGTAGCCGTGCTATCGTTGAAAACTGATAGCTGCATCACTGTAGTATTCACACTGTTAGGTAACAGTCCGAGGGTTGAATAAACAGGACTGTAGGACAACACCACGTTCACTTGGATTACTCCAAACAGAACACCACTTCCGCTTACAACGCCTAGTGAAGTCTCGTTCAGCTGCAGTGGTATGGTGTAGGGAAGACTATAGAGATAGTCCTTGATGTCAGGAAGGGTAGGAGTAGCGCTCACATCTTCGTTAAATACCATAGCAGTTGAAGAAGGATTGCTTCCATTTTGTCTCACAGTAACAGTTAGTCCCGATGGATATTTGAGAACAGTGGTGGAATAGACTGTGGTATTGGGTGCCACTACACCTCCCTGCATTGTGTTTTGTAGCGAATTGAGCAATGAAATAGGTAGAGCCATGGCAGGTAAAGCTGGAATGTACGCAGATATTGAGGTTCCAATCTGAACAGTGATGCGCCAATTCACATTTCCAGAATTCATTGGATCAACTGCTCCTTCCAGCACAGCAGGAGACGACAACAATTGCGACCCGTTTGAGAAAGTCTGTCCAAGTTTAACATTTCCTGAATATGACTGGATACCTTTAATAGGTGTTGGTGTTGGTGATACAATAGCACTGAAAGATGTTGGCATAGACGGAGGCGTTGATTCAACAGCAAACATCGAGGATTTGGACGCAGTTGGCTGGTTTACCACACTGGTGCTACCTTTTGTAATAAATGTAGCTGTGCTATCGTTGAAAACTGATAGCTGCATAACTGTAGTATTCACACTGTTAGGTAACAGTCCGAGGGTTGAATAAACAGGACTGTAGGACAACACTACGTTCACTTGGATTACTCCAAACAGAACACCACTTCCGCTTACAACGCCTAGTGAAGTCTCGTTCAGCTGCAGTGGTATGGTGTAGGGAAGACTATAGAGATAGTCCTTGATGTCAGGAAGGGTAGGAGTAGCGCTCACATCTTCGTTAAATACCATAGCAGTTGAAGAAGGATTGCTTCCATTTTGTCTCATAGTAACAGTTAGTCCCGATGGATATTTGAGAACAGTGGTGGAATAGACTGTGGTATTGGGTGCCACTACACCTCCCTGCATTGTGTTTTGTAGCGAATTGAGCAATGAAATAGGTAGAGCCATGGCAGGTAAAGCTGGAATGTATATAGATATTGAGGTTCCTTTCTGAACAGCGATGCGCCAATTCACATTTCCGGAATTCATTGGATCAACTGCTCCTTCCAGCACAGCAGGAGACGACAACAATTGCGACCCGTTTGAGAAAGTCTGTCCAAGTTTAACATTTCCTGAATATGACTGGATACCTTTAATAGGTGTTGGTGTTGGTGATACAATAGCACTGAAAGATGTTGGCATAGACGGAGGCGTTGATTCAACAGCAAACATCGAGGATTTGGACGCAGTTGGCTGGTTTACCACACTGGTGCTACCTTTTGTAATAAATGTAGCTGTGCTATCGTTGAAAACTGATAGCTGCATCACTGTAGTATTCACACTGTTAGGTAACAGTCCGAGGGCTGAATAAACAGGACTGTAGGACAACACCACGTTCACTTGGATTACTCCAAACAGAACACCACTTCCGCTTACAACGCCTAGTGAAGTCTCGTTCAGCTGCAGTGGTATGGTGTACGGAAGACTATAGAGATAGTCCTTGATGTCAGGAAGGGTAGGAGTAGCGCTCACATCTTCGTTAAACACCATAGCAGTTGAAGAAGGATTGCTTCCATTTTGTCTCACAGTAACAGTTAGTCCAGATGGATATTTGAGAACAGTGGTGGAATAGACTGTGGTATTGGGTGCCACTACACCTCCCTGCATTGAGTGTTGTAGCGAATTGAGCAATGAAATAGGTAGAGCCATGGCAGGTAAAGCTGGAATGTACACAGATATTGAGGTTCCAATCTGAACAGTGATGCGCCAATTCACATTTCCAGAATTCATTGGATCAACTGCTCCTTCCAGCACAGCAGGAGACGACAACAATTGCGACCCGTTTGAGAAAGTCTGTCCAAGTTTAACATTTCCTGAATATGACTGGATACCTTTAATAGGTGTTGGTGTTGGTGATACAATAGCACTGAAAGATGTTGGCATAGACGGAGGCGTTGATTCAACAGCAAACATCGAGGATTTGGACGCAGTTGGCTGGTTTACCACACTGGTGCTACCTTTTGTAATAAATGTAGCTGTGCTATCGTTGAAAACGGATAGCTGCATCAGTGTAGTATTCACACTGTTAGGTAACAGTCCGACGGTTGAATAAACAGGACTGTAGGACAATACTACGTTCACTTGGATTACTCCAAACAGAACACCACTTCCGCTTACAACGCCTAGTGAAGTCTCGCTCAGCTGCAGTGGTATGGTGTAGGGAAGGGTATAGAGATAGTCCTTGATGTCAGGAAGGGTAGGAGTAGCACTCACATCTTCTTTAAATACCACAGCAGTTGAAGAAGGATTACTTCCATTTTGTCTCACAGTAACAGTTAGTCCCGATGGATATTTGAGAACAGTGGTGGAATAGACTGTGGTATTGGGTGCCACTACACCTCCCTGCATTGTGTTTTGTAACGAATTGAGCAATGAAATAGGTAGCGCCATGGCAGGTAAAGCTGGAATGTATACAGATATTGAGGTTCCATTCTGAACAGCGATGCGCCAATTCACATTTCCAGAATTCATTGGATCAACTGCTCCTTCCAGCAAAGCAGGAGACGACAACAATTGAGACCCGTTGGAGAAAGGCTGTGAAAGTTGAACATTTCCTAAATATGACTGGAACGCTTTAACAGGTGTTGACGTTGGTGGTACAATACCATGGAAGGATGTGGGACTAATCCCAGTGGACAGTAGGTTTGGTATTGAGGATATTCTGGTTGTGGCTGTATTGGATATAGGCTTCAGTGTTGGTGTAATGATTGGAGGAGTAGATGCTGTTTTGTCTATGTGGTATGATTGGAAGAAGGCATGAAAGAAAGTAGCATCAGGTTAAAGAAGGCATGTTTAATTGTATCAGAGTTGGCATTGGTAAGGAAGTGAACGCATACATGTAAATGTGTATGTTGGCGTGCTTGTGACTATCAAATTGCAGATTGAGTTGGTTTGTTTTCTAAAAATGAAAACAATGACGTTGTATATTGATTATCAACTTTATAAGTTAATTGTGCTCAGTATGTAATGAATATCTGAGGAAGCACAATTTTATTGGATCCATATATCATTTGGAGGCATTATATTTTGAAATATGGACCTGCAAGCAAGTAAATGTAATTGTAACGCTACTTTTATACAATATAATGTTGTTATATAATGCTGGATAAATAAACATAAGATATTAAATATTTCATCATCAAACAAAGGAAAGTTGCTCATAGGTGATTACATGCAGATGAAAAAAGTGGCTGACACAAATTAGAATTCATGAAAGGCAATGTTGCTGTGCAAGTGATATCAAACCAAGCTTGGAGCCTCTGTGAAGGATGGGTTGAAGTTGGTTATCCCTTTGTAATTAGCTACGTGTAGTTTCATATTTACTCAGGACTTCCTAAATTATGTAATTGATATGAGTGTAAACTATTCCTATATAACCCCAATTACATATACTATAAAACACACACATACATAGCATTCATAAATAGTCTGTCTGTTATAATTATGATAACTCTGCCCAAACACATAGTCAGAGTAGAGCAGTGCCCCATCATCAAAACAAAGTCCACTCCACTTCACCCTGAGCCATCTAACAGAAATTGGATGCTCTGATAATGGCTAAGGCTAATTGGGCCTTAACATAACCACATGTTTGAGAGAAAGAGATATTTCTCATTTATGTGCTAAGTTTGCTAATCTCATCAGAATTGAAATTATTTGTTAACAAAATGTTTGCATTACTTGATGCTGATTAGATTAAGATTTGTCTTTAATATTGAGAGAAAGTGTTCCCTTGATTTTTATCAATGCTTAGGGGTAATTTGTCCAGGTAAATGATTTGTTACCACTTATATTAGTTTCTATTCCTGGGATATGAGACATCCAGAACAACCTTCAGCATTTTCAATGTTCCTTTCTTAAGATACACGTTTCTAAAGTTTATGGTTGAAGTGCATGAGAACAGAACATAGACGAAATATGGGGAAAGTTGTTTTGGATGTCTCATATCCATATAAACTGGTTTCAGTGGTTAACAATGAAAAATAAAGGTGTAAACATTAATAGCATCAAGGAAAAAAACATTTTACTTCAATATCGCAAACAATAAAGTACACATTGCAATATACTTCCTTGATGCCGTCATGGACTTTAATACAACCAAACAGACAAATGATTGTTGCAAAGAAGCACTTATAAGCCAGTCAGAGTGGTGGTGGGTCAAAAGCCCGTAGTTATGCCCACTACACAAACCACATTGTTATGCAATTTGTAATACACGATACTGAAGGCTAACTATGCTTAATTAAGATAATCTGCAAGCATAATATACACATTTTGTACTCCCATTGTAAATGTATAGATAGTTATGAACTCAATATCATACATGTTCCCAATCAGGCTCAAATCTGTCTTTTGACTTGCACTCTCTCAAAGTGCTCCAGTGTGGGAATTAACAGCCGGCCCACGTCCATTTTCAGATCAATTTGCTACAATGGCCGTACAATATTGTCCACGATCAGTCATTTTACCAATTATTAATTGCGCTATCGTGAGTGCATATTTATTCCCATCACCAATATACGGTACATGTATACTAGCAAACACACGGCTTGCGCCACGCATGGTGGTAGACCATGTTGATATTTAAAGTAATGACAGTGGTGGTGCTAACATAACAGTGTATCTAAGCATAATTGGGGGGCGGATTCCCACAATTGAAAAGCAGGAGTGCCTCGTAGGTGCGCTAGAAATTGTTTGAGCTTACAGCCAGCTTTGCGCATAATTAATTAAATGTGTGCAGGAGCACTGTAGACTAGGAAACACCCTTGTGTACATGCAAGGAAACTCGTGTATCATGGGAACAAATAACTTGCTACAATGCTCCTGCACATGTTTTTACGGACACCGTGATTTAAATCACTTGTGGATTGATGTGGTACACTCCCCTTGTACAGTATAAAAAAGTGGCCGACCAAACCCTGAAAAGGGCCACCCAATATCACAACTGAGTGGCCATTTGGTCATATAAATGTCGTGAATTAAGTCTCGCACTGGTGCTCAGAGCTACATTTTAAATTTTCTATCTACATGTACAGTATCAACATTTTGAAAACTTACTACTTAAAATGCAAATCTTCTGCTAAAAGAACACCTAGTGTCTAAACTATTATAATACGTACCTCAGTGACCATCCACACATATTTCATACCATCTCACAAAAGTACTCACCCTTTTGAATCTAAACATTTTTGGCCCAGGTAAAACAGAGTCGAATTTTGCCGTAAAACTCTACTTTTGTTATACAAGGATCTCAAGTTTATTTTTCAAGTATCGTAGTTCTATCATTGAAAGTGCACTCACAAAACTGCAAGAGATGGAGAAACAGTCAACCCCAAACCACATCCTTTCGATAGCACAGCAGAAACTGGTTTTTCCATCTTTTGCAGTTTTGCAAGTGTACTTTCAATGACGAACAACGACAGCTGAAAAATAAAGTCGATATCTCTGCATAAATAGAGTTTTACGGCAAGTTTTGCAATAAAAAGACTCCATTGTACCCTGGGCCAAAAATGTAAATGTATGCTTAGAATCGAAAGGGTGTAGTGGCCAGAAGCAGGTATGTGACTAGAAGTGATATGCTACAAGAACACCTAGTGCCTAAACTATATTATAATACATGTAAGTACCTACAGTGACTATCCATACATTTTTTGTACCAAGCATGTTTTTGATGCATGCAGTTGATGCATACATGTAGCTACACAACAATTCTAATACCGATTTTAATACCCATGCTATGCCGTGTCAGCATTTATAGTAACCACTGGAGTATGCTAGCCACAACATTACACTAGTTTCTATTATGGGGTTACTATATACCCATAATACATGTATGCATTCATGTGTATAGACCATACATGTAGGATAAGTATATCTGACATAAAATTCTCTACACAAATGCTGATACAAAACAGAGGAGAAATGAGCAGAGATATGAAACAAAAAACCAACATACCAGATTGTTGAGTTGGATAAAAATATTCAGATGAAGATATGTCTGGCGCAGGAACAAGAAATTCACCTACAATGTAGTCAAAAGTCATGATTATGTTAATAAACTAAACTCATAGCAAGAATAGCCCTCACTTATGTTGTTGTAGCAGCAAGCCAAATATACAGCCTTGCAAGTCACATCAGTTAGTGATGTCTGGTATGCTGGATTATTACATGCAGGTATGCCAAACAATGAGCCAATGTTTGCACCAACTTGACAACATGAGCAACATTTGTCAATTTCCTGAGCACACAGCAAAGGTTGGTTTGATGTTGGTCTGCATGTACTGCCACCACCATTCAATAAAAACAGACTTACTCCACTGTAGCAACAAAGGGACACTAAAAAAAAGTAGCAATATTAAATATTTACAGCAATAATGCAATACAAAAGCTTACCTGTATATGCAACACGTGGAGTACCAACAGTTGAAACCGAAGGAGTACTAGGCATTACACTTGAAATAATGAATTTGCTATTTGATGGAGTTACAGCAATAGCAATGAAAGTTGAATGTCCAGAAGCATTCTGAATTCCAGTAGAGCTGATTGGTAAACTGGCAGAGGTAGGTTGTGCATAAGCTTTCTGAATTCCAGTAGAGCTGATTGGTAAACTGGCAGAGGTAGGTTGTGCATAAGCTTTCTGAATTCCAGTAGAGCTGATTGGTAAACTGGCAGAGGTAGGTTGTGCATAAGCATTCTGAATTCCAGTAGAGCTGATTGACACAATGTTATCAGGTGACAGTTTCAAAGAAATACCACTGGTAAAGAATGTTGCTGCTGTATAATTAAAAGTCAATTGTTCAAAGGTAATATTGATATATCTGGGAATCTTGCTACTGTTTGAATAGATGGAAGTGTATGTTAGTGCTATATTGACTTGAATCACTCCGAACATAAAACCGACTCCATTTATGATTCCAGGTGTAGTTTCGTTAAGTTGCAGTTGTATCACCACAGGTCCTGTATATGCATAATCCTTGATGTCAGGAAGGGTAGGGTACGCATACACACTGACAGCAATCACGAAAGCACTTGAAGATGGGTTGCTTCCATTGTACTTCATAGTCACCGTTAGCCCAGATGGATATTTTAGTACTACAGTGGCATACATCTGGCTGTTAGGAGCCATGATATCACAACCATATTGCACATTGGCCAATAAAGAGTATGGCAAAGTCACTGCAGGCATCAGTGCGAGGTACAATGTTAAATTGCCATCTTTCTGATAAATCAACCACTTGATGCGTCCAGTTGTATTGGAAACAACACCACCTTGTAAGTTAGCAGGGAATACAACTCCTGTACTATTAATGATCACATTTCCTACAATACGACTGGACATTGGTGAGCATGATGGACTTGCAGACAAAACTGTAGTTTGTAATGTACTAGCAGTTTGGGATAGTGTTGGTGTTGGAACTGATGGGAAATAAAGGGATGTATATAAAATGGTATATAATCACAATGTTCTGTTTCAAGGAAGCAATCCAGCACATATTGTGCAAAAATGACAATTTTAACAGCAAACCAGACACTGCGCATCCTACCCATCCATGCAAATTACAATCATATATGGTTTACAGTGGATTTCACACTAAAATACAGCAAGAAACCCTATCATTAATGGCTAAATGGCATAACGCTGGAATGTAAGCATCACATATGAGAACAGAAGTATAAAGGATGATTTAGACTTTTCGACTGTGGTCATATTGTTATTGTCTATTTGCATCCATGTGCACACCTGTACACATATTGGGTAATATGTGTACAGATGTGCACAAATTACTTACCCTACTTTATCTTCTTTAAGTAATCACTTTTGTTATTAAATCACATCATTGAGTACACAATTTATGGTCAATTATAAACAAATCATTTGATTGTTATCTGGCAAATAAAACACACTTTAACTTTGTCCACTGACCGACCGCACATGTGACTGGTGATTACAAGAGAGAAGAGGAAAATCTACTGGTAATTTTAAAGAAGGTGTACACAAAGCAAGAGGATGTGTGTACAGTTGAGGCACGAGCACTGGAGGCTCAAATAGTGGAAGCATGAACAATGGAGCTGCAAACGGACCGGTGACGGCGTGAACAGTGAAGGAAGTGTGGGCACTAACGGCGCGAATTAGTGGAGGCGTGCATTAGCACTAAAGGCTCAAGTGGTGGAGTAGACGTGGCGCTAATAGTGGATTCGTAAACGTCGAAAGGGGACACTGCGGTATCGTTACACATGATGACAATGCATGCGCCTGCACCCCACAAAGTGGTAATGCAGAGATGGAAAAGAAAGTAAACATGCATCAACTATGTTTTTGTCAAAACGGAGATGTTTGATTTATGTATGCATATTGAACAGTTACACCCCAAAACATAAAGCAGCGTCTGCCCTGAGATATGGAGTAATACTACTAAGACGACATGAAGATTTATTATGCACTTTCCTTGTTGCAGTTTTTTTCATATATAAGTCATAGGATTTGCGTTATATTTGCAATGAAATCATTAGAGGACTAATTTGTGTACACCTGTACACATTTTACTGCAAAACAACCAAATGAATAATTTCATCGTATATTTACTATATCATGCCCTCAATCGCTTACAATACTCAATTGCAAACAGTGTATTACTACAGTAAAGCAATGTCATATGTGTACAGTGGTATGCAAATTAGAGCATTTGTCTGGAGTCTGTGGCCCTCGCTCCATGTCATTTTTGACAGACTTGGGTCGCCGCATTGTGAACACCACTGGGGACAAAAGCTCTTTGGCATACCTCCTGCAAAAGTTTTCAGTGGCCATTCAGAGGGGGAATGCTGCTTCTGTTTTGGGAACTTTGCCTCCAACCCCTTCCCCTCCTTTGAATAATGATGTTTAGATTTTTATTTTGTGTTCTTCTATAAAAATTAAAAAAATTTGTCTGTAAATGTGATAACCAAACAGAAACAACATGGGTTTGATGTACATAAAAAACAAACTATGAAGGTTAAATTTGATTTATTCAGACTATTCCTCTAACGTTTGTTTCATTCTCTAACTTTTAAAGTGTTGTGCAGTTCTGTAGATGTCACAGTTAAGCAAGGATCCAGCCAAAATTAGCATTTCATGACACATTAAATCACAACACCATAGGGGGTATAGATTTTTTTTAAAGATGTGTAAAATGCTCACTGCTGGAATGAGATACGAAGCAACAAAAGTAAGGGAGTAATTTGTGTACTACAGTACACATTATAAGTGTAACTAGAAAACAATTCTGGCTTAATTAAACTCTTTGGTCTCTAGTTGGGCAAATTAACCTGTCCATATGCTTGTGGTTTTGGAAGCATGAAGTCCTAAGACATTGTCCCATACCATCCCATTGTGCTAAAAAAGAACATACAGGTTGCTTTCATTACTCCTTAGCTACTGGCCAACTTTTAGAAGTCTCACTAAGTACAGGCAGAAACAGCAAAATGGGTGGAGGCCAAATGATATAAGAAAGTCCTGAAAAAAAGTAGTTTACTAATTTAAAATGCTGTCATTCAATTGGGACAGTGTTAAAAAAAATGCCATGGATGGTGAAAGGTGGGTAGAGCTCCAGATCATGATACCAAAGCTTTTGGCTTGATTTACAGTTTCTGTGCTTATTAAGAAATGCATGCAAGATACACACCTCATTCTCCACTTGCATGCCTCCAAGTGTCAATTAATAGGGTATAAAATGGGTGGCCATAGAATTTGTAAAGTTGGACGTCATTTTATTTAAGTCTGATACATTATCATGTGTTACTGTTCACCTCAAGAACATTTTGGAAGTATTAATTGTGCACTCAACATGCATTAATTTTGATCCACCAGGTACATGTAAATTCAGGTAATACTCCTGTCACTTGGATTTTCTAGCTGTTCACAGTAGTTCAAAACCATAAAACTGCTGACCGTGTGTACATGTACATTGGGATAAATGTAGTTGTAAGGAGCATACATTGTTTAAGCGTCTTGAATGCACATATGAGGAATTGGAACAAAATGGTTAAGGGGCTAGGTGCCCACTTATTCTCACCTGTTCATGCTGAGCATGTGGATATCACTGTGTATATCTTAGTAAAACATTAGTGCAATAAGCACATGATGGTACAGGGCTTCCTGTAATACACCAAAAAAATGCTATGCAACTAGTGCAAAGTTAAAACAGTAGTAAGCAATTTTATTATTTACATGTACGTTCAGTAACACATTGGTTACTGGGAGATTGAGTTGCTATGAAGCCATTGAGTACATGCTCACATGTGGTTTTTGGTACATTTTTGAATTAGTATCAGTCTCAAAGGCACAAACATGAAAGACTACTAAATGCCGCCTTTGGATCTGATAAGGTAACATTGGATGACCTATTGTTGGGTAGTAAAAATTCCTTATAATATACATGTGTACATGTAAGTGTATGTATATGAGGTGGTCTCAAAAAAAAAACATTGCCAACCTTTTTTATGGGGTCTTCTACGAAATGGACTATCTGAGTAACTTATGCAGCATTATTACACTTCTTTGTTTGTTTGTTTTTTAATCGTAATAAATTTAATACACAAATGAAACAAACAAATCATAAACAATAAAGACATAAACAATAAAGACATAAACAATAAAGACATAAACAATAAAGACTGATTTAAGCATGACATTCAGGCAAAGATACTGGGCAACCCTGCACCATCATCCCATCCAATTGCACTCCTCTATCTAGTTTGCATTTGTATTGTTTATATAAAGCAATTCATACTGCCTACACTAGTACAGTGTACCAGCTGTCTTGTAACAAATAGTAGCAATACACCAGAACACTTGTAAGGAGTTTATGAAGTCACACAAGGAGTTTATGAACAGTGGAGGGAAAAGCTCTTAGGCAGTTCATATATGCCTTATGAATACCTACACATTTTGACCATACAAATGAGTGGGTGCTGCACGTAGATATTTATGATAAAACTATCACACCTTCACTTCTATCTTAAATATTACATACCAATCGAAAGGTGTTGAGGTTGCGATGATGACACATTAGGTGCTGAGTCAAGAAATGAATCTAGGAGAGATTTGTAAACATCATTTCATATTTGCAATGCAATGAACTTACTTATAGTATTCAAACTTACTTATAGTATTCAAACAACAAGCTTTAAAAACAGTCAGACAAACTCCGCCAGTTAGTTGTGGTCGATACATTTGATTGTCACATGGTTTTGGGCCTGGAAACGACTTAATCAATGTGCCTAGTTGACAACATGAGCAACAGTAGTCTATATCCTGACTACAAGCTTCTGACTGTTGTGTTACAGGTGTGCAGCTGCTGTCACCTCCACTTTGGGAAGCAAAAATTCGAACGCCTTCATAACAGCAGGGGGACCCTACATGTACATGCGCAGGAAGCAAATGATATAAACGTTAAAAGGCAGCTAGCTGTACGATGCGCATATACGTACCAATAGCGGTGTTGCTTTGAGCGTCGCGAATCTTGCGGCGAGGAGTTTGCAGAATTGAAGCGTATGTCCCACCATAAAAGGCAGTCGGACACGTGGAACTGGAC
Organism: Spongilla lacustris; assembly: GCA_949361645.1. NCBI lineage: Eukaryota > Metazoa > Porifera > Demospongiae > Spongillida > Spongillidae > Spongilla > Spongilla lacustris. The sequence goes on from OX442435.1 coordinate 3,737,169, forward strand.
GTTGTTAACGAGAACAAATAATCATTGCCAATTTCCAGGTGATCTCCACATTTGGTACGGACAGTAATCTGCAACGTGGCGCCCTGCCAGCAAGCAGAAGGTGAAGCAGACAGATCTCCCCATACTATTTCCAGAAATTGAACCATTAGCGCGTTCTGTTGATGAGAAACCAGAGTTGCATGCAACAAAACATCTGCTGTAGGGTCTGGAACGAAGCGCTGGCGGGAACAGTCTTCACAAAGAGAGAGTTTTACATATGTGACCAACAGCACATATGTCAGTAGCACCTTCTTCCACATTGCAATCAAATTTTATCACTCATACGTTACGCCTTCCAATTCACGGCTAGCTAGCTTTAACTTTCACGCGTGCACGTATTATTACGTAGACTTAATCAATAGGCCTTTTATTGTAAAATGACCGCGAGCGCTAGCCGCACGGGCCGGGTACTGTCAGCCCATCAGTCGGGTCCCCAGGCTATCTATTACAACCACATATGCATATACCCGCTAACTTTTTAAATATAAAAAGATCTCGCCATTCTATTTCCCGAAATCGAACCAGTAGCTCGTTCTGTTGATAAGAGAGTTGCATTCCAAAAAAATAAAACATCTGCTTTAAGGTCTGTAACGAACAACAGTCTTCACAAAAAGTGTTTACAACAATGTCAGTACATTGCAAGCAGACTTTTATGGTTATACAAATTACTTAATTCTATGAAATGATTAGCAAGCCTCTGTTTTAGAGGATCCCGCATCAAACGGAGAAGTGGGCTGGGGTTTGATGATGGTGCTCCTCTGGCCTCATTCATGGAGTAAATTTATTGACTTATTATTATTTCTTTTTTTTAATTACTTAAGTATCATCTAATTGTATGTATTTCAAGCGAGCGTGACGGCAGGTTCGGCAGCCCTTGCAGCTGAGAACAGAAAGCACAACAGCAATGACAGGAAGTGTGAAGAACTGGGTTGGGTCTGCATCCCACTTGTGGTCGAGACCTATGGGTGTTGGGGTGCTGCAGCAGTGGCGGCTTTTTCTAAGCTTGCTGGTCGTCTTTCCACCAGGCTAAACCAACCCAAATCCAGGACCATCTTTGGAATATACAGCCGCCTAGGCCTGGCCTTAGTGAGAGCCAACTGCAGAGCCATCCTGTCCAGGGTAACTTGACTGTAAGGCCTGAAGTGCCTCTCTTTTAGGTTAAATTCCGTTTTATGCATTTAGTAACAATATTAGTAATGTGATGTTTTATTCATTCGCTCATGTATTCTATGTATTTATCCTGTACTATTATAATTATAACATACATGTATTTCATGTTTGTTTTTTTTTATATTCAAAAGATAAAATCAAATCACTTGCAAAAAAAAAACGAAATTATTGGCAAATAAACATTTAAAAAAACTTTGGTACTGCGCATGCGTTAGGTACCTCCCACATTAATCTAGGTTAACTCATAGATATTAGAGGTATCTAGATCTCCAATATCTATGGTTAACTCGTTAACCTTCATTTATACCAAATGTAGTTTTAATTTTGTACATGTAGTTTGTATAACCAACATACAATGACCCATTGCCTAGAGACATTGTGTCACGTCCGCGGACCTTTGCGTAATAAAATGGCAACGCTCGGAGTCTGCTCAGACATTGATCCTTCGGCCGATCCAGTTCCTGATCAAACTATGCTGCCAACAGTAAGTTTGACCGAGTCTGACATACCCAGAGCCATTTAAAGCCATCCATTTAAAAAAGGCTCCGGGTATGTCAAGCTTACTGTTGGCAGCATAGTTTCAACTGGATCGGCCGAAGGATCACTGTCCGAGCGGGAAGGAATGACTACGAGCGTTGCCATTTTATTACGCAAAGGTCCGCGAACGTGACACAATGTCTCTAGGCAACCGGTGTGGCTTTTACTCCGGACGTGCGTTTATCGTACTTCCGATCTTTCATGCAAAGGGTCCGTTACAAGTGTAAGCTTACAGTGGGTGCGGTACAAATCAAGTTTGCGGGCATGGCAGACAACCACACACCACCGCAAAGCTAGTCACCGACAGATTAGTGGTTCGTCACATCTGCCGTCGTCTTAGCAATTATCTGTTCTATATCTCACGTCCTGTTTATCTGCTCGACTGCCCATGTGAGTATGCAACTATGTATAATTTATATAGGGCTCCAGAAATTTTTCTAGACATATCATGTTGGCTCATGGAGATAATAGAAGCCTTTCAAGTACAAGCCCTATTAAAAAGCACTGTCTTAGTCTGGGTACGACATAAGAAGTCAAACACGACAAGATTTTTTTTTTTAATGGAGCACCTTGTTTGAATATATGTGTAGCTTGTTCTTCTGTAAATCAATGAATGAGGAGGGCAAGTGGATTTTTGGTATGCGCCCAACACCAAACACCGTTAAAACCCCCCCAGCCAATAATTGTTTGTCCCAGAGTTGGGGTTAAGGTGGCTATCTATGCAAGGTTAATTCAGTTGGTGAACTAATCCAATATGTGACTTTTATAAAATGTACCAGCAGTGAAGTATACAAGTGAAGGAGGCATGCAAAAAATATATCCGTTTGTACTACTTGAACTTGGCCTTTTCATTTGCAAGAGCCAGGTGGCGGATGTTACCAATACATCCAGCAGCAGCTTCTTGTAATACCTCATCAGTGGAGCCAACCATGCTAAGGAGAAGCTGAAGAAGATACCAGTTAGAAAATTCTCGTATGACACAAATCAACAATGGATATGCAATGTATTTATACACCAATTCAAGGAATGTAAATACTGCTGTGGTCAAAGTCATTGAAATACCATGGTTCCTGCATGGACAAAAATTTAATATTTGGCCCTGAATGGTCATTTTGCTTGAGGCCATTAACATAGTTCCATACCAGCATTAAACAGTATAAGGTGGAGCTAGCACAGATTTTATTTCAAGGCATAGATAAATGGAGGCTCATATGTATGGAAGTATGATCGCAGTTAATCAAGATTGCTGACTGGTAAATATTGGACCTAGGAGTTCCATGCAGCATTTAAACCATATGAGTATGGCCAATGACATGTACAGATATGAACCTAAAGTTGGTGTGAAATAATTTAGGGCAACTACATAATACTGATCACTATGCACTACAACTATACAATATTGAAATGCTACATATTTGCAGGTCCATATACATCATGCCTAAGCCAGCACAAACCTGAACCACACCAGCATCGTGCATGGTAATGCAGTTGCCAGGGTCTTTGGAAAGCTGATGAAGTGCACAAGCTGTGGACCGATGGACTTGTGGGTCTGGTGACTTGAGGTAGGATACAAGAGGAGCCACTGCTGATGCTTGTCCAAATGCAATACGGTTGTTGCGCCACATGCAACACCTTAAAAATACAAAACGTAAAGAATTAAGATATCATAATACAAGTACTGCATACCGTGCAATAGCATCACACAGATGTTTCCGTAGGTGGTCACTGTCCTGTGAAACAGTTAAAGAAATAAACAATATATTGCATTTCAATACAAGGTAAATTTACAGTAGTAGCTAGCTTGGCCAAGAGTGGCACCACCCCATGGTCTGTCAGTACACCAAGGTTCTCCTCATCCTTAGCGATCTTGGCAATTGCAGCAGACACAGCTGCTAGAACTTCCAGGACATCAGATTTGAGCAAGCCAACTATCAGTTCCAGGCCACCCACAAAAGATCGCACAAGCTCTCCTGCATCTTTGGCATTTTCTATGCAGGGACATATAGCCCAAGCAGCACATGCCTGAACCTGAAATTAAATGCAAGAGAGTTTGGAGCAATGAAATACTAGTGCACATCAACACATACACATGCACACACCTCAGGGTTGACAGACTTCAGCAAAGACCATAAGAGCCTCACTCCATCTTGCTTATCAATGACACTAAATTTGGATTAAGGTTACATATGACTGATTGCATGTAAAATAAACTTTTGCAACATCTACAAACAAAAACTCAACGTCAAAACACATTCACTCACATCATGCTGTCTGCATCGAGTGCACAAGCCCCAACCACCTTTGTTGTGTTGATAAGCAATGAATGATTCGTTCCTGTAAGCAACTGCACAAGGGGGACAAGTCCCCCAGCTTTGCGAATACTGGACCTGCTATCAGGATCATGAGCTGCACACTCCCCAAGTCCACCAACCACATTGACCAAAACCTGTGTGCAAAAAAGTAAACACAACAAATCAGGAATAAATCCCTTGCACCACTGGAACTACCCCCACCTCTTCAGGCTGGTTGGAAAGAAGAGCTACCAATTGCTCTATAGCTTTTAACTCTTTAAACCTATATGAAGTGCAGTCAGTCAAGTATAAAATCCAAATAACTAACCGTGTTGCATTCTGGACATTCTTGCTACACTTCCACACTGCTCCTGTGACTGCACACAAAAGATCTTTGTTAGATGTCTTGCCTAGCAGTGACACTAGAGGATCCAATCCTGCATACTCCCTCACAAGTGTCCGAGTAGCATCCGACTCTGCACACTGAAAGAGTGGTGCATCACACATCTAAGCATTGAATTTTTTTAAACATAATTATCCTATGGAGGTGGGGGACAGGTATGTTTTTCAAATTGAGCCACACTGTTAAAGTATAAAATTTAGACCCCAGTGTTATCATTTTATACAAGATAAAATGTACATCACTGAAAAGGATATAAGGGTATGAGTCCAAGTTTAAATACATGTATTGATTTTTTTAAAGTGATGCACAAGTTTTAATTTCTTTGTAAATAAAGCAGTCTTATATGTAAAAGTACTTCCTGTTCCATACTGTTTAAATAATACATGGTTTTAATTTTTTGGCCAACAAGGAATTATCCTCCAAACCTTGTACTGGATCAGAATCTATTACTTATTTTCACACATAAACAACTATACAAGTTTGTGTGTTTTAGGAAAAGGAGATAAACAGAACACAAAATTGATTTCTCCCTTTCATCTACAGTAATGCAAAGACCAGAAGTGGAACTATGTATATCCACAAACAAACATACATGATACACACTTCGCATTACATGTCTTAGAAATGCTAATTTATTTCTGCTTGCAACCTCCGTTCTGTATGAAGCAAATAACCAAACAGATGCATCAAAGTATAACTAGTGAATCAATTATACATATGGCAGTAATGCTTTGGAATGAACTTTTAACAACAGTAAAGACTCATTTTACATTGAGTATATAACACTTGAACAAAACCTTAAATATTGCAGAAGCACAATGTCTTTGGAGTTCTTCATTTTGTGTCTTCAGACCTTTCACTAGATACTCCACCATACCTTCTGACTGAATAAGTTCTTGGTAGGTTGTCTAAAATGGACAATAGTGCTACTGAAATATGAAGTTTCAAAAGACAACGCATACAAACCTCTGATGCACATTCTTGCAAAGTGCCAACAACAGGTATCAACACTGTATCACTATCACATTGCAGCAGTTTCCCCAACTGTGGTACGGCACCAGTTTTCAACAATGCCTACCAAACAAAGGGCATAAACATAAGAGTACAGTACGTTACGTAATCAATGCACACAATTTTATTCTTCCTGCTCTTCGAGCAACTCCAAAGACCAAGGGCAGCACTCCTGGCCACGTCCAGGTCTGATCTTTCACCAGTAACTGGTGAGCTTGGACGGCCTGGGTTAATAAGTAGGTCAACCTACAAAACAATTGGAATAGTAAGCATTTGTGCACTATACAAGTTAATTCCTTGTGCAAGATATTTTTTTATACACATGTACACGTACCAATCTCTTGATTCCATCATTCTGCCTAACAATACGTCTAGACCGCTTGAATTTGGCAACATTTGCAATTGTCTCAGCTGCCAAACATTTTAGTTCACGATTGGGAAATTGCAGTATCTGCACCAACATTGGTAGGCCTATGATGTACAATGATGCAAAATTCAATTGTTGAAAATAATTACATGTACACTGTATATGTACATGGACATTTTATACGTGCAGTCTCTAATTGCATTTAAATTGCTTCTTGAAATTAGTAAACTGCTAATTAGACATGCTATTTTAGTATACAAATACTCAAATGGCAAAATGTCGCTCTTGAATTTCATGGCCAATATGGATTAATTTGTAATTGGTCAATTATTTCAGTTAATTATAAAATCATTCATTCTTAAATGTATAACAATTAATGGTGGCCTGTTGGTAATACTTTACATTACATTACATGCTGGCAAGTGGAAATTCTACCTCCAAGGTCCACAATGGCTTTCCTAGTCTGTGTATTCTGTGATATTTCTCGAAGAATCTTTAATGTTCCAATTTTGCATTTAACATCATCTGTTTCTAGTAAATTGATCAGCAGATCCAACCCTCCAGAATCTCTGATTGCAAGATGGCTGGCTTCCAACTTAAGGTCAAAGTCCAAAAGAGCACACAGTGCTATGACTGTTGCAGTCTGGTTTCCACCCTGCAAACACAAACACGAACCAATATTAATAATATCAGTACACATGTATGCACATTCTGTCTCACTAGTGACACACATACAGTATACATATACACACACATACATACACACATACAAACTACTCAAAACTGACCTTTAAATAGCGGATCAGCTTTTGTATTTGCCAGTACTCACTTGGCAAATCTGCATTTGATTCCTGAAGAGAAAAAACAAACTTTGTTAGAAAAAAAGAAGACAAAAGCCTTCATATATGTACTAACAGGTCTTCTCTCCTGCTGCTCTTCCTCCTCACTTGTTTCTGAACTGCTATCACTTATGTCACTGTCTGGTTGCATGGACCTGTGACTTGTTCTGCATCAAAGGTTTATTTGGGCGCAATGACAGACAGTACCTTACCTTGACCTAGACTTGATGCTAGAGATTGATGACTTGCGCTTAGATAATTGTGATGTGAGATCAAAAGACCCTCTTGATTTTTTGGGACTAGTACAGCAGCAATTATTTATAGAGACGGTGGAGAACAAAAAAGCCTAACCTGGATGGCATCAAGGTCTGCGGTGAGGTAGGAGGAGCTTCTTTTCCCATTCCTAAGGATTTCCATCGCGGGGAGGGTTGAGCACTTGATTTTGATGTATCAAAATTGCTCTGGGGTGTTTTCTTGCCACCAAGAGGAGTCTTTTTTGGAGCAGCCCTGCTGTTGCTATACAAAAATATGTGTATGCACAATTGGATGGTGTACGAACTCCAAATAAGTGCAAACCTCGCATCATGCTCAGAAGCAGGATCATCTATATGCAGGGTAGCATTAGGTTCAGCAACCTTTTCAACCAATGCAACTTTTGTGTCAGGCTCCAAAGCGACATTGTCCAATTCGACATACATAAACTCCTGTACACCAAGAACAAAGATTTTCCTCAAAAAAAATCTAACTCGATTTTGAAAACATATGTACCTGACTAGTGATCCTGTTGAAGAAGTGTTGACTATTAGCCTTTAAGAGGTCCACAAGACTAGGATAAATTTCTCCAATCCGCTCATAGTCTGCAGCTGTTGTGGTCCCCTTATAAATACTTCAGATTTAGAGCATTGAACATAGTCGTCAGTTTACAGACCTTGATAACATAGTATCCTTCGGTACTGGCGGCAACACAAAGCTCGTTTCCATCATGGGGCTTCAACTGAATGTAGCATATATCCCCAAGCACCTGCCTCCAGGGTGGAGCCCGACATCCATTAGCAAACGTAATATCTGCAAGAATACATTAGAGAAGTTACTACTGTAAGTTATTCCTGATGTGTTTTTACCCACCTGAGGTGAAGGCTACATCACGTAGGCAAGTACTGTTTGCATCTCCACTGAATTTTGAAAGCAATTCAACCTCAGACTACATATTCACATGGAATTGAAGCAAAATACTAACTGGATACAGTGAACTCCCTACCTGAACAATTTGAGGTGAGAGTCGAATTTCTCTGCAATGAGAAGATCAGATGTAAGTAATTGCTCATATACAACACAATAACCGTTCAGCATTTCCCAGTTACTCACTGGCCCATCTTCTTTACTGAAGAATGCAGAAGCTTGAGATCCAAGCTGTTTAATAACAGGAGAAGTCTAAAAGAAGAATCCAATTCATCGGCTGACATTTCCCCTCCACGGGCCCGTTCTCTAGCCAGAAGCTCATGAACTTCAAGTAGAGTGGTTGTTCCAGGCACCTCTCCATGTGATGAAAATGCTGCACCCATGATTGTGGCTATGGGATCCTGGTTTGCTACACAATTTAAAAAAAAAAAAACACACACACACACACACAAGTCCATATAATTATGATGTCTTGCAGATATATTATAAATGGCAAAGAAAATGATATGTTTTACACAAAGTTAGGTGGGACACAACATACATTGATGTTGCTACGTAATAAAATAGCGCGTGACGTCATGCAACTGGATATTACACTGAATACTCCTGGAGGCATACACCTGGAGGCAGACATGCACATGGGCGATATTATAGTAGTTATTAGTTACGTATACATGTCACAAATGTCCATACCCTCCAGACAAAGTTGAAGTTCTTTTAACTTCTTTGCGCCAGCACAATTAAGAACCATCCTAAGTTGATTGAAATTAAAGGCTCTAATTTCGAGCCCCCCTGCACTCTGCATAATCGTTATGAAGTACGCATGTGAATGGGTGAAGAGAGTGGGTGCAGTAAACCATACAGGTACACACACAACACATACACACACCTGCGCCACGCTAAGAAGAGGAGTACTGTGATGGTCTTGAGCTTTCGATACAATTCCCGTGTCACTATGTACGGACAATAAATCGTTTTCAAATTTAAAATAATACCATTAGATACCTAAAATTGTAGTTCTCATCTGATTTGAGGGAATCGAATGATTCTAATGTCAACGAACTGGTCCAAACAAATGGTCTTTTGAATGTTACGGAAGCTTCCCTGGGATGCCCGTGGCATAAACTTTCAGAATTTTCTAAAATTTCCAGAAGAAGGGCCTCGTTGGCTTTTGAAAAATCGAGCTTAGCTCCTTTGTCAGTAGCTGATATCCACTGCGCACGACTGGATAAGGCTGCTCCCATCTTTGTTTTTCGAGCCAATTTCCATGGCAATAAGGCACGTGAGCAATGTATAGCATATTTAACAGCTGGTGGAAATTGGTATTAATTGGTACTGGTAGTTGCATGCAATGGACAAAGTCGTTATTATTAGTAAGTCGTTAGAAAAAAGCGAGATACACCATCAATTACAAATCCAGCAGCATAAAATTAGAGGTAAGGTATTGAAACGGCTGTATTACAAAAATTAAATTCTACTGGCAGTTTCCGCAGGCACTTTGCACCATACCTGTCTTTTTCCACAGTCATCGGCAGCTTTCATGATAATTCCTATTGGTGACGTGCTTGACAAATGGCCCCCGGAGCCTCCTTATCAAATTGACACCGAGCTACTAGGTAACCTGGGAAGGTTCGCTACCATGCACCATAAGTGTTACGTTCTTCTGTGTGCACCAATGTATTTTAACGACGAGCAGACCGCACTTGTGGTTCTTCAACAGAACTATCTTTTGAGTTCGTTGCGGTTTCTACCAGTTCATAATTCAGCCGAATGCATTGAAACGATGCTAACCATAACCAGAGTTACGTCGAAACCCCTTAGCACTACGATTCGCGAAAGGTTATTCAAACTTGAAGAGCAGCTGGTCTCAGAAGATGCTATTCTCAACGTAGTTGAACAGCTTGGCATTGGAAAGCATGAAAGCTTGGTCCTCATGGATGGTTGTGGAACTATCTCGTGTATATCAAGAGCATCTCTGAATGTTATGCAGGATTGCAGCCTGGATTTAGCTACATCACAACATTTACAACTTTTTTTCCACCAAATGTCCAGTTCAACATGAAAACTATTTACACACATATGCAATATGTACGCATGTGTGTGCATACTATTGTTATAAATACTTGCTCTGGCTACACATACTTCCCATGTCCCGTAACCAGGTTGTCCCTTAATCAAATGCCCACAGTTATATATCCACCACATGATGTATGTGGCCACAACAACCACCAGCACCATGCCGCCACCACATACATGTATCCATAATGACCACTGCATAGTACCATTGTACACAGTCCAACTGCTTCAGAGGGCTAAGGGTTCATCTGTCATCAGTCAAGGAATCTCTTGTGACAAGATATATGATGTGACACCATTTGGTATCACACAAGCAACTCCAAAAAAAAAATGCAGGCTAAATGTTGTGTGTACAAACACTTAGCCTGACTCACAGCCTGCAGTTTTGCTTTTACCTGACCTACTAGCTGGTCCCATTATTACTGCTTACAACAGGCCCTGCAATAACCCCACCATTCAAAAATCACCATGAACACCGACCCTGTTTAGGCTGAAGCTTATTTCTTGTCTAATTAATTCAATAATTTCAAATAACTACATGCTTGCCACTTATAAGCATTATGCCAAGACTGCCATGCCATTCAGCTGTTGTGTCAAGATGAGTTCCACATTGAGTATTGGGCAATGTCACACTGGTAAATATGTGGTTCTGCAGATACAAAGTGACGAGCTGTGAAAATGTTTAGGGCACAATAATGCACAATTACTATAAGCACAGTACAGCATTTCTAATTTAAGCATTTTGGCTTGGATCAAATGTTGACAAATAATATAAGGATAATTTATCCCAGGGTACATGTAGCAATAGTGCATGAAAAGATAAAGGAGCTTCCACTTTCTGTGTATTGGTATCACAACAACGGTGAACATTTATAAAATCTAGGCGTTGACAAGTGTACAATTATTCATTGATTGTGTTGCAATAGTGTTATGGTCCATCATTCATTGTGCACAGTACAAATACGGATATGACGTCCCAAGTCTAATTTAAGTCGGGCGGATTCGACATGTACGATGGTGTGGGGTGTGTGGATGAAGCCACAAAAGTAGACGAGGTTCAGCAAATAGGTGGGGCGTGGCTCGCTATAGCTGGTTTAATTAATTTATTTATCGCTATATCAGTTCTAAATCCAGGAAACTCTGTAAGCGTACGTTGGGGAGCGCAATGGCACAGAGGCACAGTCATCCAGCTTGGCCCACACCCTGATCTGTTAAAAGTGAGTGCCAGGACAATGTTACGATCTTTTAAATGTTTAATACACCGTATGACACCTATTAGCTGAAAGATATTACGAGCGATACCACCATTCTGCTCGAAACAAGAAATGTGAAGCTAATGGAGGCGAACACACTGGACAAGCAGTTGTACGTCGGCCGAAGGGTCGGGTATCATGATAACGATGAATGGAAGGAAGCCATAATTGTTAGTAACAGAGCTATTGGAAATGTACTTGTACGATGGAGAAAGTCCGCCTTTGATCATGACCCCTACAATCAAAGTTGGTTCGAAAATTCAGACGTCAAGTTGCATTCGCAAGATTGTGAAGATGACGACATGGCCAGAAAAGAAGCAAATCCAATATTTCCAGGGAGCATCTCTTTCAGTGATGGTCCACAGCTGCCTTTACCTCCAATCCCACAGTCACAATCATATCACGGTCCATACAGCTCCATTCATGCTTCTCCAACATATGAAAGCATGCACTCCATGTTCCTGCAACAGCCACTGGCACCACACATGTTTATGCATCATGCCTTTAATAGATATAGGCCAAGACACATGTACAATCATTTCCAGCCATTGAGAATTGGCATTGATCCCACTGGAATGGAAACCATGTCACTCCAAGGTCTGCGGTCATATCCAGCTCACAGGGGAGGTATACCTCCTCATGTATCATCGCAGTTTTTCCAGAACCTATACCACAGGCAGCAGGAAGCCATGTGTGGTACACACCTTCACTCATCACCAGTTCACTCTAGTTCATCTATGCCCACCAGCGATCCTGTACCATATGCAGAACTTAATTTCAACCCATTTCAGCAGAGAGCACAATCCAGCACACAGATATCAGCAGCAGAAAAGTTGTTAAAAAGTCAGCAGCACTCTGCACGACGTATGCCTTCTAAAAGACCCAATCCCTACGAAATACCACAGCCGTCTAGAACAAATTTGCAACTGGAAGTGGAGACTAGAAATGTTCCACAGTTGGGTAACAAGAATGAGCTAGTGAAAAAGCAAAGTACGTGTAACCCTTTGCCTTTTATTGTATTGTACCTGTCATGTATCAGAAACAAAAGCATCGCAAGAATGTAAGAAAAGCTCTCTGTTACTAAATTCTAAAGTTGTTAGTGTGTTTTTGATGTTACAAACAATATCAGGTCGTGTTATGATGTATTGTGTAGCAAGTTGTTTACAGTGTATAGAATTACAAACTTAGTCATGGCTTGAGAGCTTATAGATAAATTCATCAGTTAATAAAAGCTTACATTCACACTTTAATTGCTTTGTACATCTGTAGGACTCTGCATCCAATCCAGCAGCCCCTCGGAAATAAGGGTTGAAGAAGGTGGATCGGCTTTGCTTTCTGTGATCGTTAACATGTCCAAGTCTGATTTTACTTGGTACAGAAATGAAGAAAAGTTCCTTGGAGGTACACTTCAAAATAATAAATAATAAGAAAGTATTCATTGGTGGAAATACTCTTTTTTTTAATTTTTATCACAGCATGTATGTTTTTAGCTTTCCTGTACATGTAATTGTTGGTGTAGTATGCAAATGTGCATTGTAAAATCCAACTTATTCTATGGTGTAAAAATTGTACGATTATTGCAGTGTGTCTTTATAATATTTGAAACTGTAAGTCAAAACCTTTTGAGTCCTAGTGTACAGTTTGCTAGCATGTTAAATTATACGTGTGCATTATCAGCTTACTGTGTTATCTGTTAAGAATACGGACAACTACTGTACGTGTAGCTAATGTACATACAGTTGCTAGCAACCATGAAACATAAATGCTCTTATATAAGTTTTTAAACATGTAAAGCAATAACTTAATTAAATTTGTGTTCTCTCTCTCTCTGTTGATGCAAAATCTTTTCTTTGTAGGCAAAAACATATCTGTTCTTGCTCCAAATATACTACACCTTCAACATGCAACACAGGTGGATGCAGGAGAGTACAAGTGTGTCATATCTCATGGTTCAGACATGATCACATATACCTGCAACGTCACTGTTTTTGGAAGTGAGTTTCAATAGTTATGGAGGGGTCTTCTGATTTTTCAACCCCAATTGTACTTGTTGGGGATCATTTATTTAGTTCTGCACTATTGTTTGGGCATGAAAGCAGTTGTGCACTGAGGAATCGTTTGGTTCAGATGGTATCCATACATATACACAAGTTCCAACTAAGATAAAATTTGACATGACATGCATAGCTAGTGCAGTATGTTTGTATGCAAACATACATGTATGTATTTCTTTTTCATAGCATCATTACCCATTGGTGGGTCTTCTAGCAAAGAATACAAGTCTGATGAAGTTACATATGCGTAAGAATATGATGACGTAGTTTATTATGCTGGTGCATAAACATGATATCCAATGCAGTGAGTTGAATGTAGGCCCAGAACAGCAAGCTGGTGCCACTATTCAAAGTGGCGAAGATAAATCCATGTGCGTTAGTTATTTTCCTTGTAGTTGCATTCACTTTTGCACACACCCAAAATATTATATACACATGCACTAAGAAGTGAAGATGACACTCCACTAAGTATGGAGCTTAGTGATAAAGATGCTGCCACTTCTGCTGAAAGTGCCAATATTGAGCTATCAAATAGCAGTAATCAGATGACTGTTCCTGTACAAGTAGTTGTCTCCAATCCAACACCAAAAATTCAGAGACGCATTAGCACAGTTCTGAAAACTGATATACAGGAATACTTACAAGGATATGGTGAAGATTATGGTGCAACATCATCTACAACAAATCTCATTGAAGGGGTGCACTCCTATTCGCTTCCAGTTGGAGATGATTCTCCTTCACCCAGCATGGCACTCTCACCAACATCCCAACCTGATGTATCTATTGCAGAGGAAAACGAAGGTTTGACATCTATGCAGCTAAGTTCCAGTCCCCTTGATCATCAGACCGATATGGACAAGAGTATACCAAAATTTAAGAAAGGCCTCCGCCACAGACTGTTTGGAGAAAAGTCAAAGAAAAATAATGATGGGGAGCATCCGTCTGATGTATCAGCATTAGGTATCAAAAGTGATGCCACTATCCAAAATGAATTAATGACTTCAGGTGTGACCCCCTTGCATGCAGAGGGGAAACAAAAATTGGATGATACATCTACAATCATGAAAAATGAGGATATCGATCAACCACCAACTGAGCACCCAGCAGACGATGATAGTGTAAAAGTTAACTTATCGTTGCAGGAGTCATCTGGTTCAGAACAGGCATCTTTAAATGAACAGATTGATGAGTCTTTGCCATTAGAAAGAGAATCTGTTTCAGAACTGGTACAGAAGCTACAACTCTCATTGGAAGCTCACACACCATCGTATGTTATTCAGGTTTGCCGTCTGTGTTTTGTATTTGGTCACTTTACTTTATGTTCTATTGATCTTTTAGCAACATCAGAAAAAGAAATCTTTTGTTTCAAATTTATTTCGTGGCAAAGACAAACCAGTTCAACGATGACAAGATGTTTAATTAGTATGTACAAATGCTGTCATTTTATTTCTTTTCCATTGTACATAATAGTAAGATATTCCTTTGCATTCTGTTCAACACAAGCTAAATATGGCATTAACTTGGATTGAAATGATGCTTACAAATTGTTCTTAAAACAGTAATTAACACATTGGGTTGTTCTAAATAGATTTTAAAACTCCTTCAGCAGTATAATTTGAAACTGCTAAACTGCCCCCACCAAACTTTGCACCTATTTCTGTCATGGATGCATAATTTGAAATAATGCAGAGGTGATAATGATTATATTCTGCACTTTTACCAACCCAATTAACACTTCGCAAATATATAGGATTTGTATTATGCATCATTGAGTAACAAGGGATTATATTAATTATGTTGATAAATACTAAAGACCTAGCTACAGTTAGCAAGTTGGGGTATTTAGGTTTGTAATATACAGGGTGTTTATCAATCAAGGAAAATTCGTTATAAAATAGTTTTTTTTTTCTCATTTATTCAAAGTCATTATTTCATTGATTATGACATTCACAGTACACATACATAAAAGAAATTCTTAGGCAAATAAGTCTTACACACAGAAAGATCAGTAGTCCATTGCATCGACCTTCATGTCTGCCACCTGCAATGATCTTGCAAGGATAGCCCTGGCGTTCGCTCTCACAAGCACAATGCTCAGTCTGCCATATAGATCCCCAAAACTTGGGATTTGCTACAGTTTGTGAGGATGGCTTCGCGCATGGCTATGCAGGAGAAAGCATTGCATGCCTCTTCACCCCAGGCTCCATATGTTTCCACTGCTAGTGGAATGCACTGCCAACCAAGCTCTGAACACTTTGTGTCATTTTGTTGATGTTTTCTTGATTCTGTAGCTTTTGCAGCTACCCCAGCAGAAACCCCCGCTTCAGAAACAATTTTGGGACTTAGTGGTGAAGTTACTGTGATGTCAAAGGCAGCAGTATCTTTAACTCCCCAACTTGACACTAGAATATCAGCAGGCCTAGTTCTGAGTTCACTACTGCCTAAACCACATCCTGCCTCCAGGCAAGCAGGTAATGAGGCACGTTGACATGCGCTGAAGATGGTATTGCAAAGACGATTGTGTCGGTTTGATACATCGCTTCCGCGTTTACAGATGATGCTATGATGACATAAAGGATCTAGTGCTTTCTCAGGGCACAAGGCACATAATGGAGTTGGAATGTCAGTAGCACCATAAGGGCACAATCCGAGCCACCATTTTATGGCAGTGTGTAGCTCATTGGGATCTAGGTGGAGGCCCAGACTGACTGATGGTGTGACTGTTAACCACGCAGCCGCATGTGGAGAGGATGCTGACAGCAGTCTTGCCCTGTGAGCACAAGACATGGAATCAAACAAAAAGAATAGGCTTCCAGCTTGTCTGAAAGGTTGTGTTGTGAGGGTTTATTGAGCAAGCAAGATTCAATGGAAATTGTGTCAGAGGACATGACAAAGAGATTGAAACAGTCAATTGATGACGCCAGATGTGAGTGATTTGGGGAGGCACATTCAGAGTTGCACAGAGATGAAATGTATGCAGCTGTTTAGTGATGGGAAAGTGTTCAAAGACCAAGGCCTCCTCTGTGCGGACTTAATTGAGCTTGAAGCCAGGATTGTTTTGTGGTGTTAACACCAGTGCACTCAGAGAAACATTCATGAATAAGGCGATCAAAGTGCTCAAAGGTTGCAGTTGCCAATGATGGTGGTGTGGTTCTAGCAACATATGCAAATTTACAAAGACCTGCACAAGAGCGGAGGAGAGTGAACGCAACATGTGGACCCAACTTTTTGTAGTTAATTAAATTGTTGATAAATGCTTAAATAACGCGGGCTTAAATGAAACAACTAAATATTAATTTGATAATCAACTAAAATCAAAGAAATTAAAATTAACTAAAATGAATTTCCGATAACACCTGACTTTACCATTTAAGAGGCATCCAAAAGCGAGTGCCAACATTTTAATATCAACTTGGCCGAAATTGAAATCACTAAATCAAGATACAATTGTCCCTAAATCAAGTACATTGCAAAAATAAAAAATTAAGATTTCAATTTTGCAATAACTTCTATAAACAGATGTAATTAATTAAATACAGTTCGCATCTTTTAACTAACACTAGGGCCACCCACCCTGCATTTATTAAGAAATGAATAGTGGTCTTTTCAGTATCAATTAACCATTGAAAGATGTATATACAATAATACATGTTAAACACAAATTTAAAGATTTTATTAAATTTACCTCACCTTTGCTGCACTGCTAGAAATTTTAACAATTACCAGTTAATTAACTGCTTGTGGTCAATTTTCCTTGCATGCGCTTGATCAAGAAACACCCTGTATAATTGCATACTTTCCATAATCCCTTAAATGGTGCATCCTTAAACCAAGTCCTACAGTTAAGACTTTACATTTCATTTGGTTTGCTAAATGTAGGACTACTCATATCATCAAACCCTTGTTTCTTTCCTTTTTACACACCATTGCCTTCATATCTTATCCACTAACTTAATTTCAAGGATGTGATTTGTAACTTGTTTCATTTGTCCCTCCCCCCCTCCCTCGGGTTGTGGCTACGAATAATTAATAAACCACAAAATTATGATTAAACATGACATGCAGTATAATGATGACCCTTGGCTTAAGGAAGCAATTATTCGTAATTGTGTCACTTCCGGAGTACTTCCTGCGGGCGAGCACTAACTGTACCGGACTGTTGATAATTTTCAACGGACCAAGCCTCTGTCACAACAGTATTCACAGAGGCAGACATCCCAGGTGCTACTAGAGATCGCAGCGCTCCGAAGGTGGCTAATTTGCCACGGGATACAAATGCAATCGGCCGCGCGGCTAGCCGAAAGCTAAGCCTAATAGATATGTCAGTGTTGCCAAAACACATTTGTTTGCAGGGCTGCCAACCCTCACGGAAAATCCTTGAGTCTCAAGGATTTATAATATGTCTACATATATAATAAGTCGTCATTTTATATTGATTTGCATAAATCTCAAGGTTTTGTATTTTGGCAGGTTGGCAACTGTACATGTGTCGATACAAATCAAGGAAAGTGCTAGTCTCGTTCCCAGACCAATATGACTCAATTTGTACGTTGATTTCGGTGAGAACCTGCGCGTCACGTGAGAGTCATGTGAAATTTTTATGGAGGGGAAAGCATTATTGAGACGCATGGTAAATCGTGATGAATCGGCAGATTTCAAGCGAAAGGAGCGTTACAAACAAAAACTGGAGTCGGTGGGGCTGACACCAAGCTATGATCTTTTCATGAGGGGTGATGGTCGTCGTTTCGGCGATGCTTTGTCGTTGTGGCAGCATATAGAGTATGGCAATATATTTGGCTATTTTATCGATCGCCCGGGAGCTTGAAGCCTACAACTAGTTTCAATCGGGCTCTGTGAGGACTGTGTTTGTGGTGTGTTTCGGCCAAGGCAACCAAAAGTGCAGACCAGGCCCACGAAGCGTGGATTAGGGCCTATTGCACGGTCATCTGGCTTGATCGTTGCCGACTGCACTAGCTTGTTTAATTAAGCTTATTTTTAAAAGAATGCACGGTGTACATCAGTACATGTCTACAGATCTATCTGTAATCGATAAGCAAGGTCCATACATGTAGCAAGTAGGCTTATAGCAATCGATCGGCAACAGACTTCTTTGTCCTCCGTCATGTAGGCCTATAGCTTTTGTAGGCTGTAGCCAAAGGCAAAGCAGGGCAGCATGACAGCACACATGCTCATCATCGTTGCTAAGACATAAGCAGATCCAGCTATTGGTGCAGATGGGGTGGCTATTCCAGACATGGGTGCTGCATCCCTAATCTCCCATACTGATGACATAGATATTATTAGACTGGAAGGGATTGGAAACCAGACCAATTAACACCAATCAACAAGTACAGTCCGAGTGAGTTCTGGCAGTTTAAGTCCCCAGGCCTTTACGGAAAAAATGGCGGGTACCACTTTTGCACAGGAGCGAGCGGAAAAGAACGTATCCGTGGATTGTGGTAAAGGGAACACTTTTCAGTTCATGGTTTTGTAGGTTGTTTTATTTCACATTCAGATGATTTTCAGGGTGCAATCGACCACATTATTGACGATGACCTGTTCATTGTGTTCAAGCTTCATTTACCAAAAATTGCGCGCGAATTAAAGGCTTAGCTTTTAGATATTTTTTTTTTTTGGTCGTAGAAAACGCACAGATGGCAAACTAACTATCCGTTGGCACATATTTTTTATCTGGCTATCTGGTAGTCAAGTTCTCAGAATTTTTACGACAAAGCTACGGTCGCTATACCGGTGAGTTTCACACCTAGTCAAAAGTAAGTTTTTTTTTTTTTTAAAATCGAGTACGACGCATTCATGTCACAAAAACTATACTGTGGTACGTAAAACACAGTGCTCAATCTGCCTATCGTAACGCCGTACCTTTACGTCGCTTTGTTCGGGCGTAGTACCGGTGAGTTTAATTCTAGACATGGAGCGCTTTAAGTCGAATATCTTCCCTTAGGAATGGAGTATTAAGAAAATACTTACTTCTTTGTGATCCACAGTTCGTGCACTACCTTTTACTACTCTTCTTATTTGCCTCTTGCGTACTTGACCAAAAACTTTTGAGGGGCGAGGTGCCAGACTAACCAATTAGCAACTGCCAGGAGTGTCCCCGCTACGTTGCATTGAAATGTATGGCGCACGTGCGCGGTTTCCAATCTCTTCCAGTCTAATATCTATGCTGATGATTTCTGTCTCTGTTGCGAGTCCTACGTGAACTAGCAAACGACCCTCGACAACTGAAGCAGAGATAATATAAAGCACACCTCTCCTTTTCTTCTTTGCCCCGCTTTCGTCTGCCGCGCTTTCACTGCCATCATTTTGATCAAATACTTCCTCTTGCATGCCATCCTTGAAAGAGAATCGTGAAGAGACATAGCCACATCACTGGGTTCGTCAACAGGCTTGCCTACATTAAAAACAAATGACTCCCTCACTCAATTGTGACTTCCACACTTCTAACTAACATGACACAAAATGGTCGCCACAGATTCGCGAGTACTTCGAAGGCTGCCAATCCTCTCTACGGACCGCTTGAATCCACCTTCGTAGTCTGCCTTCATTTTTGAATGAAAACTGATAGAAACCTAGGCCCAAACACTGACCACCACGATTTCTACAGCCAAAAGCACAACACCTCCATACCATTTCACGTATACCTTGCCCTCCACATCAATCATTATTTGGGCACTTATGCAGCGCAGTTTCCCCCCCCCCCCCCCCCCCACTTTAATTATTGCGTTTACGTAAATGTAATGCGTGTGGTACAAATTTGACTCTTTATGTAAGAGGGAGGGGTACCCCCTCCCTCACCCTCCCCACTTTCTTTTTACTAAATAACGGACGTAACCAACACTCCATGAAACGAAATAAAAAGGGGAGGGTGAGGGAGGGGGAACCCCTCCCTCCTTTAAAGAACACTGTTACATGGTGGTACGGTTGAGCATTGTACGTATGGCTAACGGTAAGATGCTGGTATCGTTGTGTTCCTAGCTTGTTGTATGCCGCCGACCGATATTATAGTAGTTCCCGGTGCAAAATGTTGGCGAATTAGGCATCACGACGGTCTATACTACTGGCTAACTGGACATAAAAGAAACTAACTACACAACTAACAACCTCAGTAGGAAGAAGCGGAGGAATAGTAACAGTACATGTAGCAACAGCCATCGAAATAAAGCAGGTGGTTATCATTATACGTAAATAAACATACAAGCATTACGTAAACGCAGTAATTAAAGTGGGGGGGGGGAAACTGCATAAGTGCCCATAGTTTTAGGTCACGCGTTTCCAGGGAAACGACTTCTCACCGAAATCATCTATAAACACGCTCGTACTGGTATACATGTAGGTCTGGTGTTTCGAATGCTATTAAAACGTTGGAATTCGTGCGCTTATAGTAATACGCAACGTTACCCTCCTACTTCTTGCAGTACATAGATACACCCTCGTTGTCCACCTTGCGAGTCATTTTTTACACACGACCATACATCACCAGCAGGAAGTACTCCGGATGTGACGTAACTACTTAGAGTCTATTGGCAGCCCGAGAAGCGCCCATGTAGTCGCCTGCACAAGACTAGATGACTAGTTGCCAGCGATATCGCTTTAAGCCAGAGATAAATTCTCTGCTGTACTGTGTGCCGGGCCTAATGATGAGTTCATAATACGGGTAATAGAGTACAGACATGTAAGCTTGTACAGTAGTCCTGGACACAATATTAGAACACGTGCACATATAACGTATACTTTAGATCTGCTAGTATGCATATGAGTATTAAACCATAGATTAAAGACCTTACGGAAGGTCTTTAATCTATGATTAATCCTAACTTTCTTTTGTATTCTCGTTCAATGAAGGCGTTTCTAATGGCTTCATAGTACCCCCGGTATCGGAAACAAATATTTGTCTAAAGGCTTCATAGTATCGTATAATTTGAAACAAATATTTGTTGTATGGAGGAAGCAGAGAAAGTAGCTCTGGTGAACAGCGAAGGTATTATAAAGTAATTAGCTGTTTGCCAATCATAAGTTTAATTGTACTACTTTCGAGTAATTCAGCGTTCAGCTTGTCTATTGAGCTTTGGCATTTGTGTATTTTGATTTCCTGTTGGTTGTTTAGGACTCAAGGCAGCGGGTATTTATTGTATTGATCGGTGTATAGTAGTATTAGAATGTGACAGCATGCCTCGAGCTGATATTATTTTTAAAATACATGCGTACTAAATATACGTAGGGTACATGTTAATTCACTTAGAACGAAATTTGATTCATATCCTCGGTATGTCGCCGTAGCTTGGTTACTATTATGGCACGGTGCCTCCAGCCAAATTCCTCGTCTCTTAGCGCCGTAAAAGGTCTATACATGTAGTATTGAGGCCGGGTGTGAGAGAAGCGAGCAGAAACGCTTTATAGTTATAGTGAAGTTATACGTGAATTCACATTGCTCATGACGCAGTAGGAAAAGGAACAACGGACTCGCACGTTACTAGTAAGTTAGTCGGTCAGAGTGGTTTTCGATTTCATGAAACAGTGGCTGTGCCAGTGGTATCGAAGTTGGATATCAGAATACTACCGAAGACTGAGAGACAAGCTTGGTAGGGTTTTTGCGGACTCAGGACCCGTCGACTATTTGTTATTATTTCTAGACACCGTTTGTGCATTGGGAGTTATAGGCCTAGTCCTGGGGACCCGACTGATGGCTGTACTATCAATTTTCTAGATGTCTTCAGTGGTGTTGTATGTCTACCTGGCAAGTATGACATCATATTAGATTCAGCAATACACAAGTGCAGAATCGGTCAAGGAAGATCCGGCATGCAATGAGACCAGCTGTGGAAGCAAAATTAAGGTCAATTGAGAATAGTGGAATGGTTGTACAAGTCGACACCCCAACTGAGTGGATTAGTAACATCACAGCAGTTTCGATAGCTGCTTCAGTGACTATAGTATTCACACTGTTGGGTAACAGCCCGATGGTTGAATAAACAGGACTGAAGGACAATATTACGTTCACTGGGATTACTCCAAACAGAAAACCAATTCTGCTTACAATTCCTAGTGAAGTCTCATTCAGCTGCAGTGGTATTGTGTATGGAAGAGTATATGGATAGTGTTTGATGTCAGGAAGGGTAAGCCTAAATGGCAGTCACATCTTCATTAAATACCACACTAGTACCTGTACAACAGCAGAGGGGATTAAGCCAGATGTAGCAAAAGTGGCAGCAGTGAAAAGCATACAAAGTCTGCCCAAGAAGTGTGCAATGTTTAACGATTTGTCTAGGTTTCTCCATAAGTTGTCCAGTTTGTCCACTCATTGCGACAACTGACAGAAGGAAGTGCAGAATTCAGCTGGGAGGGAAGAGAACAAGCAGCGTTCGAGGAGATTAAAGTACCTAATCAGCAGTGTCAAGAATCCGGTAGTCATCCAGTGTAGTTGGGATTGGGAGCTACTCTTTTACAGGCCAGTAGAGCTTCAGCATCTAATTCACTCACAAAGATTGAGAAAAACTATGTGGCATTGGAGCTGGAGTGCTTAGATTGTTTTTGCTTGCCAAAAGTTTATTCACAGCTAACCAGTCAGAGTAGAAACTGATCATAAACTGCTAGAAGTTATTGCCAAGAAGTCTATATTATCATCTTGCCTTAGGGTACAAAGGATGTTGTTACAGTTGAAATGAATGTTTATTTGCCACAGGTTGTCACTCTAGAGCACCAGGAGAGCAGCTGGGTAAAGCAGAAGTGTTCCAACTAGTGGATCAAGGATTAGCTGTGATTCAGGAAAGGACTTCATTCCTTTCAATGACTCAAAGGATAGCAACTGTGAAAGGTGTAGCAGTTTAGGGTCATGAATAAGCCACACATCGACAGATCATTTGCCAAGGATGGCCACCCGACATAAACAGGTTTCTACCACTCTGAAGGCCTATTGGAAATTTCGTGACACAATGACCGTGCAAGATGGCATTGTGTATAAAGTTGGCCAAGTAGTTGTTCCAAAGAAATTTTCTCCATTGGTTACACTCACGTCATCAAGGTTTACAATTGACACTGAGGAGAGCCAGAGATGCTGTGTATTTACCTGCAATGGTGGAGAATATCAGGGTTAACTGTGATTTGTGTGAGGATGCACCTGCTCCAAATAAACCATGAGAGAAAGTGGACATGGACCTTTTTTTGTTGGAACAGGAAGGACTGCATGGTTATACATGTACATATAGTAGATTATCTCACATACGTATTTGATATCTGCAAGCTTCAGCAGACAACCGCAGCCTCAGGAACCAGTTACAGTACACTCACATGGTGGCCCTCATTCTTATCTCGGGAGTTCCAGGCATTTGCGGAAGCATGGGAATTTGAGCACATCATGTCATTGCCCTATCACCAGCCAATCAATTGGGAAAGATGATAGTGCAGTTAAAGATAGCCAAGCGATTTTTAAAGACTCATACATAGCATTGTTGGAAGTGTAGAATACCATATGGGATCCACTCCTAGTCAGAGGCTGTTCTCAACCATGGAGCTATTGTGGTAAGTGACCTAAGCTATAGCCACACATTGAAGATGACATATGCAGGAGGAAAATAGCAAGGGGAAGGAGGAGCTGCGGTTGGAGGAGCCAGTATTAGTTTATGACGTGCAAACAGAAGTCCGGTAGGAGGGGCTTGGATTAACTTTGAGATCAGTCTTACATTGTGGGTGTTTATGGTGAGATTTTGAGGAGAAACCTTCCTAAAACCTTCCATTCAATGAAGAAACAATGGAGGAAAATTCTAAGAATAGGAAATTAGAGAAGGGGAAAGTGACAGGAATTTAAAGGAAAGCACTGAATGTGGGATGGTGCCACAACAGAGTGAGGGGAAAAAACAGGAGGAAAAGCCTTCAAGAAATACATTTTGCTCCATGCAATTCTTGTATCCCCTGGACTTCAGTTATGAGAAGTGGTAGAGTGATACACAGACTTTGGAAAGTGATAGAGGGGGGGGGGGGGGGGAATTAAAACAGGATCACTTGTGTATCATGTGATCATTGTAGTGTATTCACGGTGATTGTAGTGTACATGTGAACATGTACCAGTGAATATGTCAAGATACAAATTACATGCCTCAGAAGATTAAAGTCAATATACATGTGTAGATGTGCTGTATTATAGGAGCGGACTGAAGTGGTCTGGGAGTGAGTTTAGCTCTCAGAAGTACCACAGTGTGTCAATCTGTGCATGGACTAAGTGCCTACATTTATTATCATCTGTAAGCATGCTATGCTTGGCCACTACAGTTTATTGTAGCCTTGGGTAAGAACAATGCCACTAGTGAATATTTCACATACATTGTGTACAAACTATCAGATAAAAATAAGATTTCTTTAGCTTGCTGGCCTACCAAGGAATACAGTGATTGCAATGGCTAGTAGTTCTGCGCAAAATCTTGGTTCAGCTTTACCAAATTTGTTCATATGTAT
This sequence comes from Spongilla lacustris, assembly GCA_949361645.1. Lineage (NCBI taxonomy): Eukaryota > Metazoa > Porifera > Demospongiae > Spongillida > Spongillidae > Spongilla > Spongilla lacustris. The sequence continues at coordinate 3,761,854 of OX442435.1, forward strand.
ATGTACTTTTGAAGCAGTTTGATGCGTGCACATTTGTGCATGTACATATACATGTGTGGTAGAACAACCCGTCACATTTTTGCTTCCTGATAGCAGCTGATCAAGAACCTGATTCTGCATCAGACAGCAAGTTATCGAAAGTGAAAAAATGGCTTTGTGAGGTCAGTACATTTGATTTAAAAAAATGCTAACAAAGAAATGTTCATATGGCATACTTAATATATGTACTTCAAATGTGATGCACTTGCATATGCTTATGGATCTGATATTTGTCCTTGTAACATGGCGAGTAAATACTCAAATAACTCCCTATGTAGGATTAGAAGTGCTGTGAATATGATTAGTAAAACACTATATCAGATATTTGGATAGAGGCGATGAATATATAAAATGTAGTGAAACTACAGAGAGCTCAGAATACGGTCTGCAAATGAACCCAAACCCAGAAAGTAATTCCTTCTCCTACTTCTACAGTTTGTTGCATTGCAAAAATAGAAGTTGAAATAAGCAGAAGCATTAAAACACACAAGTATGACTTTCTGTAGCCTGGGAATTATGCCTGACAATACACATAAAGTAATTTCTATCTCTAACACATAATGTAATTCATTTGTGGTTGATACTGAAGGAGGAGGGATACAAGTCCAGGTGTGTGGTTGCTGTGTCATCCTGGGAAGGCTGAGGTACTCCTGCCAATGCAAGGTTTTGATCTTCTAACCATAATTATTAACATGTATTTATTACTAGTTGTTAATAATCTGATATGCCTAAGCTTTTATGCGCTTTTAAGTGCATGGGAAAAAAGGACTAAGATACATGTATAGTATATGCCTATTTTGGATCGGGATGCAACAGGATATCACCATATAGCCGCCTTGTGCAATTTGTATTTCCCTACATCTGATAGGATGCGAAATAGGCATATAAATATGTATCTTTGCCCTTTTTTCTATGCACACCTAAGCATAGCTTAGGCATATTGGATTGATTAATAATAAATGCATGTGAATAATTATTAGGATACCAAACAATACGCTCCTGCCACATGCCCAACATGATTCTGATCCCTAGTGACCACCGCATTGGTGCCTGTGCTCATCTATCTGTATGCCGTGTCAACACATAATATAGCCATGTTAACTCCAGTTCTTTACACTGCCTAGCCAGTTGATAGTACACAGAGCCAGTTGACCCAAGAACCAGCTGTTCTGAGAGCCAGTTTCTCCACCACATATACTATAAATACCACTATATTTAGAGCAGGTGAGCCTACACCTACTCCCGAAAAAAAAACACATGGAAAAACCTTCTGAAGGACAAAAGCAACTTTGTGTTGGGGCGCAAACATATAAACTGTTCAAAAAGAACAAACAAACACCACACCAACAGATGACTTCCATGTTATGGCCACCAGCATATCAGCTGAACATCAGTCAAGGCTCAGTTGTGTACAAACTCAAAAACATATCTCTTACAAAAAAGTAGGACACAGTGTGCATGTATAAAATGCTTAGACTGGCTTGATACAACACTCCATTCCTTATTAATCCTTGATACCATGTGACAACAACTTCCACCCAATCACCATTTAGGTGGAAGCTTATTTCAATTCTTTCAATTGACAGGAAATATATGCTGCGAGTGAGTCATTTCAATAGTGTAAACCTTCCCAGGATGACAAAGCAACCATAATGTGTTTCTAGTTTGTACATATGCATTAGACGAGATATATATTCGAAAAGTTCATTTACACAAGTATTATGCCTTTAAAAAAAAAAACATTCTAGATAAGCATAAGAAAAGAAATGATGCAACAAGAAAATTGAATCAAATTAGTTTAGATGTAGGAGGCAATGATTGAGTAAACAATGAAGGGATTACAGCAAATCTTCTTTATAAAATCATTTTGCAATATATTGTTTCTTTAGTTGTCTACAAATCTTACATCTGCATGTATTTGACTAAACTGTGACTCTATGTATTGGATTCAGATAAATACCCTCACACCATTAATCCTAGACCTTCCTGGTCCATATACCTTTGGACAATTCATTATTTTGTATCAACCCACATGTTTGCAGCACATAACTATAATACATATAATTTGCTACCAGTCTACTGCTCATTTACTCTTATTTACTGAGGTTAATATTTGTACTGCATCATGCATGTAAAGATAACAGTCAAGATTTTTATTCACGAGAACTCGGCTGGTCAACTAGGTCACAATTATAATTAAAAGTCCTGGGCCATAAAAATTATTATGAAGATACATCAACCTACATGTATATGTATTGCAACATTAATGTAACTTAGGCAGGCATAGTCATTCTTCATGAAGAGTTATCATGCTCCCTCACTAGCCTCTTTATCACTGGCAATATCACTTCAACCATAAGGTTCCATTCTACTACTCCTATTTTCCTCATGCCCGAAGGCTGGTAGATTTAGATTTCTACACATGCAACACAATAAAACCTGCACCAGACCTTGTCTAGATCCCCCCTAGTGAAAATAAACTTTGGTATGTGCTTAATTTATTAATATGCCACTTTGGGTGTATATTTGTTAATTGCACATGTAAGAGAAACATGAAGTATATTGTGATGTGGCGGTCAAACTAAGCAGCAATATCATGCAGTATAGTAGAGAGCTTTATATTGAAGCAAAGTTTTCACCTGATTTGCACTGTTTAGGGCTTCAATTTTACAAGTTAAAGAATTATATCTGGGAGTTAATTTGAGTACCATATGGATTTTTGTCACACTAAAGTCAGTTTATGTGACAAAAGAAACTTTTAGAATATTTCTTCCTCAAGATATATGTTTGTTAAGTTTTCCCCCCCCTTTTTACATGGATCGAGTCAACGTGTGGTTGCAAAACAAACGATTAATATATTAAGCTCACTCAATTCTGGTAGAAACGGGGGGGGGGGGGGGGGGGAACTTAAGAAATAATCAGTACAGAACAGAACATATAATAAATATATGAAAAGTGGTTTTGGATGTCTCATACACTATAGAAATCAATTTAAGTGAAAACAAAAATCAATGTGGTACAAAATTATTTTGTATTGAAGCCCTAAATACTGGTAAAATCTTTACTTTAATATTGCAGACAAAAAAGTTCTGTATAGTAGTGCATGGACCATTTGTCCATAAACGCCACACCAGAATTTACTTCCTAGATGCTGTCGCAGTCCTTAGTGATGTGCGTGTAACACATTTGGAAAAACACAAGATATGTCTATTTTTAGGACTCACAACTGCACTACTGCCTTCATGCACACTGTATATTGCTTGCTTCCACAATGTGTACATGTACATTTCTCTCTTTTTTTGCCTTTTAATTCACACATGCAATTTATTACGTACAATGAAGAAAGCCAAAAGTGGCAAGAGATTTCCGTTGTCAGTGTTCTTCATTGTTGGCAATGAATTCTGTGAAAGGTTTTCCTACTATGGCATGAAAGGTATGTATATATACTGTGCTTTTGTGGCTTGAATGGCACATATAGGATATGTAGCAAGGCACTCATGTTAGGCTGAGGTTAAATTGTGTACACACATATACTACATGTATATAACATCAATGGCATGGGCTATACAGGTTTTTTTTGGCTCTTTTTTACCTTTCTTTTGAGATTGAATCAAATTGGCTTCTCTAAAGAGTTAGTTTTCAAAGTTGGCAGGGTAGGGAACAAAACGAATCCCTATGATACATTTACTGTTTATATTTCTATTTCAGCTGTGCTAATATTATACCTAACAACACAATTAAGATTCAGTGATGATAATGCCACAGCCATATACCATACCTTTACAATGCTTTGCTATTTCCTGCCTCTTCTTGGGGCCATCATTGCTGACAGCTGCCTTGGAAAATACAGGTAAGCACCATTATCATTGTATGAGCTGTTTTAGGAAGATGGACCTTCTGGAGGGGTAATTGTACCAGAATACATTTGATAATAATTGCTTCTGTTACTTTTGTGAATATTATTTAAATTAGTTATTGGTTTGGGGGAGACGATTATTGAATTGGTAAGCTTGGTACATGTAACTGTTAAATGTTAAATTGGCTTATTAATTGGCATTCAACTAACTTAAATTGGCTGATTTGTTGTACATAATTAGGCAGCATTAATAATGAATTGAAATAAGCGATAAATGGTATGATAAACTTGCACATAGTTTGTCAGAGTGTTATCACATGTACATGTATTTAGTGCCTCCATAGTGTATTTAAATTAGCTTTGAAAATCTAAAATTAGATGTCATATTATTGTAATCTGCTAGTGGGAACTTAATTAATAGAGTTAAAGATTCTTTATTGCTAATGTGCGTTCGTTCATATTTGTGGACTTTCATTTTGTACAGGACAATTGTAAGCATTTCTATTATCTACGCTGTGGGAAATGTCATCATGGCTATCTCTGCAATCACATTTGGCAATGGGGACTCAAATGCTGCTAACATGTATGTACACGTACATGTACATAGACGCTACTTTTGAAACTGATGTGATATGCATGCATTTAATGTACATTGTGTACTGAGAATGGTGCATGTACATGTATGTATTCTGTATACCATTGTAACATTTAGTACAGGGAAGGAAAAATAAATTAATGTTTGCATTGATGTATGACTAATTAAATATTCAATGTCCTAACTAGGCATTTACATTGTACATGTACCATTTATTAGGAGACATTGCACAGAGCTCGCTTTTGTAGGATTATGCCTAGAATGTGGTATGGGATAGTTTTCAAGAAATATTCATGTATTTGTATGTTTAAAAATGTATTTCTGAAAGTCTACAAATAATAGGACAGGTCATCATTGAGTTAAAAAGCATTGAATTCAGTGCATTGTTGACTTTTGTTTTGTTTGTTTCTGGAAAACAAATTGCAAGTTTCAATCCAGCTTTCAGGACAAGCCAAAGAAGGGGAAAGGTTACATTAATGATAATGATTTTGAATGACAATGATTTATGTGCACATGTGTTACACAAAGGCAAGTAATGGCATACGGATATGCACTAATATACTGCCCAGTCGGAAAGGAGACAAGTTCACATTGTGTAGTCTAGACCTAAATTCCAAACATGAATAACTCTGACCGAGAAAAAGTTTGAGCAAAAATTATGGCATGGTGATGATGACACAGGACTAAGTTTGTTTCCTCTTGTAGCATATGTTGAAAAATTGAGGCTTAATCATCAACATCTACAAGGTTTTTAACATTAATTCATTGCTTCTATATAGATACATGTAATGTAGTGATGTGTGGCCTGATCATCAAATGCCATTTTGTAGAGTGGAGCAGATTCCAAAATAAAAATAATAATAAATTTGCATCTTAAAACCTGCCCATCACATACTTGTACAACATTATGCAATTACATTTACATGTTTACTCAAATGACTATTTTGTGTCGATTCTGGCAATGGACAATTTTTAGCAGTGAAAGTGTTTTCCAGGCATAACATTGTTAGGGTTTGGATGGGTTTTTCACGTTTAACAATAAAAATGATATATAATAAACTTTGGTGCCCAATACAGAGGCAGCATTGCCGTGCTGTAGTGCAATGGAAACTCTCTGCCTTCTCCAGAGAGTGTCTGCCTCTGTATTGGGCACCACAAGTAGCGTGTAATTTATATAGTGTAACCCTGTGTATCCAGTACCATTTATATATTGTATATTACTCCTCTGGAAAAATATATATTATAATAATAGTAATTATATTTGGGACAGTTTCCAAGAAAAATTGCCTCTGTGTATTATGTTCTAAAAATGCTTTATGTTTGAATTGCTATAACTTCCAAATAGCTATCAATTTTCATTTTTCAGCACATCATAAAACACTTTCATAATTCTCAATGGGAACTCTGTGATATAATTGTGAGGTCTGATACTTAGCAGGGATTGAAACTGCTGTAACTTTTGGCAGGAGCATTGAATATGCATCAAAATCCATTTGTGCTTAGAGGAGTCCTTAGCTATAGATTTATCTTACATGTATGTCATCCTTTTGGAGATATAGCTGAACAAATCCCGCTGCAAGATGATGTAGTTTCTGTGGTTTGTCTAAATCATTGTAGCAGGAAAACATACAATTACATACAGTTTGTTACACTGTACATGTACCTCCATAAATGGCACGACAAAATCAGCAAACAGAACAATATGAATGGATGTTGAAATGAAAATGCCAGTGATAAAGTAATGTAGGTTTTGATCACTATGGTGTACTAGGCCTCATAATTAATAGCACAGATTGAATGCAAGGCCCAAAAACATGTTTTTTACTGTAGATAAATGAGTGTGTTATGATATGTTGAAAATAGAAACTCAATAGCTTAACAGTAGTGAAGTTATAGTCATTCAATGCAAAGCAATTTAGACACAAGCAAAGTGTAATTTTTCTCAGAAATTGTGCCAATCACATATGTATTAAAATAAATATTTATGCTTGCATGCTGTTATGCATATTTGCATGTGTTTTGTTTGTGTGTGTGAGTAGTGCACTGGCTGCTATTGGACTCATTGTAATTGCTTTTGGTACTGGAGGGATCAAACCCTGTGTTGCTACATTTGGAGGAGATCAATTTAAAGAAGATCAGGTATTAATATTAAATTGTTTATATTTCTGTAATCTGATTATGTAGGGTGTATAAGTGCATCTTTATTGGTCTGTGCCCACGTTTCCTCACATTGAAATGCACTAAAAGTACACATGAATTTGACTGACTAAAAGCAATTATGTACATGTACATGTAAATGTCAGTACATGTATGTACACATACGAATATAAATGTTGATGGTACTAAGCATGTACATGAATAGTCAGGGACTGCTATTGGAACAGGCTTTGGTGCTTATATGTACATGTACTCTCACACAAGTACTACACAATGCCTATTTTTTACTTGAAAAATGTTATATGACTTTGTAATTTGGGCTGTTTCACTTTTAGGTGGAGATGTTGCAGCATTTCTTTTCTATATTCTATTTTTCTATCAACGCCGGTAGTACAATCTCTACCCTGGTTACACCTGTCCTTAGGAGTGAGTCTTGATGATGCTTCCCATAACATATACATGTATATCTAATTGTACTGACTTTTCATCCTTTCTGCATGTATTTGTACAACTTTGAATGATTTCCCTTCATTTTGAGAAACATCATTTTAGTAAACAAATGAACATGTGTAGGATAGCATTACCTTAGTGCATTAAGCAAAGATGTTGCGATTGATGCTATACACACCTGTCATTTAATCTGGAATGGTTTTTGTAGCTGTACTTGACATGAAAAATGCAAGGCAATAGTTAAATACTTAGTGGTTTTTTCTACCATGTTACAACATTATATGCTTTGGTGGAAAGGAATGCCATTCTAAATGTAATGTTTTCATATTTGTGCAAAAACATAGTTGTAAGTCTAGGTGGTGAACTAGAGTTAATCATGATGTGTTCAATTCCTCATGCCCTGTGATGCAGCCATAGAGCTAGCTAGTAATACCACAACTGCATTGTGCTTGTAGAAAGTGATTGACATAAATGCGTGTAAGATGAATTACCTGTACTAGTATGCGAAAATGAAAATATTTATGATCAGCTGCATTGGTGGATGGACAAAGGCTATAGGAGTGTCACCCTTTTTAATTGAAAGATTTTATTATTTGAGAACATGCCAAACTAGATGATGTGAAGTGTTTTGGTCAGAATCAATGTTTTCCACTGGCATTTGGTGTTCCAGCAATACTGATGATCACGGCAGTCGGTAAGTGACTGTAGCTGATGATTTGGGGCTGCTCTCTGAGTGTATCACACACATTATCAGTCTACATGTATACAATTATATATATATATATTATAATTATATAATAAATTATTATATAATGATAATACTGATTTGTGTACTCAGCTAGCCAGAATGTTTTAAAATATCTGCTTGCAATTTTTTTTACATGGTATATTCATGTATTTATACTAACTATGTGCACTGGTATGTGCATTTCATTTTTACCTTCAAAATAGCAGTTTCTGTATTTGCTTTTTGCCTTCTTGCTTCTTTTTATCAGTGATATTTGTGATTGGAACTCGATTTTATAATATCAAGAAACCTAACAGAGAATCTGCTCTGCTTTTCTACCATTTAATTGCAAGTATTGTGGTATGCTGGTTTATGTTAGCATAGCACTGTCTTAACCTATGTGCACCTGAATGGATGTATTTTATTAAGGTGGATTTGAAAATGCAGAACATAAAATAGTTTGTAATAAATAAAAAAAGCAAGCATTTGTATAAAATGATTCAAGCAAGTACATTGTATATTGTTTGACAATGATTTCAAGCGCAAGGATCAACTGCTTTGCATATGATGATACATGTACTAATATTGGATCATGTGGTATATGTTTTGGCATTTAATGCTCACTGGGAAGGATAATTATATTTGACATTGAGGGTTTGTTAATTTATTTTCTTTAGTGAAATTTAAAACATTTAAAACTGTAGGTGACTTGCACACGTGCTATACATGTGATTAGTGCTTGTTTGACTATATTATGAAATTGTGCACATTTAATATTAGCAGTGTTATGATTTATATTTTTCCTGTACACAGGAATGAAAATGTGGCATGTGTACAAATTTACAAACCTTATTATGTCCTTTTTAGGTTGCAATTTACCATCGTTTGAAGCAAGGCAAGGATGCTACCTATCAGTTTTTTCTGCAACATGCTAAGCCAAATTACGATGTAAATAAATTCTCCTCATTTACAATGTGTCTCAGTTGAATATTTTAAGTATCTCTCATATTTGTAGGACAAATTTCTGTATGATGTCAAAATGGTCCTGAGAGTACTAGTGATGATCCTTCCACAGCCTATGTTCTGGGCTTTGTCTGAACAGCTGGTAAATGTTTATTTTTAAACATTGAGCAGTATCTTGTATCAGCATATGAATTTATGATCATATGGACTTAAAAGTTTATACCGTTGCCCTTGCATAATCCACCTTATCATTAGTTACAAATGTCTAGTATACACAGTAATCGTTATTATTGAATATTCATATGCATAATAAAGATTTAGTATTTACTAGGTTGAGTTAGTAGTGATTTTAGGCAACGATTTAGGAATAATAATATCAGTAGTTACCTATATAATGTGTGATCAGAAGTAAAAAACAATTCTTCAAGTTTATGCATAATATAAGTAATAATCAGGTAGCATTTTGTCGTCTTGGTATGTTTCCTTTCTCAATTCCATCCAAACGAAACTCAAATATTAGAGACAAAAGTACAACAAATGATCACTTGCAAACTTGATTGTAGTTTCCCATCTAGATCTTTCTAAAATTCACATGCAGGTGATACACAATAATTCTTTACTTATATTGTGTATCACATCATCAGATCAGGTACATTTATATATAAAAGCTGAACCTAAATTGTATTATATCACAATGACTGATGTACCGGTATATGGAAACTACAAAATTTATCAAATTTCAATCTATACTCTAAGGTAAAGATAGGAGAAATAAGCATTCGCACTCACACATACATTTATGCTATGATTTAGCAAAATAAACACAAATTGCCTATATGTAATCACAGCATAGGGTGTTGTCTCTATGTTCCTTAGTCAACACTACTTAACCATGAATGCAGTCAGTCAGTGACAGTTGTGAAATGAAAGTGGCCCTTGTCTCAGTCACTGGATGAAAGAAAAAAATATGAATGCTAATGTGGTAAAGTCTAACTTCTCTACATAGTAAATATGCAGCCATACATGTTTATTTACTATGTAAAAAAAAACTATACATGTAGGAAGTTAGACTCTCTGTCATTGTACTTTAAAATAGTATTCACATGAAGGAAATCCTCAGTTTGGGTTAATACATTACTGTTAAGCCATGCAAAATGGATTTTTAGTGATAAAGTTAACAGTTGGCAAGGTGTCCTGGAAGTAATCCCATCCATATTCACATAGTCGTGCTTCTAAAACACAAGGAGGTATATGTCTTTCTCACTGCCATCAAAGTGTCAAATGGCTTTTAAGGGACCCCTAGTTTCTGAAGTCATGCAAATATGCATGCAAATAGCAGGTAGGTAAAACTGTCATTGGTTTGGAATCTATCAAATAAACTTTCACATGACTCAAAATCGTAATACAGACTGTTTATTATTTTCCCAAGAAGCTGTATTGGTGCCTTAAAAACCATTCCACTTACCGAACATTTGCTGAAAAGTGAAATTTATCTGAAACACCATTCCGATAACAGGCATTAACCTATATCTGTGTGGCTCTTTGAAAACTCGTTTAGAATATACTTGCATCTAATTCAGTTATCCCACTATGGTTTGTGGACTATTTTTAATACCACGAATAACAGAATAAGATGCCATGCAGCACTGTGTTTATTGTGACATTATGACATTATGCTTTCTGTGAGCACTGTGTGAGAGAATTTGAACAACACAATGCAATTGTAAGCTTGAATGAATTTCAATCTAAATCGAAATAACAGTGCTAATATTGTGTGACTCAAATGAATGTCAAATTCTAGTTACTTTAAATTGAATATAATTGCTTGGACTGTTAACTATGGGGCCGGGTGCATCCATTTTACATGTAAATCTTAGTCCTGGTTGCATAAAGACAGCAGCTATTTTACCACACAGAATGATTATGTGGTAATTTTTCTTTATTAGGGCTCTCGTTGGACCTTACAAGCTGTTAAAATGGATGGTCGTTTGGGTGCAATAACAATCACACCAGATCAGATGCAAGCATTGAATCCGATTCTAATTCTTGTTTTTATACCCATATTTCAATTTGTGGTCTACCCACTGTTCAAAAAATGCCATCTTCTGGAAAGGTTAGTATACATGTAAATAACTTAGTACGCATGTAAATAGCAATAAGTGTTGAGATGAATGAGCAAGGAAACTAGTTGATTGTGTGTATACTGATAGTATAATATGCATCTACATGTACCAGAATACAGGACATGACCACACTCCTAAGTTCTTTTATCCTTTTCAACTTGTTTTAAATACCATCCTTAATTAACTTCAAATTCTACTCACACACCTACTTATTTTTACTACTTTCATGGCCATACACACAGGGAATCAGACCATATTTTCAAGTACAGTACAAAATTTATTAAAATCAATGTTATAAAGCCCAATGTTGCCATCCCAGTTACATGCATCAAGCAAATGCTGATACACATCCGTGCAAGTTGTATATATACTGCATGTCACTCACATGCTGTTAATTGTACGGTACATGTACACATGTATACATGTACATGTATCTCCATTGGAATGCAGGCATGAGGGGATATCAAATGTCCTCTATTCATCTAATTTCTAGTGAAACATTCATGCCATCCATTTTATTTTCTGGTTTATTCATTCTCAAATGTTTCATTCAATACATGTATTATCTGTATTTTATCGTTAGGCAATTACAGCGAATGGTTGTAGCAATGGCAATAGCAGGATTGGCATTTGTGGTAGCAGGGTTTGTGGAGCTGAAGGTTCAGGCAGATAATCATTTACTCTCAGCTGGGCATAGCAAAGTTGTGCTGACTAACACAATACAGAGTCCTGTTACCGTGGTGTCATCTGACTTCAATAGCACTTTGAATGAGGTATATTTGGTTGCTTATTTGGCAGTGTTCATACAGTTACATGCATTAACGTTACCGGTATGCAAACACAATATTAATATATGTTTTGCATTTGTGTATTCCTACACAATGTACATGTCATGAATGCATTTACTATTGTGCTGCAACCTTATTTAGTGTGATACTGGTAATATAACATCATATTTATTCTTATTGTAATTGCCACTTTTGCATTAAATCGCAATTTCTCAGCTTGATTATGAATAATACAACATATGTGTGGTGTTCCACAATCAAGGAAAATTGTTTATATATAGATGTACTAACCACAAACAAAAATGATTTGGGGTAAAATGCTGATTTAACAAAAATTAAAATCATAATTCCAGACACAGAATCCAAACATTTCTTTGAATTAGAATTTCAAGCTATGTAATATAAAATTCAAACCGCTGAAACAAGATACCATGACCATATATTTCAAGTTAATTTTAATCTTAGGGTGGGTAGGGCAGTTAGAAGCTGCAAACTGTCTTGGATTAACTACTTCCATATATCAAATTTTAAATTTTGATTATTTTGATTATTTTTGCAATGTACATGTACATATCTCTTAATTAGGAGGGTTTTGGGGATTTTAAAGTTAACTTTTGCTGTTAAAAAATGATCAGTTAATTAACTGTTTGTGGTTCATTTTCCTTGATTGTGGTACATCCTCTATAAATGTATACATGCATGTCTATAACTAAATTTTGGACCTTGCTATCCACACATTGTTCTGATATTTATTCTATGGAATGCATGTGTTTCATTATCATTTGCAGCTGACAACCTACTCTTTTCAACCAAAGCACCTTGGTGATTATCGCTTTAATTTCAGTATGGATGGAGCTGAAAACACAAGCTGTGTGTTCGATATACAGAGCCAAAATATTACAGAGATTGTTATTACAAAAGCATCAGGTGTAATAACCTGTGGAAATGTAGGTACAGTTTGTGTCAAATTTTTTTTTACAATCTTTTGTTTCAGTCAACTCATACTCAAGATCCAAAGATGTCAAATTTGTCAGCTATTGTCAGGTTAAATGTGCTGTAAATAACCATGAGAAACATATAAGTACATGTGTATTCATTGTATTAAGATGTTGATAATGTTATGTATCTACCTCATTACATGCAAGTATAGAGAGTATTATGTCTTTAACTCTCCCTTTTTAGAATTTTCAACACCGTCTATGGAGCAAATGTTGCTCTATTCATACTTGATTCTAAAAATGTTTCTGAGAACTTAGCATTTTTGGATACCTCACGTGTGTTCACAGTTAGTACAGAAAGGTATACTCAATGTTTTATTTTGTAGTTGTGTATATGATTATATTACACATGTACTTATATATATGTATATTCCACTCTAATTTTAGGTAGGTATGTGTGTTGTATTGTTGAATTATTAGAATGTACGGAAACATAAAATTTATCCCTATTGTCATCACCTTAGCTTTTTAGGTTGAATATGCTTATGTAATTTGTGTCATGAAGGAGCAGGAGACTTTCTAATTAACTCATTTTGTATTACACTAAGGTAGAATATTTTTTAGATCCTCATACATGTAAGTCTGTAAGCTCCTCCATGTATTTTATTTTCGAATTCAAAGACATGCACAGTTAGCGAAGTATGTACACGGGCACTGAAAGTGATGGAAACTTCTGCCAGCTTGTTATTTTCTATAATGATGGCTAGAGACAGTCTTGATAAATCATTTATCATTACTTACCAATATTATATGACCAATTAGATATTCAGTGAATAACAAATTCTAGAACTAAACTACATTTAAACTGTGGGAAATCATTACGGATATTGTCCCATATTAAAATCATTATAACATTGTATATACACGTATGTGAAATGTAGTACCCAACATTGTGTATACACGTATGTGAAATGTAGTACCCATGGAAAGTTTCTTCCTACATGGTACAGAATTTTGTCATACTCAATTACATTCAATCAAAATGGCAGCCTAACACACACGGTATGTGAAAAGGGTAGTGTGGCTGGTATGAACATGTTGCTATGTTTGTGTTGTGTTATTATATTGTTTAGACTGGATCTTTGCCATCATTTAGTAAAAATGGTGTGTATTCAATTATCTTAAGAAATATTTCTGGATCTGAACAGGTACTAATTTGTTAAATTTTATATGTATCTGGTTTTGGTGATAAGTGGTATTGGTGATTCCCACCTATCCATTTTTAATGAAGTACTAGCATTTGCTTAAATGTTGCATATTAATGGTTAGTACCTTCAAAATGTGCATGTACTTATATACTGTTAATGCAAACTATTGCGAATAAACAAGTGGCAGTCCACCAATACCAGATATCACAGAAGGCATGTTTTTTTTTGGATATGATAAAGAGGTTTGACGATGGAAAAGTGATATTGGAATTTGCAGAACACTAGCATTCTTTGTTTTTTTATTGCTTAAACCCACAGGATATAGTGGTGGCATCTGTTGATAAGCCAAATTCTGTGTCTCTGTTTCTTCAAGTTCCAATGTACATTATCATCACAATAGCCGAGGTAATGTACTCCATCAGTGGCTTGGAGTTTTCTTACTCCCAGGCACCAGCAAGCATGAAGGCCATATGTCAGGCAGCATGGTTATGGACTGTGGCTTTTGGAAATCTTTTTGTTGTCATCATTGCAAAATCCAAGTTGTTTGATAATCAGGTATGTTTAAAAGTATCATTTCCATGTAAAATAGTATTTAAATTTTTCAGGCCAATGAATTTTTTTTCTTTGCTGCTGCTATTGGATTTGTGACCTCGATATTTGCTGTAATGGCTTTCTTCTACAAGTATGTTGATTTAAACAGCCCAGCTCCATACAATGAAGAATCTAAAGCATTGGTTGGCTCTCAGGACAAGATTAGCAATGTAGTTCAAGAAAGTGATTTTTAAAAATGTTTTGAATATATGCAAACTGCATGTATGTGTTTCTTTTTTTTCTTCTATGGCCCACACATGTGCTTATACAATGTGATTGCTGTCGAGTGCAATAATGTAATTAAAATAAATTGTGATAAACTTTACTTGCCTTTCATGATTTTTATCAAGTTTCTGAAAGACTATAGTTGTATAAATTTTTTTTAATACTAGTACTAACACATTTGTCATTTGTAAGACAGAAACTATGCTCTCTCCGATTGCAATGGGGTACACATAATGTACATGTATGTAAGTATGAAGCATGTGAGCTTGGCCACGCGGTGGCATGGATATATTTCCCTTGGGAGCCAGGAAATAGATCAGCCTGTGCACACAACACCTGGAAATGTCAACGTTGTGTATTTTGAACTGCTGTGTCATATTGGAAGCAGGTTGCTCCTGGACAGTTATGACCACACAGATGAAAGTGCAAGGCTCTGTTGATGGAAATTGTGTGCCTGTGTTTGTTCAGAGCAGTGTGTTTTAGTTACTTCCTCATTGGCTAAGTGAGTTTTTTTTTCCATTGAACTGGTGTGGGCCTACCACTGTAAATAAGTTAGCCCCTGCTCTCTGTATATTGATACAATGAGCAGAGAATCAATCAGTACAAAGTCAGCTTGGTCCAGCACCACGTTTGCTGTGCCTGCATAGTCTGCACTCTGTGCAAGGCTAATCCCTGACAGAAAAGAATAATTGATAGTATGGCTGGTCTCTAGTTTCTTAGTATTCTTTGTTCAGTTTAATATGCACAAGTAAACATTTCTCTATAGGTGGCATATAGGATTCAACTGACAATACGCTTTTCAGTCAAACATGTTTGGGGTATGGTTAGCTAACTATGGTACAAGTCTGGTGTGATTCGTATTGTCATTTTTTTTTTGTTGATAGGTCACAATTTATTACAAATTTATGACTTTATTCATGTAACATGCCAAAAAGTTATTAAAATCAATTAATTTTATGTAGACCTCTATTTTAGCAATGTTTTGGATATATTCAAATAAATCAGAATGTTTCAGGACTCAGAATATGCTCGACCGAGTTAACCGAGGTTTTGAAAATTTTGATTTGTCGTATATTAAAAGCTGTGCATTATAGGGTATACAAATGTATAGCAATTTTGCATACTCCAATGGGGAGAACACATGGGGAAAATAGCATGTCCAAACTAGACAATGATGCTAAAAGGGTGGCAAATGTATATACATGGAATTACCCTTCTGTGCTTTTTACACCACCATTGTCCAGTTCAATCCTATATGCCACCAACTTTCTCCTTGAGGTACTTGTTTCATATACATGTAAGTGTTTTTTCTCACAGTGGTAATGTAATACAGAAATTAGAGGAGAGGGGTCAGTGGTATGTGTATTTCTGCATCCAAAATTGTTCAATTTCAGGTTTTTTTGTTTTTCCACACAAATATTGGGGGGGTGGGGGTGTGCGCGTGATTAGTTCAAGCACTTCAAAGCATTTATCACAGATATCATAGATACATGCATGTACTCATACCAGCTATATATGCCCATCAAATTCATCAGATAAGTTTTTATGGTGATAGTTACAACAATTTGTTATTTAGTGGACGAATCCTCCACATGCACCTCTGTCACTCCCAACCTCCTCTCATGACATGGCCTCCTCTTAGTCTCGTACCCAGACCCTGATTCCCACAGCTGCGGATGGATTATATCACCGCTACGTGGAAAGAGGGTCTGGTGAACTGCTGTACTCAATTATGTCCCGCGATTAGGATGCAGTTACGATTTATGAATATGTTTAGCGTCAACACGAATGCAATTAGTTAATTGAATAATTAATTAACGCAACTGACAGAGGAGAAAGGACCAAATGTTTCCAAACAACGCTTCACTCGTTGTCCTTCCTCCACCGCGCATCAAATGCCCAAGGCAGAAACGGCTTAACAAAGTGACTCCCATGCCAGTTGCAAGACATACGAAGACATCCCGATCCAGTAGTACGTCTACGATGATTGGGAGGTGTTTGTCGTATGTGTAAAACAACCCTTACGTTCACCCGCTCACTTGATCGTTCGCCGTACATCCTCCATCACCATCGCAATTACCAATAACTCCCTAAAATAACTAAGGTATGCAATTACTCCATACCTCGAATCTGATTGGTTCCCCAACATTCTGGTGACCGTGGACAGAATTGAGTACAGCAGTTCACCAGACCCTCTTTCCACGTAGCGGTCCCATCCGCAGCTGTGGGAATCAGGGTCTGGGCACGAGACTAGACTCCTCTTCCCCAGCGGCCGCCTCTGCCTCTAAATGCTACTGTACTGGTCTCACCTCCAGCCGTGGCAGCCATGGAGGTAGTGGCAGCGCAGGCAAGGGTACTGGCAATGGGAGCAGCACTGCTGGTGGTCAGTGGTGGCAGGGGCATCATACACTGCACCTCACTATTCCTAAGAATAGCTTTTTCTTATACTCCACTACTGCATGAGAGTTGGGTTCATACAGGGTCAGTAGCTACATAGGAGAATGAAAGGGTTTATTACTAATATGACCTGTATGTACATTTGCCAACTAGGACTTTGCACAAAAAGTGTATGTGTTGCAAGGCGTACATGCAGTGTTAAAAAATAGTGCAGTCAAAATATAACAATGATCTCAAAAAAATGCATTGCAAACTTTTTAGTTACTACTACTGTAGCTAGATAGATCAGTGGAGGATCCAGGGTGTGTGTGTGTGTGTGTGTGTGTGTGTGTGTGTGTGTGTGTGTGTGTGTGTGTGTGTGTGTGTGTGTGTGTGTGCGTGTGTGTGTGTGTGTGTGTGTGTGTGTGCAGTGCCACACATGTACACATATCATGGATGCTATTACCCGGTACATACCTTTTAGTGGAAGTTTTTTATTTACATGGTTCCTACACTTCTTTTGGGATTGCTTTCGGGTCTTGTGTTGCACTCATTAAGCAAATCGGCTGGTACAGTGGACTGTGGCTGTTCAGGTGAGGCTGGTACAGTGGACTGTGGCTGTTCAGGAAAGGCTGGTACAGTGGACTGTGGCTGTTCAGGTGAGGCTGCACAGTGGACTGTGGCTGTTCAGGAGAGGCTGGTACAGTGGACTGTGACTGTTCAGGTGAGGCTGGTACAGGGGATTGTGGCTGTTCAGGAAAGGCTGGTACAGTGGACTGTGGCTGTTCAGGTGAGGCTGCACAGTGGACTGTGGCTGTTCAGGAGAGGCTGGTACAGTGGACTGTGGCTGTTCAGGTGAGACTGGTACAGTGGACTGTGGCTGTTCAGGAAAGGCTGGTACAGTGGACTGTGGCTGTTCAGGTGAGGCTGCACAGTGGACTGTGGCTGTTCAGGAGAGGCTGGTACAGTGGACTGTGGCTGTTCAGGTGAGGCTGCACAGTGGACTGTGGCTGTTCAGGAGAGGCTGGTACAGTGGACTGTGGCTGTTCAGGAGAGGCTGGTACAGTGCACTGTGGCTGTTCAGGAGAGGCTGGTACAGTGGACTGTGGCTGTTCAGGAGAGGCTGCCGCTGTTGGAGTGGACTGTGGCTGTGGAGGAGAATCACTTATAAGTAGAGCATCATCTAGCATTTTAAACCCCCACTGATTTTTCTTGGATGGAACTCCTTCAGTCTGCAAACACTAACACATTAAAAATATATACACTTTCCCTGTACCAGAATTGTTCAATCGGTAGACACCTTTTCCCAGATACGCATATGGCCCTAAAACCCTTTAACTAGTTTGTCTCCCTTTCGCTGATCTCTGTGACTATTATGCAACATTATTAAGCAGCCAACATCATATTCCTATAAAATGAAGAACTTACAATAAAGGCTGATCTGCTATACCTTTGGTTTTCCCTTCTTCCTAGCTTTCATACGAGTCTGTGCTGAGGAAACTGTGTGCTCGGCATCTGAAAAAATTTATTACCTGAGGGAACACATGTTTTTGAAAACTTCTTCGATGCAATTCTCATGAAATGGTTTAGTTTTACAGTGTTGCAGAAATGCTCTATTCACTTGTATTGGAAGAACTGCTTTTCTGTTCAACATATATAAAAAGGATTTTATGCACCAGAGTAATAATGAGTATACATGTATACATATCTATCCCATGAAAGCATACATCAAATGAGGCATGTATGGAAACCTTGTCATATTATTCCACATGCAGAGAGAAATGTATAACAATGTACCTGCACATACAATAAGCTCCAAATCAAAAATCAGTGTAGCATTCCATGGTCTTATAAAAATATAATGAGTGCTGTACCTGCCATACATCAGCTCAAATGGAGTGTGCATTGTGGATTTCTGTTTAGAGGTTATGCCCCCCGACATGGTAAAAATCAAAATAAACAGAGGTGATCTATACTCTTTAAAAACTGCATTGACTTTATCTATAAGCAAAAGGGAACAGGGTCTAAAAGATCGTCCCAATCATTTTGCTTGTTGTTGCATAGCTTGATTAGGGATTGTTGCAGTGTTTGATTATAACGTTCTACCAAACCATTAGTTTGAGGATGGTATGCTGTGTGTTCAGTTCCCATTAAATGAAGCAGTACTGCATTGACTCTGTTCACAAATTCACGTCCTTGATCTGATATGGTGACATTGGTGCAACCATGCCTGTAAAGAAGTTACATGCATGTTATGTTATGTTTATATGCTTATAGCCTTATATGTAAACTGAATAACTCATATACACTTACCTGCATGTAATCTGTTCTTGCAGTCTTGTCAGCTATAGGCTCAGCCTCAGGCCACTAAAAAAGTAATCAACTAAGGTGATGATGTAACAATTGCCTCGTTCAGTTTTTGGGAGAGGACCAATCAGGTCTATTCCAACCTAAATTGATACATGCATGCATAGCTTAAGGTAGTCTTGATTGCAACTAACTTGATGTCAAACACTAGGTTGTATAGGTATGGGATGCAGAGTGGCTGCGGTCTTCATAAACTTGGCAAACATCGCATGTCTTAACGAACTCATCGACATCTTTCATCTGTGTCTTCCAGAAGAACCTCGATGAAACCTTTTATCCCTTCCCATCCGCAGGTGTCCACCTATATATAAAAAGCGCTATTATGATTATATGATCTCCCTGGTCCTGGCCGCCTCTGCCTCTAAATGCTACTGGTCTCGCCTCCAGCCTTGGCAGCCATGGAGGTAGTGGCAGCGTAGGTGACGGTGGTGGCAATGGGAGCAGCACTGCTGGTGGTATTTACTGCACTTAACAGCCCACTATTCCTAAGAATAGCTTTTTTCTTATACTCCTCTACTGCATGAGAGTTGGGTTCATACTTCATACATGGATTAGCTATATATGGGAGAAGGAAATGGTTTCAGTCATTACTAATTTTACCCACATATACATTTGCCAACTAGGTCTGTGCAAAAATAAAATAATAATAAATAAATCAATAACAAGGACGTAATGTAGATGCCAAAATGTATTGTAATCCGAATTGTCCTCGTACTTCTGATTTTCCTCAAGGTCCTGTTGATATATATTCCACTTAGCAAATCGCTTGGATTCAATATGTGCATAGTAGCTTTCTTGTTGAGGTTCAGCGGCCTTTGGTTTTTTTTGTGTATTCGCTTTATACATCGCCTTAAGTTACTTAGGATCACGATGAGCTAGATTTATCAACCCCCTCAATTTTGCTTTAATTGACTGATTGAATGCGTTTGGAGGAAGTGGTTGTAGAGCTGTGTCGAGTTGCAGTACGTGGTGAGATAATCACTTCAGTTGCCTTGCACTTACAAATGACTTGTACGCCTATCGACCCGCCCATAATCACGCTGTTATTTATAGCGATTGCGTAATTGTAAATAATAGCATGTGACGTTGATCATATAGGCCTAGATCATCCTAATGGAGGAATCAGAGAAAGTAGCTCTGGTGAGCAGTGACGGTAAGTTTTTAGCTGTGTGCCACTCATAAGAGTAATGGAGTTACTACTTCAGAGTGTTGAGGTTGTACATTTAATCAAAATAGTAACATTACACGTGTAGATGTGCCTATAGGAGCGGAGCGGAGTGGTGTGGGAGTCTGGAAGAGCCCATTTAACAGTTCGTCAATCTGTACATGAGCCATGTGCCTACATTTATATTCACCTGTAAGCATGCGATGCTCGACAGCTGCAGTTTACTTTATGCGTTATTTTTTTAAAATCGGAGGCCTGACCTATCTTTGCCATGGGTAAGGACAATGCTACTACTGGATATTTAACATGCGAACTATAATAAGATGTCTTTAGCTTGCCGGCCTGCCAAACAATCCGGTTATTGCAATGGCTAGTAGATCTTGATTCAGCTGTACCAGATGATGTGTACATGTACATTTGAAGCAGTTTGATGCATGCACGTTTGTGCATGTACATGTACCTACATGTCAAACTTGTATCTTGTAACCTAACAACACATTGCGGTATTTTGCTTCCTGTAGCAGCTGATCAAGAACCTGATTCTGCATCAGACAGCAAGTTACCGAAAGTAAAAAAATGGTTTCGTGAGGTCAGTATATTTGATTTTTTTAAGCACAGTAGATTTCACTTTTGTAGCAAAGGAATTTGTAAGGCTTGACATAGTGATGCACATAGTGATACGTACTTGAAAAGTAATATGCGTGCACCTGCATCTGCTTATGGGTCTGATATTGGTCTTGTTTTGTCTCCTGTAACTTAGTAGTATCGTGGAGTACTCCCTGTGTAGGATTTGAATTGTTTGGGTTCATTTGTGGTAATGTTTTCTGAGCTTCCCAAGTGTTTAAAGTTTTAGGTATTCAATCCATTGCTCAAGTCTATACATGTAGTACATGCATAGGGAATTGTGTGGTTTACTAACCATCAGAAAGAGTTTCTTCTTTTGTCACAATAGAAGTACATGTATAAAGTTAGAATCTACTACATGTACAGTGTAGAACACACAAGAAACTTGGTTTTATGACTTTTTGTAGGGGTACATAATTTCAATCTTTACTGCATAATGTAAATAGCTATAGTCCTAAAATAAGACATACTGTATTGAGATTGTATCATGCAGCATGTCATGTTCAGATGCTATAGAAATGCATTCTGTAGTTTAGAAGTATGTCCATTTGAGCTGAACATGTGCATGTGTTCTCAATTACATGTAGCTTTTGATCTGTCACTTCTGTAACTTTTATTACAAACTTGACATAACTAGCTATCTATAGGACATTTTAAGCTTACAATGCACTTGTAAGTTACACATCTAACATTGTCAAAACAGCACATTTTTGTAAGAGGTGTTTATTGGCTGCGTCATCTATTATGGGTGGACTTGGAGGAAGAGGGATAGTACTATTACAAACAGTTGCCCAGGTGTTCACACTCCTGGACAACTGTTAGTACCAGAGGGGTTGCTGTTAGTACTAGAGGGGTTGCTGTTAGTACCAGAGGGGTTGCTGTGTCATCCTGGGAAGCCTGACTTACTCACTGCCTAGTTTTTGGTCATCTAACTATTATAACACCATTCATTTATTAATGATCTGAATGGCTAAGCTTTACTGCACTTTGAAGTGCATGAGAAAAAGGGACGAATATATCTTTTTCGGATCGAAAGATAGATTGCATTGGATGCAGCAGGATATCTATACTATAGTTGCCTTGTATTCATATCCTAATTTGAGACATCATTTACATATCTTCATAGTTAGCTCTTTGAAAAAATAAGGCTAGCTAACAATCATAATTGTTTAATTATGTATGATGGTAAACTGAATGATTTTTCCGTGGGAATGTTAGTTATACCGCTTATATTTTGTTGTATGTCATCCATTTAATACTTTTCCAAATTGATTTCTAAATAGCCCCTTGATTCCTGAGTAACCCCGGTTAATGGTAGGCATATATTTGTCCTTTTTATATGCACTTTGAAGCACAGTAAAGCTTAGGTATATATGGATCAAAAAAAAAAAATGCATGTTAATATTTTTATAAGTGCCAACCTTCCCAGGGTGACACATCCCTACTGTATTTGTGTAGTGTAGATTGTACAGGTACATTAGCATATAACAATATTAGACAAGAGATATTCATTGTATAATTGGAAGTTCATTTACAAGTACTTATGCCAATTTAAATGAAAGCATTCTAGATAAGAACAGAAAATGAAATGATGCAACGAAAATTATTTAGTTTACATGTGTAGGTGTAGGAGGCAATGATTGGGTAAAACAAGGGATTGCAGCAAATCTTATGTATTAAATATTTCCTTAATTGTTGTCTACAATTCTACATTTATTTGACCAAATTCTGTCTGAGCTACATGTACAATGTACATGTGTCAGTTTCAGAGAATCCCCTCATAGCATCAACCATAGACCTTTGTGGTCTATCAATTCATTACTCTGTAGTATGTTTGCACATTTGGTTTATTATGTGCAGGTCACACAAAATGGTTACCACCGAACTATAATACATCTAATGCTGTATGCTGTCTGTGTAACACAAAGTGTGCGCTTTACATTTACTGAAAGTGATTGTTGGTGCAGTTGATGATTGTACTGCATCATGCAAGTAAAAATAACACATCTAGATTTTTATTTGCCTCTTGGGCATGAGAAGTCGGCTGGTCAACATGGTCACAATTATAATTTAAAGCCCATGGCCATCAATAATTATCATGAAGATACCTCGACCTATATGTATTGCAACATTAATGTAACTTAATGTAGGCAGGCGTAGTCATCCCCCCTCACTAGCCCCTTTATCACTGGCAATATCACCTTGACGGTAAGGTTCCATTCTGCTATTTTGACACATGCAACACAGTAATATTCTTATAGGTTTAGTAAATCATGCGCCAAACCTTGTCTAGATTCCCCACTGTGAAAATCAATTTTGCTATGTGCTCAATTTTTTTCAGTATGCACATGTAAGAGAAATATTAACTTCCATGACAGCATTAAGGAGGTGCATGTATTGTGATCTGGGGGCTAAGTACAAGTAAGCAGCAATATTGCAGTCCACGTACTAGTAGAGGATGTCTTTGTGGCTCAAGATCGTCATACCATCGAGGCGCATGCTCCCCACTTATCTCTGCCCAGCAGGCAAACATGCTTAATCATTTTTGGAAGCCCTAAAAGTGGTACAATCAGGGGAAAATGTTATTCTGTACTATATTTTGCAGATACGTGTACATTCGTAGACTATGATAAATTAATATTGCTGCTTGATTTGACTGCCACATTGCAATATACTTCCTTGATGTACATGTACAATGTAGTTGCAGACTTTAGTGACGTAGTGCATGTGAAAAAACACAAGCACATATATGTTTTTAGGAAACACAACTGCACTACTGCCTTCATACACTCTACATTACATGCTTGCTTCTACAATGTGTACATGTACACTTCACATTGCTCATTTTTATTCACACATGCAATTTATGTACGCATTGTACAACGAAGAAAGCCAATAGTGGCAAGAAATTTCCATTGTCAGTGTTCTTCATTGTTGGCAATGAATTCTGTGAAAGGTTTTCCTACTATGGCATGAAAGGTATGTATATTTACTGTGCTTATGTAGCACTGTGCTTATGTAGCAAGGCACACATGTGTTACATGTACATGTAGGTTGAGGTTAAATTCTCGTACACACATACTATATCTAGTACATGTACGTGTACATGTACATTGTGTGCATGTTTGTGTCTCAATGGCATGGGCTATACAGGTTCCTTTGGCTCTTTTTTACCTTTCTTTCTGGGATTGAATCAGATTGGCTTCTCTGTAAAATGGCCAGGGTAGGGAAGAAATCCTCTCCGATCTCAATGAATCCCTATAATACATTTACTATTTATATTTCTATTTCAGCTGTGCTAATATTATACCTAACAACACAGCTAAGATTCAATGATGATAATGCCACAGCCATATACCATACCTTTACAATGCTTTGCTATTTCCTGCCTCTTCTTGGGGCCATCATTGCTGACAGCTGCCTTGGAAAATACGGGTAAGCACCTTTATCATTGTATGAGCTGTTTAGGAAGATGGACCTTCTGGAGGGGTAATTGTACCAGAATACATTTGATAATCATTGCTTCTGTGACTTCTGTGCATATTATCTGCATGTAAGATAGTCATTGGCTTGGGCCGGAAAAGATTGTCAAGCTTGGTAACTGTTAAAAACCAAATGGGTGTAACATTGTTTGCTTGTTAAATTGGCTTATTAATTGCAACAACAGTAGCTTGCATGTAAATTAGCTGATTTCTTGTATGTAGTTGTGCACCATTAATAAATTGAAATTGTGATAAAAGAAACTTGTGCATGCACATGTAGTTTGCCAGCATGTACAGAAGTCGTGTTTAGTTTAGTTTAATAATATGATGTTTTTCAGTGAAGTTATAGTAATCTGCTAGTTGTAAGATTCACCATAAGACCTGATGACTAATTTTAAACTGCAAAAATATGTGTTCGTACATACATGTATTAGTGTTATCATCATATGAGTAGAAAACTTTAATTTGGTATGTTATTCTTTTTTCAGGACAATTGTAAGCCTTTCTATCATCTACGCTGTGGGAAATGTCATCGTGGCTATCTCTGCCATCACATTTGGCAATGGGGACTCAATTGCTGCTAACATGTATGTACATGTAGAAGCTAGTTTTGAAACTTATGTGATAGCATTTGAAGTGCAAAGTTAGTTAGTTGTGTACTGGTAATGGTGCATGTACAATGTAGATGCATGTACTCTGTATACCATACAAAGTAGTGATGACATCATTTTGGTAAGTTTACAGGGCAAGGAATAATAATGTAGTGTTTAAGTATTAAATGCCATAACTCGGTGTTTACATGTACATCTAATAATCATTTACTAGATGACAAGGGGACATTGCACAGCCTTGGAAGAAAGATGAACTTAATAGTTATTAAAAATATTAAACTATTACATCATGTACATGTACTTGTGGCTCGTGTTTGTAGGATAATGCCTAAAATGTGGTATGTGGTGCAGTTTTATATTCATAACTTTCAGGACAAGCCAACAGATTCATTACAGTTGAATAGTTGTTGCTTCTATCATAGTGATGTGTGGTCTGATCCATCTGTGACAGTTTCCATGAAAATGTTGTTAATGTATAAAATTGGAGAGTTCATGTGAACATTTCCCCATTGCTATAATTTTTATACAAGCAATGGGGGAAATTCTTGCGTGAACTCCCCATTTTATATGTTATAAAAATGCCTAACACCTGAATCACTATAACTTCTGAATAATGATCGTTATCAATGTTCTACATGTATTTTCAACACTCATACTGCACCACTTCTCTATATAAAAATACATTTTGGGGTCTTGCACTAGCTCCGTGCCAGTATTGCAATAGATTAAAACATGCCATAAGTTTTGGCATGCTTACACATAGTTTATTCAACTGTACATGTACATGTGTATATCCTTAACAGATGACATAAAAATAAAACTTTAGTTACCTTGTGGATAGCTTTTCAATTTTAAAATTGTTTTGATTTTCTGTGATAGGCACCCAATGGTGCATGATAAGATTTTGTATGGTATGAAGTTATGGCACTTGGAAAGAGGAGGAAAGGAGATAAAAAAAACCATGGACGGTCTATCGTAATACATGCATTTGCTGTAATGCATTGGCATTGATTTGAGCAGGTAAAGATACAATTACATGTAGTTTATAACACGTACATGTACCTCCATAAATGGCACGGGAAAATTAGAAATATGATCAGATTTTGAAGTTATTTGTATGCCTGTGCCAAAATCTATAGTGGTTTTGATACCCGTGTGGTATTGAATCTCATGATTATAACACAGATTTAGTGCAAAATCCCAAAATATAATAATAATTAATGGTGTAGTATTATATCATATAGGAAGTCAATGGCCTGAACAATTCGGAAGTTATAGCAATTCAGTAGTAAGCATTACTATTGTCTCTGAAACTGCCAATTATATATATATATATACATATAGTATTTATAACAATGCATGTGTATCTGTGTTTTGCTTGTGTGTGTGAGTAGTGCACTGGCTGCTATTGGACTCATTGTAATTGCGCTTGGTACTGGAGGGATCAAACCCTGTGTTTCTTCATTCGGAGGAGATCAATTTAAAGAAGATCAGGTATTAATATTTATCATTATAACAATACATGTATCCTAATGCCCTAAACATAATGTACAAGTAACACATGGCTACATGAATATGCTAATAATCGCGCACTTGGTCCTGCTCACGAAGTGTGATGGGATGGCTATGCAATATACTTCAGGCCTTTATACATTGTATAACAATGATTTCGTTAATACAGGGCGTTTCTCAATCAAGGAAATTTATTTATACATGAACCACAAACAGTTAATTAACTGAAAATTGTTGCTAAATGCTGTAGTAATGCGGGCTTAAATGTTGATGCAGACAATATAATGATTAATTACAGTGTAACTAAAATCAAAGAAATTAAAATTAACCAAAAGGGAATAAGTAATTTCCGCTAACACCTAATTAAAAACCATTTTAGAGGCATCCAAATCCTCCAACATTTTTTACTATCAACTTGGCTGAATTTATTAATAAATTCAAACCTCTAAATCGCTAAAATTATTAATCAAGATTTAAATTTTGAATGACTTCTAAACGGAAGTGGTTAGTTAAATAGTTTGCAGCTTTTAACTAACCACCCACCCTACATTTATTAACATTAATGAAATGAATAGGAACTTATATCAATATTAAAATATTTCACCAGCACGTCTTCTTTTGCTATTTGAACTTTTAACAACAATTACCAGTTAATTAACTACTTGTGATTAATTATTTTACTTGACTGAAAAATACCCTGTATATATAATTAATTAATTAATTAATTAATTAATTAATTATTTAAATTATAAATAATGTACACAACACACATTCACTAAAGTTCATGGGCTATGCATTTTGCCTCATTAAAACAGTTGATATAGTTCATTAAAAAAAGCTGTTGGTGGTTGTTTGCTGGTAATTTGCTTAGACAGGCAATATATTTTAGATTTTATAAGTTCACCTATGTCTTTAAAACCCACATTGAAATGTACTTTTAAATGAAATGAAATTGACTGCCTTAGTGTTCAAGTATCATGAGCACAATAAAATATTGTACTGTATGTACAAGTATGTTAGTGTATGTACATGTACATATTATATATAATGTATGTGTGAAGGTACATTGGATTTAAAATGCCAAGCGTAAATATGAATATTAGTGGGAGACTGCTGTTGTTGGAATAGTCTTTTTTTTTTACTTACCTGTACATGTACTGTAATTTGCCTATTTGCTACATGTACTTGATTAGTTTGTAATTTGGCCTGTTTCACTTTTAGGTGGAGATGTTGCAGCATTTCTTTTCTATATTCTATTTTTCTATCAATGCTGGTAGTACAATCTCTACCCTGGTTACACCTGTCCTTAGGAGTGAGTCTTGATGCAGTTCTTATTATGTACATCAACATGTGTGTAGAATACATGTATCATGTGATAGGCTATACTAACGTTTCATCTGTTCTACTTGTACAACATTGAATTGTTTTTCTTCATTTTGAGGAGTAGAAATACATGTACAAAAGCATTACTGTATTGCAGTAAAAAGAGGTACTTATTCATGTTAGTACTTTATACCCACCTACATGTATATGGGATCGTTCACGAGAAAAGGGACCTAGCGCATATTATAAAAAAATGTTATAAAAATGGCATTACGTTTGAATTGCTATAACTTTCGAACGGTTAAAGCTATCAACTTCCTATTTTTGGCACTTCATACTACATCATTGATCTATGGTAAACTACATTTTGGGGTCTTGAACATGCTCCATGTCAGTATAGCGACATCCGATACCCCAAGAGGTTCAAACTCGCCCTACCTTCCGGTAGGAATACTCAAATCGCTCCAAATTCGGTTTGTAGATAAAGAGGTCCCTTAGCTATTGGATTGTTCTGTTCGTTAATTTTTATGCTATCTGTTACGGAGATACAGTTGAACAAACTACGTGCACGTTTTCGCGCTCGATTCCCGCCAATGATTTGAGCAAATCGCGTCCCGCTCAATGTATGGGGAGGCGGTGGTTATATCATTGGCGCGAATAGAGCGGGAAAAAGTGCCTGTAGTTTGCTCAACTGTATCTCCGTAACGGATGGCATAAAAATTAACGAACAGAACAATCCAATAGCTAAGGGACCTCTTTATGTACAAACCGATTTTGGAGCGATTTGAGTATTCCTGCCGTAAGTTAGGGCGAGTTTGAACCCCTTGGGGTATCGGATGTAGCTATACTGGCATGGAGCATGTTCAAGACCCCAAAATGTAGTTTACCATAGATCAATGGTGTAGTATGAAGTGCCGAAAATAGGAAGTTGATAGCTTTAACCGTTCGAAAGCTATAGCAATTCAAACGTAATGCCATTTTTATAACATTTTTTTATAATATGCGCTAGGTCCCTTTTCTCGTGAACGATCCCATATATATGATTAAATAAAGGTGTATGCAAGTGGACTAGAAGTATAAATATGTGAATGGTGGTTTTAAATACTGTATATATTTGCATCTTGTTTATAAAAATATTAATTTTAGTGCCTTATTCTCTGTGATGGAAGGTCTATTTCATCATGAGTTAAGAGATCCACTGTATAAAGTACATTGCAAGCTCTATTAAAAAAGTGAAGTTTTGGTGGAGAGGAATGCTATTCTAAAAGCAATGTTTCCATTTGAACCAGTGCAAATATTTGTAGTGAATTATAGTTACATTGAAGACTTTCTTTGTGCTTGTGATGTTTATCCTCATGAATTCCTCATGCCTTGTGATGCAGCCTTAAAAGTCAGATTATTATTATTATTATATTGGGCTACTTGGATGCGGATTTGTTAGTGCTAGATTATAGTAATACCACAAATGCATTGTGCTTGTAGAACATGCTTGACACACGTGTGTCAGTTGAATTACCTGTATGCGAAAATGAAATATTTATGATCAGCTGCATTGGTGCATGGACAAAGGCATGCATTGGAGTGTCATAATTTTTAAGGGACCTTTTGCCTTTGACGTCACGCGTGAATTTTGGGGGGTGGGGGGGGGGGGGGGGGGGGCAACTTTTAAAATGGCATAACTTCACCATCATAGCTCCTACATGCTTTTCCTTTGAAGTTTTTATTGAGAAGTAAATTATCACACGTTTCATTTTTGTTGTAAGGGATTTGTATGCAGCGAAACATTGCGGAAATTGCTAATGAGACATGCGCAGTCGCGCTATTCGATTGGGGGGGGGGGGGGGGGGGGGGGGGGGGCAACTTCCGGTAACTTGTGAGCGCTGTAACATGCACCGTAACTGCCGAAGGTACTTCATTTTGGAATATAGTCAGGCATTCATTTATCATCAATTTCATATTTGCTGTGTTTCTTCGTGAAGTTGTGTCAAACACAACCAATTAATTTGTGACGTCAGAAGGCAAAAGGTCCATTGAAAGATTTTAACACTTGGGAATTATTGTTTATTCTGAAATAGATGATGTGAAGTGTTTTGGTCGGGATCAATGTTTCCCACTGGCATTTGGTGTTCCAGCAATACTGATGATCACCTCAGTTGGTAAGTGACTGTAACTGCTAATTTGGGGCTGCTCTCTGAGGGTATCACACAGCATGTGGTCATCTCTGAGGGAGGGTCTCAATTTCATTTGTATATGGTACTGTGGACGTAAACTGTACTAATTATTGTGAGGACGGTGATGGGGTATATGCAAAAATATTATGTGGTTAGGTAAACATTCTCCTCAGTCTACATGTACATAAACTGTACTCAGCTAGCCAGAAAAATTTTGCTGAGTCAGCACTTGTCTTGAACATGGAATAGGCCTTTAAAAATAAATAAATGTATGTCTGAATGTAAATGACCGTACATTTAAATGTACTTTAGAGTTATTAAGTGCGTATGGCCTGGGTATAAACATGCATGTTAATTTCACTTTTTACCCTCTTTACTTATCAGTTATATTTTTGATTGGAACTCGATTTTATACTATCAAGAAACCTAACAGAGAATCTGCCCTGCTTTTCTACCATTTCATCGCAAGTATTGTGGTATGCTGGTTTATGTTAGCATTACATTGTATAAACTTGTATGCACCTGAATTGATATGTGTGCAATGTGTACACGTATATTTACATTTAGGTGGACTTGTACAGCTGTAGTTATAGTGGATTGTGTTTTATACAATTTGCTGTGAAGCATTAATTGGTGATATTATCATACTTGTACTCTACAAGGAAAATTAACAATGATAATGAGATAATGCATAAATTGAATATAAAAATGTAATTTAAAAAGTGCAAGGGTTGATTGCAGTGCATATGATACTTAATGTGTTATGATAATGTGCATTTACATGTAAATTTATATATACATGTATATAAATTTTTCCTGTACACAGCAATGAAAATGTGGCATGTTACAAACCTTATTATGTCTTTTTTAGGTTGCAATTTACCATCGTTTGAAACAAGGCAAGAATGCTACCTGTGGTTTTTTTCTGCAACATGCTAAGCCAAATTACGATGTAAATAAACTCTTTTACAATGTATTTATGTTGAATGTTTTAAGTATCTCTCATATTTGTAGGACAAATTTCTGTATGATGTCAAAATGGTACTGAGAGTACTAGTGATGTTCCTTCCACTGCCCATCTTCTGGGCTTTGTTTGATCAGCAGGTAAGTGTTCCTTCAAAAATGTACATTGAGCATTATCTTGTGTCAACATAAATTTATGATCATACATGTATGTAAATAATCATAAAACAAAATTAGTTCCATGAATATTGGAGGAACTGCAGTTACATTGTACTTTTTATGTTTATAATCGAAGTACATTTAAATCAGGTAGCATTTTTTAGTCTTGGTATGTTCTATTGCTCCTTTCTCAACTCCATCCAGTAAATAATTAGTTGTAAGGCCATTCCAAATGTAGTTTTCCATGTAGAGTTTGTTACCCCATGCAGGTGGACGGGTCATTACAATTATTCTTTACTTACATGTATATTGTGTATCACATCATCAGATTACATGTAGGTACATTTATATATGAAAGCTGAACTGAAACTGTATTAGGATATGTTGTATTCCCCATTTTCATATCTTGCAATGTACAAATGCATATGGAAATTACAGGGTTCATCAAATCTCGATTTGTATTCTAAGGTTAACACAGGAGACAATGAGCATATGCATACATGTACATGTACATGTATGCCTCTGAGCTAAACACGCTCATATTGTAATGTTGCTGTCCTTACATTTATGTTCCTATTCGACACTACTGAACCGTGAATTCAGCCATAGAAGGTAACCCTTGCAATATGGCCAGTTCACATACATGTAGGCATTCTAGATGCTGAGTCACTAGACAGAAG
Source organism: Spongilla lacustris (assembly GCA_949361645.1). NCBI lineage: Eukaryota > Metazoa > Porifera > Demospongiae > Spongillida > Spongillidae > Spongilla > Spongilla lacustris. Next base: position 3,793,947 of record OX442435.1, read on the forward strand.
AACTACTATATTATGAAGTATGAAAGCCAATGTGGTTAATGTATGTGTTGTAAAGAAGTTAGACATAACCATAACATTGCCTGTCATGTACTTGTAGATCAGAAGAATAGCATACCTGTATTGTAAACACTGACTAAAATGAATTGCAAGTTCTACATGTAATTCCCTTTAGCAATAATTGCTTAACTACATGTACATGTATAGGGGTGCCCATCAGTATTTAATCCAATGACCAGTGTGAAGAATGTAGATTGTGTACATACATGTACATGTACATGTATTTAGTCCTGGTTGCCTGAAGACTGCAGCCATCTTTACCCCATAGAATGATTATGAATGTGGACTATTCTCTGCTGGCCAAAATGAGCAGTGTTATCATCAAATTGTATAGTTGGTGTTTTAGTTACATGTACATGTACCTAAACTCCCATTCTGCTCTATTTGCATTGCTAGAAATATCTACTTGACATGCACTTGTAAATTTAATAATTATAATACATGTACATGTGTATGGGAAAATGCTGTTTTGCTGATAAAATTTCCTTGCATTTGAACCACTATGACTTCCAAACTGTTATGGCTAAATTGACTTTTGAACACTTTATACTACACTATTTTTATATGGAAAAGAACTTGCACTACAATGTACATCTAGCTCCGTGCCGGTATTACAACATCAGATACCCACTGTATTCAAACCTGACATAACTTTAAGCAGGAATAATCAGATTGCTTCTAATTATGTTTGTAGGTACATGAAGAAAGGTCCTTTACCTGTCAATTTGTTCTGTTCGTTACTTTTTGTCATCTGGTATGGGCAAATTGTGTATGGGAGGGATGTGTTGATTATATCATGGGCACAAATCAAATTGTGCACATACATGTACATGCTTTGTTGAACTGTATGGCATCTCTGTGACAGAACAGATGAAATTAAAGAAGAGAGTAATCCAATAGCCAAGGGACCTCTTGACTTATAAACCGAATTTGAATTGATTTGATTACACCTGCTGAAAGTTATGCCAGGTTTGAACCTGGTAAATGTTGCAATACTGGCATAGAGCAAGTGCTAAACCCCAAAATGTATTTTACCGTAGTCAAATGGTGTGGTACATGTACATGTGTATGAAGTGTTGAAAATAGCAAGTCGATAGCCCTGGAATATAAAGCAAGGAAAATTTTATTACATTGTATGCATAAACCATGTATGTGCGAAACGACATACATGGTGTATGTATACAATGTTATACACATGTATGTGCATGTGCTATATACATGTACATGCACATACATGTACAATGTACATACAATGTATGTAGGAAGTGATGCCAATGTAATGCATTGGTAATTTTTTTTGTTAGGGCTCTCGTTGGACCTTACAAGCTGTTAAAATGGATGGTCGTTTGGGTGCAATAACAATCACACCAGATCAGATGCAAGCATTGAATCCAATTCTAATTCTTATTTGTATTCCAATGTTTCAATTTGTGGTCTATCCACTGTTAAAGAAATGCCATCTTCTGGAAAGGTTAGTACCCACGTGCATACATTGTAGCTAGCAACTAAGGCTCTTGGTGCAAGTGCAGTACCTATATGTTGTCCCATAGAATGTGTTCTTATTAGCCAAACCCATTTTTTAACTTGAAACTGTGAACTTACTAGTTTATTGACTGTTCAAAATGCGATATCCTGATCAGGTACATGTACATGTAGGTGCCGAACTGATACACGTAAATACAACCTTAAATATACATGAACATGTACATGTACGTACATGTAAGTAATTAAATATTTAAATCTTAATTACAATGTTAGTAAGTAACATTGCATGTATGACTCACTCAAACTTGAAGCATGAAGGTACTCTTTGGTCATGCATTGGAAAGATGGAATATTGTTTAGGAAACTGTATACATTTACATGTACATGAATATAATATTTAGGTTTTGTAGCAATGTGTATCAGATGTTCTTACATGTATGTTGCTGGAAAGTTTATCCATTTCTTATTTCACAGTAAGTGTTTTTATTAAAACCTCAAAGTCCAATGTTGCCATCCCAGTCATATCAGTACATACATGTAAAAGCAACTACTGATACATGTCTACAGGTGCAAGTTGTACTTAGTTACTTACTGCATGTCACTCACTGTTAGTCTGTTATTAAACAATTAAAATACTATCATTGGAATTCAGGCATGTAGCTTTTGGTGATGCATTCATGCCTTCTGTTTAGATTTGAAGTCAAAACCTACTATTGAATTCACATACGAGCCAATTTTATTCAAAGATTAGTTTCATTGTTTCGTTCACCAAATGCTAAATAGTTTTAATACATGTACATGTATTATCTGTACTTTATTATTAGGCCATTACAGCGAATGGTTGTTGGAATGGCAATAGCAGGATTGGCATTTGTGGTAGCAGGGTTTGTGGAGCTGAAGGTTCAGGCAGATAATGATTTACTCTCAGCTGGGCAAAGCAAAGTTGTGCTGACTAACACAATACAGAGTCCCGTTACCGTGGTGTCATCTGACTTCAATAGCACTTTGAATGAGGTACATTGTGTTTATGTGAATTTGTTAGCTTATTTGGGCAGTGTTCATACAGTTACACAATGTACATGTACATGTACATGCATTAAAGTTATGCAGATACAATATTAACATAGATGTATGTTTGCATGTGTGTATGCCTACACAATGTACACAATGTACATGTCATGAATGCATTCACCTTGGGAAAATAATCATGCTGCATTTGGTACTCTTATTAAATTTATCACATTAATAAATTTCTTATTATACATGTAATTGCCACTATTGCATTAAATTGCAAATATTTCAGGAGATGCTGGATTATGAATAGAACATGTATATGTACACATACACGCCATGTATACAGGGTGTTCCATAATCAAGGAAAATTGTTTATAAATCACCCGAAAACAGTTAATTGTTAAATTTTGTGGGCCAAAATGCTGAAAATTAAAGTATTTTTAAATGGACTAAAATCAAAGAAATTATAATTCAACTTGACAACACCTAATAAAAGCATAATTTCCAAAAGTACCAACATTTATTTGAATTTGAAATACCTATTTTATTAATAAATTCAAAACCACTAGATCAAGATACATGTACATGTATGACCATGTTGTGAGCCTTCCTGACAGGTGTGACTTATTCTGATCATCATCTGATGTTGCGAGCTGTTCAGATTATCCTCTATACATGTATGAACCTTTCTGAAAGGTGTGTTCAGATCCTCTGCCATTGTGAGCCTTTCGATAGGCGTGATGTGTACCGGCAACCCTTGTTGTCAATGTACATGTAGGTCACGCACGTACAAATCGGACGCTGTCTTCATCCAGGGGCAATCAACTCTTAACCCACATGGACGCGTAAAAAAAAGCATACATGTATGCACCTACATGTAAAAACCATCCAGAACAATCAGTAGCCACCTTGGACTGGCTTGTGCCCCATCCGGCAGGCCCAGACACAAAGGAGCTATAACATTATTCATACAGCACAGTAGATTCTTTCAATTATTTAGGAGTTATTCAATATTCAAATCTTATTTTAGGAGGCTTTTGGGATTTTAATTATTATTTTTTTGTTCACCAGAATGTCTTCTTTAGATGTTAGAAATATTTTAATGAACTGTTTGTGGTGGTGAAACATCCTTATAAATGTATACATGTATATGCTGTATACATGTACATGTAGCTGAAATGTAGAACAAAGTGTTACTGGTTATCCACACATTGTTCTGTCTTTCAATTGTTTATTTGGATGCATGTGTTTCGTTATCATTTGCAGCTGAAAACCTACTCATTTCAACCGAAGCACCTTGGTGATTATCAATTTAATTTCAGTATGGATGGAGCTGAAAACACAAGCTGTGTGTTTGATTTACAGAGCCAAAATATTACCGAGATCGTCATAACAAAAGCATCAGGTGTAATAACCTGTGGAAATGTAGGTAGAGTTTGTGTCAAATTGCTCATTTTTTTAGCAATCTTTTGTTTCAGTCAGCTCATATCCAAGATCCAAAGATGTCAAATTTGTCAGCTATTGTCAGGTTAGAGAACAATGAGAAACATACATGTATTGATTGTAGTGAGGCAATTATGAAGTGGTGAACAGCATACATGTAAGTGTATGTATATTGCTATGTGGCAGTCATAATATCACAACCCGACACACACTGATAGTATCTGCAATGTTGAAGTGGAGTTTTTATTTTATTATTATATACATTGTACATGTACATTTTTTTATATGTAATTAAAAATTTATAATATACATGGTTACATATACATGTAAAATAATATACACGCGTATGTAAAATACACAACTAGCTACACCATACATTCAATTTTTAGAACTTACATTTGATATGGTGCCAATTTGAATTTTCCCACTGAAAAATTGGTTTGTATGTTCTTTCCTTAAAATGCACCTTTTCTATAGTTGTTTCCCTTTTCTACATGGATTGAGTGTTTTTTTTTGGGATGTCTCATTTCACATAGAAAGCTATTTCAATAGAAAATATCAATGTTACCAAATTAAGTCCTATAAATAACTTGAAAATGGAATAATTAAATCTTCGTCTCAAAAACATTGCTGACAAAAAAAACACCATTATTATTGCGTGGACCGTGACATTACCGCTTTATTTCACTGCAACATTGCAGTATCTTCCTCGATGCTGTCCCCCACTTCAAGATTATATATACTTGATAACCATGCAAGTTTTTAATGTATTGTCTTTAATTCTTTTTTATTTATTTTTTATAGAGTTTTTAACGCTATCTATGGAGCAGATGTTGCTTTGTTCATACTTGATTCTAAAAATGTTTCGGAAAACTTGGCATTTTTGGATACCTCCAATGTGTTCACAGTTAGTACAGGAAGGTAACTGAATCTGTTGTGTACATGTATTTTTATACGTTACCTTTTTATTGAATCATTTGCATAACCACTGGAATGTATACATGTAGAAGCATAACATAATTCCTGTATTTCATCACCTAATGTACTTAGCTTTGTAGGTTGAATACATACTTACATGTACGTCATATGTTACTGTGAAGGAGAATAGCAGTAGCCTTTTCCATTGTGTTAGTGATAAATAGTAGATACTTGACCCGTTAGAGTAATTAGAAAGAATTATTCAGTTAATAACAATAACTTGTTCTAAAACAAATCGATGTAAAATAACTACCGGTATTTAAAATGGTAGGAAATAATATTGCCATATAATTGCTTACATGTATGTGAAATGTGGTACCCATCAAAAGTTTGTGCTTTATCCTAGAACTTTGACATACTCAATTGTATTACGTCAAAATGATGGCAACCTGACATACACGGTATGTGGGAAGGGTAGTGTGTGCGGGTATGAACATTGTGCTGCTATGTTATGTTTGACTTCTGTATTGTTTAGACTGGATCTTTGCCATCATTTAGTGAAAATGGTGTGTATTCAATTATCTTAAGAAATATTTCTGGATCTGAACAGGTACATGTACTATAGTATTTGTTGGCCACTTACATGTATCAATTTTTGGTTATTAGCATTGCTCAAATGTTGCATATTAATGTGTACATGTAGTACCTTCAATGTACATGTACTTAGCTTTTTGTGAATAAATAAGTGGCAGTCCACCAATACCAGATATTATGACCTGAAGGTCATGTTTACTTTTGGATTTGATAATAAATAGGTTCGAAGATGGAAAAAGTGATATTGAAATTTGCAAAACATGTGCATTGCTTACAATCGTTGCTTTGTTATTACACAGGATATAGTGGTGGCATCTGTTGATAAGCCAAATTCCGTGTCTCTGTTTCTGCAAGTTCCAATGTACATTATCATCACAATAGCAGAGGTAATGTTCTCCATCAGCGGCCTGGAGTTTGCTTACTCCCAGGCACCAGCAAGCATGAAGGCCATATGTCAGGCAGCATGGTTATGGACTGTGGCTTTTGGAAATCTTGTTGTTGTCATCATTGCAGAATCCAAGTTGTTTGATAGTCAGGTATGTTTAAAAGCATCATTTCCATGTAAAATATTTAGTATTTAATTTTTTCAGGCCATTGAATTTTTTTTCTTTGCTGCTGCTATTGGATTTGTGACCTTGATATTTGCTGTAATGGCTTTCTTCTACAAGTATGTTGATTTAAACAGCCCAGTTCCATACAATGAAGAATCTAAAGCATTGATTGGCTCTCAGGACAAGATTAGCAATGTAGTTCATGACAGTGAGATATAGATGGAATGCTGGTTGCATTAAAACATAATAAATAAATAAATGTGTTGAATGTATGCAGTTTACATACATGTTCATGTGTGTTTTTAATGCTACAAATGGTTAGTGAATTAGAGGTGTATCTATACATGTATCTAAAATATGGTGATGTCAGATATGATATCGATATGAATTGATACGGTACGTATTTAGCTTTATCTTTATCCTGAATGGTACGTACACACACACACACACACGTACACACACGTACACACACACACACACACACACACACACACACACACACACACGTACACACACACATATGTGCTCCGGATTTACTTTTGCGTGCAATAATTTAATCCAACCAGGAATTAAGAAATATATGAAGTTTAACCTTTAATCTCCAGGCAGTGGTCCTTTATCAAGGACCACAATGGTCCTTGATAAAGGACCACCACATGAAAGCTTTTTAATTAATTGAAATAACATTGTATTTTTAAAATTTATATTTTGTTATGATCTCCAATCATATTGAATGAATGTTAGTTGAAAAAAGCACTTTAAAAAAGTTTTATTTATTTTATAATAAATCCGCAGCCAAATGAGTTTAATGCAAAATAAGCGAAAAAAGTGAAGAAAGTGAATCGGTTACTTTTTTTACATGCAACTTCACACCCATATTTGCTTTTTTACTAGGGAACACGTTTCTACATTAGTGTAACACTGCCCTATAACTGTATTCATGATATATGCCATACTCTTTTCTCCAATCCTTATGTTTGATGAGATGAATGAATGTGGTTTGAGTGAAATCTATGAATGATACCATTTACATGACAAGCAAAATTAGCATTTCGGAGGAGAATTTTTATGAATGACAAAGCAATCCCTAATCCTTTAGTTAGTACTTTTTACTGAAGTTAATTAACCATTCATATATTGTGGTTTTATTGAACAAATTATTTATGTGTTTATTGGTAATATGAATATGAAACTTTCAATTTTTAATAACTATTATTTAATTTCAATAAAACCAATGGTAACCAACATGTTTGTGTAAACAAAAATGGATTTAACCCTTTCCCATCACAGAAAATTGCAAAAATAGATCTCTCGCCATTACGGATAACAAATTGATTGATGAATTGAATGCATGTTGTGTTACAAATATGATGAAAAAAAAATCAGGTCTTTATCACTTTCCACATCACTAGAAGAGATTTCAGAACCACCTTCTTCAACATCTTTATCGAGATCGCAGTTCTTCCGCTTTCTGCATCGCTGATTCTCCTCAACCACGCCTTCTTTATCGATACCCCGAACTGTTTCCTCCGTTGTTGTGCCGTCCGACCACTTCACCCGTATCCTACACTTGTGACCTGCCCCTATGACCTCCACAATACTTCCAGAACGATTCTGGTTCTTTTTTATCTTTCCTACCACGGCATCACCGACAACAAAGTTCTTCCCCATTTTCGCCGTGTTACCCGCAAATTAATAAGTTCGCAACGTTTGAAAGCTTTTATCTCGTGACGCAAGATGAAAGATAACGAACAAAGACCATTCCCAAGTAGCACGCGCTTATCTAAATCAGCCGGAGTATTGTTAGAATTTTTTCAGTAAGCGTTAGTTGTATTCCGAAGCTTAGTTTGCCGTCCTTGATAAAGGACGATCGTCCTTTATCAAGGACGGCTGGAGATTAAAGGTTAATGGGTTAACCAAGGTTAATGTGATAGGGTGTTATGCATGCGCAATTGAAACAGTTGAACCTCGTGGTAGCACGGAAAAGGAGCTCTCGATGTCGAGTTCTTTTTTTTTACCTCCTCCTCAGAATTTTCTTCCCTTCACTTACGTCCCCATATTTGGTTGGTTACGTCCTTACTCCAGATACAGTCTGTGACATTCTGATATGGGGGGCCCCCCGGGGGGGGGGGGGGGGGGGGGGGGGATAGGGACCACACTCCCATATCTCCCAAGCTCGACAGGGGATATACTCACCACGCCCACCTTCCCCACCCCCTAATCAGATATCCCAAAGTGAGATAAAGAATACATGTAGGTGGCAGCTAACCACATCCATCCTATAAACATTAATTCATATTATTTCCTCGCATTCAACGGCTTTTAGAACGTTGAACTCGTAACGCACATACTGATATAGGGCTTCCTTTTAAAAATTTGCTAGTTTGGAGGAGCGTACAAAAATTGCCCACGATTTTGATGAAAGTGAGTATAAAAGTTTGAAATCGTGTATATATATTAAGATAATTGTAGTTATATCAGCCTGCATGTATAAAGCAAAGAATAGCATTAAATGTACTATGCAAATCGGAAAACTAGCTAATAAGTGGCGTGTCTCAACCAGAATGGCTTTCTGCCACTATCTTGCTAGTAGCGCCGGCTATGTACATTGTGTAAATGTTATTTAATTTCAAGCGTTGTCTAGGCTGGCTGCATGTTCGATTCAGTTGAATAAATAAGTGATTTGCAACGCCTAAGGTAAGCTGCTATATTATATATATTAGCACGGGTTTTTTAACGGACTGTACAAGTCAAACGCATCGTCTGGAGTACGTTTTAACGCTACCAAGTGTCACTACTGATGGATGCGCACCATACCATCGTTTTAAAAGTTTTGCAGCACCTTCTGTTTTGTATATCCACTCGCACCTCTGAGGGGGTACGCGGAGTGCCAAATTAGCACGGGGGGTGTGTCGTAGCTTTTCAAATGGTTTCGAACAGACAACCAGCAACGCCGCCAACGTATCTGGAAGTATCCAAAGTGAAGTTCTAAACACTAAAAAAAAATACATTAGCGTTTTCTGTCTGCCGCTAGGTGATTTTCTGTTCGTTCGAGGGGTAGTGATAAAAAAAAACCACGCTTTGCAAGAGCTCGCAAGAGCCCCCCTTTCCCCCCTTTTCCTATTCATAACTCATGAGACGTACTTTTTAAGCTTAGAACTTGGCTATAAGTGGTTACGCGGAAGAGCTACTTCAAGCCAAAGAGAGGCTTCGTGCATGACCTCCATTGAAAACGACCGGAAGTGAGCCATAACTAGCCTGGTCGACATTGGCATCGCTAAGTTACGGTTATTACACAAATATACATTGAAAAGGATGAGATTCAAACCCATACCTCTTCTACAACCTCTTAGGAATCGCCAGAATTCAGCAAAACACAGCCTGTTTACCTGTACTTGGTTACATTATTTCAATAAATATTAATACGAAAGTTACTAGTATTGAGATTAGATGTATACAATTACAAATCGGCTATTATTTTAATTGCATTCAGATCAGAGAATTCAGTGGTAAGACCTATGTCCTCATTGTTCTGGGTCCAGTTCGGCCTTACCAAAAGCTACGCCTGCTTTCTTGGAGCCCACGAGCGGGTCGGTTCTGTGGAGCGAATCTGATTTAATTATGTAAGCCATAAAAGCTCCATCATAGCGTCTTTACTATTCAATGGGATAGGAGCGTTCCCTTTTGCCGTACGAATACGCACACTGTTTTAGCTTACTTGCATTAAACGTTAAGGTTTACTAACCGTTTAACTTGAAAACAAATTAACTACTTAGGGGCGTATAGTTCGCAAAAGCAACCAACCCGTGCTAATATGGCAGTTTACCTTACATGTAACATAACGCACCATCATTAAGTGCGTGACTACCGGTACACCGTACTAGTGTTGTGCTTCGTTACTGCAATCTGGTCAATCGACTTTCTCTTAGCGATATCGATGCTAAGCCTCATTCAGCTACATGTAGGTCACAGCTTTCAGATAGGGGCAGCAACCACTGCCGCTTCTGCTTGGTGCTTAGCTAACAGTTCGAAAACCCAGAAATGGAATTATCAATTCCATTTTAACTGTGTGCTGCTTGTATTCTAAGAAGTACTCTTAGTAGTGGAAGATTATCTACATGTATTAAAAAGTGCACGTACATGTGGTTTTGGATAATGTACGTATCACACTACCGGTAGTATTGTCACCTCTGTAGCTCAGCTGTCAGTTGAGCATGCACTTAAAAATGTTTGATCTCGATCGTTTGTACAAGTTTTGGTTTTTACATGTGTATATGGAACAAAGAGCATATTCAATTTACCTTTATTAGAGATTACATGCATGCTCATCTAAAAGAAGAGCTGCAGGGAACTCAATGCAGACTAATTAATACATACCGGTATGTTGGATGATCTGCGTGATTTGGGTGTTCGATCATCTGTTTGCTGTAGCTGTGGCCACATCTATGGGAAGTGAAAAGAGTATAAGGGTCCAATTGAAGCATATATGCATGGTGGTTATTAGTTATTATTGTATACATTTACATGTAGTACATAGTCTCACCAGACCCTAGTACGTCACAGCTGCGGATGGATTACATCACCGCTAACCCAACATGTAAACGCATAATGAGTTCGAGTATATGACGTCATATCCTGGAGTCAAGGGCTGGGCACTTGGAGGATAATTATTTACATGTAGGGAAAACATGACTAAACCGTCCAGCTTTTCGTGGCCGTGGCAGTACACGTTTCCGCCGTTCTTCACGATACAACCCAATAGTGACACTAGATCGAAGCAGGTGAATGCATGGTGTGACTTGGTGTTGGAATACTTCAAAGCAACGAAAAATTATGTGCTGGATGTGAATGAAGCTCAGACTAGCCCACTATTTTGCAACAGTGCCATCAACAGTATCCAATTATCAATAATTGCATGCAATACGATTCGTTGCAGTGTAACTCTTTAATTGCATCAAAGGGAAGCTGTCTACTGAAGGAATCGCCCAGGTTTTGTCGGAGCTTGAGAAAAGAGGTTTGTTTGCAATTTGATAGTATTTCAAAGCGTTTGTGTTTATTTGCCTTGCAGGAAACTTAGAATGGCAAGATAAGCAGAAATCCAGGTGTCTTGTCATGTGGAGGACTCCATCAGAGTGGGGAAAACTTATATATAAATGGGTAAGAAAATACAATGTATAAGGCTCCGAAATACACGTGCTGCAGTCGTTTTATAAGATTTAATATTAGGCTGAAGAATATGTTATACTTTGGCAGGCACACCTCATTGGGAAAAGAATTGCATTTCAAGTCTGCCTCACTTTGCTGATCATGTTTGTCTCATCTTTGGGACTAAGGGTAGTGTCAGGATGTTTTTACTCATTTCATATACTAGAATACTAGAATTCTTAACCGTTTATCCCCCGTTGTCATATGTGTCGGATTATTGTCCTACACGTAAGATTCAAGTTAAAATTATTTTTTTTAGCAAACACATAAGAACAGAGAACAAACCAAAATCTCATTGTACTGTAGAAATGGTTATTAATACTAGTACTTCTTTGCATTTCTTCAAAGATTATCAAATACAGCCAGTACTGCATTGCTACATGTAAAAGATGTATTTTCGGTAAATTGCAAAGCAAATTCAAGTACCAACAAGTAATGTTTGAAAGATCAGAGCAACATGGGAGTAGTAAGGCAGGTCTTTTGCACTAAAAGAACATTGTAGATTTGGAATTTGCTAGCTCCACAAGCGTATGAACGATATTATTTGCATGTTGCTGGAATAGCCTAGTGAATGGACAAAATCTTGAAAATGTACAGAGTTAGCAGCACTGCCATAGAATTAACATGTGTAAAGTAGCACACACATCATGCTTAAAAAAAAACATTTAAAAACATTTCTACTTGTTGTACTTCTTTCTGTGATTATTAAATTCTCCACATAATTCATTTACAAGAACCGCATCCGTTTTTTGCATCGTGTGATTTAAAAAATAGATCGACAATTGATATCTAGATTAGCATGATAGGCTAACAGTAGAGAAATAGATGCCAAAAAACCTGCATAAATTTCTATTTATAATGAATTTTCAAATATTGGTCCTATGCGTAGGACTTGGACCTGAGGAATTAAGTTTAACATAAGTTACAAATGCATATGGTAACGCAACTGTATACATCATAATTATGTGTATGTATTTAATATACTCATATCTCTGCACTAACACCCCACCTTTTCAAATATGAACGAAATCTACATGTACCATGTACCTTGACTGGGAATTTATTAGTACTCCCTTTTAAAGTTTCATGAATATGAAATACATGTACATGTAAACTCATTGAACTTAAGTGAGCCTGCTTGGATAGAGCTGATGAATGCTCTATGCATGTATGTACATGTACATGTACAATCTGGTGAAATTGCTGACATTTAGAAAGCTCACACAACAGAGATAATGCAATGTTGGCCTATACCAGTATTACATGTATGCAGCAAATAGTGTGGATGTGTTGAGCTAAAGTTGAATAATCTAATCAGTGTATGTGCATGTACATTGTACAAATAAGCGAATGTGATCCATCTTTGTTAATAATTGAGTAACAACTGTGTGATTAATAGAGGTACTATTGGCTATCTTAGAGGTACTGTTGGGTAGCCAGATGTACAATGTACATGTACACCGCATGTCTTTTTTTATAAAGTGTTGTATAAATGTGAATATAAATTCATTTGTAGGCTGTTGATAATGCCTTGGCTAATAGTGTGTGTACACTCTTCGAGATTCATTCAGGAGCAGACACTACTTCTGAAGGTACATGTACATTTACATGTGTATACATATACATGTATGGTTGGCAGATATATGGGACAGTTTTGCCCTTCGTTTCTAATTATAAATCTTATGCAAACGCTATGTACATGTATTTGAATCGTAATAACTTTCGAATAGTAAGGCTATCAAATTCCTATTGTCAACACTGCATACCACACTGGTAATTTCTCTACGGTAAAATAAATTTTGGGGTCTTGCACTTGCTCCGTGCCAGTATTGCAACGTCCGATACCCGACCGGGTTCAAACCCAGCATAACTTTCTGTAGGAGTAATGAAATTCTTCAAATTTGGTTCGTAGGTAGAGAGGTCCTATACCTATCGATTTGTTCTATTTGTTGATTTTTATGCCATCCATTACGGAGATACAGTTAAACAAACCTTGTGCACATTTTCGCGCTTGATTCGTGCCAATAATTTGGGCAAATTGCGTTCCGCTCAATGTATGGGGAGGCGGGTTATAACGTTGGTGCGAATCAAGTGCACGTAGTTTGTTCAGCTGTATCTCTGTAATGGAAATAACAAACTGAAAAATTCAATAGATAAGGGGTCTCTATCAACAAACCGAATTTGAAGTGACTTGATTACTCCTACTCAAAGTTATGGCAGGTGTGAACCCAGTGGGGTATCAAATGTTGCAATTCTGGCCCCTAAATGTCTATTACCATAGTGTAGCGTGAAGCGTTGAAATTAGGAAGCAAGCAGCGCAAACCGTTTGGAAGATACAGCGATTTGAATAGGATGTTATATACATGTATAAATAAGTATGATTATATATATAAATTTACAAGCATCTAAATCTCATAGAATAGTGCGTTTTATATATATATATATGGGATCGTTCACGAGAAAAGAGACCTAGCGCATATTATAATAAAATGTTATAAAAATGGCATTGCGTTTGAATTGCTATAGCTTTTGAACAGTTAAAGCTATCAACTTCCTTTTTTCGGCACTTCATACTACACCATTGATCTATTGTAAACTACATTTTGGGGTCTTGAACATGCTCCATGCCAGTATAGCTACATCCGATACCCCAAGGGGTTCAAACTCGCCCTAACTTACGGCAGGAATATCATCAGTTACGGAGATACAGTTGAATAAACTACGTGCACCTTTTCCCGCTCTATTCGCGCCAATGATATAACCACCGCCATCCCATACATTGGCGGGACGTGATTTGCTCAAATCATTGGCGGGAATCAAGTGCGAAAACGTGCACGTAGTTTGTTCAACTGTATCTCCGTAACAGATGACATAAAAATTAACGAACAGAACAATCCAATAGCTAAGGGGCCTCTTTTTATCTACAAACTGAATTTGGAGCGATTTGAGTATCCCTACCGGAAGTTAGGGCGAGTTTGAACCCCTGACATGGAGTATGTTCAAGACCCCAAAATGTACTTTACCATAGATCAATGGGGTAGTATGAAGTGCCGAAAATAGGAAGTTGATAGCTTTAACCGTTCGAAAGTTATAGTAATTCAAACGTAATGCCATTTTTATAACATATTTTTATAATATGCGCTAGGTCCCTTTTCTCGTGAAGGATCCCATATATATAATTGGGACAGTTTCCACATTCTGAATATTATATTACTGGACAGTATCTAGCAAAATCACCCTTCTGACTTTTAAATTTATATCACTGTATGTTGAACAAAACAGTAGCAAAATCACCCTTGTGAGTTTAAAATCACAGCCTCCCTATGTACTGGCCAGGATGCGATTTGCCAAAAGCATTGGCTTGAATCAAGCAGGTAAACTTGCACGTAGTTTGTTAAATTGTATCTCTGTAAATGGATGATATGCAAATTGATGAACAGGGCAAATTAATAGGTACAGTACTCGTCTGTATGTACAGTTTTACATGTTCTCAATGTCACACTTGTAGGAAAATTCTAACCTGTTAGGTTGGCAGTCTGTGCACTCACGGCATAGAAAATCATTAGAGTACCAAAATCGATCTCCACATAGAGAGATGATGTGGGAACAAGTGTCTAAAGGAAAATGCTGTACCATTACGAAGATACAATGTATATTGTTTTGTTCAACGTCGAATTTATAGTAATAAATTTTTAAACTCAGAAGAGTGATTTTGCTGGACACTGTCCCGTATCTTCAAAACATTTTCTGTTAGATTTCGTACATTTGTCTCTATTTCATCTCTTTATGTGAAAATTTAGGCTCTCATTATTTTCCATGCTGTAAGTGCAATGTTTGTGAACCCAACAGGTTAGTATTACCCATTTCTCTATTTTCTTTTGTAGTGTTGGAAACGCATCAAGTTCTGTTAATTAATTTGTGTCATCTGTGTTGACATACACATTTTCCCACTTGATTCAATGATATAATCACCGCCTCCCTGAACACTGAGCGGGACACGCTTTGCCCGAATCATTAGTGTGAATTGAGCGGGAAAACGAGCACACACATTTAGTTTGTTGTACTGTATCTTTTTAACCTAGACATCAAAATCAACAATCAGAGCAAATGAATACATGTAGGTAAAAGACTCCTATCTTACATGTACACTGTACGTCCTGAATTTTACCCGTTTTCAATACTTGTACATGGAGAAATGTGGAATTCTAACCTGGTGGGTTAGTGATCTTTGCACTCATGGCATGGAGAAGTAGAGCTCCAAAATCGATTTTCACATAGAATTTTGATGTGGAAACAAGTGTAGATAACTTGATCGAAAAAAAACCTACATCGCATTTATATGTATGCATAAAGTTAAAAAAAAATGCTTCGCTTTTGAATTGCTACACTTGTAACTTCCAAAAGGCAAACACTATCAAAACCCTACTTCATACTACACCATTTAACATTTTAGGGTCTTGCTCTAACTCTGTGTGCTTTAAAATTGGCTTATACATGTACTGGAGGGGTCCTATCACTATTTATTTGTCCTGTTTGTGAATTTTTATGACGAAGCTACATGCATTGCTGTGTGAAGTGTGAGCTTACTATCCCACACAAATTGCACAAATCATACATTGAACAAACCACATCTACATGTGTAATTCACTGGATGCTTTCACTTTGCACAGGTACATGTACAGGTTGCATAAAATCAAACCAAAAGGACAAATCAAGAGCGATAGGACCCTTTAATATTCAATGTTTGCTGATTTTAAAGTGAATTGCACACTTAGATAGATATTTAAGCTTTGAACGACAATGGGAACCTTAGCCTCGTCCCCAGGCTGTCAATTTAAGTTTAGGAAAAAGACGGCCTGGTAGCTATTGCCACTATGTTAGTGCGCATGCGCTGGCCATTACCTGAAAAACACTTAATCGTATACTTAGCTTGTAAACCTTTCCGTAAGCTAACTCATATCCTGTCTGCCTCGTTAAGGTTTTGTTTATTCGAATAAAATTTAAAACATCGCACACGTGATGAATTCATACACGCTACGCGTATACGTGGCTCTTGAAATCCACCCCCATTCCCAGAGCCATGGTCGCAAACACCACTCGAAGCACACCATCAGCTTGGCTCCTCTTGTTGTGCTGAGTGGAACATCGCAAAACAGCTAGACATGGATGGCTGTTGTTTGGTTTCTGAGTCTCCTGACAAAACCGAACATCACATACGAGGCGGTTCGGAAGAATACCATCGAGAAGGACTTCAGCTCTGTCGTCAGGGATCTGGCTGAACGCAACATCAAGGCTCGGAGGGTTAAGGTTGTGGTCTACTGCCAATCCCTGGATATGTGTGCATCCCTTTACGCACACTTTCTACGTTATCTCCAAGATGCCAGCTACTATCCTCCAGGTGTGGAACAGGTCAGCGACAACAGGCTGTTTGCGATGTTCCACTCATGTACAGACGAGCACAACAAGAGGGTAGTGATGTCCAGTCTTAGCCAAGCTGATGGTGTGGTTCGAGTGGTGTTTGCGACCATGGCTCTGGGAATGGGGGTGGATTTCAAGAGCCACGTATACGCGTAGCGTGTATGAATTCATCACGTGTGCGATGTTTTAAATTTTATTCATAAACAAAACCTTAACGAGGCAGACCGGATATGAGTTAGCTTACCGAAAGGTTTACAAGCTAAGTATACGATTACGTGTTTTTCAGGTAATGGCCAGCGCATGCGCACTAACATAGTGGCAATAGCTACCAGGCCGTCTTTTTTCCTAAACTTAAATTGACGGCCTGGGAACAAGGCTATGGGAACCTTTAACATTCTTTGTAGGGATTAAATTAAAGAATGTATTTTACCATAGAAAAATGGTGTGGAAGCCAATAAGCATGTATCATTATAGCGATTCAAATGGAGAGCATTTTATTATGCATGTACATGTATGAACAAATTTTTGTGAAACAGTTTCCCCCCCCCCCCCCCTACTTGTTAAGTATTACTAGGAGCTTCGGCTGTTAAATGATGCCATCCTGGCCCCCACCCCCTTTTTCAGAAATGCTGGGGGGCACCCGTGAGATTGAACGGTTCACAATGATAAATGACACTCTACGAATAAATTGAACTTGTGTCTACTCTAGAACTCTCTTTAATTAACATGTTCACTGTAGAGGTTTCCACGACTCGACTCGTTCAGGCAGAGCGCGACTTGACGCGGCTTGCACTATATCCCTGGTCATAGGGTATACACACTTGATAGATAGGCACACGAAGATCCAAAATACACCCAACTGCATATGTAAATAGCTCTATACACATTTTTCCTTGGCTCTTTTACGAAGAGGTCCGTGAACGCGGATCACTCTTTCTGTCTTCCTGTGTCGTCCCACCAAGAGCAACTTATGTTACAATGTTCAATGTTACGTAATTAATTTAATTACATAAGGGTCCCCAGACCCTTATACTCCTCTACCCTTCCTCCGGCGACAAGCTGGCTTGTCGAGATAAGGGCTCTGCTTGCCGTTCAGTTTTACCAGCCGGCGGTATTTCACCTTGGGGAGGCCCATGCAGATGAAGAGTTTTACCAGTCCTGCCAATCGGAATTTCGTGGGCCATCCTGAGAACTGCCTCTCTGCATTTCTTTGGAGGGACCAACTGTTACTCCTCTCCCCCTCTGCCTCCAGTCCTGACTGTCTCTTTCTTTCGCGAGATACCAGGGAGTCCTTCTCAGGATGTCCGTCTTTCACCAGCTGCCATATTTCAGCCAAGCTCTTATCAGTGGGCTGGAGTTGACGTGGTAGCCAAAGTTAAGATCCTGTGTTCCTCCTCCTTGGCCTTGCTGCCAAAATTTCCTCCATTCCTGGTGTTTCTGCGCTCTGGTCATCCGTTGACGTGCTCGTCCGACTCCTTCCAGCAGCTCATCATCCAGGCCATCCTTCCACGGATCTTCTGGTAGTACCGTGGTCAGGTCTTGGATCTGATCCCGCCCCTTAGTCTCAGCACCTTCCTGAACAGCCTCCAGTTCTGTTGCCCACTCCGGCCTCTCCGAGTCGTCCTCGACATGTGTTTCTGCTTCCGCTTCGACTTGAACCTGCGGTTCCATCCCTTGCTCCTGAAGTTTCTCCTCCAGTTCCCTCTGCTGCCTCGTCTCATCCGTCATGAGGCTCTCTAGCCTTGCATCCACGTGCACCCAACAGCTGGTTCAGTTCAGGCATGTCTCGTCTTAGCAGTACCGCCGTAGGCAAAGTGTCCGACAGGGCCGCTTCCACCCTCAGTTGTAGACCATTCACTGTGAGCTCCACCACTGCCAGAGGGTATGTCACCGTGTCTCCGTGCGCACACTGCACTATGACGACCCCATCGGTCCCGTACCTTTGTTGTCGGGACCAGGCCATATCATCATCCTTGAGCACCCTGTGTCCAGTACAATGCCTTGAATCTCTTTTCCCTCCACAAATCTGGAACGTAGCACTGTCCGGTCTGCCTGCCGTCTTGTTGAGCAGTTTCCACGATGTTGGCAGAAAAGTGCTTTCTCCGTTCCACGAGAGGTGGCCCATCTTGCTACAGCTATAGCACCTGACGCTGCCTGGTCCTCTTTTTCCGCTCGCCTCCTGTTTCCTCGGGTATGAGAGGTACCCATCTCCTGGGGTTTTCGGAGTCTCGTCTGCCTCTTCCCTTTCTCCGCCTAGGGGATAGAACTGTTCCCTGTCTGTGGTCTTTATCCACGTTCTCCCTGTCTGACCCCTCCTCATTCCAGTCCTCGAGCCTGTAAGTACCTATCAGGCAGCTCTCCAGCTTTCTTGCTTGAGCTTGGCTCTCGCTCGCTCACCCACACCTTGAGGGCTTGTGGCAAGGTATCAACTAGCTGTTCCTTGACGATAGCGTCCAGCAGTTCGTCCACAGTGGTGCACCCTTTTAGCCACTTCTTGGCCATGTCGTGTAGCTTGCTCGCCTACTCGCAGTATGTTTCCCCTGGTCCCTTCCGCATAGACCTAAATCTCTGCTGTCTAATTCATGCTGTCGTACTATGCGGCCTCTTCTGCGGATAAGGACGCATATCCCTGCTGTGCCTTTCCAAGGTATGGAGCCAACTTGAAAGCCCATCTTGACTGTCAATTTTGTCACCCTCTCGAAAGTAGTGAGGTAGGTGTCTACATGTATGTCATCCTTTTCTGTTAGTCTTACTAGCTGCACGTCCTTCTCGCTCGGCCCTTTCCTCGTCCATGACTCAGTCCTTTCCACCAGTGTAGCGATCAATTCTAAATGTCGTTCGCTTTCTTTTCGCCGTATCTCTCACTTTCTTCTCGCCGTATCCGCTCTTACTCCCATCGCTCCTGTCTCCTCTCCTCTCGTCGGTGCTCCGCCTCGACCAGCAACCTTAGGACGTCGTTCATCGATACTGCCTCCTCCTCCATCGTCGTCTCTACTCTGAACAATAGTACGGAATGTGTTGACATAAAACCATGCCTACAACTGTTATTTTGGGGGTTCTGTCGCCTTTCGCACGACTTTCCCACCACTGCCACCAAATGTAGAGGTTTCCACGACTTGACTCATTCAGGCAGAGCGCGACTCGACATGGCTTGTGCTATATCCCTAGCCGTAGGGTATACACACTTGATAGATAGCACACGAAGATCCAACATACACCCAACTGCATGTTTAAATAGTCCTATACACTGTTTACATTGACCAATCGCCTTCCTTGGCTCTTTTACAAAGAGGTCCGTGAATGCGGATCACTCTTTCTGACCTCCTGTGTCGTCCCACCAAGAGCAGCTTATGTTACAATGTTCAACGTTACGTAATTAAATTAATTACATAAGGGTCCCCAGACCCTTACATTCACACATTATATGTATAACATGCCAAACACCGGCCTTCCAGCTCTGACATTTTCTATGTCAGCTTGTTTACTGAAGGTGCACTGTTGTCCTCTTGTAACTGCAACTTCGTGGCCTCTCTGGCCTGTTTTTCCTGGGCGATGTGTGTAGGTCTTCGAAGGCAGGATAGTGTCTATCTTGGATCTGATCTGCCATCCATTTAGCAATTCACTAGTTGAATAACCAGACAAGAGTGGTGTCCAATGAAACTGCATAAGGAATTCTTGCAGCGCCCTCTGTGGTGTAAGTGAAGACTTTACCATGGCGTGTTTAAACGTCTGCACCAGACTCTCTGCAGCTCCATTAGTTGCTCCATATAGAGTGCTCCAGTCAAGTGCTTTATTCCCCTTACCTGGCACCAAACCTTAAATCTCTCTGAGGTGAAAGTACTTAGTGGCATTGTCTGTCACTAACCAAAATGGGCGATGTCAAATCTGTAGTGGTTTTGGTTGAGGTACATGTAGAGGTTGTTGGATGTACATGTATGCATGGGTACTTGGAATATGAATCTGTGATGAGTGCGTAAGAAGTTGATGATGATATGCACTACCTACTCCACGGCTTTTCTGGGAGCATCCAAGGATAGTTTGCGGCCTTAGCTGGCAGAATTTGATTTTCAGCACACGTGGGGCATTGGTCCACAATGTCTGAACCAATCTTGGGCCAGTAGACTACTGTTTGGGCCAATTACTTCATGCGCTGTATGCCAAAATGGCCTAAGTGCCAGGGATTTATCTGGCTTTTATTTATGATGGGTGGGTAGGCAACTGGGCATGGGTGGGTTATCTATGGAAGCTATAATGTGTCGTATGTGCACCAGAATTCAATGGTGTACAATCAATTCATGAATGATTCATACTGTAGTAATAGTTACATGTATAAACTACAGCATACACAAATCAATTTCCAGTGTTCACATACACAGCGATGCACAATTGATGCAAAAATTATTTTACCCTGTAATTACGCCATAATGAAAAAACTCCATTAATATTTAAACTTCTTTGTCTGAGTTGGTTGGCTCTCTTCATTGCCACTTAGCAGTACTGTTGGTGAAATGGGACCTGCTAAATCCAATGTTGAATGACTACTAGTAATTGAAGTCTCCAACAAAATGTCTGGCTGATTCTGCAATACTTGTGTGTACTGGTTCTTTAGAAGACCTTCCGCGACCTAAACCACCTACCCCACTGGCACAAACTACACTAGCTGCTTTTGTGAGCGGATTGTCTCCCGACATATTAGCAATAGTAGCCTACCGATAGGCCTAATGGTACTAATAAATACCTCTTATACACAAGCTTATCGAAAAAGGCCCTTCGTCCTTATGCAACAGTGTGGCTAAAAGTACAGTAGTGGTGACAAATAAGTACACGTATAAACGTATGCGTAGCGTTTACGTACGACGCTACTTTTGACATACGCTTTGTCATTCCTACGCGAACGCATTACTCGATTCTATCATGGCGAAAAATGCGACGCAAACGGCACATCAGGTGTACTTTTTTGTGACCGCTAATGAATACCTGGGGGCGGAGGGGAATATACAATGAAATCATTTATAGTCACGCAGCGCATTGAAACGATGACGCCCGCAACCAATTAACTATAAAAAGCTGTACCATCCAATATAATTTTTACGGGTGGGTAAAGCCCAAAAGTAACGGGTGGGTAAGCTCAAAAGTTACGGGTGGGTAGCGGGTGGGTAAAGGGTGGGTCAGATAAATCCCTGAGTGCAGGAGCTGGAGCACCTGACGTTGCAGTGAGGGTGGTGTACCATCAGAGGCACCCATGTGCTGCCAAGAGTGAGTCAGATGATTTTCAGAAATCTTCAATGGAATAGTCTCTTTGTATCTCCCCAGAACTGGCCTTTGGAGGCCAACCTTCCCTTGTGTATCGTATGACGTTTGCAATTACAGGGCCATTTCAGTTGAAGACTGATGGTCCTTTTGGTGCACACTATGTCCACATCTGCATTCTTCTCTTCACTGTCAAAATTAGTATTGGGTCCCACAGGCAAATGGCTGAGTGTATCGGCATTTCCATGTTCGGATGTCCTTCGATACTCTATGCTGTAGTCGTATTGATGAGCATGAGTGCCCATCGTGCCAGTCTGTTAGCAGCTAAAGCAGGAGTGGCCTTGCTGGGTCCAAAATATTTAGTGCTAACAATGGTTGTAGTACATGACTAAGATGAACATTTGTCTATAGAGAAATTGATGGAACCTGTTTAGTTCCAAAATAATCACCAGTGTTTCCTTTTGGATTTGGCTGTAATGACTCCGGGTCTCTGTTAATGCATTTGCAATGGGCGATGAAACAGAACCACTCCCAAGCCAACTTCATAAGCATCACACTTAATTCCAATTGGAAGAGTTGGATCAAATGAGCCAGGACCGTGTCCATGCTGAGTAATTCCTTAAGCTTTTGAAATGCTAACTGCTCCTCAGCACCCCAATTCCACTGAACATTCTTCCTAGTAAGGTTGTACAATGGTTCTGTGACTGTGGCCAAATTTATTGTAGAACTGGACAGACTCTAAGAATGAATGCTAACCAGCGCTTTCTGTGGGGGGGTTGCACAATCCTAACGGCATTCACCTTGACTTGGATGTGTGTACCCCAGATATTCAATTCAAGGTTGGGCAAATGAGCATTTTTTCACCCGACAACAAAAATCTCTCCTGGAGACGCTGAAGTAGTGCCCTAAGATTTTGGAGGTGTCATGCCACTGACCAATATATCATCTATGAAGGTTGCCACTCCATTGAGGTCACTGGTTACCGGGTCCATGATCTCTTGGAAGTATCCGGGTGCTGAACTAATGCCGAAAGGTAGCCTGAGTTGCAACAGTATACTTCCCTGTGTGTTTATACTGGCTTACGGCGCACATCTGACCAGTACTTAAACCTTTCCCAAACTATGTAGTGAGTCGGATCAAACTGGTCCTTCGTATCCTACAATCTCATCCATTGAGAGAGCATTCATGTCCTTCGGCAGTGTCTGCTGTGCTGCTAGATTGAATTGCAACTTGTAGGTGACTCCGGACTGGTTTGTGAGGAAAACCTGGGCTCTCTTCTTGATCAGGACCGAATTGGAACCTGCGAAGGTCTGGAACCAGGCCCAATGGTCATGCCACAGCTCTAGTGATTAATCAAATGGAACAAAACTAAGGATAGAAACTACTGCAGTCTTACTAGTAGAAACGGAATTTGTGGAGAGTCATGATCCTCCCGCCGAAAGGGCAGCGACCAAAGTGTCCATTTTTTTTCTTGAGCTGTTGCCGAAGTAGTTCAATGAGTTGTTGACATTCTGTATCCGGTTTGTTTGCTGACTATGCCAAATCTTTTGTGTTTTCCTTCGAGCATACACGAATAGAATGAATATTTCACAAGGATAAACGACACTCTACGAATAAATTGAACACTTGTCTACCCTATCTACATATAAATATATGGAATGTTCTATAACTGTCTTAATTTTACAATGTTGACACATTACATAATATGCCATAACACAGGTTCAAACCTGCCACAACTTTCAGCGGTAGTCCTAATGCGGTTTATATTGGATATGCAATTGACGTCACATACATCTTACAATGTACATCATTGATATTTTGGGTGGTTTATGTCATTATTGATTATGGAATGTTTAAAAATGTCTACTGGACAGAATTGTATTAAAAGTGAGAATATTATAGCTCTCCTGTTGGTCTATCTTTACAGTGCCGGCTCCCAATAGCGAAAAGTCACACCTCGCAAAAGCGAAAAATAAGGCACATTCATCATGGAGTTAGGAATACTGTTCGTGTTCATAGCACAACCATACCGCTTTCATCAGTAAAATTCATTTGGTGAAGGCCGGTCCAGATAGATTGATATCGATACACGATACATTATTTTTCACTCTTGCAAGGTGTGACTTTTCGCTCTTGCGAGCTTGTACTGTATGGACAAAAAGGTCTTACATAGTTGTCCGATTGTTGTTCTAATGTAATATGGATTTCAATTGGGATAAAGTGCATTTTTTCCGATGCATAACATTATAGATGAAAATCTGGGAAAGGTACCTTTTTGCAATTTCTGATGAAGCGGATTGTAGCTTTAGCTAATTCTCTACAGTTTCACATTTGAGGATGGTTTTATTGATGGACTATAGTATTTGCTTTTTAGTGTATAGGAGTCATCATCGTACATGTACATACCCCAACGTTTTTGTGTGTATCAAATAACTATTTGCACATCAATATTGCAATACACACACACCATACACACTCACACTTTGTGATGGCATATTTGAATTTGTACTGGTTGGCTGCTTTAAACGTAGACGCTATTATTCAATCAGCATGGTACTGAAACCAAGTCTTGTTACTGGCTTGACCATTCAGCTGTGCAACATCCTCTGGTATTACCTAATCAAGCATAGTGTGGAATGACTGAAGAACCATCAGTCACTTCTCATTGCCTTCATGTTTCTAGTACCCAATTCAATTGGTAGATAGGTAGGTCTTTTCCCAATTGATTTATTGTGTTTATTAATTTTTATGCAAAGATACGTCTATGCAATGTAAGTACACATTTACATGCACAATTTGCACCAATGGTATAATCACCACTTTCCCATACATTGAGCGGAATGTGATATGATATGTGGTGAAATCGTTGATGCGAATCGAGCATGGGAAATGTGTACTTTGCAGAGCTGTATCTCTGTAAATTACCAAACAGAACGACTCTCTACCTACATGTTGTACATTGTACATGTAAAATTCGAATTTGAAGCAGTTTGATAACTCCTGCTGACAGGTATGGCGGGCTTTATCCATTTGTGGCTCAGATCAAGTGTAGAGTCTAAGACCCCAAATATTATTTCATAGAGAAATGGTGTAGTATGAAGTGTTGAAAATAGACAGTCAGTAGTCTTTTATGCTTTCTGTCATGAAGATCGTGGGCAATTTTTCACGCTGCTCTCAGAACCAATGGTTGAATGATCTCCAAATGATCGATGCAAATGAAAAATGGATCCCAATGTTTTAGTTTTTCGTTGAAATTTTAGTGAAGACCAGAAGTCACATTGGAGTGTGTTTTTGGCCTACATGTAGGTGTGCAATCAATCTGTCATAAGTTTCTGATTCCTGTTTCCCCAAAACAAATTTGTACATGCGTAATATGTTTAGTACATGTACATGTACCGTACATATAGATGCACAATGGATGTTTATTATTAAATAGTAGGTTTACTGTTCTAATTTCTTAACAGAATTTTACAACATTGAACCCTGGATGTTAAAGAAAGCAATTTTGGCAATTCAAAACGACGGCAAAGCTGAATACATTCCAGGAGTTAATCCAGATGAATCAGATGCAGGAGTCAAGTTTTTCTCCTAATGACAAGATTTGACTTACTATAGCATTGATTGCAGCTTGTGTGGCATTTAGTTACATATGAGTAGTATGTTTACAAATTGCATAACACATCAATGAAGATGCATGTACCTGTACATTTTGTGCAAAAATATAATCATATAAAGTGAGTTGAATGAAGCTATTATTGTTGAATGTTTATGATAGCAGCGAATATCCAGATTTCGACTAACCAAGCACAATGCTGAATTCAAATAGGGTATTGCCCAAGGAGATCCCCTTTAAATGCTGATGTATGCAGCTGATTCAGTCATGATAAAAACTCCAAAATACCTGCTGACTCATGTTCTACATGCCTTATATAACCATCTGAATGAGTCACTTGAAAAGCGTTTTTGATATAGCACTGTTTATCCTAAGGGATCTAGGTGAAAATTGTATTAATCAAAAATACATTATTATTATTTTAATAATCCAAAGCAATTAATGGAAGCGGGTGTGACAAATGGATCTGCAGCTCTGCATGGCAGCTGAGGTGCGCAAGCACAATGCTAATGATGCCAAGTGCTCTGAGCTAGGCTGGTCATGTATCCCCATAGCAGTGGAGACTTATGGGTGCTGGGGTGCAGAAGCCATGCAAATGTTATCACGCCTTGCCTCTCGGCTAGCTACCTATTGTATGGCAGGCTTAGCCTGACTTTGATACGAGCCAACGCACGGGCCCTCCTGTCTCGAGCAGGATCATCTGTGTTGATCTCTTTGCCCACTTGTCATGCCAAGCAGAAGTTGCTACCTAAAACCACGAGCAGGAGCAGAAATATGAAGCTCTTATCCTTCCTATGCTGAAAGTGACATTTGTTCATTTGCCGGCAATTCGTTTCATGGAGGGCAGTAAGCTGCAAATCTTCACTAGCCTCATCGGCAGATGCATCGATGCTCAATATCACAGCCATCTTTTTTGTTACAGTTACATGTAGTAAGTACCAAGCACTTCCAGACTAGGTAAAGGAGGGTTGTATATTGGTGACAACATTTCTGGTTCAGAACAAAAATATTTTGGTGTAGGCCTAAATAGTTATTGTGCTACAATGAACAGAACTGTATTATAACTTCAGAATGTTAAATGCATGCATGAAACAAGCACAGCAATTCCATTTAGCATTGGATGGATGATAATAGAGCAAGATTACTATTGTGCACAGAAAACTTTGATGAATGTATATACGTAGGCGGCCTCCAGTTGGCTGTTTGCAGGGGCATTGGAAACTTCTTTCTGGATGCAACTTTTTCTCGTGTTTTATCTGATGCTGGATGGCCGCTTATATTTTTGTAACGGCCGGGTCGCGCTAAGAGCTCGTAACTCTTTATTTTATAGGCCTAGTCTGGGTATTTATTTCAGGAAAAGGTCATACGTAGGTCTATTACAGTAATCTCGCTTGTTTGTACTCAATTACAGACCTGCCAACTGTGCTTTGATAATTTGCTTGAGCTTCGGCATGATTTTGCGGGAGCATCAAAGATGATATACTTTCCGCTTTGGAATTACAGGTGATGATTAAAAGGCCATTATTTTCAAGCAAGTTAACTAGACGCACACTGACATCACCGGAGTCGTCTATAGATCACGTGCACGAATAGTTAGACCGAAGTAATCTATAATTATTATTATTCTATACATGTATATAACGGTGATGAACAACGTGCATGCCGTAGGGCGCAACTGTGAAATGACTGCAAAGATGCGGGAGCCGGACATGCAGCGGAGAAGACGAGTCAACCAGGACAAATGCTACCCGTGTGGCGTGTGATGCTTTAGGTTAGTGGTAAGCACTTTATGTTACGCATGAAGTGTGCACCAACAAAATTGGCTCAATGAACGGCGAATGTAGTCAGACTGAATGTAGTATCTGTCATGCGATGCGCTGGACCTATGAGAAAAGAAGCATCTGCTGTGATCTTTTCCAGCTCCGCCTGAATTTCACATGCAGCTTTGGAAAGGACAGGACGTACAATCGCGTCTATTCAGAAAGTTTGTTCGATCATTTTAAAAACAATTCACTTGCTTTAGCATCCATGAAAGTCAAGGAAGTCATGCCACCAGGTAGTACATTGTACATACAATCCATCAGTGGTGATTCAAGGCAAGCCCTACCACAGAATTGAACCCCTCCAGGCCAGTACTGGTGATACTCCTAAATTTGCCCAGATCTATGCCCATGATCCACTACATGAAAACGAAGAAGCCAGTATTTGACTTGACCATGTGCACCTACCACAAGGTATTTCAAGTGCAAAACTTGAGTTCTTCATTCCCTTTTGGTACAACTGCTATATTTACTCCACACCTGCAATCCATATGTTAGGGACTTCAAAACAGCTTTCGAAATACAAGAAGTCTCTAGCTGGAGCCCAATTAGTTACTAATGCCAACATGAGGCCTGCTGGAGAGAGCATGTACGGCGCTACAATTCTGGCCTTACTGAGATATCTGTATTGGTAGATGAAGAACCAGGCCCTTGAAGGGATATTGTGGTCCATCTGCGAGATGGTGGCTTACAAACTATAGCTGACACATTAGGACATAAAGGAAATATTTACAGAAGAGAGCAAAGCTAAAGTCTGAGAACGATATCGTCCGAACCTCGAGCCTAAACTAACCGCTGAGGAAGAACTATATCACCAGAAACCCGAGCCAAAACTATCTTTAAAGAGGCAACAGCTCAACGAAGATCAGCTGAACATGCTGCAGGGAAAAAATGCGACCGCACAGTTAATAGAAAGATATTTCTAAACCTCAAAGGTACGTTTGAATTCGACTGAGTGATATACAATAAGTGTTGTATGTGTATGTGTGTATTTGGTGATGCGTGCACAATTCACCCTTGTATCCACGTGACTGAGAGGTCACATACTTTGTGTATACATGTAAATGTGTCCTTGTTGTTCTGTGTGGCTGTACATGTACATGTACATGCACATACACGAAAATTGTTATTGTGCCTGACTGTCACTGGGTATGGTAAAACGAAGAAGCTTTCACATTGATGATAGTATAAAAACTAGTGCTACTGCTATCCCAAGTAAACAAAATAGCACAGTAGGAGGTCAGTTGTGAAAACTGTTAGAGGTCAAAGCCGGACCTTTGCCCTTCTATATATATTTGGTGAAGATGTAACAGTTTTCACATGGCTTCTGTTTGTAACATTTTAGAGACAACGTCTAACTTGGTAATTTGTATAGCATACTGAAAGTAGCCTCGATGAGCTAAATAATACCCACCCATGGTAAGCACAAGAGATCTGTACTTGATTTGCACATGCAGCTGTTAGTGAAGCTAGTGCAGGTGCGTTGCACAAAAAGCAGGTGTATTGATGTAATTAAAATGCAGATTGTGTCATTCTAGCTGGGTAAGGTACCATACTGCTAGTTCAGAGTATGATGCCTCGTACAACCACACAATGCAGCTTTGTGCTATACCAGTAGACCTGAATGATAGATGTATAATGGTTGATGAGATGGGAGACAGGGATCATAACAGCATGCGTCCGCTAAAATGGAAATGCACGAATGTGTTTCGGCTGCTCACTAATAAAATTTTATTGGGGACAAAGGTACTATTTCAAAGATGCATACATGTAGAAGATGTTTAATCTTTATCTGCACACGTATTCGTTCCCCAGGGGGAATGTAACTGTTGGCTCCCAAAAATCAAGTTTTTCAAAAATGACAAATCTAACACATTATAACAAAATTATGATTACAATTGAAGGTTTGTTATTCAGAGTGTGGAACTCCATGTTCCTGGTGCCAGTCCATACATTGAGATCCCCTTTCTGACCGCATACCGCAGACAGTAACAATATAGCCATCTGTTGGCCGACTGCATGTCACACAGTAGTAGTGTCTGAACGTTGTTCTCTTTCTTGAAAACACGGACACATACCAAGCACGTCCTCCTAGCGCCTCCTGCACAACCCTGCTTTGACTGGTGGTCAGAGGCATGAAGTGATGAGTACTGTGTGGCAAGTCAGCTACTGCTTTGCTCCCAATTGATTGTGCCGCTACTGGTGAAATTGAAACACCAAAGTTGTTGTGAATAAAAACCAGTGCCAGCTTTTTCTGTAAATTCTCGGTGATTGATACTATGACAATCAGCATGAAGGGCTTGATACACTAAAAATGTGTCAACCTCAACCATTCCCAATATGGTTGAAAACACACGGTGATGCCACTTATTTGTACCCCAGGCTTCCTCCAAGGCCAATGAACCCTGCCGAAGATGGTTGTGGATGTCTATCTTACTGGCACTATCAAAATATTCTTCAAAAAGCTTGGGCCTCCGCACAGAAGAATGCCTCTGATGATTTACCATCTTCTGAAACACGGTATCATTTTTTTCTTGTGAGGATGGCCTTCAAGCGTTGTTCCACATGTTGCCAGGAATTTCTTCAGAGTTCTGTCTTGCCAGCCAAAAGCGAGCATTGGGATTCCTTCAATGGTTGATGTTGCAACATGGTGATCACCCTTTTCATACTGAAGTATATCAAGGTACTTGGCAGGATATTCCTTTGTTGCACCCTTCACTAATACACGGTATCATTTTTTTCTTGTGAGGATGGCCTTCAATCGTTGTTGCACATGTTGCCAGGAATTTCTTCAAAGTTCTGTCTTGCCAGCCAAGAGCGAGCATTGGGATTCCTTCAATGGTTGATGTTGCAACATGGTGATCACCCTTTTCATACTGAAGTGTATCAAGGTACTTGGCAGGATATTCCTTTTTTGCACCCTTCACTATCCCTTGTAGAAACATGCCTCTCTTCCCTAACTCCACTGCAGCTGTTGTGCTGGTTATTGCTGAGTCAGCTCTGATGATACGATGGCTACCAAAGTACAGCTCACAGAGTCGAAACAACCATGCTGTACTGGCAGGAAGTGCAGACCAGTCCTTGTCTGCCATATCAGCCTTCTTTTCCTGGATCTCCAATCTCATCATGACACCAGTCACACCATCAGCTAGGTTCTTGAACTCCGTACCCACACCTTTTGGTTTGCGCATGATTTTCTGTGTGTTTGGAAGTTCATCAGGCATATAATCCGGCTTCTGACTGACCCATGACCCAAATGATTCATCTACAACTAGACTACCGGATGGATGGATCTTGTCCAGTCGCCACTCTTTGAAGGCATGAACAGGGTGCCACCTGTCACCTTCATCAACACATGTGGGGTCACGTAACGTCAAGTAGCGGGTCTCAAACCTCCTCTGTCCCATGCCAAACCAGGTCCCCCAAGCTGGAGCAGGGAAGAGGCTCTCTTCACCCTCGTTTTCAACTCTCCAGTAGCTACGACGTTCACCATGTTGTTGTACAGTCATGCCATACAGTAAACCAATCACTTTGAGCAGCTCCTGTGGTGTTATAGCCATCTGTCCTGCATCTACAATTGTTAGTGATGTCCAAGATGCAAAGTCTCTCAGCTTTTGTGTGGGGAACATCACCAGAAAGAAATCATACAAGATATAAAAAACATTCTCTCTGAGAAAGTTAGTGGTATATAGGATTTGAAGGCAATGGTGGTGTAAAAAGAAAGGGAACAAGGGATTCAGTGGAGATACAATTATTATTCCTATATTTAGCAACATAATTGTAATGGCGTTCTATACAGTGCTAAATATAGGAATAATCATATGTATAGATAGTTTAACTATCGCCTAGACATTTGGCGTTGTTGTCTTCCTTATATCTATCGTGGACACTTCTCTGTATGCTTTCAAAGTGATGCGGTTGTAGCTTTTTCGGTCAGGAAACGTTGCAAAGGACACTTTTTTTCCTAGGCAATCAAGAGCCACTACTAATACGCTTTTAAACGTCATTTGGAACGACTAGGAGGCCACAATGGATACCGTGTTGGCAGATAGCTTAGTTCTTGTACAAAATGCACTTACAGTTGTTTACCTCGTTTGAGGACTTGCGTAGATAGTTATAGACGATTTTTGTCTGGGTACGAGATGGTCAATAACCGGACGGGAACGAACAACGGGAGAACTATTAGACTCACGTGCTGTATATTTATAGCAACGTATTACATAAATAGCAACTACATGCATGTAGTGACGTAAGTGTGTAACTGCAACCTGCGTAACGTCAATTAACGCTTACGTGTGGTCAATAATAAACATTTGGGCCTGTGCATGACCAATATTTGGGTCCGGAGTCGAGATCCAAAGAAGTTCTAGTGTCTGTTTCGACGCTAGCATGATAGATGACTGCCAGAATTTTTTCAAGCGCTAGCTATCCGATCCAGATGAGCATTTCTATACTGTTTTCAAACTCAGAAACCTTGTCAGAAAAAAGTGTCCCGTTTCCGGTAACGGCCTTACCCTCTTGACTCTAAAGAAACGTAGGTCCTCAGCGGAAGTAGTTGCAAGGCTCGCAGTAGCTCCAAACATCGTCTAAAGAGTTGAACTACTTAGTACACCGAGCTTTGTGGCTATTGGTACCGTTCCGACTAATTTTCCAAAACGTGAGTTTGACAAAAATTTAGCAGAGGCAGCAGCACACAGAAAGAACAGAAGGCTCCACCCAGATTGGTGGAAACGGTGGAGAGACCTGTTCGGCAGCATGGCCGAATTGGAGTCAGGGGATGAAACATTTAACTGGGGAGGTGTATACACAATGGCACAGTGGAAGGACGGCAATCCCATGTATGTGGAGGTGATGATAGAAGGCCAGCAAGTAAAAATGGAGTTAGACACTGGAGCTGCAGTCTCGCTCTTACAATATCAAGTATACCAGGAAAACTTTGCACACTTGCCCCTGGATAAAACACAGGTACGGCTGAAGACCTACACTGGGGAACGTGTTCTACCTAGGGGACCGATCAAGGTGGAAGTGCGGAAGGAAATAGAGAGTGCAAGATTACCTCTACTGGTTGTGGATGGAACAGGACCACTACTGTTTGGGCAAAATTGGCCGGCAAAGATCCCTATTGACTGGAGTTACATCAAATCCCTGACATGCAGCATCACAGTTACATTGTGGTAGTAACGACTCGAACAACTGATAGCCAAGTACCCAGGCCTTGTACAGGATTCCATTGGAAAGATGTTGTATGTAAAGTCTCATCTTACACTCAAGGATGGGCCGTGCCAGTCATCATGAAAGCCAGACCAGTCCCTTACAGTGTACAGGCGAAGGTGGAGACGGAACTAGCCCGGTTACAGCGGCAATGCATTCTTACCCAGGTCACTTGGAGTGATTGGGCAACCACCGTGGTAGTTGTCCCAAAGACGGATGGGTCAGTTAGACTGTGCGGGGAACAGTAAACCACGCTTTGAACATAGACCGATACCCTTTGCCCAGGATTGAGGACATCTTGGCAACACTAGGAGGGAGCACATTGTTCAGCAACATCGACCTCCATTTGGCTTACTTACTTACAGATGGAGCTTGACGATGCATCGAAGAAGCTGGCCACGATCCACACTCATAAAGGCCTCATCCGTTACAACCGTTTGGCCTTTGGCATTGCATCTGCACCTGCTAATTGGCAGCGGGCCATAGAAAGAGTTTTGGAAAGGATTGCGAAGACACAGTGCCTTTTAGATGTATTATCGTAGCTGGAGCAAGGGAAGAGGAGCACCTACAACTCTTGGAGCAAGTCCTGGATCGAATCAACCAGTACCACCTCACCATCAACAAAAGAAAGTGTGTATTCTTCCATAAAGAGGTGTCATACTGTGGGTACCGTGTGGATTGGGAAGGACTACACAAGACAGCCGAGAAGGTACAGAGTGTAACAGAGGCACCGCCACCCAGCAATGTGAGAGCCTTTTTGGGCATGGTGAACTATTATCATCGGTTCCTACAGTGCCGTCCACCCACAAGTTCACACGCGCGCGCGTGTATTCGAGTCGCGCGCGAGTCAATTAGCGAGTGCAATTAGCCCTCGATACGCGCGCTGTTGCGAGCGTCACTCAAATACCTATTTACGGCATACCTACAGATGATTACATTAGTTTCGAGCTATTAATAGTATATGTTTTTGTTCCAGCTGTTTTGCTTTGAGTTAAGGCGCGCGAGTTATTATTGCATTCGATCGAGTCACGCGCGAGTCGAGCGCGTGTCGAGTGCGAGTCGAGCGCGCGCGAGTGTGAACTTGTGGGTGGACGGCACTGTACCTGATCTCTCCATCACCCTGGTACCACTTAATTGCTTGCTAAAAAGAGAGACCATGTGGGTGCAGTCTACTAAAGGTGTTGCAGCCTTCGACAAGGTGAAACAGCTCATGTCCGATACCATGCTGACTCATTTCAACCCGAGGTTACCGCTGGTGTTTATGCCAGATGGAGGGGAACAGCCAGTGGCATACGCTTCAAGGACCCTGTCGCCTGTGGAATGCAACTATGCCCAAATTGACAAAGAGGCATTGGCTGTTGTGTGGGGAGTAAAAAAATTCCACCAGTACTTGTATGGGTTGAATTTCACACGGATTACCGACCATCAACCACTAACAGCACTCTTTAGTCCTGATAGGAGTATATCAGCAACAGCAGCTTTACGGCTGCAGAGACAGGCACTCTTCCTGTCGGCCTATACCTACACCATAAAGTATCGGAACACTACCCAGCACACAAATGCAGATCAGACTACCCAGCAAACAACAGGAAAGCGATGATGCCACGGCATACCTGGTACAGCAATTAGAGCTGTTACCCGTCACAGCACTTTCCCTCAAGGCTGGAACTTTGAAGGACCCCGAGCTCACTAGGGTGATGAGCTTTGCTCAGTCTGGATGGCCCCACTCTATCAGTGAGGACCTAAAGCCATTCTTTGTGAGACGGGACGAGCTCACTATTGAACAAGGATCCATGTCTGATGTGGGGGGCACGAGTAGTTGTTCCACAGAAGTACAGGAGCAAGGTGCTTGATGAACTCCATGGAGGACACTTGGGCATGGTCAAGATGAAGGCCCTCGCTTGAGCACATGTGTGGTGGCCCAACATAGACCAGGACATTGAAGGGGCTTGTCAGAGCTGTACCGGATGCCAACTAATGAAGCAGGACCCAAAATTGACCCCTGTACACCCATGGGAGTACCCTGAGGGTCCTTGGCGACAGGTGCATCTGGACTTCGCTGGACCATTTGAGGGGAAAACATTCCTTATCATGGTAGACACTCACCGATTGGCCAGAAGTATCAGTGATGACAAGCACAACAACAGAGGTCATCATTGATGAACTGAGGAACACATTTGCTAGGTGTGGAATACCCGTTGAGATTGTAACAGACAATGGCCCACAATTTGTGTCCGAGATGTTCCAGAGGTTCATGAGCCACAACAATATCAAACATCAAGTCTAGCCCGTACCACCCAGCCATCAATGGCTTGGCGGAAAGGTTTGTGCAAACCCTGAAACAAGCACTGAGGGTGTCGCGAAAGGATGAGAGATCTCTTCAACACACCGACTTGCTAGTTTTCTACTGAGCTACAGGAATTCTAGACATGCAACAACAGAGACTGCTCCATCGTACCTGATGATGTGCTGCCGTTTGCACTTACTGAAGCCAGACTTGAGGGACACGTGTCAAAGGCCATGACTCGTCAGGTTATGACAAGAGCAGCAGCCATTGAGGGAAGTTTTGGACAGGGAGAAAGGGTAAATTCGTGACTACCGGACTGGACACACATGATGGCAGCCGGCTACAATCACTCAGAAGTTAGGTGTGAAGTCCTACCAGGTTGACTTAGGAAATGGTGGTATGTGGAAACGACATTCAGATTTGATCAGGCCAGCTGATGAGAGGTTAACAATGGAAGAATCAGATGAAATGGACCTCCCAGTCCCACAGTCAAGATGCATAGAACCAGTTCTGCAACCTCCTACGGAGATGGTCATACCACTGCCTAAGGAATCAAGGGCCAGGGAACGAGAGGATTGGAGTGGGCAGCACCCCAAGAAGCACCTCTACCTCAGGAGACACAGGAAGAAACACCCCTATCTCAGGAGAGACTTCAACCACAGGAGGCTACTCAGCTACACCTACCCAGATGAAGTGGAAGGGCAAGTACGGAGGGGAGGAGTGTAGACAGATTAACTGTATGATGTGCATTTATCCGTGTATCTGTAATTATTCTTAATAATCACTGCTCGCTGAGTGCATGGAAGCTAGCCCCGGTGGATCCATCGCCATCCTGTTCGTGGACTTCACAGCCACCACTTGTTTCAACGAAGCAATAAGAAATGGTGTTCTCGTCGTATAAGAAATTGCGGAGCATGTTTATCCATCGTAAAGTTTTAAAGGCTCTAGCGATAGGAAAACATCTGTTAGAAGAACGGATTCACGAGGCGATGGGTGACTTTTTAAGTCGCCCAAAACAAGCACCTACATCATTAATGCGGAAGGCGACTTTTACTAGTAGTCGCCCAGCAGCATTTTGTCGGACAAGAAGCTGATAAAGCGTTCCATCGTATGTTATTTTGTTTCTACACACATGGATAAATACACTACAAATGTTTAAGCGGTTCTAACCGGCTCTACCAACAAGCAGCGAATAGTTATACGGCTTCTGTTTATGGATATGAATAAACTAATTAGCATATCTACGACAGGCAGTTTGTTTATAATACGTCTCCTTTCCAAGGGACACGATATTTCCATAGAGTCTAAGATATCAGCTGGTCTAGTATTTGATTTGTCCAGCCCCCAGCCACATCTAACCTCAGGGTGAGCTGATAAAGATGCATGGTGAAATGTGCTGAACTATGCATTTCGAAGCATGTTGTGCCTGTTAGTTACATCCCCTCCACACTTGCAGGTTGTACAGTGATGGCCTAAAGTATCCAATGCTTTGTCAGGACAAAGAGGACAAACTATTGTCTGTCTCAGATAATAAGAGAGTTCATGAATTTATTTTTTCATTAAAATCAGTTGTGACCATGCCCAGAACCATGCACCAATAACCTGTATTATGATTAACATTTGTGATATTATGAAAGAAAAGTTTACAACAAGTGTGTCTCAGTAACCACAGCGCAGGAAAGACCACTACGTATCCTCTTCGTCACTGTTATGAGAGTTTGTGGCCTCACCATCTGAACTGGAGCCAGTATCTTGACCCGATTCATCATCTTCATCCTCAGATGTGTCCTCACTGTCTTCAAGGAGCATTTCGTCAGCTTGCCACTGTTGAGTTGCATATTTCCAAGTATTACGATAGGAAGCGCCCCAACGTATTGCGTCTTGCTGTCTGATTTTATCCTCAGCAAGTTGTTTGATATGTGACATAGTGAATTCTAGATTATTCTCTCGTACATAGCTCTTCATTTGGCCCCACATAAGTTCAATTGGGTTTAACATGGGATGAGCCACAGGCAAAATAAGTAGGCGGATATCGGTTCCATTTGCTGCATTATATGCATCAATCCAGTCTTGTACAAGATAGCGAGCTTTGGGTGTGAGCTCTTTTGCAAGAGCATAAAGCATTTGCTTTGTCCAGCCTTTGTTTTTTCGAGGACGACCAGATGGACCAATAACAATCATTTCCTCCGTAAGGAAGCAATCTTTCGTCATCAAAATGCCATTGTGGTCTTTGGCACAATGAGCAACCAGCCAATCAATCAATTGTGCACGCTTCATGCTTGCTGTGGCCGCTTTTGTATCTTCTGTAAGCATGGTGTGATAAGGTGCACGGTCTATAACAATGCAGCTATTGGGGCGTACATAAGGCAACAGGTGCTCATGTAACCAGTGCTGGAAAACCTCCCCATTCATTTCGGAGTGATAATCTTCAGACGGCACATGACCTTTTCACATCTTCACACTGGCATCAACCCAACCATCCTTGGACCCAGCTCCTATCAGGATCCAGCGTTCCCCCTTTCCACTTGGTACTTTCAGCTCACAGTCACATGTACCATCCGTCCAACAGTGTGATGGTATCATATTTTTGTTTGAGCCAACTTTCATCCATGAAGATGAATGCCCGACCTTGCTGTGCATATTTGCACATTGCCAGGATCCTCGTACATCTGTAAATAATGCTTGTCTTCACGTCTGCGAAAAGTGATGCCACAACGCTTTGTCAAAGCGCGATGAAGTGTGGAACGACTCCACCCCCAGCCATGGTTATCTTGCTTTATACGCATCAACAAAGAATCCAGGTGGATAGGCTTCTTTTCGAGCACAAGCGCTACGAGTGCAGGGCGAATTACAGCAGCATCTTCATCATCCATTTTCATTCCTTTGCTGCGCATCTCTTTTTGTCCACCAATGGGCATCTCACTTTCATTCTTGTTCAACAAACGGAATAGAGAGGGTTTGGATATACCAAGATAGTGGGCGGCACGATCCCGAGCATGAGGAAGCCCAAAAGTGTTCCGATTAGCTTTCTTTTCAGCCTCACATACTTGAGAAATATTGGTTATGAGTTTGTGACAGCAATCCCTAAAAACTCGAGTAACCCTTTGTCGTTTGGCAACACAATGACGCTTGGCAGTTCGTACCGCCATGACAGTGCAAAGAGACGTCACGTGATGTTTAACCCTCCTACTGCGGAAGGCATATATATATGCCCAATAATTGCTCTCACGTAATGCGACGGGCATATATATATGCCCGGCAGGATGATTGAACTGTAACGCCTGTTTCCGCGCGAAGCGAAGCGTTTATTACAGCATTGTTGCTTAGAACAAAGACTCCCGACATCTGCATGCAATTCGCCGTGTAGCAAACTTATACCTGTCAGCCGTATTTGAATAGTAAGCCTAACTCCATTTGTAGCCCACAACAGGTGCTCGCGTCTAAGTGTCTTAAAAGCAACAATAAGTGGTGAGATACGTTGAAACTGGTATAACAACCCTTAAATGAACATGTAGGTTCTTAGAAAGCTAATTCTCAGAGTAACAAAGACTTCTCCCGTGTAAGCGTACGATAACGTACGATACGGCACGGAAACAACGTTCGCACCGTGTATGGAACACACGGGTAGCGTTAAAAAGGCATAGCGAGTGAAGCTGGGGCACTTACCAACGTGTGTTGACGAAATAGGCAACACAGAGCACAGAGTTCTAACGAAAACGTTCCAAACGCGAGTAGCAAATAAAATCAATTACTATGCTAAAATTCCTTTCGCAATACGTCACGTTATGAATAATTAATGAGCAGCAGCAGGAGGGTTAAATGAATAATATTTGTTGTCCAAAAGATACATACGTTTTTGTTCTGTTATATTTCTATAACCATATACCGCACATGCAACGAGAATGATTAATAAGAAGCAGCAAGCCTTACTTAAATATATGCCAGGTTTGAAGCTAATTGACCAAAGGTTTCTTGAGATAATAAGGTTTCATACTAAGATACCTTTTTTGCTTCATATGCACAACCTAATCCTAAAACTTGATAATTTTAATAAACTAGTACATAGAAATGTGCAATAGAAAATATGTGGTAAAATATTGGGCAATTAGTTTTATTTCGTTGTGAGATACAAATGATATTATGAATGCAAATAACTCTCTTAGTGCTTGAGATAGACAATAGAGGGTTACCCTCAGGAGATGCTGTGTGGCTAATTCCCAACCACCATCTGATAGCAGTCTGAAACAAATGTGGTTGTAGGTGAAGGCTAAAACTATCTGATGGTACAACAGTTAACCAGGCAGATGCATGTGGTGATGATGTAGAAAGTAACCGTGCTTTATCAGCACACGATGCAGCATCAAAGAGGTTGGTTAACTGAACATGCTCTAGCCTGTGTGACAGTTGTCTCTGAGAAAGGATATGATCTACATGTACAAAATCATTAACAGTGAGCGCATCAGAAAGGGGCACAAATGTGTTGTACTGTGCAATGGCAGAAGCTAAATGGCAGTGATTAGATGTTGCACTGTTAGAATTACTCAGTGATGCCATGTAAGCAGCTGGTGAATGGTGCGCAAGTGAACGAAGCCCTAATCCATCTCTACGCAGACTGAGTTGAGCCTGATGCCAGGCATGATCTGGAGTGTCAACACCTGTCACTTCAAGAAAAATAGACGAAAGTCAGAGTCGAATTCTTGCAAAGTATTAAAAACCAGTGACGGTGGAGTGACTCTGGCAAGATGGGATAGTTTGCAAAACCCAGCACACTGGCGCAGTAACGTAAATGCCACATGGGGATCAATGCTTCCTATCTCCTCTAAGCTGGACAGGAGTTTATGAGCTGCAAAATGCTTTTTGATTATGAACTTATTGCAGAACTCCGCATCACCGACTGGGGCTCCCAAAATCTTGAAATGTGGGATATTGGAGTATGGGATTGTAGAATGATTTGTCTTTACCAAATAACTCACATTTCTGTAAGTTCACATGTATGCCAAGATCTGGCCCCAAGTTTTGTATGATATCCAATGCTCTTGACACTGCAGATGTTGTTTCAGCCAGAATTCCATCATCCAGGTACCAATCATTCTGTTGTAGTTCTGCACATCCATCATTCTCAGCAATAGCCTTTACTACTCGCTGCAGCACAAGAGAAAAAAAGGAAAGGACCAAGTGGGTCACCTTGCTGAACACCCTGCTGTGATGAGAGTAGGATGATGGCTGTAGCACCATGAAGCCCAAGGCAACAGCTCAGGGAAATGTTTGGCACATTCATTAAGTAAAGCTTGTCTTGACACTAGGTTAAGGGCATTCCTCATGTCTATCTTTAGAACAGAAAAATACTTGTTGGACCAGTGTTCATCAATGCATAACCTTGTGCGATGGATTATTTTTTCAGCTCCACAAGAACATGCCACTCCCTGTTGAAATGGATGGAAAATATCAGCAGCTTTGTCTCTTATTATGTAGCATAAACATTTGCTAGTGAGCCTCCTCAAAACCTCCCCTACTGCAATTGGCCGTTCGAACATCTATAAGACAGTTGGCTTGTTCTTAGTCAGTGCAGTCAAGTTACCCCCAGCTAGGTTTCCTGACATTTGTTGAGGAGCTTTCCCTGCAGCCAGTAAGTTTACACACGTGGCGCAAAATTGGAGTTGGCAGGGGAACTGCAGCTGCATCTAACAGGTGCTGCACTCGTATACCTGAAGGACCAGCCGCAATGGCTTTGGGAAAGGATCTGAGCAGAGCCATGAAATCAAAATTGGCAGGAACTCCAATTGCATCAGAGTGTATTTCAGGTGACACAGGTATAGTCCTTCTGGGTGCTTAGCTTGTAACAGTTGCCATGGCCACCCCTGATGATGACAATAATTGGCAAGCTTTCAAATACAAACCATCTTGGGCAAGAGAGACAGCAGCTTGAATCGTATGTTCGCGTGAATTTCCAGTTGACTTGATATCCGACTTAGAAGAGCATGCAACTGTTAAATGCCATAGAGCTCCAAACTGCCCACGTGACCACAAATCACAAAGAGCCTTCAGGTCAGTTGGTTTGTGATGATGTCCACTGTGTGAGACGACATGTGTGATTCAGAAACTAACTGATGGCATTGGCCACAAATGAAAAGCCCATTTTCTTCAAGCCAAGATGAAGGAATAATGCCTGGAAAGATGCCTCTTACATGCTGTGACATATGAGCCCGCCGCATGGAAAGGGTGGGACAAAGAGCTCAGGAGATCCATCAACAACACACTGTTCCGTTTAGGGTGAACTGAAGATTGAGAGGTGCTAACACATTGGAACTGCAATGAATCTGGAGGTGGCGCTAGCTTTGTGTGACTGTGTAAGCACACATGCAGAAAAGGACTGATGAATCTGGTTGTGGCTCACCGCATTAAGGTGACTTCAAGTCTGATGGTGGTGGCTGCGCTGAAAGATCTAGAGATACGGCTGATGACGAATTTGAACAAAGTTGCGATGGCGGTGCCGACAGCTGCAAAGTTGGATGGAGCAGCTGCGATTGCTGTAACAAAGCATCTTGTGAACATAAATGCTGCGGGTTTGCAGGAGATGACCGCGAAGATGTTGTTGCCGATGACAAAGACACAGTTGGCGGCATAACTGCATTACAACACAGACCATTCTTGAAAAGCTGGCAGCTGGTGCATCATTGACCAGATCTAGCACATTTGCAATGTTTGCACTTCGCGTTCTGACCATTGCAAGGACAACAAGGCTCCGAACCAACTTGCGGTTGTCCGACATATCCGCAAATGTTTTTGTGTCCCAGCTAAACACACCGCAACGCCATAGTTTTTTGCTAGCTTTGATAAAATTAATTGTAAGGTGCTTTTCCATGGCAATTATTATTTATTATTTACATCAAAGTTTACCAGCAGTTAGAAAACTTCTGGAAGATGCATGAAACAGTGGCTTGAAGAGCTCCTGATGTTTGTGCAAAGCCTCCAACTTTGATACGACTTCAGGCCTTCCTTGAATTGGTCCAACCCGTGATTTTATCCTATTCACGCAGTAATGCTCATGGATGGATTTACAGATACTCCTGTTCAGTAAAATATGGACAAAGGGTATTGTGTACCCACTTGTGCTAATACATCTGTTACTTCTGAATATGGTTGTAGCATTCAGGACCTACCAATGACAATAACAGTAGTGAGAAATTGTTTAAGAAATTAGTTTAGACATGCTAGATGATTATAGCAACTTATCAAC
Source organism: Spongilla lacustris (assembly GCA_949361645.1). Taxonomy (NCBI): domain Eukaryota; kingdom Metazoa; phylum Porifera; class Demospongiae; order Spongillida; family Spongillidae; genus Spongilla; species Spongilla lacustris. The sequence goes on from OX442435.1 coordinate 3,836,050, forward strand.
AACAGATGTGCCACAGGCTTTCTAGGTGATATAAGGAATTATATAATTGGCAATGACATGAGAATGCCTATACATATACTCAACATTACCATGCGGCTGATAGATTGAAGTTGCAAGTAATAACCTATTGCTACTTTGATCTGGTATTTCATTGACTGTGAGATGTACTGGAGTGTTGCAGATGTATTGGTATATAGCATTTGAAAGATAGGAGAAACCTGTTGAAACCTGGACAACAGACATGACCATGAGAATTCCTATACTGTAAAATGTTTTGTTATGAGGTATAGCATTATAAGTAAATGACCAGCAAAGAAATTTGTCTCACTTCAATTTCTACAGGATCATGCTAGAATGACATATTTGCTGGCCCCTCAAACCTTGTCTGCAACATAACTTTAACCAAGAACTCATGTTTTGGTCCTCCAGCTGCTTAACCTATGAATATATATTATTACGTTACCTTTAAAGCACCAGATATGCATAATGTTTACGTCAGGTGGCGTATTGTGGTTCATGGTGGTATTGATGGTTTCTCCAAACTGCATCGGACACTGTTTTAAACTATTTTTTTGCTCTGTCTACTTGGTTCACCTCGTTGTCAACAGCAGCAGCATCCATTTCATGATTTACTCAAACCCCTTGCTTATCAGGACAAGCGTTTTCTACTCACGCTTATTGTTCCACATTTGTTGATGGTGCTATATATATATCTTAGACTTCCAAATCGCCTTTACATGATTCAAGATTCTGGCCTCCCCCACAGTCCGCTCCACTCTCCATGACATTATCATCAATGGCTATTCCCCTGCGATGTACATCTTTAAATTTTCATACGTTCTGACATAGACAGTGAAGACTTTGATAGAGTCATAGTCTGCAACATGTATATTTTCGCTGTTATGTTATACTCCTTCCATTGCGATCCAAACGTATGCATTAACACATATTTAGGAATTTGCCCTGCTGCAATACTTTATCATGCAGCTTTGGAGTGGAGTACATTACGGCAGTGTTATTTTTGGCGCTGATACATGTAGTTGCATCCCAGCAGCTCCTCAAGAAGCCATTTTAAGTATCATTTGCTGTTGACTTTTAATTAGGTGATTGATGGATGAAAATTGACAGGTAAACTTGTCAATTGCCAGGTTAACAGCGCGCTCGTCGATTATAGATTAAGAAAGATTTCTTCAGAAAAAAATTATGGCATGTGGAAATCAGTACTACATGCATTTAACCATACTTACAATGTCATGCAACAGATCGATATACATCAGATATACTAACTCCTCCGCTTATCGTTCAACACTCCCAGCTGGTGAAAATCCAATGTTTAAGAAAATGGTTTTGATCTTGTCTGTAGAAAGGAAGGACCAACCTGTACAGAAATTGGCACTATACCGAATAATTATCAAAACACCTGTAAAAACAAGTCACTCCTCAACCAGAATATAGGATTAACTTTATTTATAATACAATATCAATGGGACAATACAATTTCCAGCATGAATATGTTGCATATGTGAGAACTCTCTTAGAGTATCAAATGATTTGAGCATGCTTTGAAAAAAAAAAGATGCTTTTCCATGGCAATCATTATTTATTATTGTCATCAAGGTTTACCAGCAGTTAGAAAACTTCTGGAAGATGCATGAAACAGTGGCTTGAAGAGCTCCTGATGTTTGTGCAAAGCCTCCAACTTTGATACGACTTCAGGCCTTCCTTGATTTGGTCCAACTCGTGATTTATCCTATTCACGCAGTAATGCTCATGGATGGATTTACAGATACTCCTGTTCAGTGAAATATGGACTAAGGGCATTGCGTACCCAACTTGTGCTAATACATCTGTTACTTCTGAATATGGTTGCAGCGTTTGGACCTGCCAGTAGTGAGAAATTGTTTAGTTTAGATATGCTACATGTAGATGATTATAGCAACTTATCAACAACAGATGTGCCACAGGCTTTCTAGGTGATATAAGGAATTGTATAATTGGCAATGACATGAGAATGCCTATACATATACTCAACATTACCATGCGGCTGATAGATTGAAGTTGCAAGTAATAACCTATTGAGCAAATTGTCTTGCTACTTTGATCTGGTATTTCATTGACTGTGAGATGTACTGGAGTGTTGCAGATGTATTGGTATATAGCATTTGAAAGATAGGAGAAACCTGTTGAAACCTGGACAACAGACATGACCATGAGAATTCCTATACTGTAGAATGTTTTGTTATGAGGTATAGCATTATAAGTAAATGACCAGCAAAGAAATTCGTCTCACTTCAATTTCTACAGGATCATGCTAGAATGACATCATATTTGCTGGCCCCTCAAACCTTGTCTGCAACATAACTTTAACACTGAACTCACGTTTTGGTCCTCCAGCTGCTTAACCTATGAATATATAATTACGTTACCTTTAAAGCACCAGATATGCATAATGTTTACGTCAGGTGGCGTATTGTGGTTCATGGTGGTATTGATGGCTTCTCCAAACTGCATCGGACTCTGTTTTAAACTATTTTAGCTTTGCCTATATGGTCCACCTCGTTGTCAACAGCAGCAGCATCCGTTTCACGATTTACTTAAACACCTTGCTTTTCAGGACAAGCGTTTTCTACTAGCGCTTATTGTGCACATTTGTTGATGGAGCTATAGTAGACTTCCAAAACGCCTTTCCATGATCCACGATTCCAAGATGATTGTGGCCTCCCCTCCACTCTCCATGACATTGTCATCAATGGCTTTCCCCTGTGACGTACATCTTTAGATTTACCGTTTTGACATAGACAGTGAAGACTTTGAGAGAGTCATAGTCTGCAACATGTATATTTTCGCGGTTACGTTGTACTCCTTCTATTGCGATCCAAACGTATGCATTAACACATTTAGGAATCTGCCCTGCTGTGATATTTTATCATGCAGCTTTGGAGTAGAGTACATTACGGTAGTATTATTTTTGGCGCTGATACATGAAGTTGCATCCTAGCAGCTCCTCACGAAGCCATTGTAAGTGTGATTTGCGGTTGACTTTTAATTAGGTGATTGATGACAGGTGAACCTGTCAATTGTGAGGTTAACAGCGCACTCGTCTGAAGTTTTCTTCAGAAAAAAATTATGGCATGTGAAAATCAGTATTATTTAACTATACCTTCAATGTCATGCAACAGATCGATATACATCAGATATACTAACTCCTCCGCTTATTGTTCAACACTCTCAGCTGGTTGGAAACCTTTTCACCGTCGGCCCCCTGCTCACAATCCCCAGACTGTCACCCACAACCTCAAACCATATTCGCTACCGCAGACTGCCGCCCACAAACTTCCACCAAATCAGTGTCCCAAGACCACAACCTACCACCCACGATCAGAACCCCACCCACAAGCGATGAATCTACAGCCTGCACTACTACCTCAAACCTCACTGCCTTCTTCCAGAGTCCACCCAGTACAGAGCAACCTAACCCAACCCAATCCTCTTTGCCCCAGTCCCCAGACCACAACCCACAATCTTCAACTCCCACCTCCAGACCACAACCCACCACTAATGCAACACAAACAAGTCCAACCCAGTCCTGGCCACCACCTACTACAACATCTACAGTCCCTACCCGACCCCCTGTATCCGCACCAACACCAGCAACGATAAGAATGGAAACTACAACACAACTAACAATAATCCAATCCATCCAACTTACACCAACAAATATATCAACACCACCAATACAGTAGCGGCTCACTAATCAGACGGCTCGGAAATAAGACCACTTAACTGCCCGATCATATGACCACTTCGCCAATCCGACCACTGTCTATTAAGACCACTACTGCGTATATAAATTTTGGGGGCATTTTTGTGTACCTTTCTTTCACTGAACAGGTGATCAATGAAGTGGATTCCTAATACAGTTGGTAGCTCTAACAACCATCATGCATTCGATTGCGGGGATAATCGACGATCCCGTACTACTGGAGTTAGTAATGCCTATGTACACACGAGCCAGCTCTAAGCTTGCTTTACAATCCTTGGCATCATTGTTCATCCTTCCAGCCTTTATTTTGTTACGATTCACTTGTATATTCATTGCTAATTGGTATTCTAATCAAAGCACATTTCGAATTCGAAAGGCAGGAAACTCGCCTTAAGACTGACTGTAGCATTGACACCAACAACACACAAAGAAGCCACAACACAACAAGTCACAACTCAATCCACTCAACCCACCTCAAACGATGCAACAATACCACCAACCACCAACCCATAGTCTACCAGCAGAACCAACACCAAACAAAACAAAATTGCAACAGCTATTGCAGAACACAACTGGACAAAAATACCCCCAAGTGAGAAAGTTTGCATCCTTCAACAAGGAGTGCCTCCATGAGCTATGCTTCCCATTAGGAAGCAAAGCCCATGCAACTTGTGCAACCTTAGGAGTGGATGACGACATAAGGAATACACCATGATCCTGAAACGAGCCAGAAAAGGCTAATGTGAGACACCTTAAAACGCTGGCTAACTCAACAGCATAACAACTCTCTGATATGGAAACAGCGCTTGATGCTACAAAAGAAACAGACAATGAGACACATTATAAATGGATGTCTATATGGCACACAACAACCACAAACATGCAAAACCTGCATAATGACCTACAAACCAAGCGCCAGAAGAAAATTATCAAAACAAAGCAGGTTCACAATAACAACTTAATCTACACAGAACATTGCCTAAGAACCAAGCAACAACCAAACCAATACTCCAACAACGAACATTAACCAACACAAAAACCCACAACACAAGTACAAACCACTACCAATGCATCTTACCACCCAAGACCAGCTCCAACCAAACCCCAACTCTGGGAAAACTAATACAAACCAAACAAAATACAAATACCAACCACCTACTAACCTCCAACTCAAACCAAACCATACCCCAATATTGACCCCACAGATGGAACCATGCTCCCCACCATAGCTGTTAACCAAGACAACCACAACAACACACAGACATAAACATGATCCCTCACCACAACCAGCAACGCCCTACAAAGGAAACACTTACCTCCCTAACAATGAGCACCTTTACTCCCCAGCCCACCCTCCAGCTACCACCCATTGCAAGAACATGCTATAATCAGAACTATGCTAAACACAACCAACCAAATCCCACCACTAAACCACAACCCACCACCACCACTAATGTCTCTCCAACTACAACCAAGACCACATGAATACTGGCACCCGCAACAACACAACATAAACTGGATGCCACCAAACAATACAAACCCACTTTATCGTACACAAATCTGGTACCATACACTCTCCTACAACCCAACCCACAACATGCAACATATCAATATTCTTTTTAAATCCCCTCTACTCCAACAATAAAACTGTCAAGACATACCAAGGCGTAGACGGCTACCAAGAAGGTCCAATGCAAATTGGTCCTTCTTACTTAAATTATGATAAACCATGATAAACAATAAGTGTTATTTCTACATTGAGATATTCACAATACATTTGTATCATTAAAATCATAATAACTGCTTTTAATAATTAACCATTATTAGTTTGTAAATCTAGTCCTATGAAGACAGTGTGTTTAACACCGCATCCGCGAGTAATCTGGGTCACCATTTGGGTGCATTTAAAAAAATAAGGTCCGCTAGTAATGCAGTCGTAAGCACTATATGAAATTCTAGTATAAGAACCTATTGGATTATACTAGGAATCTCTCCTGTACAGGATTTGTTGTAGAAGAGATGTACATACTTTTAATAATGTGGTTCGGTACTCAAAAAGACATGTACAAAGTGGATTTTTGAATGTTAATACGAATACTTAAAACCCTTCCTGATCACGTACTTACTTGTGCTAGAGATAAATTTTTATCCTTTAAACAAATGCCAATTCTCCAAACAATTGCGATGAAGCTTATGGGACCAGTCCAAATGCTGCAGTTAACTAACCACCAATAGTTAATCTACGGGATCAATGGATTCTGCAGAACAGCCTCATCGTTGCAAATGCAAAGTTGGTTCCTGTCCATTGTGTGGCAGCGCATGCAAAAGGTGCGGATGTACTTGCGATGGGGTAGAGCCTGGAGTGGCGCTTGCTCGGAGTTCTGGGCAATGAGGTCCGAAGCGACTGACTGGCAGCGAGCAAAGAGAAGCAGCAAAAAGAGCTAGAATTGAGATAGCAAAGGCAACAGAGCTAGAGGAGCGAACCATTGGGACGGGGCCAACTATCAAACAGGTAGAAACAGTGCATGATCTTCTATGGCAAGCGTTTGGATGGAGCCAAGCAACCAAGAACCTAACGAAGATTTGAGGAAAGGTGATGTGTTGCTAAAGGAATCAGGTGGTTTAGGATGGAGTACGATGGTTCAAAGCGTTTTGCAGCAGTGGTTAGATGTGCTGAAATTTTGTATCCAGCAAACTCTGACTCCCTACTAGAAGAAGTTACCGCCAGACTTTCACAACGCTCAAGTTCAATTACTACAACGGATGAAAATAGAGTTACTGAAAACACAATAATGATCAAGAAGGCTAGTGAGAAGCGCTCCATTCAGGCACGTGTTGCTCGTGCAATTTTTGGTGAAGAGACTTCCAGGTCATCGCATACAATCTTTGAAGAGGGACGGTGTTTTCACTCTAGGTGGTTCTTCAGTAGACCAAGCACGGAACGATTTCAAAGTGATGGAAGTTGGAATGTCTCTGTGTAAGGTAAGCTGCCATATTAGCACAGGTTTTTTAACGGACTGTACAAGTCAAACGCATCGTCTGGAGTACGTTTTAATGCTACCTGTACAATTAGCGAGCCATTAATTAGAATACCAAGTACACGCATGCGCAGACTATACATACATAGCCTAATACAAATACACTACATGACCCTTTTATACAAGTTCAATCAATATCTATCTGGTGGTTGAATACTGGTACCAGTTTTGATTCGTGTTGTTGATGCTATAGGACTTGCAGGCTGAATGTGACGTTGATAATTGGAATCATCCATATCATTTCCATCCTCTGATGGGAGTTCAGTGTCATTGCTACTCTCTGTAGGTAGCTGTACATCATGTGTCCCTTCTTCATGCTGGTCATTTCCAGTTCCTTCCTCTTCTCATCAGTGGGTACTGTGGTGAGGTGTTGACGATTCCTACGTAATTGACCTTCTGGAGTGGCTACAATGTAAGATCTTGGTGTTGCAGCAGCAGCCACAACAGTTCCCTTTGTTTGCTTATCTCCTTTTTTGATCCAAACTTCAGTATCCGGTTTCATTGGGGGGAGCGATCGCACCCTGTGTCGTAAATCATAGTTGGTTTTTTGTTGTTTTAACCGCTGATCATAGCTGCGAGAGTCATCAAGATATGGCCATCCTGGTGTCAACTGTGTTTCCAGCTGAGGTACTGTTGTATGGATACTCCTATCAAAAAGGAGCTCTGCAGGACTTAGTCCACACCAGGGAAATGGTACTGCTCTATAGTTTAGATGTGCAAGCCATGGATCCTCAGTGTTGCTTAACAAGTTTTTTACAGTCTTAACCGCACGCTCTGCATGACCATTACCTTGTGGGTAATATGGACTACTGGTACATTGGTGAAATCCATCATGCGTAGCAAACTCCTTCATTTCATCTGAAGCAAACTGGGGTCCGTTGTCACTCACAACTTCCTCGGGAATACCATGACGAGCAAATACAGATTTCAAGGCACCAATCACTTTTGTTGATGTTGTTGTAGCCAACTGTATCACCTCCGGATACCGTGAAAGATAGTCAACTACAAGCAAATAAGTACAACCCTTTAGTACAAATAGATCTTTACTCACCCTCTGCCATGGGTAGGCTGGTAGACATGTAGAAATCATAGGTTCCACTGGAGGGGGGTTATGTTTTGCACACACATGACGTTTTTGTACCATGTTAATAAGTTTTGCAAGACCAGGCCACCAGACAGCTGAAGCGGCACGCAAGCGACACCGTTGTATGCCTAAGTGTCCATCATGTAGTCGCTGTAATGTTAGTGTCTTTAGAGAGTCTGGGACCACAGTTCGACAGCCAAACAATAGTAGATCTTAGCAAATACTGAGTTCATGACGAACCAACCAGTATGGCTTCAAATTGGCTGGGACTTTACGTTTTTCAGGCCATCCAGAAAGGCAAAACTGTTCGATTGTTGTGCAAGTGGGGTCCTTAGACTGACCCATACAGTATTTCTTGAGTAATGTCTTCGTTACAGGGACAGATAAGGTTATCGCATCTGCAAATGACTCCACATCAGCATCTGTTATGCCAGTTTCTGGTTCAGCAGTACTGCAGCAAGGTGCTCTTGATAGTGCATCAGCAGTAAACAGAAACTTTCCTTGAATACTGTAATCATACCTCCCTAAACGCAGTCGAAATCTTAAAATTCGAGGGAGTAAGGTATCTAAATGCTTAGAGCTCAGAGGAACAAGCGGTTTATGGTCAGTTTCAATCTCAAAATGCTTTCCAATGATGAAAGTAGAAAACTTATCACATTGATAAGGCCTCCTTTTCAATTTGAGCATAGCGTTGTTTGGTGTCTGTCATGGACCTTGACGCAAACGCTACAGGTCTCCAGTTCCCTTCATGATCCTTCTGTAACAGTGCTGCCCCTAGTCCGTAGGATGAGGCATCGGCTGAGATTTTAGTGTCGGCTGCTGGATCGTAATGGCAGAGAATTACTGGTTTGGTTATTTCACTCTTCACTTTGTGAAATGCAGACTCATGACTAGGGTTCCATACCCAAGCATTCTTGGAGCTCAACAACTCCCATAATTGTTGAGTTAGTTCAGCAATCCATGGGGAAAACTTTCCAAGATGGTTGACCATGCCCATGAATCGTCACAGTTCAGTTAAATTTGTGGGCTTAGGTATCATGTCTGTTGCAGAGGTTTTGTCAGGGTCTGGTTGAATCCCATTTAGATATACAATGTGGCCAAGAAACTTCACTTGCCGTTTGGAGAAGACACATTTATCAGGGTTTAAAGTTACTCCAGCATCTTTTATACGTTGTAGTACAGCAGTTAGCCTGTCTTATTTGGAAAAAATCGTCTAGCTTCTTCAAAACACTAGCGTACTTCTTTCTTTCTTCGGAAGAGATACCTGTAGACGTTAAAACGTCTTCTGCCTCTGGGCCCAAGCAGTACAAGAGGGTATTCACTTGCCGTTGTTCATCTTCGCCCGAGAGGCCTGCTGCCACGCGGAACTGCTCATACTGGCGCTTCCAGCGCGCCCATGAGTCAGGCCTTGCAAATTGGAATGGTTCGAGGGGTTGAAGTAGAAGACTTGCCATCGCTGCCACCATGTACTATTAGCGAGCCATTAATTAGAATACCAAGTACACGCATGCGCACACTATACATACATAGCCTAATACAAATACACTACCAAGTGTCACTACTGATGGATGAGCACCATACCATCGTTTTAAAAGTTTTGCAGCACCTTCTATATTGTATATCCACTCGCACCTCTGAGGGGGGGGGGAAGGGACGCGATGAGTGCCAAATTAGCATGGGGTGTGTGTCATAGCTTTTCAAATGGTTTCAATCGGACAGACAACCAGCAACGCCGCCAACGTATCTGGAAGTATCCGAAGTGAAGTTCTAAACACACAAAAAAATACATTAGCGTTCTCTGTCTGCTGCTAGGTGATTTTCTGTTCGTTCAAGGGCTAGTGATTTAAAAGATGCCACGCATTGCAAGAGCTCGCAAGAGCCCCCCTTTCCCCCCTTTTTCTATTCATAACTCATGAGACGTACTTTTTAAGCTTAGAACTTGGCTATAAGTGGTTACGTGGAAGAGCTATATCAAGCCAAAGAGAGGCTTCGTGACCTCCATTGAAAACGACCGGAAGTGAGTACTAAATGAGCCATAACTAGCCTGGTCGACATTGGCATCACTAAGTTACGGTTATTACACAAATATACATTTAAAAGGATGAGGTTCAAACCCATACCTCTTCTACAACCTCTTAGGAATCGCCAGAATTCAGCAAAACAAAGCCTGTTTACCTGTACTTGGTTAAATTATTTCAATAAAATATTAATACGAAAGTTATTGAGATTAGACGTATACAATTACAAATCAGCTATTATTTTTATTGCATTCAGATCAGAGAATTCAGTGATAAGACCTATGTCCTCATTGTACTGGGTCCAGTTCAGCCTTACCAAAAGCTACGCCTGCTTTCTAGGAGCCCACGAGCGGGTTGATTCTGTGGAGCGAATCTGATTTATGTAAGCCATAAAAGCTCCATCGTAGCGTCTTTACTATTCAATGGGATAGGAGCGTTCCCTTTTGCCGTACGAATACGCACACTCTTTTTTAGCTTACTTGCATTAAACGTTAAGGTTTACTAGCCGTTTAACTTGAAAACAAATTAACTACTTAGGGGCGTAGTTCGCAAAAGGTTTTATCAACTGTGGTTATATGCTGCGGTTATTCGGACCTCCCCCCTGTGCTAAAAAAGCCAACCCGTGCTTATATGGCAGTTTACCTTATCCCTCCTATAACAAGATGCTGTTTTGATGAACAAATACTTCATGAAGCTGTTATGTTCATTCTATCTAAGGACAATGTTACTCCAATATCTTGGGGGACAAAGCAAATAAAACTCAGTGATGCGTGTTTATGTTTATACTTCAAGTATGAAGAACATCCAATCGATAAAGATGGAGTTACAAGTACCACAGGTAGTGCTGTAAGATATACAGTCTATTGTGATCAAATTTTGGAAAGTTCCAACAAACAGGATGGATTAGCTGTTCTTTCAATCCTTGAAGCATTTCTGAAGCAACTCAGTGTAGAGCTCCCACATATCAGAACTGTGACTCTGCAATCTGACAATGCTGGGTGCTATCAGGCCAAAGAATTGCTCTTGCTAATTGCGATTTTAAATACTTCAAGCCAAATCAGGATAGTCCGTTTCTGAAACACAGGATGGTAAAGGCTTATTGATGCCCATTTTGCAAAGGGAACTGCACACCTGATGAAGTTTATGAAAACATCTCAGCAGAATAGGGTCAGAAGAATTGCAACAGCAAAAGGTCTTGCTGCAGCTCTTGCATAGGGGGGGGGGGGGGGGGGGGGGGGGGGGGGGCGGTATTCAAAATTCATTAGTACAGCTGATCACTCTAGACAGAGAAAAGCTTCAGAAATTGAGTGCAGCAATTGGCAAGGTTGTAAAGGAAGCAAAAGGGTATTTTGCACGCTGCAATGATACGAAGTGTGAAGGAGAGTGGGCAACCCAGAAATTGACAGGAATTGAAGAACTGACTAAAGCTGAGATAGTTTTCAATATCAGATGTTTTGCATACAGTGGCATTGGAGATGGGTTAACATTTCGCACCAGTTTGAAGACAGGCCTATTTAGGCCATGCAGCTGCAATGCCTCAGTGAATGATCTTGAAGCTGATAGTAAGAATGATGATGATGAATCTACAGATATCCGTGGTGAAGAATTGGCTGTCGATGCAAATGAGGTAGCTGATTATATAATTCATGTTGAAGGGGATGACAACGAAGTTGAAGGTCAAGATGAAGGAGAAGAGAATGATGAAGGTGAAATGTATAGTGAAGATGAAGATAATGAGATTGCTCCAGCAGGATTCTCAGGCTATGGTGAAAGTGACCTCTTAAGGGGGACAGAATTGCTTACTGGTGCTTGCATACAGAAAAGATCTTGTCTTTCCAACATCATAGGGCCTTGTAATCAACATAGAAGTGTTCGTAATCTACATGCAGGGCCTGGAAATGGACAGCTTATATGACAAGATATGGTGGCAGCAGCGGTATGACTTAGTGTCTCCTTGGTTCCATTGTGAAACATTCTTTCATGACAACGTTGAACAATCAGGTATGTCAGATGGTGTGACGAGTCCAGAAGGATTGAATACTTTGCACTATCAGTAATATTGGCATTTTCTAGCCGTCCCTTACATCTCCAAATTCTATTCTCATCCAAAACAAGGTTAAACTGCTGCTTCCATGTATTGAATCTTCTATCTTCCTCCAATGCCACTTGAGCAAACTTGATCCAATATGATTCGGCTTTGGAAATGTCATCTGCATTGAGCTTCAGAGATGGCATCTGTACACCATCAGAATGACTCTTCAGTAACTCTATAAACTTCAATACATAGGCTGTGACTCTCAACAACTTTTGCAAATTACTGAAGCCTTAACAGTTCAGCATTGCAGTGCATCCTATGCCTTTGGTTAACAGACTGTGCGCTGCTTTGTCTGCTGCTTTCATTTCACTGAGACATTCCACTGGAATTGTAACTTGTGCATTTTCAGTGTAGTGATCATAATGACACAACTTTGGTCCATGAAGCCACAACTGAAGCCTCGTGGCATTTGATAATTCCAGCCCTCTAGATGGATATCCGCTGGATTTTCAGTTCCTGGGCAATGTCTCCAGTATTCTGCTGCCACTAGTTTCCTAATACTATTCACCCTATTCTGTAAAAACTGTTTCCAGTCTTTATTCTGACTCCTTATCCAACCCAAAGCCACTGTTGAATCAGTAAAGCACAAAGGTGCTTGTAAAGTCAGTTCTGTCTCCAGCGATATGATGAACACTAGAAATCAATTTGGCTACTGCGAGCAATTCCAAACGGGGTATGGTTTGTCCACCAACTGGAGCTGCTCTTGTTTTTGAAGACACCAATCGTATACTATACCCAGAGACAGTCTGGATCTTCAAATAGATGACAGCAGCATACAATTTCAGGGATGCGTCACAGAACCCTATCAGACTATGTGAAATAACTGGTTCCGAGATGCCATTGAAATAGCATCGGACTATAGTGATTGGTTGTACCTGTTGTAGATTAAGCACTAGCTTATTCCATTCTTCCAGCAACTCTCCCTGAAGTGGTTCATCCCAGTCTACCTACATTTTACATAAGTCCTGAACTATTAGCTTGAAATTGACAACAATTGGTGAGATGATTCCCACGGGGTCATAGAATTTTGCAGCTATACTGACTATTGTCGTCTTGGTAGGGTTGACTTGTTTGGCCAATTGTGCAAATCACCTTTACATCAAACTGCAATTGATCTTCAACAGGGTCCCAACAGACACCAAGCACTCTTTGCTCCCCCAAGTTCACATCAGACTCATAACTAAGAGAGTTTTTGGCAAACGAATTATCATCGTGAGAAACTGTACAACCGTGAGTGACCATCTACCCTCTCAAGCCCTCTTGTCTTTCAATCTTCTCTTGCAAACCTCTATCATTTGACACGAACTTCCTCAAATTGAACCCTCCTTCTGCTAGCCTGGACTTTGTCTTCAAGTAGAGTTAAAACACTTAATTTGTGCTGTCCCCTCCAAAGGCAACATCATCGACGTATATTGAGTGCATAAATTTGTTAACAAACGACGGGTCTTCCATTTCATATTTCTTCAGGTGCAGCTGCAAGGTCACATTGAGCAAAAATGGACTTGATGTTATTCTGAAGACAACCCTTGTGAATCTCAAAATGACTATCTTGGGTAGACATGATGCAATGTTATCAATCCATAGGAACCGCAATGAATCCCTGTCTTTGGCTGCAATGTACGGAACATTGATGACGTTAGGTAATTTTGCTCATGTGATCTGTTATTGTATTTGATTATTAATTATACATTTGTGGGAAAGGAGTCGTGAGGCATGCCCGCTCTCGTAGAACGTCGCTCTGAGGGACCGGCATTTTGTACATGGTCCTTCGAGCCGGGACTTCAGGGTCGAGTGTAAATGGAGGAGCAGCTCTTGCGAAAACGACGAGTGCGTGCAGGCCACAGAGCGTCGGTAAGTCGCATTATTTCTCAAGTGTATGAAAATATGGAGGGTTCAGACGACCCGGAATGCAAACTATCCAAGACAAGGCAACAAGACAACGTGCTAAAGGATTTCTGAAATTACAAGTACTCCGTACGTTGGACAGTGAAATTCTGGAACTGACTGTTGCAGATGACGACGTAGTGGAGGAGATTCAAAAGGCTGACGAATATGCAGAAAGGTTACAGCTGGCGTTGATAGACCTTGAAAGAGTGCTGAAAGAGTCGAAAAGCCGTCCTTCGTCTCCGGGTGTGCGTCAAGCAGAAAATCGTCCATTGTCTCTGGGTGTGTGTCAACCAGAAAACCGTTCATCATCTCCGGGTGGGCGACAATCAGAAAGCCGTCAATCAGGAATGTTCGGACAAGAGCAGGTGATCGCAAATGGAAGTGAACAGACCAGCTGCTCAGCGATTTGTGGTACTTGTACTAGATCTGAATTTAAAGCTGAACCATTAGCAGGATACTCGCTAGTAAATTGTGAAATGATTGCCTCTCCACAACAAACCTATCTATTGAAGCTTGTGAGTCACAAAGCAACTATGGACACACACTCGACCAAAAATCTAATTACCAAAGTTGACACTGAGGAAATTCAATGGGGACGTAACGAATTGGACGTTTTGGGACTCCTATGAGTCTACTATCCACCTCAATCCAGAGCTCAGTGCTGTCGACAAGTTTAATTACTTGACATCTCTTGTTGAGAAAACTGCAGCAGAAACCATTGCAGGATTATCCGTGACCTCGTTGAACTATGATGAGGCAGTGGCTTTGCTGAAGAAAAGATTTGGAAATCTGCAGCAAATTATAAGGAAGCACATGGATCAACTCCTGAACCTTGAACCTGTCACATCGTACAATATCAAGAGTTTGCGAGGGTTATGTGACCAAGTGGAATCCAATGTGCGAAGTTTGAAGTCTTTAGGGGTTTCATCTTCATCATATGGCTGCTTATTGTCATCCATCATGATGAGCAAGCTCCCACAGGATCTCAGGCTTGTTGTCAGTCGCATGATTAAGGATGACAAGTGGAACTTGGAAGAAGTCATGGAAGTCATTGAGCATGAAATCGATGCCAGAGAAAGAGCAGGTGTTAGTGCTGGAATTACGCTGCCCTCATCTGGAACACCCAAGAAGGCATCTAAGGAACTTCACACTGCAGCGGCGCTATTGTCCAGTGAGCTCAGCACGGCATGTGTATATTGTGGCCAATCCCATTCAGCAAATTCATGTCGAACAGTGACCAGTGTTGATACTAGGTGACAGATACTAATGAAAGCAGGAAAATGCTTCTTCTGTTTAAAGAAATTCCATAAGAGCAGAGACTGTCGATCTGGTGCCAAATGCTCCACATGCCAGGGCAGATATCACAGTAGCGTATGCAATAAAAATCCTCCGATCCCTTATCAAGGTGCCACTCTTGCACCTTTGTCTGTGTCTGGGCGTGAAAATGGTACAAATGGAGTGCAAGGTGGAATTGATGGTGGTTCAAAGAATACTCGACCATCAGTGGTGTCAATGTTTGTAGATGGCCGGACTTCGGTGCTACTCCAAACTGCATGAACTGTAATGCATCACCCTCAAGTACCATCACGCTCCGTTCCAGGTAGGATGATTCTTGACACCGGCAGCCAAAGGTCCTACCTGGCACTATCAGTGAAGGAAGCCCTGTCTTTGGATTCTCAATGCACTGAAAACATGTTAATCAAAACGTTTGGTTCAACAGTTGAATGTCGGCGTTCCTGCGATGTTGTTAGAGTAGCTGTGAGAACAAAGGACAAAAGCCTGTTGGAGTTACAGTTTTTGACAGTTCCTCTGATTTGTGAGCCTCTATCAGGACAACCAATTTCATATGCAGTCGAGCGTTATCCACACCTGTCAAACCTGGAACTGGCGGATCCTGTTCATCACAGTAGTGATAATATGGAGATTAACGTCCTGATAGGATCTGATCAGTATTGGCAAGTGGTGACCGGAAACATCCTGCGTGGAGTTAGCGGTCCAACTGCTATCGACACAATGTTTGGGTGGGTTTTGTCTGGACCTGCAGAAGGTATCGTCAATGATTGTACTACCATAAATCTTGTTCAGTCATCTCACGTGTTTCATCTGAATGATACCAATCTAAACAGCGTATTGAAAAGATTCTGGGATCTTGAGTCTTTGGGTATTGTCTCAGTCGAACCTTCTGTGTATGAGAAATTTATGGAAGGAATTATCTTCCACAATACGCGGTATGAGGTGCGTCTACCTTGGAAGAATGAACATACAATCCTACCTGACAATTATGAGCTCAGTGAAACAAAATTGCGAGGCCTACTGAGGCGTCTCAAGCAAGATCCACAAGTCTTCAAAGAATATGACACAGTCATTAGAGAACAAATCAACAATGGCATTGTTGAAATTGTTGAGAAACCCTGGAACAGTGAAATTGAGCGAACTCACTACATCCCACGTCATCGCATCATCCGAAGAGACAAAAGCACAACAAAACTAAGAATTGTGTACGATGCATCTGCTATGTCGGGTGCTCAGCGTACTTAAGGCTGCCACCTAATGAATTTACGTCATAAAAAATGGCGACTATGTACAAAAAGTCAAATCTCATGCAAGAAGTGTCCCCTATGATAGAAACTTTAGACGAGTGTATATTATACACTTTTCCAACTATTTGTAACGTTCTGTGATTAGAAAATATCCCTGCGGTATGTAACTGCTTGGAATACGGCGATATAACCAATTACGGCTGTATGCTGGGATGTTGCGATCCGTGTCTTGGAAAACTAATAGGGTATTTAACCGTAGATCGACCGCTGTTAACTACGGTTAACAAATTGTTAACTGTAGTTAACAATTTTATGAAAACTGCTTTACACCGTACCATAGCAACCGTAATGAACAGCACCGTGAAAAAATGGTTTCTGTGCTCAGTACACATCATAGATTAAGCGCAAAGTATTTATTTGAGGTCCGTTAAAGCCAAATTTTCCTCATGGATGGAAATAGTGTAAGCGTTCATGGTTTCGATGGATGCACAAAAACGGATGTTAACTTAAACTAACTTCCTTGTTTTACTGACGAAAACTGGCAGAATATGAATGATAAAACCACTTGCGGTTGACAATGGCACCTAAAGTGAATCCGTCACTGTATTGGCACACAAAGTCGTAGCTAGGGATGCGCGTCGCTTCTGTATATTTGGGTGACCTATACCGCGCTTGGTCATACCCGACCAAACGGGGTGGTAGGGGCCGCCCGACTACCGCTTCTGCACGTTATGGGATAAATTCGAAGACAAAGCGTGTAAGTGGAAATATAACTGGCAGTAATGGCAGAGGTCATTCGCTAAAATGGGCCCTGTAAGTAAAGAGTTTTCGTCACGTTCGCTGGAGGAGGTTTCGGTACATACTACTAGTATTGGAATCGCATCTGCTGCGCGTGAATGATGAGGCTGGCAGCAATTCTGTGGACGAGGAGGTTGCAAATGAAGTTGCCGTTGCAATTGCATACTTCATAATGAGATTCATTCTCTTCCATACTTAGCGCTGTTAACCTGGGTAAGCAGGGCTAAGTGTTAACTACGTACAACACCCAAGTTAACACATCACGGTTGATCTATGGTTAAAATCCCCATATGTTTGCACGTATTATGCCGACTGGGGAATTTAAATAATTGGCTTGCTGTATTCATAGCAACCATGAACAAAGTTCAAAATGACCGACCAGCTGTCGATGCACGGTCCAGTTATTGAAAACCCCAGTCATAAACCATAAGTATCAACCTAGAGGAACCTGCCCAGCATTAAAAAGTTACCTTCGAGCTGCATTTTCATCCCAGCGTTTTAGAAGTTTGTTAATACGCGGGTCAAGTACAGTGGTTATTAACAAATTACCAGGCGGCTGATTGGTGTTGCTCGACAGCTGCTGTTTATTCTTGGCAATCGTTAGTTTGGGAGCATATAGCGCAAATGTTGTGCTGTGGATCTATCTAGGGTCATAATTGGTATGAAAGTTGTACAAAGGTAGACATCATACGCTAACGTGAATCGATAAGTAACGATCCGCATAACGTCATAATGATGTAATACAAACATGAATGTTGACAATGTGTCAACAACACGAAAACAAGATTTTTAACATGAGGCAGCCTTAACTACCCGAGTGGTCCATCCTTAAATGATTGTTTGTATACAGGTCCGAACTTTGGGCAAAGTATCCTAGAGATTCTTCTTCGTTTTCGGATTCATAGCACTGCATAGATCGGAGACATTGAAAAGGCTTTCCTTATGGTCTCAGTAGCGGTGCAGGATAGAGACGTATTACGTTTTCTTTGGATTCAAGATATCACTCGATAAAACACTGGAATTGGTGATGCCAGTGCGTTTTTTTTTAATTGTGCACGTACTGTGTGGCATGCAGCTTTAATCTATTCTAAAATGGTTGTATTTTAAGCCAGAGGAGCGTAGCAAACAGGGCAGCTTGTATCGCTGTTTGGCGGCAAACATTACAAAATACGCCCCTTTTTGTGTTCAAACGGCGATGTCTTTCCTTGTTGGCTATCGTGTCACATGCAATGCAGCTAAGGTATTAGGCAAAAAACATGCAAAGCAGAGGTACGGAAGGCTTTTAACGAAACAAAACTCCTTGGGGGAGTACAGAGAATTAACGGTAAAGGGTATAGTTTAAAATGCATCATTTATTTTAATGAAGTCGCTACTTTGAAGGCGTTTTCCGCACGCAGCATTAGGCGGCACAGCACTGTAGCAGGCGGCAATGCTGAAGCATCCATTCCCACAGCCATTTCTATAGCAAATAGTTCCCCAAATCCAGCGATTGAAGAACCACATGACCAAGGAAGCGATGATGTCGGTAATGGCAGTAGTTTATCTTGTCATGGCGTATAATGGAAGGCCAAGTACATGTAGATGGCATTGTTGAAGGCTGGAGATCCTCACCTCAGTTTGATACACACATTTTGTGGGGTAATGATGTAGAAGAGGTACACAGGACTTCCATTACAAATGCATGCTGCGTGATGTGATTTCAAGACCGATTGCCTGTAGGATGCCCAAGGCCACTGAATACTT
This sequence comes from Spongilla lacustris, assembly GCA_949361645.1. NCBI lineage: Eukaryota > Metazoa > Porifera > Demospongiae > Spongillida > Spongillidae > Spongilla > Spongilla lacustris. The sequence goes on from OX442435.1 coordinate 3,855,016, forward strand.
ATTGGTTTGATCATGAGAGCTGCAAATAGATATCATACAACATTGCCCCATTGTGCCTGCATCCATTGTATGACAAAAACTCTGCTACTTGTGTAGCTACCAATGCTAGTAGAGCTTGCAGTGTATGCAAAAGCCTGTGCAAGAACTATTGTAGTGTGTGCTCTGAAATGAAAAATGACAACATTGTTGCCTTATGTGGGCTAAAGTCTAAGCAAGGAAGTGCCTATATAAGCATATATATAATCAGTGATATACCATGCCTTTGTACATGCAAGCATGCATATTCCAGCTTAAAGTAAAATTCATTTATGTGAACCTGTTGTTATCTGTATTAACAATCAAACACATGTAAAGAATTTGTTAGAATAGCTACGTATAAATCTCATTTCACCATATCCCAGGGTAGTGACTTAAGTCACTCCCAGTTCAGTCAAGCTTGTTAGTGATATATGATCTCTGGCTCCCACTGTCCAAAATGATTCTCGCTTCCAGAATTAGGGAAGGATTATCCAGGTGGTGAAGAGTCACCTTTGCAGTTTGTAGAAGTACAGGAGTCCTACAATCCACATACATTGACAATGTAAGAGCTCTGGCATTCATACTTCGTTGCTCCCTTGCCATTCCTCCCTGGAAATCATAGAAGCAGATACTCACATGATGTCGTCCATGACAGTTCGAGCATTTCAGTGATGAGCGGCAGTTTCTACTCATGTGTTGTTTCTTCAGGCATAAGAAACATCCACCATCCCTGAAAAGGATCTGTTTCCGAGCTTCAACATCAACAACTGATCTGCAAGAATTGGAGGAGTGAGGCTGGCTACAATAAGCACATGTGGGCCCTTGAACCATGTCTCCTGATAACAGTGAAGCTGTGGTGGGAATGTCTTTGTACTGCTTCTTCATAACTGGTGTAATAGGATTTGCTTCAGCTCTCTCTCTGGCTTCTATCTCCTTTTGAATCGTTTCCATGACTTCAGTGAACTCCCAGTCTTCATCACTCACCTTCCTACTTACAATGACTCGAAGCTCATGGGGTAACTTATTCATCAGAATTGAGGATAATAGGCTTCCATATGATGCAGATGATACACCAAGTGATCCAAGACTTCTTACATGAGATTCTATGGAGTCGCATAATGTATGAAGATCCTTGAGGTTATGCAACGATGCTACTGTTTCCAGATTGAGGAGAGCATCCATATGTTTACTGATGATGAGCTGTTTATTTCCAAATCTTCGCTTCAGGACAGAAATGGCTTCTTCATAGTTGTTGGATGTGATCGCTAATCCTGATATGGCATCTGCTGCAGTTGATTCCAACAACGAACTCAAGTAATTAATCTTGTCAATGTTAGAAAGGCCGGTGTACTGGTGGATGGAAAGCGGCTTCTAACTCGAACAACATTACTTGGATTTTCTCTTTACACGCATCAGCTTGTTCAATCTCTTCAGCTAGCGCTTCTTCTGTTAACGTCAGATCAATTATTTTAGCATCTAGTTTCTCCAGAACGCCAAGTTTCTTGCGCAGCGTTGTCTCAATCTGTCTCAATCTAGCAGCATTGCGTTCTTCAGAGTTGAGAATTTGGACTGCCTGGGCGATAATTCGAGTAGTTGAAGCATGATGCCCACCACGGACATGCTTCTTTCTAACGAGGCTTTATTCTGTCATGTTACACACTCAAACCTATGTTCTATTGAAGTCCCCGAAAGAATGTTTGGAAGTCGGCCATCGAGTGTGTCCAGACAATGAAAATGTCGTCAATGTAACGCTTGTAGATGAGTGGCTTTTTGTCTTGCATCTTCAAAAAGCGTTCCTCTATTGTTGCCATGAACAGGTTCGCAAGAGTTGGGGCTATAGGTGTGCCCATCGCTACACCTGTGCGCTGCTGATATGGTGTTGCATTAACCTTTAATCTCCAACCGTCCTATATATAGGACGATCGTCCTAGATCTAGGACGACAAACTAAGCTGCTGAAAATAAAGAACGCCTGTTTTGAAAATTCTGAAACAGCTCTGCCTTATCTATATATGTCCAGAAATGGTTGTTTTCCATAATGGTATTTTTTGTGTCAGGAGATAAAAGCATCCAAACGTTGCGCATCCATCAATTTGCTGGCATCACCGCGAAAATGGGAAAGAACTTCGCCGTCGATGAGGCTGTTGTAGGGAAGATTAAAAGGAATATGATTTGTTCTAGACGTGTTGTACATGTCGTAGGAGCATGTCATAAGTGTCGGATTAACTTTAAGTGGTCAAACGACACGACCACAGAGGAAAAAGTCGAGGGCGTTCATAAAGACGGCTTAGCTGGAGAGATCAGGTGGTACAATAAGCAGAAGAGGTGTGATCTCTGTGAGAATCTAAATAAGGTTGTTCAGAGGCCTCTACTAGTCACAAGGAAAGCTACAGTGCCCTCAGCAGTAATGAGGAGCCGACAAGAGAAGCGATCAAAGGGAACGGGTTTGTATAAACGGGGGGCGTGGTTCTTGCGATATGGAATTACTTTCGCATAATCTTGTTACGTTTAGGGACGAAATGGAGAATGACCACCAAAGCCAGACTACTTAGGGGGAAGGGCATGGTATTGCTGAAGTTGTAGGAGGAAGTGGCACAGTGCAGCAGATACTCTGTACAGTGTACTGCCGCCGCCATGCATGCACAGAATAACATCATTGTATAGCGAGTCAGTAGCATTGAATGTCTCTATACAAAGGGCTGTTTGCATGGGTATTGGGCCAATTGGCTGTACAATCAAAAAGTGGCCTATCACTTTTATTTGAAGAACTGAGGAACTGTTCAAGTTTAGTCTAACTGCATTAATCATGGCATCATGCATGTTGTGCCAATATTACGTACAAGTCCTTTGCATTTTTGATCCACTAGCTCAAATTTACTTAATTTCAGAGCTTCAGAAGGTTGTTTAATGTCCATAATCCCTGCAATTTGATGAATTCAACCTTCCTTGGTATCTATGCATCCATTGATTTGCCCCAATGTTGTTACCATGCCTATCATTGCATGATACACCAGGTTTAGGTAATTATAATTATGCGGCTGGGTATCTAAAGAGAATTGGCCAAGGAATGTGTGGTTGATTCCCCCAGGCAGGATCAATAGGAATTTCCTTCAGATGAATACTACATAAAAAATTTTTTTTGGTGCACAACCTACCATTTGAAATGCTTCTACGTGTTGGTTGCAGCAATTTTGCTACAAACACAATAGTACCACAGTTTTCAATACTTGCTTTGTCTATCAGTATTAAAAATACACCTTACAAGATGTTAGCCACTAAAAACCACAGAATAACATTATATTACATCTGATTAACTGATAATTGTATTCATTATGTTCCAACAATATTTGATATCATTAAACTAACATGTAAACACAAAATGCATGTAAATCATTTATAGTGCTGGTATTGGCAGATATCTGTTTTCGCATTTTCAGTGGTGAGAAAGGGTTAAATCCTAATTTGATTACAAAATATATATGTTACACTAGATTATTGCTTTTATAAAATGTTTATTAAAGTCCATGTTTAACTCTATAAATAACTACATAATTAATTCATAAAACTTGCATATTAAAATCACAACATTTAATTGGTTAATTAATTTGAGAAAAGAGCACTAACTAGCAGTACCATACAGGATTGGATCTGGCTAGGTCAATTATAAAAATTCTCCTCCTGAATGCTAATTTTGCTCTTCATGTAAATGCACTCATTTATAGATTTCACTCAAACCTAATTTGTTTATCTCATCATATATAATGTTTGAAGCATAATGTTTGCATAAATCAGAGTACAGTTATAGGGCAGTGTTTTTCTAATGTTAAAATGTGTTTCCCTGAAATAGAGCACATATGGGTGTAAAGTTACAAGCAAAAATAAGTAACTGATTAACATTCGTCACTTTTTTCACCATTTTTTGCAATAAACCCATTCTGATGCAATAATATTAGAAAATAAACGAATTGATATAATGCTTTCTTCTTAACTAATATTTATCCAAATATGATTGGAGATAATAATAAAATATTAAGTTAGAGAATACAATGTTTATTGCAATTAATATCGAAGCTGTAATATGGTGGTCCTAGATCTAGGACCGTAGCGATCCTAGATCTAGGACCGCTGCCTGGAGATTAAAGGTTAAATGTGAAGATGTTGTGTTCCAAAATGAAGTTCAGTAGTTGCCTGGTGACAAATTTAGGAAGGCCCATAGCTTCGTTATGTTTCAGGATTGCTTCAATTCCTTCATCTTGCGGGATGGTGGTGTACAGACTCTTATCGTCGATAGAAACTAGAAAGACATGGTCAGATGTTGGAATAGGTGTGGATTTTAGAATGGTGACTAGGCTTTGAGAGTTCTTCAGGAATGATGGAATGAGTGTAACTCTTGATTTAAAAAAAATAGTCTAAATTTTTAAGGATATTGATGTAGTGGCTCCGTTGAAACCTGAAACGACAGGTCTCACTGAAATTGGCGATTTATGAGTTTTGTAGGGAAAATATATATACTGAGTTTGTACTGGGTCAGGGCGGAGTAAGTACTCAGCCTCGGTTTTGTTGATGTGGCCGGTGTTGTGCAGTTCACGGATGTAGGATTTGATATGAGCTGCTATTGTTGGTGTGGGGTCATTGTCCAGCTTAGCATATGCTGTCATGTCAGAAAGGTGCTGCAGGCCGTCAGCGATGTATTTGTCTCTGGTTACGACTGCGATTGTTGAGCCCTTGTCTGCTTTCTTAATTATGACATCATGCATTTTGCTTCTCAGAGATTGGACTGCTCTTCTCTCTCCTGGTGTGAGCTTACTGGAAATTTGGAATCTGGGGGTTGAGCACGTTGTGTTGAGAGCTAGTTCTGTGTTTTCTAAGTATTTCTCCAATGTTTTGTTGGTGGATATTGCTGGTGTGTAATTGGATGTTTTCTTGAAAGGTTTCATTTCATGGTCTTGCAATTGGTAGAGATAGTCCAACCTAAGGGTTCTCTTGTACTAGTTAATGGATGGTTGAAGAGTATTAAGCTGTCCGTGTGGTGTTGGGATAAAGCTGAGGCCTTTCTTTAGGATGGATGTCTCATCTTCTGTTAGCTCTATATCAGTAAGATTCATGACCGGTGGGGGTTTGGTTGTGGTTGTTGTTTTAGTTGGTAGTCTAACATTAGGGTGCCTTCTTGTTTTTCTGTGTCTTGCTCTAGTGAATGCATCGAATGGTTCGGGGTCTTCACGTACTATATTATTTAAAGGGGAGAATGCCCTCTACGCCACTGGAGTCTTTACATGTGGATGTGGGGTAGAGGGGTTCTAAAAAGGGTAGAGGTATGCTGGTTGGGATTGGTACATTGGTGGGTAATAGGGGTGCGGAGTGGGGCATGGCCAGTTTATGAGGGATTGTGGTATCGTTGTCAAGACCAATATGCTATTTTATTGAACTGAATAGTTTGCCTCACGTTAATCTGTACAGTTAGCCTGGTTCCAGAGACTATAGGGAAGGAGTGCATTCACAACCAACACTGCTACAGTGACTAGTATCTATGGAGGAATCAATGATTATTCCTAGAAGAGAATACATCAGTGCTGTCATTCGGCATAACTACGCCTTGGTCTGTTTATAGTCCTTAATTACACCTTGATGGTCAGATAGTTAGATTTTCCCATAGAGAATGTATGGGTGGGAACCTTCTTTTCAATTGAATCCTGAAGCCATACTTGCACTTGCATTGAGAAATCGATGATTATTCCTAGAATGGAATACATCAGGGCTGTCATTCGACATAACTATGCATTGTTCTGTTTTACTATGATAATGGTTATATAGTCAGATTTTACCATTGAGAAAGTATGGGGGGAACCGTCTTTTGAATTGGATTCTGATGCCACATCCGCACCTGTATGGAGGAATCGATGATTATTCCTAGAAGAGAATACATCAGTGCTGTCATTCGACATAACTGTGCCTTGTTCTGTTTAATGTCGATAATCTACATCCCTAGAATGGAATACATCAGGGCTGTCATTCGACATAACTGTGCATTGTTCTGTTTTACTACGATAATCTACATTTTGATGGTTATATAGTCGGATTTGACCATTAAGAATGTATGGGGGGAACCGTCTTTTGAATCGGATTCTGATGCCACATCCGCACCTGTATGGAGGAATCGATGATTATTCCTAGAAGAGAATACATCACTGCTGTCATTCGACATAACTGTACCTTGTTCTTTTTAACGTCGATAATCTACATCTTGATGGTCAGATAGTCAGATTTTCGCATAGAGAATGTATGGGTGGAACCGTCTTTTCAATTGAATCCTGAAGCCATACTTGCACTTGCATTGAGAAATCGATGATTATTCCTAGAATGGAATACATCAGGGCTGTCATTCGACATAACTGCATTGTTCTGTTTTACTACGATAATCTACATTTTGATGGTTATGTAGTCGGATTTTACCATTGAGAATGTATGGGGGGAACCGTCTTTTGAATTGGATTCTGATGCCACATCCGCACCTGTATGGAGGAATCGATGATTATTCCTAGAAGAGAATACATCAGTGCTGTCATTCGACATAACTGTGCCTTGTTCTGTTTAACGTTGATAATCTACATCTTGATGGTCAGATAGTCAGATTTTCCCATAGAGAATGTATGGGTGGAACCGTCTTTTCAATTGGATTCTGATGCCACATCTGCACCTGTATGGAGGAATTGATGATTATTCCTAGAAGAGAATACATCAGTGCTGTCATTCGGCATAACTACGCCTTGTTCTGTTTAAAGTCCTTATGTACACCTTGCTGGTCAGATAGTCAGATTTTCCCATAGAGAATGTATGGGTGGAACTGTCTTTTCAATTGGATTCTGATGCCACATCCGCACCTGTATTGAGGAATCGATGATTATTCCTAGAATGGAATACATCAGGGCTGTCATTCGACATAACTGTGCATTGTTCTGTTTTACTACGATCATCTACATTTTGATGATTATATAGTCGGATTTTACCATTGAGAATGAATGGGGGGAACCGTCTTTTGAATTGGATTCTGATGCCACATCCGCACCTGTATGGAGGAATCGATGATTATTCCTAGTAGAGATTACATCAGTGCTATCATTCGGCATAACTACGCCTTGTTCTGTTTAAAGTCCTAATTTACACCTTGATGTTCAGATAGTCAGATTTTTTCATAGAGAATGTATGGGAGGGAACCTTCTTTACAATTGAATCCTGAAGACATACTCGCACTTGCATTGAGAAATCTGTAGTGTCTTGGACCCCCAGACTTGGCTCTCAGTCACGATTCACTCATTAACAAAAAGGATCATTCAGTAATGTTTTTAATTATGGCTACCCGTACGGCCGTTGCTAAGTAGTCGCTGTTCTCGAAGAATCTCGCGGTTAGCCTCCTTAAAAAGATACTATCTATGATAGAAGAGTGTTTTATGATGTTTGTTATGATATATGGTGTACTAGCTTGAAAAAAATCGGCAGCTAACAAGACCCGATTTAGGTCGAGCGAAGCGGGCAGGAATTCGAAGCCGTATATTGCGCATACTACGAAGCAGTTGATAAAAACACCATAGTTCTATCCCTTGTTGTTACATCTAGCGTCCAGACGTTTTAAAAAGCTTCGCTCGCCTATGTTTTAGTAGAAAAGGCGGGTGCTAATTCGAAGCTGCTGGTGACGATAGAGACGCCATTACGTGTACACCTGCAGCTGTTCGTTCCCGCTTTCCTTTCCATTAAAAACCAATGCTCCGGTCATAGCTCTATGCCACTAAGGCTTATTGGTACACGGAGCGTGTAACCGTGCGACACAGACTGGTTTTCTATATGTGTGCATATATATATGCACTTGGCGGTAAACGCGAATTAATTTTTAGTATATATATATGCACTTGGCGGTCAAAGAGTTAAGGAGTCCCAGAAATGATTTCAGCACTGTTACGCTTGTAGGTACAGGTGCACTGTGGATTGCTATGACCTTCTCTTCAGTAGGGTGCAATCCCTCCCTCTCGATTCTATGCCCTAAATACTCAACACTAGGTAGCATAAATGCACACTTAGCCCGGTTGAGTCGTAAGCCCGCTCCCTCGAGTTTACAAAGCACACTATCCAGATTAGCCAAATGTTCGTCGTTTGAAGACCCTGTAACCAATATGTCATCAAAGTACACACATGTACGCTGACACCCCTGTAGGATGGTTTCCATCGTACGTTGGAAAATTGCTGGAGCCGATGCTATACCAAATGTCAATCTGTTATACATAAAAAGCCCTTTGTGAGTGTTAATGGTGGTATAAGGCCTAGACTGCTCATCTAGAACAATCTGCTGATATGCACTTGACAAATCTATTTTGGAGAACTTTTCACCTCCTCGTAAAACGGCAAACAACTCTTCAACACGTGGAATAGGGTATGTTTCTATCCTGGCTACACGATTCAGTGTTAATTTATAATCCCCGCAAATTCTTATCGAACCATCAGCTTTCACCACCGGTACTATTGGGGCGGCCCACTCTGAAAATTGTACAGGTGTGATAATTCCTGCTAGCTCCAAGCGCTCTAGCTCTTTCTCTATCTTTTCCTTCATAATAAATGGGGCTGAACGATATTTGTAGAAAGATGGAGCTGCTGTTGCTTCCACATGGACTTTTGCCACTACTCCTTTCACTGTGCCCAGCTCTTCTTTGAAAAGAGCTGCATGATTTTTAAGAATTTGCTCCCAACTGGAATGTTTTGCATTTGCAGAAATTAAACGAATGGCTCCCCAGTCTAACTTCAAAGCACGCAACCAGTCACGTCCTAAAAGATTGGGCCCTCCTTGCCCAACAACTACCAAGGGCAGCTTTGTCTCTTGTCCTTTGTACATTACAGTAACATCTGCCACCCCTAAGACTTTAAGTGATTCTCCTGTATATGTACACAATTTGATATGTGTATCATGCAACACAGGGGCTACGGATTTGCCCCAAGTTGACTTGAATGCTTGTTGACTCATAACAGTTCTGGCTGCCCCTGTATCTATTTCCATTGAAACAGGCACCCCATGTAATTTCAAGGTCACATGAAATGGGGCCTCCTTTGTGGCAAGGGTATACAAAGTACGCACAGATGGCTCTTCTAAGGGAATGTCCTCGTCAAGTGCTGCCACATCATGCCTACCCCTCTGTGGTGCATTCAGTGTAGCTTTGCTCCGACACACCCTGGCAACATGCCCCCTCTTGCCACATTGACTACAGATCAAGTTTTTTAACCTACACACATGAGCCAAATGGTTCCCACCACACCTATAACATTGTAGGCCCCTAGACTTTTGTATAGTCTGCACCTGTTCATCTGACTTCGTAGCAGCCTGCAATTCACTTGAACCTTTGTTAGCCAACTCCATTGATAAAGACAACTCTAATGCTTTCTTGAACGTCAGACCCCCTTCACCCAATAACCTTCGCTGTATTGAAGGGTTGTTAATCCCGCACACCAAGCGGTCCCTTAAAACATCCTCCAACGACATGCCAAACTCGCAATGTTCCGACAATGCTCGCAATGCCGCTACAAAATCAGCAATAGGCTCGACTTCCCCCCTTACTCGACAATTAAACTTAAACCTCTGAACAATAACAGATGGTTTCGGGTTAAGGTGAGTAGTGACTAGCGCAACTATGTCAGAGTATGATTTCTCACCTGGCTTCACAGGGGCAAGCAAACTTCGAATGAGGCGGTAAGTTGAGGACCCACAGACACTGAGTAGAATCGCACGCTTCTTCGTTTCGTCACCGACGTCGTTCGCCGCAAAGTACTGCTCCATACGCTCCACGTACGAAGGCCAGTCCTCGGAAGTTGAATCAAACTCGCTCAACTTGCCGTGATACGTCATTTTGCGCCGACGTGCAGCTTACGTTTACCCTCGTCGCCAATTTGTAGTGTCTTGGACCCCCAGACTTGGCTCTCAGTCACGATTCACTCATTAACAAAAAGGATCATTCAATCAATGAGCATGCGCACAACTGCACTCTAAATATACGTATGCCAATACATCACAGAATCGATGATTATTCCTAGAATGAAATACATCAGTGCTGACATTCGACACAACTGTGCCTTGTTCTGTTTTACGTCGATAATCTACATCTTGATGGTCTGATAGTCAGATTTTCCCGTAGAGAATGTATGGATGGAACCGTCTTTTGAATTGGATTCTGATGCCACATCTGCACCTGTATGGAGGAATCGATGATTATTCGTAGAATAGAATACATCAGTGCTGTCATTCGACATAACTGTGCCTTGTTCTGTTTTACGTCGATAATCTACATCTTGATGGTCAGATAGTCAGATTTTCCCATAGAGAATGTATGGGTGGGAACCTTCTTTTCAATTAAATCCTGAAGCCATAGTTGCACTTGCATTGAGAAATCGATGATTATTCCTAGAATGGAATACATCAGGGCTGTCATTCGACATAACTGTGCATTGTTCTGTTTTACTATGATAATCTACATTTTGTTGGTTATATAGTCGGATTTGACCATTGAGAATGTATGTCTTTTGAATTGGATTCTGATGCCACATCCGCACCTGTATGGAGGAATCGATGATTATTCCTAGAAGAGAATACATCAGTGCTGTCATTGGACATAACTGTGCCTTGTTCTGTTTTACGTCGATAATCTACATCTTGATGGTCAGATAGTCAGATTTTCCCATAGAGAATGTATGGGTGGGAACCTTCTTTTCAATTAAATCCTGAAGCCATACTTGCACTTGCATTGAGAAATCGATGATTATTCCTAGAATGGAATACATCAGGGCTGTCATTCGACATAACTGTGCATTGTTCTGTTTTACTATGATAATCTACATTTTGATGGTTATATAGTCGGATTTGACCATTGAGAATGTATGGGGGGAACCGTCTTTTGAATTGGATTCTAATGCCACATCCGCACCTGTATGGAGGAATCGATGATTATTCCTAGAAGAGAATACATGAGTGCTGTCATTCGACATAACTGTGCCTTGTTCTGTTTAACGTCGATAATCTACATCTTGATGGTCAGATAGTCAGATTTTCCCATAGAGAATGCATGGGTGGAACCGTCTTTTCAATTGGATTCTGATTCCACATCCGCACCTGTGTGGTGGAATCGATGATTATTCCTAGAAGAGAATATATCACTGCTGTCATTCGACATAACTGTGCCTTGTTCTGTTTAACGTCGATAATCTACATCTTGATGGTCAGATAGTCAGATTTTCCCATAGAGAATGTATGGGTGGAACTGTCTTTTCAATTGGATTCTATCCGCACCTGTATGGAGGAATCGATGATTATTCCTAGAATGGTATACATCAGGGCTGTCATTCGACATAACTGTGCATTGTTCTGTTTTACTACGACAATCTACATTTTGATGGTTATATAGTCGGATTTTACCATTGAGAATGTATGGGGGAACCGTCATTTGAATTGGATTCTGATGCCACATCCGCACCTGTATGGAGGAATCGATGATTATTCCTAGAAGAGAATACATCACTGATGTCATTCGACATAACTGTACCTTGTTCTTTTTAACGTCGATAATCTATATCTTGATGGTCAGATAGTCAGATTTTCCCATAGAGAATGTATGGGTGGAACTGTCTTTTCAATTGGATTCTGATGCCACATCCGCACCTGTATGGAGGAATCGATGATTATTCCTAGAAGAGAATACATCAGTGCTGTCATTCGGCATAACTACGCCTTGTTCTGTTTAAAGTCCTTATTTACACCTTGATGGTCAGATAGTCAGATTTTCCCATAGAGAATGTATGGGTGGGAACCTTCTTTTCGGTTGAATCCTGAAGCCATACCCTCACTTGCATTGAGGAATCCATGATTATTCCTAGAATGGATTACAACAGTACTGTCATTCGACATTGCTGTGCCTTGTTTCTTTTTCACGTTGATCAACTACATCTTGATGGTCAGATAGTCAGATTTTGCCATAGAGAATGTATCGGTCGAACCGTTTTTTGAATTGGATTCTGATGCCACATCCGCACCTGTATGGAGGAATCGATTTGATGTTCAGATAGTCAGATTTTTTCATAGAGAATGGATGGGAGGGAACCTTCTTTACAATTGAATCCTGAAGACATACTCGCACTTGCATTGAGGAATCGATGATTATTCCTAGAATGGAATACATCAGTGCTGACATTCGACACAACTGTGCCTTGTTCTGTTTTACGTCGATAATCTACATCTTGATGGTCAGATAGTCAGATTTTCCCGTAGAGAATGTATGGATGGAACCGTCTTTTCAATTGGAATCTGATGCCACATCCGCACCTGTATGGAGGAATCGATGATTATTCCTAGAAGAGAATACATCAGTGCTGTCATTCGGCATAACTACGCCTTGTTCTGTATAAAGTCCTTATTTACACCTTGATGGTCAGATAGTCAGATTTTCCCATAGAGAATGTATGGGTGGGAACCTTCTTTTCAATTGAATCCTGAAGCCATACCCTCACTTGCATTGAGGAATCCATGATTATTCCTAGAATGGATTACAACAGTACTGTCATTCGACATTGCTGTGCCTTGTTTCTTTTTTACGTTGATAAACTACATCTTGATGGTCAGATAGTCAGATTTTGCCATAGAGAATGTATCGGTCGAACCGTCTATTCAATTGGATTCTGATGCCACATCCGCACCTGTATGGAGGAATCGATGATTATTCCTAGAAGAGAATACATCAGGGCTGTCATTCGACATAACTGTGCATTGTTCTGTTTTACTACAATCATCTACATTTTGATGGTTATATAGTCGGATTTTACCATTGAGAATGAATGGGGGGAACCGTCTTTTGAATTGGATTCTGATGCCACATCTGCACCTGTATGAAGGAATCGATGATTATTCCTAGTAGAGATTACATCAGTGCTATCATTCGGCATAACTACGCCTTGTTCCGTTTAAAGTCCTAATTTACACCTTGATGTTCAGATAGTCAGATTTTTTCATAGAGAATGTATGGGAGGGAACCTTCTTTACAATTGAATCCTGAAGACATACTCGCACTTGCATTGAGGAATCGATGATTATTCCTAGAATGAAATACATCAGTGCTGACATTCGACACAACTGTGCCTTGTTATTTTTTACGTCGATAATCTACATCTTGATGGTCAGATAGTCAGATTTTCCCGTAGAGAATGTATGGATGGAACCGTCTTTTGAATTGGATTCTGATGCCACATCCGCACCTGTATGGAGGAATCGATGATTATTCCTAGAAGAGAATACATCAGTGCTGTCATTCGGCATAACTACGCCTTGTTCTGTTTAAAGTCCTTATTTACACCTTGATGGTCAGATAGTCAGATTGTCCCATAGAGAATGTATGGGTGGGAACCTTCTTTTCGATTGAATCCTGAAGCCATACCCTCACTTGCATTGAGGAATCCATGATTATTCCTAGAATGGATTACAACAGTACTGTCATTCGACATTGCTGTGCCTTGTTACATTTTCACGTTGATCAACTACATCTTGATGGTCAGATAGTCAGATTTTGCCATAGAGAATGTATCGGTCGAACCGTTTTTTGAATTGGATTCTGATGCCACATCCGCACCTGTATGGAAGAATCGATGATTATTCCTAGAAGAGAATACATCAGTGCTGTCATTCGACATAACTGTACCTTGTTCTGTTTTACGTCGATTATCTACATCTTGATGGTCAGATAGTCAGACTTTCCCATAGAGAATGTATGGGTGGAACCGTCTTTTGAATTGGATTCTGATGCCACATCCGCACCTGTATGGAGGAATCGATTTGATGTTCAGATAGTCAGATTTTTTCATAGAGAATGGATGGGAGGGAACCTTCTTTACAATTGAATCCTGAAGACATACTCGCACTTGCATTGAGGAATCGATGATTATTCCTAGAATGGAATACATCAGTGCTGACATTCGACACAACTGTGCCTTGTTCTGTTTTACGTCGATAATCTACATCTTGATGGTCAGATAGTTAGATTTTCCCGTAGAGAATGTATGGATGGAACCGTCTTTTCAATTGGATTCTGATGCCACATCCGCACCTGTATGGAGGAATCGATGATTATTCCTAGAAGAGAATACATCAGTGCTGTCATTCGACATAACTACGCCTTGTTCTGTATAAAGTCCTTATTTACACCTTGATGGTCAGATAGTCAGATTTTCCCATAGAGAATGTATGGGTGGGAACCTTCTTTTCAATTGAATCCTGAAGCCATACCCTCACTTGCATTGAGGAATCCATGATTATTCCTAGAATGGATTACAACAGTACTGTCATTCGACATTGCTGTGCCTTGTTTCTTTTTTACGTTGATAAACTACATCTTGATGGTCAGATAGTCAGATTTTGCCATAGAGAATGTATCGGTCGAACCGTCTATTCAATTGGATTCTGATGCCACATCCGCACCTGTATGGAGGAATCGATGATTATTCCTAGAAGAGAATACATCAGGGCTGTCATTCGACATAACTGTGCATTGTTCTGTTTTACTACAATCATCTACATTTTGATGGTTATATAGTCGGATTTTACCATTGAGAATGAATGGGGTGAACCGTCTTTTGAATTGGATTCTGATGCCACATCTGCACCTGTATGAAGGAATCGATGATTATTCCTATTAGAGATTACATCAGTGCTATCATTCGGCATAACTACGCCTTGTTCCGTTTAAAGTCCTAATTTACACCTTGATGTTCAGATAGTCAGATTTTTTCATAGAGAATGTATGGGAGGGAACCTTCTTTACAATTGAATCCTGAAGACTTACTCGCACTTGCATTGAGGAATCGATGATTATTCCTAGAATGAAATACATCAGTGCTGACATTCGACACAACTGTGCCTTGTTCTGTTTTACGTCGATAATCTACATCTTGATGGTCAGATAGTCAGATTTTCCCGTAGAGAATGTATGGATGGAACCGTCTTTTCAATTGGATTCTGATGCCACATCCGCACCTGTATGGAGGAATCGATGATTATTCCTAGAATGGAATACATCAGTGCTGACATTCGACACAACTGTGCCTTGTTCTGTTTTACGTCGATAATCTACATCTTGATGGTCAGATAGTCAGATTTTCCCGTAGAGAATGTATGGATGGAACCGTCTTTTCAATTGGATTCTGATGCCACATCCACACCTGTATGGAGGAATCGATGATTATTCCTAGAAGAGAATACATCAGTGCTGTCATTCGACATAACTACGCCTTGTTCTGTATAAAGTCCTTATTTACACCTTGATGGTCAGATAGTCAGATTTTCCCATAGAGAATGTATGGGTGGGAACCTTCTTTTCAATTGAATCCTGAAGCCATACCCTCACTTGCATTGAGGAATCCATGATTATTCCTAGAATGGATTACAACAGTACTGTCATTCGACATTGCTGTGCCTTGTTTCTTTTTTACGTTGATAAACTACATCTTGATGGTCAGATAGTCAGATTTTGCCATAGAGAATGTATCGGTCGAACCGTCTATTCAATTGGATTCTGATGCCACATCCGCACCTGTATGGAGGAATCGATGATTATTCCTAGAAGAGAATACATCAGGGCTGTCATTCGACATAACTGTGCATTGTTCTGTTTTACTACAATCATCTACATTTTGATGGTTATATAGTCGGATTTTACCATTGAGAATGAATGGGGGGAACCGTCTTTTGAATTGGATTCTGATGCCACATCTGCACCTGTATGAAGGAATCGATGATTATTCCTATTAGAGATTACATCAGTGCTATCATTCGGCATAACTACGCCTTGTTCCGTTTAAAGTCCTAATTTACACCTTGATGTTCAGATAGTCAGATTTTTTCATAGAGAATGTATGGGAGGGAACCTTCTTTACAATTGAATCCTGAAGACTTACTCGCACTTGCATTGAGGAATCGATGATTATTCCTAGAATGAAATACATCAGTGCTGACATTCGACACAACTGTGCCTTGTTCTGTTTTACGTCGATAATCTACATCTTGATGGTCAGATAGTCAGATTTTCCCGTAGAGAATGTATGGATGGAACCGTCTTTTGAATTGGATTCTGATGCCACATCCGCACCTGTATGGAGGAATCGATGATTATTCCTAGAATGGAATACATCAGTGCTGACATTCGACACAACTGTGCCTTGTTCTGTTTTACGTCGATAATCTACATCTTGATGGTCAGATAGTCAGATTTTCCCGTAGAGAATGTATGGATGGAACCGTCTTTTCAATTGGATTCTGATGCCACATCCGCACCTGTATGGAGGAATCGATGATTATTCCTAGAAGAGAATACATCAGTGCTGTCATTCGGCATAACTACGCCTTGTTCTGTATAAAGTCCTTATTTACACCTTGATGGTCAGATAGTCAGATTTTCCCATAGAGAATGTATGGGTGGGAACCTTCTTTTCAATTGAATCCTGAAGCCATACCCTCACTTGCATTGAGGAATCCATGATTATTCCTAGAATGGATTACAACAGTACTGTCATTCGACATTGCTGTGCCTTGTTTCTTTTTTACGTTGATAAACTACATCTTGATGGTCAGATAGTCAGATTTTGCCATAGAGAATGTATCGGTCGAACCGTCTATTCAATTGGATTCTGATGCCACATCCGCACCTGTATGGAGGAATCGATGATTATACTGTCATTCGACATAACTGTGCATTGTTCTGTTTTACTACAATCATCTACATTTTGATGGTTATATAGTCGGATTTTACCATTGAGAATGAATGGGGGGAACCGTCTTTTGAATTGGATTCTGATGCCACATCTGCACCTGTATGAAGGAATCGATGATTATTCCTATTAGAGATTACATCAGTGCTATCATTCGGCATAACTACGCCTTGTTCCGTTTAAAGTCCTAATTTACACCTTGATGTTCAGATAGTCAGATTTTTTCATAGAGAATGTATGGGAGGGAACCTTCTTTACAATTAATCCTGAAGACATACTCGCACTTGCATTGAGGAATCGATGATTATTCCTAGAATGAAATACATCAGTGCTGACATTCGACACAACTGTGCCTTGTTCTGTTTTACGTCGATAATCTACATCTTGATGGTCAGATAGTCAGATTTTCCCGTAGAGAATGTATGGATGGAACCTTCTTTTGAATTGGATTCTGATGCCACATCCGCACCTGTATGGAGGAATCGATGATTATTCCTAAAAGAGAATACATCAGTGCTGTCATTCGACATAACTGTGCCTTGTTCTGTTTTACGTCGATAATCTACATCTTGATGGTCAGATAGTCAGATTTTCCCATAGAGAATGTATGGGTGGGAACCTTCTTTTCAATTAAATCCTGAAGCCATACTTGCACTTGCATTGAGAAATCGATGATTATTCCTAGAA
Organism: Spongilla lacustris; assembly: GCA_949361645.1. Lineage (NCBI taxonomy): Eukaryota > Metazoa > Porifera > Demospongiae > Spongillida > Spongillidae > Spongilla > Spongilla lacustris. The sequence goes on from OX442435.1 coordinate 3,872,490, forward strand.
TGAAATACATCAGGGCTGTCATTCGACATAACTGTACATTGTTCTGTTTTACTATGATAATCTACATTTTGAAGGTTATATAGTCGGATTTGACCATTGAGAATGTATGGGGGGAACCGTCTTTTGAATTGGATTCTAATGCCACATCCGCACCTGTATGGAGGAATCGATGATTATTCCTAGAAGAGAATACATCAGTGCTGTCATTCGACATCACTGTGCCTTGTTCTGTTTAACGTCGATAATCTACATCTTGATGGTCAGATAGTCAGATTTTCCCATAGAGAATGCATGGGTGGAACCGTCTTTTCAATTGGATTCTGATGCCACATCCGCACCTGTGTGGAGGAATCGATGATTATTCCTAGAAGAGAATATATCACTGCTGTCATTCGACATAACTGTGCCTTGTTCTGTTTAACGTCGATAATCTACATCTTGATGGTCAGATAGTCAGATTTTCCCATAGAGAATGTATGGGTGGAACTGTCTTTTCAATTGGATTCTGACGCCACATCCGCACCTGTATGGAGGAATCGATGATTATTCCTAGAATGGTATACATCAGGGCTGTCATTCGACACAACTGTGCCTTGTTCTAATTTACGTCGATAATCTACATCTTGATGGTCAGATAGTCAGATTTTCCCGTAGAGAATGTATGGATGGAACCGTCTTTTCAATTGGATTCTGATGCTACATCCGCACCTGTATGGAGGAATCGATGATTATTCCTAGAAGAGAATACATCAGTGCTGTCATTCGGCATAACTACGCCTTGTTCTGTATAAAGTCCTTATTTACACCTTGATGGTCAGATAGTCAGATTTTCCCATAGAGAATGTATGGGTGGGAACCTTCTTTTCAATTGAATCCTGAAGCCATACCCTCACTTGCATTGAGGAATCCATGATTATTCCTAGAATGGATTACAACAGTACTGTCATTCGACATTGCTGTGCCTTGTTTCTTTTTTACGTTGATAAACTACATCTTGATGGTCAGATAGTCAGATTTTGCCATAGAGAATGTATCGGTCGAACCGTCTATTCAATTGGATTCTGATGCCACATCCGCACCTGTATGGAGGAATCGATGATTATTCCTAGAAGAGAATACATCAGGGCTGTCATTCGACATAACTGTGCATTGTTCTGTTTTACTATGATAATCTACATTTTGAAGGTTATATAGTCGGATTTGACCATTGAGAATGTATGGGGGGAACCGTCTTTTGAATTGGATTCTAATGCCACATCCGCACCTGTATGGAGGAATCGATGATTATTCCTAGAAGAGAATACATCAGTGCTGTCATTCGACATCACTGTGCCTTGTTCTGTTTAACGTCGATAATCTACATCTTGATGGTCAGATAGTCAGATTTTCCCATAGAGAATGCATGGGTGGAACCGTCTTTTCAATTGGATTCTGATTCCACATCCGCACCTGTGTGGAGGAATCGATGATTATTCCTAGAAGAGAATATATCACTGCTGTCATTCGACATAACTGTGCCTTGTTCTGTTTAACGTCGATAATCTACATCTTGATGGTCAGATAGTCAGATTTTCCCATAGAGAATGTATGGGTGGAACTGTCTTTTCAATTGGATTCTGACGCCACATCCGCACCTGTATGGAGGAATCGATGATTATTCCTAGAATGGTATACATCAGGGCTGTCATTCGACACAACTGTGCCTTGTTCTGTTTTACGTCGATAATCTACATCTTGATGGTCAGATAGTCAGATTTTCCCGTAGAGAATGTATGGATGGAACCGTCTTTTTAATTGGATTCTGATGCCACACCCGCACCTGTATGGAGGAATCGATGATTATTCCTAGAAGAGAATACATCAGTGCTGTCATTCGCCATAACTACGCGTTGTTCTGTTTAAAGTCCTTATTTACACCTTGATGGTCAGATAGTCAGATTTTCCCATAGAGAATGTATGGGTGGGAACCTTCTTTTCAATTGAATCCTGAAGCCATACCCTCACTTGCATTGAGGAATCCATGATTATTCCTAGAATGGATTACAACAGTACTGTCATTCGACATTGCTGTGCCTTGTTTCTTTTTTACGTTGATAAACTACATCTTGATGGTCAGATAGTCAGATTTTGCCATAGAGAATGTATCGGTCGAACCGTCTATTCAATTGGATTCTGATGCCACATCCGCACCTGTATGGAGGAATCGATGATTATTCCTAGAAGAGAATACATCAGGGCTGTCATTCGACATAACTGTGCATTGTTCTGTTTTACTACAATCATCTACATTTTGATGGTTATATAGTCGCATTTTACCATTGAGAATGAATGGGGGAACCGTCTTTTGAATTGGATTCTGATGCCACATCCGCACCTGTATGGAGGAATCGATGATTATTCCTAGTAGAGATTACATCAGTGCTATCATTCGGCATAACTACGCCTTGTTCTGTTTAAAGTCCTGATTTACACCTTGATGTTCAGATAGTCAGATTTTTTCATAGAGAATGTATGGGAGGGAACCTTCTTTACATTGAATCCTGAAGACATACTCGCACTTGCATTGAGGAATCGATGATTATTCCTAGAATGAAATACATCAGTGCTGACATTCGACACAACTGTGCCTTGTTCTGTTTTACGTCGATAATCTACATCTTGATGGTCAGATAGTCAGATTTTCCCGTAGAGAATGTATGGATGGAACCGTCTTTTCAATTGGATTCTGATGCCACACCCGCACCTGTATGGAGGAATCGATGATTATTCCTAGAAGAGAATACATCAGTGCTGTCATTCGGCATAACTACGCCTTGTTCTGTTTAAAGTCCTTATTTACACCTTGATGGTCAGATAGTCAGATTTTCCCATAGAGAATGTATGGGTGGGAACCTTCTTTTCAATTGAATCCTGAAGCCATACCCTCACTTGCATTGAGGAATCCATGATTATTCCTAGAATGGATTACAACAGTACTGTCATTCGACATTGCTGTGTCTTGTTTCTATTTTACGTTGATAAACTACATCTTGATGGTCAGATAGTCAGATTTTGCCATAGAGAATGTATCGGTCGAACCGTCTATTCAATTGGATTCTGATGCCACATCCGCACCTGTATGGAGGAATCGATGATTATTCCTAGAAGAGAATACATCAGGGCTGTCATTCGACATAACTGTGCATTGTTCTGTTTTACTACAATCATCTACATTTTGATGGTTATATAGTCGGATTTTACCATTGAGAATGAATGGGGGAACCGTCTTTTGAATTGGATTCTGATGCCACATCCGCACCTGTATGGAGGAATCGATGATTATTCCTAGTAGAGATTACATCAGTGCTATCATTCGGCATAACTACGCCTTGTTCTGTTTAAAGTCCTGATTTACACCTTGATGTTCAGATAGTCAGATTTTTTCATAGAGAATGTATGGGAGGGAACCTTCTTTACAATTGAATCCTGAAGACATACTCGCACTTGCATTGAGGAATCGATGATTATTCCTAGAATGAAATACATCAGTGCTGACATTCGACACAACTGTGCCTTGTTCTGTTTTACGTCGATAATCTACATCTTGATGGTCAGATAGTCAGATTTTCCCGTAGAGAATGTATGGATGGAACCGTCTTTTCAATTGGATTCTGATGCCACACCCGCACCTGTATGGAGGAATCGATGATTATTCCTAGAAGAGAATACATCAGTGCTGTCATTCGGCATAACTACGCCTTGTTCTGTTTAAAGTCCTTATTTACACCTTGATGGTCAGATAGTCAGATTTTCCCATAGAGAATGTATGGGTGGGAACCTTCTTTTCAATTGAATCCTGAAGCCATACCCTCACTTGCATTGAGGAATCCATGATTATTCCTAGAATGGATTACAACAGTACTGTCATTCGACATTGCTGTGCCTTGTTTCTTTTTCACGTTGATCAACTACATCTTGATGGTCAGATAGTCAGATTTTGCCATAGAGAATGTATCGGTTGAACCGTCTATTCAATTGGATTCTGATGCCACATCCGCACCTGTATGGAGGAATCGATGATTATTCCTAGAAGAGAATACATCAGGGCTGTCATTCGACATAACTGTGCATTGTTCCGTTTTACTACAATCATCTACATTTTGATGGTTATAAAGTCGGATTTTACCATTGAGAATGAATGGGGGGAACCGTCTTTTCAATTGGATTCTGATGCCACATCCGCACCTGCATGGAGGAATCGATGATTATTCCTAGTAGAGATTACATCAGTGCTATCATTCGGCATAACTACGCCTTGTTCTGTTTAAAGTCCTAATTTACACCTTGATGTTCAGATGGTCAGATTTTTTCATAGAGAATTTATGGGAGGGAACCTTCTTTACAATTGAATCCTGAAGACATACTCGCACTTGCATTGAGGAATCGATGATTATTCCTAGAATGAAATACATCAGTGCTGACATTCGACACAACTGTGCCTTGTTCTGTTTTACGTCGATAATCTACATCTTGATGGTCAGATAGTTAGATTTTCCCGTAGAGAATGTATGGATGGAACCGTCTTTTGAATTGGATTCTGATGCGACATCCGCACCTGTATGGAGGAATCGATGATTATTCCTAGAAGAGAATACAGCAGTGCTGTCATTCGACGTAACTGTGCCTTGTTCTGTTTTACGTCGATAATCTACATCTTGATGGTCAGATAGTCAGATTTTCCCATAGAGAATGTATGGGTGGGAACCTTCTATTCAATTAAATCCTGAAGCCATACTTGCACTTGCATTGAGAAATCGATGATTATTCCTAGAATGGAATACATCAGGGCTGTCATTCGACATAACTGTACAACATTGTTCTGTTTTACTATGATAATCTACATTTTGATGGTTATATAGTCGGATTTGACCATTGAGAATGTATAGGGGGAACCGTCTTTTGAATTGGATTCTAATGCCACATCCGCACCTGTATGGAGGAATCGATGATTATTCCTAGAAGAGAATACATCAGTGCTGTCATTCGACATCACTGTGCCTTGTTCTGTTTAACGTCGATAATCTACATCTTGATGGTCAGATAGTCAGATTTTCCCATAGAGAATGCATGGGTGGAACCGTCTTTTCAATTGGATTCTGATGCCACATCCGCACCTGTGTGGAGGAATCGATGATTATTCCTAGAAGAGAATATATCACTGCTGTCATTCGACATAACTGTGCCTTGTTCTGTTTAACGTCGATAATCTACATCTTGATGGTCAGATAGTCAGATTTTCCCATAGAGAATGTATGGGTGGAACTGTCTTTTCAATTGGATTCTGACGCCACATCCGCACCTGTATGGAGGAATCGATGATTATTCCTAGAATGGTATACATCAGGGCTGTCATTCGACATAACTGTGCATTGTTCTGTTTTACTACGACAATCTACATTTTGATGGTTATATAGTCGGATTTGACCATTGAGAATGTATGGGGGGAACCGTCATTTGAATTGGATTCTAATGCCACATCCGCACCTGTATGGAGGAATCGATGATCATTCCTAGAAGAGAATACATCACTGGTGTCATTCGACATAACTGTGCCTTGTTCTTTTTAACGTCGATAATCTACATCTTGATGGTCAGATAGTCAGATTTTCCCGTAGAGAATGTATGGGTGGAACTGTCTTTTCAATTGGATTCTGATGCCACATCCGCACCTGTATGGAGGAATCGATTTGATGTTCAGATAGTCAGATTTTTTCATAGAGAATGTATGGGAAGGAACCTTCTTTACAATTGAATCCTGAAGACATACTCGCACTTGCATTGAGGAATCGATGATTATTCCTATAATGGAATACATCAGTGCTGACATTCGACACAACTGTGCCTTGTTCTGTTTTACGTCGATAATCTACATCTTGATGGTCAGATAGTCAGATTTTCCCGTAGAGAATGTATGGATGGAACCGTCTTTTCAATTGGATTCTGATGCCACATCCGCACCTGTATGGAGGAATCGATGATTATTCCTAGAAGAGAATACATCAGTGCTATCATTCGGTATAACTACGCCTTGTTCTGTTTAAAGTCCTAATTTACACCTTGATGTTCAGATAGTCAGATTTTTTCATAGAGAATGTATGGGAGGGAACCTTCTTTACAATTGAATCTTGAAGACATACTCGCACTTGCATTGAGGAATCGATGATTATTCCTAGAATGGAATACATCAGTGCTGACATTTGACACAACTGTGCCTTGTTCTGTTTTGTCGATAAACTACATCTTGATGGTCAGATAGTCAGATTTTCCTGTAGAGAATGTATGGATGGAACCGTCTTTTCAATTGGATTCTGATGCCACATCCGCACCTGTATGGAGGAATCGATGATTATTCCTAGAAGAGAATACATCAGTGCTGTAATTCGGCATAACTACGCCTTGTTCTGTTTAAAGTCCTTATTTACACCTTGATGGTCAGATAGTCAGATTTTCCCGTAGAGAATGTATGGGTGGGAACCTTCTTTTCAATTAAATCCTGAAGCCATACCCTTACTTGCATTGAGGAATCCATGATTATTCCTGTAATGGATTACAACAGTACTGTCATTCGACATTGCTGTGCCTTGTTTCTTTTTTTACGTTGATAAACTACATCTTGATGGTCAGATAGTCAGATTTTGCCATAGAGAATGTATCGGTCGAACCGTCTTTTGAATTGGATTCTGATGCCACATCCGCACCTGTATGGAGGAATCGATGATTATTCCTAGAAGAGAATACATCAGTGCTGTCATTCGACATAACTGTACCTTGTTCTGTTTTACGTCGATAATCTACATCTTGATGGTCAGATAGTCAGACTTTCCCATAGAAAATGTATGGGTGGAACCGTCTTTTCAATTGGATTCTGATGCCACACCCGCACCTGTATGGAGAAATCGATTTGATGTTCAGATAGTCAGATTTTTTCATAGAGAATGTATGGGAGGGAACCTTCTTTACAATTGAATCCTGAAGACATACTCGCACTTGCATTGAGGAATCGATGATTATTCCTAGAATGGAATACATCAGTGCTGACATTCGACACAACTGTGCCTTGTTCTGTTTTACGTCGATAATCTACATCTTGAGGGTCAGATAGTCAGATTTTCCCGTAGAGAATGTATGGATGGAACCGTCTTTTCAATTGGATTCTGATGCCACATCCGCACCTGTATGGAGGAATCGATGATTATTCCTAGAAGAGAATACATCCGTGCTGTCATTTGGCATAACTACGCGTTGTTCTGTATAAAGTCCATATTTACACCTTGATGGTCAGATAGTCAGATTTTCCCATAGAGAATGTATGGGTGGGAACCTTCTTTTCAATTTAATCCTGAAGCCATACCCTCACTTGCATTGAGGAAACCATGATTATTCCTAGAATGGATTACAACAGTACTGTCATTCGACATTGCTGTGCCTTGTTTCTTTTTTACGTTGATAAACTACATCTTGATGGTCAGATAGTCAGATTTTGCCATAGAGAATGTATCGGTCGAACCGTCTATTCAATTGGATTCTGATGCCACATCCGCACCTGTATGGAGGAATCAATGATGAAGAGAATACATCAGTGCTGTCATTCGACATAACTTTACCTTGTTCTGTTTTACGTCGATTATCTACATCTTGATAGTCAGATAGTCAGACTTTCCCATCGAGAATGTATGGGTGGAACCGTCTTTTCAATTGGATTCTGATGCCACATCCGCACCTGTATGGAGGAATCGATTTGATGTTCAGATAGTCAGATTTTTTCATAGAGAATGTATGGGAGGGTACCTTCTTTACAATTGAATCCTGAAGACATACTCGCACTTGCATTGAGGAATCGATGATTATTCCTAGAATGGAATACATCAGTGCTGACATCCGACACAACTGTGCCTTGTTCTGTTTAACGTCGATAGTCTACATCTTGATGGTCTGATAGTCAGATTTTCCCGTAGAGAATGTATGGATGGAACCGACTTTTGAATTGGATTCTGATGCCACATCCGCACTTGTATGGAGGAATCGATGATTATTCCTAGAGGAGAATACATCAGTGCTGTCATTCGACATAACTGTACCTTGTTCTGTTTTACGTCGATAATCTACATCTTGATGGTCAGATAGTCAGACTTTCCCATAGAGAATGTATGGGTGGAACCGTCTAACACTTATGGTTTAACATGGTTTATCATAAACCATTCAATGGTAAATTAAACCTAATACACTCAGACATACTATCCATATGTACATAGATTTACTAACTAGTAATGGGTTAATTGTTAAAAGTCATTATCATGATTTAAATGTTACTACCTGTATTGTAAATATCTCAGATTAGAAATAACACTTATGGTTTAACATGGTTTATCATAAACCATTCAATGGTAAATTAAATCTAATACACTCAGACATACTATCGATATGTACATAGATTTACTAACTAGTAATGGTTTAATTATTAGAAGTCGTTATTATGATTTCCAATGATGCTACATGTGTTGTGAATATCTCATTGTAGAAATAACACTTATTGTTTAACATGGTTTATCATAAACCATTCAATGGTAAATTAAATCTAACACACTCAGACATACTACACACATGTACATAGATTTACTAACTAGTAATGGTTTAATTATTAAAAGTCGTTATCGTGATTTTAATGATACGACATGTATTGTGAATATCTCAGTGTAAAAATGACACTTATGGTTTAACATGGTTTATCATAAAACATTCAATGGTAAATTAATTCTAATACATTTTGACATACTATACATGTAGATCTAGATTTACTAAATAGTAATGGTTTAATTATTAAAAGTTGTTATTGTAATTTTAATGATACTACCTGTATTGTGAATATCTCAGTGTAGAAATAACACTTATGGTTGAACTTGGTTTATCATAAACCATTCAATGGTAATTTAAATCTAATACACTCAGACATACTATCCATATGTACATAGATTTACTAACTAGTGATGGTTTATTTATTAAAAGTCCTTATCATAATTTTAATGATACTACCTGTATTGTGAATATCTCAGTGTAGAAATAACACTTATGGTTTAACATGGTTTATCATAAACCATTCAATGGTAAATTAAATCTAATACATTTAGACATACTATTTATATAGATCTAGATTTACTAACTAGTAATGGTTTAATTATTGAAAGTCGTTATTATGATTTTAATGATACTACCTGTATTGTGAATATCTCAGTGTAGAAATTTGAGTGGGAGGGGCCAACTTGCATTGGTCCTTCATGATTTCCCTCTACGTCCATGTTTGTCTTGTATTGTTTGGGGTAGAGTGGTACTAAAAAGGGTGGGGGAGGTGAGATGTGCGCGTGTGTTGGGTATTTGGATATTGTGTTTTTGGAGGTTGGGATGAGTGAGGTGTTGGTTGGTCTGGGGATACCCTTTTGTAGTTGGGGGAGTATGCATTTGGTGTAGGTAGTAAGGGTGGCCGTCTCTTGAAGTTGAGGGACATGAGTGGGGGAGGTGTATTGAACACAATCGACATTAGTCGTATTGGTTGTGTTCTCTCAGGTTGTGTTTGTTTCTGGGGGTATTTGTGTGCTTGTGGGGCGTGATCGTACTGGTTTCTTTTGTTCTGCTTGGGCTTGTTGGTGGCAGGGTTTTTGGGCTTGTTGGTGGCAGGGTTTTTGGGTGTGTGCTGCTGTGCTTGATGTGGGTGGGACCTTTTTTCTGTGGGCCGGGGATGGGGTGGTCCCATGGGTGGGTTCTGTGGCCTCTTGTTTGGAGCAGGTTCTGACTTTTTTGGCGGTTGCGGTGCAGGCAGGAGGTGAGAGTTGGTGGATTGGTTTCTGGTTTGGCTTGATGGTTTGGCACAAGCTGACAGATGTTGGTCCGTTCTTGGTGTTGTTTGGTGGTTTGTGTAGACCTTGCCTAGCTCGTGCGCTTTTAATGTTTTGGTCATCTTGTTATTTCTCTGTATTTTGAGGTTGTCGTGCAGTGTTTTTAGGTTTTGTTGTGTTGTTGTTTGAGTGGTTTTCCATAAGCTTGAAATTTCTGTGTCTGTTTGTGAGTCTAGTTGTTTTTCTATATCTGTTAGTGCTGTGTCTAGTTGAGTTGTCAGTCTGTTGAGGTGTTGCACGTTTGCTGCTGTTAGTTCCATACTTGCCTTAGTAAGTATTTGTGTGTACTTACTCTTGAGTTCTTCATCGGCCCCTAGGGTGGCACAGGTAGCGTTTGCTTTGACCCCTAATGGGAAAATCCCTTCGTCGAGGCATTGTTGATTGAATGCAAGGTGGTACTGTGCAAGTTCATAGTATTTTCTTATTTTTTTGTATTTGTCCATTGTCGCGTTGTATTGTTTGTCTGTGAGTGGTAGGTCTGGGGGTGGGGTCATGGTGGTAGTGTCTGGAGTAAGGGTTGCGGCGTGGTCCGCAGATCTGGTGGGGTTTACAGGCGAGGCTCCAGGTGTGTTTTGATCTTGGGGTTGGCTTATAGTTGCTGGAGAGGGAAGCACGGGTCTGGTTTGTTGCAATTCAGTAGTTGAGGTGTGTTTTGGGGGTTGGGTTGTGGTGGTGGGGTCTGGGGGTTGGGTTGTGGTATGATCCTTGAGTTGAGTTATGATTGGAGGTTTGGTTTCAAGTGTGCTTTGCTCCTGGGGTTGGTTTGGCACTGCTGGAGAGGGGAGTGTGGGCATCAGTGGGTTGGTTTCATTTGTTAGATCAGCAGTTGCAGTGTGGTCAGGGAAGAGGTGGAGGTGTGGTTTGGGGAACCAGTAGACTTGACAATTGCCGTGTGTGGGGAGGTGGCGGAATAGTGGCCTGGGGACACGGTATGGTCGGCTTCGTTTGTCTGATCGACCATTGCAGTGTGGGGGAGGTGGAGTTGTGGCCTGGGGACAGGGTGGACGTGGCTTTGTTTGTCGGATCGACAGTTGCCGTGTTTGGGGAGGAGGCGGGATTGTGCTCAGTATGAGTGGTTTCGTTTGTCGGATCGACATTTGCAGTGTGGTCTGGGGAAGAGGTGGAATTTTGGCCTGGGGACAGGGTAGACGTTGTCTGATCGACAACTAGTGTGGTCTGGGGAAGGCGTTGAATTCTGGCCTGGGGACACGGTATAGGTGGACTGCAGCGGGTCTATGTCCTTAGGTTGGGCTCGAGTTGGTTTGGGGGAAGAGATTGGCGATGGTGTAGAAAGTGGATTCTGGCGACGATGACGTACTTTGCGCTGAGGTTTGGGAGGTGTCATTACCAAAGGACAGATCGGGGTCGTCGGTTCATGCACTTTTCTCTGATTGTCCGAACGCCCTCTATTTCGGGTGACGGGCATCCCTTGGTACCTGTAGGGACTACTTCAATGGGTTAGCTTTAACTTACTTATCCTGTATCGCTATCGCTCGCTCGCTTGCTTGCGCGTTTGAGTATCCTTTCAGTCAAAACTTTATCACAGATGCATTTCGGCTGGTTAGGCCTTCTTCAGTGCGAACAAAGTTGACAGAAAAGGATACTGTTGTGCAGTGTGCTTAAATACTAAGGTGGAAAGCATGGTGCAGCTGGTGCAGTGAGTGTTGGCAGCTGGTATATATATGTTTGCATGTATTGTTATTATAGGTATATATCGTTCAGCCCTTCAGGTGTTCTGGTTCTGAGTTTGTTGATCCACCACTGTTCTACTGCCATTCTCTGTGAGGGGTGTGTATGCGTCAGAGGTATGATTTGTGCATTGAATGTACCGTGTGTATCGAAATGTTTGTAAAGCAGCATTCTGGGTTGTCTTGTAGAGCGAAAACTGCTTCTGTGTTGGGACATTCTTTCTCTCAGACTTCTGGTGGTTTGTCCCACGTACTGGAGTTTGCATGTTTTGCATTGTAGAATGTATATGATGTTCATACTGCTACATGTGAGCCTGCTTCTTATGTGTATTTTTTCGTTTGTTGTAGTGCTTCTAAATGCATTGGCCTCGATCAACATGGGGCACACAAGGCAGTCTCTTCTATTGCATTTTGTCGGGAGTAGTGGTATTGAATAACTTTTGTCTGACGGTTGTAAGCCTGTTTTCTTTATGTCTGTGTCAAGCGGTGATCTTGTTATAATCTTCTTTAAATTTGGAAAAATTTTGTACGCCGTTATTGGTTTATTTAGGGAGAGTGGGAAGGTAGTTGCTTCTCGTTGTAGTATGTCGATGTGTTGTTGTAGGTGTGGTCTTGTATGTTGTTGTCTAGCATAATATTCAATTATTAATGGGTATATTTTCTTTTTTTGTGTAATTTTAGGTTGGCTGGACAATGCTTGAATTACTTGGTTAATCCTCTTAAACGCATATCCTCTGTTGAGAAAGTGTTCAATAAGTTGTTGCTTCAGTTTTGCGAATTGCTTTGGGTCAGAGCATTGTTTTTGGTATCTTAAAAGTTCAGCTTTTATAATTGCGGTCTTTCTATGGTGTGGGTGGTGACTGGTGTAATGTATATATTGAAAAGAATTTGTTGGTTTGAGGTGTGTTTTGTAGGACAGTTTTTTTGTTCGTTCGAAGTTAGTATCTTTGTATATTGTTAAATCGCGGTAGTCTATTGCTGTGTCAGATATGTTCCATTCAAATTTTATAGTGGGATGGTGGTTATTAAGGTTAGTGAGAAAAGTGTCCAAATCTGCTCTTGAATGTGTCCATATCATGAATATATCGTCGATGTATCGTTTGTAAGTATGTGGTCGTTTGTCTTGTGTGCTCAGAAAGCTTTCTTCCAGACTAGACATGAATATGTTTGCTAGTGTGGGTGCCAATGGTGTTCCCATGGCTACTCCTGTAAGCTGATGGTATGGTTGTCCGTTAAAAGTAAATGTGTTGTTTTTAAGTACGAAGTTGAGTAATTGTCTTGTCACGTGTTTTGGGAGTCCAATGATTTCGTTGTATTGCAAAAGTGCATTTATGCCTTGCTCTTGCGGAATGGTAGTATATAGACTCTTTACGTCTATAGATACAAGGAGCACCTGTTCAGATGGTGGTATTGTTGTCTTGCTAAGTATATTAATGAGGGCTTGAGAATTTTTTAGGTGTGATGGTGCTAGGGGGACGATATTTTTGAAATAATGGTCTATGTATTTTGAAATATTTGTCGTTGCTCCGTTGATGCCTGCCACTACAGGTCTTACCGTGATTGGGTTTTTGTGTATTTTATATGGAAAGTATATATATTGGGTTTGAACTGGATTGGGTGGCTTCATGAACGCATATTCAAATTTATCTATGTATCCTGTAGAGTATAATTCTTTTATATAATTTGTTATATTTGCTGCAAGTGATGGTGTTGGGTCCCGGTCCAGTTTTGAATATGTAGTTTCGTCTGAAAGGTGATTGTTGCCGTCAGTAATGTATTTGTCTCTGTTTGTTATAGTAAGGGTAGATCCTTTATCAGCTTTTTTTAATAATTATTTCTTCTTTTCTTTGCTTAAGTAATTTTATTGCTTTTCTTTCTTGAACTGTTAAATTATCTGTTATTTTGAAGTGTGGCTTGTTGCAATGGGTCATAATCTCAGTTTCTGTCATCTTAAGGTATTTTTCTAATGATGGATTGTTTGATGTGGTGGGGTTATAATTGGATTTCTTTTTGAATGGATTTGGTTGTTGAGTGTTGTCTTGTAATGAATAGTCAAGTCTTATTGTTCTTTTATATTGTTCAATTGGTTTCTCTAAGGGTCTCAAGTTGCCTGTTGGTGTTGGGATAAAAAGGAGTCCTTTTTCTAAAATTGCTATTTCATCTTCTGTGAGCGGTACATTTGATAAGTTCATAATGTGTGTCATCTTTTGGTTTCTGCTTTTATTGTTAGGTATCCTATTTTTGGGTGACGTTTTCGTGTGGGTCTTGTTTTTGTTTGTATGTTCTTTTCGGCGGAGCCATCAAATGGGTATCCCCAGACCAACCAACACCTCACTCATCCCAACCTCCAAAAACACAATATCCAAAAACACAACACACGTGCACATCTCACCTCCCCCACCCTTTTTAGTACCCCTCTACCCCAAACAATACAAGACAAACATGGACGTAGAGGGAAATCATGAAGGACCAATGCAAGTTGGCCCCTCCCACTCAAATCAAATAACACTTATGGTTTAACATGGTTTATCATAAACCATTCAATGGTAAATTAAATCTAATACATTTAGACATACTATACATGTAGATCTAGATTTACTAACTAGTAATGGTTTAATTATTAAAAGTCGTTATTGTGATTTTAATGATACTACCTGTATTGTGAATATCTCAGTGTAGAAATATCACATTGTTTAACATGGTTTATCATAAACCATTCAATGGTAAATTAAATATAATACACTCAGACATACTATCCATATGTACATAGATTTACTAACTAGTAATGGTTTAATTATTAAAAGTCGTTATCATGATTTTAATGATGCTACATGGATTGTGAATATCTCAGTGTAGAAATATCACATGGTTTAACATGGTTTATCATAAACCATTCAATGGTAAATTAAATCTAATACACTCAGACATACTATCCATATGTACATAGATTTACTAACTAGTAATGGCTTAATTATTAAAAGTCATTATCATGATTTAAATGATACTACCTGTATTGTGAATATCTCAGTGTAGAAATAACACTTATGGTTTAACATGGTTTATCATACACCATTCAATGGTAAATTAAATCTAATACACTCAGACATACTATCCATATGTACATAGATTTACTAACTAGTAATGGTTTAATTGTTAAAAGTCGTTATCATGATTTTAATGATACTACCTGTATTGTGAATATCTCAGTGTAGAAATAACACTTATGGTTTAACATGGTTTATCATAAACCATTCAATGGTAAATTAAATCTAATACTCAAACATACTATCCATATGTACATAGATTTACTAACTAGTAATAGATTAATCATTAAAAGTCGTTATCGTGATATTAATGATACGACATGTATTGTGAATATCTCAGTGTAGAAATAACACATGGTTTAACATGGTTTATCATAAAACATTCAATGGTAAATTAAATCTAATACATTTAGACATACTATACATATAGATCTAGATTTACTAAGTAGTAATGGTTTAATTATTAAAAGTCGTTATTGTGATTTTAATGTTACTACCTGTATTGTGAATATCTCAGTGTAGAAATATCACATGGTTTAACATGGTTTATCATAAACCATTCAATGGTACATTAAATCTAATACACTCAGACATACTATCCATGTGGATCTTGATTTACTAACTAGTAATAGTTTAATTATTAAATGTCATTATTATGATTTCAATGATACTACCTGTATTGTGAATATCTCAGTGTAGAAAAAACACTTATGGTTTAACATGGTTTATCATAAACCATTAAAAGGTAGATTGAATCTAATACACTCAGATCTACTATCCATATACACCTAGATTTACTAACTAGTAATGGTTTAATTGTTAAAAGTCGTTATCGTGATTTCAATGATACTACCTGTATTGTGAATATCTCAGTGTAGAAATATCACGTAATTTAACATGGTTTATCATAAACCATTCAATGGTAAATTAAATCTAATACACTCAGACATACTATCCATATGTACATAGATTTACTAACTAGTAATGGTTTAATTATTAAAAGTCATTATCATGATTTAAATGATACTACCTGTATTGTGAATATCTCAGTGTAGAAATAACACTTATGGTTTAACATGGTTTATCATAAACCATTCAATGGTAAATTAAATCTAATACACTCAGACATACTATCTATATGTACGTATAGATTTACTAACTAGTAATGGTTTAATTGTTAAAAGTCGTTATTGTGATTTTAATGATACTACCTGTATTGTGAATATCTCAGTGTAGAAATAACACTTATGGTTTAACATGGTTTATCATAAACCATTCACTGGTAAATTAAATCTAATACTCAAACATACTATCCATATGTACATAGATTTACTAACTAGTAATGGTTTAATTATTAAAAGTCGTTATTATGATTTTAATGATACTATCTGTATTATGAATTTCTCAGTGTAGAAATAACACATGGTTTAACATGGTTTATCATAAACCATTCAATGGTAAATTAAATCTAATACACTCAGACATACTATCCATATGTACATAGATTTACTAACTAGTAATGGTTTAATTATTAAAAGTCATTATCATGATTTAAATGTTACTACCTGTATTGTGAATATCTCAGTGTAGAAATAACACTTATGGTTTAACATGGTTTATCATAAACCATTCAATGGTAAATTAAATCTAATACACTCAGACATACTATCCATATGTACATAGATTTACTAACTAGTAATGGTTTAATTATTAAAAGTCATTATCATGATTTAAATGATACTACCTGTATTGTGAATATCTCAGTGTAGAAATAACACATGGTTTAACATGGTTTATTATAAACCATTCAATGGTAAATTAAATCTAATACACTCAGACATACTATCCATATGTACATAAATTTACTAACTAGTAATGGTTTAATTATTAAAACTCATTATCATGATTTTAATGATACCACCTGTATTGTGAATATCTCAGTGTAGATATAACACTTATGGTTTAACATGGTTTATCATAAACCATTCAATGGTAAATTAAATCTAATACAATCAGACATACTTTCCATATGTACATAGATTTACTAACTAGTAATAGTTTAATTATCAAAAGTCGTTATTATGAGTTTAATGATACTACCTGTATTGTGAATATCTCAGTGTAGAAGTAACACATGGTTTAACATGGTTTATCTTAAACCATTCAATGGTAAATTAAATCTAATACACTCAGACATACTATCCATATGTAGATAGATTTACTAACAAGGAATGGTTTAATTATTAAAAGTCATTATCATAATTTAAATGTTACTACCGGTATTGTGAATATCTCAGTGTAGAAATAACACTTATGGTTTAACATGGTTTATCATAAACCATTCAATGGTAAATTAAATCTAATACTCAAACATACTATCCATATGTACATAGATTTACTAACTAGTAATGGTTTAATTATTAAAAGTCGTTATTATGATTTTAATGATACTATCTGTATTGTGAATATCTCAGTGTAGAAATAACACATGGTTTAACATGGTTTATCATAAACCATTCAATGGTAAATTAAATCTAATACACTCAGACATACTATCTATATGTACATAGATTTACTAACTAGTAATGGTTTAATTATTAAAAGTCGTTATTATAATTTTAATGATACTACCTGTATTGTGAATATCTCAGTGTAGAGATAACACTGATGGTTTAACATGGTTTAACAGAAATCATTCAAAGGTAAATTAAATCTAATACACTTAAACATACTATCCATATGTACATAGATTTACTAACTAGTAATGGGTTCATTATTAAAAGTCGTTATTATGATTTCAATGATACTACCTGTATTGTGAATATCTCAGTGTAGAAATAACACTTATGGTTTAACATGGTTAATCATAAACCATTCAATGGTAAATTAAATCTAATACACTCAGACATACTATCGATATGTACATAGATTTACTAACTAGTAATGGTTTCATTGTAAAATGTCGTTATTATGATTTCAATGATACTACCTGTATTGTGAATATCTCAGTGTAGAAATAACACTTATGGTTTAACATGGTTTATCATAAACCATTCAATGGTAATTTAAATCTAATACACTCAGACATACTATCCATATGTACATAGATTTACTAACCAGTAATGGTTTAATTATTATAAGTCGTTATGATGATTTTAATGATACTACCTGTATTGTGAATATCTCAGTGTAGAAATAACACTTATGGTTTCACATGGTTTATCATAAACCATTCAATGGTAAATTAAATCTAATACACTCAGACATACTATCTATATGTACGTATAGATTTACTAACTAGTAATGGTTTAATTGTTAAAAGTCGTTATTGTGATTTTAATGATACTACCTGTATTGTGAATATCTCAGTGTAGAAATAACACTTATGGTTTAACATGGTTTATCATAAACCATTCACTGGTAAATTAAATCTAATACTCAAACATACTATCCATATGTACATAGATTTACTAACTAGTAATGGTTTAATTATTAAAAGTCGTTATTATGATTTTAATGATACTATCTGTATTATGAATTTCTCAGTGTAGAAATAACACATGGTTTAACATGGTTTATCATAAACCATTCAATGGTAAATTAAATCTAATACACTCAGACATACTATCCATATGTACATAGATTTACTAACTAGTAATGGTTTAATTATTAAAAGTCATTATCATGATTTAAATGTTACTACCTGTATTGTGAATATCTCAGTGTAGAAATAACACTTATGGTTTAACATGGTTTATCATAAACCATTCAATGGTAAATTAAATCTAATACACTCAGACATACTATCCATATGTACATAGATTTACTAACTAGTAATGGTTTAATTATTAAAAGTCATTATCATGATTTAAATGATACTACCTGTATTGTGAATATCTCAGTGTAGAAATAACACATGGTTTAACATGGTTTATTATAAACCATTCAATGGTAAATTAAATCTAATACACTCAGACATACTTTCCATATGTACATAAATTTACTAACTAGTAATGGTTTAATTATTAAAACTCATTATCATGATTTTAATGATACCACCTGTATTGTGAATATCTCAGTGTAGATATAACACTTATGGTTTAACATGGTTTATCATAAACCATTCAATGGTAAATTAAATCTAATACAATCAGACATACTTTCCATATGTACATAGATTTACTAACTAGTAATAGTTTAATTATCAAAAGTCGTTATTATGAGTTTAATGATACTACCTGTATTGTGAATATCTCAGTGTAGAAGTAACACATGGTTTAACATGGTTTATCTTAAACCATTCAATGGTAAATTAAATCTAATACACTCAGACATACTATCCATATGTAGATAGATTTACTAACAAGGAATGGTTTAATTATTAAAAGTCATTATCATGATTTAAATGTTACTACCTGTATTTTGAATATCTCAGTGTAGAAATAACACTTATGGTTTAACATGGTTTATCATAAACCATTCAATGCTAAATTAAATCTTATACACTCAGACATACTATCCATATGTACATAGATTTACTAACCAGTAATGGTTTAATTATTAAAAGTCGTTATGATGATTTTAATGATACAACCTGTATTGTGAATATCTCTTTGTAGAAATAACACATGGTTTAACATGGTTTATCATAAACCATTCAATGGTAAATTAAATCTAATACACTTAAACATACTATCCATATGTACATAGATTTACTAACTAGTAATAGTTTAATTATTAAAAGTCATTATCATGATTTAAATGATACTACCTGTATTGTGAATATCTCAGTGTAGAAATAACACTTATGGTTTAACATGGTTTATCATAAACCATTCAATGGTAAATTAAATCTAATACAATCAGACATACTTTCCATATGTACATAGATTTACTAACTTGTAATAGTTTAATTATCAAAAGTCGTTATTATGAGTTTAATGATACTACCTGTATTGTGAATATCTCAGTGTAGTAGTAACACATGGTTTAACATGGTTTATCATAAACCATTCAATGGTAAATTAAATCTAATACACTCAGACATACTATCCATATGTAGATAGATTTACTAACAAGGATTGGTTTAATTATTAAAAGTCGTTATTGTGATTTTAATGATACTACCTGTATTGTGAATATATCAGTGTAGAAATAACACTTATGGTTTAACATGGTTTATCGTAAACCATTCAATGGTAAATTAAATCTAATACACTCAGACATACTATCCATATGTACATAGATTTACTAACTAGTAATGGTTTAATTATTAAAAGTCATTATCATGATTTAAATGATACTACCTGTATTGTGAATATCTCAGTGTAGAAATAACACTTATGGTTTAACATGGTTTATCATAAACCATTCAATGCTAAATTAAATCTAATACACTCAGACATACTATCCATATGTACATAGATTTACTAACCAGTAATGGTTTAATTATTAAAAGTCGTTATGATGATTTTAATGATACAACCTGTATTGTGAATATCTCTGTGTAGAAATAACACATGGTTTAACATGGTTTATCATAAACCATTCAATGGTAAATTAAATCTAATACACTTAAACATACTATCCATATGTACATAGATTTACTAACTAGTAATAGTTTAATTATTAAAAGTCATTATCATGATTTAAATGATACTACCTGTATTGTGAGTATCTCAGTGTAGAAATAACCCATAGTTTAACATGGTTTATCATAAACCATTCAATGGTAAATTAAATCTAATACATTCAGACATACTATCCATATGTACATAGATTTACTAACCAGTAATGGTTTAATTATTAAAAGTCGTTATGATGATTTTAATGATACTACCTGTATTGTTTAATTTAAAGGGGAGGGGCCAATTTGCATTGGTCCTCCTTGAATGCCCTCTACGCCACTGGAGTCTTTATATGTGAATGTGGAGTAGAGGGGTTCTAAAAAGGGTGGAGGTATGGTGGTTGGGATTGGTACATGGGTGGGTAGTAGGTGTGCGGAGTGGGGTATGGCCAGCTTGTGAGGGATTGTGGTACAGGTGTCATCCAGGGTGGGATTAGTGGCCACCTGTTGTCAAACATTAGTGTCATGAGTGGAGGGGGTGGGAGGGGTAGGAGAGGCATGTTTCGTCTGAGGGGGTTGCAGGATGGCGCATCATGGTTGGGTTGATGGATGTTGGGCTAGTAGGTTGGTTGGGGCAGGAGTGACATCAATGGTGGGATGATTGGGGTGGGGTTGTATTGTTGCTTCTGTTGTCGACTGGGCAGATAACTGTTCAGTGGTGGGGTGGGGTTAGGGTGTTGTTTCTGTTGGTTCTTTTGTTTCACTGGGACTTGTACTTTTGGGTGTGGGGGATGTTGAGGGTGGGTGGTCTTGGTGTTTGTTGCAGTAGGCCTTGGTGGGCAGGTGGACTCGGGAAGCAGGGGCTGAGGGGGGACTTGTTGAAGGTGGGTGGTCTTGGTGTTTGTTGCAGTAGGCCTTGGTGGGCGGGTGGACTCGGGAAGCAGGGGCTGAGGGGGGACCTGGGGGGTTGTCACCTCTCTTTGGGAGTCTGGGGGTGTGAGTTTGGAGGGTAGGGTGCGGGTCCTGAGGCACTCTTCTGTGTATATTCGGTTTGCTTTGTGTGCTTGTACCGTTTTCTGGATCTTCTTTTTCCTCTTCTCCTGTAGTGCATCATGTAGCTTTGTCATGTGCTCTAGTGAGGTTGTTTGGGTGTTGCGCCACTGGCTCAGGATAACTTCGTCTTTCACTGAGTCGAGCTCTTTTTCAATTTTGTCTAGCATTGAGTTTGTTTGTGTGGCTACCTTGTGGAGATGTTGCACGTTTGCTATGGTGAGTTCCGTGCTGGTCCTTGTAAGGATTTCAACGTACTTGGTCTTCAGTGTATCATCAGCTCCAAGTGTGGCACATGTGGCAAAGGCCCTGATTCCCAGGGGGAATACGCCTTTCTGCAGGCACTCTTCGTTGAAAGCCAAATGGTGCCGAGCCAATTCATAAAATTTCCTCATACCCGGGTACCTGTCCATAACAGACTGGTATTCTTTGTCAAGGAGTGCCTTTTCTATTTTCGATGTTTTGTTGGGCTGGACAGTTGGCATGGGACACATGTGAGCTGCTGGTGATTGTGGTAGTGAGATGGTATTGGCATCTGATGGTGGTTGTGTGGGGAAGGGAGTGATGTGGGTAGGCTGATCGATGGTCTGAGCTGTTGCTGGTGGTGTGGGAGAACATGTTCTGATGAGTGGTGATTGATCATTGCTATTTGATGGTGAAGATGGGGCATCAGAGGCTGATGACTGTGGTGGGGGGGAGGGGATGGTGATGGTGAGTTGATCAATGGTTTGGGTTACTGCAGATGATGGTGGGGGTGGTGGACTAGTTCTGACTGGTGGCAATTGGTCGTTGATTGATGATGGGGTTAAGGTATTAGGTGCTGATGGGAGTGAGTGACATGGGGCGATATGGGTAGGCTGATCAGTAGTTTGAGCTGTTACTGGTGATGGTGGTGGGGATAAGTTCGTTCGAATGGGTGGCAAATGGTCATTGACATTTGATGTTGAAGGTAGGGCATCAGAAGCTGATGATGGAGGTGATGAGGGGGTGATATGGATGGGTTGAACAGTGGTTTGAGCTGCAATTGATGATGGTTGAGGGGATGAGCTTGCGCTAGGTGGCAGATGGTCATGGGTCAGGGTCGGTTGTGAGGAACGAGGTATGGCTGGGGAACGAGGTGTTGGTTGGGAGAACGTTCTAGCAGATGGTGGGGGAGAGGGTGAAGGGGTGTTGAGCCCGTTTTGTTTGCGTCGCGTATTGCGCTTGGCATTTGGGGCCATGGGTTGGGCTACGTGAGCGTTTCGGGTTGGAAGTTTTTGGGTAGTCAGGGGGCAGGGTGGCACCAATGATGGTTTCATTCCCTTTGCTGCGTGCGGTGGACTGGGCCCGAGTGCGTTGCTGGCGCTGCGCGTCTGGTAGCGATCCGGTTTGTTAGTTGGCATTACGTGCCCGCAACTACATGCACTAACGGGGGGAGGGAATGATTAGTGTAGACTTACGTAAAAGGGGACGCGTTCACTGTATTCTCTCTCGTGCCAAACTTTAATGTCACTACAAATGCATTTCGGCCATGCTGGCCTTCTTCAGTGCAGTATACAGCAAAGATTGACACGAAATGAATAACAGGTGTTCGTGCAGTGCATAAATAGTTCTCGACAGGTGCTAAATGTGAGGTGTGTGCAGCTGGCTGTTACATCACATGTATACATCATTTAGCCCATACGGGGTTCTTGAGTTTAGCCTATTGATCCAGATTTCTTCAGTTGCAAATCTTTGCTCTGGATTAACTCTCATGAGTGGGATGATGCTTACTCTGAATGCCCCGTGCTGGTCGAAGTGTTTGTAGATAAGCTGTCTGGGCTCCCGACTGGACCTGAATCTACTCCTATGCTGGTTTACCCTCTCCCTCAGTGTGGACGTGGTTACGCCCACGTATTGAAGTTTACAGATTTTGCATTGGAGTACGTATATTATATTACTGCTCTCGCAGGACAGATGGTGCTGTATGGGGATCCTTAGGCCCGTGGTGGTGCACTTGAATGTGTTGGTTGTGATGATATCGGGACATGACCTGCAGTTACTTTTATTGCATGGCTGTGGTAGGAGTGGTATGTGGTAGCTTCTGATCTCGGGTGTGATGTTGTTTGTAATGGCATCTGTATTCAATGGTGATTTTGTGATGATCTTCTTGATGTTTGATTTGTTTCTGTATGCAATGACTAGCCGTTTGCGAGCCATATGAAATGTGGTGGCGTCCCTTTCAAGGTGATCTAGGTTTAGCTTTAAGGCTTTGATCGGATGGTTCCTTCTGGCATCGTAGTGGACTGTAAATGGGTATGGTGAAGTTGATAGTGTTGTGAGTTGGTTTCGTGGTTGGCTTGTGACTGATATGATGATCTTATTGATGATGTTGAAGGGGTAGCCTCTATCAATAAAGTGGTTGATGAGTTGCTGTTTGAGGTGTTTGAAGTCTTTAGGGTCAGAGCATTGACGCTGGTATCTCAGGATTTCTGCTTTGATAATGGCTGTTTTTGTGTTGAGTGGGTGATGGCTGGTGTAGTGGATATACTGAAAAGAGTTTGTTGGCTTGAAATGTGTTTTGGTGGAAAGTCGGCATGTGGCTGCAAATTGATCTCCTTTGTAGATGGTAATGTCAAGATAATCTATGGATGTTTCTGAGATTGAGTACTCATATTTGATTGTTGGGTGGAAGCCATTGAGGTTGGCAAAGAATGTTTGGAAGTCAGCCATTGAGTGTGTCCAGACAATGAAAATGTCGTCAATGTAACGCTTGTAGATGAGTGGCTGTTTGTCTTGCGTCTTCAGAAAGCGTTCCTCTAGTGTTGCCATGAACAGGTTAGCAAGAGTTGGGGCTAGAGGTGTACCCATCGCTACACCTGTGCGCTGCTGATATGGTGTAGCATTGAACGTGAAGATGTTGTTTTTCAGAATGAAGTTCAGTAGTTGTCTGGTGATGAATTTAGGAAGGCCAATAGCTTCATTATGTTTCAAGATTGCTTCAATTCCTTCGTCTTGCGGGATGGTGGTATACAGACGTTTAACGTCGATGGAAACTAGAAAAACATGGTCAGATGGTGGAATAGGGGTGGATTTAAGAATGGTGACTAGGCTCTGAGAGTTCTTCAGGAATGATGGAATGAGTGGAACTTTTGGTTTAAAGAAATGGTCTAAGTACGAGGATATTGCTGTGGTGGCTCCGTTGATACCTGACACGACAGGTCTAACTGAAATTGGTGATTTATGAATTTTGTAGGGGAAATATATATACTGAGTTTGTACTGGGTCAGGGGGGAGTAAGTACTCCGCCTCGGTTTTGTTGATATAGCCGGTGTTTTGCAGTTCACGGATGTACGATTTGATATGAGCTGCTAATGTTGGTGTGGGGTCATTGTCCAGCTTGGCATATGCTGTCATGTCAGAGAGATGCTGCAAGCCATCAGCGATGTATTTGCCTCTGGTAACAACTGTGATTGTTGAACCTTTGTCTGCTTTTTTAATTATGACGTCGTGCATTTTGTCTCTTAGTGATTCGACTGCTCTTCTCTCTCCTGGTGTGAGGTTACTAGATGTTTGGAAACTGGGGGTTGAACACGTTGTGTGGAGAGCTAGCTCTGTGTCTTCTAAATATTTCTCCAGTGTTTTGTTGTTGGATGTTGTTGGTGTGTAATTCGATTTCTTCTTGAAAGGGTTCAATTCACGGTCTTGCCCTTGGTAGAGATAGTCTAGCCTAAGAGTTCTCTTGTACTGGTCAATGGATTGTTGAAGAGTACTAAGGTTTCCGTGCGGTGTCGGGATAAAGCTGAGGCCTTTCTTTAGGACCGATGTTTCATCATCTGTTAGTTCTATGTCGGTAAGATTCATGACCGGTGGGGGTTTGGTTGTGATTGTTGTTTTCGTTGGTAGTCTAACATTGGGGTGCCTTCTTCTTGTCTTTCTGCGTCTTTCTCTATTGAGTGTAGCGGAGCCATCGAATCGTTCGGGGCTTTCACGTACTGTATAATTTAAAGGGGAGGGGCCAATTTGCATTGGTCCTCCTTGAATATATATCTCAGTGTAGAAATAACACTTATGGTTTAACATGGTTTATCATAAACCATTCAATGGTAAATTAAATCTAATACACTCAGACATACTATCCATATGTACATAGATTTACTAACTAGTAATGGTTTAATTATTAAAAGTCGTTATTATGATTTTAATGATACTACCTGTATTGTGAATATCTCAGTGTAGAAATAACACTTATGGTTTAACATGGTTTATCATAAACCATTCAATGATAAATTAAATCTAATACACTCAAACATACTATCCATATGTATATACATTTACTAACTAGTAATGGTTTAATTATTAAAAGTCGTTCCTATGATTTTAATGATACTACCTGTATTGTGAATATCTCAGTGTAGAAATAACACTTATGGTTTAACATGGTTTATCATAAACCATTCAATGGTAAATTAAATCTAATACACTCAGACATACTATCCATATGTACATAGATTTACTAACTAGTAATGGTTTAATTATTAAAAGTCATTATCATGATTTAACTGATAATACCTGTATTGTGAATATCTCAGTGTAGAAATAACAATTATGGTTTAACATGGTTTATCATAAACCATTCAATGGTAAATTAAATCTAATACACTCAGACATACTACTATCCATATGTACACAGATTTACTAACTAGTAATAGTTTAATTATTAAAAGTCGTTATTATGATTTTAATGATACTAACTGTATTGTGAATATCTCAGTGTAGAAATAACACTAATGGCTTAACATGGTTTAACATAAACCATTAAGTGGTAAATTAAATCTAATACACTCAGACATACTATCCATATGTACATAGATTTACTAACTAGTAATAGTTTAATTATTAAAAGTCGTTATCATGATTTAAATGATACTACCTGTATTGTAAATATCTCAGTGTAGAAATAACACTTATGGTTTAACATGGTTTATCATAAACCATTCAATGGTAAATTAAATCTAATACAATCAGACATACTATCCATATGTACATAGATTTACTAACAAGTAATGGTTTAATTATTAAAAGTCGTTATTATGATTTTAATGATACTACCTGTACTGTGAATATCTCAGTGTAGAAATAACACTTATGGTTTAACATGGTTTATCATTAACCATTCAATGGTAAATTAAATCTAATACACTCAGACATACTATCCATATGTACATAGATTTACTAACTAGTAATGGTTTAATTATTAAAAGTCGTTATTATGATTTTAATGATACTACCTGTATTGTGAATATCTCAGTGTAGAAATAACACTTATGGTTTAACATGGTTTATCATAAACCATTCAATGATAAATTAAATCTAATACACTCAAACATACTATCCATATGTATATACATTTACTAACTAGTAATGGTTTAATTATTAAAAGTCGTTCCTATGATTTTAATGATACTACCTGTATTGTGAATATCTCAGTGTAGAAATAACACTTATGGTTTAACATGGTTTATCATAAACCATTCAATGGTAAATTAAATCTAATACACTCAGACATACTATCCATATGTACATAGATTTACTAACTAGTAATGGTTTAATTATTAAAACTCATTATCATGATTTTAATGATACTACCTGTATTGTGAATATCTCAGTGTAGAAATAACACTTATGGTTTAACATGGTTTATCATAAACCATTCAATGGTAAATTAAATCTAATACACTCAGACATACTATCCATATGTACACAGATTTACTAACTAGTAATAGTTTAATTATTAAAAGTCGTTATTATGATTTTAATGATACTACCAGTATTGTGAATATCTCAGTGGAGAAATAACACGTATGGTTTAACATGGTTTATCATAAACCATTCAATGGTAAATTAAATCTAATACACTCAGACATACTATTTATATGTACATATATTTACTGACTAGTAATGGTTTAATTATTAAAAGTCATTATCATGATTTTAATGATACTACCTGTATTGTGAATATCTCAGTGTAGAAATAACACTTATGGTTTAACATGGTTTATCATAAACCATTCAATGGTAAATTAAATCTAATACACTATTTATATGTACATAGATTTACTGACTAGTAATGGTTTAATTATTAAAAGTCATTATCATGATTTTAATGATACTACCTGTATTGTGAATATCTCAGTGTAGAAATAACACTTATGGTTTAACATGGTTTATCATAAACCATTCAATGGTAAATCAAATCTAATACACTCAGACATACTATCCATATGTACATAGATTTACTAACTAGTAATGGTTTAATTATTAAAAGTCGTTCTTATGATTTTAATGATACTACCTGTATTGTGAATATCTCAGTGTAGAAATAACACTTATGGTTTAACATGGTTTATCATAAACCATTCAATGGTAAATTAAATCTATTACACTTAAACATACTATCCATATGTACATAGATTTACTAACTAGTAATGATTTAATTATTAAAAGTCGTTATTGTGATTTTAATGATACTACCTGTATTGTGAATATCTCAGTGTAGAAATAACACTTATGGGTTAACATGGTTTATCATAAACCATTCAATGGTAAATTCAATCTAATACACTCAGACATACTATCCATATGTACACAGATTTACTAACTAGTAATAGTTTAATTATTAAAAGTCGTTATTGTGATTTTAATGATACTACCTGTATTGTGAATATCTCAGTGTAGAAATAACACTTATGGTTTAACATGGTTTATCATAAACCATTCAATGGTAAATTAAATCTAATACACTCAAACATACTATCCATATGTATATACATTTTCTAACTAGTAATAGTTTAATTATTAAAAGTCGTTATTGTGATTTTAATGATACTACCTGTATTGTGAATATCTCAGTGTAGAAATAACACTTATGGTTTAACATGGTTTATCATAAACCATTCAATGGTAAATTAAATCTAATACACTCAGACATACTATCCATATGTACATAGATTTACTAACTAGTAATGGTTTAATTGTTAAAAGTCGTTATCATGATTTTAATGATACTACCGGTATTGTGAATATCTCAGTGTAGAAATAACACTTATGGTTTAACATGGTTTATCATAAATCATTCAATGGTAAATTAAATCTAATACACTTAAACATACTATCAATATGTACATAGATTTAATAACTAGTAATGGTTTAATTATTAAAAGTCATTATCATGATTTAACTGATACTACCTGTATTGTGAATATCTCAGTGTAGAAATAACACTTATGGTTTAACATGGTTTATCATAAACCATTCAATGGTAAATTAAATCTAATACACTCAAACATACTATCCATATGTATATACATTTTCTAACTAGTAATAGTTTAATTATTAAAAGTCGTTATTGTGATTTTAATGATACTACCTGTATTGTGAATATCTCAGTGTAGAAATAACACTTATGGTTTAACATGGTTTATCATAAACCATTCAATGGTAAATTAAATCTAATACACTCAGACATACTATCCATATGTACATAGATTTACTAACTAGTAATGGTTTAATTGTTAAAAGTCGTTATCATGATTTTAATGATACTACCTGTATTGTGAATATCTCAGTGTAGAAATAACACTTATGGTTTAACATGGTTTATCATAAATCATTCAATGGTAAATTAAATCTAATACACTTAAACATACTATCAATATGTACATAGATTTAATAACTAGTAATGGTTTAATTATTAAAAGTCATTATCATGATTTAACTGATACTACCTGTATTGTGAATATCTCAGTGTAGAAATAACACTTATGGTTTAACATGGTTTATCATAAACCATTCAATGGTAAATTAAATCTAATACACTCAGACATACTACTATCCATATGTACACAGATTTACTAACTAGTGATAGTTTAATTATTAAAAGTCGTTATTATGATTTTAATGATACTACCTGTATTGTGAATATCTCAGTGTAGAAATAACACTTATGGCTTAACATGGTTTAACATAAACCATTAAGTGGTATATTAAATCTAATACACTCAGACATACTATCCATATGTACATAGATTTACTAACTAGTAATAGTTTAATTATTAAAAATCGTTATTATCATTTTAATGATACTACCTGTATCGTGAATATCTCAGTGTAGAAGTTGTAACACATGGTTTAACATGGTTTATCATAAACCATTCAATGGTAAATTAAATCTAATACACTCAAACATACTATCCATATATATATACATTTACTAACTAGTAATGGTTTAATTATTAAAAGTCGTTATTGTGATTTTAATGATACTACCTGTACTGTGAATATCTCAGTGTAGAAATAACACTTATGGTTTAACATGGTTTATCATAAACCATTCAATGATAAACTAAATCTAATACACTCATACATACTATCCATATGTATATACATTTACTAACTAGTAATGGTTTAATTATTAAAAGTCATTATCATGATTTAAATGATACTACCTGTATTGTGAATATCTCAGTGTAGAAATAACACATGGTTTAACATGGTTTATCATAAACCATTCAATGGTAAATTAAATCTAATACAATCAGACATACTATCCATATGTACATAGATTTACTAACCAGTAATAGTTTAATTATTAAAAGTCGTTATTATCATTTTAATGATACTACCTGTATTGTGAATATCTCAGTGTAGAAATAACACTTATGGTTTAAGATGGTTTATCATAAACCATTCATTGGAAAATTAAATCTAATACACTCTAACATACTATCCATATATATATACATTTTCTAACTAGTAATAGTTTAATTATTAAAAGTCGTTATTGTGATTTTAATGATACTACCTGTATTGTGAATATCTCAGTGTAGAAATAACACTTATGGTTTAACATGGTTTATCATAAACCATTCAATGGTAAATTAAATCTAATACACTCAAACATACTATCCATATGTATATACATTTTCTAACTAGTAATAGTTTAATTATTAAAAGTCGTTATTGTGATTTTAATGATACTACCTGTATTGTGAATATCTCAGTGTAGAAATAACACTTATGGTTTAACATGGTTTATCATAAACCATTCAATGGTAAATTAAATCTAATACACTCAGACATACTATCCATATGTACATAGATTTACTAACTAGTAATGGTTTAATTGTTAAAAGTCGTTATCATGATTTTAATGATATTACCTGTATTGTGAATATCTCAGTGTAGAAATAACACTTATGGTTTAACATGGTTTATC
The DNA here is from genome assembly GCA_949361645.1 of Spongilla lacustris. Taxonomy (NCBI): domain Eukaryota; kingdom Metazoa; phylum Porifera; class Demospongiae; order Spongillida; family Spongillidae; genus Spongilla; species Spongilla lacustris. Next base: position 3,902,999 of record OX442435.1, read on the forward strand.
ATAAATCATTCAATGGTAAATTAAATCTAATACACTTAAACATACTATCAATATGTACATAGATTTACTAACTAGTAATGGTTTAATTATTAAAAGTCATTATCATGATTTAACTGATAATACCTGTATTGTGAATATCTCAGTGTAGAAATAACAATTATGGTTTAACATGGTTTATCATAAACCATTCAATGGTAAATTAAATCTAATACACTCAGACATACTACTATCCATATGTACACAGATTTACTAACTAGTAATAGTTTAATTATTAAAAGTCGTTATTATGATTTTAATGATACTAACTGTATTGTGAATATCTCAGTGTAGAAATAACACTAATGGCTTAACATGGTTTAACATAAACCATTAAGTGGTAAATTAAATCTAATACACTCAGACATACTATCCATATGTACATAGATTTACTAACTAGTAATAGTTTAATTATTAAAAGTCGTTATCATGATTTAAATGATACTACCTGTATTGTAAATATCTCAGTGTAGAAATAACACTTATGGTTTAACATGGTTTATCATAAACCATTCAATGGTAAATTAAATCTAATACAATCAGACATACTATCCATATGTACATAGATTTACTAACTAGTAATGGTTTAATTATTAAAAGTCGTTATTATGATTTTAATGATACTACCTGTACTGTGAATATCTCAGTGTAGAAATAACACTTATGGTTTAACATGGTTTATCATTAACCATTCAATGGTAAATTAAATCTAATACACTCAGACATACTATCCATATGTACATAGATTTACTAACTAGTAATGGTTTAATTATTAAAAGTCGTTATCATGATTTAAATGCGACTACCTGTATTGTGAATATCTCAGTGTAGAAATAACACTTATGGTTTAACATGGTTTATCATAAACCATTCAATGGTAAATTAAATCTAATACACTCAGACATACTATCCATATGTACATAGATTTACTAACTAGTAATGGTTTAATTATTAAAAGTCGTTATCATGATTTAAATGATACTACCTGTATTGTGAATATCTCAGTGTAGAAATAACACTTATGGTTTAACATGGTTGATCATAAACCATTCAATGGTAAATTAAATCTAATACACTCAGACATACTATCCATATGTACATAGATTTACTAACTAGTAATGGTTTAATTGTTAAAAGTCGTTATCATGATTTTAATGATACTACCTGTATTGTGAATATCTCAGTGTAGAAATAACACTTATGGTTTAACATGGTTCATCATAAACCATTCAATGGTAATTTAAATCTAATACACTCAGACATACTATCTATATGTACATAGATTTACTAACTAGTAATGATTTAATTATTAAAAGTTGTTAAAAGTGGTTATTATGATTTTAATGATACTACTTGTATCGTGAATATCTCAGTGTAGAAGTAGTAACACATGGTTTAACATGGTTTATCATAAACCATACCACGGTAAATTAAATCTAATACACTCAGACATACTATCGATATGTAAATAGATTTACTAACAAGTAATGGTTTAATTATTAAAAGTCGTTATTGTGATTTTAATGATACTACCTGTACTGTGAATATCTCAGTGTAGAAATAACACTTATGGTTTAACATGGTTTATCGCAAACCATTCAATGGTAAATTAAATCTAATATTTTCAGACATACTATCCATATGTACATAGATTTACTAACTAGTAATGGTTTAATTATTAAAAGTCGTTATCATGATTTTAATGACACTACCTGTATTGTGAATATCTCAGTGTAGAAATAACACATATGGTTTAACATGGTTTATCATAAACCATTCAATAGTAAATTAAATCTAATACACTCAGACATACTATCCATATGTACATAGATTTACTAACTAGTAATGGTTTAATTGTTAAAAGTCGTTATCATGATTTAAATGATACTACCTGTATTGTGAATATCTCAGTGTAGAAATAACACTTATGGTTTAACATGGTTTATCATAAACCATTCAATGGTAAATTAAATCTAATACACTCAGATATACTATCCATATGTACATAGATTTACTAACTAGTAATGGTTTAATTTTTAAAAGTCGTTATTATGATTTTAATGATACTACCTGTATTGTGAATATCTCAGTGTAGAAATAACACTTATGGTTTAACATTGTTTCTCATAAACCATTCAATGGTAAATTAAATCTAATATTTTCAGACATACTATCCATATGTAAATAGATTTACTAACTAGTAATAGTTTAATTATTAAAAGTGGTTATTATGATTTTAATGATACTACCGGTATTGTGAATATCTCAGTGTAGAAGTAACACATGGTTTAACATGGTTTATCATAAACCATACCATGGTAAATTAAATCTAATACACTCAGACATACTATCGATATGTACATAGATTTACTAACAAGTAATGGTTTAATTATTAAAAGTCGTTATTATGATTTAAATGATACTACCTGTATTGTGAATATCTCAGTGGAGAAATAACACGTATGGTTTAACATGGTTTATCATAAACCGTTCAATGGTAAATTAAATCTAATACACTCAGACATACTATTTATATGTACATATATTTACTGACTAGTAATGGTTTAATTATTAAAAGTCATTATCATGATTTTAATGATACTACCTGTATTGTGAATATCTCAGTGTAGAAATAACACTTATGGTTTAACATGGTTTATCATAAACCATTCAATGGTAAATTAAATCTAATACACTATTTATATGTACATAGATTTACTGACTAGTAATGGTTTAATTATTAAAAGTCATTATCATGATTTTAATGATACTACCTGTATTGTGAATATCTCAGTGTAGAAATAACACTTATGGTTTAACATGGTTTATCATAAACCATTCAATGGTAAATCAAATCTAATACACTCAGACATACTATCCATATGTACATAGATTTACTAACTAGTAATGGTTTAATTATTAAAAGTCGTTCTTATGATTTTAATGATACTACCTGTATTGTGAATATCTCAGTGTAGAAATAACACTTATGGTTTAACATGGTTTATCATAAACCATTCAATGGTAAATTAAATCTATTACACTTAAACATACTATCCATATGTACATAGATTTACTAACTAGTAATGATTTAATTATTAAAAGTCGTTATTGTGATTTTAATGATACTACCTGTATTGTGAATATCTCAGTGTAGAAATAACACTTATGGTTTAACATGGTTTATCATAAACCATTCAATGGTAAATTCAATCTAATACACTCAGACATACTATCCATATGTACACAGATTTACTAACTAGTAATAGTTTAACTATTAAAAGTCGTTATTGTGATTTTAATGATACTACCTGTATTGTGAATATCTCAGTGTAGAAATAACACTTATGGTTTAACATGGTTTATCATAAACCATTCAATGGTAAATTAAATCTAATACACTCAAACATACTATCCATATGTATATACATTTTCTAACTAGTAATAGTTTAATTATTAAAAGTCGTTATTGTGATTTTAATGATACTACCTGTATTGTGAATATCTCAGTGTAGAAATAACACCTATGGTTTAACATGGTTTATCATAAACCATTCAATGGTAAATTAAATCTAATACACTCAGACATACTATCCATATGTACATAGATTTACTAACTAGTAATGGTTTAATTGTTAAAAGTCGTTATCATGATTTTAATGATACTACCTGTATTGTGAATATCTCAGTGTAGAAATAACACTTATGGTTTAACATGGTTTATCATAAATCATTCAATGGTAAATTAAATCTAATACACTTAAACATACTATCAATATGTACATAGATTTAATAACTAGTAATGGTTTAATTATTAAAAGTCATTATCATGATTTAACTGATACTACCTGTATTGTGAATATCTCAGTGTAGAAATAACACTTATGGTTTAACATGGTTTATCATAAACCATTCAATGGTAAATTAAATCTAATACACTCAGACATACTACTATCCATATGTACACAGATTTACTAACTAGTAATAGTTTAATTATTAAAAGTCGTTATTATGATTTTAATGATACTACCTGTATTGTGAATATCTCAGTGTAGAAATAACACTTGTGGCTTAACATGGTTTAACATAAACCATTAAGTGGTAAATTAAATCTAATACACTCAGACATACTATCCATATGTACATAGATTTACTAACTAGTAATAGTTTAATTATTAAAAGTCGTTATTATCATTTTAATGATACTACCTGTATCGTGAATATCTCAGTGTAGAAGTTGTAACACATGGTTTAACATGGTTTATCATAAACCATTCAATGGTAAATTAAATCTAATACACTCAAACATACTATCCATATATATATACATTTACTAACTAGTAATGGTTTAATTATTAAAAGTCGTTATTGTGATTTTAATGATACTACCTGTACTGTGAATATCTCAGTGTAGAAATAACACTTATGGTTTAACATGGTTTATCATAAACCATTCAATGATAAACTAAATCTAATACACTCATACATACTATCCATATGTATATACATTTACTAACTAGTAATGGTTTAATTATTAAAAGTCATTATCATGATTTAAATGATACTACCTGTATTGTGAATATCTCAGTGTAGAAATAACACATGGTTTAACATGGTTTATCATAAACCATTCAATGGTAAATTAAATCTAATACAATCAGACATACTATCCATATGTACATAGATTTACTAACCAGTAATAGTTTAATTATTAAAAGTCGTTATTATCATTTTAATGATACTACCTGTATTGTGAATATCTCAGTGTAGAAATAACACTTATGGTTTAAGATGGTTTATCATAAACCATTCATTGGTAAATTAAATCTAATACACTCAAACATACTATCCATATATATGTACATTTTCTAACTAGTAATAGTTTAATTATTAAAAGTCGTTATTGTGATTTTAATGATACTACCTGTATTGTGAATATCTCAGTGTAGAAATAACACTTATGGTTTAACATGGTTTATCATAAACCATTCAATGGTAAATTAAATCTAATACACTCAAACATACTATCCATATGTATATACATTTTCTAACTAGTAATAGTTTAATTATTAAAAGTCGTTATTGTGATTTTAATGATACTACCTGTATTGTGAATATCTCAGTGTAGAAATAACACTTATGGTTTAACATGGTTTATCATAAACCATTCAATGGTAAATTAAATCTAATACACTCAGACATACTATCCATATGTACATAGATTTACTAACTAGTAATGGTTTAATTGTTAAAAGTCGTTATCATGATTTTAATGATACTACCTGTATTGTGAATATCTCAGTGTAGAAATAACACTTATGGTTTAACATGGTTTATCATAAATCATTCAATGGTAAATTAAATCTAATACACTTAAACATACTATCAATATGTACATAGATTTACTAACTAGTAATGGTTTAATTATTAAATGTCATTATCATGATTTAACTGATAATACCTGTATTGTGAATATCTAAGTGTAGAAATAACACTTATGGTTTAACATTGTTTCTCATAAACCATTCAATGGTAAATTAAATCTAATATTTTCAGACATACTATCCATATGTAAATAGATTTACTAACTAGTAATAGTTTAATTATTAAAAGTGGTTATTATGATTTTAATGATACTACCGGTATTGTGAATATCTCAGTGTAGAAGTAACACATGGTTTAACATGGTTTATCATAAACCATACCATGGTAAATTAAATCTAATACACTCAGACATACTATCGATATGTACATAGATTTACTAACAAGTAATGGTTTAATTATTAAAAGTCGTTATTATGATTTAAATGATACTACCTGTATTGTGAATATCTCAGTGGAGAAATAACACGTATGGTTTAACATGGTTTATCATAAACCGTTCAATGGTAAATTAAATCTAATACACTCAGACATACTATTTATATGTACATATATTTACTGACTAGTAATGGTTTAATTATTAAAAGTCATTATCATGATTTTAATGATACTACCTGTATTGTGAATATCTCAGTGTAGAAATAACACTTATGGTTTAACATGGTTTATCATAAACCATTCAATGGTAAATTAAATCTAATACACTATTTATATGTACATAGATTTACTGACTAGTAATGGTTTAATTATTAAAAGTCATTATCATGATTTTAATGATACTACCTGTATTGTGAATATCTCAGTGTAGAAATAACACTTATGGTTTAACATGGTTTATCATAAACCATTCAATGGTAAATCAAATCTAATACACTCAGACATACTATCCATATGTACATAGATTTACTAACTAGTAATGGTTTAATTATTAAAAGTCGTTCTTATGATTTTAATGATACTACCTGTATTGTGAATATCTCAGTGTAGAAATAACACTTATGGTTTAACATGGTTTATCATAAACCATTCAATGGTAAATTAAATCTATTACACTTAAACATACTATCCATATGTACATAGATTTACTAACTAGTAATGATTTAATTATTAAAAGTCGTTATTGTGATTTTAATGATACTACCTGTATTGTGAATATCTCAGTGTAGAAATAACACTTATGGTTTAACATGGTTTATCATAAACCATTCAATGGTAAATTCAATCTAATACACTCAGACATACTATCCATATGTACACAGATTTACTAACTAGTAATAGTTTAACTATTAAAAGTCGTTATTGTGATTTTAATGATACTACCTGTATTGTGAATATCTCAGTGTAGAAATAACACTTATGGTTTAACATGGTTTATCATAAACCATTCAATGGTAAATTAAATCTAATACACTCAAACATACTATCCATATGTATATACATTTTCTAACTAGTAATAGTTTAATTATTAAAAGTCGTTATTGTGATTTTAATGATACTACCTGTATTGTGAATATCTCAGTGTAGAAATAACACCTATGGTTTAACATGGTTTATCATAAACCATTCAATGGTAAATTAAATCTAATACACTCAGACATACTATCCATATGTACATAGATTTACTAACTAGTAATGGTTTAATTGTTAAAAGTCGTTATCATGATTTTAATGATACTACCTGTATTGTGAATATCTCAGTGTAGAAATAACACTTATGGTTTAACATGGTTTATCATAAATCATTCAATGGTAAATTAAATCTAATACACTTAAACATACTATCAATATGTACATAGATTTAATAACTAGTAATGGTTTAATTATTAAAAGTCATTATCATGATTTAACTGATACTACCTGTATTGTGAATATCTCAGTGTAGAAATAACACTTATGGTTTAACATGGTTTATCATAAACCATTCAATGGTAAATTAAATCTAATACACTCAGACATACTACTATCCATATGTACACAGATTTACTAACTAGTAATAGTTTAATTATTAAAAGTCGTTATTATGATTTTAATGATACTACCTGTATTGTGAATATCTCAGTGTAGAAATAACACTTGTGGCTTAACATGGTTTAACATAAACCATTAAGTGGTAAATTAAATCTAATACACTCAGACATACTATCCATATGTACATAGATTTACTAACTAGTAATAGTTTAATTATTAAAAGTCGTTATTATCATTTTAATGATACTACCTGTATCGTGAATATCTCAGTGTAGAAGTTGTAACACATGGTTTAACATGGTTTATCATAAACCATTCAATGGTAAATTAAATCTAATACACTCAAACATACTATCCATATATATATACATTTACTAACTAGTAATGGTTTAATTATTAAAAGTCGTTATTGTGATTTTAATGATACTACCTGTACTGTGAATATCTCAGTGTAGAAATAACACTTATGGTTTAACATGGTTTATCATAAACCATTCAATGATAAACTAAATCTAATACACTCATACATACTATCCATATGTATATACATTTACTAACTAGTAATGGTTTAATTATTAAAAGTCATTATCATGATTTAAATGATACTACCTGTATTGTGAATATCTCAGTGTAGAAATAACACATGGTTTAACATGGTTTATCATAAACCATTCAATGGTAAATTAAATCTAATACAATCAGACATACTATCCATATGTACATAGATTTACTAACCAGTAATAGTTTAATTATTAAAAGTCGTTATTATCATTTTAATGATACTACCTGTATTGTGAATATCTCAGTGTAGAAATAACACTTATGGTTTAAGATGGTTTATCATAAACCATTCATTGGTAAATTAAATCTAATACACTCAAACATACTATCCATATATATGTACATTTTCTAACTAGTAATAGTTTAATTATTAAAAGTCGTTATTGTGATTTTAATGATACTACCTGTATTGTGAATATCTCAGTGTAGAAATAACACTTATGGTTTAACATGGTTTATCATAAACCATTCAATGGTAAATTAAATCTAATACACTCAAACATACTATCCATATGTATATACATTTTCTAACTAGTAATAGTTTAATTATTAAAAGTCGTTATTGTGATTTTAATGATACTACCTGTATTGTGAATATCTCAGTGTAGAAATAACACTTATGGTTTAACATGGTTTATCATAAACCATTCAATGGTAAATTAAATCTAATACACTCAGACATACTATCCATATGTACATAGATTTACTAACTAGTAATGGTTTAATTGTTAAAAGTCGTTATCATGATTTTAATGATACTACCTGTATTGTGAATATCTCAGTGTAGAAATAACACTTATGGTTTAACATGGTTTATCATAAATCATTCAATGGTAAATTAAATCTAATACACTTAAACATACTATCAATATGTACATAGATTTACTAACTAGTAATGGTTTAATTATTAAATGTCATTATCATGATTTAACTGATAATACCTGTATTGTGAATATCTAAGTGTAGAAATAACAATTATGGTTTAACATGGTTTATCATAAACCATTCAATGGTAAATTAAATCTAATACACTCAGACATACTATCCATATGTACACAGACTTACTAACTAGTAATAGTTTAATTATTAAAAGTCGTTATTATGATTTTAATGATACTACCTGTATTGTGAATATCTCAGTGTAGAAATAACACATATGGTTTAACATGGATTATCATAAACCATTCAATGGTAAATTAAATCTAATACACTTAAACATACTATCCATATGTACATAGATTTACTAACTAGTAATGGTTTAATTATTAAAACTCATTATCATGATTTTAATACTACCTGTATTGTGAATATCTCAGTGTAGAAATAAAACTTATGGTTTAACATGGTTTATCATAAACCATTCAATGGTAAATTAAGTCTAATACACTCAGACATACTATCCATATGTACACAGATTTACTAACTAGTAATAGTTTAATTATTAAAAGTCGTTATTATGATTTTAATGATACTACCAGTATTGTGAATATCTCAGTGGAGAAATAACACGTATGGTTTAACATGGTTTATCATAAACCATTCAATGGTAAATTAAATCTAATACACTCAGACATACTATCCATATGTACATAGATTTACTGACTAGTAATGGTTTAATTATTAAAAGTCATTATCATGATTTAACTGATACTACCTGTATTGTGAATATCTCAGTGTAGAAATAACACTTATGGTTTAACATGGTTTATCATAAACCATTCAATGGTAAATTAAATCTAATACACTCAGACATACTACTATCCATATGTACACAGATTTACTAACTAGTAATAGTTTAATTATTAAAAGTCGTTATTATGATTTTAATGATACTACCTGTATTGTGAATATCTCAGTGTAGAAATAACACTTGTGGCTTAACATGGTTTAACATAAACCATTAAGTGGTAAATTAAATCTAATACACTCAGACATACTATCCATATGTACATAGATTTACTAACTAGTAATAGTTTAATTATTAAAAGTCGTTATTATCATTTTAATGATACTACCTGTATCGTGAATATCTCAGTGTAGAAGTTGTAACACATGGTTTAACATGGTTTATCATAAACCATTCAATGGTAAATTAAATCTAATACACTCAAACATACTATCCATATATATATACATTTACTAACTAGTAATGGTTTAATTATTAAAAGTCGTTATTGTGATTTTAATGATACTACCTGTACTGTGAATATCTCAGTGTAGAAATAACACTTATGGTTTAACATGGTTTATCATAAACCATTCAATGATAAACTAAATCTAATACACTCATACATACTATCCATATGTATATACATTTACTAACTAGTAATGGTTTAATTATTAAAAGTCATTATCATGATTTAAATGATACTACCTGTATTGTGAATATCTCAGTGTAGAAATAACACATGGTTTAACATGGTTTATCATAAACCATTCAATGGTAAATTAAATCTAATACAATCAGACATACTATCCATATGTACATAGATTTACTAACCAGTAATAGTTTAATTATTAAAAGTCGTTATTATCATTTTAATGATACTACCTGTATTGTGAATATCTCAGTGTAGAAATAACACTTATGGTTTAAGATGGTTTATCATAAACCATTCATTGGTAAATTAAATCTAATACACTCAAACATACTATCCATATATATATACATTTTCTAACTAGTAATAGTTTAATTATTAAAAGTCGTTATTGTGATTTTAATGATACTACCTGTATTGTGAATATCTCAGTGTAGAAATAACACTTATGGTTTAACATGGTTTATCATAAACCATTCAATGGTAAATTAAATCTAATACACTCAAACATACTATCCATATGTATATACATTTTCTAACTAGTAATAGTTTAATTATTAAAAGTCGTTATTGTGATTTTAATGATACTACCTGTATTGTGAATATCTCAGTGTAGAAATAACACTTATGGTTTAACATGGTTTATCATAAACCATTCAATGGTAAATTAAATCTAATACACTCAGACATACTATCCATATGTACATAGATTTACTAACTAGTAATGGTTTAATTGTTAAAAGTCGTTATCATGATTTTAATGATACTACCTGTATTGTGAATATCTCAGTGTAGAAATAACACTTATGGTTTAACATGGTTTATCATAAATCATTCAATGGTAAATTAAATCTAATACACTTAAACATACTATCAATATGTACATAGATTTACTAACTAGTAATGGTTTAATTATTAAATGTCATTATCATGATTTAACTGATAATACCTGTATTGTGAATATCTAAGTGTAGAAATAACAATTATGGTTTAACATGGTTTATCATAAACCATTCAATGGTAAATTAAATCTAATACACTCAGACATACTATCCATATGTACACAGACTTACTAACTAGTAATAGTTTAATTATTAAAAGTCGTTATTATGATTTTAATGATACTACCTGTATTGTGAATATCTCAGTGTAGAAATAACACATATGGTTTAACATGGATTATCATAAACCATTCAATGGTAAATTAAATCTAATACACTTAAACATACTATCCATATGTACATAGATTTACTAACTAGTAATGGTTTAATTATTAAAACTCATTATCATGATTTTAATACTACCTGTATTGTGAATATCTCAGTGTAGAAATAAAACTTATGGTTTAACATGGTTTATCATAAACCATTCAATGGTAAATTAAGTCTAATACACTCAGACATACTATCCATATGTACACAGATTTACTAACTAGTAATAGTTTAATTATTAAAAGTCGTTATTATGATTTTAATGATACTACCAGTATTGTGAATATCTCAGTGGAGAAATAACACGTATGGTTTAACATGGTTTATCATAAACCATTCAATGGTAAATTAAATCTAATACACTCAGACATACTATCCTTATGTACATAGATTTACTGACTAGTAATGGTTTAATTATTAAAAGTCATTATTATGATTTTAATGATACTACCTGTATTGTGAATATCTCAGTGTAGAAATAACACTTATGGTTTAACATGGTTTATCATAAACCATTCAATGGTAAATTAAATCTAATACACTCAGACATACTATCCATATGTACAAAGACTTACTAACTAGTAATAGTTTAATTATTAAAAGTCGTTATTATGATTTTAATGATACTACCTGTATTGTGAATATCTCAGTGTAGAAATAACACATATGGTTTAACATGGATTATCATAAACCATTCAATGGTAAATTAAATCTAATACACTTAAACATACTATCCATATGTACATAGATTTACTAACTAGTAATGGTTTAATTATTAAAACTCATTATCATGATTTTAATACTACCTGTATTGTGAATATCTCAGTGTAGAAATAAAACTTATGGTTTAACATGGTTTATCATAAACCATTCAATGGTAAATTAAGTCTAATACACTCAGACATACTATCCATATGTACACAGATTTACTAACTAGTAATAGTTTAATTATTAAAAGTCGTTATTATGATTTTAATGATACTACCAGTATTGTGAATATCTCAGTGGAGAAATAACACGTATGGTTTAACATGGTTTATCATAAACCATTCAATGGTAAATTAAATCTAATACACTCAGACATACTATCCATATGTACATAGATTTACTGACTAGTAATGGTTTAATTATTAAAAGTCATTATTATGATTTTAATGATACTACCTGTATTGTGAATATCTCAGTGTAGAAATAACACTTATGGTTTAACATGGTTTATCATAAACCATTCAATGGTAAATTAAATCTAATACACTCAGACATACTATCCATATGTACAAAGACTTACTAACTAGTAATAGTTTAATTATTTAAAGTCGTTATCATGATTTAAATGATACTACCTGTATTTTAAATATCTTAGTGTAGAAATAACACGTATGGTTTAACATGGTTGATCATAAACCATTCAATGGTAAATTAAATCTAATACACTCAAACATACTATCCAAATATATATACATTTACTAACAAGTAATGGTTTAATTATTAAAAGTCGTTCCTATGATTTTAATGATACTACCTGTATTGTGAATATCTCAGTGTAGAAATAACACTTATGGTTTAACATGGTTTATCATAAACCATTCAATGGTAAAATAAATCTAATACACTTAAACATACTATCCATATGTACATAGACTTACTAACTAGTATTGGTTTAATTATTAAAAGTCATTATCATGATTTTAATGATACTACCTGTATTGTGAATATCTCAGTGTAGAAATAACACTTATGGTTTAACATGGTTTATCATAAACCATTCAATGGTAAATTAAATCTAATACACTCAGACATACTATCCATATGTACATAGATTTACTAACTAGTAATGGTTTAATTATTAAAAGTCGTTATCATGATTTTAATGATACTACCTGTATTGTGAATATCTCAGTGTAGAAATAACACATATGGTTTAACATGGTTTATCATAAACCATTCAATGGTAAATTAAATCTAATACACTTAAACATACTATCCATATGTACATAGATTTACTAACTAGTAATGGTTTAATTATTAAAACTCATTATCATGATTTTAATGATACTACCTGTATTGTGAATATCTCAGTGTAGAAATAAAACTTATGGTTTAACATGGTTTATCATAAACCATTCAATGGTAAATTAAATCTAATACACTCAGACATACCATCCATATGTACAAAGATTTACTGACTAGTAATGGTTTAATTATTAAAAGTCATTATCATGATTTTAATGATACTACCTGTATTGTGAATATCTCAGTGTAGAAATAACACTTATGGTTTAACATGGTTTATCATAAACCATTCAATGGTAAATTAAATCTAATACACTCAGACATACTATCTATATGTACACAGACTTACTAACTAGTAATAGTTTAATTATTAAAAGTCGTTATTATGATTTTAATGATACTACCTGTATTGTGAATATCTCAGTGTAGAAATAACACATATGGTTTAACATGGATTATCATAAACCATTCAATGGTAAATTAAATCTAATACACTTAAACATACTATCCATATGTACATAGATTTACTAACTAGTAATGGTTTAATTATTAAAACTCATTATCATGATTTTAATACTACCTGTATTGTGAATATCTCAGTGTAGAAATAAAACTTATGGTTTAACATGGTTTATCATAAACCATTCAATGGTAAATTAAGTCTAATACACTCAGACATACTATCCATATGTACACAGATTTACTAACTAGTAATAGTTTAATTATTAAAAGTCGTTATTATGATTTTAATGATACTACCAGTATTGTGAATATCTCAGTGGAGAAATAACTCGTATGGTTTAACATGGTTTATCATAAACCATTCAATGGTAAATTAAATCTAATACACTCAGACATACTATCCATATGTACATAGATTTACTGACTAGTAATGGTTTAATTATTAAAAGTCATTATTATGATTTTAATGATACTACCTGTATTGTGAATATCTCAGTGTAGAAATAACACTTATGGTTTAACATGGTTTATCATAAACCATTCAATGGTAAATTAAATCTAATACACTCAGACATACTATCCATATGTACAAAGACTTACTAACTAGTAATAGTTTAATTATTAAAAGTCGTTATTATGATTTTAATGATACTACCAGTTATGTGAATATCTCAGTGGAGAAATAACACGTATGGTTTATCATGGTTTATCATAAACCATTCAATGGTAAATTAAATCTAATACACTCAGACATACTATCCATATGTACATAGATTTACTGACTAGTAATGGTTTAATTATTAAAAGTCATCATTATGATTTTAATGATACTACCTGTATTGTGAATATCTCAGTGTAGAAATAACAATTATGGTTTAACATGGTTTATCATAAACCATTCAATGGTAAATTAAATCTAATACACTTAAACATACTATCCATATGTACATAGATTTACTAACTAGTAATGATTTAATTATTAAAAGTCGTTATTGTGATTTTAATGATACTACCTGCATTGTGAATATCTCAGTGTAGAAATAACACTTATGGTTTAACATGGTTTATCATAAACCATTCAATGATAAATTAAATCTAATATACTCAAATATACTATCCATATGTATATACATTTACTAACTAGTAATGGTTTAATTATTAAAAGTCGTTCCTATGATTTTAATGATACTACCTGTATTGTGAATATCTCAGTGTAGAAGTAACACTTATGGTTTAACATTGTTTATCATAAACCATTCAATGGTAAATTAAATCTAATACACTCAGACATACTATCCATATGTACACAGATTTACTAACTAGTAATAGTTTAATTATTAAAGTCGTTATTATGATTTTAATGATACTACCTGTATTGTGAATATCTCAGTGTAGAAATAACACTTATGGTTTAACATGGTTTATCATAAACCATTCAATGATAAATTAAATCTAATACACTCAAACATACTATCCATATGTATATACATTTACTAACTAGTAATGGTTTAATTATTAAAAGTCGTTATCATGATTTTAATGATACTACCTGTATTGTGAATATCTCAGTGTAGAAATAACACATATGGTTTAACATGGTTTATCATAAACCATTCAATAGTAAATTAAATCTAATACACTTAGACATACTATCCATATGTACATAGATTTACTAACTAGTAATGGTTTAATTGTTAAAAGTCGTTATTATGATTTAAATGATACTACCTGTATTGTGAATATCTCAGTGTAGAAATAACACTTATGGTTTAACATGGTTTATCATAAACCATTCAATGGTAAATTAAATCTAATACACTCAGACATACTATCCATATGTACATAGATTTACTAACTAGTAATGGTTTAATTTTTAAAAGTCGTTATTATGATTTTAATGATACTACCTGTATTGTGAATATCTCAGTGTAGAAATAACACTTATGGTTTAACATGGTTTATCATAAACCATTCAATGGTAAATGAAATCTAATACACTCAGACATACTATCCATATGTACATAGATTTACTAACTAGTAATGGTTTAATTATTAAAAGTCATTATCATGATTTAAATGATACTACCTGTATTGTGAATATCTCAGTGTAGAAATAACACTTATGGTTTAACATGGTTTATCATAAACCATTCAATGGTAAATCAAATCTAATACACTCAGACATACTATCCATATGTACATAGATTTACTAACTAGTAATGGTTTAATTATTAAAAGTCGTTCTTATGATTTTAATGATACTACCTGTATTGTGAATATCTCAGTGTAGAAATAACACTTATGGTTTAACATGGTTTATCATAAACCATTCAATGGTAAATTAAATCTAATACACTTAAACATACTATCCATATGTACATAGATTTACTAACTAGTAATGGTTTAATTATTAAAACTCATTATCATGATTTTAATGATACTACCTGTATTGTGAATATCTCAGTGTAGAAATAACACTTATGGTTTAACATTGTTTATCATAAACCATTCAATGGTAAATTAAATCTAATACACTCAGACATACTATCCATATGTATATACATTTACTAACTAGTAATGGTTTAATTATTAAAAGTCGTTCCTATGATTTTAATGATACTACCTGTATTGTGACTATCTCAGTGGAGAAATAACACTTATGGTTTAACATGGTTTATCATAAACCATTCAATGGTAAATGAAATCTAATACACTTAAACATACTATCCATATGTACATAGATTTACTAACTGGTAATGATTTAATTATTAAAAGTCGTTATTGTGATTTTAATGATACTACCTGCATTGTGAATATCTCAGTGTAGAAATAACACTTATGGTTTAACATGGTTTATCATAAACCATTCAATGATAAATTAAATCTAATATACTCAAACATACTATCCATATGTATATACATTTACTAACTAGTAATGGTTTAATTATTAAAAGTCGTTCCTATGATTTTAATGATACTACCTGTATTGTGAATATCTCAGTGTAGAAGTAACACTTATGGTTTAACATTGTTTATCATAAACCATTCAATAGTAAATTAAATCTAATACACTCAGACATACTATCGATATGTACACAGATTTACTAACTAGTAATAGTTTAATTATTAAAGTCGTTATTATGATTTTAATGATACTACCTGTATTGTGAATATCTCAGTGTAGAAATAACACTTATGGTTTCACATGGTTTATCATAAACCATTCAATGGTAAATTAAATCTAATACACTCAGACATACTATCCATATGTACACAGATTTACTAACTAGTAATAGTTTAATTATAACAGTGGTTATTATGATTTTAATGATACTACCTGTATCGTGAATATCTCAGTGTAGAAATAACACTTATGGTTTCACATGGTTTATCATAAACCATTCAATGGTAAATTAAATCTAATACACTCAGACATACTATCCATATGTACACAGATTTACTAACTAGTAATAGTTTAATTGTTAAAGTCGTTATCATGATTTTAATGATACTACCTGTATTGTGAATATCTCAGTGTAGAAACAACACTTATGGTTTAACATGGTTTATCATAAATCATTCAATGGTAAATTAAATCTAATACACTCAGACATACTATCCATTTGTACATAGATTTACCGACTAGTAATGGTTTAATTATTAAAAGTCATTATCATGATTTTAATGATTGTGAATATCTCAGTGTAGAAATAACACTTATGGTTTAACATGGTTTATCATAAACCATTCAATGGTAAATTAAATCTAATACACTCAAACATACTATCCATATATATATACATTTACTAACTAGTAATGGTTTAATTATTAAAAGTCGTTACTGTGATTTTAATGATACTACCTGTACTGTGAATATCTCAGTGTAGAAATAACACTTATGGTTTAACATGGTTTATCATAAACCATTCAATGATAAACTAAATCTAATACACTCATACATACTATCCATATGTATATACATTTACTGACTAGTAATGGTTTAATTGTTAAAAGTCGTTATCATGATTTTAATGATACTACCTGTATTGTGAATATTTCAGTGTAGAAATAACACTTATGGTTTAACATGGTTCATCATAAACCATTCAATGGTAATTTAAATCTAATACACTCAGACATACTATCTATATGTACATAGATTTACTAACTAGTAATGATTTAATTATTAAAAGTTGTTAAAAGTGGTTATTATGATTTTAATGATACTACTTGTATCGTGAATATCTCAGTGTAGAAGTTGTAACACATGGTTTAACATGGTTTATCATAAACCATACCATGGTAAATCAAATCTAATACACTCAGACATACTATCGATATGTAAATAGATTTACTAACTAGTAATGGTTTAATTATTAAAAGTCGTTATCATGATTTAAATGATACTACCTGTATTGTGAATATCTCAGTGTAGAAATAACACATATGGTTTAACATGGTTTATCATAAACCATTCAATGGTAAATTAAATCTAATACACTTAAACATACTATCCATATGTACATAGATTTACTAACTAGTAATGGTTTAATTATTAAAACTCATTATCATGATTTTAATGATACTACCTGTATTGTGAATATCTCAGTGTAGAAATAACACTTATGGTTTAACATGGTTTATCATAAACCATTCAATGGTAAATTAAATCTAATACACTCAGACATGCTATCCATATGTACAAAGACTTACTAACTAGTAATAGTTTAATTATTAAAAGTCGTTATTCTGATTTTAATGATACTACCAGTTATGTGAATATCTCAGTGGAGAAATAACACGTATGGTTTATCATGGTTTATCATAAACCATTCAATGGTAAATTAAATCTAATACACTCAGACATACTATCCATATGTACATAGATTTAGACTAGTAATGGTTTAATTATTAAAATTCATTATTATGATTTTAATGATACTACCTGTATTGTGAATATCTCAGTGTAGAAATAACAATTATGGTTTAACATGGTTTATCATAAACCATTCAATGGTAAATCAAATCTAATACACTCAGACATACTATCCATATGTACATAGATTTACTAACTAGTAATGGTTTAATTATTAAAAGTCGTTCTTATGATTTTAATGATACTACCTGTATTGTGAATATCTCAGTGTAGAAATAACACTTATGGTTTAACATGGTTTATCATAAACCATTCAATGGTAAATTAAATCTAATACACTTAAACATACTATCCATATGTACATAGATTTACTAACTAGTAATGGTTTAATTATTAAAACTCATTATCATGATTTTAATGATACTACCTGTATTGTGAATATCTCAGTGGAGAAATAACACATGGTTTAACATGGTTTATCATAAACCATTCAATGGTAAATTAAATCTAATACACTCAAACATACTATCCATATGTATATACATTTTCTAACTAGTAATAGTTTAATTATTAAAAGTCGTTATTGTGATTTTAATGATACTACCTGTATTGTGAATATCTCAGTGTAGAAATAACACTTATGGTTTAACATGGTTTATCATAAACCATTCAATGGTAAATTAAATCTAATACACTCAGACATACTATCCATATGTACATAGATTTACTAACTAGT
The DNA here is from genome assembly GCA_949361645.1 of Spongilla lacustris. Taxonomy (NCBI): domain Eukaryota; kingdom Metazoa; phylum Porifera; class Demospongiae; order Spongillida; family Spongillidae; genus Spongilla; species Spongilla lacustris. The sequence goes on from OX442435.1 coordinate 3,922,562, forward strand.
AATGGTTTAATTATTAAAAGTCGTTCTTATGATTTTAATGATACTACCTGTATTGTGAATATCTCAGTGTAGAAATAACACTTATGGTTTAACATGGTTCATCATAAACCATTCAATGGTAAATTAAATCTAATACACTTAAACATACTATCCATATGTACATAGATTTACTAACTAGTAATGGTTTAATTATTAAAACTCATTATCATGATTTTAATGATACTACCTGTATTGTGAATATCTCAGTGTAGAAATAACACTTATGGTTTAACATGGTTTATCATAAATCATTCAATGGTAAATTAAATCTAATACACTCAGACATACTAACCATATGTAAATAGATTTACTAACTAGTAATAGTTTAATTATTAAAAGTCGTTATCATGATTTAAATGATACTACATGTATTGTAAATATCTCAGTGTAGAAATAACACTTATGGTTTAACATGGTTGATCAAAAACCATTCAATGGTAAATTAAATCTAATACAATCAGACATACTATCCATATGTACATAGATTTACTAACTAGTAATAGTTTAATTATTAAAAGTCGTTATTATCATTTTAATGATACTACCTGTATTGTGAATATCTCAGTGTAGAAATAACACTTATGGTTTAACATGGTTTATCATAAACCATTCAATGGTAAATTAAATCTAATACACTCAAACATACTATCCAAATATATATACATTTACTAACAAGTAATGGTTTAATTATTAAAAGTCGTTCCTATGATTTTAATGATACTACCTGTATTGTGAATATCTCAGTGTAGAAATAACACTTATGGTTTAACATGGTTTATCATAAACCATTCAATGGTAAAATAAATCTAATACACTTAAACATACTATCCATATGTACATAGACTTACTAACTAGTATTGGTTTAATTATTAAAAGTCATTATCATGATTTTAATGATACTACCTGTATTGTGAATATCTCAGTGTAGAAATAACACTTATGGTTTAACATGGTTTATCATAAACCATTCAATGGTAAATTAAATCTAATACACTCAGACATACTATCCATATGTACATAGATTTACTAACTAGTAATGGTTTAATTATTAAAAGTCGTTATCATGATTTTAATGATACTACCTGTATTGTGAATATCTCAGTGTAGAAATAACACATATGGTTTAACATGGTTTATCATAAACCATTCAATGGTAAATTAAATCTAATACACTTAAACATACTATCCATATGTACATAGATTTACTAACTAGTAATGGTTTAATTATTAAAACTCATTATCATGATTTTAATGATACTACCTGTATTGTGAATATCTCAGTGTAGAAATAAAACTTATGGTTTAACATGGTTTATCATAAACCATTCAATGGTAAATTAAATCTAATACACTCAGACATACCATCCATATGTACAAAGATTTACTGACTAGTAATGGTTTAATTATTAAAAGTCATTATCATGATTTTAATGATACTACCTGTATTGTGAATATCTCAGTGTAGAAATAACACTTATGGTTTAACATGGTTTATCATAAACCATTCAATGGTAAATTAAATCTAATACACTCAGACATACTATCCATATGTACACAGACTTACTAACTAGTAATAGTTTAATTATTAAAAGTCGTTATTATGATTTTAATGATACTACCTGTATTGTGAATATCTCAGTGTAGAAATAACACATATGGTTTAACATGGATTATCATAAACCATTCAATGGTAAATTAAATCTAATACACTTAAACATACTATCCATATGTACATAGATTTACTAACTAGTAATGGTTTAATTATTAAAACTCATTATCATGATTTTAATACTACCTGTATTGTGAATATCTCAGAGTAGAAATAAAACTTATGGTTTAACATGGTTTATCATAAACCATTCAATGGTAAATTAAGTCTAATACACTCAGACATACTATCCATATGTACACAGATTTACTAACTAGTAATAGTTTAATTATTAAAAGTCGTTATTATGATTTTAATGATACTACCAGTATTGTGAATATCTCAGTGGAGAAATAACACGTATGGTTTAACATGGTTTATCATAAACCATTCAATGGTAAATTAAATCTAATACACTCAGACATACTATCCATATGTACATAGATTTATTGACTAGTAATGGTTTAATTATTAAAAGTCATTATTATGATTTTAATGATACTACCTGTATTGTGAATATCTCAGTGTAGAAATAACACTTATGGTTTAACATGGTTTATCATAAACCATTCAATGGTAAATTAAATCTAATACACTCAGACATACTATCCATATGTACAAAGACTTACTAACTAGTAATAGTTTAATTATTAAAAGTCGTTATTATGATTTTAATGATACTACCAGTTATGTGAATATCTCAGTGGAGAAATAACACGTATGGTTTATCATGGTTTATCATAAACCATTCAATGGTAAATTAAATCTAATACACTCAGACATACTATCCATATGTACATAGATTTACTGACTAGTAATGGTTTAATTATTAAAAGTCATCATTATGATTTTAATGATACTACCTGTATTGTGAATATCTCAGTGTAGAAATAACAATTATGGTTTAACATGGTTTATCATAAACCATTCAATGGTAAATTAAATCTAATACACTCAGACATACTAACCATATGTAAATAGATTTACTAACCAATAATAGTTTAATTATTTAAAGTCGTTATCATGATTTAAATGATACTACCTGTATTTTAAATATCTTAGTGTAGAAATAACACGTATGGTTTAACATGGTTGATCATAAACCATTCAATGGTAAATTAAATCTAATACAATCAGACATACTATCCATATGTACATAGATTTACTAACTAGTAATAGTTTAATTATTAAAAGTCGTTATTATCATTTTAATGATACTACCTGTATTGTGAATATCTCAGTGTAGAAATAACACTTATGGTTTAACATGGTTTATCATAAACCATTCAATGGTAATTTAAATCTAATACACTCAAACATACTATCCATATATATATACATTTACTAACTAGTAATGGTTTAATTATTAAAAGTCGTTATTATGATTTTAATGATACTACCTGTATTGTGAATATCTCAGTGTAGAAATAACACTTATGGTTTAACATGGTTTATCATAAACCATTCAATGGTAAATTAAATCTAATACACTCAGACATACTATCCATATGTACATAGATTTACTAACTAGTAATGGTTTAATTATTAAAAGTCATTATCATGATTTAAATGATACTACCTGTATTGTGAATATCTCAGTGTAGAAATAACAATTATGGTTTAACATGGTTTATCATAAACCATTCAATGGTAAATCAAATCTAATACACTCAGACATACTATCCATATGTACATAGATTTACTAACTAGTAATGGTTTAATTATTAAAAGTCGTTCTTATGATTTTAATGATACTACCTGTATTGTGAATATCTCAGTGTAGAAATAACACTTATGGTTTAACATGGTTTATCATAAACCATTCAATGGTAAATTAAATCTAATACACTTAAACATACTATCCATATGTACATAGATTTACTAACTAGTAATGGTTTAATTATTAAAACTCATTATCATGATTTTAATGATACTACCTGTATTGTGAATATCTCAGTGGAGAAATAACACATGGTTTAACATGGTTTATCATAAACCATTCAATGGTAAATTAAATCTAATACACTCAAACATACTATCCATATGTATATACATTTTCTAACTAGTAATAGTTTAATTATTAAAAGTCGTTATTGTGATTTTAATGATACTACCTGTATTGTGAATATCTCAGTGTAGAAATAACACTTATGGTTTAACATGGTTTATCATAAACCATTCAATGGTAAATCAAATCTAATACACTCAGACATACTAACCATATGTAAATAGATTTACTAACTAGTAATAGTTTAATTATTAAAAGTCGTTATCATGATTTAAATGATACTACATGTATTGTAAATATCTCAGTGTAGAAATAACACTTATGGTTTAACATGGTTGATCAAAAACCATTCAATGGTAAATTAAATCTAATACAATCAGACATACTATCCATATGTACATAGATTTACTAACTAGTAATAGTTTAATTATTAAAAGTCGTTATTATCATTTTAATGATACTACCTGTATTGTGAATATCTCAGTGTAGAAATAACACTTATGGTTTAACATGGTTTATCATAAACCATTCAATGGTAAATTAAATCTAATACACTCAAACATACTATCCCAATATATATACATTTACTAACAAGTAATGGTTTAATTATTAAAAGTCGTTCCTATGATTTTAATGATACTACCTGTATTGTGAATATCTCAGTGTAGAAATAACACTTATGGTTTAACATGGTTTATCATAAACCATTCAATGGTAAAATAAATCTAATACACTTAAACATACTATCCATATGTACATAGACTTACTAACTAGTATTGGTTTAATTATTAAAAGTCATTATCATGATTTTAATGATACTACCTGTATTGTGAATATCTCAGTGTAGAAATAACACTTATGGTTTAACATGGTTTATCATAAACCATTCAATGGTAAATTAAATCTAATACACTCAGACATACTATCCATATGTACATAGATTTACTAACTAGTAATGGTTTAATTATTAAAAGTCGTTATCATGATTTTAATGATACTACCTGTATTGTGAATATCTCAGTGTCGAAATAACACATATGGTTTAACATGGTTTATCATAAACCATTCAATGGTAAATTAAATCTAATACACTTAAACATACTATCCATATGTACATAGATTTACTAACTAGTAATGGTTTAATTATTAAAACTCATTATCATGATTTTAATGATACTACCTGTATTGTGAATATCTCAGTGTAGAAATAAAACTTATGGTTTAACATGGTTTATCATAAACCATTCAATGGTAAATTAAATCTAATACACTCAGACATACCATCCATATGTACAAAGATTTACTGACTAGTAATGGTTTAATTATTAAAAGTCATTATCATGATTTTAATGATACTACCTGTATTGTGAATATCTCAGTGTAGAAATAACACTTATGGTTTAACATGGTTTATCATAAACCATTCAATGGTAAATTAAATCTAATACACTCAGACATACTATCCATATGTACACAGACTTACTAACTAGTAATAGTTTAATTATTAAAAGTCGTTATTATGATTTTAATGATACTACCTGTATTGTGAATATCTCAGTGTAGAAATAACACATATGGTTTAACATGGATTATCATAAACCATTCAATGGTAAATTAAATCTAATACACTTAAACATACTATCCATATGTACATAGATTTACTAACTAGTAATGGTTTAATTATTAAAACTCATTATCATGATTTTAATACTACCTGTATTGTGAATATCTCAGAGTAGAAATAAAACTTATGGTTTAACATGGTTTATCATAAACCATTCAATGGTAAATTAAGTCTAATACACTCAGACATACTATCCATATGTACACAGATTTACTAACTAGTAATAGTTTAATTATTAAAAGTCGTTATTATGATTTTAATGATACTACCAGTATTGTGAATATCTCAGTGGAGAAATAACACGTATGGTTTAACATGGTTTATCATAAACCATTCAATGGTAAATTAAATCTAATACACTCAGACATACTATCCATATGTACATAGATTTATTGACTAGTAATGGTTTAATTATTAAAAGTCATTATTATGATTTTAATGATACTACCTGTATTGTGAATATCTCAGTGTAGAAATAACACTTATGGTTTAACATGGTTTATCATAAACCATTCAATGGTAAATTAAATCTAATACACTCAGACATACTATCCATATGTACAAAGACTTACTAACTAGTAATAGTTTAATTATTAAAAGTCGTTATTATGATTTTAATGATACTACCAGTTATGTGAATATCTCAGTGGAGAAATAACACGTATGGTTTATCATGGTTTATCATAAACCATTCAATGGTAAATTAAATCTAATACACTCAGACATACTATCCATATGTACATAGATTTACTGACTAGTAATGGTTTAATTATTAAAAGTCATCATTATGATTTTAATGATACTACCTGTATTGTGAATATCTCAGTGTAGAAATAACAATTATGGTTTAACATGGTTTATCATAAACCATTCAATGGTAAATTAAATCTAATACACTCAGACATACTAACCATATGTAAATAGATTTACTAACCAATAATAGTTTAATTATTTAAAGTCGTTATCATGATTTAAATGATACTACCTGTATTTTAAATATCTTAGTGTAGAAATAACACGTATGGTTTAACATGGTTGATCATAAACCATTCAATGGTAAATTAAATCTAATACAATCAGACATACTATCCATATGTACATAGATTTACTAACTAGTAATAGTTTAATTATTAAAAGTCGTTATTATCATTTTAATGATACTACCTGTATTGTGAATATCTCAGTGTAGAAATAACACTTATGGTTTAACATGGTTTATCATAAACCATTCAATGGTAATTTAAATCTAATACACTCAAACATACTATCCATATATATATACATTTACTAACTAGTAATGGTTTAATTATTAAAAGTCGTTATTATGATTTTAATGATACTACCTGTATTGTGAATATCTCAGTGTAGAAATAACACTTATGGTTTAACATGGTTTATCATAAACCATTCAATGGTAAATTAAATCTAATACACTCAGACATACTATCCATATGTACATAGATTTACTAACTAGTAATGGTTTAATTATTAAAAGTCATTATCATGATTTAAATGATACTACCTGTATTGTGAATATCTCAGTGTAGAAATAACACTTATGGTTTAACATGGTTTATCATAAACCATTCAATGGTAAATTAAATCTAATACACTCAGACATACTATCCATATGTATATACATTTACTAACTAGTAATGGTTTAATTATTAAAAGTCGTTCCTATGATTTTAATGATACTACCTGTATTGTGACTATCTCAGTGTAGAAATAACACTTATGGTTTAACATGGTTTATCATAAACCATTCAATGGTAAATTAAATCTAATACACTTAAACATACTATCCATATGTACATAGATTTACTAACTAGTAATGATTTAATTATTAAAAGTCGTTATTGTGATTTTAATGATACTACCTGCATTGTGAATATCTCAGTGTAGAAATAACACTTATGGTTTAACATGGTTTATCATAAACCATTCAATGATAAATTAAATCTAATATACTCAAACATACTATCCATATGTATATACATTTACTAACTAGTAATGGTTTAATTATTAAAAGTCGTTCCTATGATTTTAATGATACTACCTGTATTGTGAATATCTCAGTGTAGAAGTAACACTTATGGTTTAACATTGTTTATCATAAACCATTCAATGGTAAATTAAATCTAATACACTCAGACATACTATCCATATGTACACAGATTTACTAACTAGTAATAGTTTAATTATTAAAGTCGTTATTATGATTTTAATGATACTACCTGTATTGTGAATATCTCAGTGTAGAAATAACACTTATGGTTTAACATGGTTTATCATAAACATTCAATGGTAAATTAAATCTAATACACTCAGACATACTATCCATATGTACACAGATTTACTAACTAGTAATAGTTTAATTATTAAAGTCGTTATTATGATTTTAATGATACTACCTGTATTGTGAATATCTCAGTGTAGAAATAACACTTATGGTTTAACATGGTTTATCATAAACATTCAATGGTAAATTAAATCTAATACACTCAGACATACTATCCATATGTACATAGATTTACCGACTAGTAATGGTTTAATTATTAAAAGTCATTATCATGATTTTAATGATTGTGAATATCTCAGTGTAGAAATAACACTTATGGTTTAACATGGTTTATCATAAACCATTCAATGGTAAATTAAATCTAATACAATCAGACATACTAACCATATGTAAATAGATTTACTAACCAATAATAGTTTAATTATTTAAAGTCGTTATCATGATTTAAATGATACTACCTGTATTTTAAATATCTTAGTGTAGAAATAACACGTATGGTTTAACATGGTTGATCATAAACCATTCAATGGTAAATTAAATCTAATACAATCAGACATACTATCCATATGTACATAGATTTACTAACTAGTAATAGTTTAATTATTAAAAGTCGTTATTATCATTTTAATGATACTACCTGTATTGTGAATATCTCAGTGTAGAAATAACACTTATGGTTTAACATGGTTTATCATAAACCATTCAATGGTAATTTAAATCTAATACACTCAAACATACTATCCATATATATATACATTTACTAACTAGTAATGGTTTAATTATTAAAAGTCGTTATTGTGATTTTAATGATACTACCTGTACTCTGAATATCTCAGTGTAGAAATAACACTTATGGTTTAACATGGTTTATCATAAACCATTCAATGATAAATTAAATCTAATACACTCAAACATACTATCCATATGTATATACATTTACTAACTAGTAATGGTTTAATTATTAAAAGTCGTTATCATGATTTTAATGATACTACCTGTATTGTGAATATCTCAGTGTAGAAATAACACATATGGTTTAACATGGTTTATCATAAACCATTCAATAGTAAATTAAATCTAATACACTCAGACATACTATCCATATGTACATAGATTTACTAACTAGTAATGGTTTAATTGTTAAAAGTCGTTATTATGATTTAAATGATACTACCTGTATTGTGAATATCTCAGTGTAGAAATAACACTTATGGTTTAACATGGTTTATCATAAACCATTCAATGGTAAATTAAATCTAATACACTCAGACATACTATCCATATGTACATAGATTTACTAACTAGTAATGGTTTAATTTTTAAAAGTCGTTATTATGATTTTAATGATACTACCTGTATTGTGAATATCTCAGTGTAGAAATAACACTTATGGTTTAACATGGTTTATCATAAACCATTCAATGGTAAATGAAATCTAATACACTCAGACATACTATCCATATGTACATAGATTTACTAACTAGTAATGGTTTAATTATTAAAAGTCATTATCATGATTTAAATGATACTACCTGTATTGTGAATATCTCAGTGTAGAAATAACACTTATGGTTTAACATGGTTTATCATAAACCATTCAATGGTAAATCAAATCTAATACACTCAGACATACTATTCATATGTACATAGATTTACTAACTAGTAATGGTTTAATTATTAAAAGTCGTTCTTATGATTTTAATGATACTACCTGTATTGTGAATATCTCAGTGTAGAAATAACACTTATGGTTTAACATGGTTTATCATAAACCATTCAATGGTAAATTAAATCTAATACACTTAAACATACTATCCATATGTACATAGATTTACTAACTAGTAATGGTTTAATTATTAAAACTCATTATCATGATTTTAATGATACTACCTGTATTGTGAATATCTCAGTGTAGAAATAACACTTATGGTTTAACATTGTTTATCATAAACCATTCAATGGTAAATTAAATCTAATACAATCAGACATACTATCCATATGTATATACATTTACTAACTAGTAATGGTTTAATTATTAAAAGTCGTTCCTATGATTTTAATGATACTACCTGTATTGTGACTATCTCAGTGTAGAAATAACACTTATGGTTTAACATGGTTTATCATAAACCATTCAATGGTAAATTAAATCTAATACACTTAAACATACTATCCATATGTACATAGATTTACTAACTAGTAATGATTTAATTATTAAAAGTCGTTATTGTGATTTTAATGATACTACCTGCATCGTGAATATCTCAGTGTAGAAATAACACTTATGGTTTAACATGGTTTATCATAAACCATTCAATGATAAATTAAATCTAATATACTCAAACATACTATCCATATGTATATACATTTACTAACTAGTAATGGTTTAATTATTAAAAGTCGTTCCTATGATTTTAATGATACTACCTGTATTGTGAATATCTCAGTGTAGAAGTAACACTTATGGTTTAACATTGTTTATCATAAACCATTCAATGGTAAATTAAATCTAATACACTCAGACATACTATCCATATGTACACAGATTTACTAACTAGTAATAGTTTAATTATTAAAGTCGTTATTATGATTTTAATGATACTACCTGTATTGTGAATATCTCAGTGTAGAAATAACACTTATGGTTTCACATGGTTTATCATAAACCATTCAATGGTAAATTAAATCTAATACACTCAGACATACTATCCATATGTACACAGATTTACTAACTAGTAATAGTTTAATTATAACAGTGGTTATTATGATTTTAATGATACTACCTGTATCGTGAATATCTCAGTGTAGAAATAACACTTATGGTTTCACATGGTTTATCATAAACCATTCAATGGTAAATTAAATCTAATACACTCAGACATACTATCCATATGTACACAGATTTACTAACTAGTAATAGTTTAATTGTTAAAGTCGTTATTATGATTTTAATGATACTACCTGTATTGTGAATATCTCAGTGTAGAAACAACACTTATGGTTTAACATGGTTTATCATAAACATTCAATGGTAAATTAAATCTAATACACTCAGACATACTATCCATATGTACATAGATTTACCGACTAGTAATGGTTTAATTATTAAAAGTCATTATCATGATTTTAATGATTGTGAATATCTCAGTGTAGAAATAACACTTATGGTTTAACATGGTTTATCATAAACCATCCAATGGTAAATTAAATCTAATACACTCAAACATACTATCCATATATATATACATTTACTAACTAGTAATGGTTTAATTATTAAAAGTCGTTACTGTGATTTTAATGATACTACCTGTACTGTGAATATCTCAGTGTAGAAATAACACTTATGGTTTAACATTGTTTATCATAAACCATTCAATGGTAAATTAAATCTAATACACTCAGACATACTATCCATATGTACATAGATTTACTAACTAGTAATGGTTTAATTATTAAAAGTCATTATCATGATTTAAATGATACTACCTGTATTGTGAATATCTCACTGTAGAAATAACACTTATGGTTTAACATGGTTTATCATAAACCATTCAATGGTAAATCAAATCTAATACACTCAGACATACTATCCATATGTACATAGATTTACCGACTAGTAATGGTTTAATTATTAAAAGTCATTATCATGATTTTAATGATTGTGAATATCTCAGTGTAGAAATAACACTTATGGTTTAACATGGTTTATCATAAACCATTCAATGGTAAATTAAATCTAATACACTCAAACATACTATCCATATATATATACATTTACTAACTAGTAATGGTTTAATTATTAAAAGTCGTTACTGTGATTTTAATGATACTACCTGTACTGTGAATATCTCAGTGTAGAAATAACACTTATGGTTTAACATGGTTTATCATAAACCATTCAATGGTAATTTAAATCTAATACACTCAAACATACTATCCATATATATATACATTTACTAACTAGTAATGGTTTAATTATTAAAAGTCGTTATTGTGATTTTAATGATACTACCTGTACTCTGAATATCTCAGTGTAGAAATAACACTTATGGTTTAACATGGTTTATCATAAACCATTCAATGATAAATTAAATCTAATACACTCAAACATACTATCCATATGTATATACATTTACTAACTAGTAATGGTTTAATTATTAAAAGTCGTTATCATGATTTTAATGATACTACCTGTATTGTGAATATCTCAGTGTAGAAATAACACATATGGTTTAACATGGTTTATCATAAACCATTCAATAGTAAATTAAATCTAATACACTCAGACATACTATCCATATGTACATAGATTTACTAACTAGTAATGGTTTAATTGTTAATAGTCGTTATCATGATTTAAATGATACTACCTGTATTGTGAATATCTCAGTGTAGAAATAACACTTATGGTTTAACATGGTTTATCATAAACCATTCAATGGTAAATTAAATCTAATACACTCAGACATACTATCCATATGTACATAGATTTACTGACTAGTAATGGTTTAATTATTAAAAGTCATCATTATGATTTTAATGATACTACCTGTATTGTGAATATCTCAGTGTAGAAATAACAATTATGGTTTAACATTGTTTATCATAAACCATTCAATGGTAAATTAAATCTAATACAATCAGACATACTATCCATATGTATATACATTTACTAACTAGTAATGGTTTAATTATTAAAAGTCGTTCCTATGATTTTAATGATACTACCTGTATTGTGACTATCTCAGTGTAGAAATAACACTTATGGTTTAACATGGTTTATCATAAACCATTCAATGGTAAATTAAATCTAATACACTTAAACATACTATCCATATGTACATAGATTTACTAACTAGTAATGATTTAATTATTAAAAGTCGTTATTGTGATTTTAATGATACTACCTGCATCGTGAATATCTCAGTGTAGAAATAACACTTATGGTTTAACATGGTTTATCATAAACCATTCAATGATAAATTAAATCTAATATACTCAAACATACTATCCATATGTATATACATTTACTAACTAGTAATGGTTTAATTATTAAAAGTCGTTCCTATGATTTTAATGATACTACCTGTATTGTGAATATCTCAGTGTAGAAGTAACACTTATGGTTTAACATTGTTTATCATAAACCATTCAATGGTAAATTAAATCTAATACACTCAGACATACTATCCATATGTACACAGATTTACTAACTAGTAATAGTTTAATTATTAAAGTCGTTATTATGATTTTAATGATACTACCTGTATTGTGAATATCTCAGTGTAGAAATAACACTTATGGTTTCACATGGTTTATCATAAACCATTCAATGGTAAATTAAATCTAATACACTCAGACATACTATCCATATGTACACAGATTTACTAACTAGTAATAGTTTAATTATAACAGTGGTTATTATGATTTTAATGATACTACCTGTATCGTGAATATCTCAGTGTAGAAATAACACTTATGGTTTCACATGGTTTATCATAAACCATTCAATGGTAAATTAAATCTAATACACTCAGACATACTATCCATATGTACACAGATTTACTAACTAGTAATAGTTTAATTGTTAAAGTCGTTATTATGATTTTAATGATACTACCTGTATTGTGAATATCTCAGTGTAGAAACAACACTTATGGTTTAACATGGTTTATCATAAACATTCAATGGTAAATTAAATCTAATACACTCAGACATACTATCCATATGTACATAGATTTACCGACTAGTAATGGTTTAATTATTAAAAGTCATTATCATGATTTTAATGATTGTGAATATCTCAGTGTAGAAATAACACTTATGGTTTAACATGGTTTATCATAAACCATTCAATGGTAAATTAAATCTAATACACTCAAACATACTATCCATATATATATACATTTACTAACTAGTAATGGTTTAATTATTAAAAATCGTTACTGTGATTTTAATGATACTACCTGTACTGTGAATATCTCAGTGTAGAAATAACACTTATGGTTTAACATTGTTTATCATAAACCATTCAATGGTAAATTAAATCTAATACACTCAGACATACTATCCATATGTACATAGATTTACTAACTAGTAATGGTTTAATTATTAAAAGTCATTATCATGATTTAAATGATACTACCTGTATTGTGAATATCTCACTGTAGAAATAACACTTATGGTTTAACATGGTTTATCATAAACCATTCAATGGTAAATCAAATCTAATACACTCAGACATACTATCCATATGTACATAGATTTACCGACTAGTAATGGTTTAATTATTAAAAGTCATTATCATGATTTTAATGATTGTGAATATCTCAGTGTAGAAATAACACTTATGGTTTAACATGGTTTATCATAAACCATTCAATGGTAAATTAAATCTAATACACTCAAACATACTATCCATATATATATACATTTACTAACTAGTAATGGTTTAATTATTAAAAGTCGTTACTGTGATTTTAATGATACTACCTGTACTGTGAATATCTCAGTGTAGAAATAACACTTATGGTTTAACATGGTTTATCATAAACATTCAATGGTAAATTAAATCTAATACACTCAGACATACTATCCATATGTACATAGATTTACCGACTAGTAATGGTTTAATTATTAAAAGTCATTATCATGATTTTAATGATTGTGAATATCTCAGTGTAGAAATAACACTTATGGTTTAACATGGTTTATCATAAACCATTCAATGGTAAATTAAATCTAATACAATCAGACATACTAACCATATGTAAATAGATTTACTAACCAATAATAGTTTAATTATTTAAAGTCGTTATCATGATTTAAATGATACTACCTGTATTTTAAATATCTTAGTGTAGAAATAACATGTATGGTTTAACATGGTTGATCATAAACCATTCAATGGTAAATTAAATCTAATACAATCAGACATACTATCCATATGTACATAGATTTACTAACTAGTAATAGTTTAATTATTAAAAGTCGTTATTATCATTTTAATGATACTACCTGTATTGTGAATATCTCAGTGTAGAAATAACCCTTATGGTTTAACATGGTTTATCATAAACCATTCAATGGTAATTTAAATCTAATACACTCAAACATACTATCCATATATATATACATTTACTAACTAGTAATGGGTTAATTATTAAAAGTCGTTATTGTGATTTTAATGATACTACCTGTACTCTGAATATCTCAGTGTAGAAATAACACTTATGGTTTAACATGGTTTATCATAAACCATTCAATGATAAATTAAATCTAATACACTCAAACATACTATCCATATGTATATACATTTACTAACTAGTAATGGTTTAATTATTAAAAGTCGTTATCATGATTTTAATGATACTACCTGTATTGTGAATATCTCAGTGTAGAAATATCACATATGGTTTAACATGGTTTATCATAAACCATTCAATAGTAAATTAAATCTAATACACTCAGACATACTATCCATATGTACATAGATTTACTAACTAGTAATGGTTTAATTGTTAAAAGTCGTTATTATGATTTAAATGATACTACCTGTATTGTGAATATCTCAGTGTAGAAATAACACTTATGGTTTAACATGGTTTATCATAAACCATTCAATGGTAAATTAAATCTAATACACTCAGACATACTATCCATATGTACATAGATTTACTAACTAGTAATAGTTTAATTATTAAAAGTCGTTATTATCATTTTAATGATACTACCTGTATTGTGAATATCTCAGTGTAGAAATAACCCTTATGGTTTAACATGGTTTATCATAAACCATTCAATGGTAATTTAAATCTAATACACTCAAACATACTATCCATATATATATATACATTTACTAACTAGTAATGGTTTAATTATTAAAAGTCGTTATTGTGATTTTAATGATACTACCTGTACTCTGAATATCTCAGTGTAGAAATAACACTTATGGTTTAACATGGTTTATCATAAACCATTCAATGATAAATTAAATCTAATACACTCAAACATACTATCCATATGTATATACATTTACTAACTAGTAATGGTTTAATTATTAAAAGTCGTTATCATGATTTTAATGATACTACCTGTATTGTGAATATCTCAGTGTAGAAATATCACATATGGTTTAACATGGTTTATCATAAACCATTCAATAGTAAATTAAATCTAATACACTCAGACATACTATCCATATGTACATAGATTTACTAACTAGTAATGGTTTAATTGTTAAAAGTCGTTATTATGATTTAAATGATACTACCTGTATTGTGAATATCTCAGTGTAGAAATAACACTTATGGTTTAACATGGTTTATCATAAACCATTCAATGGTAAATTAAATCTAATACACTCAGACATACTATCCATATGTACATAGATTTACTAACTAGTAATGGTTTAATTATTAAAAGTCATTATCATGATTTAAATGATACTACCTGTATTGTGAATATCTCAGTGTAGAAATAACACTTATGGTTTAACATGGTTTATCATAAACCATTCAATGGTAAATCAAATCTAATACACTCAGACATACTATCCATATGTACATAGATTTACTAACTAGTAATGGTTTAATTATTAAAAGTCGTTCTTATGATTTTAATGATACTACCTGTATTGTGAATATCTCAGTGTAGAAATAACACTTATGGTTTAACATGGTTTATCATAAACCATTCAATGGTAAATTAAATCTAATACACTTAAACATACTATCCATATGTACATAGATTTACTAACTAGTAATGGTTTAATTATTAAAACTCATTATCATGATTTTAATGATACTACCTGTATTGTGAATATCTCAGTGTAGAAATAACACTTATGGTTTAACATTGTTTATCATAAACCATTCAATGGTAAATTAAATCTAATACACTCAGACATACTATCCATATGTATATACATTTACTAACTAGTAATGGTTTAATTATTAAAAGTCGTTCCTATGATTTTAATGATACTACCTGTATTGTGACTATCTCAGTGTAGAAATAACACTTATGGTTTAACATGGTTTATCATAAACCATTCAATGGTAAATTAAATCTAATACACTTAAACATACTATCCATATGTACATAGATTTACTAACTAGTAATGATTTAATTATTAAAAGTCGTTATTGTGATTTTAATGATACTACCTGCATTGTGAATATCTCAGTGTAGAAATAACACTTATGGTTTAACATGGTTTATCATAAACCATTCAATGATAAATTAAATCTAATATACTCAAACATACTATCCATATGTATATACATTTACTAACTAGTAATGGTTTAATTATTAAAAGTCGTTCCTATGATTTTAATGATACTACCTGTATTGTGAATATCTCAGTGTAGAAGTAACACTTATGGTTTAACATTGTTTATCATAAACCATTCAATGGTAAATTAAATCTAATACACTCAGACATACTATCCATATGTACACAGATTTACTAACTAGTAATAGTTTAATTATTAAAGTCGTTATTATGATTTTAATGATACTACCTGTATTGTGAATATCTCAGTGTAGAAATAACACTTATGGTTTCACATGGTTTATCATAAACCATTCAATGGTAAATTAAATCTAATACACTCAGACATACTATCCATATGTACACAGATTTACTAACTAGTAATAGTTTAATTATAACAGTGGTTATTATGATTTTAATGATACTACCTGTATCGTGAATATCTCAGTGTAGAAATAACACTTATGGTTTCACATGGTTTATCATAAACCATTCAATGGTAAATTAAATCTAATACACTCAGACATACTATCCATATGTACACAGATTTACTAACTAGTAATAGTTTAATTGTTAAAGTCGTTATTATGATTTTAATGATACTACCTGTATTGTGAATATCTCAGTGTAGAAACAACACTTATGGTTTAACATGGTTTATCATAAACATTCAATGGTAAATTAAATCTAATACACTCAGACATACTATCCATATGTACATAGATTTACCGACTAGTAATGGTTTAATTATTAAAAGTCATTATCATGATTTTAATGATTGTGAATATCTCAGTGTAGAAATAACACTTATGGTTTAACATGGTTTATCATAAACCATTCAATGGTAAATTAAATCTAATACACTCAAACATACTATCCATATATATATACATTTACTAACTAGTAATGGTTTAATTATTAAAAATCGTTACTGTGATTTTAATGATACTACCTGTACTGTGAATATCTCAGTGTAGAAATAACACTTATGGTTTAACATTGTTTATCATAAACCATTCAATGGTAAATTAAATCTAATACACTCAGACATACTATCCATATGTACATAGATTTACTAACTAGTAATGGTTTAATTATTAAAAGTCATTATCATGATTTAAATGATACTACCTGTATTGTGAATATCTCACTGTAGAAATAACACTTATGGTTTAACATGGTTTATCATAAACCATTCAATGGTAAATCAAATCTAATACACTCAGACATACTATCCATATGTACATAGATTTACCGACTAGTAATGGTTTAATTATTAAAAGTCATTATCATGATTTTAATGATTGTGAATATCTCAGTGTAGAAATAACACTTATGGTTTAACATGGTTTATCATAAACCATTCAATGGTAAATTAAATCTAATACACTCAAACATACTATCCATATATATATACATTTACTAACTAGTAATGGTTTAATTATTAAAAGTCGTTACTGTGATTTTAATGATACTACCTGTACTGTGAATATCTCAGTGTAGAAATAACACTTATGGTTTAACATGGTTTATCATAAACATTCAATGGTAAATTAAATCTAATACACTCAGACATACTATCCATATGTACATAGATTTACCGACTAGTAATGGTTTAATTATTAAAAGTCATTATCATGATTTTAATGATTGTGAATATCTCAGTGTAGAAATAACACTTATGGTTTAACATGGTTTATCATAAACCATTCAATGGTAAATTAAATCTAATACAATCAGACATACTAACCATATGTAAATAGATTTACTAACCAATAATAGTTTAATTATTTAAAGTCGTTATCATGATTTAAATGATACTACCTGTATTTTAAATATCTTAGTGTAGAAATAACATGTATGGTTTAACATGGTTGATCATAAACCATTCAATGGTAAATTAAATCTAATACAATCAGACATACTATCCATATGTACATAGATTTACTAACTAGTAATAGTTTAATTATTAAAAGTCGTTATTATCATTTTAATGATACTACCTGTATTGTGAATATCTCAGTGTAGAAATAACCCTTATGGTTTAACATGGTTTATCATAAACCATTCAATGGTAATTTAAATCTAATACACTCAAACATACTATCCATATATATATACATTTACTAACTAGTAATGGGTTAATTATTAAAAGTCGTTATTGTGATTTTAATGATACTACCTGTACTCTGAATATCTCAGTGTAGAAATAACACTTATGGTTTAACATGGTTTATCATAAACCATTCAATGATAAATTAAATCTAATACACTCAAACATACTATCCATATGTATATACATTTACTAACTAGTAATGGTTTAATTATTAAAAGTCGTTATCATGATTTTAATGATACTACCTGTATTGTGAATATCTCAGTGTAGAAATATCACATATGGTTTAACATGGTTTATCATAAACCATTCAATAGTAAATTAAATCTAATACACTCAGACATACTATCCATATGTACATAGATTTACTAACTAGTAATGGTTTAATTGTTAAAAGTCGTTATTATGATTTAAATGATACTACCTGTATTGTGAATATCTCAGTGTAGAAATAACACTTATGGTTTAACATGGTTTATCATAAACCATTCAATGGTAAATTAAATCTAATACACTCAGACATACTATCCATATGTACATAGATTTACTAACTAGTAATAGTTTAATTATTAAAAGTCGTTATTATCATTTTAATGATACTACCTGTATTGTGAATATCTCAGTGTAGAAATAACCCTTATGGTTTAACATGGTTTATCATAAACCATTCAATGGTAATTTAAATCTAATACACTCAAACATACTATCCATATATATATATACATTTACTAACTAGTAATGGTTTAATTATTAAAAGTCGTTATTGTGATTTTAATGATACTACCTGTACTCTGAATATCTCAGTGTAGAAATAACACTTATGGTTTAACATGGTTTATCATAAACCATTCAATGATAAATTAAATCTAATACACTCAAACATACTATCCATATGTATATACATTTACTAACTAGTAATGGTTTAATTATTAAAAGTCGTTATCATGATTTTAATGATACTACCTGTATTGTGAATATCTCAGTGTAGAAATATCACATATGGTTTAACATGGTTTATCATAAACCATTCAATAGTAAATTAAATCTAATACACTCAGACATACTATCCATATGTACATAGATTTACTAACTAGTAATGGTTTAATTGTTAAAAGTCGTTATTATGATTTAAATGATACTACCTGTATTGTGAATATCTCAGTGTAGAAATAACACTTATGGTTTAACATGGTTTATCATAAACCATTCAATGGTAAATTAAATCTAATACACTCAGACATACTATCCATATGTACATAGATTTACTAACTAGTAATGGTTTAATTATTAAAAGTCATTATCATGATTTAAATGATACTACCTGTATTGTGAATATCTCAGTGTAGAAATAACACTTATGGTTTAACATGGTTTATCATAAACCATTCAATGGTAAATCAAATCTAATACACTCAGACATACTATCCATATGTACATAGATTTACTAACTAGTAATGGTTTAATTATTAAAAGTCGTTCTTATGATTTTAATGATACTACCTGTATTGTGAATATCTCAGTGTAGAAATAACACTTATGGTTTAACATGGTTTATCATAAACCATTCAATGGTAAATTAAATCTAATACACTTAAACATACTATCCATATGTACATAGATTTACTAACTAGTAATGGTTTAATTATTAAAACTCATTATCATGATTTTAATGATACTACCTGTATTGTGAATATCTCAGTGTAGAAATAACACTTATGGTTTAACATTGTTTATCATAAACCATTCAATGGTAAATTAAATCTAATACACTCAGACATACTATCCATATGTATATACATTTACTAACTAGTAATGGTTTAATTATTAAAAGTCGTTCCTATGATTTTAATGATACTACCTGTATTGTGACTATCTCAGTGTAGAAATAACACTTATGGTTTAACATGGTTTATCATAAACCATTCAATGGTAAATTAAATCTAATACACTTAAACATACTATCCATATGTACATAGATTTACTAACTAGTAATGATTTAATTATTAAAAGTCGTTATTGTGATTTTAATGATACTACCTGCATTGTGAATATCTCAGTGTAGAAATAACACTTATGGTTTAACATGGTTTATCATAAACCATTCAATGATAAATTAAATCTAATATACTCAAACATACTATCCATATGTATATACATTTACTAACTAGTAATGGTTTAATTATTAAAAGTCGTTCCTATGATTTTAATGATACTACCTGTATTGTGAATATCTCAGTGTAGAAGTAACACTTATGGTTTAACATTGTTTATCATAAACCATTCAATGGTAAATTAAATCTAATACACTCAGACATACTATCCATATGTACACAGATTTACTAACTAGTAATAGTTTAATTATTAAAGTCGTTATTATGATTTTAATGATACTACCTGTATTGTGAATATCTCAGTGTAGAAATAACACTTATGGTTTCACATGGTTTATCATAAACCATTCAATGGTAAATTAAATCTAATACACTCAGACATACTATCCATATGTACACAGATTTACTAACTAGTAATAGTTTAATTATAACAGTGGTTATTATGATTTTAATGATACTACCTGTATCGTGAATATCTCAGTGTAGAAATAACACTTATGGTTTCACATGGTTTATCATAAACCATTCAATGGTAAATTAAATCTAATACACTCAGACATACTATCCATATGTACACAGATTTACTAACTAGTAATAGTTTAATTGTTAAAGTCGTTATTATGATTTTAATGATACTACCTGTATTGTGAATATCTCAGTGTAGAAACAACACTTATGGTTTAACATGGTTTATCATAAACATTCAATGGTAAATTAAATCTAATACACTCAGACATACTATCCATATGTACATAGATTTACCGACTAGTAATGGTTTAATTATTAAAAGTCATTATCATGATTTTAATGATTGTGAATATCTCAGTGTAGAAATAACACTTATGGTTTAACATGGTTTATCATAAACCATTCAATGGTAAATTAAATCTAATACACTCAAACATACTATCCATATATATATACATTTACTAACTAGTAATGGTTTAATTATTAAAAATCGTTACTGTGATTTTAATGATACTACCTGTACTGTGAATATCTCAGTGTAGAAATAACACTTATGGTTTAACATTGTTTATCATAAACCATTCAATGGTAAATTAAATCTAATACACTCAGACATACTATCCATATGTACATAGATTTACTAACTAGTAATGGTTTAATTATTAAAAGTCATTATCATGATTTAAATGATACTACCTGTATTGTGAATATCTCACTGTAGAAATAACACTTATGGTTTAACATGGTTTATCATAAACCATTCAATGGTAAATCAAATCTAATACACTCAGACATACTATCCATATGTACATAGATTTACCGACTAGTAATGGTTTAATTATTAAAAGTCATTATCATGATTTTAATGATTGTGAATATCTCAGTGTAGAAATAACACTTATGGTTTAACATGGTTTATCATAAACCATTCAATGGTAAATTAAATCTAATACACTCAAACATACTATCCATATATATATACATTTACTAACTAGTAATGGTTTAATTATTAAAAGTCGTTACTGTGATTTTAATGATACTACCTGTACTGTGAATATCTCAGTGTAGAAATAACACTTATGGTTTAACATGGTTTATCATAAACATTCAATGGTAAATTAAATCTAATACACTCAGACATACTATCCATATGTACATAGATTTACCGACTAGTAATGGTTTAATTATTAAAAGTCATTATCATGATTTTAATGATTGTGAATATCTCAGTGTAGAAATAACACTTATGGTTTAACATGGTTTATCATAAACCATTCAATGGTAAATTAAATCTAATACAATCAGACATACTAACCATATGTAAATAGATTTACTAACCAATAATAGTTTAATTATTTAAAGTCGTTATCATGATTTAAATGATACTACCTGTATTTTAAATATCTTAGTGTAGAAATAACATGTATGGTTTAACATGGTTGATCATAAACCATTCAATGGTAAATTAAATCTAATACAATCAGACATACTATCCATATGTACATAGATTTACTAACTAGTAATAGTTTAATTATTAAAAGTCGTTATTATCATTTTAATGATACTACCTGTATTGTGAATATCTCAGTGTAGAAATAACCCTTATGGTTTAACATGGTTTATCATAAACCATTCAATGGTAATTTAAATCTAATACACTCAAACATACTATCCATATATATATACATTTACTAACTAGTAATGGGTTAATTATTAAAAGTCGTTATTGTGATTTTAATGATACTACCTGTACTCTGAATATCTCAGTGTAGAAATAACACTTATGGTTTAACATGGTTTATCATAAACCATTCAATGATAAATTAAATCTAATACACTCAAACATACTATCCATATGTATATACATTTACTAACTAGTAATGGTTTAATTATTAAAAGTCGTTATCATGATTTTAATGATACTACCTGTATTGTGAATATCTCAGTGTAGAAATATCACATATGGTTTAACATGGTTTATCATAAACCATTCAATAGTAAATTAAATCTAATACACTCAGACATACTATCCATATGTACATAGATTTACTAACTAGTAATGGTTTAATTGTTAAAAGTCGTTATTATGATTTAAATGATACTACCTGTATTGTGAATATCTCAGTGTAGAAATAACACTTATGGTTTAACATGGTTTATCATAAACCATTCAATGGTAAATTAAATCTAATACACTCAGACATACTATCCATATGTACATAGATTTACTAACTAGTAATAGTTTAATTATTAAAAGTCGTTATTATCATTTTAATGATACTACCTGTATTGTGAATATCTCAGTGTAGAAATAACCCTTATGGTTTAACATGGTTTATCATAAACCATTCAATGGTAATTTAAATCTAATACACTCAAACATACTATCCATATATATATATACATTTACTAACTAGTAATGGTTTAATTATTAAAAGTCGTTATTGTGATTTTAATGATACTACCTGTACTCTGAATATCTCAGTGTAGAAATAACACTTATGGTTTAACATGGTTTATCATAAACCATTCAATGATAAATTAAATCTAATACACTCAAACATACTATCCATATGTATATACATTTACTAACTAGTAATGGTTTAATTATTAAAAGTCGTTATCATGATTTTAATGATACTACCTGTATTGTGAATATCTCAGTGTAGAAATATCACATATGGTTTAACATGGTTTATCATAAACCATTCAATAGTAAATTAAATCTAATACACTCAGACATACTATCCATATGTACATAGATTTACTAACTAGTAATGGTTTAATTGTTAAAAGTCGTTATTATGATTTAAATGATACTACCTGTATTGTGAATATCTCAGTGTAGAAATAACACTTATGGTTTAACATGGTTTATCATAAACCATTCAATGGTAAATTAAATCTAATACACTCAGACATACTATCCATATGTACATAGATTTACTAACTAGTAATGGTTTAATTATTAAAAGTCATTATCATGATTTAAATGATACTACCTGTATTGTGAATATCTCAGTGTAGAAATAACACTTATGGTTTAACATGGTTTATCATAAACCATTCAATGGTAAATCAAATCTAATACACTCAGACATACTATCCATATGTACATAGATTTACTAACTAGTAATGGTTTAATTATTAAAAGTCGTTCTTATGATTTTAATGATACTACCTGTATTGTGAATATCTCAGTGTAGAAATAACACTTATGGTTTAACATGGTTTATCATAAACCATTCAATGGTAAATTAAATCTAATACACTTAAACATACTATCCATATGTACATAGATTTACTAACTAGTAATGGTTTAATTATTAAAACTCATTATCATGATTTTAATGATACTACCTGTATTGTGAATATCTCAGTGTAGAAATAACACTTATGGTTTAACATTGTTTATCATAAACCATTCAATGGTAAATTAAATCTAATACACTCAGACATACTATCCATATGTATATACATTTACTAACTAGTAATGGTTTAATTATTAAAAGTCGTTCCTATGATTTTAATGATACTACCTGTATTGTGACTATCTCAGTGTAGAAATAACACTTATGGTTTAACATGGTTTATCATAAACCATTCAATGGTAAATTAAATCTAATACACTTAAACATACTATCCATATGTACATAGATTTACTAACTAGTAATGATTTAATTATTAAAAGTCGTTATTGTGATTTTAATGATACTACCTGCATTGTGAATATCTCAGTGTAGAAATAACACTTATGGTTTAACATGGTTTATCATAAACCATTCAATGATAAATTAAATCTAATATACTCAAACATACTATCCATATGTATATACATTTACTAACTAGTAATGGTTTAATTATTAAAAGTCGTTCCTATGATTTTAATGATACTACCTGTATTGTGAATATCTCAGTGTAGAAGTAACACTTATGGTTTAACATTGTTTATCATAAACCATTCAATGGTAAATTAAATCTAATACACTCAGACATACTATCCATATGTACACAGATTTACTAACTAGTAATAGTTTAATTATTAAAAGTCGTTATCATGATTTTAATGATACTACCTGTATTGTGAATATCTCAGTGTAGAAATAACACTTATGGTTTAACATGGTTTATCATAAACCATTCAATGGTAAATTAAATCTAATACACTCAGACATACTATCCATATGTACATAGATTTACTAACTAGTAATGGTTTAATTATTAAAAGTCGTTATCATGATTTTAATGATACTACCTGTATTGTGAATATCTCAGTGTAGAAATAACACATATGGTTTAACATGGTTTATCATAAACCATTCAATGGTAAATTAAATCTAATACACTTAAACATACTATCCATATGTACATAGATTTACTAACTAGTAATGGTTTAATTATTAAAACTCATTATCATGATTTTAATGATACTACCTGTATTGTGAATATCTCAGTGTAGAAATAAAACTTATGGTTTAACATGGTTTATCATAAACCATTCAATGGTAAATTAAATCTAATACACTCAGACATACCATCCATATGTACAAAGATTTACTGACTAGTAATGGTTTAATTATTAAAAGTCATTATCATGATTTTAATGATACTACCTGTATTGAGAATATCTCAGTGTAGAAATAACACTTATGGTTTAACATGGTTTATCATAAACCATTCAATGGTAAATTAAATCTAATACACTCAGACATACTATCCATATGTACACAGACTTACTAACTAGTAATAGTTTAATTATTAAAAGTCGTTATTATGATTTTAATGATACTACCTGTATTGTGAATATCTCAGTGTAGAAGTAACACATATGGTTTAACATGGATTATCATAAACCATTCAATGGTAAATTAAATCTAATACACTTAAACATACTATCCATATGTACATAGATTTACTAACTAGTAATGGTTTAATTATTAAAACTCATTATCATGATTTTAATACTACCTGTATTGTGAATATCTCAGTGTAGAAATAAAACTTATGGTTTAACATGGTTTATCATAAACCATTCAATGGTAAATTAAGTCTAATACACTCAGACATACTATCCATATGTACACAGATTTACTAACTAGTAATAGTTTAATTATTAAAAGTCGTTATTATGATTTTAATGATACTACCAGTATTGTGAATATCTCAGTGGAGAAATAACACGTATGGTTTAACATGGTTTATCATAAACCATTCAATGGTAAATTAAATCTAATACACTCAGACATACTATCCATATGTACATAGATTTACTGACTAGTAATGGTTTAATTATTAAAAGTCATTATTATGATTTTAATGATACTACCTGTATTGTGAATATCTCAGTGTAGAAATAACACTTATGGTTTAACATGGTTTATCATAAACCATTCAATGGTAAATTAAATCTAATACACTCAGACATACTATCCATATGTACAAAGACTTACTAACTAGTAATAGTTTAATTATTAAAAGTCGTTATTATGATTTTAATGATACTACCAGTTATGTGAATATCTCAGTGGAGAAATAACACGTATGGTTTATCATGGTTTATCATAAACCATTCAATGGTAAATTAAATCTAATACACTTAAACATACTATCCATATGTACACAGATTTACTAACTAGTAATAGTTTAATTATTAAAGTCGTTATTATGATTTTAATGATACTACCTGTATTGTGAATATCTCAGTGTAGAAATAACAATTATGGTTTAACATGGTTTATCATAAACCATTCAATGGTAAATTAAATCTAATACACTCAGACATACTAACCATATGTAAATAGATTTACTAACCAATAATAGTTTAATTATTTAAAGTCGTTATCATGATTTAAATGATACTACCTGTATTTTAAATATCTTAGTGTAGAAATAACACGTATGGTTTAACATGGTTGATCATAAACCATTCAATGGTAAATTAAATCTAATACAATCAGACATACTATCCATATGTACATAGATTTACTAACTAGTAATAGTTTAATTATTAAAAGTCGTTATTATCATTTTAATGATACTACCTGTATTGTGAATATCTCAGTGTAGAAATAACACTTATGGTTTAACATGGTTTATCATAAACCATTCAATGGTAATTTAAATCTAATACACTCAAACATACTATCCATATATATATACATTTACTAACTAGTAATGGTTTAATTATTAAAAGTCGTTATTGTGATTTTAATGATACTACCTGTACTCTGAATATCTCAGTGTAGAAATAACACTTATGGTTTAACATGGTTTATCATAAACCATTCAATGATAAATTAAATCTAATACACTCAAACATACTATCCATATGTATATACATTTACTAACTAGTAATGGTTTAATTATTAAAAGTCGTTATCATGATTTTAATGATACTACCTGTATTGTGAATATCTCAGTGTAGAAATAACACATATGGTTTAACATGGTTTATCATAAACCATTCAATAGTAAATTAAATCTAATACACTCAGACATACTATCCATATGTACATAGATTTACTAACTAGTAATGGTTTAATTGTTAAAAGTCGTTATCATGATTTAAATGATACTACCTGTATTGTGAATATCTCAGTGTAGAAATAACACTTATGGTTTAACATGGTTTATCATAAACCATTCAATGGTAAATTAAATCTAATACACTCAGACATACTATCCATATGTACATAGATTTACTAACTAGTAATGGTTTAATTTTTAAAAGTCGTTATTATGATTTTAATGATACTACCTGTATTGTGAATATCTCAGTGTAGAAATAACACTTATGGTTTAACATGGTTTATCATAAACCATTCAATGGTAAATTAAATCTAATACACTCAGACATACTATCCATATGTACACAGATTTACTAACTAGTAATAGTTTAATTATAACAGTGGTTATTATGATTTTAATGATACTACCTGTATCGTGAATATCTCAGTGTAGAAATAACACTTATGGTTTCACATGGTTTATCATAAACCATTCAATGGTAAATTAAATCTAATACACTCAGACATACTATCCATATGTACACAGATTTACTAACTAGTAATGGTTTAATTGTTAAAAGTCGTTATCATGATTTTAATGATACTACCTGTATTGTGAATATCTCAGTGTAGAAATAACACTTATGGTTTAACATGGTTCATCATAAACCATTCAATGGTAATTTAAATCTAATACACTCAGACATACTATCTATGTGTACATAGATTTACTAACTAGTAATGATTTAATTATTAAAAGTTGTTAAAAGTGGTTATTATGATTTTAATGATACTACTTCTATCGTGAATATCTCAGTGTAGAAGTAGAGTAACACATGGTTTAACATGGTTTATCATAAACCATACCACGGTAAATTAAATCTAATACACTCAGACATACTATCGATATGTAAATAGATTTACTAACAAGTAATGGTTTAATTATTAAAAGTCGTTATTGTGATTTTAATGATACTACCTGTACTGTGAATATCTCAGTGTAGAAATAACACTTATGGTTTAACATGGTTTATCGCAAACCATTCAATGGTAAATTAAATCTAATATTTTCAGACATACTATCCATATGTACATAGATTTACTAACTAGTAATGGTTTAATTATTAAAAGTCGTTATCATGATTTTAATGACACTACCTGTATTGTGAATATCTCAGTGTAGAAATAACACATATGGTTTAACATGGTATATCATAAACCATTAAATAGTAAATCAAATCTAATACACTCAGACATACTATCCATATGTACATAGATTTACTAACTAGTAATGGTTTAATTGTTAAAAGTCGTTATCATGATTTAAATGATACTACCTGTATTGTGAATATCTCAGTGTAGAAATAACACTTATGGTTTAACATGGTTTATCATAAACCATTCAATGGTAAATTAAATCTAATACACTCAGATATACTATCCATATGTACATAGATTTACTAACTAGTAATGGTTTAATTTTTAAAAGTCGTTATTATGATTTTAATGATACTACCTGTATTGTGAATATCTCAGTGTAGAAATAACACTTATGGTTTAACATTGTTTATCATAAACCATTCAATGGTAAATTAAATCTAATACACTCAGACATACTATCCATATGTACATAGATTTACTAACTAGTAATGGTTTAATTATTAAAAGTCATTATCATGATTTAAATGATACTACCTGTATTGTGAATATCTCAGTGTAGAAATAAAACTTATGGTTTAACATGGTTTATCATAAACCATTCAATGGTAAATTAAATCTAATACACTCAGACATACCATCCATATGTACAAAGATTTACTGACTAGTAATGGTTTAATTATTAAAAGTCATTATCATGATTTTAATGATACTACCTGTATTGTGAATATCTCAGTGTAGAAATAACACTTATGGTTTAACATGGTTTATCATAAACCATTCAATGGTAAATTAAATCTAATACACTCAGACATACTATCCATATGTACACAGACTTACTAACTAGTAATAGTTTAATTATTAAAAGTCGTTATTATGATTTTAATGATACTACCTGTATTGTGAATATCTCAGTGTAGAAATAACACATATGGTTTAACATGGATTATCATAAACCATTCAATGGTAAATTAAATCTAATACACTTAAACATACTATCCATATGTACATAGATTTACTAACTAGTAATGGTTTAATTATTAAAACTCATTATCATGATTTTAATACTACCTGTATTCTGAATATCTCAGTGTAGAAATAAAACTTATGGTTTAACATGGTTGATCATAAACCATTCAATGGTAAATTAAATCTAATACAATCAGACATACTATCCATATGTACATAGATTTACTAACTAGTAATAGTTTAATTATTAAAAGTCGTTATTATCATATTAATGATACTACCTGTATTGTGAATATCTCAGTGTAGAAATAACACTTATGGTTTAACATGGTTTATCATAAACCATTCAATGGTAAATTAAATCTAATACACTCAGACATACTATCTATATGTACATAGATTTACTAACTAGTAATGATTTAATTATTAAAAGTTGTTAAAAGTGGTTATTATGATTTTAATGATACTACTTGTATCGTGAATATCTCAGTGTAGAAGTTGTAACACATTCTTTAACATGGTTTATCATAAACCATACCATGGTAAATCAAATCTAATACACTCAGACATACTATCGATATGTAAATAGATTTACTAACAAGTAATGGTTTAATTATTAAAAGTCGTTATTGTGATTTTAATGATACTACCTGTACTGTGAATATCTCAGTGTAGAAATAACACTTATGGTTTAACATGGTTTATCATAAACCATTCAATGGTAAATTAAAACTAATATTTTCAGACATACTATCCATATGTACATAGATTTACTAACTAGTAATGGTTTAATTATTAAAAGTCGTTATCATGATTTAAATGATACTACCTGTATTGTGAATATCTCAGTGTAGAAATAACACATATGGTTTAACATGGTTTATCATAAACCATTCAATGGTAAATTAAATCTAATACACTTAAACATACTATCCATATGTACATAGATTTACTAACTAGTAATGGTTTAATTATTAAAACTCATTATCATGATTTTAATGATACTACCTGTATTGTGAATATCTCAGTGTAGAAATAACACTTATGGTTTAACATGGTTTATCATAAACCATTCAATGGTAAATTAAATCTAATACACTCAGACATGCTATCCATATGTACAAAGACTTACTAACTAGTAATAGTTTAATTATTAAAAGTCGTTATTCTGATTTTAATGATACTACCAGTTATGTGAATATCTCAGTGGAGAAATAACACGTATGGTTTATCATGGTTTATCATAAACCATTCAATGGTAAATTAAATCTAATACACTCAGACATACTATCCATATGTACATAGATTTACTGACTAGTAATGGTTTAATTATTAAAATTCATTATTATGATTTTAATGATACTACCTGTATTGTGAATATCTGAGTGTAGAAATAACAATTATGGTTTAACATGGTTTATCATAAACCATTCAATGGTAAATCAAATCTAATACACTCAGACATACTATCCATATGTACATAGATTTACTAACTAGTAATGGCTTAATTATTAAAAGTCGTTCTTATGATTTTAATGATACTACCTGTATTGTGAATATCTCAGTGTAGAAATAACACTTATGGTTTAACATGGTTTATCATAAACCATTCAATGGTAAATTAAATCTAATAAACTTAAACATACTATCCATATGTACATAGATTTACTAACTAGTAATGGTTTAATTATTAAAACTCATTATCATGATTTTAATGATACTACCTGTATTGTGAATATCTCAGTGGAGAAATAACACATGGTTTAACATGGTTTATCATAAACCATTCAATGGTAAATTAAATCTAATACACTCAAACATACTATCCATATGTATATACATTTTCTAACTAGTAATAGTTTAATTATTAAAAGTCGTTATTGTGATTTTAATGATACTACCTGTATTGTGAATATCTCAGTGTAGAAATAACACTTATGGTTTAACATGGTTTATCATAAACCATTCAATGGTAAAATAAATCTAATACACTTAAACATACTATCCATATGTACATAGACTTACTAACTAGTATTGGTTTAATTATTAAAAGTCATTATCATGATTTTAATGATACTACCTGTATTGTGAATATCTCAGTGTAGAAATAACACTTATGGTTTAACATGGTTTATCATAAACCATTCAATGGTAAATTAAATCTAATACACTCAAACATACTATCCATATGTATATACATTTTCTAACTAGTAATAGTTTAATTATTAAAAGTCGTTATTGTGATTTTAATGATACTACCTGCATTCTGAATATCTCAGTGTAGAAATAACACTTATGGTTTAACATGGTTTATCATAAACCATTCAATGATAAATTAAATCTAATATACTCAAACATACTAACCATATGTATATACATTTACTAACTAGTAATGGTTTAATTATTAAAAGTCGTTCCTATGATTTTAATGATACTACCTGTATTGTGAATATCTCAGTGTAGAAGTAATACTTATGGTTTAACATTGTTTATCATAAACCATTCAATGGTAAATTAAATCTTATACACTCAGACATACTATCCATATGTACACAGATTTACTAACTAGTAATAGTTTAATTATTAAAGTCGTTATTATGATTTTAATGATACTACCTGTATTGTGAATATCTCAGTGTAGAAATAACACTTATGGTTTAACATGGTTTATCATAAACCATTCAATGATAAATTAAATCTAATACACTCAAACATACTATCCATATGTATATACATTTACTAACTAGTAATGGTTTAATTATTAAAACTCATTATCATGATTTTAATGATACTACCTGTATTGTGAATATCTCAGTGGAGAAATAACACATGGTTTAACATGGTTTATCATAAACCATTCAATGGTAAATTAAATCTAATACACTCAAACATACTATCCATATGTATATACATTTTCTAACTAGTAATAGTTTAATTATTAAAAGTCGTTATTGTGATTTTAATGATACTACCTGTATTGTGAATATCTCAGTGTAGAAATAACACTTATGGTTTAACATGGTTTATCATAAACCATTCAATGGTAAAATAAATCTAATACACTTAAACATACTATCCATATGTACATAGACTTACTAACTAGTATTGGTTTAATTATTAAAAGTCATTATCATGATTTTAATGATACTACCTGTATTGTGAATATCTCAGTGTAGAAATAACACTTATGGTTTAACATGGTTTATCATAAACCATTCAATGGTAAATTAAATCTAATACACTCAGACATACTATCCATATGTACATAGATTTACTAACTAGTAATGGTTTAATTATTAAAAGTCGTTATCATGATTTTAATGATACTACCTGTATTGTGAATATCTCAGTGTAGAAATAACACATATGGTTTAACATGGTTTATCATAAACCATTCAATGGTAAATTAAATCTAATACACTCAGACATACTATCCATATGTACAAAGACTTACTAACTAGTAATAGTTTAATTATTAAAAGTCGTTATTATGATTTTAATGATACTACCAGTTATGTGAATATCTCAGTGGAGAAATAACACGTATGGTTTATCATGGTTTATCATAAACCATTCAATGGTAAATTAAATCTAATACACTTAAACATACTATCCATATGTACACAGATTTACTAACTAGTAATAGTTTAATTATTAAAGTCGTTATTATGATTTTAATGATACTACCTGTATTGTGAATATCTCAGTGTAGAAATAACACTTATGGTTTAACATGGTTTATCATAAACCATTCAATGATAAATTAAATCTAATACACTCAAACATACTATCCATATGTATATACATTTACTAACTAGTAATGGTTTAATTATTAAAAGTCGTTATCATGATTTTAATGATACTACCTGTATTGTGAATATCTCAGTGTAGAAATAACACATATGGTTTAACATGGTTTATCATAAACCATTCAATTGTAAATTAAATCTAATACACTCAGACATACTATCCATATGTACATAGATTTACTAACTAGTAATGGTTTAATTATTAAAACTCATTATCATGATTTTAATGATACTACCTGTATTGTGAATATCTCAGTGTAGAAATAACACTTATGGTTTAACATGGTTTATCATAAACCATTCAATGGTAAATTAAATCTAATACACTCAGACATGCTATCCATATGTACAAAGACTTACTAACTAGTAATAGTTTAATTATTAAAAGTCGTTATTCTGATTTTAATGATACTACCAGTTATGTGAATATCTCAGTGGAGAAATAACACGTATGGTTTATCATGGTTTATCATAAACCATTCAATGGTAAATTAAATCTAATACACTCAGACATACTATCCATATGTACATAGATTTACTGACTAGTAATGGTTTAATTATTAAAATTCATTATTATGATTTTAATGATACTACCTGTATTGTGAATATCTGAGTGTAGAAATAACAATTATGGTTTAACATGGTTTATCATAAACCATTCAATGGTAAATCAAATCTAATACACTCAGACATACTATCCATATGTACATAGATTTACTAACTAGTAATGGTTTAATTATTAAAAGTCGTTCTTATGATTTTAATGATACTACCTGTATTGTGAATATCTCAGTGTAGAAATAACACTTATGGTTTAACATGGTTTATCATAAACCATTCAATGGTAAATTAAATCTAATAAACTTAAACATACTATCCATATGTACATAGATTTACTAACTAGTAATGGTTTAATTATTAAAACTCATTATCATGATTTTAATGATACTACCTGTATTGTGAATATCTCAGTGGAGAAATAACACATGGTTTAACATGGTTTATCATAAACCATTCAATGGTAAATTAAATCTAATACACTCAAACATACTATCCATATGTATATACATTTTCTAACTAGTAATAGTTTAATTATTAAAAGTCGTTATTGTGATTTTAATGATACTACCTGTATTGTGAATATCTCAGTGTAGAAATAACACGTATGGTTTATCATGGTTTATCATAAACCATTCAATGGTAAATTAAATCTAATACACTCAGACATACTATCCATATGTACATAGATTTACTGACTAGTAATGGTTTAATTATTAAAATTCATTATTATGATTTTAATGATACTACCTGTATTGTGAATATCTGAGTGTAGAAATAACAATTATGGTTTAACATGGTTTATCATAAACCATTCAATGGTAAATCAAATCTAATACACTCAGACATACTATCCATATGTATATACATTTACTAACTAGTAATGGTTTAATTATTAAAAGTCGTTCCTATGATTTTAATGATACTACCTGTATTGTGACTATCTCAGTGTAGAAATAACACTTATGGTTTAACATGGTTTATCATAAACCATTCAATGGTAAATTAAATCTAATACACTTAAACATACTATCCATATGTACATAGATTTACTAACTAGTAATGATTTAATTATTAAAAGTCGTTATTGTGATTTTAATGATACTACCTGCATTGTGAATATCTCAGTGTAGAAATAACACTTATGGTTTAACATGGTTTATCATAAACCATTCAATGATAAATTAAATCTAATATACTCAAACATACTATCCATATGTATATACATTTACTAACTAGTAATGGTTTAATTATTAAAAGTCGTTCCTATTATTTTAATGATACTACCTGTATTGTGAATATCTCAGTGTAGAAGTAACACTTATGGTTTAACATTGTTTATCATAAACCATTCAATGGTAAATTAAATCTAATACACTCAGACATACTATCCATATGTACACAGATTTACTAACTAGTAATAGTTTAATTATTAAAGTCGTTATTATGATTTTAATGATACTACCTGTATTGTGAATATCTCAGTGTAGAAATAACACTTATGGTTTAACATGGTTTATCATAAACCATTCAATGATAAATTAAATCTAATACACTCAAACATACTATCCATATGTACATAGATTTACTAACTAGTAATGGTTTAATTATTAAAACTCATTATCATGATTTTAATGATACTACCTGTATTGTGAATATCTCAGTGTAGAAATAACACTTATGGTTTAACATGGTTTATCATAAACCATTCAATGGTAAATTAAATCTAATACACTCAGACATGCTATCCATATGTACAAAGACTTACTAACTAGTAATAGTTTAATTATTAAAAGTCGTTATTCTGATTTTAATGATACTACCAGTTATGTGAATATCTCAGTGGAGAAATAACACGTATGGTTTATCATGGTTTATCATAAACCATTCAATGGTAAATTAAATCTAATACACTCAGACATACTATCCATATGTACATAGATTTACTGACTAGTAATGGTTTAATTATTAAAATTCATTATTATGATTTTAATGATACTACCTGTATTGTGAATATCTGAGTGTAGAAATAACAATTATGGTTTAACATGGTTTATCATAAACCATTCAATGGTAAATCAAATCTAATACACTCAGACATACTATCCATATGTACATAGATTTACTAACTAGTAATGGTTTAATTATTAAAAGTCGTTCTTATGATTTTAATGATACTACCTGTATTGTGAATATCTCAGTGTAGAAATAACACTTATGGTTTAACATGGTTTATCATAAACCATTCAATGGTAAATTAAATCTAATAAACTTAAACATACTATCCATATGTACATAGATTTACTAACTAGTAATGGTTTAATTATTAAAACTCATTAT
Organism: Spongilla lacustris; assembly: GCA_949361645.1. NCBI lineage: Eukaryota > Metazoa > Porifera > Demospongiae > Spongillida > Spongillidae > Spongilla > Spongilla lacustris. The sequence continues at coordinate 3,959,492 of OX442435.1, forward strand.
CATGATTTTAATGATACTACCTGTATTGTGAATATCTCAGTGGAGAAATAACACATGGTTTAACATGGTTTATCATAAACCATTCAATGGTAAATTAAATCTAATACACTCAAACATACTATCCATATGTATATACATTTTCTAACTAGTAATAGTTTAATTATTAAAAGTCGTTATTGTGATTTTAATGATACTACCTGTATTGTGAATATCTCAGTGTAGAAATAACACTTATGGTTTAACATGGTTTATCATAAACCATTCAATGGTAAATTAAATCTAATACACTTAAACATACTATCCATATGTACACAGATTTACTAACTAGTAATAGTTTAATTATTAAAGTCGTTATTATGATTTTAATGATACTACCTGTATTGTGAATATCTCAGTGTAGAAATAACACTTATGGTTTAACATGGTTTATCATAAACCATTCAATGATAAATTAAATCTAATACACTCAAACATACTATCCATATGTATATACATTTACTAACTAGTAATGGTTTAATTATTAAAAGTCGTTATCATGATTTTAATGATACTACCTGTATTGTGAATATCTCAGTGTAGAAATAACACATATGGTTTAACATGGTTTATCATAAACCATTCAATTGTAAATTAAATCTAATACACTCAGACATACTATCCATATGTACATAGATTTACTAACTAGTAATGGTTTAATTATTAAAACTCATTATCATGATTTTAATGATACTACCTGTATTGTGAATATCTCAGTGTAGAAATAACACTTATGGTTTAACATGGTTTATCATAAACCATTCAATGGTAAATTAAATCTAATACACTCAGACATGCTATCCATATGTACAAAGACTTACTAACTAGTAATAGTTTAATTATTAAAAGTCGTTATTCTGATTTTAATGATACTACCAGTTATGTGAATATCTCAGTGGAGAAATAACACGTATGGTTTATCATGGTTTATCATAAACCATTCAATGGTAAATTAAATCTAATACACTCAGACATACTATCCATATGTACATAGATTTACTGACTAGTAATGGTTTAATTATTAAAATTCATTATTATGATTTTAATGATACTACCTGTATTGTGAATATCTGAGTGTAGAAATAACAATTATGGTTTAACATGGTTTATCATAAACCATTCAATGGTAAATCAAATCTAATACACTCAGACATACTATCCATATGTACATAGATTTACTAACTAGTAATGGTTTAATTATTAAAAGTCGTTCTTATGATTTTAATGATACTACCTGTATTGTGAATATCTCAGTGTAGAAATAACACTTATGGTTTAACATGGTTTATCATAAACCATTCAATGGTAAATTAAATCTAATAAACTTAAACATACTATCCATATGTACATAGATTTACTAACTAGTAATGGTTTAATTATTAAAACTCATTATCATGATTTTAATGATACTACCTGTATTGTGAATATCTCAGTGGAGAAATAACACATGGTTTAACATGGTTTATCATAAACCATTCAATGGTAAATTAAATCTAATACACTCAAACATACTATCCATATGTATATACATTTTCTAACTAGTAATAGTTTAATTATTAAAAGTCGTTATTGTGATTTTAATGATACTACCTGTATTGTGAATATCTCAGTGTAGAAATAACACTTATGGTTTAACATGGTTTATCATAAACCATTCAATGGTAAAATAAATCTAATACACTTAAACATACTATCCATATGTACATAGACTTACTAACTAGTATTGGTTTAATTATTAAAAGTCATTATCATGATTTTAATGATACTACCTGTATTGTGAATATCTCAGTGTAGAAATAACACTTATGGTTTAACATGGTTTATCATAAACCATTCAATGGTAAATTAAATCTAATACACTCAGACATACTATCCATATGTACATAGATTTACTAACTAGTAATGGTTTAATTATTAAAAGTCGTTATCATGATTTTAATGATACTACCTGTATTGTGAATATCTCAGTGTAGAAATAACACATATGGTTTAACATGGTTTATCATAAACCATTCAATGGTAAATTAAATCTAATACACTCAGACATACTATCCATATGTACAAAGACTTACTAACTAGTAATAGTTTAATTATTAAAAGTCGTTATTATGATTTTAATGATACTACCAGTTATGTGAATATCTCAGTGGAGAAATAACACGTATGGTTTATCATGGTTTATCATAAACCATTCAATGGTAAATTAAATCTAATACACTTAAACATACTATCCATATGTACACAGATTTACTAACTAGTAATAGTTTAATTATTAAAGTCGTTATTATGATTTTAATGATACTACCTGTATTGTGAATATCTCAGTGTAGAAATAACACTTATGGTTTAACATGGTTTATCATAAACCATTCAATGATAAATTAAATCTAATACACTCAAACATACTATCCATATGTATATACATTTACTAACTAGTAATGGTTTAATTATTAAAAGTCGTTATCATGATTTTAATGATACTACCTGTATTGTGAATATCTCAGTGTAGAAATAACACATATGGTTTAACATGGTTTATCATAAACCATTCAATTGTAAATTAAATCTAATACACTCAGACATACTATCCATATGTACATAGATTTACTAACTAGTAATGGTTTAATTGTTATAAGTCGTTATTATGATTTAAATGATACTACCTGTATTGTGAATATCTCAGTGTAGAAATAACACTTATGGTTTAACATGGTTTATCATAAACCATTCAATGGTAAATTAAATCTAATACACTCAGACATACTATCCATATGTACATAGATTTACTAACTAGTAATGGTTTAATTATTAAAAGTCGTTCTTATGATTTTAATGATACTACCTGTATTGTGAATATCTCAGTGTAGAAATAACACTTATGGTTTAACATGGTTTATCATAAACCATTCAATGGTAAATTAAATCTAATAAACTTAAACATACTATCCATATGTACATAGATTTACTAACTAGTAATGGTTTAATTATTAAAACTCATTATCATGATTTTAATGATACTACCTGTATTGTGAATATCTCAGTGGAGAAATAACACATGGTTTAACATGGTTTATCATAAACCATTCAATGGTAAATTAAATCTAATACACTCAAACATACTATCCATATGTATATACATTTTCTAACTAGTAATAGTTTAATTATTAAAAGTCGTTATTGTGATTTTAATGATACTACCTGTATTGTGAATATCTCAGTGTAGAAATAACACTTATGGTTTAACATGGTTTATCATAAACCATTCAATGGTAAAATAAATCTAATACACTTAAACATACTATCCATATGTACATAGACTTACTAACTAGTATTGGTTTAATTATTAAAAGTCATTATCATGATTTTAATGATACTACCTGTATTGTGAATATCTCAGTGTAGAAATAACACTTATGGTTTAACATGGTTTATCATAAACCATTCAATGGTAAATTAAATCTAATACACTCAGACATACTATCCATATGTACATAGATTTACTAACTAGTAATGGTTTAATTATTAAAAGTCGTTATCATGATTTTAATGATACTACCTGTATTGTGAATATCTCAGTGTAGAAATAACACATATGGTTTAACATGGTTTATCATAAACCATTCAATGGTAAATTAAATCTAATACACTCAGACATACTATCCATATGTACAAAGACTTACTAACTAGTAATAGTTTAATTATTAAAAGTCGTTATTATGATTTTAATGATACTACCAGTTATGTGAATATCTCAGTGGAGAAATAACACGTATGGTTTATCATGGTTTATCATAAACCATTCAATGGTAAATTAAATCTAATACACTTAAACATACTATCCATATGTACACAGATTTACTAACTAGTAATAGTTTAATTATTAAAGTCGTTATTATGATTTTAATGATACTACCTGTATTGTGAATATCTCAGTGTAGAAATAACACTTATGGTTTAACATGGTTTATCATAAACCATTCAATGATAAATTAAATCTAATACACTCAAACATACTATCCATATGTATATACATTTACTAACTAGTAATGGTTTAATTATTAAAAGTCGTTATCATGATTTTAATGATACTACCTGTATTGTGAATATCTCAGTGTAGAAATAACACATATGGTTTAACATGGTTTATCATAAACCATTCAATTGTAAATTAAATCTAATACACTCAGACATACTATCCATATGTACATAGATTTACTAACTAGTAATGGTTTAATTGTTATAAGTCGTTATTATGATTTAAATGATACTACCTGTATTGTGAATATCTCAGTGTAGAAATAACACTTATGGTTTAACATGGTTTATCATAAACCATTCAATGGTAAATTAAATCTAATACACTCAGACATACTATCCATATGTACATAGATTTACTAACTAGTAATGGTTTAATTTTTAAAAGTCGTTATTATGATTTTAATGATACTACCTGTATTGTGAATATCTCAGTGTAGAAATAACACTTATGGTTTAACATGGTTTATCATAAACCATTCAATGGTAAATTAAATCTAATACACTCAGACATACTATCCATATGTACATAGATTTACTAACTAGTAATGGTTTAATTATTAAAAGTCATTATCATGATTTAAATGATACTACCTGTATTGTGAATATCTCAGTGTAGAAATAACACTTATGGTTTAACATGGTTTATCATAAACCATTCAATGGTAAATCAAATCTAATACACTCAGACATACTATCCATATGTACATAGATTTACTAACTAGTAATGGTTTAATTATTAAAAGTCGTTCTTATGATTTTAATGATACTACCTGTATTGTGAATATCTCAGTGTAGAAATAACACTTATGGTTTAACATGGTTTATCATAAACCATTCAATGGTAAATTAAATCTAATACACTTAAACATACTATCCATATGTACATAGATTTACTAACTAGTAATGGTTTAATTATTAAAACTCATTATCATGATTTTAATGATACTACCTGTATTGTGAATATCTCAGTGTAGAAATAACACTTATGGTTTAACATTGTTTATCATAAACCATTCAATGGTAAATTAAATCTAATACACTCATACATACTATCCATATGTATATACATTTACTAACTAGTAATGGTTTAATTATTAAAAGTCGTTCCTATGATTTTAATGATACTACCTGTATTGTGAATATCTCAGTGTAGAAATAACACTTATGGTTTAACATGGTTTATCATAAACCATTCAATGGTAAATTAAATCTAATACACTTAAACATACTATCCATATGTACATACATTTACTAACTAGTAATGGTTTAATTATTAAAAGTCGTTCCTATGATTTTAAAGATACTACCTGTATTGTGAATATCTCAGTGTAGAAATAACACTTATGGTTTAACATGGTTTATCATAAACCATTCAATGGTAAATTAAATCTAGTACACTTAAACATACTATCCATATGTACATAGACTTACTAACTAGTATTGGTTTAATTATTAAAAGTCATTATCATGATTTTAATGATACTACCTGTATTGTGAATATCTCAGTGTAGAAATAACACTTATGGTTTAACATGGTTTATCATAAACCATTCAATGGTAAATTAAATCTAATACACTCAGACATACTATCCATATGTACATAGATTTACTAACTAGTAATGGTTTAATTATTAAAAGTCGTTATCATGATTTTAATGATACTACCTGTATTGTGAATATCTCAGTGTAGAAATAACACTTATGGTTTAACATGGTTTATCATAAACCATTCAATGGTAAATTAAATCTAATACACTCAGACATACTATCCATATGTACATAGATTTACTAACTAGTAATGGTTTAATTTTTAAAAGTCATTATTATGATTTTAATGATACTACCTGTATTGTGAATATCTCAGTGTAGAAATAACACTTATGGTTTAACATGGTTTATCATAAACCATTCAATGGTAAATTAAATCTAATACACTCAGACATACTATCTATATGTACATAGATTTACTAACTAGCAATGATTTAATTATTAAAAGTTGTTAAAGTGGTTATTATGATTTTAATGATACTACTTGTATCGTGAATATCTCAGTGTAGAAGTAGTAACACATGGTTTAACATGGTTTATCATAAACCATACCATGGTAAATTAAATCTAATACACTCAGACATACTATCGATATGTAAATAGATTTACTAACAAGTAATGGTTTAATAATTAAAAGTCGTTATTGTGATTTTAATGATACTACCTGTACTGTGAATATCTCAGTGTAGAAATAACACTTATGGTTTAACATGGTTTATCATAAACCATTCAATGGTAAATTAAATCTAATACACTTAAACATACTATCGATATGTACATAGATTTACTAACTAGTAATGGTTTAATTATTAAAAGTCGTTATCATGATTTTAATGATACTACCTGTATTGTGAATATCTCAGTGTAGAAATAACACATATGGTTTAACATAGTTTATCATAAACCATTCAATATTAAATTAAATCTAATACACTCAGACATACTATCCATATGTACATAGATTTACTAACCTAGTAATGGTTTAATTGTTAAAAGTCGTTATCATGATTTAAATGATACTACCTGTATTGTGAATATCTCAGTGCAGAAATAACACTTATGGTTTAACATGGTTTATCATAAACCATTCAATGGTAAATTAAATCTAATACACTCAGACATACTATCCATATGTACATAGATTTACTAACTAGTAATGGTTTAATTATTAAAAGTCGTTCTTATGATTTTAATGATACTACCTGTATTGTGAATATCTCAGTGTAGAAATAACACTTATGGTTTAACATGGTTTATCATAAACCATTCAATGGTAAATTAAATCTAATACACTCAGACATACTATCCATATGTACATAGATTTACTAACTAGTAATAGTTTAATTGTTAAAGTCGTTATTATGATTTTAATGATACTACCTGTATTGTGAATATCTCAGTGTAGAAACAACACTTATGGTTTAACATGGTTTATCATAAACATTCAATGGTAAATTAAATCTAATACACTCAGACATACTATCCATATGTACATAGATTTACCGACTAGTAATGGTTTAATTATTAAAAGTCATTATCATGATTTTAATGATTGTGAATATCTCAGTGTAGAAATAACACTTATGGTTTAACATGGTTTATCATAAACCATTCAATGGTAAATTAAATCTAATACACTCAAACATACTATCCATATATATATACATTTACTAACTAGTAATGGTTTAATTATTAAAAGTCGTTACTGTGATTATAATGATACTACCTGTACTGTGAATATCTCAGTGTAGAAATAACACTTATGGTTTAACATGGTTTATCATAAACCATTCAATGATAAACTAAATCTAATACACTCATACATACTATCCATATGTATATACATTTACTAACTAGTAATGGTTTAATTGTTAAAAGTCGTTATCATGATTTTAATGATACTACCTGTATTGTGAATATCTCAGTGTAGAAATAACACTTATGGTTTAACATGGTTCATCATAAACCATTCAATGGTAATTTAAATCTAATACACTCAGACATACTATCTATATGTACATAGATTTACTAACTAGTAATGATTTAATTATTAAAAGTTGTTAAAAGTGGTTATTATGATTTTAATGATACTACTTGTATCGTGAATATCTCAGTGTAGAAGTTGTAACACATTCTTTAACATGGTTTATCATAAACCATACCATGGTAAATCAAATCTAATACACTCAGACATACTATCGATATGTAAATAGATTTACTAACAAGTAATGGTTTAATTATTAAAAGTCGTTATTGTGATTTTAATGATACTACCTGTACTGTGAATATCTCAGTGTAGAAATAACACTTATGGTTTAACATGGTTTATCATAAACCATTCAATGGTAAATTAAAACTAATATTTTCAGACATACTATCCATATGTACATAGATTTACTAACTAGTAATGGTTTAATTATTAAAAGTCGTTATCATGATTTAAATGATACTACCTGTATTGTGAATATCTCAGTGTAGAAATAACACATATGGTTTAACATGGTTTATCATAAACCATTCAATGGTAAATTAAATCTAATACACTTAAACATACTATCCATATGTACATAGATTTACTAACTAGTAATGGTTTAATTATTAAAACTCATTATCATGATTTTAATGATACTACCTGTATTGTGAATATCTCAGTGTAGAAATAACACTTATGGTTTAACATGGTTTATCATAAACCATTCAATGGTAAATTAAATCTAATACACTCAGACATGCTATCCATATGTACAAAGACTTACTAACTAGTAATAGTTTAATTATTAAAAGTCGTTATTCTGATTTTAATGATACTACCAGTTATGTGAATATCTCAGTGGAGAAATAACACGTATGGTTTATCATGGTTTATCATAAACCATTCAATGGTAAATTAAATCTAATACACTCAGACATACTATCCATATGTATATAGATTTACTGACTAGTAATGGTTTAATTATTAAAATTCATTATTATGATTTTAATGATACTACCTGTATTGTGAATATCTGAGTGTAGAAATAACAATTATGGTTTAACATGGTTTATCATAAACCATTCAATGGTAAATCAAATCTAATACACTCAGACATACTATCCATATGTACATAGATTTACTAACTAGTAATGGCTTAATTATTAAAAGTCGTTCTTATGATTTTAATGATACTACCTGTATTGTGAATATCTCAGTGTAGAAATAACACTTATGGTTTAACATGGTTTATCATAAACCATTCAATGGTAAATTAAATCTAATAAACTTAAACATACTATCCATATGTACATAGATTTACTAACTAGTAATGGTTTAATTATTAAAACTCATTATCATGATTTTAATGATACTACCTGTATTGTGAATATCTCAGTGGAGAAATAACACATGGTTTAACATGGTTTATCATAAACCATTCAATGGTAAATTAAATCTAATACACTCAAACATACTATCCATATGTATATACATTTTCTAACTAGTAATAGTTTAATTATTAAAAGTCGTTATTGTGATTTTAATGATACTACCTGTATTGTGAATATCTCAGTGTAGAAATAACACTTATGGTTTAACATGGTTTATCATAAACCATTCAATGGTAAAATAAATCTAATACACTTAAACATACTATCCATATGTACATAGACTTACTAACTAGTATTGGTTTAATTATTAAAAGTCATTATCATGATTTTAATGATACTACCTGTATTGTGAATATCTCAGTGTAGAAATAACACTTATGGTTTAACATGGTTTATCATAAACCATTCAATGGTAAATTAAATCTAATACACTCAAACATACTATCCATATGTATATACATTTTCTAACTAGTAATAGTTTAATTATTAAAAGTCGTTATTGTGATTTTAATGATACTACCTGCATTCTGAATATCTCAGTGTAGAAATAACACTTATGGTTTAACATGGTTTATCATAAACCATTCAATGATAAATTAAATCTAATATACTCAAACATACTATCCATATGTATATACATTTACTAACTAGTAATGGTTTAATTATTAAAAGTCGTTCCTATGATTTTAATGATACTACCTGTATTGTGAATATCTCAGTGTAGAAGTAATACTTATGGTTTAACATTGTTTATCATAAACCATTCAATGGTAAATTAAATCTAATACACTCAGACATACTATCCATATGTACACAGATTTACTAACTAGTAATAGTTTAATTATTAAAGTCGTTATTATGATTTTAATGATACTACCTGTATTGTGAATATCTCAGTGTAGAAATAACACTTATGGTTTAACATGGTTTATCATAAACCATTCAATGATAAATTAAATCTAATACACTCAAACATACTATCCATATGTATATACATTTACTAACTAGTAATGGTTTAATTATTAAAAGTCGTTATCATGATTTTAATGATACTACCTGTATTGTGAATATCTCAGTGTAGAAATAACACATATGGTTTAACATGGTTTATCATAAACCATTCAATTGTAAATTAAATCTAATACACTCAGACATACTATCCATATGTACATAGATTTACTAACTAGTAATGGTTTAATTGTTAAAAGTCGTTATTATGATTTAAATGATACTACCTGTATTGTGAATATCTCAGTGTAGAAATAACACTTATGGTTTAACATGGTTTATCATAAACCATTCAATGGTAAATTAAATCTAATACACTCAGACATACTATCCATATGTACATAGATTTACTAACTAGTAATGGTTTAATTTTTAAAAGTCGTTATTATGATTTTAATGATACTACCTGTATTGTGAATATCTCAGTGTAGAAATAACACTTATGGTTTAACATGGTTTATCATAAACCATTCAATGGTAAATTAAATCTAATACACTCAGACATACTATCCATATGTACATAGATTTACTAACTAGTAATGGTTTAATTATTAAAAGTCATTATCATGATTTAAATGATACTACCTGTATTGTGAATATCTCAGTGTAGAAATAACACTTATGGTTTAACATGGTTTATCATAAACCATTCAATGGTAAATCAAATCTAATACACTCAGACATACTATCCATATGTACATAGATTTACTAACTAGTAATGGTTTAATTATTAAAAGTCGTTCTTATGATTTTAATGATACTACCTGTATTGTGAATATCTCAGTGTAGAAATAACACTTATGGTTTAACATGGTTTATCATAAACCATTCAATGGTAAATTAAATCTAATACACTTAAACATACTATCCATATGTACATAGATTTACTAACTAGTAATGGTTTAATTATTAAAACTCATTATCATGATTTTAATGATACTACCTGTATTGTGAATATTTCAGTGTAGAAATAACACTTATGGTTTAACATTGTTTATCATAAACCATTCAATGGTAAATTAAATCTAATACACTCATACATACTATCCATATGTATATACATTTACTAACTAGTAATGGTTTAATTATTAAAAGTCGTTCCTATGATTTTAATGATACTACCTGTATTGTGAATATCTCAGTGTAGAAATAACACTTATGGTTTAACATGGTTTATCATAAACCATTCAATGGTAAATTAAATCTAATACACTTAAACATACTATCCATATGTACATAGATTTACTAACTAGTAATGATTTAATTATTAAAAGTCGTTATTGTGATTTTAATGATACTACCTGTATTGTGAATATCTCAGTGTAGAAATAACACTTATGGTTTAACATGGTTGATCATAAACCATTCAATGGTAAATTAAATCTAATACAAACTGACATACTATCCATATGTACATAGATTTACTAACTAGTAATAGTTTAATTATTAAAAGTCGTTATTATCATTTTAATGATACTACCTGTATTGTGAATATCTCAGTGTAGAAATAACACTTATGGTTTAACATGGTTTATCATAAACCATTCAATGGTAAATTAAATCTAATACACTCAAACATACTATCCATATATACATACATTTACTAACTAGTAATGGTTTAATTATTAAAAGTCGTTCCTATGATTTTAAAGATACTACCTGTATTGTGAATATCTCAGTGTAGAAATAACACTTATGGTTTAACATGGTTTATCATAAACCATTCAATGGTAAATTAAATCTAGTACACTTAAACATACTATCCATATGTACATAGACTTACTAACTAGTATTGGTTTAATTATTAAAAGTCATTATCATGATTTTAATGATACTACCTGTATTGTGAATATCTCAGTGTAGAAATAACACTTATGGTTTAACATGGTTTATCATAAACCATTCAATGGTAAATTAAATCTAATACACTCAGACATACTATCCATATGTACATAGATTTACTAACTAGTAATGGTTTAATTATTAAAAGTCGTTATCATGATTTTAATGATACTACCTGTATTGTGAATATCTCAGTGTAGAAATAACACTTATGGTTTAACATGGTTTATCATAAACCATTCAATGGTAAATTAAATCTAATACACTCAGACATACTATCCATATGTACATAGATTTACTAACTAGTAATGGTTTAATTTTTAAAAGTCATTATTATGATTTTAATGATACTACCTGTATTGTGAATATCTCAGTGTAGAAATAACACTTATGGTTTAACATGGTTTATCATAAACCATTCAATGGTAAATTAAATCTAATACACTCAGACATACTATCTATATGTACATAGATTTACTAACTAGCAATGATTTAATTATTAAAAGTTGTTAAAGTGGTTATTATGATTTTAATGATACTACTTGTATCGTGAATATCTCAGTGTAGAAGTAGTAACACATGGTTTAACATGGTTTATCATAAACCATACCATGGTAAATTAAATCTAATACACTCAGACATACTATCGATATGTAAATAGATTTACTAACAAGTAATGGTTTAATAATTAAAAGTCGTTATTGTGATTTTAATGATACTACCTGTACTGTGAATATCTCAGTGTAGAAATAACACTTATGGTTTAACATGGTTTATCATAAACCATTCAATGGTAAATTAAATCTAATACACTTAAACATACTATCGATATGTACATAGATTTACTAACTAGTAATGGTTTAATTATTAAAAGTCGTTATCATGATTTTAATGATACTACCTGTATTGTGAATATCTCAGTGTAGAAATAACACATATGGTTTAACATGGTTTATCATAAACCATTCAATATTAAATTAAATCTAATACACTCAGACATACTATCCATATGTACATAGATTTACTAACCTAGTAATGGTTTAATTGTTAAAAGTCGTTATCATGATTTAAATGATACTACCTGTATTGTGAATATCTCAGTGCAGAAATAACACTTATGGTTTAACATGGTTTATCATAAACCATTCAATGGTAAATTAAATCTAATACACTCAGACATACTATCCATATGTACATAGATTTACTAACTAGTAATGGTTTAATTATTAAAAGTCGTTCTTATGATTTTAATGATACTACCTGTATTGTGAATATCTCAGTGTAGAAATAACACTTATGGTTTAACATGGTTTATCATAAACCATTCAATGGTAAATTAAATCTAATACACTCAGACATACTATCCATATGTACATAGATATACTAACTAGTAATGGTTTAATTTTTAAAAGTCGTTATTATGATTTTAATGATACTACCTGTATTGTGAATATCTCAGTGTAGAAATAACACTTATGGTTTAACATGGTTTATCATAAACCATTCAATGGTAAATTAAATCTAATACACTCAGACATACTATCCATATGTACATAGATTTACTAACTAGTAATGGTTTAATTATTAAAAGTCATTATCATGATTTAAATGATACTACCTGTATTGTGAATATCTCAGTGTAGAAATAACACTTATGGTTTAACATGGTTTATCATAAACCATTCAATGGTAAATCAAATCTAATACACTCAGACATACTATCCATATGTACATAGATTTACTAACTAGTAATGGTTTAATTATTAAAAGTCGTTCTTATGATTTTAATGATACTACCTGTATTGTGAATATCTCAGTGTAGAAATAACACTTATGGTTTAACATGGTTTATCATAAACCATTCAATGGTAAATTAAATCTAATACACTTAAACATACTATCCATATGTACATAGATTTACAAACTAGTAATGGTTTAATTATTAAAACTCATTATCATGATTTTAATGATACTACCTGTATTGTGAATATCTCAGTGTAGAAATAACACTTATGGTTTAACATTGTTTATCATAAACCATTCAATGGTAAATTAAATCTAATACACTCATACATACTATCCATATGTATATACATTTACTAACTAGTAATGGTTTAATTATTAAAAGTCGTTCCTATGATTTTAATGATACTACCTGTATTGTGAATATCTCAGTGTAGAAATAACACTTATGGTTTAACATGGTTTATCATAAACCATTCAATGGTAAATTAAATCTAATACACTTAAACATACTATCCATATGTACATAGATTTACTAACTAGTAATGATTTAATTATTAAAAGTCGTTATTGTGATTTTAATGATACTACCTGTATTGTGAATATCTCAGTGTAGAAATAACACTTATGGTTTAACATGGTTGATCATAAACCATTCAATGGTAAATTAAATCTAATACAAACTGACATACTATCCATATGTACATAGATTTACTAACTAGTAATAGTTTAATTATTAAAAGTCGTTATTATCATTTTAATGATACTACCTGTATTGTGAATATCTCAGTGTAGAAATAACACTTATGGTTTAACATGGTTTATCATAAACCATTCAATGGTAAATTAAATCTAATACACTCAGACATACTAACCATATGTAAATAGATTTACTAACTAGTAATAGTTTAATTAGTAAAAGTCTTTATCATGATTTAAATGATACTACCTGTATTGTAAATATCTCAGTGTAGAAATAACACTTATGGTTTAACATGGTTGATCATAAACCATTCAATGGTAAATTAAATCTAATACAATCAGACATACTATCCATATGTACATAGATTTACAAACTAGTAATGGTTTAATTATTAAAACTCATTATCATGATTTTAATGATACTACCTGTATTGTGAATATCTCAGTGTAGAAATAACACTTATGGTTTAACATTGTTTATCATAAACCATTCAATGGTAAATTAAATCTAATACACTCATACATACTATCCATATGTATATACATTTACTAACTAGTAATGGTTTAATTATTAAAAGTCGTTCCTATGATTTTAATGATACTACCTGTATTGTGAATATCTCAGTGTAGAAATAACACTTATGGTTTAACATGGTTTATCATAAACCATTCAATGGTAAATTAAATCTAATACACTTAAACATACTATCCATATGTACATAGATTTACTAACTAGTAATGATTTAATTATTAAAAGTCGTTATTGTGATTTTAATGATACTACCTGTATTGTGAATATCTCAGTGTAGAAATAACACTTATGGTTTAACATGGTTGATCATAAACCATTCAATGGTAAATTAAATCTAATACAAACTGACATACTATCCATATGTACATAGATTTACTAACTAGTAATAGTTTAATTATTAAAAGTCGTTATTATCATTTTAATGATACTACCTGTATTGTGAATATCTCAGTGTAGAAATAACACTTATGGTTTAACATGGTTTATCATAAACCATTCAATGGTAAATTAAATCTAATACACTCAGACATACTAACCATATGTAAATAGATTTACTAACTAGTAATAGTTTAATTAGTAAAAGTCTTTATCATGATTTAAATGATACTACCTGTATTGTAAATATCTCAGTGTAGAAATAACACTTATGGTTTAACATGGTTGATCATAAACCATTCAATGGTAAATTAAATCTAATACAATCAGACATACTATCCATATGTACATAGATTTACTAACTAGTAATAGTTTAAATATTAAAAGTCGTTATTATCATTTTAATCATACTACCTGTATTGTGAATATCTCAGTGTAGAAATAACACTTATGGTTTAACATGGTTTATCATAAACCATTCAATGGTAAATTAAATCTAATACACTCAAACATACTATCCAAATATATATACATTTACTAACTAGTAATGGTTTAATTATTAAAAGTCGTTCCTATGATTTTAATGATACTACCTGTATTGTGAATATCTCAGTGTAGAAATAACACTTATGGTTTAACATGGTTTATCATAAACCATTCAATGGTAAATTAAATCTAATACACTCAGACATACTATCCATATGTACACAGATTTACTAACTAGTAATATTTTAATTATTAAAAGTCGTTATTATGATTTTAATGATACTACCTGTATTGTGAATATCTCAGTGTAGAAATAACACTTATGGTTTAACATGGTTTATCATAAACCATTCAATGGTAAATTAAATCTAATACACTCAGACATACTATCCATATGTACATAGATTTACTAACTAGTAATGGTTTAAATATTAAAAGTCGTTATGATGATTTTAATGATACTACCTGTATTATGAATATCTCAGTGTAGAAATAACACTTATGGTTTAACATGGTTTATCATAAACCATTCAATGGTAAATTAAATCTAATACACTCAGACATACTATCTATATGTACGCAGATTTACTAACTAGTAATGGTTTAATTGTTAAAAGTCGTTATGATGATTTAAATGATACTACCTGTATTGTGAATATCTCAGTGTAGAAATAACACTTATGGTTTAACATGGTTTATCATAAACCATTCAATGGTAAATTAAATCTAATACACTCAGACATACTATCCATATGTACATAGATTTACTAACTAGTAATGGTTTAATTATTAAAAGTCGTTATTATGATTTTAATGATACTACCTGTATTGTGAATATCTCATTGTAGAAATAACACTTATGGTTTAACATGGTTTATCATAAACCATTCAATGGTAAATTAAATCTAATACACTCAGACATACTATCCATATGTACATAGATTTACTAACTAGTAATGGTTTAATTATTAAAAGTCGTTATTATGATTTTAATGATACTACCTGTATTGTGAATATCGCAGTGGAGAAATAACACTTATGGTTTAACATGGTTTATCATAAACCATTCAATTGTAAATTAAATCTAATACACTCAGACATACTATCCATATGTACATAGATTTACTAACTACTAATGGTTTAATTATTAAAAGTCGTTAGGATGATTTAAATGATACTACCTGTATTGTGAATATCTCAGTGTAGAAATAACACTTATGGTTTAACATGGTTTATCATAAACCATTCAATGGTAAATTAAATCTAATACACTCAGACATACTATCCATATGTACACAGATTTACTAACTAGTAATATTTTAATTATTAAAAGTCGTTATTATGATTTTAATGATACTACCTGTATTGTGAATATCTCAGTGTAGAAATAACACATAGTTTAACATGGTTTATCATAAACCATTCAATTGTAAATTAAATCTAATACACTCAGACATACTATCCATATGTACATAGATTTACTAACTACTAATGGTTTAATTATTAAAAGTCGTTAGGATGATTTAAATGATACTACCTGTATTGTGAATATCTCAGTGTAGAAATAACACTTATGGTTTAACATGGTTTATCATAAACCATTCAATGGTAAATTAAATCTAATACACTCAGACATACTATCCATATGTACATAGATTTACTAACTAGTAATGGTTTAAATATTAAAAGTCGTTATGATGATTTTAATGATACTACCTGTATTATGAATATCTCAGTGTAGAAATAACACT
The DNA here is from genome assembly GCA_949361645.1 of Spongilla lacustris. NCBI lineage: Eukaryota > Metazoa > Porifera > Demospongiae > Spongillida > Spongillidae > Spongilla > Spongilla lacustris. Next base: position 3,976,916 of record OX442435.1, read on the forward strand.
TATGGTTTAACATGGTTTATCATAAACCATTCAATGGTAAATTAAATCTAATACACTCAGACATACTATCTATATGTACGCAGATTTACTAACTAGTAATGGTTTAATTGTTAAAAGTCGTAATGATGATTTAAATGATACTACCTGTATTGTGAATATCTCAGTGTAGAAATAACACTTATGGTTTAACATGGTTTATCATAAACCATTCAATGGTAAATTAAATCTAATACACTCAGACATACTATCCATATGTACATAGATTTACTAACTAGTAATGGTTTAATTATTAAAAGTCGTTATTATGATTTTAATGATACTACCTGTATTGTGAATATCTCATTGTAGAAATAACACTTATGGTTTAACATGGTTTATCATAAACCATTCAATGGTAAATTAAATCTAATACACTCAGACATACTATCCATATGTACATAGATTTACTAACTAGTAATGGTTTAATTATTAAAAGTCGTTATCATGATTTTAATGATACTACCTGTATTGTGAATATCTCAGTGTAGAAATAACACTTATGGTTTAACATGGTTTATCATAAACCATTCAATGGTAAATTAAATCTAGTACACTCAGACAAACTAACCATATGTAAATAGATTTACTAACTAGTAATAGTTTAATTATTAAAAGTCGTTATCATGATTTAAATGATACTACATGTATTGTAAATATCTCAGTGTAGAAATAAAACTTATGGTTTAACATGGGTTATCATAAACCATTCAATGGTAAATTAAATCTAATACACTCAGACATACCATCCATATGTACATAGATTTACTGACTAGTAATGGTTTAATTATTAAAAGTCATTATTATGATTTTAATGATACTACCTGTATTGTGAATATCTCAGTGTAGAAATAACACTTATGGTTTAACATGGTTTATCATAAACCATTCAATGGTAAATTAAATCTAATACACTCAGACATACTATCCATATGTACACAGACTTACTAACTAGTAATAGTTTAATTATTAAAAGTCGTTATTATGATTCTAATGATACTACCTGTATTGTGAATATCTCAGTGTAGAAATAACACTTATGGTTTAACATGGTTTATCATAAACCATTCAATGGTAAATTAAATCTAATACACTCAAACATACTATCCATATATATATACATTTACTAACTAGTAATAGTTTAATTATTAAAAGTCGTTATTGTGATTTTAATGATACTACCTGTATTGTGAATATATCAGTGTAGAAATAACACTTATGGTTTAACATGGTTTATCATAAACCATTCAATGGTAAATCAAATCTAATACACTCAGACATACTATCCATATGTACATAGATTTACTAACTAGTAATGGTTTAATTATTAAAAGTCGTTCTTATGATTTTAATGATACTACCTGTATTGTGAATATCTCAGTGTAGAAATAACACTTATGGTTTAACATGGTTTATCATAAACCATTCAATGGTAAATTAAATCTAATACACTTAAACATACTATCCATATGTACATAGATTTACTAACTAGTAATGGTTTAATTATTAAAACTCATTATCATGATTTTAATGATACTACCTGTATTGTGAATATCTCAGTGGAGAAATAACACTTATGGTTTAACATGGTTTATCATAAACCATTCAATGGTAAATTAAATCTAATACACTCAGACATACTATCCATATGTACATAGATTTACTGACTAGTAATGGTTTAATTATTATAAGTCATTATCATGATTTTAATGATACTACCTGTATTGTGAATATCTCAGTGTAGAAATAACACTTATGGTTTAACATGGTTTATCATAAACCATTCAATGGTAAATTAAATCTAATACACTCAGACATACTAACCATATGTAAATAGATTTACTAACCAGTAATAGTTTAATTATTAAAAGTCGTTATCATGATTTAAATGATACTACCTGTATTGTAAATATCTCAGTGTAGAAATAACACATGGTTTAACATGGTTGATCATAAACCATTCAATGGTAAATTAAATCTAATACAATCAGACACACTATCCATTAGTACATAGATTTACTAACTAGTAATAGTTTAATTATTAAAAGTCGTTATTATCATTTTAATGATACTACCTGTATTGTGAATATCTCAGTGTAGAAATAACACTTATGGTTTAACATGGTTTATCATAAACCATTCAATGGTAAATTAAATCTAATACACTCAGACATACTATCCATATGTACATAGATTTACTAACTAGTAATGGTTTAATCATTAAAAGTCGTTATCATGATTTTAATGATACTACCTGTATTGTGAATATCTCAGTGTAGAAAGAACACATATGGTTTAACATGGTTTATTATAAACCATTCAATGGTAAATTAAATCTAATACACTCAGACATACTATCCATATGTACATAGATTTACTAACTAGTAATGGTTTAATTATTAAAACTCATTATCATGATTTTAATGATACTACCTGTATTGTGAATATCTCAGTGTAGAAAAAAAACTTATGGTTTAACATGGTTTATCATAAACCATTCAATGGTAAATTAAATCTAATACACTCAGACATACTATCCATATGTACACAGATTTACTAACTAGTAATAGTTTAATTATTAAAAGTCGTTATTATGATTTTAATGATACTACCAGTATTGTGAATATCTCAGTGGAGAAATATCACGTATGGTTTAACATGGTTGATAATAAACCATTCAATGGTAAATTAAATCTAATACACTCAGACATACTAACCATATGTAAATAGATTTACTAACTAGTAATAGTTTAATTAGTAAAAGTCGTTATCATGATTTAAATGATACTACCTGTATTGTAAATATCTCAGTGTAGAAATAACTCTTATGGTTTAACATGGTTGATCATAAACCATTCAATGGTAAATTAAATCTAATACAATCAGACATACTATCCATATGTACATAGATTTACTAACTAGTAATAGTTTAAATATTAAAAGTCGTTATTATCATTTTAATCATACTACCTGTATTGTGAATATCTCAGTGTAGAAATAACACTTATGGTTTAACATGGTTTATCATAAACCATTCAATGGTAAATTAAATCTAATACACTCAAACATACTATCCAAATATATATACATTTACTAACTAGTAATGGTTTAATTATTAAAAGTCGTTCCTATGATTTTAATGATACTACCTGTATTGTGAATATCTCAGTGTAGAAATAACACTTATGGTTTAACATGGTTTATCATAAACCATTCAATGGTAAATTAAATCTAATACACTTAAACATACTATCCATATGTACATAGACTTACTAACTAGTAATGGTTTAATTATTAAAACTCATTATCATGATTTTAATGATACTACCTGTTTTGTGAATATCTCAGTGTAGAAATAACACTTATGGTTTAACATGGTTTATCATAAACCATTCAATGGTAAATTAAATCTAATACACTCAGACATACTATCCATATGTACACAGATTTACTAACTAGTAATATTTTAATTATTAAAAGTCGTTATTATGATTTTAATGATACTACCTGTATTGTGAATATCTCAGTGTAGAAATAACACATAGTTTAACATGGTTTATCATAAACCATTCAATTGTAAATTAAATCTAATACACTCAGACATACTATCCATATGTACATAGATTTACTAACTACTAATGGTTTAATTATTAAAAGTCGTTAGGATGATTTAAATGATACTACCTGTATTGTGAATATCTCAGTGTAGAAATAACACTTATGGTTTAACATGGTTTATCATAAACCATTCAATGGTAAATTAAATCTAATACACTCAGACATACTATCCATATGTACATAGATTTACTAACTAGTAATGGTTTAAATATTAAAAGTCGTTATGATGATTTTAATGATACTACCTGTATTATGAATATCTCAGTGTAGAAATAACACTTATGGTTTAACATGGTTTATCATAAACCATTCAATGGTAAATTAAATCTAATACACTCAGACATACTATCTATATGTACGCAGATTTACTAACTAGTAATGGTTTAATTGTTAAAAGTCGTTATGATGATTTAAATGATACTACCTGTATTGTGAATATCTCAGTGTAGAAATAACACTTATGGTTTAACATGGTTTATCATAAACCATTCAATGGTAAATTAAATCTAATACACTCAGACATACTATCCATATGTACATAGATTTACTAACTAGTAATGGTTTAATTATTAAAAGTCGTTATTATGATTTTAATGATACTACCTGTATTGTTAATATCTCATTGTAGAAATAACACTTATGGTTTAACATGGTTTATCATAAACCATTCAATGGTAAATTAAATCTAATACACTCAGACATACTATCCATATGTACATAGATTTACTAACTAGTAATGGTTTAATTATTAAAAGTCGTTATCATTATTTTAATGATACTACCTGTATTGTGAATATCTCAGTGTAGAAATAACACTTATGGTTTAACATGGTTTATCATAAACCATTCAATGGTAAATCAAATCTAATACACTCAGACATACTATCCATATGTACATAGATTTACTAACTAGTAATGGTTTAATTATTAAAAGTCGTTCTTATGATTTTAATGATACTACCTGTATTGTGAATATCTCAGTGTAGAAATAACACTTATGGTTTAACATGGTTTATCATCAACCATTCAATGGTAAATTAAATCTAATACACTTTAACATACTATCCATATGTACATAGATTTACTAACTAGTAATGGTTTAATTATTAAAACTCATTATCATGATTTTAATGATACTACCTGTATTGTGAATATCTCAGTGTAGAAATAAAACTTATGGTTTAACATGGTTTATCATAAACCATTCAATGGTAAATTAAATCTAATACACTCAGACATACTATCCATATGTACACAGATTTACTAAATAGTAATAGTTTAATTATTAAAAGTCGTTATTATGATTTTAATGATACTACCAGTATTGTGAATATCTCAGTGGAGAAATATCACGTATGGTTTAACATGGTTGATAATAAACCATTCAATGGTAAATTAAATCTAATACACTCAGACATACTAACCATATGTAAATAGATTTACTAACTAGTAATAGTTTAATTAGTAAAAGTCGTTATCATGATTTAAATGATACTACCTGCATTGTAAATATCTCAGTGTAGAAATAACACTTATGGTTTAACATGGTTGATCATAAACCATTCAATGGTAAATTAAATCTAATACAATCAGACATACTATCCATATGTACATAGATTTACTAACTAGTAATAGTTTAAATATTAAAAGTCGTTATTATCATTTTAATCATACTACCTGTATTGTGAATATCTCAGTGTAGAAATAACACTTATGGTTTAACATGGTTTATCATAAACCATTCAATGGTAAATTAAATCTAATACACTCAAACATACTATCCAAATATATATACATTTACTAACTAGTAATGGTTTAATTATTAAAAGTCGTTCCTATGATTTTAATGATACTACCTGTATTGTGAATATCTCAGTGTAGAAATAACACTTATGGTTTAACATGGTTTATCATAAACCATTCAATGGTAAATTAAATCTAATACACTTAAACATACTATCCATATGTACATAGACTTACTAACTAGTAATGGTTTAATTATTAAAACTCATTATCATGATTTTAATGATACTACCTGTTTTGTGAATATCTCAGTGTAGAAATAACACTTATGGTTTAACATGGTTTATCATAAACCATTCAATGGTAAATTAAATCTAATACACTCAGACATACTATCCATATGTACACAGATTTACTAACTAGTAATATTTTAATTATTAAAAGTCGTTATTATGATTTTAATGATACTACCTGTATTGTGAATATCGCAGTGGAGAAATAACACTTATGGTTTAACATGGTTTATCATAAACCATTCAATTGTAAATTAAATCTAATACACTCAGACATACTATCCATATGTACATAGATTTACTAACTACTAATGGTTTAATTATTAAAAGTCGTTAGGATGATTTAAATGATACTACCTGTATTGTGAATATCTCAGTGTAGAAATAACACTTATGGTTTAACATGGTTTATCATAAACCATTCAATGGTAAATTAAATCTAATACACTCAGACATACTATCCATATGTACACAGATTTACTAACTAGTAATATTTTAATTATTAAAAGTCGTTATTATGATTTTAATGATACTACCTGTATTGTGAATATCTCAGTGTAGAAATAACACATAGTTTAACATGGTTTATCATAAACCATTCAATTGTAAATTAAATCTAATACACTCAGACATACTATCCATATGTACATAGATTTACTAACTACTAATGGTTTAATTATTAAAAGTCGTTAGGATGATTTAAATGATACTACCTGTATTGTGAATATCTCAGTGTAGAAATAACACTTATGGTTTAACATGGTTTATCATAAACCATTCAATGGTAAATTAAATCTAATACACTCAGACATACTATCCATATGTACATAGATTTACTAACTAGTAATGGTTTAAATATTAAAAGTCGTTATGATGATTTTAATGATACTACCTGTATTATGAATATCTCAGTGTAGAAATAACACTTATGGTTTAACATGGTTTATCATAAACCATTCAATGGTAAATTAAATCTAATACACTCAGACATACTATCTATATGTACGCAGATTTACTAACTAGTAATGGTTTAATTGTTAAAAGTCGTTATGATGATTTAAATGATACTACCTGTATTGTGAATATCTCAGTGTAGAAATAACACTTATGGTTTAACATGGTTTATCATAAACCATTCAATGGTAAATTAAATCTAATACACTCAGACATACTATCCATATGTACATAGATTTACTAACTAGTAATGGTTTAATTATTAAAAGTCGTTATTATGATTTTAATGATACTACCTGTATTGTGAATATCTCATTGTAGAAATAACACTTATGGTTTAACATGGTTTATCATAAACCATTCAATGGTAAATTAAATCTAATACACTCAGACATACTATCCATATGTACATAGATTTACTAACTAGTAATGGTTTAATTATTAAAAGTCGTTATCATTATTTTAATGATACTACCTGTATTGTGAATATCTCAGTGTAGAAATAACACTTATGGTTTAACATGGTTTATCATAAACCATTCAATGGTAAATCAAATCTAATACACTCAGACATACTATCCATATGTACATAGATTTACTAACTAGTAATGGTTTAATTATTAAAAGTCGTTCTTATGATTTTAATGATACTACCTGTATTGTGAATATCTCAGTGTAGAAATAACACTTATGGTTTAACATGGTTTATCATCAACCATTCAATGGTAAATTAAATCTAATACACTTAAACATACTATCCATATGTACATAGATTTACTAACTAGTAATGGTTTAATTATTAAAACTCATTATCATGATTTTAATGATACTACCTGTATTGTGAATATCTCAGTGTAGAAATAAAACTTATGGTTTAACATGGTTTATCATAAACCATTCAATGGTAAATTAAATCTAATACACTCAGACATACTATCCATATGTACACAGATTTACTAACTAGTAATAGTTTAATTATTAAAAGTCGTTATTATGATTTTAATGATACTACCAGTATTGTGAATATCTCAGTGGAGAAATGTCACGTATGGTTTAACATGGTTGATCATAAACCATTCAATGGTAAATTAAATCTAATACACTCAGACATACTAACCATATGTAAATAGATTTACTAACTAGTAATAGTTTAATTAGTAAAAGTCGTTATCATGATTTAAATGATACTACCTGTATTGTAAATATCTCAGTGTAGAAATAACACTTATGGTTTAACATGGTTGATCATAAACCATTCAATGGTAAATTAAATCTAATACAATCAGACACACTATCCATTAGTACATAGATTTACTAACTAGTAATAGTTTAATTATTAAAAGTCGTTATTATGATTTTAATGATACTACCTGTATTGTGAATATCGCAGTGGAGAAATAACACTTATGGTTTAACATGGTTTATCATAAACCATTCAATTGTAAATTAAATCTAATACACTCAGACATACTATCCATATGTACATAGATTTACTAACTACTAATGGTTTAATTATTAAAAGTCGTTAGGATGATTTAAATGATACTACCTGTATTGTGAATATCTCAGTGTAGAAATAACACTTATGGTTTAACATGGTTTATCATAAACCATTCAATGGTAAATTAAATCTAATACACTCAGACATACTATCCATATGTACACAGATTTACTAACTAGTAATATTTTAATTATTAAAAGTCGTTATTATGATTTTAATGATACTACCTGTATTGTGAATATCTCAGTGTAGAAATAACACATAGTTTAACATGGTTTATCATAAACCATTCAATTGTAAATTAAATCTAATACACTCAGACATACTATCCATATGTACATAGATTTACTAACTACTAATGGTTTAATTATTAAAAGTCGTTAGGATGATTTAAATGATACTACCTGTATTGTGAATATCTCAGTGTAGAAATAACACTTATGGTTTAACATGGTTTATCATAAACCATTCAATGGTAAATTAAATCTAATACACTCAGACATACTATCCATATGTACATAGATTTACTAACTAGTAATGGTTTAAATATTAAAAGTCGTTATGATGATTTTAATGATACTACCTGTATTATGAATATCTCAGTGTAGAAATAACACTTATGGTTTAACATGGTTTATCATAAACCATTCAATGGTAAATTAAATCTAGTACACTCAGACAAACTAACCATATGTAAATAGATTTACTAACTAGTAATAGTTTAATTATTAAAAGTCGTTATCATGATTTAAATGATACTACATGTATTGTAAATATCTCAGTGTAGAAATAAAACTTATGGTTTAACATGGGTTATCATAAACCATTCAATGGTAAATTAAATCTAATACACTCAGACATACCATCCATATGTACATAGATTTACTGACTAGTAATGGTTTAATTATTAAAAGTCATTATTATGATTTTAATGATACTACCTGTATTGTGAATATCTCAGTGTAGAAATAACACTTATGGTTTAACATGGTTTATCATAAACCATTCAATGGTAAATTAAATCTAATACACTCAGACATACTATCCATATGTACACAGACTTACTAACTAGTAATAGTTTAATTATTAAAAGTCGTTATTATGATTCTAATGATACTACCTGTATTGTGAATATCTCAGTGTAGAAATAACACTTATGGTTTAACATGGTTTATCATAAACCATTCAATGGTAAATTAAATCTAATACACTCAAACATACTATCCATATATATATACATTTACTAACTAGTAATAGTTTAATTATTAAAAGTCGTTATTGTGATTTTAATGATACTACCTGTATTGTGAATATATCAGTGTAGAAATAACACTTATGGTTTAACATGGTTTATCATAAACCATTCAATGGTAAATCAAATCTAATACACTCAGACATACTATCCATATGTACATAGATTTACTAACTAGTAATGGTTTAATTATTAAAAGTCGTTCTTATGATTTTAATGATACTACCTGTATTGTGAATATCTCAGTGTAGAAATAACACTTATGGTTTAACATGGTTTATCATAAACCATTCAATGGTAAATTAAATCTAATACACTTAAACATACTATCCATATGTACATAGATTTACTAACTAGTAATGGTTTAATTATTAAAACTCATTATCATGATTTTAATGATACTACCTGTATTGTGAATATCTCAGTGTAGAAATAACACTTATGGTTTAACATGGTTTATCATAAACCATTCAATGGTAAATCAAATCTAATACACTCAGACATACTATCCATATGTACATAGATTTACTAACTAGTAATGGTTTAATTATTAAAAGTCGTTCTTATGATTTTAATGATACTACCTGTATTGTGAATATCTCAGTGTAGAAATAACACTTATGGTTTAACATGGTTTATCATCAACCATTCAATGGTAAATTAAATCTAATACACTTAAACATACTATCCATATGTACATAGATTTACTAACTAGTAATGGTTTAATTATTAAAACTCATTATCATGATTTTAATGATACTACCTGTATTGTGAATATCTCAGTGGAGAAATAACACTTATGGTTTAACATGGTTTATCATAAACCATTCAATGGTAAATTAAATCTAATACACTCAGACATACTATCCATATGTACATAGATTTACTGACTAGTAATGGTTTAATTATTAAAAGTCATTATCATGATTTTAATGATACTACCTGTATTGTGAATATCTCAGTGTAGAAATAACACTTATGGTTTAACATGGTTTATCATAAACCATTCAATGGTAAATTAAATCTAATACACTCAGACATACTAACCATATGTAAATAGATTTACTAACCAGTAATAGTTTAATTATTAAAAGTCGTTATCATGATTTAAATGATACTACCTGTATTGTAAATATCTCAGTGTAGAAATAACACATGGTTTAACATGGTTGATCATAAACCATTCAATGGTAAATTAAATCTAATACAATCAGACACACTATCCATTAGTACATAGATTTACTAACTAGTAATAGTTTAATTATTAAAAGTCGTTATTATCATTTTAATGATACTACCTGTATTGTGAATATCTCAGTGTAGAAATAACACTTATGGTTTAACATGGTTTATCATAAACCATTCAATGGTAAATTAAATCTAATACACTCAGACATACTATCCATATGTACATAGATTTACTAACTAGTAATGGTTTAATCATTAAAAGTCGTTATCATGATTTTAATGATACTACCTGTATTGTGAATATCTCAGTGTAGAAAGAACACATATGGTTTAACATGGTTTATTATAAACCATTCAATGGTAAATTAAATCTAATACACTCAGACATACTATCCATATGTACATAGATTTACTAACTAGTAATGGTTTAATTATTAAAACTCATTATCATGATTTTAATGATACTACCTGTATTGTGAATATCTCAGTGTAGAAATAAAACTTATGGTTTAACATGGTTTATCATAAACCATTCAATGGTAAATTAAATCTAATACACTCAGACATACTATCCATATGTACACAGATTTACTAACTAGTAATAGTTTAATTATTAAAAGTCGTTATTATGATTTTAATGATACTACCAGTATTGTGAATATCTCAGTGGAGAAATATCACGTATGGTTTAACATGGTTGATAATAAACCATTCAATGGTAAATTAAATCTAATACACTCAGACATACTAACCATATGTAAATAGATTTACTAACTAGTAATAGTTTAATTAGTAAAAGTCGTTATCATGATTTAAATGATACTACCTGTATTGTAAATATCTCAGTGTAGAAATAACTCTTATGGTTTAACATGGTTGATCATAAACCATTCAATGGTAAATTAAATCTAATACAATCAGACATACTATCCATATGTACATAGATTTACTAACTAGTAATAGTTTAAATATTAAAAGTCGTTATTATCATTTTAATCATACTACCTGTATTGTGAATATCTCAGTGTAGAAATAACACTTATGGTTTAACATGGTTTATCATAAACCATTCAATGGTAAATTAAATCTAATACACTCAGACATACTATCCATATGTACATAGATTTACTAACTAGTAATGGTTTAATTATTAAAAGTCGTTATTATGATTTTAATGATACTACCTGTATTGTGAATATCTCATTGTAGAAATAACACTTATGGTTTAACATGGTTTATCATAAACCATTCAATGGTAAATTAAATCTAATACACTCAGACATACTATCCATATGTACATAGATTTACTGACTAGTAATGGTTTAATTATTAAAAGTCATTATCATGATTTTAATGATACTACCTGTATTGTGAATATCTCAGTGTAGAAATAACACTTATGGTTTAACATGGTTTATCATAAACCATTCAATGGTAAATTTAATCTAATACACTCAGACATACTAACCATATGTAAATAGATTTACTAACCAGTAATAGTTTAATTATTAAAAGTCGTTATCATGATTTAAATGATACTACCTGTATTGTAAATATCTCAGTGTAGAAATAACACATGGTTTAACATGGTTGATCATAAACCATTCAATGGTAAATTAAATCTAATACAATCAGACACACTATCCATTAGTACATAGATTTACTAACTAGTAATAGTTTAATTATTAAAAGTCGTTATTATCATTTTAATGATACTACCTGTATTGTGAATATCTCAGTGTAGAAATAACACTTATGGTTTAACATGGTTTATCATAAACCATTCAATGGTAAATTAAATCTAATACACTCAGACATACTATCCATATGTACATAGATTTACTAACTAGTAATGGTTTAATCATTAAAAGTCGTTATCATGATTTTAATGATACTACCTGTATTGTGAATATCTCAGTGTAGAAAGAACACATATGGTTTAACATGGTTTATTATAAACCATTCAATGGTAAATTAAATCTAATACACTCAGACATACTATCCATATGTACATAGATTTACTAACTAGTAATGGTTTAATTATTAAAACTCATTATCATGATTTTAATGATACTACCTGTATTGTGAATATCTCAGTGTAGAAATAAAACTTATGGTTTAACATGGTTTATCATAAACCATTCAATGGTAAATTAAATCTAATACACTCAGACATACTATCCATATGTACACAGATTTACTAACTAGTAATAGTTTAATTATTAAAAGTCGTTATTATGATTTTAATGATACTACCAGTATTGTGAATATCTCAGTGGAGAAATATCACGTATGGTTTAACATGGTTGATAATAAACCATTCAATGGTAAATTAAATCTAATACACTCAGACATACTAACCATATGTAAATAGATTTACTAACTAGTAATAGTTTAATTAGTAAAAGTCGTTATCATGATTTAAATGATACTACCTGTATTGTAAATATCTCAGTGTAGAAATAACTCTTATGGTTTAACATGGTTGATCATAAACCATTCAATGGTAAATTAAATCTAATACAATCAGACATACTATCCATATGTACATAGATTTACTAACTAGTAATAGTTTAAATATTAAAAGTCGTTATTATCATTTTAATCATACTACCTGTATTGTGAATATCTCAGTGTAGAAATAACACTTATGGTTTAACATGGTTTATCATAAACCATTCAATGGTAAATTAAATCTAATACACTCAAACATACTATCCAAATATAAATACATTTACTAACTAGTAATGGTTTAATTATTAAAAGTCGTTCCTATGATTTTAATGATACTACCTGTATTGTGAATATCTCAGTGTAGAAATAACACTTATGGTTTAACATGGTTTATCATAAACCATTCAATGGTAAATTAAATCTAATACACTTAAACATACTATCCATATGTACATAGACTTACTAACTAGTAATGGTTTAATTATTAAAACTCATTATCATGATTTTAATGATACTACCTGTTTTGTGAATATCTCAGTGTAGAAATAACACTTATGGTTTAACATGGTTTATCATAAACCATTCAATGGTAAATTAAATCTAATACACTCAGACATACTATCCATATGTACACAGATTTACTAACTAGTAATATTTTAATTATTAAAAGTCGTTATTATGATTTTAATGATACTACCTGTATTGTGAATATCTCAGTGGAGAAATAACACTTATGGTTTAACATGGTTTATCATAAACCATTCAATGGTAAATTAAATCTAATACACTCAAACATACTATCCAAATATATATACATTTACTAACTAGTAATGGTTTAATTATTAAAAGTCGTTCCTATGATTTTAATGATACTACCTGTATTGTGAATATCTCAGTGTAGAAATAACACTTATGGTTTAACATGGTTTATCATAAACCATTCAATGGTAAATTAAATCTAATACACTCAAACATACTATCCAAATATATATACATTTACTAACTAGTAATGGTTTAATTATTAAAAGTCGTTCCTATGATTTTAATGATACTACCTGTATTGTGAATATCTCAGTGTAGAAATAACACTTATGGTTTAACATGGTTTATCATAAACCATTCAATGGTAAATTAAATCTAATACACTTAAACATACTATCCATATGTACATAGACTTACTAACTAGTAATGGTTTAATTATTAAAACTCATTATCATGATTTTAATGATACTACCTGTTTTGTGAATATCTCAGTGTAGAAATAACACTTATGGTTTAACATGGTTTATCATAAACCATTCAATGGTAAATTAAATCTAATACACTCAGACATACTATCCATATGTACACAGATTTACTAACTAGTAATATTTTAATTATTAAAAGTCGTTATTATGATTTTAATGATACTACCTGTATTGTGAATATCGCAGTGGAGAAATAACACTTATGGTTTAACATGGTTTATCATAAACCATTCAATTGTAAATTAAATCTAATACACTCAGACATACTATCCATATGTACATAGATTTACTAACTACTAATGGTTTAATTATTAAAAGTCGTTAGGATGATTTAAATGATACTACCTGTATTGTGAATATCTCAGTGTAGAAATAACACTTATGGTTTAACATGGTTTATCATAAACCATTCAATGGTAAATTAAATCTAATACACTCAGACATACTATCCATATGTACACAGATTTACTAACTAGTAATATTTTAATTATTAAAAGTCGTTATTATGATTTTAATGATACTACCTGTATTGTGAATATCTCAGTGTAGAAATAACACATAGTTTAACATGGTTTATCATAAACCATTCAATTGTAAATTAAATCTAATACACTCAGACATACTATCCATATGTACATAGATTTACTAACTACTAATGGTTTAATTATTAAAAGTCGTTAGGATGATTTAAATGATACTACCTGTATTGTGAATATCTCAGTGTAGAAATAACACTTATGGTTTAACATGGTTTATCATAAACCATTCAATGGTAAATTAAATCTAATACACTCAGACATACTATCCATATGTACATAGATTTACTAACTAGTAATGGTTTAAATATTAAAAGTCGTTATGATGATTTTAATGATACTACCTGTATTATGAATATCTCAGTGTAGAAATAACACTTATGGTTTAACATGGTTTATCATAAACCATTCAATGGTAAATTAAATCTAATACACTCAGACATACTATCTATATGTACGCAGATTTACTAACTAGTAATGGTTTAATTGTTAAAAGTCGTTATGATGATTTAAATGATACTACCTGTATTGTGAATATCTCAGTGTAGAAATAACACTTATGGTTTAACATGGTTTATCATAAACCATTCAATGGTAAATTAAATCTAATACACTCAGACATACTATCCATATGTACATAGATTTACTAACTAGTAATGGTTTAATTATTAAAAGTCGTTATTATGATTTTAATGATACTACCTGTATTGTGAATATCTCATTGTAGAAATAACACTTATGGTTTAACATGGTTTATCATAAACCATTCAATGGTAAATTAAATCTAATACACTCAGACATACTATCCATATGTACATAGATTTACTGACTAGTAATGGTTTAATTATTAAAAGTCATTATCATGATTTTAATGATACTACCTGTATTGTGAATATCTCAGTGTAGAAATAACACTTATGGTTTAACATGGTTTATCATAAACCATTCAATGGTAAATTTAATCTAATACACTCAGACATACTAACCATATGTAAATAGATTTACTAACCAGTAATAGTTTAATTATTAAAAGTCGTTATCATGATTTAAATGATACTACCTGTATTGTAAATATCTCAGTGTAGAAATAACACATGGTTTAACATGGTTGATCATAAACCATTCAATGGTAAATTAAATCTAATACAATCAGACACACTATCCATTAGTACATAGATTTACTAACTAGTAATAGTTTAATTATTAAAAGTCGTTATTATCATTTTAATGATACTACCTGTATTGTGAATATCTCAGTGTAGAAATAACACTTATGGTTTAACATGGTTTATCATAAACCATTCAATGGTAAATTAAATCTAATACACTCAGACATACTATCCATATGTACATAGATTTACTAACTAGTAATGGTTTAATCATTAAAAGTCGTTATCATGATTTTAATGATACTACCTGTATTGTGAATATCTCAGTGTAGAAAGAACACATATGGTTTAACATGGTTTATTATAAACCATTCAATGGTAAATTAAATCTAATACACTCAGACATACTATCCATATGTACATAGATTTACTAACTAGTAATGGTTTAATTATTAAAACTCATTATCATGATTTTAATGATACTACCTGTATTGTGAATATCTCAGTGTAGAAATAAAACTTATGGTTTAACATGGTTTATCATAAACCATTCAATGGTAAATTAAATCTAATACACTCAGACATACTATCCATATGTACACAGATTTACTAACTAGTAATAGTTTAATTATTAAAAGTCGTTATTATGATTTTAATGATACTACCAGTATTGTGAATATCTCAGTGGAGAAATATCACGTATGGTTTAACATGGTTGATAATAAACCATTCAATGGTAAATTAAATCTAATACACTCAGACATACTAACCATATGTAAATAGATTTACTAACTAGTAATAGTTTAATTAGTAAAAGTCGTTATCATGATTTAAATGATACTACCTGTATTGTAAATATCTCAGTGTAGAAATAACTCTTATGGTTTAACATGGTTGATCATAAACCATTCAATGGTAAATTAAATCTAATACAATCAGACATACTATCCATATGTACATAGATTTACTAACTAGTAATAGTTTAAATATTAAAAGTCGTTATTATCATTTTAATCATACTACCTGTATTGTGAATATCTCAGTGTAGAAATAACACTTATGGTTTAACATGGTTTATCATAAACCATTCAATGGTAAATTAAATCTAATACACTCAAACATACTATCCAAATATAAATACATTTACTAACTAGTAATGGTTTAATTATTAAAAGTCGTTCCTATGATTTTAATGATACTACCTGTATTGTGAATATCTCAGTGTAGAAATAACACTTATGGTTTAACATGGTTTATCATAAACCATTCAATGGTAAATTAAATCTAATACACTTAAACATACTATCCATATGTACATAGACTTACTAACTAGTAATGGTTTAATTATTAAAACTCATTATCATGATTTTAATGATACTACCTGTTTTGTGAATATCTCAGTGTAGAAATAACACTTATGGTTTAACATGGTTTATCATAAACCATTCAATGGTAAATTAAATCTAATACACTCAGACATACTATCCATATGTACACAGATTTACTAACTAGTAATATTTTAATTATTAAAAGTCGTTATTATGATTTTAATGATACTACCTGTATTGTGAATATCTCAGTGGAGAAATAACACTTATGGTTTAACATGGTTTATCATAAACCATTGAATGGTAAATTAAATCTAATACACTCAAACATACTATCCAAATATATATACATTTACTAACTAGTAATGGTTTAATTATTAAAAGTCGTTCCTATGATTTTAATGATACTACCTGTATTGTGAATATCTCAGTGTAGAAATAACACTTATGGTTTAACATGGTTTATCATAAACCATTCAATGGTAAATTAAATCTAATACACTCAAACATACTATCCAAATATATATACATTTACTAACTAGTAATGGTTTAATTATTAAAAGTCGTTCCTATGATTTTAATGATACTACCTGTATTGTGAATATCTCAGTGTAGAAATAACACTTATGGTTTAACATGGTTTATCATAAACCATTCAATGGTAAATTAAATCTAATACACTTAAACATACTATCCATATGTACATAGACTTACTAACTAGTAATGGTTTAATTATTAAAACTCATTATCATGATTTTAATGATACTACCTGTTTTGTGAATATCTCAGTGTAGAAATAACACTTATGGTTTAACATGGTTTATCATAAACCATTCAATGGTAAATTAAATCTAATACACTCAGACATACTATCCATATGTACACAGATTTACTAACTAGTAATATTTTAATTATTAAAAGTCGTTATTATGATTTTAATGATACTACCTGTATTGTGAATATCGCAGTGGAGAAATAACACTTATGGTTTAACATGGTTTATCATAAACCATTCAATTGTAAATTAAATCTAATACACTCAGACATACTATCCATATGTACATAGATTTACTAACTACTAATGGTTTAATTATTAAAAGTCGTTAGGATGATTTAAATGATACTACCTGTATTGTGAATATCTCAGTGTAGAAATAACACTTATGGTTTAACATGGTTTATCATAAACCATTCAATGGTAAATTAAATCTAATACACTCAGACATACTATCCATATGTACACAGATTTACTAACTAGTAATATTTTAATTATTAAAAGTCGTTATTATGATTTTAATGATACTACCTGTATTGTGAATATCTCAGTGTAGAAATAACACATAGTTTAACATGGTTTATCATAAACCATTCAATTGTAAATTAAATCTAATACACTCAGACATACTATCCATATGTACATAGATTTACTAACTACTAATGGTTTAATTATTAAAAGTCGTTAGGATGATTTAAATGATACTACCTGTATTGTGAATATCTCAGTGTAGAAATAACACTTATGGTTTAACATGGTTTATCATAAACCATTCAATGGTAAATTAAATCTAATACACTCAGACATACTATCCATATGTACATAGATTTACTAACTAGTAATGGTTTAAATATTAAAAGTCGTTATGATGATTTTAATGATACTACCTGTATTATGAATATCTCAGTGTAGAAATAACACTTATGGTTTAACATGGTTTATCATAAACCATTCAATGGTAAATTAAATCTAATACACTCAGACATACTATCTATATGTACGCAGATTTACTAACTAGTAATGGTTTAATTGTTAAAAGTCGTTATGATGATTTAAATGATACTACCTGTATTGTGAATATCTCAGTGTAGAAATAACACTTATGGTTTAACATGGTTTATCATAAACCATTCAATGGTAAATTAAATCTAATACACTCAGACATACTATCCATATGTACATAGATTTACTAACTAGTAATGGTTTAATTATTAAAAGTCGTTATTATGATTTTAATGATACTACCTGTATTGTGAATATCTCATTGTAGAAATAACACTTATGGTTTAACATGGTTTATCATAAACCATTCAATGGTAAATTAAATCTAATACACTCAGACATACTATCCATATGTACATAGATTTACTAACTAGTAATGGTTTAATTATTAAAAGTCGTTATCATTATTTTAATGATACTACCTGTATTGTGAATATCTCAGTGTAGAAATAACACTTATGGTTTAACATGGTTTATCATAAACCATTCAATGGTAAATCAAATCTAATACACTCAGACATACTATCCATATGTACATAGATTTACTAACTAGTAATGGTTTAATTATTAAAAGTCGTTCTTATGATTTTAATGATACTACCTGTATTGTGAATATCTCAGTGTAGAAATAACACTTATGGTTTAACATGGTTTATCATCAACCATTCAATGGTAAATTAAATCTAATACACTTAAACATACTATCCATATGTACATAGATTTACTAACTAGTAATGGTTTAATTATTAAAACTCATTATCATGATTTTAATGATACTACCTGTATTGTGAATATCTCAGTGTAGAAATAAAACTTATGGTTTAACATGGTTTATCATAAACCATTCAATGGTAAATTAAATCTAATACACTCAGACATACTATCCATATGTACACAGATTTACTAACTAGTAATAGTTTAATTATTAAAAGTCGTTATTATGATTTTAATGATACTACCAGTATTGTGAATATCTCAGTGGAGAAATGTCACGTATGGTTTAACATGGTTGATCATAAACCATTCAATGGTAAATTAAATCTAATACACTCAGACATACTAACCATATGTAAATAGATTTACTAACTAGTAATAGTTTAATTAGTAAAAGTCGTTATCATGATTTAAATGATACTACCTGTATTGTAAATATCTCAGTGTAGAAATAACACTTATGGTTTAACATGGTTGATCATAAACCATTCAATGGTAAATTAAATCTAATACAATCAGACATACTATCCATATGTACATAGATTTACTAACTAGTAATAGTTTAAATATTAAAAGTCGTTATTATCATTTTAATCATACTACCTGTATTGTGAATATCTCAGTGTAGAAATAACACTTATGGTTTAACATGGTTTATCATAAACCATTCAATGGTAAATTAAATCTAATACACTCAAACATACTATCCAAATATATATACATTTACTAACTAGTAATGGTTTAATTATTAAAAGTCGTTCCTATGATTTTAATGATACTACCTGTATTGTGAATATCTCAGTGTAGAAATAACACTTATGGTTTAACATGGTTTATCATAAACCATTCAATGGTAAATTAAATCTAATACACTTAAACATACTATCCATATGTACATAGACTTACTAACTAGTAATGGTTTAATTATTAAAACTCATTATCATGATTTTAATGATACTACCTGTTTTGTGAATATCTCAGTGTAGAAATAACACTTATGGTTTAACATGGTTTATCATAAACCATTCAATGGTAAATTAAATCTAATACACTCAGACATACTATCCATATGTACACAGATTTACTAACTAGTAATATTTTAATTATTAAAAGTCGTTATTATGATTTTAATGATACTACCTGTATTGTGAATATCTCAGTGGAGAAATAACACGTATGGTTTAACATGGTTTATCATAAACCATTCAATGGTAAATTAAATCTAATACACTCAGACATACTATCCATATGTACATAGATTTACTGACTAGTAATGGTTTAATTATTAAAAGTCATTATCATGATTTTAATGATACTACCTGTATTGTGAATATCTCAGTGTAGAAATAACACTTATGGTTTAACATGGTTTATCATAAACCATTCAATGGTAAATTAAATCTAATACACGCAGACATACTATCCATATGTAAATAGATTTACTAACTAGTAATAGTTTAATTAGTAAAAGTCGTTATCATGATTAAAATGATACTACCTGTATTGTAAATATCTCAGTGTAGAAATAACACTTATGGTTTAACATGGTTGATCATAAACCATTCAATGGTAAATTGAATCTAATACACTCAGATCTTCTATCCATATGTACCTAGATTTACTAACTAGTAATGGTTACATTGTAAAAGTCGTTATCATGATTACAATGATACTACCTGTATTGTGAATATCTCAGTGGAGAAATATCACATGGTTTAACATGGTTTATCATAAACCATTCAATGGTAAATTAAATCTAATACACTCAGACATACTATCCATATGTACATAGATTTACTAACTAGTAATGGTTTATTTATTAAAAGTCGTTATGATGATTTTAATGATACTACCTGTGTTGTGAATATCTCAGTGTAGAAATAACACTTATGGTTTAACATGGTTTATCATAAACCATTCAATGGTAAATTAAATCTAATACACTTAAACATACTATCCATATGTACATAGATTTACTAACTAGTAATGGTTTAATTATTAAAACTCATTATCATGATTTTAATGATACTACCTGTATTGTGAATATCTCAGTGTAGAAATAACACTTATGGTTTAACATGGTTTATCATAAACCATTCAATGGTAAATTAAATCTAATACAATCAGACATACTATCCATATGTACATAGATTTGCTAACTAGTAATAGTTTAATTATTAAAAGTCGTTATTATCATTTTAATGATACTACCTGTATTGTGAATATCTCAGTGTAGAAATAACACTTATGGTTTAACATGGTTTATCATAAACCATTCAATGGTAAATTAAATCTAATACACTCAAACATACTATCCATATATATATACATTTACTAACTAGTAATAGCTTAATTATTAAAAGTCGTTATTGTGATTTTAATGATACTACCTGTATTGTGAATATATCAGTGTAGAAATAACACTTATGGTTTAACATGGTTTATCATAAACCATTCAATGGTAAATCAAATCTAATACACTCAGACATACTATCCATATGTACATAGATTTACTAACTAGTAATGGTTTAATTATTAAAAGTCGTTCTTATGATTTTAATGATACTACCTGTATTGTGAATATCTCAGTGTAGAAATAACACTTATGGTTTAACATGGTTTATCATAAACCATTCAATGGTAAATTAAATCTAATACACTTAAACATACTATCCATATGTACATAGATTTACTAACTAGTAATGGTTTAATTATTAAAACTCATTATCATGATTTTAATGATACTACCTGTATTGTGAATATCTCAGTGTAGAAATAACACTTATGGTTTAACATGGTTTATCATAAACCATTCAATGGTAAATCAAATCTAATACACTCAGACATACTATCCATATGTACATAGATTTACTAACTAGTAATGGTTTAATTATTAAAAGTCGTTCTTATGATTTTAATGATACTACCTGTATTGTGAATATCTCAGTGTAGAAATAACACTTATGGTTTAACATGGTTTATCATCAACCATTCAATGGTAAATTAAATCTAATACACTTAAACATACTATCCATATGTACATAGATTTACTAACTAGTAATGGTTTAATTATTAAAACTCATTATCATGATTTTAATGATACTACCTGTATTGTGAATATCTCAGTGGAGAAATAACACTTATGGTTTAACATGGTTTATCATAAACCATTCAATGGTAAATTAAATCTAATACACTCAGACATACTATCCATATGTACATAGATTTACTGACTAGTAATGGTTTAATTATTAAAAGTCATTATCATGATTTTAATGATACTACCTGTATTGTGAATATCTCAGTGTAGAAATAACACTTATGGTTTAACATGGTTTATCATAAACCATTCAATGGTAAATTAAATCTAATACACTCAGACATACTAACCATATGTAAATAGATTTACTAACCAGTAATAGTTTAATTATTAAAAGTCGTTATCATGATTTAAATGATACTACCTGTATTGTAAATATCTCAGTGTAGAAATAACACATGGTTTAACATGGTTGATCATAAACCATTCAATGGTAAATTAAATCTAATACAATCAGACACACTATCCATTAGTACATAGATTTACTAACTAGTAATAGTTTAATTATTCAAAGTCGTTATTATCATTTTAATGATACTACCTGTATTGTGAATATCTCAGTGTAGAAATAACACTTATGGTTTAACATGGTTTATCATAAACCATTCAATGGTAAATTAAATCTAATACACTCAGACATACTATCCATATGTACATAGATTTACTAACTAGTAATGGTTTAATCATTAAAAGTCGTTATCATGATTTTAATGATACTACCTGTATTGTGAATATCTCAGTGTAGAAAGAACACATATGGTTTAACATGGTTTATTATAAACCATTCAATGGTAAATTAAATCTAATACACTCAGACATACTATCCATATGTACATAGATTTACTAACTAGTAATGGTTTAATTATTAAAACTCATTATCATGATTTTAATGATACTACCTGTATTGTGAATATCTCAGTGTAGAAATAAAACTTATGGTTTAACATGGTTTATCATAAACCATTCAATGGTAAATTAAATCTAATACACTCAGACATACTATCCATATGTACACAGATTTACTAACTAGTAATAGTTTAATTATTAAAAGTCGTTATTATGATTTTAATGATACTACCAGTATTGTGAATATCTCAGTGGAGAAATATCACGTATGGTTTAACATGGTTGATCATAAACCATTCAATGGTAAATTAAATCTAATACACTCAGACATACTAACCATATGTAAATAGATTTACTAACTAGTAATAGTTTAATTAGTAAAAGTCGTTATCATGATTTAAATGATACTACCTGTATTGTAAATATCTCAGTGTAGAAATAACACTTATGGTTTAACATGGTTGATCATAAACCATTCAATGGTAAATTAAATCTAATACAATCAGACATACTATCCATATGTACATAGATTTACTAACTAGTAATAGTTTAAATATTAAAAGTCGTTATAATCATTTTAATCATACTACCTGTATTGTGAATATCTCAGTGTAGAAATAACACTTATGGTTTAACATGGTTTATCATAAACCATTCAATGGTAAATTAAATCTAATACACTCAAACATACTATCCAAATATATATACATTTACTAACTAGTAATGGTTTAATTATTAAAAGTCGTTCCTATGATTTTAATGATACTACCTGTACTGTGAATATCTCAGTGTAGAAATAACACTTATGGTTTAACATGGTTTATCATAAACCATTCAATGGTAAATTAAATCTAATACACTTAAACATACTATCCATATGTACATAGACTTACTAACTAGTAATGGTTTAATTATTAAAACTCATTATCATGATTTTAATGATACTACCTGTTTTGTGAATATCTCAGTGTAGAAATAACACTTATGGTTTAACATGGTTTATCATAAACCATTCAATGGTAAATTAAATCTAATACACTCAGACATACTATCCATATGTACACAGATTTACTAACTAGTAATATTTTAATTATTAAAAGTCGTTATTATGATTTTAATGATACTACCTGTATTGTGAATATCTCAGTGGAGAAATAACACCTATGGTTTAACATGGTTTATCATAAACCATTCAATGGTAAATTAAATCTAATACAATCAGACATACTATCCATATGTACATAGATTTACTGACTAGTAATGGTTTAATTATTAAAAGTCATTATCATGATTTTAATGATACTACCTGTATTGTGAATATCTCAGTGTAGAAATAACACTTATGGTTTAACATGGTTTATCATAAACCATTCAATGGTAAATTAAATCTAATACACTCAGACATACTATCCATATGTACATAGATTTACTAACTAGTAATGGTTTAATCATTAAAAGTCGTTATCATGATTTTAATGATACTACCTGTATTGTGAATATCTCAGTGTAGAAAGAACACATATGGTTTAACATGGTTTATTATAAACCATTCAATGGTAAATTAAATCTAATACACTCAGACATACTATCCATATGTACATAGATTTACTAACTAGTAATGGTTTAATTATTAAAACTCATTATCATGATTTTAATGATACTACCTGTATTGTGAATATCTCAGTGTAGAAATAAAACTTATGGTTTAACATGGTTTATCATAAACCATTCAATGGTAAATTAAATCTAATACACTCAGACATACTATCCATATGTACACAGATTTACTAACTAGTAATAGTTTAATTATTAAAAGTCGTTATTATGATTTTAATGATACTACCAGTATTGTGAATATCTCAGTGGAGAAATATCACGTATGGTTTAACATGGTTTATTATAAACCATTCAATGGTAAATTAAATCTAATACACTCAGACATACTATCCATATGTACATAGATTTACTAACTAGTAATGGTTTAATTATTAAAACTCATTATCATGATTTTAATGATACTACCTGTATTGTGAATATCTCAGTGTAGAAATAAAACTTATGGTTTAACATGGTTTATCATAAACCATTCAATGGTAAATTAAATCTAATACACTCAGACATACTATCCATATGTACACAGATTTACTAACTAGTAATAGTTTAATTATTAAAAGTCGTTATTATGATTTTAATGATACTACCAGTATTGTGAATATCTCAGTGGAGAAATATCACGTATGGTTTAACATGGTTGATCATAAACCATTCAATGGTAAATTAAATCTAATACACTCAGACATACTAACCATATGTAAATAGATTTACTAACTAGTAATAGTTTAATTAGTAAAAGTCGTTATCATGATTAAAATGATACTACCTGTATTGTAAATATCTCAGTGTAGAAATAACACTTATGGTTTAACATGGTTGATCATAAACCATTCAATGGTAAATTAAATCTAATACAATCAGACATACTATCCATATGTACATAGATTTACTAACTAGTAATAGTTTAATTATTAAAAGTCGTTATTATCATTTTAATCATACTACCTGTATTGTGAATATCTCAGTGTAGAAATAACACTTATGGTTTAACATGGTTTATCATAAACCATTCAATGGTAAATTAAATCTAATACACTCAAACATACTATCCAAATACATATACATTTACTAACTAGTAATGGTTTAATTATTAAAAGTCGTTCCTATGATTTTAATGATACTACCTGTATTGTGAATATCTCAGTGTAGAAATAACACTTATGTTTTAACATGGTTTATCATAAACCATTCAATGGTAAATTAAATCTAATACACTTAAACATACTATCCATATGTACATAGACTTACTAACTAGTAATGGTTTAATTATTAAAACTCATTATCATG
The DNA here is from genome assembly GCA_949361645.1 of Spongilla lacustris. Classification (NCBI taxonomy): domain Eukaryota; kingdom Metazoa; phylum Porifera; class Demospongiae; order Spongillida; family Spongillidae; genus Spongilla; species Spongilla lacustris. Next base: position 4,003,513 of record OX442435.1, read on the forward strand.
ATTTTAATGATACTACCTGTTTTGTGAATATCTCAGTGTAGAAATAACACTTATGGTTTAACATGGTTTATCATAAACCATTCAATGGTAAATTAAATCTAATACACTCAGACATACTGTCCATATGTACATAGATTTACTAACTAGTAATGGTTTAATTATTAAAAGTCGTTATTATGATTTTAATGATACAACCTGTATTGTGAATATCTCAGTGTAGAAATAACACTTATGGTTTAACATGGTTTATCATAAACCATTCAATGGTAATTTAAATCTAATACACTCAGACATACTATCCATATGTACATAGATTTACTAACTAGTAATGGTTTAATTATTAAAAGTCGTTATTATTGTTTTAATGTTACTACCTGTATTGTGAATATCTCAGTGTAGAAATAACACATAGTTTAACATGGTTTATCATAAACCATTCAATTGTAAATTAAATCTAATACACTCAGACATACTATCCATATGTACATAGATTTACTAACTACTAATGGTTTAATTATTAAAAGTCGTTAGGATGATTTAAATGATACTACCTGTATTGTGAATATCTCAGTGTAGAAATAACACTTATGGTTTAACATGGTTTATCATAAACCATTCAATGGTAAATTAAATCTAATACACTCAGACATACTATCCATATGTACATAGATTTACTAACTAGTAATGGTTTAAATATTAAAAGTCGTTATGATGATTTTAATGATACTACCTGTATTATGAATATCTCAGTGTAGAAATAACACTTATGGTTTAACATGGTTTATCATAAACCATTCAATGGTAAATTAAATCTAATACACTCAGACATACTATCTATATGTACGCAGATTTACTAACTAGTAATGGTTTAATTGTTAAAAGTCGTTATGATGATTTTAATGATACTACCTGTATTGTGAATATCTCAGTGTAGAAATAACACTTATGGTTTAACATGGTTTATCATAAACCATTCAATGGTAAATTAAATCTAATACACTCAGACATACTATCCATATGTACATAGATTTACTAACTAGTAATGGTTTAATTATTAAAAGTCGTTATTATGATTTTAATGATACTACCTGTATTGTGAATATCTCATTGTAGAAATAACACTTATGGTTTAACATGGTTTATCATAAACCATTCAATGGTAAATTAAATCTAATACACTCAGACATACTATCCATATGTACATAGATTTACTAACTAGTAATGGTTTAATTATTAAAAGTCGTTATCATTATTTTAATGATACTACCTGTATTGTGAATATCTCAGTGTAGAAATAACACTTATGGTTTAACATGGTTTATCATAAACCATTCAATGGTAAATTAAATCTAGTACACTCAGACATACTATCCATATGTAGATAGATTTACTAACAAGTAATGGTTTAATTATTAAAAGTCATTATCATTATTTAGATGTTACTCCCTGTATTGTGAATATTTCAGTGTAGAAATAACTCTTATGGTCTAACATGGTTTATCATAAACCATTCAATGGTAAATTGAATCTAATACACTCAGATCTTCTATCCATATGTACCTAGATTTACTAACTAGTAATGGTTACATTGTAAAAGTCGTTATCATGATTACAATGATACTACCTGTATTGTGAATATCTCAGTGTAGAAATATCACATGGTTTAACATGGTTTATCATAAACCATTCAATGGTAAATTAAATCTAATACACTCAGACATACTATCCATATGTACATAGATTTACTAACTAGTAATGGTTTAATTATTAAAAGTCGTTATGATGATTTTAATGATACTACCTGTATTGTGAATATCTCAGTGTAGAAATAACACTTATGGTTTAACATGGTTTATCATAAACCATTCAATGGTAAATTAAATCTAATACACTCAGACATACTATCAATATGTACATAGATTTACTAACTAGTAATGGTTTAATTATTAAAAGTCGTTATCATGATTTAAATGATACTACCTGTATTGTGAATATCTCAGTGTAGAAATAACACATAGTTTAACATGGTTTATCATAAACCATTCAATGGTAAATTAAATCTAGTACACTCAGACATACTATCCATATGTAGATGGATTTACTAACAAGTAATGGTTTAATTATTAAAAGTCATTATCATTATTTAAATGTTACTACCTGTATTGTGAATATTTCAGTGTAGAAATAACACTTATGGTTTAACATGGTTTATCATAAACCATTCAATGGTAAATTGAATCTAATACACTCAGATCTTCTATCCATATGTACCTAGATTTACTAACTAGTAATGGTTACATTGTAAAAGTCGTTATCATGATTACAATGATACTACCTGTATTGTGAATATCTCAGTGTAGAAATATCACATGGTTTAAAATGGTTTATCATAAACCATTCAATGGTAAATTAAATCTAATACACTCAGACATACTATCCATATGTACATAGATTTACTAACTACTAATGGTTTAATTATTAAAAGTCGTTATGATGATTTTAATGATACTACCTGTATTGTGAATATCTCAGTGTAGAAATAACACTTATGGTTTAACATGGTTTATCATAAACCATTCAATGGTAAATTAAATCTAATACACTCAGACATACTATCAATATGTACATAGATTTACTAACTAGTAATGGTTTAATTATTAAAAGTCGTTATCATGATTTAAATGATACTACCTGTATTGTGAATATCTCAGTGTAGAAATAACACATAGTTTAACATGGATTATCATAAACCATTCAATGGTAAATTAAATCTAGTACACTCAGACATACTATCCATATGTAGATAGATTTACTAACAAGTAATGGTTTAATTATTAAAAGTCATTATCATTATTTAAATGTTACTACCTGTATTGTGAATATTTCAGTGTAGAAATAACACTTATGGTTTAACATGGTTTATCATAAACCATTCAATGGTAAATTGAATCTAATACACTCAGATCTTCTATCCATATGTACCTAGATTTACTAACTAGTAATGGTTACATTGTAAAAGTCGTTATCATGATTACAATGATACTACCTGTATTGTGAATATCTCAGTGTAGAAATATCACATGGTTTAACATGGTTTATCATAAACCATTCAATGGTAAATTAAATCTAATACACTCAGACATACTATGCATATGTACATAGATTTACTAACTAGTAATGGTTTATTTATTAAAAGTCGTTATGATGATTTTAATGATACTACCTGTATTGTGAATATCTCAGTGTAGAAATAACACTTATGGTTTAACATGGTTTATCATAAACCATTCAATGGTAAATTAAATCTAATACACTCAGACATACTATCCATATGTACATAGATTTACTAACTAGTAATGGTTTAATTATTAAAAGTCGTTATCATGATTTAAATGATACTACCTGTATTGTGAATATTTCAGTGTAGAAATAACACATAGTTTAACATGGTTTATCATAAACCATTCAATGGTAAATTAAATCTAATACACTCAGACATACTATCCATATGTACATAGATTTACTAACTAGTAATGGTTTAATTATTAAAAGTCGTTATGATGATTTTAATGATACTACCTGTATTATGAATATCTCAGTGTAGAAATATCACTTATGGTTTAACATGGTTTATCATAAACCATTCAATGGTAAATTAAATCTAATACACTCAGACATACTATCCATATGTACATAGATTTACTAACTGGTAATGGTTTAAATATTAAAAGTCGTTATTATGATTTTAATGATACTACCTGTATTGTGAATATCTCAGTGTAGAAATAACACTTATGATTTAACATGGTTAATCATAAACCATTCAATGGTAAATTAAATCTAATACACTCAGCTGAACATACTATCCATATGTATCTAGATTTACAAACTAGTAATGGTTTATTATAAAAAGTCGTTATTATGATTTTATTCATACTACATGTATTGTGTATGTCAGTGTAGAAATAATACTTATGGTTTAACATGGTTTATCATACACCATGATGACGTCATATTAAATCTAAAACCTTTAAACATACTATCCATATAAATACAGATTTACTAACTAGTAATGTTTTAATTATTAATAGTCGCTACTATGATTTTCATGACACTACATGAATTGTGACAATCTCAGAGTAGAAATAACACTTATGGTTTAGCATGGTTTATCATGAACCATTCAATAGTAAATTAAATGTAATATACTCAGACATACTATCCGTATGTATCTAGATTTACTAACTAGTAATGGTTTAATTATTAAAAGTCGTTATTGTGATATTAATGAATCTATAGAAAGTGCGAATATCTCAGAGTAGAAATAACACATGGTTTAATATGGTTTATGATAAACTATTCAATTGTAAATTAAATCTAATACACTCAGACATACTATCAAGATGTAGATTATCGATGTAAAACAGAACAAGGCACAGTTATGTCGAATGACAGCACTGATGTATTCCATTATAGAAATAATCATTGATTCCTCAATGCAAGGGTGGGTATGGCTTTAGGATTCGATTGTAAAGAAGGTTCCCACCTATACATTCTCTATGGGAGAATCTGATTCTCGGACCATCAAGGTGTAAATTAGGACTTTAAACAGAATAAGGCGTAGTTATGCCAAGTTACAGCACTGCTGTACTCACTTCTAGGAATAATCATCAATTCCTTCATACTGTTGCGGCTGTGGCATCAGAATCCAAATTAAAAGACGGTCCACACTCATACATTCACTACGGGAAAATCTGACTATCTTACCATCAAGATGTTGATTAACGACGTAAAACAGAACAAGGCACAGTTATGTCGAATGACAGCTCTAATGTATTCTCTTCTAAGAATAATCATCGATTCATCCGTGCAAGTGCAGGTATGGCGTCAGGATTCAATTGAAAAGAAGGTTCCTACCCATACATTTTCTATGGGATAATCTTATCATCTGACCATCAAGATGTAGATCATCGATGTAAAACAGAACAAGGCACAGTTATGTCGAATGACAGCACTGATGTATTCAATTAGAGGAATAATCATTGATTCCTCAATGCAAGGGCAGGTATGATTAGATTTTAAAGGTTTTAGATTTCAGGATGAGATTTTAAAGGTTTCCACCCATCCATTCTCAATGGTAAAATCTGATTATCTGACTATTAAGGTTTAAATTAGGACTTTAAACAGAACAAGACGAAGTTATGTCAAATGACAGCACTGATGTATTCACTTCTAGGAATAATCATTGATTCCTTCATGGAAGTGCAGGTATGGCTTCAGGATTCAATGGAACAGAAGGTTCCCTCCCACCCATATACTCTCCATGGGAAAATTTGACTATCTAACCATCAATAAGTAGATTATCAATGTAAAACAGAATAAGGCACTGTTATGTTGAATGACAGCATTGATGTATTCTCTTCGAGGAATAATTATCATTTACTCCATGCAAGTGCGGGTATGGCTAAAGGATTCAATTAAAAAGAAGGTCCCCCCCATACATTCTCTATTGGAAAATCTGACTATCTAACCATCAAGATGTAAATTATCAACATAAAACAGAACAAGGCACAGTTATGTCGAATGACAGCACTGATGTATTCTCTTCTAGAAATAATCATTGATTTCTCAGTACAGGTGTGGATCTGGCTTCAGGATTAAATTGAAAAGAAGGTTCAAACCCATACGTTCTCCGTGGAAGAATCTGATTATCTGACCATTAAGATGTTATCTGACCATTAAGATGTAGATTATCGACGTAAAACAGAACAAGGCACAGTTATGTCGAATAACAGGACTGATGTATTCTGTTCTAGGAATAATCATCGATACAGGTGCGGGTGTGGCTTCAGGATTAAATTGAATAGAACGTTCCAACCCATACATTCTCTATCTGAAAATCTAATTATCTGACCATCAATATTTAGATTATCGACTTAAAACAGAACAAGGCACAGTTATGTCAAATGACACGACTGATGTATTCTCTTCTAGGAATAATCATCGATTCCTACATAAAGGTGCGGGTGTGACATCAGAATCCAGATGAAAATGACGTTCCCACCTATACATTCTCAATGGGAAAATCAGACTATCTGACCATCAAGGTATTAATTAGGGCTTTAAACAGAACAAGGTGTAGTCATGCCAAATGACAGCGCTGCTGTATTTACCTCTAGGAATAATCATCGATTTCTCCATACAGTTGCGGGTGTGGCGTCAGAATCCAATTCAAAAGATGGTTCCCACCCATCCATTCTCTACAGGAAATCTGACAATCTCACCATCATGATGTAGATTATCGACGTAAAACAGAACAAGGCACAGTTATGATGAATGGCAGCTTTGATGTATTCTGTTCTAGGAATAATCATCGATTGATCCGTGCAAGTTCGGGTATGGCTTCAGGATAAAATTGAAAAGAATGTTCCAATCCATACATTCTCTTTGGAAAAATCTGATTATCTGACCATCAATATGTAGATTATCGACGTAAAACAGAACAAGGCGCAGTTATGTCGAATGACAGCACTGATGTATTCTCTTCTAGGAATAATCATTGATTCGTCCATACAGATGCAGGTGTGCCTTCAGGATCCAATCAAAACGAAGGTTCTCACTTACACATTCTCTATGTGAAAATCTGACTATGTGACCAAAAAGGTGTAGATCATCGACGTAAAACAGAACAAGGTACAGTTATGCTGAATGACAGCACTGATGTATTCTCATCTAGGAATAATCATCGATTCTTCCATGCAAGTACGGGTATGGCGTAAGGATTCAATTGAAAAGAAGGTTCCCACACATACATTTTCTATGTGAAAATCTGACTATCGGACCATCAAGATGTAGATTATCGACGTAAAACAGAACAAGGCACAGTTATGTTGAATGACAGCACTGATGTATTCTCTTCTAGGTATAATCATCGATTCCTCCATACAGGTCCGGGTGTGCCTTCAGGATTCAATTGAAAAGAAGGTTCACACCCATACATTCTCTATGGGAAAATCTGACTATCTGACCAAAAAGGTGTAGATTATCGATGTAAAACAGAACAAGGCACAGTTATGTTGAACGACAGCACTGATGTATTCTCTTCAAGGAATAATCATCGATTCCTCCATGCAAATACGGGTATGGCTTAAGGATTCAATTGAAAAGAAGGTTTCTCTATATGAAAATCTGACTATGTGACCATCAAGATGTAGATTATCGACGTAAAACAGAACAAGGCACAGTCATGTCGAATGACAGCACTGATGTATTCTCTTCTAGGTATAATCAACGATTCCTCCATACAGGTGTGGGTGTGGCTTCAGGATTCATTTCAAAAGACGATTCCCACCCATACATTCTAAATGGGAAAATCTAACTATCTGACCGTCAAGATGTAGATTTTTGACGTAAGACAGAACAAGGCACAGTCATGTCGAATGACAGCACTGGTGTATTGTCTTCTAGGAATGATCATCGATTCCTCCATACAGGTGCGGGAGTGCCTTCAGGATTCAATTGAAAAGAAGATTCCCACCCGTGCATTCTCTATAGGAAAATCTGACTATCTGACCAAAAAGGTGTAGATTATCGACATAAAACAGAACTAGGCACAGTTATGTTGAATGACAGCACTGATGTACTCTCTTCTAGGAATAACAAGACTCATCCATACAGGTGCAGGTATTCATTCTGGATCCAATCGAAAAGAACGTTCCCACCCATACATTCTCGGTGTGAAAATCTGACTATCTGAACATCAAGATGTAGATTATCGGCAAAAAAAAAGAACAAGGCACAGTTATGTCGAATGACAGCACTGATGTATTCTCTTCTAGGAAGTATCATCGATTCGTCCACACAGTTGCAGGTGTGCTATTAGGATCCAATTGAAAAGAAGGTTCACACCCATACATTCTCCAAGGGAAAATCTGACTATTAGACGAACAAGGTGTTAAGTATCGGGACAAGGCACAGTTATGTTAAATGACAGCACTGGTGTATTCTCTTCTAGGAATAACAAGATTCATCCATACAGGTGCAGGTATGCATTCAGGATCCAATAGAAAAGAAGGTTCACACCCATACTGGAAGAATCTGACTATCTGACAATCAAGGTGTAACTTAGGACTTCAAACAGAACAAGGCGCAGTTATGTCGAATGACAGCACTGATGTATTCTCTTCTAAGAATAATCATTGATTCGTTCATACAGGTGCAGGTGTGCCTTCAGGATCCAATCAAAAAGAAGGTTCCCACTCTAACATTCTCTATGGGATAATCTGACTCTCTGACCAAAAAGGTGAAGATTATCGACGTAAAACAGAACAAGACACAGTTATGTTGAATGACACCATTTATGTATTCTCTTCTTGGAATAATCATTGATTCGTTCATAATGCCTTCAGCATCCAATCAAAAAGAAGGTTCCCACTCATACATTCTCTATGGGAAAAAGTATTCTCTTCTAGGAATAATCATCGATTCCTCCATGAAAATATGGGTATGGTTTAAGGATTCAATTGAAAAGGTTTCTCTATGTGAAAATCTGACTATCTGACCATCAAGATGTAGATTATCGACGTAGAACAGAACAAGACACAGTTACGTCGAATGACAGCACTGATATATTCTCTTCAAGGTATAATCATCGATTCCTCCATACGTAAAACAGAACAAGGCACAGTTATGTTGAATGACAGCACTGATGTATTCTCTTTATGGAATAATCATTGATTCGTCCATACAGGTGCAGGTGTGCCTTCAGGATCCAATCAAACAGAAGGTTCCCACTTCAGTGCTGTCATTCGACATAACTGTGCCTTGTTCTGTTTTACTACGATAATCTACATCTTGATGGTCAGATAGTCAGATTTTCACATAGAGAAACCTTCTTTTCAATTGAATCCTTAAGCCATACCCGTATTTGCATGGAGGAATCGATGATTATTCCTGGAAGAGAATACATCAGTGCTGTCATTCAACATAACTGTGCCTTGTTCTGTTTACGTCGATAACCTACACCTTTTTGGTCAGATAGTCAAATTTTCCCATAGAGATTGTATGAGTGGGAACCTTCCTTTTGATTGGTTCCTCAAGGCACACCTGCACCTGTATGGACGAATCAATGATTATTCCTAGAAGAGAATACATCAGTGCTGTCATTCAACATAACTGTGCCTTGTTCTGTTTTACGTCGATTATCTACACCTTTTTGGTCAGATAGTCAGATTTTCCCATAGAGAATGTAAGAGTGGGATCCTTCTTTACAATTGAATCCTGAAGCCACTCCTGCACCTTTATGGAGGAATCGACGATAATTCCTAGAAGAGAATACACCAGTGCTGTCATTCGACATGACTGTGCCTTGTTCTGTCTTACGTCAAAAATCTACATCTTGATGGTCCGATAGTTAGATTTTCCCATTTAGAATGTATGGGTGGGAACCATCTTTTCAAATGAATCCTGAAGCCACACCCGCACCTGTATGGAGAAATCGATGATTGTTCCTACAAGAGAATACATCAGCGCTGTCAATCGACATAATTGCGCCTTGTTCTGTTTAAAGTCCTAATTTACACCTTGATTGCCAGATAGTCAGATTTTCCCATAGAGAATGTATGGGTGGGAACCTTCTTTTCAATTGAATCCTGAAGCCACACCCGCACCTGTATGGAGGAATCGTTGATTATACCTAGAAGAGAATACATCAGTGCTGTCATTCGACATGACTGCGCCTTGTTCTGTTCTACGTCGATAATCTAACCCTTTTTGGTCCGATAGTCAGATTCTCCAATAAAGAATGTATGGGTGGCAACCTTCTTTTCAATTGAATCCTGAAGGCACACCCGGACCTGTATGGAGGAATCGATGATTATACCTAAAAGAGAAAACATCAGTGCTGTCATTCGACACAACTGTGTCTTGTTCTGTTTTACTTCGATAATCTACATCTTGATGGTCAGATAGTCAGATTTTCACATAGAGAAACCTTCTTTTCAATTGAATCCTTAAGCCATACCCGTATTTGCATGGAGGAATCGATGATTATTCCTGGAAGAGAATGCATCAGTGCTGTCATTCAACATAACTGTGCCTTGTTCTGTTTTACGTCGATAATCTACACCTTTTTGGTCAGATAGTCAGATTTTCGCATAAAGAATGTATGAGTGGGAACCTTCCTTTTGATTGGATCCTGAAGGCACACCTGCACGTGTATGGACGAATCAATGATTATTCCTAGAAGAGAATACATCAGTGCTGTCATTCAACACAACTGTGTCTTGTTCTGTGTTACGTCGATAATCTACACCTTTTTGGTCAGATAGTCAGATTTTCCCATAGAGAATGCAAGAGTGGGATCCTTCTTTTCAATTGAATCCTGAAGCCACTCCTGCACACAGATGGAAGAATCGATGATAATTCCTAGAAGAGAATACACCAGAGCTGTCATTCGACATGACTGTGCCTTGTTCTGTTTTATGTCAAAAATCTACATCTTGACAGTCAAATAGTCAGATTTTCCCATTCAGAATGTATGGGTGGGAACCGTCTTTTCAAATGAATCCTGTAGCCACACCCGCACCTGTATGGAGGAATCGTTGATTATACCTAGAAGAGAATACATCAGTGCGGTCATTCGACATGACTGTGCCTTGTTCTGTTTTACGTCGATAATCTACACTTTTTTGGTCAGATAGTCAGATTTTCCCATAGAGAATGTATGAGTGGGAACCTTCTATTCAGTTGAATCCTGAAGGCACACCCGGACCTGTATGGAGGAATCGATGATTATACCTAGAAGAGAACATTCTCTATGGGAAAATCTGACTATCAGACCAAAAAGGTGTAGATTATCGACGTAAAACTGAACAAGGCACAGTCGTGTCGAATGACAGCACTGATGTATTCTCTTCTAGGTATAATCAACGATTCCTCCATACAGGGGCAGGTGTGGCTTCAGGATTCATTTAAAAAGACGGTTCCCACCCATACATTCTGAATGGGAAAATCTGACTATCTGACCGTCAAGATGTAGATTTTTGACGTAAGACAGAACAAGGCATAGTCATGTCGAATGGCAGCACTGGTTTATTTTCTTCTCATCAATTCCTCCATACAGGTGCAGGAGTGGCTTCAGGATTCAATTGAAAAGAAGGTTCCCACTAATGCATACTCTATGGGAAAATCTGACTATCTGACCAAAAAGGTGTAGATTATCGACGTAAAACTGAACAAGGCACACTTATGTTGAATGACAGCACTGATGTATTCTCTTCTAGGAATAATCATCGATTCCTCCATGAAAATACGGGTATGGCTTAAGGATTCAATTGAAAAGATGTGAAAATCTGACTATCTGACCATCAAGATGTAGATTATCGACGTAGAACAGAACAAGACACAGTTATGTTGAATGACAGCACTGATGTATTCTCTTCTAGGTATAATCAACGATTCCTCCATACAGGTGCGGGTGTGGTTTCAGGATTCATTTGAAAACACGGTTCCCACCCATACATTCTGAATGGGAAAATCTGACTATCTGACCGTCAAGATGTAGATTTTGACGTAAGACAGAACAAGGCACAGTCATGTCGAATAACAGCACTGGTGTATTCTCTTCCAGGAATTATCATCGATTCCTCCATACAGGTGCAGGAGTGGCTTCAGGATTCAATTGAAAAGAAGATTGCCACCCATGCATACTCTATGGGAAAATCTGACTATCTGACCAAAAAGGTGTAGATTATCGACGTAAAACAGAACAAGGCACAGTTATGTTGAATGATAGCACTGATGTATTCTCTTCTAGGAATAATCATCGATTTCTCCATGAAAATACGGGTATGGCTTAAGGATTCAATTGAAAAGAAGGTTTCTCTATGTGAAAATCTGACTATCTGACCATCAAGATGTAGATTATCGATGTAAAACAGAACAAGACACAGTTATGTCGAATGACAGCACTGATGTTTTCTTTTCTAGGTATAATCATCGATTCCTCCATACAGGTCCGGGTGTGCCTTCAGGATTCAATTGAAAAGAAGGTTCCCACCCATACATTCTTTATTGGAGAATCTGACTATCTGACCAAAAAGGTGTAGATTATCGACGTAGAACAGAACAAGGCGCAGTCATGTCGAATGACAGCACTGATGTATTCTCTTCTAGGTATAATCAACGATTCCTCCATACAGGTGCGGGTGTGGCTTCAGGATTCAATTGAAAAGAAGGTTCCCACCCATACATTCTCTATGGGAAAATCTGACTATCTGACAATCAAGGTGTAAATTAGGACTTTAAACAGAACAAGGCGCAATTATGTCGATTGACAGCACTGATGTAGTCTCTTTTAGGAATAATCATCGATTTCTCCATACAGGTGCGGGTGTGGCTTCAGGATTCATTTGAAAAGACGGTTCCCACCCATACATTCTAAATGGGAAAATCTGACTATCTGACTGTCAAGATGTAAGACAGAACAAGGCACAGTCATGTCGAATGACAACACTGGTGTATTCTCTTCTAGGAATTATCATCGATTCCTCCAAAAAGGTGCAGGAGTGGCTTCAGGATTCAATTGAAATGAAGGTTCCCACCCATGCATTCTCTCTATGGGAAAATCTGACTATCTGACCATCAAGGTGTAAATTAGGACTTTAAACAGAACAACGTGCTATTATGTTGAATGACAGCACTGATGTATTCTCTTCTAGGAATAATCATTGATTTGTCCATACTGGTGGTTCTCTGTGTCCTATCTGCTCTCAGAAAGGCCTGGATCCACTTGGCCACCACGCTACCACATGTTCTCATGGAGGTGATGTAGTGACCCAACATATCCTGTTGCGAGATGTTGTGGCTAACGTTTTTCGTCAGGCTCACATGGGAGTCACAGTAGAGGCGGGCTATGGCCTTATGCATGATAATAGCCGCTCACGCCCAGCAGATGTCCTGGTAACAAGATGGGAAAAGGGTTTGCCTGCAGCTTTGGATATAACAGTGACATCCCCACTTAATCCTGCCATCCTTGATGAGTCTTGTTCAACAGCTGGAGTAGTTGCAGTAGCCGCAGAGTCCCACAAACATGTTGCTAACGACCCTAAGTGCTTCGAGCTGGGGTGGACCTGTGTTCATTGGCTGTAGAAACCTATGGGAATTGGGGGGTGGAGGCCCAAGTAACACTTTCCCACCTAGCCTCTCTACTTGCTGCAAGCCACAGTGTGTAGTAAATCTAGATCTATTTGGATAGTATGTTTGAGAGTATTTGACTTAATCTACCATTGAATGGTTTATGATAAACCATGTTAAACCATAAGTGATTTCTACATTGAGATATTCACATATACACATAGTATCATTACAATCATAATATTAATTAAATCATTACTAGTTAGTAAATCTAGATCTATATGGATTGTAAGTTTGATAGTATTAGATTTAATGCAGCATATTCATTGCTTATGATAAACCATGTTAAACCATAAGTGTTATTTCTACATTGAGATATTCACAATACTTGTATTATCATTAAAATCATTAGTAGTTAGTAAATCTAGATCAATGGAGATAGTATGTTTGAGAATATTAGAATAATCTACCATTGAATGGTTTATGATAAACCATGCTAAACCATGTGTTATTTCTACATTTAGTACAAATAGTATCATTAAAATGATAATAAAGACTTTTAATAATTAAACCATTACTAGTTATTAAATCTAGATATATGTGGATAGTATGTTTAAGAGTTGCAGATTTAATGTAGCATATTCATTACTTATGATAAACCACGTTAAACCATGTGTTATTTCTACATTGAGATATTCACATTAAAATCATAATAACGACTTTTAATAATTAAACCATTACTAGTTAGTAAATCTAGATCTATGTGGATAGTATGTTTAAGAGTTTCAGATTTAATGTAGCATATTCATTACTTATGATAAACCACGTTAAACCATGTGTTATTTCTACATTGAGATATTCACATTAAAATCATAACAATGACTTTTAATAATTAAACAATTACTAGTTAGTAAATTTAGATCTATATGTATATAAGGTTTAAGAGTATTAGATAAATTGTAGCATATTCATGGCTAAAACTCTTAAACATACTATCCATATAGATCTGCTTTACTAACCAGTAATGGAAAGTCATTATTATGATGTTAATGATACTACATTGATTGTGAATATCTCAATGTAGAAATGATACTTATGGTTTAGCAAGGTTTATCATAGACCATGTACATGTTACATTAAATCTAAATGGTTAAAACATAATAGCCATATAAATCTAGATTTACTAACCAGTAATGGTTTAATTATTAAACTCCATTTTTATGATTTTAATGATACTACATGCATTGTGCATATCTCAAAGTAGAAATAACACTTATGGTTTAACATGGTTTATCATAAACCATGAACATGTAGATTAAATCTAAATGTATTCGACACACTATCCATATAAATCTTGATTTACTAACAGGTAATTTGTTTAATTATTCAAAGTCATTTTTATGATTTTTAAATGTATGAAAAATGTTGCTGGAGCAGGTGTTGTCCGCAGGTGTTGTCCTTGGAAATTGACTTCACAAGGATATGAATTTTAATATTATATTATTATACAACAAAAAAGCACCCGATATAAAATAAAATTAATCTGTAGAATAATAATAAACACATGTACATCATAATAACACACTAAATATTAAACAGACTACTGCAAAGTACCTAAGCCTAACTAATGTTTCAGACATAGTCTAGTCAAATGAATAGGGTATGCTTCTCGACAAAATAGCTCTTGCTATGCTACGAGTTAGCACCAGACGAAGTCTACCAAAAAGATCAGCAGTGACATTACTTTTCGGCAGAGAAACACAGATGGCAAGCCGAGTGGTCAGACGGATAAAAGTGGAGTGTGCTTCTCTGCCCCAGATGCCATACGTCTCGACAGCCAGAGGAACACACACCCAACCTAGTTCCTGGCACTTAGGATCATTGGCAATGTGCTTGCGCTTCTCGCTAGCAGCAGCTGCAGCTGCAGCACCTGCAGTCATTCCTGCCTCATTCAGCACAGCAGGGGTGAGTGGTGAGGCTACAGTGACATCCCACGCAGCTGGTCTTCCTCTCTCCCAGTCCGCTCAGCTGGGCGAGTTTGCCTAAGATCCGGTGTTAATCGGCTACCAACGTCCACCTTAACTCCCAGACGAGCACTGTAGCAAAAGTCAACAATTACATCACGCAACCAATTATGGCAGGTCACTATGTCACCACCCCGCCTGCTGGTCACTGCATGATGGCCTAGAGGCTATAGTGCGGTGTCTGGGCATAGTGGGCATAATGAACCCCTGGACAAATCATGGCCAAGCCACCATTTCAAGGCTACCAAGAACTCATTAGTTTCCAAGTGGAGGCCAAGTGCAGAAGATGGTACCACAGACAACCAGGAAGCAGAGTGAGGGGCTGACTCAGACAGAATACGGGCCTTGTTAGCAACCGAAGAAGACACTAACAATGTCTGGAAAAGACAATTATCTAGTTTTGGGGACAAAGATCTCTGTTTGATAGGAGAGGACAGATCAGATTCCACAGAAATGGCATCAGAAGGAAGGACCTAGATGTTAAAAAGATTGATTGCCTGAACAAGATACTGATTATCTCCATCACCAAAGGCAGAGGAACACACAGAAGCAATAAATGCTGCACTAGAATGGTGAGAAAGAGACCGCAAGCCAAAGCCACCATAGCGTAGACTAAGCTGAACCTGCTGCCATGTGGAGTCAGAGGTGTCCGATACAAAGCAATCTTTAAAACACTGTCTGACATCATTATCAAAAAGCTGCGATCAAACTTGGAGGTGTGGCTCTTGCCAGGTGAACTAGCTTACAAAAACTCCCACATACCCGCAACAGAATTAGCGCCACCTGGGGATCAATGGTTGCAACCTCAACAAGTTTAGAAAGCAACTTCACAACATCAAGACGCTTTGAGGCAATGAAATTTGCACAGAAAATGTAATCACCGATGGGGGCTCCTAGAATGACCATGTGAGGCATGTGTGATGGTTTCATTGCAGCTGGAAAGGAATGTGGATCATTTCGGCTAAAGACTTCACACTTGTTTAAGTTGACGAAAATGCCCAAAGATGGACCAAATTCTTCTAGGATTGACACAGCCCGCAATACTGATGCCTTCTTACCAGCCACATCCAAGAACCATGCTTGGAAAAGTAGATCAAGACACTCATCATCTGCATCAATGGCTGATACTACTTTGTGCAAGACCAAAGCAAAAGGACCCAGTGGGTCTCCCTGTTGCACCCCTGCCTCAGAGGATAACTGACCTAAAGAATGCCACAATAATGGGTGTGACCCATAGCACCTACTAGCCCATGGCAGAAGCTCGGGGGAAAAAGTAGCACACTCATCCAGTAGAGCCTGCCGAGACACAAGATTGAAGGCATTCTTCATGTCTATCGTCAGTACTACAAAGTCATCACTATCCCAGTGCTCATTCATCAGATCGCCCTAAACCATGGATGACCTTTTCTGAACCTAGGGTGCAGGACACTCCAAACTGAAGGGGTTGGAAGAAGTCAGATGCCTTCTCCTTTACCAGAACACACAAACACTTTCCAGTGAGCCGTCTTAAAGTCTCCCCTACAGCAATAGGACAGATATCAGGAGGGCACCCTTCCTTCTGTTTGTTCAATGCCGTTAAGCTACTCCCAGCTAAGAATTTAGACATTGACTAGGGAGCTTTACCAGATGCCAAAGGATTGACAATATCCCTCAGAGATGAGCAAATGGATGTTTGTAAGGGGATGCTAACAGCATCCAGAAGTTGTTGAACTCGTAGCCCAGAGGGACCAGCAGCAGTTCCTTTGGGAAAGGATCTAAACATGGAAAGAATGTCAAAATCAGGACTAATCAAGAGGGAATTTGTTGGGATACTAGGTACTGTGGGTAGAGGGCAACAGGGATGTTTGGCTTGCAGCAAATCCCAGGTGTTATTGTTGTCTGGAGCAATCTCTGATGACTGAAGCACTCTGCATGCTTTCCCATACAAACCTACTCTCGCAAGAGAGACAGCTGATTGTATGAGCCTCTGTGCGTCATCTGCACGTGTGTCATGGGTTCTGCTGGGGCTGGAGGCATTGGCCATAGCTGTTACTTGATTCCAAAGTAAGTTCAGCTCATTTTTGGACCTAAGGTCACAAAGATGGTGAACAGAGATTAACTTAGTATGGCGACCCCTATGCCTAGAAGAAGGGAGCAAACATTTTGGAAGCATAAATAACTTCAGCCAGGCTTCCTCAGAATTGTCGGACACAACCAAACTCAGGGTACTTGATAAAACCCGAGCAAAAGCAGGCCTGGATTTTGCTGGGACAAAGCGTAGGGTGGGGCAACGAAGCTGGAAAACTTCCTCGAGAGATGGGAGACCCTGATTGGATGGCATTGGGAGGGATTGCTGCTGGTCCCATTGAGTTAGCTCTACTTCTGCAGCATTGTCTATGAGAAGATGTTCTAGAGTTAGATACCAGCTGGTTACAGAGGGAGCAAATGAATAGATTGTGATCATTTAGCCATGATCTAGGAAACTCCCCTGGAAAGATACCTCCAGCATGAAGCAACATGTGAGAATGCCACATAGTAGGGGAAACTAACTCAACACCCTATCACCATATATTTCTTCTTCACAGAGATACATGTATTTACCCCAGAAACTGCCATTGGGTGAGGAGCAGAGGAGCATGAGGGCATTGGGCGGGGAGCAGAGGAGCATGAGGGCATTGGGCGGGGAGCAGAGGAACATGAGGGCATTGGGCGGGGAGCAGAGGAGCATGAGGGCATTGGGCGGGAAGCAGAGGAGCATGAGGGCAACAAGACCAACAGTTCTGGGGATAATGATGGCTGAGGAGTGGATGGTGGAAGTGAAGACAACAGGGCCTCGTCTAGCTGATTGGCGGAGCATTGCTGACATGGCTGCTGAGAGGCATACTGAGAGAGCTCTTGGGATGAAGGTGAAGAAACTGGAGAACAGAGAGGGTCAGACACACTTGAGGCAACACATGAAGGTAATTCAGAGGGACCAGCGACAGGTGAGGTGGAAAACGGCAAAGAAGGACACGGCTCATCTAAAACAATATTGGGAGCGCTTGCGGCATTGGAGCAAGAATCGTACTTCTGCGGGGCACAGTTTGTGCAGGTACGCTTTGACATACGACCTGAGCTGCAACAAGGTTTAACAGTGCATCTAACGTGAAGGAATTTTCACTAACAGAAGAATCAAGTAGAGGCGAATTTGAAAGTTCCAGCTGTTGCGACAAAGACAGCAGCTGCTGTTGCTGCTGCTGCTGCTGTGAGACAATCCTGCTTGGGGTGGTGCTGTGTTTGAAGAGACATCCTTACTGCTAAGCAGTTTATGCATGCTCGCTTCTCTCTCGCACACACACAAAACGTACACTTAGCGTACTTCCCGTTGCAGCGGCAACAGGGAGCGTTGCATTGAGGACGTTCATGAATGTAGTAGAGAACTTGGACAGACATTCCAATGAATGATACAAGTAGACCACCACAAACCATGTAGAAGTTACATGTAATGTGATTATCTCGAAGTAGAAATAACACTTGGTTTAACATTGTTTTTCATAAACCTTGCACATGCTAGATTAAATATCTAAATGTATTAAACATACTATCTATATAGATCTAAATTTACAAACTAGTAATGGTTTAATTATTAAAAGTCGTTATTATGATTTTAATGATACTACATTTAATGTGAATATCTCAAGGTAGAAATAACACTTATGGTTTAACATGGTTTATCATAAACCATGAACATGCTAGTAAAATCTAAATGTATTTAACATACTATCCATATAGATCTAGATTTCATGTATTGTGAATATCTCAATGTAGAAATAACACTTATGGTTTATCATGGTTCATGATAAACCATGAACATGCTAGATTAAATCTAAATGTTTTAAAGATACTATCCACATAGATCTAGATTTACTAACTAGGAGTGGTTTAATTATTAAAAGTCGCTATTATGAGTTAAATGATACTACATATATTATGCGTATCTCAATGTAGAAACGTTTACCATAGTTTATCATAAAGCTTGAGCATGCTAAATGCTTTAAACATACTATCCATATAGATCTAGATTGACCAACCAGTAATGGTTTAATTATTAAAAGTCGTTATTATGATTTTAATGATACTACATGTATTATGAATATCTCAATGTAGAAATAACGGTTATGGTTTAACATGGTATATCATAAACCATGAACATGCTAGATTAAATCTAAATGTATTAAACATACTATCCATATAGATTTAGATTGAATGAAAAATTTATAAAATGATTAAACCATTTCTAGTTAGCAAAACTAGATGTATATGGATAGTATGTTTAAGAGTTTTAGATTTCATCTGGTTTATGAAAAACCATGTTAAATCATATGTGTTATATCTACTTTAAGATTTTCGCATACATGTAGTATCATTAAAATCACAATAATGAATTTTAATCTTTAAACCATTAATAGTTAATAAATCTAGATCTGTGTGGATTACAGTTTTAGATTTGTATGGATTACAGTTTTAGATTTTATCTAGCATGTTCATGGTTTATGATACACTATGTTAAACTATGAGTGTTATTTCTGCTTTGAAATACTCATATTACATGCAGTATCATTGAAATCATAATGCCTTATAATATTTTAACCATTACTAGTTAATAAATCTAGATCCATATGGATAAAAAGCTTAAGAGTTTTAGATTTAATCTAGCATGTTCATGGTTTATGATAATCCATGTAAACCCTAAGTGTTACTTCTACTTTGAGATATTCATATTACATGTAGTATCATTTAAATAATTTTTATAATGAAACCATTTCAAGTTAGTAAATCAAGATCTATATGGATAGTATGTTTAAGAGTTTTAGATTTCATCTAGAATGTTCATGGTTTATGATAATCCATGTAAACCGTAAGTGTTACTTCTACTTTGAGATATTCATATTACATCTAGTATCATTTAAATAATAACAACGAATTTTAATAATGAAACCATTTCAAGTTAGTAAATCAAGATCTATATGGATAGTATGTTTAAGAGTTTTAGATTTCATCTAGAATGTTCATGGTTCATGATAATCCATGTAAACCGTAAGTGTTACTTCTACTTTGAGATATTCATATTACATGCAGTATCATTAAAATCATCATAACGAATTTTGATGTATAATGATAAATATTTACTACAATGATGTAAATACAATAAACTATTTCATAAATACATAAAGTGATGATACAATTATAGCATATAAATACAATATTCAGCTCTATGGTCGTGGAGCTAATAGTAGTTAGTAAATTTAGATCTATATGGATAGTATGTTAAGATTTATTTAATCTAGCATGTTCATGGTTTATGATAATCCTATTTCTACTTTGAGATATTCACATTATATGTAGTATCATTAAAATCATAATAATGGCTTTTAATAATTAAACCTATACTAGTTAGTAATTCAGGATACATATGTATAGTATGTTTAACAATTTTAATCTAGCATGTTCATCTTTTACGATAAACCATGTTAATCCATTAGTGTTATTTCTACTGTGTGATTTTCACATTTCATGTAGTTATCATTTTAATCATAATTTAAACCATTCCTAGCTAATAAATCTAGATCCATATGGATAGTATGTCTAATACATTTAGATTTATGTTCATGGGTGATGATAATACATGTTAAACCATAAGTGTTGTTTCTACTTTGAGATATTCGAAATTACATGTAGTATCACTAAAATCTTTTAATAATTAAACCATTACTTGCTAGATCTATGTAATAGTTTTAGATTTAATCTAGCATGTTCATGGTTTACGATAAACCATGTTAAACCATAAGTGTTGTTTCTACTTTGAGATATTCACATTATATGTAGTATCATACAATACCGACCTTTAATAATTAAACGCTTATTAAATCTAGATCTATATGTATAGTATGTTTAAGAGTTTTAGAGTTATTTAATCTAGCATGTTCAACTTTTATGATAAACCAAGTTAATCCATAAGTGTTATTTCTACTTTGAGATACTCACACATTTCATGCATGTAGTATCATTAAAATCGTAATAACAACTTTTAATAATTAAACCATTCATAGCAAATAAATCTAGATCCATATGGATAGCATGTTTAATACATTTAGATTTAATCTGGCATGTTCATGGCTTATGATAAAACATGTTTTAAAGCATAAGTGTTATTTCTACTGTGAGATATTAACATTACATGTAGTATCACTTATATTATAATGACGACTTTTAATAATTAAACCATTACTTGTTAATAAATCTAGATCTATATGGATAGTATGTATTAGTTTTAGATTTAATCTAGCATAAACCGGTTATGATAAACCATGTTAAACCATAAGTGTTATTTCTACTTTGAGATATTCACATTGCATGTAGTAACAAGGTAAAAACTTACAAAGTACACTGTTGTGAAATATCTGTACATACAATACACAAAAGCTTAGTACAGCAAGTACAAAAGCAAAAGTAGGCTTGGTTTTGCACGTTGGTCGGGGTACGAGGCGAAACGAGGATGTTGACAAAATTTTATACGAGCGTTCAATGCGGGCCATGCAGGGGCGGATACAGGAAATCTGGAAGGGGGGGGGGGGGGTCCGACATGAAAATCAATAGGGGGAAGGGTGCGGGAGAGGGATGTGCTTCGGCCCCCCTCCCGCGCGAAGCGCGGAAGCTTTTGGGGGGGTTCGTTCTTAGTGACACAGACTATCTATCAACACTTTGAAGCCTTAAGACTAAAAAATGGCGGATGTTGTTAATTGCATTCGTTAATAGTATTGACACTTAATTTTTTCATCATCGGGCCCGCGGGTCTAGTCTGAGGGCCTGGGGGCCCCCCCCCCCCCCCCCCCCCCCCCCCCGTATCCGCCACTGCCATGTAAGCTTAATGTTAAAATATTCCTTGCAAAGCTGTATCTCCGTAACGGACAGCCTCGTCCCCAGGCCATCAATTTAGGTTTACCTATTGCCACTATGTTAGTGCGCATGCGCAGGCCATTCCTGAAAAACACGTAATCGTATACTTAGCATGTAAACCTTTCCGTAAGCTAACTCATATCCGGCCTGCCTCGCTAAGGTTTGTTTATGAATAAAATTAAAAACATCGCACACGTGACGAATTCATACACGCTACACTGTACCCGTGTTTTGTCTCGTACACATTATGTCGCACTTTTTTCATGGGAATCTTTGGCAATCTTGCAAACAGGCTCAGCAAGGTTGCCGATGTCCCAGTGGCTTTTGAGGATGGTTTGCCCAGGTTCATTTGCATATACCATGCAAAAACAAACTTATGTCAGGAGAGTATTTTAGAACAACAGCCAAGGCTACTTACGAAAAGAACAAATACCCCAATCTCATTGCCTCTTGTAGTAATTCACAAGTCCAGGTCACAAATAAGAGAACTAAGGATTCAAGTGGTCCTGGGGCATCTCCTCAGACTAGGCAGCAGTGATGCCGCGGCCAGCTTTTAACAATCCGGTCACGTTCACGGCTGGCCGTTTGGATATAAACGGTCACGTTCACGGTCAAAGATGGACCGTATGATTTCAATACGGTCACGTACACGGCTGGCCGTCAGCCGTCAAAATTTTACTAATACGGTCACGGACGGTCATTATTTATGCTATAGAAGTTTGGTATGCGCATATCAATAGAAATGGTTCATGAACGATATGCATGGGGGCATAGCAGAACAAGTGTGAAAGAACAGATAAGGCGTTATTGCATCTGAGAAAGAGAACAGATTCAATCCTAGCTGGATCCATCCTCCATCTTCACAATGAGTTTCAACTGGGAGAAAACTCGCTCGCACATGGAATCCACGTGATAACACAGAGCATAATCATGGCAAGTCTCGTCCCCAGACCCACATTCGGCAGCAACGGATGCCCATATTACGAATGCATATCAGGCTGGGGACGAGAATATGTCTGCGCTGCAGACTTCACCGCGCTATCAGGTGGCTTATCCTCAACGGTTCTTGGAAAGACATTTGCCACGCAGGGAAAAAATCCACTGCACGTGACGCTGGTGATGCATGATGTGTAACAGCTTAATGGACCGTCAAAAGTTCTGACGGCCACGGATAACCAGCAAATAAAATTGACGGCCAATTATTTTTCACGGTTTAATCACGTGATCGGTAAGCTTCCCGGTGACGGTCACGGTCGGCCGTCAAAAACCGTCAAATGAATACGGTCACGGACGGTCTGTGCTGGCCGCGGCATCACTGCTAGGTAGACCAGGGGCTAAACAAATCGACTTCCCGTATTAAACCTGTAGGAAACCAAGCGAACACATCTCGACCGTTGTACAAATGAAACAGTGCTTCCTCCTGTTTCGCACACACAGAAGAGAATATAGGCCAACGTTTCATGAGGCAATAGGTACCAGGCATTTTTATAACACGATAATCCATATCACCATTATGGTTAAAGCATACAAATGTATTTTATGTATGTATTTTATCATATTTTGCAACATAAACACTTGATGTGGGTCCTATGTAGGATTGGCTTCGTGGGCGTGGTTTTCGATCGAGCGTTTCAAAACGGTAACGAAGCGTTGCCTTTACTCGCCAGCTCGCATATAATCCATCACAAAAATGACAGATATGCACATATAACGTGAGCTTCGCTAAACAGTGCCATTAACGGTTTACGTGGAGTGACAAGTCGGTACCAAAATTCCTCCATTTAATTTTCGTTAATCTCCTCCGTCGTCTTCCGTTCATCACGTATAATTATTAACTCGCGACAGGAACGTCGTAAGAAGACGAGATTAGCTTTTAAAAGTTGCATTTGATTTCCAAACGTGCCCTTTAATACAAATAAGACCTACAGTTGTAAGCTGGTGATGAAATGCCGTGAAATGACGCGAGCAGTTGCAATTCATTATCGGTGAAAATTCTCGGTTGCTTAGCAGTATGCAATATGACGTCACATAAGCGTCTTAATTTACTGTTGCCAGGCTACCACAAATGATTAACTTATTTAATATGCTTCACAAAATCTGAGACATTGAAACCGAGGGATCTACGTGATTTAGAATCCCCGAGGGCCCTGGGCTGTAGCGTCCCGAGCGGTAGCGAGGGCGCTACCTTAGGCCCGAGGGGATTCTAAATCACGTGGATCCCGAAGGTGACAGTGTCTAACCAATTTAGACAATAGCAACGCGTACGTAGCAACCAATTAATTATCACTCAACGCAGCAATTAGATACGTACATAGCAACCGTTTGAATGTATACAAAAAGAAATGGAAATCCTTGGTGCCGATTTTTTGGACTGGTTATGCGATGGTTCCGATGTGAATGACGCTTTTAAATTGGATGAAGTTGCCGATTTAAATTAAACTTGCCGTCAGATTTGCCTACCACAAGTGGGCAGCACACCGGAAATAAGCGAATGTTTGCAGCACCAAAGACCGACACAGAAGTACAAAAAATAATTGCAGATGGTGTTTCAGTAAAAACTCAGGCTGATACAAAATACTGCATTAGAATTTGGAACGAATGGGTAGAAAACAGAGTTGACGAGCAGTTGGTTATGGAACAAACGGGGCATCGCAGTATCGACGGTATTCGCTCCTATAAAAGAACCGCTGATTTTCAGCGTGAGAATATTTTCAGATATTTTGAATTGCAATGCATCAAAACGAGTGGGTACCGTGTCCATGCCTTTGCCGATGGTATCAAAACATCCAAATGCAATGAAGAACGTCGTACCTGGAACATATAACTTCCACTCTTGTACGTGCAAACGTAACTTTTAATATACAGTATGGACCAACATGTACTAGTAATGCTCAGAGTATCAATGAGCACTGAGCTAACACTTCAATATATCATGTACGCAACTCATGTTATTTAATATTTTTTTAAAAAGGAGTATTCAAAAAAAAAGTGCCAGCGGGAGGGATTCTAAGTGCCAGTGGGGGGGGGGGGGGGGGGGGGGGGGGATTCTAAGTGCCAGAGGGGGGATTCTAAGTGCCCAGGGCACTTAGAATCCCCCCACTGGCACTTAGAGTCCTCTCGAGGTTTCTACCGCGTTTAGATACCTGCAATTGACCAATCAGATTGCGCGAATCACTTCCGCTATTGTCTAATTATTAAAAACGTATGCGTATGAAATAAGATTCTCATCACAAACATGGTTTCATTCACACAAAGTAAAGCATATATATGTACATGTATGATGCGCTCTACACTGGATCAAAATTTACCGAATATCACAATTAGTTCAAAATGACGCTAAATGTTTTGATGAAATGCAAAGTAGGGTCATTTTCACATTGCATTGAACACTTTTCCTTTCTAGTTGGTGCCCATTCCACATAAGTGCGGTTCCTCTTTCAGTCGGGAGTTTAGATGTCCAGCCAATGCAATCTTCAGTACTGCTATCATGTCCAATCCACAATCCGTTTGCATGTCTAAATATACATCATTAATGTATGGTGTAAGTGCATGAATAATGCAAATGAGAACTTACAAAAGAACATTTTCTTGAAGGAGAAGTCTAGAAATGCCCTTTATAAAATTCATATTGGTATCAAGGGTCAGATGTAAACTTGTAGTATTATGTAAAATGACAGTTCCCTGCAAGAAACATGAATACAACATCTTTTTTTTAAACTGCAATAGGTTCAAAATTGAGATGTACAGATTCTCAAATGCAAAATATTTAATCCATAAGTATACCTTATTTGCAAATGATGCAAGTAAGCAATTTCTAATATGTGATACCTACACAGTATGTATTGTTAGTTGATTCATGGAATTCTTTGATGCATGTTGACACTTCAATTGCTTATAATTTAAAAACAACTAAATCAGTGCAATGTCACCCGCTTTCCGAACATTTCTCATTTGTAATGCCATTAATATTCCCCATTCATTGTTAAAAAGATTACATTTACTGTTTATGGGGCAGTGCATGTATGTAGGCCACCACTGGCAGTCATTAGGATCAAGATCACTTTGGTGGAATAGTTAATGTAAATGACAAGTATAAAATAATGGATGGTATTAGAGTATGGTTACTCTTAATGTGATATACAAAAGCAGGATAATTAAAGATTAAAAATATTAGGTACCACTGTGACAACCTACCCCATGCCCGGGTTGGTTGTCACACTAACACCTGTAGGCCTACTATTGTTTTTTATACTGTTTACATACATGTATCAGTTCCAAAACATCTCGATACATGTATATAACAATTACATGTTTTATTATTATTATTATGATATTTTTCACAAGTTACAAGATAAATGAACAAAACAAACAACATGATACTTATCCTAACACTCACTCACTCACACAATATACTATACAAAAAACTCTTCCTCCTGACTGCCCATCTTCATTGTTCCCAACACGGAAGCTGCATTGCCACGTTGGACGGCAACTGAGAGTCTCTGAGCTCAGTATGCAAAGGAGTTGGCTTCTCCAGACACCTGCCTCAACCGATGTCCCAAACCTTTCAGGAACTCCATTGTCTTTGGTCCAAAAACTCCACTTGTTTCTATTGCCACTGGAGTGAAAAAGTAGCAAGAGTCAAGGTGTTTATACTTCTGCATTTTCTTTTCTTCTGCCTGTTGAGCAACTGCTCCAACGTGCTTTGCAGCAATTGTGGAGTAAGAAGGTGCAAACGTATCCGGACACGTTGCGTCCCACACCAGAAGTTGGCCACACTTCCAAGGGACAATTGAGACACCATCAGGTCGCTTCCCATCTGAACGATACAGGCCTGAAGGCTCCAGACGTGATGGAACATGTGCTGCAACCAAAGCTCTGTAGATGATGTCATTGACAGCTGAATGGCGGTGGTGGCGACCTGCACTCTTTCTGCAACTTAAGCCATGTGTGGCAAACTGAGACACCTCTGCCCCACAGTGTTGACAGGTATGACTTTGACATAGAGGTAGTCCCAGACGGAGACCCATAGATATTCTCATAGTAGCATCATCCATACGTAGTCCCAGTGATGTAACCGGCAGGGCATTTAACCATGCACCAGACTCCTTACAGGATGCTGCTAGGAAACGAGCCCGGCGCATTGGATCAGATGAGTCTGTAAATAGTGTATCTGCAATAGAAGATACTCTGAGTGAGTCCCATGTTTTCTGATGATGGGCAGCAGCATCAGTGGGGGGTTGTTCTTGGCACCCTTGGGACCATGCAGCAAGAGCCTCATCCACATAGCTGAGCTGAGGTGGTTGCATATTTGCTGGTAGAATTAGGTGAGCAAGTCCGGAGGAGGCAGCAGCTGAAGCCAAGAAGGCAGAAGGTGCAAGCTGCACAGCGCTCCGAATGCCAAGCCCACCATGACACACAGGCAAAGTGGATTGTATCCAAGAAGGGTCACTTTCAGCCAGTTGGATATTAAATGAGCTACAGACCGTTGCTCTGAGTTCATCATCATATATCTTTAAACTGGATGAGAGAAAGCAAGGTGATGTTCTGAGAAGGTACAGCAGTTTAGGGATGGCCAAAGAGTGACGCAATAGGAGATAGGCATCATGACTGGATAAGTAATGGAGTCTCTCACGAAGGCACTTCAGCATGGTAGTCTTGGCATCAATGGCAACTGTGATGGAACCAATATCTCCAATTGGTGAACCACACGTATCCCAGATAAAGCAGACTGTACAGTGGCAACGAGATCAGGGTTGATACTTATAACTTCAGATTTCTGAGGATTGAGGTCGAGACCAACAATTCCAGCTTCTTTCTTGATCACCTCAATATCATGAAGAACATCTGACAGAGCCCCTCCCAGAGTGCCATCATCTAGATAAAAGATGCACAATTCAGACTTCATCAGGGAGCACACATGATGTATTGTGAGACAGAAGAGGAGTGGCCCAAAAGGATCCCCTTGCTGGACCCCCTCTGATGACTGTATGATTTTGTCACTCCAAAACAAAGAGGAGGGGGAAGAATACACAGAATGAACAAAAGGATAAATACTGGGAGCCAAGCGTTGCACTGCCTCGAGCATTTTATCCCTGCGAATAGAATTGAAAGCATTTGTGAAGTCCAACTTCAGTAATACTTTGTTGGATCCAATGTTTCTGAGGTAAAATCTTGCAGCATGCACTGCTGCTTCAGCTCCCTTGCTAACTCCATAACCAAGTTGGCGTGGAGATAACAACGTGGCCATTTCAACCATCACTTTTCCACTGGCCACCTTTGCTGCAAGACGACGGAGAGTACAGCCAACTGCTATTGGTCTGATCCCTCCTCCTTTCTTTTCTAATGCAATCAGAGAAGCACCAAAGAAAAATGGCCGGATTGAAAGTGGTGTTTGGCCAGAGAGGATCAAACTGATAGTGGAACGTAATGCTTCCACTAGGGCTGTGCCACCTGAATGGGCAGATGGGCTGATCATGTCTTTAAGATGTTGTGGCCTTAGACCATCAGGCCCTCCAGCAGAGCCACAAGGGAAGGACTGGATGGCTCTGATTATCTCATCAGAAGTAACAGGCACATAAGATGATGGGTCACTTGCCAGAGTTGGAATCACAGCTTCGGGGTGTAAACGTGGATGTTTCTGTTGTAATTCAGCAAAGGTAGTGGCATTCTCTGGGGCAACTTTGTCATCAGATATAGCTAGTCTTATAGCACCCTTGAAATCTCCATCTTCAATTTTAGCTGACACACGAGTTGCCATGTATTCCAAAGGATCTTTGTGTTTCTTTACAACAGGCTTTTGTCTTGGGGGCAGCAGAGGGTCTAATTCGTTCCTTATCTGATTGCTAACCATTTTGGAGAGGGAACGACGGCAGCCACCTCTGGATGGAACTGAAAGGCAACGCGTACTGAAAAGGAATAAACGATGCCACGAAGAGGAATCGCAGCTGTTTGGTATGGTATTGAGTATCGAAGCTAATTTGGTAGCAAACTGTTCCCTACAAGCGCGTGGTATGCGCCTCAGTATCTTAACAGGAGGTCTCGGAGGAAGGAAATTGTGACAAGTGGACGGGGCCGCAACTTGATAATGAGAACTTGCCGCCGCTGATGTTACATGTGAATCTGGCGTGGCCGGCATTGAAAAAGGGACTGATGATGGTGGATTTGAAAATGTTTGCGATGGCGGTGCCGACAGCTGCAAAGTTGAATGGGGCAGCTGCGATTGCTGTAGCAAAGCATCTTGTGAACTTAAATGCTGCGGGAGTGCAGAAAATGATATGGATTGCGAAGTCGTTGTTGTTAATGACAAAGACACAGATGGCAGCACAACTGCGTTACAGCACAAACTATTTTTAAAAGGCTGGCAGCTGGTGCATCGTCGACCAGATATAACACATTTGCAACGTATGCACTTAGCGTTTTGACCGTTGCAGGGACAACAAGGCTTTGAACTAACCTTTTGCGGTAAACTGCGGTTGTCTGACATATCCGCAAAAGTGTTTTTGTATCCCAGCTAAACACACCGCAACGACACAATTGTGGCATTTGCAAATATCTTAGATCATCTCAGTGAAAAGCTGCTTTTTGTCTCTTCGCACAATTTCCTGAATATCCTTTCCTCTTTCTCATGTCTATGTGGTAGTTTCCTCAGAACTTCCTTTTCCTCTGGCTCTTGTCCTTGTCTGTGTGGTAGTTTCCTGTGTTCTCAAATTTCCTCTTCCTCTTGTCTGTGCACATGTTAATTTCCTGAGTTCCATTTCTTCTTCCTCTTGTCTGTGTGGTAGTTTCCTGAGTTCCTTTTCATTTCCCTCTTGTCTGTGTGGTAGATACCTGAGTTCCATTTCCTCTTCCTCTTGATAGCTCTAAACTTTCGTATTCTATCTGTGGTTAGTTTCTGATCCTTCTTCATTGAGGCCTTCCCTATTTATTTGCTATAGATGCCATTACATGAGAATCTGACCAAATTGATGATATCCTTATTCTGTTGCTTGCAGCTTTTTGGTGTGGTGTTACTTTTGAAAAAGGTCGCACATATTCAGTGGATATGTGCTGGGAAGCATAGCTGGTAGCTCTATGAATAATCTTGGCACGACATGCCATGATTTGTTCCAAATTCATGCGTGACATGTTTTCGCATGTGTTTCACTTTTTCTAGAGCACTGTTGAATATGCTTATGTCATTAAATGGGACAGTGTCCAGCAAAATCGGCTTGTGAGGTTATAATTTTATCACTATAAAAATTGCATATTACAGTAAACAGCACATCTTTGCAATGGTACAACCTTTTCCTTTAAAAGTACGTACACTTGTTCTCACATCATCTCTCTATGTGGAAATCGATTTTGGTGCTCTAATCATTTTCTATGCCGCGAGTAAAAAGATCGCTAACCCAACGGGTTAGAATTCAACATTTCTCCATGTACGAGTGTGGAAAACGCATCAAATTTGTAGCTATAAGTATTGATTTGTTCTGTTCGGTAATTTCTGTATCATCCGTTAAGGAGATACAGTTGAATAAACTACGAGCACGTTTTTCCGCTTGATTCGCGCCAATGATTTTGGCAAATCGCGTCTCGCTCAATGTATGGGAGGCGGTGATTGTATCTTTGGCGCGAATCAAGTGGGAAAACATGCATGTAGTTTGCTCAACTGTATCTCTGTAACGGATGATACAGGAATTAACGAACAGGGCAAATCAATAGCTACAGGATGCCTCTATGTACAACCCAAATTTGACGCGTTTTCAACATTCGTACATGCCGAGATGTGAAATTCTAATCTGTTGGATTAGCGATATTTGCACTGACAGCATAGAAAATAATTAGAGCTCCAAAATGGAAAAGAACAGAGAAATGATGTGCGAACATGTGCACGAAATATGAAAGGAAAAGGTTTTACCATTGCGAAGATGTGTGGGTCGGTCAATTTTTATAGTGATAAAATTATAATCCCACAAGCCCGATTTTGCTGGACACTGTCCCAAATTGTAGGTATATCACTCTTCTAACTTGTACAGGTTGAAGAGTTTCTAAAACGCGTCCCCCCGAGAAGTTATAAAGCGGCACGCCCCTTAGCATATTAGCGTGCATGCCTCGTCGGGGAATCACTGTTTAGAAACTCTTCATCCTGTACAAGTTAGAAGAGTGATATGCCTGCAATTTCATAAACATGTTCAACAGTGCTTTAGAAAAAGTGAAACACATGAGAAAACATGTCACGCATGAATTTGGAATAAATCATGGCATGTCATGCCTACCATAGGGAGAGCAGACTGGACCAAGAGGCACAGTAAGCCAGGAATGCATGAAAGTTCATTAACTAGGCCAGGTCTTGCAGTAAGAACAGAATGCTCAGAAACTGTGGTACATAAGAATTAGACCCACTGCTTACACCAATGGACACTTCTGGATAAGTAACAGATTCATTTGTCGGGGAGACTGAAAGTGCCATTGGACGGTCTGTGTCACCCCAGTCTCATCTATCAGTACGTCCTAGTTGTAGTGAACCATTACTAAATGCAAGTTATCAAAAATGTATTATACAGACATTTGGTCGAATCCAGATGCTCATGCTAGGCTGGTTACTTGTGTTTTATGTATTGACAATGAAGGATAATGCTTCAAAAATGCATTGAACCACTCAGCACCGGCTGATTTTTTCTGTAACCATGTCTTGTATATTAAATATAGATGGTAAGAAAGCTTTCGTACTTCTTTCTGTGAAAGGCTATAGATATACTCAAATGTACTGAACAAGCTCTTCGTCTAGTAAAGGTGTAAAAAGATTTTTTTAATACCCAATTTCCCTTGAGGGCCAGGGACCGGGCTCAATTATAATACATTGTTGCAGTATCGACGAAAAAAGCAAAGTTTGATAGTTAATTCCGAAGTCTCTAGCTGTACCTTGGACAGATTTGTTGTCATACCTAACTAGGCGAACAGCATGCAGCATCACATCTGGCTTCACACAGCCTCTTTGTGTCTGGAAGTTTCTCGGCATTATAGACATGTAATATTTATTTGGCACTTGGTTGATTTTGACAACTAACCCCATGCCCTATTGTGAAAAACATTCCCGTCATGACGTGTGGTACATATAATAATATATGTTGCTCAAATGGAATAGGCTAACCCATTGTAATGCACGTACAAGCAAGCCCATGAGTTGCTCGTTATATGTAGACTAGTGTTTTATCATTCTTTGGTTGCAACATCTGTTAACAGTAGTTACTATTGAAAAACACATAATTGTGCGGTGCAGTACAAAGCAAAAAATACTCAGTGGCACATGAAATGGTTTAGGATTTAAGCACAGCATATTACTACCTACATTTCATAAATATATCTTATATTTTTATCACTGTTTTTACAAAGATATGAAATTTGTGACAACCAATCGTGTGACAACCACCCTCGGTCTCCCCTACTTTCTTCGTTTTTTTTTATTTATTAGTAATTTCTCAGCAATACAAAAAAAATTCAGGCTGCACAATACCCAGTCCCCAGACTACTAAAGGTATATGTTGGAGTCTAGCTTGCTAGCTACTGCAGATGTAAATTATACAAATGATGTATTAT
This sequence comes from Spongilla lacustris, assembly GCA_949361645.1. Lineage (NCBI taxonomy): Eukaryota > Metazoa > Porifera > Demospongiae > Spongillida > Spongillidae > Spongilla > Spongilla lacustris. The sequence goes on from OX442435.1 coordinate 4,036,164, forward strand.
ATGCAGAACTATGAAGACTGCTCAACAACACAGTTCATGTACATGTAACATACATGTACATGTATTTAGCAACCGGTAGGTGTCAAATTAACAAATACTGGTACAAGGAAACTCTACTGACATACAACAATAGCTCCAAGAAATAAAAGGCCTTTGTTAACACAACATGCACAAACTAAATGGAGCTAACACAGGTTGCAAACACTAATATTAGCTTTAAAAATGTACCATTGAGCTGATGATAGGGATGTGTTTGTTCTCAGTGAATCCTCTAGTATGAATAAAAGGCATATAATATCCACCATAACCTCTCATCTTAGCAGTGTCCTGGCACAGTTTATGTGATGGATGATTAGTGCCATTTGAAGTCATATTGATTATAGCTCCATCAGTCCATTCACTGGCTGGAAACATCAATGCCTGCAGACAAATAATGCAACATAATGCAACCAGCACGCAAACCAGAATTAAATGCTTGGGTGAAGAATAAGAATGTGTTTATTATATGCACTTGGTGCATAATTGAAAGAGAACTTTATCGACAGGCAACTAAACATCAAATCTAGATTTTAACACAACATGGACTTTAGGTGTTACAGTTTAATTCTGTTGTTCCTGAGTGGCATGTCATGGGCACATAACATTACATTTCACAGTGCAGGAAATGTACACAGCAGATCATGTATATCCACTTGGTAAAATGATAAAATATTCTGTGCAATAGTTTTCATCAAGCTGTACAGGGACATGAAAACTTAATTCATCACAGTTTAGACAAGGTATATCTGTCTGAAGAATGAACCAAAGCATTTTCACCTAACTAATATGGAAGTGGCCGACTGCTAACACCATTGGGGTGGGGGGGGGGGGGGGGGGTGCTATGGTTGTGAAACGAAAAAGGGCTCTAGAGAGAAAGAAGGAAGAAGGCCCCGTCAAAATGATAGACTATATTAAGTCTTGACATAACATACATAACTTGGGAGCATTGTTAACCTTTAATCAGCGTGAAACTATCCTGAATTCAGGATCGGTAACATCCTGAATTCAGGATGGTGAGTTCTGCCGTTTATAATAACCATTGCAGTGAAAATTAAAATCATTAAAACATAAAAGCTGTTTGTTTCAACAATGGTGCACACATTCTATAGCATGGAATAATTTTTATCATTTAGACAGCTGCCCAAACTTCAAGGATGCATAAGCACGTTCGTTGCTCCCGCGTACATAAATTAAATGATTAGCAATTTATAGTTCGTGATGCTTACAAAGAGGATTGAACATATCAATTTTACTCCTTTTCACTACTTATTGGTGGTAGCACCTCCAGACTCTTGGTAGAGGTTGTATTTTTATCAAACTTGTACACAAAATAATAGAAAAGTGTAATTTATTATCACTGTCCAAGCATCACCCCTTCTTTTTATGTCCCAACAGTACTGGTGACAGCATTTCTACCAATGCCAGGCATTTCTGCATCACTCTCAACGACAGAAATGCTTTTTTTTTTTTTTTTTTTTTGCAGAGGCTAACCATCGTACCACCCGCTCTGACTAGCTTTACTTAGTCCGCCTTGAGTTAATTCGATGCTCATACCTCCTGTGCCCCATATTGTTTAATTTGCTTATATGGCTCTCCTTACAGATCTTAGTAACCGTTTCTATCTTGAAAGTAAGCCTCCTGCTCTTTCCTCAACCTTATACCTGACTTTGATGGTAACCGCGGCATTATTTGCGAACGAAAAAGTAAACTAAGCCTAAACATTGTTTTTTCTAAAAGAAATAAAGATATGAATGACTAAAATGGATAGCGCTGTTTAGATCAAAGCCTACAGAAGCTAAATATATTTTTTTTAAATCATCAATACCATTCGAATTTATGTCGATACGAGCGGCGTAAAGTCATCCTTAATTCAGGATTTCCATCCTGAATTAAGGATGAAAATAGATTAAAGGTTTTTAAAGATTGTTACTACATATACCACTGTATTGCGTCACGACTCACGGTATTCTTATTTGGTTTCATGATACATGTCAAAAGATACATATACCAATGACAAAAATGTATTAATGTGATATCCATGCACAAAACTATAGTAACACTCATGCAGCTTGTCAATACATGCAACATCAAATTTTCATGTTTAAGGTACTTTGAGATGTTGATGTACAATGGATGTTTTAATAGTGGAGGCTAACACTTATGTCATACTAAAACTGGTTGAGGTTGGAAAGCTTGGAATGTGTTATTATATCAATGCATGTGTTGGTGGTACCTGAAGATATCTACACTAAGAAATGTAACATGTAGTTAGAAACATACACTAAACACATACCCCAAGTTGCCGACAATGTGACAAATCAAACTTGCAGTCAGTTGTACATAACAGAGAACCAGCAGAGCTACAATGGGAAATATAAATAACACGTCCAAAAATAACAACATTCTTACAAGTTTCCTTGTATACTCCAGCAACTAGCACCTTTCATGTTTGCCCCATCACATTCCTCACCAGGATCTACATCACCATTTCCACACTAACAACAGTAAATGAGGAAGCATGTTGTTATTGCAAGCTCAAATCTGGATATTCACACATTTGTTTTTGATATACGATGTGATAGGATAACATTTTCAGGTATTGCTTTATTTGAAATGAATTTAGAATAATATAATCTTTGTAACTACCAAGGCTGCTAATTCAATATGCCCAAAAACATAATTGAATTTTAGTTACAATTACAAAACACTAGTTAAGGTATGATACATAATTATACGTGTTGTTGGACATCAATCGAGAGTAATGCAAAGTTACAAAACATCATATATCTGCATCATACGAAGACGTTTTGGTTAAAAATAATAATAGATCACAAAAGGTGTGGCCACTTACATATCCATTCAAATTGTGGTTTCCTTTAACAAGAACTGAACGTTTGTGTTCAATTTCAACACTACGTTTTTTAATATTCACCTGACATCCATTCTTAGGTAGAAAAGGATTCATTTAGCACTTTATTATACACAGATGTCACTAGCTTACCTGAACCGCAAGCCATTTCAATCCTACACATACATATAAAATATTTGTGCTTTCAACAAATGCTAATGTGCCATTCTGTACACAGTTGGAAATATTTTTTTCAGATTCAAATATCATAGCCTGTAGGAAAATAAAAATAATAACAACTTTGAAATGTTTCATGTTGGATACTGTTGCTCAAGGTAACATGTTAATAATGTCAAATGATATCTATTTAATCCTAATTCATTCACTAGTAGGCATGCATACCTGTAGCTTGTAATAATTTGACATCATGGAGCAACTAATTTCGGCACTGAATCTCAAAAAATTGTAGGACTGTGAGAAACTTATTTCAGGGAAAATAAACAAGGTACCAAATTAAGTCCTAAAAGTTATGTTATTTTATTTTTACTTGAAAACATTGAAGCTCTACACATTTGTAAATCTTTACTTCAAGTATAGCAGATACAAAAGCTCTACATGGACCACTGTAATTTGATTGCCACTGTTGCAGACTTTGGAAAATTGTATGGAACTCTAAAATTGATGCCCTCATAACCATGCAACTGATAGATAAGTGCTATACATGTAGTCTATTGATGTTCGAAATCAATGTCATGTGTGAAGTCCAGGTGATGCAAAAAGAACGGTAGGTGTGAGTTTCATATAGACTCCTTTGGTCTACTGAATGTACATGTATATGCAGACATATTGAGATAATACAGCTCTTGATTTTGCACATGGGTACTGAGTAGCAATTTTGTTTCCATCATATATGTATGTGTGGATTTATGGCACCATTTGTGTAAAAGGAAGCCAACAAGTGAGATTACACGCTTTATGGAAATTACAGACCTATGTTTAGTGCATATATGTAAATGTACGTATTAGTATGTGTGCATGAATTCTGTAATCAGTTAATCGTTCATTTTGAGGGTGCTCACAATTCCTACACCAATATTAGTTGAATGAAATATTTATATTTTGTTCATATATTGTCCATTATAGAAAGAAAAATGTTATTAGTGGATGCTCTCACTACAAGATCTTCCAATAACTTACTTCCACAGTTCCCAAATGACCTTTCATGCCGTGATTTCCTTTGTCTCCTGTAGGTCCTTGCTTGCCAGGTAAACCTGATCGACCAGCAATTCCAGTGGGTCCTTGAGTACCTTCAACACCTTTATATCCTTGTGGCCCTGGTAATCCTTCACGACCAAATGTGCCTTGGTCTCCATGGATTCCAAGATTGCCTGCTTCTCCTTTCTGCCCTTTTGTTCCATTATATCCTTTCTCTCCATTAGCACCTTGAGGCCCTTGTGATCCCTGTATTCCAATTTGCCCAATTGCTCCAATAACACCAACAGGACCAACTGGCCCAGTTGCACCCTTATCTCCATCCTCTCCAATGTCCCCAGGGCTTCCTTGAGTTCCACTTGCACCACTAAACCCTGTTGGTCCACGTTCACCTTGAATTCCATTTATGCCTTTCATCCCTTTGTCTCCATTTGCTCCATCTGGTCCCACTGACCCTTTCATTCCACCATCTCCAACACTCCCTGGCAGCCCAGCACGACCTTGTTCACCTTTTTGTCCGGCATTTCCCTTGTTCCCTTTAACACCTTGGTTTCCCATCGCACCTTTAAAGCCGGATGTGCCATTCATTCCTTGAGTACCATAGTCTCCCATGTAACCTTTGACACCCTTTGTACCATTCAGTCCACTTGGTCCTATCGATGAATAAATTATCATGAGTAATACATTTAATAACAGTTCCAGACCTGCAGTGCCATTTACTCCCTTCAATCCTGGTAGACCAGCATCTCCTTTGTCACCTTGTAAACCCATCAAACCTAAATAGTAATGCAAGTATTCATATCATTTTACTATTTTCACAAGTGTTACCTTCATTCCCTTTATATCCCTTTATTCCTTGAAACCCAATTAGTCCTGGCATTCCTGTCTTCCCAATGGGCCCCTTTCTTCCAAGACTTCCAGTATTGCCTGGTGGGCCAGGTGGCCCTACCTCTCCTTCAACCACTAGATTATTGAGACATAAATAAATTTCAAGATTCCATTACTTGCAATTACCTTCATCAGATCCTGGAAACCCATTTTCACCCATTGATCCATTGTCTCCAAATGTGCCCTGACATAAAAATTATATTGTTTATTACATCCTGATGATGAAATGGGAGCCTTAAATTGCCTCACATGAAACTAATAGTTGTGTGCATACATCCTATTGATAGTGAGTCCAAATTGATGGCTCACTATTTGCTTGCAAAGGTTTGCTTAGTTACACATGTACACACATATAAACTCAGTTACAGCTCCCTCCTTACGGAAACGTCAGCAATAACAAATAGGACTATTTCATCATTTACCGCATATCAACTTACCAGCATTCCAAAATCTACAAACTTTCAATACATTATCTTGCGTTTATGTATTATCAATATGATTTCAACTTTAAAAAGACAATGTTTAGGTGGCATCAAATTCTAAAGAATTTTACTAATATCATTCAAATTGATCTGAAGTGGCTGCCAAAATTATGCAAAACTGATCAAACAACTTCAATGTACAACAGTATGAGTTATCAATCATGAGCCAAAAACGACTATTGCATGCAGACTTGTCACACTGATATGATATTTTACATTTCTAGGATTAGACTCACATTTGGTCCAGGTTGGCCTACTATGCCACTCAAGCCTTGTTTTCCCATTATCCCTGGTGGTCCCATTGGTCCTTGAATTCCTTGCGGCCCAAGATAACCTTTCATTCCTGGTGGCCCTTGCAGACCTGCACTACCATTCGAGCCATTTACACCACCTGAAGAGAGAGCAGTATAAGCACATAACGATTATCATTCAGTTCGTATGACTACCACAAGAAAGACATATAGATCAACCCACAATAATCCTTGATACACATTATAGAAGGTTTAACATGTATGGGAGTTGCGTTAATATATATTTTACTTCCAGCATGACAAAAAGCACTGCACAGCTTTCTAGTGCTCAAGAATACACAATATACATGTACTAGTATGGCATTACTATCCTGTTGTAAATGTAATCATGTTGGAATGCAAACTATTAGTTGGAACAGAACGCATGACGATGCGACAGGTAGTGGCTCAGATGATATACATCCTAATTGGTTTATCAAAAACATCAACCAAGCTGTTGCACATTATACAACACATAAATGATATCATAAAGAACTCTGCAATACTCCAAGGAGTGAATGTACGGGTTAGCAAGTCAGCTACCATTATGTTAAACAGTGGGAATCGGGTTTTAGATCAGACCTCACGGTCTCTTACGGGGCTACGATCTCGATGACATTGCTGATGATAGCATCACATGATTTTTTGCAATGGTTTTTATACTATCCTTAGCCACACAGCATGTACCCTTTCAATTCATGCTTACTAAATTATTTATAAATGCAGCGTGCTTTATTTGCTCCAAAAGATAGATGTATAAATTCTATCGGCATGTGGACACTGCACTGAAGCCTTAAAGTGCAGGAGGAAGTGGAGCTTGAGGCATAGAGGTTTCCCTATGCCTGATTTTAAATACATGTACCTCGTAAATTAAAAAATATTGCTACCTAGATGTATATTTCAAGAAAATACATCCAAGTCCTGACTTCTAAGCTACTGTTTTGCAAGCCCAAATCTATGTAATATACCAAACTGGATAGCATAAGTTCAATCGCTTTTAGTTTGCAAACACATTAGCATGATCCTATAACATTTCTATGTACTATTATAATTCAGATTACATCAACAATTGATCATTGATCAGAAAAGGTGTGTATAATTCAACTTACTATAGCCTGAAGGACCAGGGGGTCCAATTGGTCCTTGTAGTCCCCTCTTTCCTCTAAGACCAATTTCTCCAGGAATTCCATTCATCCCTGGTACACCATCTTTTCCAGGTATGCCAGGTATGCCAGATTTGCCTTTCCTGCCAATACCTCCATCAATGCCATTAATGCCATTAGCTCCAGGCAGCCCCATACTTCCGGGAAGACCATTTCTTCCTGGTGTACCAACGCTACCATTCAGGCCCTAATTAGTAAGAGGATTTGTTTGTTTTAATTTTCTATTATTATAAATGCTGCACTGGTATGTATTTGTTGAGTTGAAATTGTAGATTTTGATGTTTTTGCACTCATTTGTGCAATGTATTTAGTTGTAATTATGTTATATTATACAAAATATGCACATTGGACAAAGAATCTTAAAATTTATATGTACGTCTACATTTTTCAGGCCAGTTTCCCAAATTGATTAGGTCTATTTTATGTAACACTTGTTAGGGATCATTGCATAATGCTATCTAATAAGTGACCACTAGAAGTGCAGAACTTTATATGCCCATCTGGATTTTGTTTTGTATACAATTGGTATACTGCTGCCTGCAGTTGAGCACACATAGGTAGTAGGTATATGCATGTTTGGTTTGTGTTAGTAAATTTTTTGGTTTTGTTAATAGTCTTGCAGGCAGTCTTACTGTTACTTATGATGTATTACTCAAATGCCAAGTGACTGATAGTCAGCTTGCATGCTTTAAAATAATACTCTTCTACACTGCTGGATGCCACAAATTCTCCTTATAAATTTAGCCACTAATTGTCAATTGTTTTTTAATACGAGTAGACCATTTTTAAACAACTTGGCTGTTGATTACGCTAAACTGGCTGGTTAAATGGCAAGGTTTATGAAGTAGGATTAGTGTATGACAAACTAAATAACCACACTCCGTTTGATACAAATATATACTTATATTTGAATTGCTCTAGCTATTCAATCTCCCACATTTCACATCCTAGGTTGTAGATATAGGGCTCATTTTTGCCTTCAAAAAATTGTGCTATATGAAAAATGCATACTGAGCACCAGACATTTGTATATAAGAGTACATATCATGCCAATTTCGATGGGCATCAGAATGTACATGTACGTGTAGTAAAGAATTTTATCTAATGATGTCAAAATAATTCAGATGTGGCATTTAGATATCATGCTGTTTGTTATAGATTTAAAAATATTACTTGAAGACAATTTTTGTATCCACAATGCTTAATCTCCAGATGTCCTAGATGTAGGATTCTATTGTAATTAACTTACACAAGTCTGTGGGTATCATTAAAACAGTGTATATAATAATATGAATGATAATAAAACATGGAACAAAACAAAACAATACATATATATAAAATAATTATAATATGGGACAGTATCCGCAAAAACTTCCTATGTTTTATAAAATAATAGAATAATTGTGTTGTAACATTTGAATCGCTATATCGTCCGAACAGTAAAGGCTATTGACTTCCTATTTTCATGACTTCATACTACACCATTGCTCTATGGTAAATACATTTTAGTGTCTTGCACTTGCTCTGTGCCAGCAGTGCAACGTTCGATACCCCACCTGGTTCAAACCCAACACAACTTTCTGTAGGAGTAATCAAATCGCTTCAAATTCGGTTTGTAGGTAGAGAGGTCCTATACCTATCGATTTGTTCTGTTTGTTAATTTTTATGCCATCCATTGCGAAGATACAGTTGAACAAAGAACATCCACTTTTCCCGCTCGATTCGCGCCAATGATTTTGGCGAATCACGTCCCGCTCAATGTATGGGGAGGCGGTGGTTATATCATTGGCACGAATCAAGCGGGGAAAAAGTGCATTTAGTTTTTTCAACTTTATCTATGGATGGCATAAAAATTAACGAACAGAACAAATCGATAGGTATAGAACCTCTCTACCTACATACCGAATTTGAAGCGATTTGATTACTCCTACAGAAAGGTATATTGGGTTTGAACCAGATGGGGTATCGAATGTTGCAATGCTGGTCCGGAGCAAGTGCAAGACACTAAAATGTGTTTTACCATAGAGCAATGGTGTAGTATGAAGTGCTGAAAATAGGAAATCAATAGCCTTTACCTTTCGGAAGATATAGAGCAAATGTTACAATACGATTATTTTATGTTATAAAACATAGGAAGTTTTCGCGGATACTGTCCCATATATAGAATAATTATAATATATAGAATTACAGACCTACATAACATGATTATAATTGCTAATAAGATACCTACCACCTATATAGATTATTGTTATCATAATTATTAAATGTTCTCCGAGAAACCTTCAGCAGCCGGCATCAGGGATATCAACATTATGGCTCTGGCATTTATACATATGAAATATGAATATGTGAAGGGCTAACTATATACATGTATATGGAAGTCTTATTAGTTTGACAGGAAAAGAATTCTATAATTATATGCTGGGTCTGATAAGAACACATGGAACACTGCTATGGTCAGTGTACAATATTGCTGGTGATACCAACTGATAATAAAATAAGACACTATTCTAGAATCACATCTAATATAGCAGCATGGCTGGTTTAGCAAACCAAAACACAAGGCTAGAATTGACATTAACTGGTGAAGAACATGTCCATATTATCAAGTCTCATGATCATAATATTCCACATACTAAAGGTTAAATAATGAAAACATTGTTATAAAGAGCCCAATCATCATGCAGTCGATGTGCAAGTCTTATAATCAGCTCCTACAATGTTAGTATTACACTATGTAAAAACTACCGGTTACCTTATCTCCCTGGATTCCAACACGACCTGGTGCTCCAGGAACACCAGGCTGTCCTGGTTCTCCAGTCAGACCTGGAAGGCCAATATCTCCTCTTGGACCAATTGGACCAAAGCCACCAGGTGGACCTATATTGCCTTGTGTGCCTGAAAGTAAATATGAATCACTAATATACAAAGCTAAAAAAAAGAGCAATCAAGTATAATCACATTTAGAAGTTTAATACCTTGGACTCCTGGATCTCCTTTTGATCCCGATTTCCCTCTCCCACCTTTGTTTCCTGGTTCACCAGTTTGTCCTACATCCCCTTGAACACCAACATTTCCTGCATACCCTGCATTCCCTGTATCCCCCTGAAAATTTACACATTTACAACTATTTATTTCATATGTGCATCAGTACCATCACGCCTTGTGAACCCTGTAAATACAACTCAATTAATTACAGGGATTATAAATATATAACATACATTAGATCCCTTCAGTCCTGCTGGACCCATTAATCCACGTGGACCTGGTAGACCCTGTGAACCATAGTAAATAACTACACGTGCAATTAGTATGGTACTGTACCTGTTTTCCATGATAACCTGTTGGCCCTATTGAACCTTGAGGGCCAGGAGGTCCTATCATGCCTCTTATTCCCTTTATACCAACCAGTACATGTTAAAATGCTGTTCAGTACAAGACTATTTAAATACCTGTAAACCTCTGGGACCAGGCAAGCCTTGTAAGCCCTACATCAGATTATGAGGTATATACAATTGTGTGTATTACACTATAATTATTACTACCTCTTTTCCTTGCACTCCTTTCAGTCCCATGTCTCCTATGTCACCATCCTCACCATTTGGTCCAATTGGTCCCTGATTGAGTATCATTGATCAATTCATATGATTTATTAATTCCAAAGATTATTGGACAACCCTTATTACACACATGCGAAACTGATGGCTTTGCCAATCTACCACTAGTTCTTTAAAGGCAAAGAACAAAGGACATATTACAACAGTGTTTGAAAAGCACACAATATGATTGGTAAACAAAATGCTCTTTGGCGGCATAAAGGATTTGAAGGCAATGATGGAGTAAAAGGAAAGGGAACACGGGATCAACAATAATAGCACTTTTGTAGCACGTAGATTTTACATTGCTAGATATACATGTAGGATTATGTGTTTAGTATCATTGTTAATCCCTTGGTCCCTTTATTTTTACACCACCATTGCCTTCAAATCCTATATAGCACCAACGTTATCAAAGAGATTGTTTTTATTTAGTTTTCTCCATTTTTTTTTAATTGACAGGGACAACCCTTATAGTAAGGTATGTGGCCACATACATTGAACCAATTGTTCTAAATGAAATTTGCATGCCAAGCTTTTCTAAATTATATACATAATGATACATATATCCACACTGCAATGCTTATAATACATGTACATGTATAGCTCTCAATATGTTTCATAGTCTATTCGTATATCTGGTACCAATACATATTCTGCTCCTAACTTCTACAGCTATTGGTTTAATTAAACTGTTCCTATATAAAGTTGTGCTGATCCGAGAAAATGGTGACAACCATGGAGAAAAATGACCTAAAATATCCGACTTCTGGTATGAGACTTAAATGAGGTTCATTGGTTTTTTTAAATAAAATAATTTTATGATATCGCCCAAATCCTATATATAAGAGCTATTTTATAAAACTGCAAAAGGGATTCTAAGTGCCACAAGCACTTTAGAGTTCCATATATAGGCACTAAGAATGCCTGTTGTAAGATACTAAACCTTCACTCTGTATTGTACTTATGGAACAATGAGAGCATATATAAAATAGAACTTGTACAATGTGCAATGCTATAGCTAGACACTAAAACCTTTGTGATTTAGAATCTCTCAAGCCCATACTGCATGTACGCTCAGGACACTACATGCAGCCCAGTCTTCAGACTACAGCCCAGTCTTCAGACTACAGCCCAGCCTTCTACATCACACACATCCCTTTATTTGATCATCAAAACTATATTGAATGCATAACCAAGGGACGGACTTGGGACATTGGTCATACCATTACTGAAAAAACTATCTTTTGAATCGCAACGCATAATTTTATGGCAAGTATATATTTCTCAAACTGATTATACATACATATAATTGGTACATGTAATAAACAGCAACAAGGTACATTAAATGTAATGCAGAAGCAACAAATCACTTACATCAGGACCTAGTCCTCCTTTTGGTCCCACAACGCCAATAGGTCCAGCATCACCAGTAAGGCCCTGAAAAAAATTACAAATCCTTTGTGTTACAACTTTTACAATGCAGGGTATAAAGTTGTTCTATCTGAATGGTAAATAATGGTAATGAAATATGAAAGATGTCAAGAGCTCTGTAGTCCAATTTTAGCAATTTTTTGTCTTAACAATCTCAAGCTTCTTGAGAGGTTTAAAATCTTTCATTTCCTGGCACAACTCATTTCAATGACCATTTGCACATGTAGATAATGATGAGTACTGCACAAATTGCTTAAAATCCACAGAGCACAACAAAATTAATAAGGAGAGGCTCACCAACACAAGAAGTTGAATGCCTTTAGTCGATAAACCATGGTTTACCAATCATGAATTTCATTGAATAACCAGCGTCCTTCCTTTTTGGCAAGAATTGCCCCCCCCTCTCTCTCTCTCTATCCCTTCCTCTCTCTTCCTCCCTCCCTCCCTCCCTCCCTCTCTCTCTCTCTCTCTCTTACATCAATGTGGAGTTAGGCTATCAAATTACAAGGAATTTGTTGAACTAAACTGGTTGCTGGACTCTGAACACAAAATAACAACAAATGAAAGGGGAACACGTGTATAAATCAGTAGTTATCATGAGTATACATGTTCATGTACATAGCTTACACTGATTATGAGTCTGGCCAGTGCACACATTAAATAAAAACATTCAATTATTATTTTTATGTTTATTAGATTTTAGATGCAAATACCTTACCTTTTTCCCTACCAATCCAGGGTCACCTAGATCCCCACGTATACCCTGAGGAAAACATAGGTATAAGCATAGTTATCTTTGGCTAAAATTTATGATCACTTGCCTCAGTTCCAATGTTACCAGCTTTTCCTTTTTCACCCTTTTGTCCATCACTGCCGTTCATAGCAAAAGCACCCTACAAAAATAGGACAGACTAGGTATATAAACAATACAAAGAACTACTCAAACATGCTCATGTCTATGCTACAATGTTCCCCCAAACACTCTGTTCAAAGTGTTCAATTTGGGTTCTAATTTGGTATATGTACATGTATATGTGCTATAGATAGTTTATTGCCATCTGCAGTTAGTTAAAGTGTCCTCGATGCATGCCAAAAATTAAGGTACCTGGTATCACTCCATGTATGGGAGGAGGCAACTACTTTATTGTGTAAATTGAGCAAGTAAATTTGCATATACCTCCATGACAAATAAATGAATGCTCTAAATAAACCAATAGCTGAAAGACTCTATTCTTTACACGGTAGCATATCTTGTCAGGGAAGCCAGTTATAGCTGGAACCCAGAGGTCATCTGAAGAGCCACATGTTGACGAGTCACGTCAGGGTGATAACGAGAGGTGCCTGCATGCATATGCGTGCATAGGCATGCATAAGCACAACATGTGATTGTGGCACAGGACCAGAACAGTTTAGAACCGGTTTACCATAGATCCCCTATAAAAAAAACCCTTTGAGTGTTCGTGTAAGAGATGAGTTGAGTTGCGTTGTACTAGTCGGTTGAGTTGTTGTGGTCGTTGTACTATTTGGCTGGCATGTACTGCTGTAGTGCGGTGCATACTCTATAGTGTGATCATACACAGCTCGGTGATTCTGTGCATCGGTACGCTAGCGCGGTGAACAGTCATCTACAATATCGGACATTGCATGGTAAGTGTTGCAGAGAACATGTACCAAACGAATATATCAGGTTTTACTTTCCTAAGCAGAAAATCTGTAGTATGACTATATACTGTGCGCACTACATTACCTGCTGGTACCACACCACACAAAAAATCAAAACGCTAATATTTAATGGCACATGGACATCAGATAGTTGCCTTAACATATATCCTATCTACTCCTATTATCAACAGTAAGCAGTCTACGAATGTAGCTGGAATTTTTTCTATATACATAATCAGAGTAGCTGCAGTGATATTTGTGTAAACTGTCACTTACTCCATAAAGGTGTGAAAGACATAAGCATCAGATTTGTACTATTATAAATAATGAGGCAAATCAACTGCGAGACAATCCATAGTAGAGCACCACAACTTTTGCCACGACCCTCTCAAATCCTTTTCATTTTTCAGCAATCTAATAGGGCTCATTGAGATTAGTTATTATGCACAGTTTCACTTTCGGATACACTTCGGTTAATTGACAATATTTTGTCAACTTTGTAAGCGCCATGAAATTTTGTGATCACTATGACTGTTTTGCAAAGCTACAGTAATGTGTCCATAAGGTTTTGATTGAAACTGTTACTAACACTAGAATGCACTCACCTCATGGGTGTACACTTATGTATGTGTTGTGTGAAAACCTTAATATTTTGACTAGTTGTTATACACTTCTCAAATTATCTCAAAACACCCCTATTCATTTCTCTATTTCAATTTAACCCCATGACAAGATAGGTTATAAAGTAGTTAATGCATTAAATTAATTTAGGGTATCCGTTCCGCTAGTAAGTTATAAATTGATTTGTGTCAAAAACATTTTGTTTCTTTGAGCTGCCACTTGACCACAAAGTTTACACAGACGTAACGATGCTATTAAAACAGACGTAACTACGATAGAAGGGCGTAGCCCAAGTTGCAAAAGAACGGGAAGGTCACGTTGCACTCTGCGCTAAGCTTCGTACGCTTGCTAATTAGTACGCATGAGTGTCCCGATACAACAATAGTAGCGCTCTAAGCATGTTTATCCGCAGACTCAAGATATTCCCGTCATTCCAGCTTCAACTCTTGTTGACCCCCACTGCTACAGGCTTAGTGATACTGTATCGCTCGAGGCTTCAAGAGCCCTTCAAGTTAGACTGAGTAGTTAGTATTTTTTTAAATTTCTTTTTTTTTTTTTGCTTAAGCACTACACATATGGTGTGCACATGTATATGAGTAGATAAATATAGCACGTACAGTTTTGCTATGCTTTATAGAGCGCTAGTATTGTTGTATCGGGATCGAAGTGTCATGCGTGCTAGAAGTGCATATTAGCAAGCGTACGAAGCTTAGCGCAGAGTGCAACGTGACCTTCCCGTTCTTTTGCAACTTGGGCTACGCCCTTCTATCGTAGTTACGTCTACGTCTGTGTAAACTTTGTGGTCAAGCGGCAGCTCAAAGAAACATAATGTTTTTGACACAAATCAATTTATAACTTACTAGCGGAACGGATACCCTAAATTCATTTAATGCATTAACTACTTTATAACCTATCTTGTCATGGGGTTAAATTGAAATAGAGAAATGAATAGGGGTGTTTTGAGATAATTTGAGAAGTGTAAAACAACTAGTCAAATTATTAAGGTTTTCACACAACACATACATAAGTGTACACCCATGAGGTGAGTGCATTCTAGTGTTAGTAACAGTTTCAATCAAAATCTTATGGACACATTACTGTAGCTTTGCAAAACAGTCATAGTGATCACAAAATTTCATGGCGCTTACAAAGTTGACAAAATATTGTCAATTAACCGAAGTGTATCCGAAAGTGAAACTGTGCATAACAACTAATCTCAATGAGCCCTATTAGATTGCTGAAAAATGAAAAGGATTTGAGAGGGTCGTGGCAAAAGTTGTGGTGCTCTACTATGGATTGTCTCCTCCTAAATACTAGTACATCAGGACTCATGCAATTCAAAGTGTATTTAACCTTAATTCCCCAGGTCCTAGTCTTACACGAAGAACCAATATTTGAAAATTCATTATAAATAGAAATGCAGGTTTTTGGCATCCATTTCTCTACTGTCGTTTGATGCATCTATCGTACTAAATTTACCAATTGTCAATCCATTTTAAAATTACACCCTTGGTTACTTGATGCAAATAAACAGATACGTTTATTAAAAATGCATCATGTAGAGAATTAAATTGTTACAGAAAAGGTACGACAAGTATGACTTTTTTTGAAGCATGATGTGTATGCTACTTTATACATTCTATGGCAGTGTTTTTACTCTAACTGGTTTTGCAATTTTTACTGTGCATTTTCAATATTTTGTCCATTCACGTGGCTATTCCCGCAACATGCATCTGACAAATACCTATTGTTCATACGCTTGTGGAGCTAGCAATTTCCAAATCTACTTTTATATGCTTAGTGCAAAAGACCTGTCTTAACTACCCCCTTCTTTTTAACATGTTGCTCTGATCTTCCCAACATTACGTTTTGGTACTTAAAGATGCTTTGCGATTTACTGCAAATACGGCTTTTAGCAGTGCAGTATTGACTTTGTTTGACAACCTTTGAAGAATTGCAAGGAAGTAGCATTAATAACCATTTCTACAGTACAATGAGATTTTGTTTTGTTCTTTGTTCTTATGAGTTAGTTAATTTATTTTTAATTTGCATCCTACCCGCCGGACGCTAATCCTATACGTAGGACAAAGGGTTAACGTTCATCTATGATGATATAGTTAGATAGTACCCTCCATAACTCTCTTTTGACTATAGAAATATAATTCAAAGGCGAATATCATGTTCTACACATGTAGGCACCTATAACTAAAACCGAGTACATGACATGATAATGCTCACTTTTTGACCTTTAGCTCCTATAGGCCCCTGACTTCCATTCAGACCTGTTGCACCTGGATACCCCTGTCAATGTATGATTTAATATGCAAATAAATATAAATATGGACAGACAGAGAGGTAGTTTGCAAACTACAGTAGTCACTTATATGATCAAATGGTTCAATAAACCCTAATAAATAAATAAAAGTAATTAGCACTTACCGGCAGTCCAGATCTGCCTTCAACACCCTTGTCTCCTCTAGAACCATTATTCCCAATAAACCCCTGGCAGATAAAATGCAATGATACATGAACAGCTTTCCAAATTATTCCTTACCTTTTCTCCAGTATCTCCCATGTATCCTTTGTCCCCAGTATCACCTTGGGGACCAATGCTACCCTTCACCACAAAGTGCTCAATAATGTAACAATACTATCATAAGTGTGTGACATACTTGTTCTCCAGGTTGTCCTTGAACACCATCTCCACCAGGTGGGCCGGGAGGACCAGTAAGTCCCTATAATGAAAGTACATGCACATATGTTTTTATCCCTTAATCTGAAACACAAACACAACACACACAATTTACACGTTTCTCTAGGGTTAAACTCATTTATTATGACCAATATATATGAAACTAACACTGTGATGTGGTTATGTTCCTACTATTGCAGTCATACATCCTGTATCCAAAGACCTCTAATTATAAAACTAAAAAAAGGCCTCGACAAAAATTTATACAATCCATATCAAAATACGAGACATTAGCAGCAAACATGACCCCTTTTCAACATTTAAAAATACTTAAAGTAATAAATGCCTTGACAAAAATTTCAACAATCCATATCAAAATACGAGACATTAGCAGCAAACATGACCCCTTTTCAACATAAAAAAATGCTTCAACTTTGTATGGTCCAAACAATAAAAGATCACATCTTTCTATTTGCATCACATCATGCCACTCCATCTGAGTTAATTGTGGTATCTTGTATTGGCTCACTGCCAATTCTACGAGGTCTGATGCCCCAGGGGTTCAAAACCCACACATCTGAGTCAAATTATGAAAACACATATAGTGGAGCAGGAGTATTAGTCTTGTGTGAAAACAAAGCATCTTCCACACCAAATGCCTGGGAATCCATTGAAAAATTTGAAATGTCTAAGCAAGATGATACTGGAGTAGGCCCAAATTAGAGTAACACATAGATAGCTGATAAATCGATAACTTAACCTCAAGCCATCCCTACTCAAGACTGTTGCCAGGTACAAGTGTATGTCACATGCATTGTGAGTGTGAATGTCCAGATCAAAGAACCATAGGGGCTGACCAGCAAGAAAGGAAAACACATTCAAAGCTGCCGGCATTCCAGCAGGAAGCAGATGTTATATGACTGCCCTTTGTGACTGGAGGATAGCAACAGCATTAAGGCCACATTAATGATGTACTGTATATGGAGGCTGAAAGGATCTGCGGCTAACTTTTATACTGAGGTGTCAAAAGCTTGAGGGAAGTGAAGGAAAATGAGACACAGACTCTCTAGACACTAGTACTTGAGTGAAGTGAAGGAAATGAGACACAGACTCTCTAAACACTAGTACTTGAGTGAAGTGAAGGAAATGAGACACAGACTCTCTAGACACTAGTACTTGCATGGCTCTGACGGCATTCTAGCATCAGGTTTGGCATGCAGGTTCTACCAAAGTGAATGTTAATCTTAAACTGGGGTGAAAACTTACAACTTCATGTTATCTTGCATATGATGTAACATAATCATTAAACACAACTCTCAGACGAAAGCCCACAAAGACAGTCATTAGAGATGGGATTCTAGGATGACCAATATACTTTGAGCCTAGACCTGTATTCAGTAGATTCATTATTTATGCACCATTTTATGCATATGATCTTCTAAGCTGGTCTTGTGTGCTTGTTTCCTTGTCAGCCTCAAATGCTGCATTGTGGATTCAGTCCCTCGCTCTAAGAACTTATGCTTCTGCTATGAGGTATGTATGTTTGTGCTTTATCTAAATTATCTTGATCCACAGGGTACACATGTAAATGTGGAAGGAAGCCGCTTCACTGAGCCCATATTTGTTAGTAGGCTCTAGATAACCTGATAACTTAGTATATGACTGAGATTGTTGTCCTACCCCTACATTATAATGATGCAAGGTTGACCCAACTTGTAGTTGAGTCATATGGAGTGTGCTTCTTCCACTTTGAAACATTTCTGGCCATCCAGCTTAAAAATCCCAAGTCACTCTCAAAATCTATGCAAGGGCCAGGCCCCTCTCATCTTGTTAGAGCAGGTCACAGCCTCTTGTAATAGTGTGTACCCAGGTTTTCTGTAGTGACACATACACTGTACCATGCTGGACTGCAACAGAGAACCTTTGCATCACACAAATTTATATTTCTTAATATTAGGTACATCTTACAAAGTAGTAGGCACATTTATGAAACATATGTATTTCATGAACATAAATTTAACTAAATGGGTTTATGTAGCTGTAGCAGTTATAACATCTAACTCACCATTTTACCCATTTCACCATGTGTGCCTTGATGACCTTGAGCACCAATTCTTCCCTATTCCAAATACAAATAAATAAACTCTTAGACACAGATGTTAGCAGCACAATCAGGATGCACTGCCAATATTTTGTCCATTCTCGATACCTTTATGCCAGGATGACCTCTTTCACCAGGGATACCATCTGCACCATCATTACCAGCAAGTCCTTGAAGACCCTAAATATTATTGCTTAACTTTCAGACAGCAATACTACAATGCAATGGAGTGGTTACCATTTTCCCACGACGACCAGGCTTTCCCGGAACACCACGAGGACCAGGTGGACCCTTGGTATTCAGGTGTCTGTAACTCTACTGGTGCTATTGTGTCATAATTTACTTACAGTCATTCCACTGAGTCCATTATCTCCTGGTGGTCCAGAATCTCCTAAACTACCATTTATACCCTAACAAGATAATTAGAAGTTATGATAATGCTGTCAAGTCAATATGTGCCATCTGTCAAACGCTTATGCACAATCACCGTGCAAACAAACTGATACAAGCAACAACAGTGATCAAGAGGAACGAAATACACATGAAATCATGATGAATAGCAAATACTGCAACATTTGAGGTAGCTAATGTTGCATTGATACCTCAACCACCAATAAAAATGGGGTGTTTAACAACTGCACAATTTATTTTCCTCCTTGTCCTTATCTCAATACATGTGCACCTAGTGATGTATTGTAGGTTACATGTAGGTGGCATTTATCATTGTATAAAGCATAACTCGGCTATATAGTGTACATGTGTATTTTGGGCACGTCACTTGAAAGCTTTGCATATTAATGTCTGGGACAGTGGAAAGGAAGTATAATGCAATGTGACGGTCAAATTAACCTTTAATTTCCCGTCATCCTACATGTAGGATTAGCGTCCTACGCATAGGACGCAAATTAAAATTAATTTTTAGCAAACTCATATTATCAAAAAATTAACCAAAATCTCACTGCACTGTAGAAATGGTTATTATTTCAGGAAATATTTTTACTTTCTTGCAATTCTTCAAAGATTGTCAAATACAATCAATACTGCTTTGCTAAAAGATGTATTTGCGGTAAATTGCAAAGCAACTTAAAGTACCAAAAAGTAATGTTGGGAAGGTCAGAGCAACATTATAAAAAAAGGGGGTAGTAGGTCAGGTCTTAAGCACTAAGCATATAAAAAAGTACATTGTAGATCTGGAAATTGCTAGCTCCACAAGCTTATGAACGATAGGTATTTGTCAGACGCATGTTGCGGGAATAGCCAAGTGAATTGGCAAATTATTGAAAACGTACAGTGCGTTTTTGGTAAAAATGACAAAATCAATTAGAGTAAAAACACTGCCGTAGAATGTATAAAGTAGCCCACACATCATGCTTTAAACAACATTTTTAAAAAGTGATATTTATCGTACTTTTTTCTGTGACAATTAAATTCTCTACATAATGCATTTTTAAGAACCGTATCTGTTTATTTGCATCGTGTAACCAAGGGTGTGATTTAAAAAATAGACTGACAATTGGTAAATTTAGCATGATAGACACATTAAACAACAGTAGAGAAATGGATGCCAAAAAAAAACTGCATTTCTATTTATAATGAATTTTCAAATATTGGTCCTACGCGTAGGACTTGGACCTGGAGAATTAAGGTTAAGAGCCAATATCATGGACCAAGCACTAATAGATCTGCGATATAGCGGCAAATTTTTCCTTGATTTTATCAATGGTTAGGGCTTCAATTTTTAAAGTTAAATTGTAGGACTTAAGTAGGTACTGCATTGATTTTTGCACTGATATTCTAAAACAACTTTTAGCATATTTTTTCTACGTTCCGTTCTTAACATACACATTTGTAATTTTTTCCCCTTATCTACATGGATTGAGTCAATGTGCAATTGCAAAACAAGTTATGAATACATTAAGCTCATTCACATTCAATCCTTGTAGAACGGAGGAACAACTTTTAAAATGTTGTATTTAAAGAACAGGAAAAATATGGGGAAAGCTGTTTTGGATGTCTCAAACACCATAAAAACTTCTTTCAGTGGGAAAATATCAATGCAGTAACAAATTAAGACCAAAAAACTGAATTTAAATAATGAATCATTTTTAACTTGAAAAATTGAAGCCCTAAAATCCAGGAGACACTTTGCCACAATATCATGGACAAAAAGGCTCCCTATTAGTGCGATATTGCTGCTTAATAATCACATCACAATATTTGTCCTTGCTGCTGTCCTGGATTTTAGTAACAGACTGCCTTGTTCAAATTGTTGTAACTATTTCATATGAGTACTTACAGGATCACCTGGGTCACCACTCAAGCCGGGAATTCCAGATGGGCCTGATGGTCCTGCATGGCCCTAATATGTGTATTAAAAAATGGTGAATAATGTACATTTCCTCCCTTCGCATACATGTACAACATATATTAAAAAGGAAGCACAATAATCAACTGACATTAAATACAACAGTACTCTTTCTTTAATTCATGAGAGCTCTACACAAAAAAGTTATATGCATTGAAGAATGAACTGCATGTCATTTATTTATTTTAATTTCAATGCAAGCATTGCTCAACTGAAAGTTCCATATTTTGTAAGCAACTTTCAAGACCACATTGAGATTGACTACCACACTAGCATAATGTTAAATGTGCTATTTTGTTACCATATTTGTTACCATATGTATAAAACAATGTATAACGATTAAAGCTTTGTTAGCTAAAACTGCCTAATCGAGAAAAGTAAACATCTTACTCCATGGTTTACATAAGCAAAGTTGAGAATGATTGTTGCTAATCAATAATGAATCATTAAAAGAATACAATAGAATTTTGTCGCCATACATATCATTAATTTCGACAGATATACATGTATACATACCACAGTTCCATCAGACCCAACATTGCCTGGTGGTCCAATTTCACCTATGTCTCCAGTAATACCCTATAAGAATTACGATTAAATGTAATGATACACAAATTATGAACCAACAATGTTTCCTATTATTCCTTTTGAGCCTGGTGGTCCAACAAGTCCCACTGGTCCTGGTAAGCCCTGTCAAAACCATCACCGTATTACACATACATGTATTTAAATATAAATAAGCTGCATACAATTTTTCCTTGTATTCCTTTCAAGCCTACATGTCCATTGGCACCCTTTCAAAATAAGTTATAAACAAGTGAGTATTATCCGGTATTAGTTAAAATTCATTCTTCCAGCATGTCAGACCCCTACCTGCTCTCCATCAAGGCCTGCCATACCAGGCAGACCTAATGACCCTTGAATGCCAGGTAACCCTGGCAAACCCTATATAGTATTGAAAGACACATCAGCAGATACCAAACAGAAAATGTAAATAAGCTAACAGTTTTTCCAGGCACTCCTTGTGCACCAGGCAGTCCGGATGGACCTGGGTAACCCATAACACCAGGCCGTCCCTGTGATGCACATATGCATTTGAAGTTATTATTTTACACCATATTCTGACCTTAAGTCCTGAAGTTCCATTTGACCCATCTTTGCCACGTTGCCCTTTTACACCCTATGGTACACATCACAAAGAACAACAATAGTATAATCTGAAAACTACTATATGTATAAATGGTTCCATCATTCATCATATCACAAAGCCCATTATTTAAATATCATACAGTGGGTGCTCAATACATTTCAATATATGTACATGTACAGGGCACTGTCCAACCAATTTATTAGTTTTGCTAACTTTACAGGTAAAGATATTTGAAATGAAATATATGGTGCCTTATATTCAATCATGGTGTGTAAGAACCATTGCCCAGTTTGTTGCATGATGACCAACACGAATGTACAGAGCATATAACAAAATGCATGCACACACTAAGGTTATAGCTGAACTTTTTTCCCCCTTGTGGTCTATAGGCTTGCTGATATACCTTAATCACATTGTGTGATGGATATACAGACACAGTAACCAGATGATTCTAAATTCTAGTAACAAATAATACTCCTGCTGTGCTTTTAAATTATGAAGGTAGTCTGGTGACGCTATACAAACACAGGCTGAAATGTACTTGTCATGGCACTAAGACATCCTATCAAATTTGGAATATCACCGTTCCATGCAGCCTCCTCTGCCAATATAAACACATACAAATCTTACATCTGGTCCATTATCACCAGGTCCTCCAGCCAACCCTGGTGGCCCTTTAACACCAATAGGCCCAGGGAGTCCCTAAAGCACATACATCAGATTATAACATCCTACATAAATAACATTCAAATTACCATATTTCCCTTCTCTCCGTTGTCTCCTATGACTCCAGGTTCTCCGGGAAGTCCAATTGCACCATTTGAACCCTATCATAATTAATCAATAGAAAAGAAGAATTACTAAAAATAAATACTGGCAAAGCATTGAAATGAATAACTGACCAAAGAACTTTTTGTTTTTAGCAATTACAGCTATCAAATGCATTGAAAAGATTATTCAAAGCAGGACACACAGCAGGTTCGGTGGCAGCTACCACTGAACAACATAAGCTTAAGAACAATACAGCAATTTGTGATGTGCTTCCAGGTTGGAGCTGTGAACCTCTTTTGGTTGAATCCAACACCTTCTCCACTCATTTCAGTCCAATTCTACAAAATTCACCATCCTTGGTGACATCTACTGCTAGCAGGCTCAGCTTAAGCTTTGTCTGCACAAATGCAACAGTTTTCCTTGCACAGGTTGTACCCAATGCCAAGCCTCAAAGATTTCAGTCAAGCTGGCTAAACCAAATCTAAGATCATTTATGCTTGCCTTGTGTATCTTTACTTGAGCGTAATGTTATGGTTACAACTTGTCTAGCACCAACAGGGAATAACATGGTTTTTCAATTTAACGACCATTGCAGTCTACTATACAGAGTTTTCTTCATCTGATTATTAATTTTTATTCTAACACAAATCAAAAATAATACCACCACAGCCATCGTCTCAAGAGTTTCATGCGCATGTGGCTTTTTGGTTAAATAGGTATAATTATGTGTATAGAGTTTTTTAAATACTGTATTGTTACTCTCATGAATAGCATACCACTGCATGTTGTTGAACCCCGTAGGACAAATCCAGCTTTCACCATACCAAATTTACAATGACCCACCCCCTGAGATATGAAACTAATGAAATTACTCCTGCAAACATGCCACAGAAAGCTTACAACACTTCCCCCACCCATAAATTATCCCTCAACATTCAAATTTATTGCATTCTGAATTTTTATTTTCCTACAATACCATTGTGATATTGAGTTTTGATTCAACAACTTTGTATGCTACCTACAGAATCAATCATTCTTTTTAACTGTACAAGTGTTGGATGCATAGGCTGATAGATATGTTAAATGATAAGAAAATATAGAACATGTACTTCAAAAAAGTAAATATGTTGAAAGTACAAACAAATAAACCCTATAAATGTATATTGTATCTCTTAGCCTTGTGTGGTAAATTATTAACACGTGCACATTCTATTACAGAACAAAAATACATGAAACTATCAAAACTCACCACAGTTCCAGGTTTTCCTTGAGGACCAGGTAGTCCCATTGGGCCCACTAAACCAGGCAAACCCTTGTTTAGAAATAAATTATAAAATGATTTTAAGTAGAATATATATATATACACTCACAGTTGGACCTTGGATACCAGGTGCACCAGTTTCACCAGCTTCTCCTGGATCACCAACTTCCCCTGAATTTCCCTATAAGCGCACAACCATACAACAAGGCAACAAGACAATGATGCAAAGTACTCACCTTCATGCCAGGTACTCCAACCCTCCCCTGTAAACCTGGAACACCAGGAAGTCCCTCCAAGCCCTGAAATGATGGTTTGTATTTACACATGAAGCTTCAGGCTGCAGAATTCTCCAATGCAGTAGCATAACCAATAACAGTGAACTTATATGAATGTTTCAACACATACATGTAAGCATATTGTGTATGCAACCTAAATGCAAATGGCTCTAAATATGTCACGTAAGGTTTCCTTTCATTATTTCTTTTGACAAGAAATGATCAAAATCTGATGATCAGTACAGTGCATGTACATGTATATGTCATTAAGCTTGCATTTGTGTAATTAATAATGGAAGTGTAGTAAATGACGCTACTTTATGAGAGCAGTATGACTGTTTTCAATAAACAACACATTCATAAACATATTGCAAAACCCATGGCAATGCAGCTATGACAGTTCATAAATACTCAATAACCCAATTTAAATAAATTGTATAAACTGTAGTATGCAATGTAACATTTTATTAGTGCAAATTTATTAGTGCAATCAAACAAAGGCATTCAATACTCCAAAAATTCATGGACAAATGTAAAACATACACACATCTATGCACCTGCTAATTTCCTAACAGTGATTTGTATGAATACATCAAATAATCAGAAAGGTACTCTCACAATAACGCAGTATTACTAACACTGTAAACATATGCACAATGCTCCAAGATAAGAACATACTGGAGTGCCATCAGATCCATTTATTCCAGGTAAACCAGGGGGACCACTTGGACCCTGTGGTCCTGGCAGTCCAGCTATAGGCTTGCAAGGCTGCAACAGAACAAGAGAAAGCAGTGAACATATATTACACACCTATGTGCGTTGACTTTACCACTGGTGTTGCTGATGTTGATGGTATACATGAAGGACCCTATAGAGTAAATGTGAACAAATATTATTGCTACAAGATGTGTACTACCTTAATTTGAACCCATCTCTCTAAACAGATATAAAGATGCTGAGTTCTAGAACTGAATCCAATGCATCCAGAACAGTTGCAGGAATCCGATATATCAGTGAAAATAATCACCTGCAACATAAAAAAAAGGTGGATTTTAATACATGCACACCTGTCAATACAAACAAAAACAAATTCTGCTCAATCCAGCTAAAAGTAAAACCATATCCTATGTGAACGATATTGTTCATAATAGTAACATTTATGTATGATTTTATTCACTGCTTATATATACATTAGAGGATTGTTGTGCTGGATTTACATGTATAAATTCTAAGGGATTTTGAATTTCTACACATACGTATAAGTATCTGCATGCCTTAATGAAGACAATTAACTACGAGAGCAGGCAGGCTATACATTACTTCCATGTCGAGACTAAGAAATACATGCACATGTATAATAAAGCTACATCTCCCAATTATCTATCAACTCCATCACATGATATTTTTGGATTTTGCAATGATCATATAACAACTAAAAAATAATCATTATTCCTTGTATTTTACATAATTGTATTTGTGTACCAAAATAATTTTCCAATATCAATATATGAGGAGCTTTGGCAGCAGAAATTACCTCTTGGGATAAGATTTTATCGTCTTAACAATAAAAGATCACTTCCTATCATTCCATCACCATCTATCTAAGTCTTCATTTTTATGTATTGTACTGACTCATTGACAATTGTGAAATGTCCAGTACCCCTCATGGCTCAAAATCAAAACCCATGTATAATTCTGTAGAAGAATCTCAATCACTTCAAATTCTGAATGTACATAGAAGAGTCATCCATCTATTGATTTGTTCAGAACATTGCTTCAATGAATGTGAATGGGTCTCTTTCCCAGACAGATGTGGGTTTTAAATCGCTTGGGGGTATCGGACCTTTGCATAATCGGCATATAGTATGATGTGGCAACATAGTAAGGTGGGATCTTTTATTATTCATACAATAATATAGAATTGGCATTTTTACAATGTTTTCAAGAGCATGCCAATGTCCTGTATCAATATGAGTACAAAATCGAAGGATGGTATATACGTATAAAGCCCACATCACAAGTTATGATGCTACAATATCTTTCTGCTAAACTGTCAACACTATTACAATGATTGTTTTTGAATGGTTACCTACACCCTGTAGCATTCACTTACAGCTCCATCATCTCCTTGATCTCCACTGTCACCAGGCTCTCCAGGTAATCCCATTAGACCAGGCTTTCCTATAACACCAGCAACTCCTGTTTTTCCTTGTGCACCAGGTGGGCCTGGATACCCAGGTATGCCTGGTTTTCCAATAATTCCCTTATTTCCCATGCTTCCTTTTAACCCTATTTCTCCTTTATCTCCATTGTTGCCTTTCTCACCGATGTCTCCTGTTATGCCATTATAACCCAAGGGTCCTTGAGCACCCTGAGGTCCCTTTGCACCAGGTAATCCTTGAGGCCCCACTGTTCCATTCATCCCAATGTCTCCTATCTCTCCTCTATGACCAAGAGGACCTTTTTCCCCTCTGATTCCAGGAACTCCGCTTATCCCAAATTCACCATCTAGACCAGCAATGCCCTTTTCGCCCTTATCACCTTGCAGCCCAACATCTCCAACCCTTCCTTTTTGTCCGGGATCTCCCGAATTCCCTGGACTACCCACTTTCCCATCAACCCCAACATCTCCCATTGCACCAATGTCTCCAGCATCACCAATGTCTCCATCAGTTCCATCTTCACCTGCAACTCCGACAGATCCAACCCTTCCTTTCAGACCTTTCTGTCCTAAGTCACCCTTGTCGCCATGCATTCCAGGCATACCAATTTGGCCTGTACACAAAAGGAATGGAACATACAGACAAATTATAAATAAGGGAATTTGTAATCATCAACACTATTTCTGTGGTTAGTTATATATAGTCTAACACCAATATTGCACAAAATATGGACATTAAAGTGATGTATTGAAAAAAGAAAAGCTAATCAAATGTCAAAAAAGGCAAAACCTTGATAATAATATGTGCCACATGGTTGTGACCTCATCAGAGCAAATGCTGAAGAGAAGACAGGGTAGATTGAATGTAACTGTGAGGTGTGGTAATGAATTAATTTCAGAAAGTACTCTCACACAGAACACATTTTGTGCTATTAATGAATAGGTACCAGACAGTAGGTAAACCTAGTGATCATAAGGATAACCTAGCATTTTTGTGCTTCTGCAAGCTTATTGATTTTCTACACAATGGTAATATATCTGCAGTGACATTTTCCATTTCACGAAGCAACAGGCTCAATGAGAATAGTTTTCCTTGGCTATGCAGTTAACGTTACACCAAAGGTGCAAAGATGGATAGAGAAGAGCTATTTTTTTTTTAAAACTCAAACAAGATGGATGAAGTCATCAACAAAATCTGGGAGTAAGCTTGAAGGTAAAGTAATATTTTTTGCAGGAGGAATTTTTTGTACAAATCATAGGCGTCGGAACCGGGGGGGCAGAGGGGGCTATCGCCCCCCCTGCAACAATAAAGGGGGGGCGAACGTATCGTTCAGCCCCCCCATTATTGGCTCGGATTAATTTTATTCACAATCCTAAGTATCGCTGCGTGTGGTGCCAATTACGATCGAACATCCGCAAGCACAATCAATTAACATGTACAACATTGCAGTGAATCAGATAATGCTAACAGCTGCCAATTCCCGCTCGCGTAGGGTTAACTGCCATATTAATTGCTGGTTGGATCGCGTATCGCAGTGATGAAGTGTCAGCAAAGAATAATACTAACCCCCCTCCGCCACCACCAAAAAAATGGCTCGTGTTTGAACATGGATAGTTTAAACTATCTATGGTGTGAACGAGCGTATTGTCGTAATCCTGCGCGCCGTTCTTCAAAATCTTGTTAGAGCACCATTTCTTTCCAGAAATGTTGAAACAGGTAACGCGCTAGCGTTAATTATTAAACATGAGCCATTTTTTTTTTGTGGGGGGCTTAGTACACGTATTTATACATGTAAAATATAGGCCTAGGCCTCTTGCGTGGCCGCCGCGTTTTTGTGTAGTTTTTGGAGTTTTTTAAACGCAAAAAGCGTTGGCTTCTGGGGCTCCGCCCCAGACCCCGATGGGGGAGCTCACAGCGCTCCCCCATACCCCCTAGCTGGGCGGGAGGGGTGCCCCTCTCCCGGACCTCCCCGGGGCATCACCCTTAGCGCCCCCCCTACTATTATCTCCTTCCGACGCCACTGCAAATAGGTCACAGTGCATAATCATGAAGCTATTCACCAAATGAGAACATGAAACTTTAGCCTAGCAACAACAAAAAAGTCCAAATCAAAATGATAGCCTCAAAGACAACCAAAAACAAGAACTGACCACCAATCATCTGAGATGGTGTATACAGTCTATTAATTATATATCAGTTGCAATGACCTGTTCGTAAGTATACACTCACACAAAGATTCTTCATTCAAAATATGCCAACCATTATATGTCAAGCATCGATTTTGTTTGTACCATACCTTTTTCTCCTTTGTCTCCCTTTGGTCCATCACTACGAGATCCTTGAGTTCCCTTTATTC
Organism: Spongilla lacustris; assembly: GCA_949361645.1. Taxonomy (NCBI): domain Eukaryota; kingdom Metazoa; phylum Porifera; class Demospongiae; order Spongillida; family Spongillidae; genus Spongilla; species Spongilla lacustris. Next base: position 4,065,532 of record OX442435.1, read on the forward strand.
CTTTGGAACCTAAAAGCAGAAACTCTCTAAATACCAAAAGGTGTGAAGCTTGCTGTGAAATAGGCACCTTCATCTCCTGTATCGCCTTTGTATCCTTTCAACCCAAAAGGTCCTGGTAACCCAACAGATCCCTGTAGTCCTACTGGACCTATTTCTCCCATGAGCCCTGGCCTGCCAGGGACTCCCTTCATCCCAGACAGTCCTAAACATTAAAGAAGAAAGGGAGTTATACAGTCCACACTTCAAATTTCTTTAAAGGATTATCAGCTTTAAATGGACTGCCTATTTATATTGGCCAGTAGATATACACGTACATGTAATATTCATGGACCAGTACTAACTAATGGGTAAAGGTACATGTTAATGATACACAATACAATGTAGTACAATAGCAAACACTCTTCATCACATGTGTAATCAATATACACATCATGCATCAACCCTAAGATACCCTGAAATACCGAGATAAGCCAGTCTGTATACACTATTACCTTAATTTCCTTCCTAATTGATATGATGTTTTTTTGTTACATATCAGCATATGTGCTTCCAGATATGCATACATAAAGACATAGTTATTACAGTCATTCAAGTGTAAGACATCAATACGCAGTTTATATAGCCAAGTATACAGCAATATACAGGCCACATTTTGCACATGCTGCATTATATAAATACACCTCCATGCACCTTCACTGTATATAATTTATGCTGGGTGACATATCAAAATTGTATGTTTAGCCCCATGTACATGTAGTTACATCGACAAAAGACAATATGAGATATTTATGAAACAATGCCTAAACAAAAGAGAAATAAAAGCACTTCACATATGAGGTCTTATATGTATTGATGCTCAACTACCACTACCACAAAACATATTCCTCTCTACCTTGTGTTATTAATATTATAATCAAGATAATCATGCACAAACATTAGGGCGTACAAACTAAACATTAAGCTGAGCAGGGCAGATCAATCTGCAGCTAGTCAAGTGGGAAGGTCAATGGTATGAAACATGATTGCAGAACGTAGCAACAAAAAGCTCGATTTGGCACTAAGCCAAAAAAAAAGGGTTAGGCTGTATGGCTGATCGTGCTTTTCTGCTATATGTGACACAAGCCACTCTACATTGTGTGCAACCTTGAATAAGTTTAGATACATAAGTATCCATAATAAATAAATCAATATCTTGCAATGGAGCTCAGGTGTAAACATAATATGGTCATTAATAGGAAGAAAATCAACAAATACCTTATACAAAAGGAATGGTCAAAGCAACTTTTCAACTATACAATTGCAACAGCTAGTACAGATATTTACCAGTTCGATTTGATGCATAAGCATGCATAAAATCAAACATGGTTATATATAATGGACAAAGGTGTGTTAATGTCTTATGTCCAAAATGTCATCCCGGGGGTACGATTGTACATCCGTGTGTGCAGCAAAAAAAAAAAAAAAAAACCTTTTCTTTTTGCTATTCAGCCATTAAATGGAGGTACAAGTAGTGATATTTACTGGACAGAACAATTAGTACATGCCCTTTTATTAATCCATACATTTAAAAGCCTTCGTTGGCCTGATCCTAATGCGATTTGTACTAGTGTCTAGTGTCTGTAGATACCATGAAATGTAACTAGGTCCCTCGAACAGTCGAATAACATTTTTGCTATGCAAAAGAATGGCATACTTATGATTATTCCAGGCAGGCCAATGTTGCCAACTTCTCCAATGTCTCCGTCTTGTCCCTATTGTGAAAGACATATATATGCACATAAACCTTTTCCTGTATAATACGTCTACGTCTATTATATTACACATAATACTATATATTGTCTCTACTATCATAATTCATACAATGCTAATTAGTATACAAAAATCTGAGTGCGCACAATTTTTATTTGGCTATTGCATAGCACATTAAAACAATATGGTGTGCTTAGCATGTCTAGTGAGAAATACAACTGTAGCATTAAAAAGACTCACACAACTACTATATATATATATATATATAATTATATGGGACAGTTTCCGCGAAAATGTCACCCTTTTATAATGTTATATGTTTGAATCGCTATATCTTCCGCACGCTAAACGCTATCGACTTCCTATTTTTAACAGTTTGTACTACACCATTTCTCTATGACAAGTTACATTTTGAAGTCTTGTACTTGCTCCACGCCAGTATTGCAACGTTCGATACTCGACCGGGTTCAAACCCGCCATAACTTTAGGTAGGAGTAATCAAATCTCTTCAGATTCGGATTGTAGGTACAGAGATCCTATACCTATCGATTTGTTCTGTTCGTTAATTTTTATGCCATCCGTTACAGAGATACAGTTGGACAAAGTACGTCCACTTTTCCCGCTTGATTCGCGCCAATGATTTTGGCAAATCGCATCCCGCTCAATGTATGGGGAGGCGGTTGTTATATACTTGGCGCGAATCGAGCAGGAAAAAGTGCTTGACGTTTGTCCAACTGTATCTTTGTAACGGATGGCATAAAAATTAACGAACAATACAAATCAATTGGTATAGGACCTCTGTACCTATAAACCGAATTTGAAGCGATTTGATTACTCCTACCTAAAGTTATGGCGGGTTTGAACCCGGTCGGGTATCGAACATTGCAATACTGGCGTGGAGCAAGTGCAAGACTCTAAGATGTAATACATCATATAGAAATGGTGTAGTATGAACTGTTGAAAATAGGAAGTCGATAGCGTTTAGCGTTCGGAAGATATAGCGATTCAAACATGAAGCATTTTTATAACATTACAATGTTATAAAAGAGTGACATTTTCGCGGAAACTGTCCCATATTATATAATTATAGTTACAATATAATTATAATATTTGAATCATGAAATCCAAGCCTAAATTTAGGTAACATTCAAGTCATACTAGATATTGCAACATTTAAAAAGATAAGTGGATAACAGTATGCATAGCCCACATCTGAGTATATGCTGTGACATAACATGAGTAATAACATTTTTCAGGAACGTTATGTCGCAGAATATACTTAACACTGTCCAATACTGTGGGACTGATAACTTAATGGGGTTTGTCATAACACTGGCTGTCACCACAAACTTCTACTGTAATTAAGATGAGAATTATGAAGTTGCTATTACTTTAGCAAGGTGGTACTGAAGTGATTAGTGTACTATTTGTGGTTGATGTCATAGTGTAAAGTCTACAAGAATCAAGATGTACATCAGAGCCATGATGACAATCCTTAACTAATTCATACCACATGGCTCGTTTTCCATGAAATTATTTTATGCTCAGTGCTGCCGTGTACACAACAAGATTAACTTACCTTGGATCCATTTGTTCCATTAAGGCCAGGCAAACCCACAAGTCCAGGAGCACCCCTCAATCCTGGTGGTCCTTGCATACCATCAGGACTTTTATCGCCTTTTTCTCCTCTGTTGCCTTTAGGACCTTTTGGACCTTGTGTTCCATTAAGCCCATCTGATAAGGCAAGCGAGCAGATACACTTGTAACAGCAGTCACAAAATTAACTATGAATGAAAGAGACTTTAAACCAAATTCATTTGAAAAACATGTGTACATCATATGTCACACAACGGAATAAATGCAGCCCTGCAAATCTGATTATGGACCATCACATACAATTACGGCACTTGTACATGAATGAATTCTCCAATGAACAGACAGGACCAAATAATTGGTATCACATACAACTGAAATTAGTATCTCAGTGTATTTTGATGCAATTGCGTGCTTAGGCATGCTCATTGTGCAGTACCTTCTCCTGTCTCTCCATCTATTCCAGGTAGACCGACAGAGCCATTTACACCAGGAGGGCCACGAGGACCATCCATTCCATCTACTCCATCCAGTCCATTGATACCAGGTACCCCAGGAGTGCCATCTTGTCCAGGCAAGCCGTGCAGTCCTGGCAGACCATTCCTTCCATTTTTACCAGGGGGTCCAACAGGCCCTTGTTTACCAGGGTTGCCCTTCATTCCTTTAGCTCCAATGTATCCTTTCTCTCCCTTATCTCCATCAGGCATATTGCTTCCATCACTTCCATGGGTACCAGGTACACCATTTCGGCCAGGAAATCCAATATCGCCCATTGGACCAACAGTTCCAGGTGGCCCAGGCAGACCATTCAAACCCTTAATGCCTATACAAAAAAAGCTCCACTGTAATGCACTGTTTTTTAAATAGTCATTGGTAACTCACCCATAATACCTACTTCCCCAATAGTTCCATTTTCTCCTTGATCTCCTTCAGTACCATTTGGTCCCTGACTGCCAGGATTGCCCACAAGTCCAGGGAAACCCTTTATTCCATCAATTCCAACACCCCCCTGATCCATGTTGAAGTACAAAATATGATGTAACTTGAAGCACAATACCCACATTTATTTTTAACTCTATTGGGGGAAGGGGGGGGGGGCATTTCAAATATCCTATTCACTTTACATTTGGTCAGTCCAAGATAGTGCAAAGGTTGTTCATAGATTAGTAGTGTCAGCAGTAGCAGCCAAACTAGTTGAACTAGCTCACTCGTATCCCTTTGCACTTATATACTTTATCAAAATCGTAAAGCAAGGGGTCTTGCACCAGAGTCTGCATAAAAATTGTTCATGATAAAAGTGAAGTGCACAAAAGTAGAATTAAGTGGTCCCTGCTTTTCATAATTAAAACGTGTCCCAATTACCACTGTGTCACATGCAAAAGATGAGGTGATGTAACAACCAGGCACAACACTATTCGAAATGTGATCTACAGCACCTTTCAGCGAGCTGGTTTATCTGCACATCTTGAGGTGGGCAGTGGATGGGGACATGATAATTCCAGAACATGGCCTTTGACATCCTTGTTACCAATTGGGATTGTGGCACCTCAGCTGCCTTTGACATCACAGTTACATCCCCGCTTAATTCACGTGTAGTTGTACACAATGTTGGAAGCGGGCATGTACCAGGGTGTTTCAGCAAAGGCAGCTGAGCACAGAAAACATAATGAAAATGATCCCAAGTGTACTGAGTTGGGTTGGCGATGTGTACCATTGGCAGTGGAGAACTATGGGGCCTGGGGACCAGAAGCATTAAAGGCCTTCTCGCAGGTGGCGTCACGGTTAGCCATTCGTGGTAACACCCCCAAGTCTAAGGTGGTAGCTGAGCTATATGGCTGCCTCAGCCTGTTATTGATTAGAGCTAATGCTTGATCAATCTTGGTCTGCTCCTACCCCCAATCAACCCAACAGGACAGTTATCCGTGTATGTAGTTGTTTGTGTGTGTTTTGTGTGTTATTATAATACTAATTATGTGTGATGTATTTGTATGTTGTGTTCTACATGTATAGTGAAGATGATAATTATAACATGTGAATAGCTAGTTACCTTTTCTCCTTTGGGACCCTGCATAAAAGAACACACATAACAGCAGAACAATGGTGAATGAGGTAATGATAGCTTATGGACATACCTCTTCACCAATAGGACCACCTGGTCCAGCTGGACCTTCAGGCCCTCTGAGACCCTAAAATAGAGATGGGAGGGGGAGGTGGAAGCAAATCTAGAGCACTAAGACTACTAAATTGCGGATTATGTGGTCTATGAACTACACGTATGAAAATGTACACATATACTAGCATGTATTAGACCACAGGACTGTACATATTATACCAACAGGACTGTACAAATTATACCACAGGATTGTACAAATTATACCACAGGACTGTACATACTATACCACAGGACTGTACATATAGGTAAAAAAATTTAGTTATTGAACTGAAACAAATATATGACATATAGTAAGGCAAGGTGGGTTGTGGATCTAGAAAAGTATATTCCATTCTATGGTGCACGTTTTATTTTCCTAGAAGGAATTCAAAAAATAATAATAACACCATAGTCTTTTTTGGTTATGATATCAGATTTCAGAATTTTTTTTTGTTGCTCTTATATGATAGTACACCAGTACAGTAAGGTCTAAAGAATATTTACTACACTACATAGAACAATTGTACCACTGACCTCTGGACCATCCAATCCTCGTATTCCAGGTAATCCAACTAGGCCTTCTAGACCCTCATCTCCTACATCACCCTGTGGTCAATGGTCATCATGAATTACATGTAGCTAGTAATCTTGAGGACATCAACACCTACCTTATATCCAGGAGGACCAACCACTCCCATAGGGCCCTATATCAAAGAAGTGAGCCACAATAAGTGGATGAGTATTACACGTAAATGTAAATGCACATGGTAAATATACTAATGAAACAAACTGTCTTGATTTTTTTTAAAGTAAGGCACTGCTACTTGATCTAGCTAGAGAGGAACAAACCTTTGGTCCTATAGGCCCAGGAAGCCCTGATGGACCATGTGGTCCTTGGTTTCCAACAGGCCCTGGAGGTCCCTAACGAGAGAAACAAAATATACAATAGTAAACTTAGATAGGGCTGATGGATCAATATACATTTGTAGTCTGACAAATACATATATGTGCTGAAGTGTTGTCTACCTTGTGAAATATAATCCCTTGTTGCTAATTCACACTGACCATTAAAATGTGAGTGCTCAAATGGAATAAATACATGTAGCAATGAGTCGTTCAAGACACTAAATCCAAACTACATGTAATACAATCTTACAGCAGACTAATTAGTACCAAAAACAAGCATTAACGTTTAACCAATACAATCTTACAGCAGACTAATTAGTACCAAAAACAAGCATTAACGTTTAACCTCCAAAGGCCCTTATTTAAGGAGCATGGTCTGTACATAAGGACAATGGTGAAGTATAAAAACAATGGCAACAGCTTGGTAGCTTTAATTTTCATTGATTGAAAGTACATGACTAAATTATTTTATCACAGCCATCTGTCAAATTCTTATATGGAAATCAAAGGTGTCTAGTTGGAATGAGTAACATTTGAATAGCAAAGCAATACCATAGAATTGCATATTTATTGTACTGCCACAATGCCAATGCTTACTGACGTCAGAGATGGCTACCAAAGCAATTAAATATTACAAAGCATGAGATTGCTGATAATGTATAAACCACACATCTGATTTTTAACGCGGAAGAACTAAACTAATGCTATATCATCCAGCTTTCTGAAAATATGAATTTATAGCATACTGTTGTTCTAATAAGTCATTGATATTACAATGTCAGCAAGTTGGTATAATTAGAATAAACAGCTATTTGTAATATAATTTATACCATCAAAAATGAAAAAGAAGAACTGACCTATTTACAATTGGGAAATGAAATAAGCTGCTCTTAATTACTCTTCTTCATGGAAAAAAGCACACCCTTAATGAATGACGCTAACCACGCTTAAATAAGGACGATAAGCTGGAGATTGAACATTAAGAAACTATAACTATATACTGCAGTTGGAACTAAACCATTTTCCACAAAGCGCATAAATACGATACAGGCTATGATTTTTGCACTAAGTCACCAACTACATAAAACATGAATACAATTAATTCCAAGATACCTGAAATTGTAGTCTTTTCTTCCAAACTGTGTTTTAAACACCCATCCACCCTACTACTTTCATAACATTACAAATCCTTCTGTTATAAGATTGCTGAAGTCTATGATATTTACAGATCAGGCCTGACAGCAACCTGTAGCTGAAGCCTGAGGCAACTTCCATATGAATTTTTGCTGATGACTAGTCTGAATTATGATTTTTTTTTTCGTAACCAGATAATACATGCAGGCGTGCAGATTTTTATTTGATTGCAACTGGTTGCCCAGGAATAATACATTTGCCAATAAGTCACCTAAAATCACCATGGGTATGCCAGCCTTTACACATTAGGGTACCTGGGAGTTTCAAAACATTAATAGCTCTCATACGTAGCTTGTGTGCAACACCTACAACAATAACCTAACTGAAGCTAAAAGCAACCACTTATGCTAACAAAGTACAAACATATTCATTATCAGGTGGATACTACAGCATCTACAACATGTGGATCTTAGGGGCTCAATGCAAGTTCAAATGTCAGGGAAGCCAAATTTGTCACATGGCTGTATTTTAAAAAGCCCAATACTTATGCAAACAAAAAAGCTTTGCACTTCCCTGTACTTGATCATACTGGATACATACACAACACACAGTACAGTCTGTACCTGCAGCCCTTGGAGCCCTTTCATCCCTTTAACTCCTTGCATGCCTGGAGTCCCACGGGTACCCTGTAGATACAATGAATAATAGACCCTGCAATGTTTGTTGCAGTGGATACCTCTTGTCCTTTTGGTCCCATCAGACCAGGTAAGCCGATCTCGCCCTAAGTTATGAAATGTAATAATTGGGGGTTACAACACTATATAACCTACAGGAAGTCCAGTGGGTCCAACCGAGCCTACGTCACCTTTTTCTCCTTTAGTGCCATTTGAACCCGGTTCACCCTGTTGTTGCCAAAATTATTATTATTAAGACACATACAGTACCTATACAAAATGTATAGGTGAAACCTAGCATTTGTTTGAGACCTCTAAGGTACCTAATTAATTGGCTGACACATGACAAGTTTCATATTCACAACAGGTCTGGTTTTTGTTTGATGATCTCAGGATGATAGGATATTAACTAGCATTCAACCATTTTGGCCTTCGTTTCACTAATTCAAATACAGCACAAAATTGTAGGTGTGTTCAAAATGTCCTGTGTTGTAACTAACTATGAGTTGCAAAGAAAAACGTAGTGTAAAATACATCCAGAATGATTCTAACGGTCTGCTATGTGTAACTATGATTCAATCTAACACTGAATCGTACCTCATAATTATAATGCTTACTGTGCTACTCTGAAACCAGCACACATGTATGCATCTCATCATATAAGGATGGCAGCTTAATCAAAACAATTGAACACTAGTACAAAATATAATGAGATACTAACAATACATGTACAAGTACATTGTAGGCGCCATAGTTGTAATAAATGGCAAAACTCACAGGTTCTCCAACATAACCAGGTGGACCACGTGGCCCTTTAACACCTATTAATCCTGGACGCCCCTATGTTCAATATAGGTAGTAAAATTGGTGCACATCAAAATACACACCACATCATACTTGTTTTCCTCTAAGCCCCTTTTCTCCTTTCTCTCCAGGAAAGCCTACTGGCCCAGCATCACCCTACACATAATTATACAAACCTTATACAAACCTTATACATATATAGTAATTAGCGCATAGAGATAATGATAATATGCACTGTATGATACATAAATTAGGAATGGAACAGTACAATACTTTAGTGACCATGAATCCATTACTGTTCAAGTATCAAGCAATCCGTACCTTTTCTCCAGGATATCCGACAGTACCATTCTGCCCCATATCTCCAGCTGGACCTTGTGGTCCCTGTATCAAACAACATTGCACATGTCTTGATAACATACATTTACTGTGAAATAAAGGTAACACACTGGAATTCCAATACTTCCATTGGGCCCAACTTGGCCTACAGGCCCTTCAGCACCAGGTAACCCCTGTACGAAGAAAAATAATCAAGAAATGATCAAAATGTGAGTGCCACTTACATGTGGACCAGGTGGACCTATGTCGCCAGGTATTCCAGGTGGACCTTGATCACCCTAATGGTATACATAATATAGAAATATGAACATCGGCACAAACCAGCATAACTTACCATTTCCCCTGGCCGACCAACTAATCCTTCATCACCATCTTTTCCATCTGTTCCATTCATTCCAGGTAATCCCTAAATGTGTTATTTCATAACTATGTAAAGTAATAGCACTATACTACTAGTAGTAAGGAAAACTGGCAGCAATGCAGCAAACACATTAATTAGCAGTGACATGTACACCTGTATTATAGTTATGCGTCATATTTGTATATATATGTATTTGTATTGCAATGTCGATAGTGTCACTCCTATAGATAATTATTATTAAATCTGCCACCTGCAAGATCATCGATGTAATGGACTACTGATCTTTCTGTGTGTATTTGCTTAAGAATTTCTTTAAATTACAAATAATTAAATAATAAATAAATTAAATTAAATCTTTGCATCACATCCCTGCTTAATTACAAAACCCTTCACTTAGCGTGTGTGATGCCAGGTTCAGCAGCAATGCAGGCAGAAGTGAGGAAACACCACAGTATTGAGGCAAAATGTCAATAGTTAGGCTGGATTTGCATCCCTCTGGTGGTGGGATCATTTGGATGTTGGGGACCAGAAGTTCAACGTAGTCTATCTATTACTGGCCGCTAGACTGAGGCAGCCTAAGTCCATCAGTATAAGCCAAATTTAGATTTAATTTGTCCCTGATGGAAGCCAACTTAGGGGCCATTTAGTCTAGAGTCTGTGTTTAACAATTTGCTGTGTGTGCTTAGTGCAATTATGTACATGCATTTAAGGAAATAATTATGTAATAATGATACACTATAACATGAATATATATATATATATGTAACTACCTAATCTGAACAGTCTACATGTCCAAGGCAAAGCATCTAGACAGCATAGCAGTGGCATATGCTTTAACTAGGTTAAGATTTAAAATGCTATTGAGGACAGCTGCCTTTGCCTTGTTGGAACTGGTTGCTAGGCAAGAGGCCAGACACAACAATGACTCCGTGGCTTCAGCACTCCAAGCACCAAAAGCTTCAACAACCGTATTTGTTTAAATTATATAATTGGAGGTACATATACATCAGCTTTGCACTCAAACTGAACATACTATTATGTCTATTTGGAAACTTACAGGATAGCCTTGAGGACCCATTATTCCTGGTAACCCAGTGGGACCTTGAGGGCCCTAGTGGACAAGGATGAAAGAATTACAACACATTACATCAGAATAAGTATAGGTGTAACAACATATCCTAATACTATTTGCAAATGTGCGCAACATGCTAATGTGCACAACAAACCAATTCACGTTCATACCTTCAATCCTACTTCTCCAATGGAACCATTATCTCCACGTCTTCCAACTGCACCAGCAAATCCCTACAAAATATATCCTCATAAGTCTACTATTCGAATGCAAAATTACACCTACAGAAATGCCAGGAAATCCCCTTCTGCCAGTTCGACCTATTGGCCCAGGAGGCCCATCAGGACCCTGCAGGAAGAAAAGATAAACAGCTCAAAGTATTTTTATTTATTTTTGATAACAGTACAGGAAATCCAGTTCGACCAGGAATCCCGACAACAGTCCCATTCGGTCCGCGCAGTCCAGGAAGACCCTGTGAAGAGATGTTGAACAACGTGTACGAATCTACATGTATCTACTACAACATGCACATCCTGATCACATCACAAAGTTCTGTCAACATCACCATACCAATGGCCCTTGATCTCCTATGGGCCCAGGTGGGCCAGGTAAGCCTGGCAAACCAACAGCACCCTAAATGTGTACAGTGTAGGGCAAACCAAGTAATGGGCATAAAGGAACATATTAAAGGGCTTACTTCAGGTCCTTGGTCACCTTGCTCACCAGGTAGGCCAACATTACCCTAAGAAAAATTAATGTGCTGTCATTGGTGTAATTAATTTCTGTATGGATTACATGAGCCCCAGGGATTCCTTTCCTTCCTGGATCTCCTGGATCTCCTGGTAGTCCAGTTTTTCCGCGTGCACCCTGGAATAATGATGCAATATGACGTGGAGAGAATGCATTTGATCACCTCTTAGTACCTGCGATCCAATACTTCCAGCACGACCTGGTAGTCCAGGGGATCCAGGAGGACCAATAGGGCCATCTATGCCCTATAGGGATCAAACACTCTAATGACTACTGCTCTTAATAAACAGACTTGACTGCAGAGCATGTACCTTTCTACCAACATCTCCAACACTGCCATTTACACCAGGATCTCCTGGGAATCCCTTGGAACCCTGAATTGAGATGTGAGACAAATACATATTTCTATTGAAACTACACGTAGATTGCTTGGTACAGGATTGCTGGGTTTTGGAACCCTTTGATTAATTACATCGCATTAGTGAATTTCTAATAAGAAGCACAAGGTTGTTGCAACTGTTACACAAATCTGACGAAAATTGTTATCCTGACATATACACACATGTACAAGTTTTGGGCTCTTTATATCACATATTCACCCCATTACAGCATTCGATACAGTGCACTTAGAAAATAAATGATTATACATATTTTAAAAACCATAAAAATAAAAAATAAAAATAAAAATGCCATAAGAATAATTGATAATTGGTAATAATTTATGTGTACATAGTATACACAAAGGCATGTAATGGTATATGTAAATGCATTCTAGATTACTGGTCAAGTGATCCTGCACAACGTTACAAGGTGACTTTATATACAGGTAATCACATAGACTAAGTGTAAAAAAATGCTGTCCCGATAGCGGATAAAGTAGCGTAAATGCACTCCCTTACTTCAGAAATGTGAACAGCTCAGTGATGTACTTAATACTTATCAAATCACACAAAATGAATAGTACATTCAAGAAACATGTGCTACAACATATCTAATACTCTAATTTCCAACGTCCGTACGTACGTCCGCGTAACCACCTATTTATAAACTCCACCTAGCCTCTACAATTGTGGGTTTGAACACAACTAGCAACGCGTACCTAGCAACCAATAGAAACGACCACTCCCACACAAATGACCAATGGCAATTGACCGGTGTTCATTCTTATCGTACAGACCGGAAGTAGTACATGTACATGTATTTCATTGCGTGCGCGGGCTATTAAATAGGTTGCGTAGTAACTGTGTATTACAACAGGTGGTATATTACTGTTTAAAAACATTCTGCACTTCTTAATCACTTCCGTGATTTTTCAGGGGGTAAGACCTTAATTATGAAATTAATCTGCTGTAATATGGACATCCATGCAAATACATTCATAAAAGGATATCGACAATATCCTTTCATCTACACATACCTATAGGATACTATTACACATGTATACCAATTCAATGACACCAGGTGAGCTCAAATAACTGACAGCAACCCCTATTCTGATATAGTGCATCCTAATAATTTTATTCAGTATTCTTAACGGCTGTTATATACATTACTAGTAGTTAGCAATGATAAGTTATGAAGCAACTTACATTAAAGCCTATGGGTCCAACTGTTCCATTTAGACCAGGTAATCCAGGAATACCAATGGGCCCAACTGAGCCCTTTAGGGACAGATAAAAGTAACAGTGTAGGTTATAAGATGGTAAGTATTACACGTACAGGGTCCCCAATGCTTCCAGCACCACCACTATGCCCTTTCGTTCCATTTGATCCTTGGCTTCCATTAATTCCCTATACAACTGATAATCATACAAAACTACATTGCACAGCTACAATTACTTTTTCTCCTTGTGGCCCTGTAGTCCCTTGTCCACCAATTGGTCCTGGTGGACCAGGTAATCCCTGAATATGCGCAGAAGAAATACAAAATCAAAAGGTGGGTATAGACAAATACTTCTGGGACTAAATAGCCACAAAGAAGTATTGTGGTACAAGCCCAAACATACATGTACATATACTGCAAGCAAAAACACCATACATGGTACTTTATTCAGATTTCAGCTTGTAACTCACAATTGGACCAGGTGGACCAGGGTACCCTACTGGTCCTTTCGGTCCTTGCAGCCCAGGTGATCCAGGAATACCCTAATTGTAAGAATACATATGAATAAGGGTAAGGTTGGCAACAGCCAAGCATTTTGATCGAGTACAAACTATGTATTCACTGTTTTGCTGTCTTTACCATTAACTTACATAATTTAGTACGTAAATAATCATAGATTATACAGGTTGTTCAAAATAACATCATCATCCTTTTGCCACAACCTAATACGTATAATTCATTTAACACCTGCTAAATCAAATCTCAATGTTAAGCTTAAATTTTTATCTACTGCAACATATATGGTGAAGTATTTGGCAACTTCACATGATAAAATAGGCACTTCACAAAAGAAAAAGAAAATGGTTACCTACTGCCATCAACTAATCACATTGCACACATATTTACATTCCTGGTACAATAGAGTGCAAGAAAAATTAAAAATCAACTTGAAGTAGTTCATTCTCTGGCTAATATTATACATGCAAGTAAGAAAAAGTGTATTGCAAAGGTAAGTGAAATCAAACCAAACTCCATACAACAAACATTAATTTCAAGAACTTGATTCAGTCCTTTTTAATCATTAGATTTTGTAGTGCCAACAGCAATGTGCAAACGTAAGTATACACACATAGACACAACACATATCACAGCCAGGGTACAAAACTGGTACTTTAATATGCTTATAAATAGTAGTCAACGTTCAAAGTATCATCAGAAATTTATTAGATAAATGTTCATGTTAGTTAGGGTATTAACTGTACAGCCTCCCCCCAGTTACTAAATTAACTACACATGGCAACCCTGAATTTTTATTTTCATCACGCTGCTTTTATTCTCAAGTGGAAATTAAATTCAAAGAGACTTACTAAATTACCATTGCCGCATTTAGCTTAAAATTGGGGCAGTTTCTGCAATAAGCCCATCGTTTAGGTCTCTCAAGCATTATAAAAATGCATACATCCAAATTCTAAAATTTATAAAGTGGAAACTGTCACCTTCAGGCCAAAAATAAATCACTATTTTAAGCTGATGGACCACATACTCATGACTTTAGTTATAGTTATATGGCCTGTATGCAGAGGTGACCTGTCAGGTGACTGTTAATCCACTGTACTCGCAGTCTCAAACTCCCAGTAAAATTAAGAGCATGTATTGTGCACATATCCATGCACAAATGTAAAAAAAGGTTCCTACATGCAGTCATACACATAAAAATCTTTGAGCATAATAAGCACAACTGCACTGCTAAAAAATGCACCAACCATTTCCCTTGCTATAAAATCCAAGGGATAGACTTCTTTTGAAGTATTATCATCCAACAAACAAGTTGCAATGCCTAATACTAAAAGCCACCATCAGACAACAACTTCTATAATCTACTTCAAAATAAAACTTACAGTCTTTCCAGGAAGCCCCATTAACCCTGGTGTGCCTTGCTTTCCACGATTACCAACATGTCCAGGTAGGCCCTGCAATTTCCCACCAAAACGTGCAATTATTAGTGATGAAAGAATGCAAATCTCAAAGCAGTTAATAATGTACACAGTACACATAAATGGGGCGGGTTTTATTAGCTGATCTGTTTCAATTTTATCTGCCACAAAATTAATGATGGTATAAATAGGCGCATATTGTGTTAACTTATCATATGAACCAATGAATCACTGATGGTTTAGCATAGTTATATGTTGAGATTAGCCGCTGTTTTTCAGACTGTATTTTTATAAAACATCTGACACTGATTGTGACTGCTAATAGGGGACAGCCTTGGTCTTCGCATCTTGCTATACACTCTCTCTAGCTGCTTATGTTGCATCACTTGGCATCTCAACACCACTTGATGAGTACGCCTTGGAGTGTGTCAATACTTTTAAAAGTTTGGTTCCACCAGCAAATTTTATTACTGTGGATATGTTGTTCAACTCTTGCCTACACCAACAAGATCCAACATGCTTCTCATGTAGGCTGGAAAACCACCAGTTTGAACAATAACTACTCAGGCTTTCCCTGCCAGTTGAGCGCACGTGTTTGTTGTCTGTTACCTTGAGGCATCCTGGTTGGCAGCCATTCCTATATTGGATCTTAACATTCACCTGATGAGTTCCAGGTTGTGTTGAAGTTTTGGATGGGAATCGACACACCCTTGGGGTCTTGCTGTAATACGATCACCTTACATCAACATGTCTAGGAGGTCAGCTTGAAGTAGGTACGATTTAGGAACAGGCAAAAGACATAGCCATCCTTATGTGGAACTGGATGACTGGTAAACCTTACATCAACATGTCTAGGAGGTCAGCTTGAAGTAGGTATGATTTAGGAACAGGCAAAAGACATAGCCATCCTTGTGTGGAACTGGATGACTGGTAAGCCAGCTGCTTTCGACCTAACAGAAGCCTCACCACTCGATCCCACTACCGGGATCTACAATTGAAATTTAGATGCTAATGATCAGGGAACGTGGCTAGGTCTGCATTTGCCTGGCGGTAGAAACCCATAGTTGCTGGGGTGCAGAAAACCCCAGTGCTCAAATTTTCATCCTAGCTGTACATGTATCTATGAAGATACATTTAAATAATTTCCAGAACCTCATATTTACTAATGAGCATATAACAACTACCTGGTGCAACCATGTAGAGCAAGGGAACCGATCGTGAAAATCTCCATGTTAAGCTATGAGTGACCTTTTAGTCACTTCTTTAAGTAGTGCTATGCATAGAAGACATCGGTATGTTTAAAAAGCTTTATGATGACAATAATATGTAGCTTTAAATAGCTATTATAAATTTTGATATTCTATACATCATTGAATCAGAATGCTTGAGGTGAATAAATTTGGTATTAAAAGAAATACAGGTCTATTTGACTAACACTGGCTGGCTAATCATTATTATGTGAGGGGATGGGCAGGCCAGAATAATAAACATATAACTAATGTAACTGAAAGATAGAGCTCCTCGCCTGCCAATAATATTGTGCTTACATTGGTGCCATTAATCCCAAGTGGTCCAGGAAGTCCAGGGGGTCCAGGAAGCCCTATAGGCTGCAATATTATAAGATACTGTGATAATAAATTGCTTGCAATACATCATGAACTCCATTTGGCCTTAGCTACTAACTGAACAAACCTGTTCAATTCAAAAAAATTCACAGCATTAATATAAATGGACTCACCAAACATCCAACTGTAGCAATAGTAGTATCACTTGAGAGTAAAATATTGCGCACCTACACAGAATGTTTGAGGTGCAATTGAAGTAATATTAGTATTTTACTAACATTAAATACAACACTACTTATCACCCAAATAAGAGTAATCTTATTTCCCTGTTTCTTTTTTCTACATGGCATACATATAAGGAAATTTTATAGATTAAATCGAGTGAATTAAATACAAATATGCTAACTGGAAAGAAATTCTGTTGTAAGATACAGGACTAAGATCAAACCAATGAAATGGGCAAAATTATCCATGACACCTAGATATTATTCAACTGCCCAAACCTGTTATTTGCTGTTATACTAGTTTTTATTAGGACTCAATTCACACTGGTTGCAAGCATATGAAATTAATTACTAATTCAAGTAAGAACTGCCAATTTGACTTTAGTTGCTAAGCATCAACACCTGTATTTATTGGGTGGCATTCAATTATTTAATTAACCATTCCAGTAACACTGCCCATATACAGCTTTACAATACCTCAATTTTGATGCCTTACTTGTAATGCCTTGGGCATGGGAAGCAGACAGATTATTAGATCAATGAACTCTAACAGTTTCAAGATTGGCACAGTATACGTGTATGCTTGCAGTGCTGTGTACCACACCATATTCATCAGGACAAATAAACACTAAAATTGCTTCAAACATGTCTACTGGGTTATCTGTTGGGTTACTTTATAATTGGATGGTGGGGGCAATAACAAGTGCCACATACCATAATAAAAACCACCACATCCACTATCCCCATTCCCCAAAACCTACAGACCCTAAAATGAGCACACTTACATTCCAATGACAATACACCCCTCTATACTCCCCTGCAATAGAAAAACCGGATCTGGAGTATTTCCCACGATACTCCATACCAAAATGAATGTGAGATCCCACCTTATCATACAAAATGCATTGTATTTGAACAACAGCCGTGGTACTGATCTCAATAGTATGGAAGTGTTTAATAATTAACTATTTAAACTAAAATCAATATAGCTGACTGCAGTAGTGAGCTAAGGATACATTAGATTAGTGTGTTCTGGAGACAGTAAGCACTACCATTATTACACCTTATTACCCTTCCACGCCAATGGTTTTTTTTAATACATGCCCAGTTTTATACAACCACGTAGCACATATGCAATATACAATATATTGACCAGAAATTCAATAACGATTACAAACAAGTTACATGAAATTTCTATTCAAAAATGAAATGAAAATTTTTGTAGGAAATGTGTAATACTGTATATTGCATAATGGTGGCGGGGGAAATCTTGGCGAAGTTCGTAATATTCCCTAATTTGCCAAAGTTTTAGCCAACCAAATTAGATCCCTTTGCAGTTAAGCAGCAGGTAAACATTGTATAGTTATGCCTATACTTTTCTTGCCAATATTCAATTGACGCAAATTCACCTAATTTTTTACCCTCCACTATTTTGCGCTATACGGTATCAAGTCTGTCACATGATTTTTTTGTCAGAAGTTATGTAAGCTTGTGTCCATGTTCATTCTTTTATGATAACTTAATCTTCAAAGTGATGCATTGTATTCTGAAATTCACAATGATTTTAATGATGCTACATGTATTGTGAAATGTACAGAATTACAGTATTAATTATATAACATACCAATGCAGGACCAGATAAGTGAACATCTCTGCTCAGCATAGTTGGAATGTGTTGCTCCACAAGGGAAACGTTATCAAGAAGTGTGCAATCCAAGTAGATTTCTAAAATAGAACCTTTCAAACTGATACCAATGTTTTCATAGTCAAAATTTGAGGTGTATTCCACAGAATAGTTCACATGCCATGGTAATTCAACAACAATAGCTTGTCCCTGTAAAGTAGGCATCACTTTTACTGAAAAGCCACCGATGTAAATGAATAATTCCGATCCAGCTTTGACATCCACATATACTGCAAATGCTGCCGGAAAACTTGAATTCAAGCTTTCCCAATTTTGTGTTGTTAGCTGGACAGAAAGATTGCTTGTGATATTGAGGGGATTATTATGTTTATATCCTCCTCCATTTGCTGCGTGTCCCTGAAGTGCAGCAGCGTCCTCAAGAACGTCAACTGCAAGGTGATAGCATTCCAAAGCATATAAATTTATCTTCACACAGGTAGGGTATGGATTTATGCTCATACGCAACAGACTTATGACGGGATGCAATGCTATGTCAGGGCTTCTAACCACACAGCATCTGTTCAATATTATCGCGCTATCTCTTTGAACAAGCATTCCAAAGTGTAAACAGGTCCCGTAACGCGAGACTGCAGTGCGATCTGACCAAGCTAAGTATGCCTCCCCTTGCCATATTGTTACGACGTAGAACCTCAGATTGGAATGCTTGGAAACGAAGAAATAAACTTACTTGTTAGAGCTGACACGTGCATGGCTTCATCGTCGCACATCAACAGCAGCAACAGCAGCGCATAACGAAGGACTGCATCCCACGTCAAGCGCATGCCGTACATCTCTCGACGATCCCTCTGTGTAGCGTGATAGTCTAGTATACTGCAATATGCTGCTGTCAACCCGAACAGCCAAGTGCTCAGCGCTATTACAGTATTATTATATTATGGATTGGTTATAGCGCTGCGGCTCATCCGGAATTTCTTTTGCGGGTTAGCTAATTGCGACGCGTTATTAATCTTCGTTAAAGCTAAAGATGTTTTTCTGATGAAATCAGGCTACATGTAGTAATTGTAAAGCCTGCACGTTGATCGAAGTGCACAAATTTGCAGGGGTGGTCACGGTTAAAATATGTTACATCTATTAATACATGATTATAGGTTTAGATAAAGTAGATTATAAGACAAGGATAGTTTTGCGCCGTGACATCCATGCAGATCCTTGTGTGGTCAGTTGGTATATTGCAAAGTTTCTGGGGCTCTGTTCCGTCAGTGCTAGCGGAACGTGTCTATGGAGCGAGTGTGAGCTACATCCTTCCCTGGATCCGCACCCACCCTCTAAAATAGTTTACTAGTAGTAATCCGACACCGACATTCGCCACCTTGACGGCAACGCCCTCGCATATACCTAATATTCTAGATTACGTCAGTATCTATTTATTAATCTGATGATGATGGGAAACGTCATTGGGAAGGCGTCTCTGATCGATTTTTCTATTCAATGGGCAGCGTTTCTTGTTGCTGCTTACCTTCGGACTGAAAAGTTTTATGATACTGTAGGCTCTCTGACCTATATCATTTTGACTGCTTACTCCCTTATCCGAGGGGGGAAGTTTTTTCCGCGGCAGGTCATTCAGTCAGGATTGGTTGTCACGTGGGCTGCGCGCCTTGGATCATTTTTGTTGTTTAGAGTATTGCAGGCTGGTCGTGATAGTAGATTTGATAAAGTCAAGGGAAATCCAAAACGTTTCTTCCTCTACTGGACAATACAAGGTGAGCGGTACTACCGGTAATAACTTTTTATTGCAGTGCATTGCTATGTGTGGCAATATTAAAAGCGTTATTATACTTGACCAAGTATTCAGTGAATCTGTAACACATGGTTACTCTTCTTTCAGGTGTGTGGGTATTGCTGACCCTGCTTCCAACGCTGATTTTGAATGCAAAGCAAGATGACACTGAGCTCTGTTCGCGTGATTACATAGGATGGTCTATTTGGACTGCTGGGATTTTGATCGAGGCAATAGCAGACTATCAGAAGTTTACCTATCGGCGCAACCCTGCCAATGCTGACAAATGGATAAACCAAGGACTCTGGAGCATTGTGCGTCATCCTAATTACCTAGGTGAAATCCTTCTCTGGGTTGGTCATTTTATCTCAGCGTCATCCACCTTCAGTGGCTTTGAATATGTCAGCATCATATCTCCTCTATTCATAACATTTCTGCTGACTAAGGTGTCGGGTATTCCTATCCTCGAGCGACAAAACATGAAGAAATGGAAAGACAATCCACAGTATCTTGAGTATGTGCAAAAGACTCCATGCCTGTTGCCATTTCTGTATTAGAAAGCTGTAATGAGGCACACTGCGTGCATATGTATATTATGATTTGCTCACAAGAGCTTGCCTATGTTTATATATTTCATAGCATGTAAGTACTGCATGAATTAGACATGCACGACATTGGGCCATCTCACTGTTAAGTCTGTTTAGTAACACTTGATCCCTTTGCTTGATAAATTACTATACCACTGTTGTGGCTGAGTCAGGTGCAATGATGACATCACAAACACAGGTATTTTGTAAAGCAAGACTGAACATAATGAACAATTTATATAGGAGACCTGTGGTCTTGAGTACATGTAGCTAACATTTTCTTTCGTTTTACTTTGTCATCTGGAGCCATCGGATTTTCACCCTCATAAAACTGTTTCAACAAGGCAACAGCTTTATCTTGCATCACTCCTGATGTCACAGTAAGGTCTGGGAGGCAATCAATTTGGGGCATCTTTCTCAGATCCAGTGGAAGCTTCATTATCCTGCTATGAACATCTGCAACTGAGCCACAGCCACCAAAACGTTCATTCGAACAGCCATACACTACTGTTTTAAGTCCAATAATCCTTAATGCAAAGGCACACATAATGCAAGGTTCAACTGTGACATACAGGGAAGAATCCTTACAAACTCTCTCAATTTCTGTTTGCTGTACTTTGCAGTAGTCATACATCTGATCAATTGCAATCATTTCAGCATGCCGAGTGGCATTCAGAGTATTGTTGCATTCATTGTATCCTCTTGCAATGATTACCTCGTTGAACACAACAACACAGCCAACTGGCACTTCTCCCTGTTTTAGTGCATGCTGTGCTTCGACAAATGCCTCTTCCATCCATCGTGCGGACATGATTTTTATTTACGAACTATTTTTTAATACTTTAAAATAGCATTGTGTAATTTAATTAATTGGTCTTTTAAAAAATGCTTTGGTATGTTCGCGTGCCCGTGAGCTGTCTTCGCGAAAATAGATCGCGGGCTGTAAATTTATATACATAACATTTGTTTTGCTGACTTCTTTGGGTTCATAGCAGTTGGAACGCGAACCAGGTATGATGCACAAAAGTATAGCGTCTCGAATGGTTGACGTGTTTGCAATGAATAATGAGCCTGTTTTTACTTATCTTTGCCTGGATACATTTTCTTTCCAGGCTGCTTGTATATAGCTGTCTGGTTGGTGGGCTGCTCGGATAGCTAGTCTCCGATTTAAGGGCAGGATGTTACTATTACATGCAATTCTCTTCACTACTTCGCTTGTAGTCTCGACGACGCATGGACTTACAAGTACGTTTTAGTAACCAAAGTTGTAATTATTGATATCCCCGTGGTGGCTAGAATTTGCATTTATGTTTTCTGTACTGTATACGTATCTAACTTCTGCTTTGCAGTCGACCTTCTGAAAATAGCAGGACTTCGAGATGGTACACAAATGCTTGTGGCTGGTCCTAGTGGACAGAAGGATGCATACTTAATTCTAAACTCTGTGTCAACTGTGTTAACAGAACAAGAATGGGCTGCACTGGATTCCAACTTTTCAATGAGATTGCTGCTGAATATTTCTGTGAATACAGCTGTCACTATCAGTGGCATGACAACAATAGTATCAGTTGGAAACTTCAGTGTGTCACTGACAAAGACAAACCTTGTAATTAACCTTCATGGAGAAGCATACACAGTTCCTGTCAGTTTTGCTGCTGGTTTTCAAAATATCAGTATTGATCTTGAACCAGGTTATATGCTTGTATATGTGAATTGTTTTGAGTGGAATGTCACCATTTCAAGTTCAATCGCGACACTGTTTGAGCCCGGTGCCACTGGCAATTTGACTATTGCAGATCCTTCACCACTCATAGTAGGTACACAACTTGTATGATTCCATGAAAGTGTAACTTACCTCATGTGAATGAATTGAGACAATATGTTTCAACACATCAACCCTATATTAAAAGTCTTAACACTTTAAGATGCGGTGTATTCCACCTGTTGTGTAGCTATATAAATAAATATATATATGTTGCACAACCACTATTGAAACCAATAAATTTTGCACATTGAATTACCCATCAATACCATCCCTGGCTTGGGCTGGACCTTAAGTGGGGCAGCTTTGATAGTTCTTACTCTTCACTCTAGTAATTTTTATGCACCACACCACCTTGCAGATTCAAACTTTGTTGATGTCTGATGACCCGGTGTTGACAGCATACTGTGTAAGTTGTGAAGTTACAGAAGCAACTTCAGAGTGTAAATGTACATTGTACATGTAAGGTGTTGTGTGTGATCACTGTTGTGCCATCTGCTGTGGCCAGTTTGTTGTAACTGGTGTGGTTAGCTCCACATTCCTATCCACCTCCTTCTCTTTACGCTTTTATGGTTTCTGTGCTCCCATGCATGTTTATTATCAAGCATATGCATGATGCATTGCCAATGGTTCTGGGTGTGTTCAATACTCTTTGCAGTTAATCTGTTGATCTGGAGATGTGTACATGATGGATGGTGTTCTAGTCTTGAATTTGTTTAGTTACATTGCCTGCTAATTGCACTAGGCTTGGGAAGGTCTTTTGATCTTAATTGTGCTGAATTCAGGTTCAACCAGATATGTACACATCTGCTTTTGTGTCAATTAAATTTCCATAACTGTGCAGACTGTGGGTGTCAGTTATTCATTGTGAACCTGATATCATCCTCTTCTCCCCCTCTCTCACTCTCCTTTATTCTGCATCTCTTAACAGTCTTGCCCAAAGGTAAGTAAGGATGTGTTCTGTTCTACATGAGTATACACCTCGTTTTCAGGGACCACCTGGTCCACCTGGACCATCTGGACCTCAGGGGCCTACAGGATATCCTGGATTACATGTATGAGCACAAAATCATCCATGGAAACATACATTAGAACACTTTTTCTTTTCCCAGGGTTCTATTGGATTACATGGCCCTACCGGTTTTCCTGGAACACCAGGTCGTGATGGATCGCCTGGCAAGCAGGTACACATGATGCTGTTGTGTGTAAGGAGTATAGCTGATTGAAGTGGTTTTATGCAATAGTATGAATGTAGTTAGCACTATTGCGCTGTTTAGGTCATTTTTGCAGTACATTGTGTATATTTATGCAGGGAGCACCTGGGACTAAAGGATTGAATGGAACAAAAGGTGACGTGGGCCCACCGGGACCCCCTGGACCAGTTGTGAGTATAGCATCATGTTGATTAATGTCTATTGTCCTGAATGTCCACCCAGGGGTACACTTGTATACCCGGGAGGAGAGCAAAAAAAGTTTTTGCCGTTCGGTCACGAAAGGGATCTGGCTGCATTTAAGGGTACTGGCTTACAGAACAAGTCTTTTCAGGATTGGGCCGAGATAACCAAGGCTTAAATCCTTTTGGTACATGTAGAACGAGCTGTGCTAGCGGACCTATCCATTATGCTCCGTGCGGATCGGTTGGAGCATAATGGATAGGTCCGCTAGCACGGGTCATTTTACGAGTACCGAAAGGATTTAAGCCTCACTTATCTCGGCCCAATCCTGAAAAGACTTGTTCTGTAAGCCAGTACCCTTAAATGCAGCCAGATCCCTTTCGTGACCGAACGGCAAAAACTTTTTTTGCTGTCCACCTGGGTGTCCAATTGTACCCCCGGGTGGACATTCAGGACAATAGACATTAAGCCTAGGAAATAAAAACACTTGACTCTCACCCACAAAACGTTGTTTAGCTCACCTGTTTATCCTGTTGAATTTGTGGGAGCCTGTTCAGATATTGGATCTAGCTGTATAAAACACCATTTTGGTTTTGCGATTTGAACTGAAAATGCATGGTCTAAACATTCTCGCTTCATTTGCCATGGGTTTTATCTACTTACTTGCATGTACATTTGTACATGTACCTCAATTGAGACATGTTTTATTTTATTTATAATAGTAATAATAATAATAGCTTATACATGTAGTTATTGCAGGCCTGTCATTATCGTCACAGGGTTTAAAGCTTTTATATCACACATTTTTAACATAACAGATATTGGTATTGGTGAGATATTGACTTTGACATGTTGCTATCACCAGGGTTTTCCTGGTCCACCTGGTCCTGCTGGAGTACCAGGAGTGGAAGGTCCACAAGGAGATAATGTAAGTTGGCAGTTCCACACAAATACAAATTATGGATTGCTCAGGGAATAAAAGCTTCTATTCAAGAGTGTTGGGTATGAAATAAAAGCCCCACATCAAATCACAATGGATTGGAACTGATATTGATATTCCTATGGTGTGGATTTGCATGTACATGTACATCCTTTATAAGTTGCTGCTGCACATTATTATAAAGCATTTAATTTTAGGGTTCTGAAGGAGCAACTGGATATCCAGGAGAGAAAGGAGAGAAAGGAGCTACTGGACAGAAGGGGCAAACTGTATGTTTATGCTAACCAGATTACCTGATTCATTGTAAGTATTGAATGTTAGGGGCCGACTGGGCCAATTGGACTAACAGGTCCACCAGGCTTTCCCGGTCCAAAAGGTCCACCTGGATTTCCTGTAAGTATCATGTCATTCAATCCTTTTGTATGTGTAAGAGTATTTAAATTAATGTGTATGAAATAACATGTTTCAGTTGTTATGTATGGAGTGTTTCAAATGTTTTAACCTTAATTAAATCTCCAAGGCCAGCTCTTATTGGTGGACCAACATTTATCACAAATGAAATTAAAATTTAGTATCTTGCATCCATTGCTTCATGTCACTTCATACTTAATTTACCAATTGTCAACTTATTTTTATATCACACTCTTAGTCTGTACAATGTAATACAGTTGTTTAAAATGCATTATGCAAAATATTTCATTGTCACAGAAAAAAAAATTGAAATGAACATTTTTACAAAGCTTGATGTGTGTATGGCAGTTTCAACTCTAATTGTTTTTGCCATTTTTTGCTGCACGCACACTGTACTTTTGTCCATTCACTTAGCTATTCCAAAACATGCAACTGAGAAATACATACTGTACATTTGGTTGTTACGCCAGCAACTTCGAAATCTTCAATAGATGTTTTAAGTGCCAGAGACATGTCTTACTCGGGACCTCTTCTTTTTGCATGTTGTTCGAACATTACTTGTTGGTACTTGCTGTTAAGCAATATAGTATTCTGAAGAATTGCAAGGAAGTACCTGTACGTTCTGAATTGCTGACTATTTCTACAGTACAATCTTGTTCTCTGTTCATATATGGGTTCGCTATAAAAATCTAATTTTAACCTGCACACTATGTGTAGGACCATCATCCTATGTGTAGGACGTAGGGAGATTGAAGTTTAAAGCTATTCATTGACTTTTCCCACAGAGTACTTGCAAGTTCTATTTCTAGCTGCCTGATTGAATGTTTGATTAGCTTGAGTCCTATGGGAGAGCTATGTGACTAATATCTACCTTAGAGCATGTCTGTTGTTACATAAAAACTCTTTTCCTACAAAATTATTAAGGGTCTCTCAAGGCAGTAGGAGTTACTGTTTGGTTACCTGTTCAGAGCATATTTTATTCCAAGCAGTACTGTATTTTAATATTACTTTTACATGTTTACATGTTATATTATAATATTTTTCAGATAGCATTTATGGATGTTCAGATTGCAATGTTTACGTATCTAGGGTCCTGAAGGGGATGCTGGACCTCCTGGATGGGATGGACCACCTGGGCTACCTGGAATGCCAGTGTGTGCAAGCACGTTAGATACATGTATATATGTATCATGATGTGTAAAGAAGTGTGCATGAATGTTTGAACAGCTGTGAATTGTTGATCATACAAGATAGAAGCAAGTTGTGGTACATGTACATGTAACTTCCATACACACACCTGTGTTTTTATAAGCCTGGGTATTTTTGCATGCATGAATACATAATGCTTAAGCATGGTTTGTTTTATTTTAGGGTCGGCCAGGACCAGCAGGACCTCCAGGATTGTCTGGTACTCCCGGGATGATTGGACTGCCAGGAATAATGGTAGGTGTAGTGCCAAGGGCATCTGTTCAGTACATGTATGTGTAGCAATGAGTGATATGTTGGAATGCAGTAACAACTGAAGTACATGCATGTGCTATTTCTGCAAGAATAAAAATTTACTTAAGGATACATTTCATATCATCATTCCATGAAGTTTACACTGGTTGGTGTTTTCTCTCTCTTAGGGCCCAGTCGGATTTCCAGGAGCTCCAGGTGCTACTGGAGAACCTGGAATACAGGGTGTTACTGGCATTAATGTAAGTCTCTGTGTGTTGTAAATTGGGGTAACCTATTTTAATCTCCTATAGGGTATTCCCGGTGTACCAGGTGGGCAGGGGCTACCTGGAGAGACGGTAACTATACTTTTATATGTATTTAAAAATAACGAAAATGATGTAATCACTGTATTATTGGTTGATATTTAGCAATGATACACATGTAAGCTATATTAAATATACTGGTATGTGTACATATGTTTTTACGGCACTTAACATTAAATTTGTTGATTGCATTGTGTCCAGCAAAATCAACCTTCTAGGGTTTCCATAAAAAAGATTATGGATACAGGTCAACATCCTGCATTCTTTTTTTTTTACACAAGTTTGTTCCCTCATCATTCTGTCTGTAGAATTCCATTTTGCTGAGCACTATACATGTGTATGTATTTTTGCTGCCTTGCGTATGAAGTATGATAACCTTCTGAGTTAGAGTTCCAGGTACCTCTAAATACAAGTGTCAAAATTGGTATGTATGTTGAGTCAGAAGTGTAGCTTTTGATTTGTTCAAGTCATTGGTTTAAATGTAATCCATTACGAGGATATAGCTGCAAGTATTTGCACATCTACCCACTCGATCCGCACTGATGATTTAGATAAAACACTCATATTTTTGGGGGATTTTAGGTTAGGACACTCTGCGGTAGGTAGAACACCGAAATCGATTTGCACTGGAGAAATTGAAATAATGTACAAATAAGTCAAAAATCTAGAAGAGAAAAGGCAGTATGGCTGAGAAGTTATTTGTGTTACATACAATTTTTACTATTACATGTATAAACTCCAGGAGTATGATTTTGCTGGACACTATTCTATGTAATTGTAATAACATGTATTTGTATTCACTATGTACATGTAGCATGTCATGCAGTCGAGAACGTATGCTAAATAAATTTGTACTATAATTTCAGGAATAGTATTTTACACAGAATTTTTAAGATAGTGTGTTTAAATGGTTTCTCAAACCTTTAGGGTCCACGTGGCCCCCCGGGACCCGCTGGACCCCCCGGTATGATGGGTGCAGATGGAAACAAGGTATGTTCTTGTGTATACACATATGTAAATGTAATTCTGCACAGATTTTCAAGCATTACAAAGTGCTTACACCAACCTTAATGTATCACTTCCAGAGAGCTATAAGTAAATAAACAAAACTGCTGCATGCGAGGGGCCCTCGGCTGCATGGGTAGAAAGTTCACTAAAAGCTTTAATCTTCAGACTCCTGACTTCTTCAATGTTCGCTACTTGAACCTCCTCAAACTTTCAATTTCTAAGTCTTGCTGTATCATAGGAATAGGATGATGTAATAGTTGACATTAGCACATACACATGCATGATTTGGAGTTTGGGCATGTGATATAGATTTGTGCTAATACCACTATTGTGTTATTTACAGCATTCATAATCTAATGATACCTCTATATATTTAGGAGTGGGGTCTTGACTTTGTTTCTCTAAGCTCTACAGTCTATTATGACATTCTGATCTCTTTCATGTTATTGTTGGTAATTTTATCTATGGAATATGTTGAAAGAGCAAGTGATAAATTCATGGATAGCCCAATCATTTTAACTGATTTGAGATAATAACTAACTAGTATACCAGCTGCTATTGATACATGTACCTCAATCTAGTAAACTTATTTGAGGCATTGCAATACTGGTTAATTTGCTGTAGAAACCAGCATTTTAATGCCTGCTGTTTGAATATGTGTGATAGTGTTGCTCCAGGTGCATACATGCAGATTTAACTTGATATAAATTATTCTTATTTCCATCAGGGTGTTCCTGGACCCAAAGGATATGCTGGACCATCGGGACTAACTGGACCTCCTGGTAAACAGGTATATGTTTACAGTACTTTGACTACATGTACATGCACTCTTAAAATTTGATTGGACCTCATCATTGAAGGGGTTACCTGGCCCGATTGGTCCATCAGGGATGAAAGGAAGCAAAGGCTATGCTGGTGATCCAGTAAGTCATTGTGTGGCTTCAAGCTTGGCTTTAACGTTTGCTAACTAGGGGGAGAAGGGACCCCCTGGCCCTCCTGGTCTACTGGGAAAAACTGGGGACATTGGACCTATGGTCTGTCTTTTTAGTATGTGTGAAGATATGGATGTACAATGTATGTGTACTTCATTACATCATCAAGGGAGATGTAGGGATGCCTGGAGTTGATGGTGCACAAGGTTTAAATGGATTGAAGGTTTGCCAGGAAGAACGTAACATGTCTACCTATCATCGATATGCGACCGTTTAGGGACCTCCTGGGGTGCCAGGAAGAAATGGATTAAATGGAACCCAAGGAAGAGATGGCCCTCAAGGGTTTGACGTAAGCTATGTGTTTGTATGCATCATGCTTGCAACAGCTTATCAATTTCGTAGGGCCCACCTGGTCCACCTGGTGAAGATGGAAGATATGGGCGTCCTGGGATGCAGGTAATGGTTGCATAGCAGACTCTAACTGTTGTGATTGTGTGGTTATGTTCCAAGGGTCCTCCTGGTCCTCCTGGTCCCAACGGAGATAAGGGCCTCAAAGGGAAGGCTGGAATATCGGTATGTAAGCTGCTTGCATCTGTACTACATGCAATATTATAATGCACATCTTTATAGGGTGCAAAGGGGGTCAAGGGTCCAATGGGTATGAAAGGACCGATTGGACCTAGAGGGGACCAGGTAAGAACTCATAGCAGTGCTTACATGTACATGTATATGTACATGTACCTTTCTTCATAAGTGTATGCAATAGAGGGGCTTAATACATGTTTTCTGGATGTACTGCAGTGAAATTTAAATAAGCAAATTGATTTAGCTAGATCTGGTCCGAGTCGGTTAAAGTTCATGGATTCACTAAATGCTCTAATTCTACAGTTAGTGTATTTGTGCTGTATTAGCTTTAATATTTACATTAATGAGGGGCTTAATACATGTTTTCTGGATGTACTGCAGTGAAATTTAAATAAGCAAATTGATTTAGCTAGATCTGGTCCGAGTCGGTTAAAGTTCATGGATTCACTAAATGCTCTAATTCTACAGTTAGTGTATTTGTGCTGTATTAGCTTTAATATTTACATTAATAGTATATCTTGCCCCCATTTTATTTACCCATGCTTCCCATGAATCCACTGTATTTCTCATTTATTGCATACTTGTAGTTAAGATGAATTAGCAGTAATTATGTCAGGAAATTAATGCATTTATGAAGCATAAATAACTTTTGGGACTTTGAACATAATCTGGTAAAATCTCACCTTATAGCAAACACGGTAACACAAAATTGGACTGATCTTCATACTCAATGCACAGGAGTGAATGAAAATTGCACTAATAAGTAGGCAATAGGTGTAGGAGTATGTGAAACAATATTGGCTTTGTAAACTTTAACCACTCAAAAGGTACATGTATTGCATGACCCAAATTAGCATAGTTTGGGCTGTGGTCATTAATCTATCACATGAGTTGTTTATTTTTCTTATAATTGTGTAGAGGTCTATGCTGATATTATTTAACTATCACGGTCAACAGTAAAATTGAAGATTTCAGAAATTTTCATTTTCCAGTCTCTTTGTTGGGAACACTATAAATTGTTGTGCTGATTTGGCACAAAAGTATAGCTACATGCATACCTCCATACTGTATACAGGGTGTCCACAAAAGAATGCTTTTATATTAATATGATCCATGAATACTGAATACAATTACCAATATACATGTAACTGAATTTATGTACAAACAATAAATACGTTAATACAAAATCGCATTATTAAAATTCACATACACTGTAGCTTCGACATAATAAGTTCATATAATAAGTTTCATGCATTTATTGGCTACAGAATAACCTGCATTAATCAATGAAATTTACTGATTTATTTGACCAGCAATCATACTCCTCCATTTAATGCATGAGAAATTAATTGGCTCTGGTGAGAAATGTACTTGCAATCATCACATCACTTCACCACACCATTAGAAATTTTCTGAGAAAGGTGCTTGAGAAAGTATGTGTCACGAGGTACATATACCTATTATCCAATTGAGCAGTAGCAACATTGTTCAACTTTGATAGATGTGTAGCTAAATGTAAATACCTCACATTGATGTTGGTAACTTGAAAGGAATGATGTTCAACTGTATATTATTCATACCTTGATCTACTTATTAAAAATGTTGATTTTTTGTTTTGATAATAATTACTTAAACTTAACTGCTTACAATAATAGAATGATTGGTATCTGCCTAGAGAATTTAATACATGTATATGTCAACGTTCATAAATCTGAGTTATAAGCATTGCATACTTTCACAGACACCCAGTATAAGGGAGCTACATGTACATGTATTATTTTTGTCAATGCCTTTTTTTCTGTCCCTGTGGCAATGATAGGGTGAAAGTGGTTTGAAAGGTTCACCTGGAAGTGTTGGAAGTGAGGGCGATATTGGACCTACCGTAGGTCACTTTGCCTGTTTCTGCAACAATGTATCACTTTTGATGTCCTCTCGCCAGGGACCTGTTGGACCAAATGGCACTGTTGGAGATCCTGGACCAGATGGAGTAGATGGTCCAATGGCAAGTTACTCTTAATATATGCACTTACGTGTACATGTATTTTGTAGGAAAAAAGGAATGCTTAACTTGTTAATACTTTCATGTGCATCTGTACAGTTACATGTATTTGTACATGGATATACATTATGATCATGCATACTGCACCACATACATGTATGGGACAGTTTCCAAGAAAACTTCCTATGTTTTATAAAATAATCGTGTTATGACATTTGAATTGCGGTATATTCCAAACGATAAAGGCTATCGACTTCCTATTTTCAACACTTCATACTACACCATTGCTCTATGGTGAAATACATTTAGGTGTCTTGCACTTGCTCTGTGCCAGCATTGCAATGTTTGATACTCCATCAGGTTCAAACCAACATAACTTTCTGTAGGAGTAATCAAATCGCTTCGAATTCGGTTTGTAGGTAGAGAGGTCCTATACCTATCAAATTGTTCTGTTTGTTGATTTTTATACCATCCGTTACGGAGATACAATTGAACAAACGACGTGCACTTTTTCCTGCTCGATATGCGGCAATGATATAATCACCGCCTCCCATACTTTGAGCGGGACGCTATTTGCCCAAATCATTGGCGCAAATGGAGCGGGAAAATGTGCACGTAGTTTGTTCAACTATATCCCCGTCACGGATGGATAAAAATTAACGAACAGAACAAATCGATAGATATAGGACCTCTCTACCTACAAACCGAATTTGAAGCAATTTGATTACTCTTAGAGAAAGTTATGTTGGGTTTGAACCTGATGGAGTATCAAACGTTGCAATGCTGGCACAGAGCAAGTGCAAGACACCAAAATGTATTTTACCATAGAGCAATGGTGTAGTACGTAGTCATGAAAATAGGAAGTCAATAGCCTATAACGTTCGGATGAAATAGTGATTCAAACGTCTAATGTTATAAACATAGGAACTGTCCCATATATGCATAACCAAGGGCATCACATGCAATAGGGCCACATATAGCTGTCCATTACTTTCTGTATTGTCATTAATTTGGCTAATGTTTATATGACAATTTTAAAAAGGAAAAGTTAATGTGTGCACAACATTTCTTGTCATGCAAATTTCATGCAGCATGCTGTTTGCAATTTTCATGCAGATCAGCAATGCATAATGTGCAAAGCTTCTGAGGCAATGCATAGGGTTCCAGTATCTAATCTTCGCTCTCCTCTCTCTCCCCCCTCTCTCTTGTGTAGGGTGTGGCTGGCTTGCCTGGAGCTAAAGGAGACAATGGCACTGATGGACCAGATGGAGTAGCTGGAATGAAGGTCACTTTACACTCCTTGGACATGTAAATTGTTAATAGTCATCTCTGCTTATTACTTAGGGTCCTAAAGGCTTACCTGGCCTAACTGGATTTCCTGGAGCAAAGGTATTTTTTTTTCTGCCACGTACATGTAGTATTTGATTTCTCATTGTTGTAAAAGAAAAGAAAACAAACTTTATCTTTCCTTGTACACATGAAAGAAAGATGCATTTTTGCACAGTAAAGTTCACCTTATTGATTACATCTAATATCATCCATGAACAATTTATGCATGTACCTAGTCTATTCGATTTGATGTGTGTGTATGTAAGTATTTGTATGATCACATACATGTAACTGGAAACACAATTTATGCAATTATATGTACATGCTAATCTATTCGATTCGATGTGTGTGTATGCATGTGTGCAATTTATATGATAACATACATGTACATGTAATTAACTGGAAACATATAAATACCTTCCTTGGTCAGTGTCTATGAATCTTTTATGATATCAAAATTACTCTTAATTAAAACATCCAGGTAGAACAAAATATCTTTGTAACGTCTAACATATTCGGTTCTTAGAATTTACTGTTTAATTTTTAAACTTTCATCCATGGCACTTCTATAGAGAGGAGTCCTGTACATATAGCAACAGATTTGTTCAGGATGTAGATTTTTGTGTTATCTGTTATAGCAATACAAAGTACGTGTATGTCACGTGTTTATGTGGATAATAATCACTCACCTCCCGAGAGTAAAATCTTCTTTAATGGATGGTAAATGATCTGACCAGATGAATAGCAACAGGGCTCATCTATGTACATACCAGATTTGAAGCACCTTTGACATTTGTCTGGAGTTACATGGGATTGTAACCTGGCAGGTTGTCGGGTTCTGTGTGGGAACAAGGTTTGGAATTTTGAAGTACTGTTTACAAAGATTGATTCCTTGACTTCTATAATTATAAATGTAATGATTTTAATTAAATTAGCCCCACAAGTGTGACCTCGCTGGACATTGTCCCATATAATTACAGCATGTTTATATATTAGGGACAATCAGTGTTTCAAATTTTGTAGGATTTTCTATGATATTAATGTCACTTACATAACTCCTACATGGTAGGTTACTCTCATTAAAGGCCCTAATCCCAAATTTTAAGACCAGATTTGGAACCCTCTTGTTGAACTCTGCAACATTAGGCAATGTGCTTGTGTAACGAATGAGTTATATATGAAGCATAGAATCTTTAATTTGCCGCCTTTCCTTTGCATGTCCTATAATGCTTTAGAAACTTTTATTGAACCTTAGAAGAAGAGCAATGCTTGAACAGTTATTGTCTGTCTCAATTACTGAGAGAGTTGTGTGCTGCTCATTTGGACCTTTGTATCTTGTCAGTGGAATGAGATAATCTCACACCAATTTATGCTCATATATACCTGTCCTTTGCCACTAAATAGCACTTTTTTAGTTGGTCCAAGACATTCTAGGTACCGGAGATATAAATTCTCCTCTGATAGATTTTATTTAATACTTACAAACACATGTACATGTAACTTTATATAGAGATCCATTTTAGAAAGGTAATATATTTTCTTTATGTTTCATTTTCAATACACTATTGCTCAATTATATAGCATTGAATATGTCAAGTAGACATTTCGCTGTACTAGGCTCTCTTTTTTTTGGAATGGCCAATTATCATTTTTCACAAACTGCGATACTTTTGTGAATTGAGTTATAAATATATCTTGGTCTTTTCTGCAGTACTTTTCCATCAAATCTAGCTTTTCCTAACTATCTTAATTATTAATAATCATTAACTGAGACAGGCAATAGTTAAAATTATACACCGCCTTATAACTGTATGAATTATTATGCACCATTAACAGAAAATTAGGGCCAGTTTTATACCAGATTTTCACAATGTTTGATCACAAATAGCTAAATGAATAATCTATTATATGAATCAAATACGAAGCTTGACATCAGGTGCATAGTAGGGGTTAATAAATGTCTAGTATATTAGGTCAATTAAAAACTGCAGACCACTTTAGAGTTATTATGCTGTGAAATCTTGGCTTTTTTCCCCCCGCATTAAAAATGCAATTACGAGCATATCATTTTTTGTTTTGGTAGGATGAAATTCACTGTTTATGGTTAATTTCTACATGATCGATAATGGCTATTTGGTTTCTATGGTATTCCCATCCCTAATGACATTGCAGTTAGTTTCACCTCTTTATAAATATCTGTGTTGATGCTTGTTTGCATTGTATAATTTGTATATCTCTACATTTAGGGCAGTGTTGGTGATATTGGTCGTTCTGGTGAACCTGGGCCCCCTGGAGATCCAGGAGTACAGGTCAGATGGAATGTGTAACTTCATATTTGTGTCTATGTAACCACGGAGATGGCGTAACAATCATATGCATATACATGTACACATATGTATGTAAATACACAATACATTTATTACTACTTCCTAGATAAATAAAACCTACACATAACACAACTACTAACTACAGAACATCATATACATGTGTATTTATTATTAAAACTTAATAATAATAATGTTATAGAACAACATAACATTAATTACCTACCACCTAGACTAATGATATACAGGACAAAAAGATGAGCAACGATATGTCCTGCTCTGTTATTATTTTTATAGAAATTTTAATTTTAGTGTACACCCAAAATAAGGCAAATGATGTCCTTTATTACAATGCACCTTACAGTTAGGAGTTATTAATTTATGACAACTTCCAATGTACTCCATCACATCCATTCATGCAGTCTACATGCATCATGATGGATATGTTTAAATTAGCAACGATATGTCCTGCTCTATTATTATTATTATTTAAGTGTACATACATGTACATATGCCAAAATAAGGCAAATGATGGCATTTATTACAATGCACTTTGCAGTTAGGAGTTATTAATTTATGACAACTTCCAATGTACTCCATCACATCATTCATGCATCATGCATGCATGGGCATATGTTTAAATTTCACAATTCACAGACCATAGTTTTTGCGCTCATGATCAATTTGCTTAAATTGCCAGAGTTTACGTCCTCAAAGTTATGTGCATTTGGCAGTATGCAGTTATAGTGCAGACTTGCAGCAAATATTTAATGAAATTTGTGTAGCACTTTTTACATGACTAGATGTTTTGTTAAATGTGGTACAGTATGATTATGCTGTCCTTTCCATGCTGCAGGGACCACTAGGTCCTAAAGGTCCAAAGGGTCCTGTTGGGGATCCTGGACGATTAGGTTTACCTGGAATGAAGGTACACATACTGTGTATAGTGTGATAAAAACATCTAAGGAAGGATGCCCCTTTTATTTTCAAGGGTGATAATGGAAGTGCAGGCCCCAATGGACTAAAGGTAAGCACTATTGTGTAGATTACCATACATGTAACATTTTTCCTAATGAATATACAGTACATTCTGCAGAATGTGTTTGCTTCCATGTTTAAGCCAATTGTATATACATATAGTTACAATCTTTAAGCAGAAATTTGCAACTCTTGGCTCAATTATCATTTTGTATTACAAAATATTAAATTTAACCTCAAGCAATTTCTTTTCAATCTCAGGATTTAGAAGTAGAGATAATGGCTAATCACCATTCTACCATGTACAAGCTACAAATAGCATAATGGCCTTAATGGACATTTGCTTCCTTACATGTATGTTCTTCATCAGCAAGGAAATTGAAAATGAAAGTCTGATTTCATATCTGGCACTTAAGGTGCCATAAATAAAAGTTGATTAAAATAGATTTTGTGGTCATTACTGTAATCTGTCCTTTGTTATTACATAGTCATTGTAAATCACTGCATACATGTACATGTGTAAGTCACAATGCAGCAATTTCTACTAATTAAATGACTTATAATGCACACTTTGCCATCAAGGGGTTGCCTGGCCCGCCTGGCCCTGTTGGTCCTCCTGGAGAGGTCGGTGAGACAGGATTCCCAGGAGCAAAGGTATGACATCTGTATGGGCATCTTTGCTGAAGTCCATGGCTCATATTCATTTACTGTAACTGGTCTTTTATTATACGTGTGTGTAGCGTGTATAATGTATTGGTTACTTTTCTATGCTCAGTCTAAGAAGTAACATTAGTATTAAATCATTTTACTCTTTTTCGTATTATGTACATTTAAAATAAAAAATTAACCCACCACTCTGTGGGATCAGCACATCAATGGCAGATCTGGGGAGCATGAGGCATGATGGCATGATGAAAAACGCACACACATAATTGCAGAACAGAGCAAAGAAAAACACTATTTTGTATGAAGCCCCCAAAAAAGAAGAGTTAAGCTATGTGGCTGATCATGTTCAAAAGTGAGAGCCTTTTGTAGAAAATGGTACTCACTTGAATTACAATTACAACTTACAAATCAAATAAATTTTTGCTTGTTTTTTTGTAGGTTATTGTAGAATAGAATTGCATACCGAAACAAAGATTATTGTTTAGTAAAATTTTGTTTTTGGAAAGCATTCATGGGAACCTGCTCCTATTACATGTGGCTCATCCTGTGCATTGTAAATACGTGTACATATAGTAAGTACATAGAAGCAACTAAGTCATGAATATTAATACACTACTACAGGGTCCAATGGGTACTCCTGGACCTCAAGGTCCTCCTGGTCCACCTGGTATCATGGTAAGGAAACCTTATTTTCAGCCAATGACATTGTTAATTTATATATGTGTGTATTCTACACGTATGGATCCAGGGTCCACAAGGTCAAAAGGTTAGTCCTGTAGTTCATCAGTTCATGGTCACATGCTCATACACTAATTAATTCTAGGGAGAAATGGGTGCAAAAGGCTTACGAGGGCTAAAAGGTCCAAAGGGTCTGATGGGAGAGAAAGGATTCAATGGCTCTGAAGGTGCTCCTGGTGAGAAAGGCAGTATGGGACCTCCAGGACCTAATGGCAAGTGAA
Organism: Spongilla lacustris; assembly: GCA_949361645.1. NCBI lineage: Eukaryota > Metazoa > Porifera > Demospongiae > Spongillida > Spongillidae > Spongilla > Spongilla lacustris. Next base: position 4,103,451 of record OX442435.1, read on the forward strand.
AGGGGATAACTGCATTCAAGCTATGCGATGATGAATTACTTTCTTTATTTGTTAAAGGCTCAGTCGGGGACCCCGGACCAGATGGTCCTCCTGGCCCTAAAGGACCCAATGGAAAAATGGGCATGCCTGGCTTGCCTGGCAAACATGGTGTCAATGGTACAAATGGTATTCCTGGAGCAAAAGGTCCTATAGGAGATCAGGTTAGCTTGCATTTGAGGAGTAACTGTTACAGACTTGCTCCATATAGTACCTAAAACTTCCAAAAGTGACTTTTTGAACTATGCTTACACCATACGATTCTTTTGCTGCAATACTCTGTGCATGAAGTTCTAAAAGTAGGAGAGAAATAGCTTCCAATTTAGCCTCTGTGTTTAATGATATTCCAAGCAGCCATAAATCATTATATGGATGTCTTTTTTTACTCCATCACTCAACGCATTTTGTCAGCAGTAAATCATAGTGGAGTATGTACATGTACATGATAAGTTCTTAAAAAGCAGATTTCTGCATTAAAACTGTTTGAAGTATAAACACATTCTATTATCTACCCTGTAATTATTACAATACCCCTCAATACACAGTTATTGCTTTCAGTTGGAGTATCTAATCAAAGTGATGAGTACATACATGTATTGTAGTATATCCAAATGAAGGAATGAGTGCATATATTATTTTGTGTTTTTGTAATAGGGTGATCTTGGTGAGCCGGGAGATCTAGGGGAAATTGGTCCACCTGGTCCCCAGGGTCCTTCTGGTTCTAATGGCACGAGTGGAGAGCCTGGGGAAATGGGGCTGCCTGGAAAGTTTGGAGTGCCTGGAATTCCTGGGAAAGATGGCAAGCCTGGTAAAGATGGAGTGCCTGGAAGTATTGGATTGCCAGGACTGAGAGGTCCTGTTGGTGTTCCTGGCAAGAGAGGACCACCTGGAAGAGGTACGTGTGTGGCTAAGTATTCATTTTATCTGTGACATGTACCATGTACATTAGCTGGAGTACTTTGATATCAGTGCATAGCTTTTATGCAAAATGAATGAGCAATACTCCATGCATGAAGTTCTAAATAGTTTTACCTGCACTAGTAGTCTTTGGTGCACTCATGTATACTAGCTTACTTCGTCACATGTACATACATTAGTATACACATCACACACATCCCTATATATATGCATTTAATTTCAGATGCACTGTACATGCACTTACATTTTTTTTAATTGCATCGTACCTGTATCTTGTACTGAGAACGATAACACCACTCTGAAGGTGCTAGGAATATGTACAGGTTGAAACCATTTGGTTTACAATATACATGTAAATGGAAGGCTCTACACAGTTGTTCTACATGTAGCCTACATGTAGTGTATGTGTAACATATATTAACAATCCAGAGTGAGCCTCCAAACATTTACATTGGTATTGGATGAATTGTGATAAAGCTTATTCCAATGGCTTCCTAACCTCGTGTATCTATGTATGTGTGTGTTTGAACTGTATTAATAAATAAAATTACACTTATTGATTTTCAGACGGATATAAAGGCGCAAATGGCACAGTAGGTGATGTTGGAGATGTAGGAGATCCTGGGGAAATGGGAAATCGTGGACCTATCGGAGTAGAAGGATCGATTGGGTTGCCAGGTCAACGAGGTCCTATTGGTCTACCTGGCATGCCTGGAGAAAAGGTTTGAGATGCGAGGCAGATTGATGGTAACACTTGTTTGTCATAACACCAATCTAAACAGGGCAATAAAGGATTAAAAGGAAGAAGGGGGGATGTAGGTCCATCACCAGATACTATGGGTAAGTTTGCAATTAATTCCTTGTGTCTTGTGAAAAGTAAATTTTGCGTTTCTGTTCGCATTACATTTGACTGCAGCATAAATTTGTGGTAGCAAGCACTATATAGGATTTGTACCAATATAATGTGTCATTTTAGAAACATGCCCCATATTTAATAGGACATGTACAGGACAAAAAAGCCCATTTACCCAGTCCCATTTTTCTGCTCCACCATCATCGTCTTTGGATAGCATAACTCAGGATAGGAACTGTTTTGTTGAACACCAGTTGCTTTTAGAATTTATCTATCCAGTGCCTACAGCTTTTGGCCGTTACGGACATCAAGTTAGGCCATACTCATTCTTTCTTTCAAAACCTATGTTCACTCAATTCTGGAATATAATTGTCCTTTATGGAACCCATGGCTACTACATGTAACTGATATCAAATGTGTAAAACATGGACAACAGTTTTAAGTGAAAGAAATTGTTAACAGGGAGGTCTTCTAGTTTATTGACAATTTTGAAGTGCATTACAAGGACATTTAAAAACCCTACCATATTCAAGAGGTCTCAAATGTAGGCTAAGAAGACGTTCATCGTAAGGCTTTGATGGGAGTGGCACCCGTTTATACACAGCATGAAGTATTCATCATACCCTTAAGGAGTCACCACATTGTATCGTTTGCTCTGCCCGATTCAATTTATTCCCTGCAAGGGTTGCTCATGCAAATTCAATAATATCAATAATCAATATATATTTAGCCCCATATCATTTATATGTATCGTTACAATCTATGGTACCTATGGTGTAAATCTGAGAGCTAATTTCCATCAAAACACACACACACATACACACACGCACAATTGATGCAGTTGCACGTCAGATCTACATGTATAATAAGCTGCTATCAGGATTCAGATGCAAAATGAACTCAAGAGTAGGAAAATTCAGAAACTAGAAACAGGCTTTGAAAATGGAGTTAGAACCATGACATTACTGCACGCATCCCAGGGCGAATTGTATACTGTATTCCAAAGAGGCATTGTCCAAGGCTAGTCTTTATGCTGCTTAGTTAAACCACTGCAGAACATGATGTTGCTTGTCACTCATTCCCATGTAACACCTGGGTCAGTGTAGTCCAGCCCTAAACTGTGTGATTACGTACAAAAAAATTACTTTTAATAAGAATAATTCCTTAGCCATTCTAAAAACTAATGAAGCAAGAGCAAGTAATTAAAAACATTCTATATGAGAAAGTTATAGGATATGAAGGTGTAAAATGCAAGGAAACAGGATACCTGGTTGTGTTTGCTCATACATGTATATAATATTTGCTTGGCGTATATTATACATGGGTACAGTGAATTTTTTTTTTCAGGAGTAGTCAAGCTTGTGGGTGAAATGGGAGAGAAAGGCTCTCAGGGTGATATTGGAGCTGATGGTCCTCCTGGCCCCCAGGGGCCTCCTGGCACTATGGGTTTGCCAGGGGAGAAAGGAGACCAGGGGGATGATGGTATGTTTGTTCTTCAATTACACTGGACATATAAGCATATCCATTGTATTGTGTGTACATCTATGTACGTGGTAGGGCCACAAGGTTGCAAAGGTGAAAAAGGCAGTAAAGGACCTCCTGGCTTTACAGGAGAAACAGGAGATACAGGTACATGTGGTGCAACCGAAGCAGCAACTAATACATTACATTATTGTACTATTTTTATGTCATTAATTTGATCTATTCATGCTTGAAAAAGTCTGTGCACATAATTTGTTATTGTACTATCATTGTCTGTTTTCCCATCATGGTCAGGTGATCAGGGAGCACAAGGACCAGCTGGTGATAAAGGTGTCAAAGGAGACATGGGGCCACCTGGTGATATTGGAGACATTGGACCCAAAGGTCCCCAGGGGAATCCTGGAAGAAATGGGACAAAGGGGGCAACAGGGCCCCCCGGACTCCCAGGACCTTCTGGAATAACAGGTCCTAAAGGCAAACAGGGACCAAATGGAACGACTGGCAATGTGGGCGATCCTGGGCCTGTAGGGCCTCGTGGTCTGATGGGAGACACTGGCCCACCAGGTCTTCAAGGACCTAAAGGACTGCAAGGAAAGCCAGGACCTCCTGGTTTGAAGGGTGACAAGGGGCTCATTGGAGAGGTTGGACCACCAGGATTTCAGGGGCCACCTGGACCACCAGGACCAGATGGTCCTGATGGGGACAATGGTACTGTTGGTCCCAAAGGGATGAAGGGAATGATGGGTCCTGTTGGTCCACCTGGTGGCAAAGGTAACCCTGGACCTAAAGGGGAGATAGGAGACCCTGGATTGAGTGGACCAGATGGGCCCATTGGACCAATTGGATTGCCAGGGCCAACAGGCATTCCCGGCCTTGCTGGGTTACAAGGACCGAATGGAAAGGATGGGCCTCGCGGTCCAGTAGGTGTACCTGGTCCACCTGGACCACCAGGGATGCCATGCCCACTGACTGTGTTGCCAATGGTATGTGGTGTGTGTGTGCTATATTTTGGGATGGTAAACCATGAAAATAAGTACCTTTTGCATGCAATTCGTGTTGCATTTTATAAAATAAATTGAATTGTGTTTTTGTTTATTTCCAGACCTCATCTTCTCCAGCTGCATTCCCTCAAGCAGCTATGGATGGCTGTCTTGCATTTGACTCACTAAATGAAGTGCTATATATTCAACTTAGTGCTGAATGGATTGAGGTCAAGGTATGCGGTGTGCATTCATGAAAATGCATGTACAATGTACTCTATGCTAGAATCACTGATTGTGTTTGCTGTGAATTGTTACCTACCGCACATTTATTTCATGACAAATGAACTTTTTTTTTTCAGATTCATTTTATGTTGTAAAAATAATAATATACATCCTATGTTTTGTACATTGACGACGTGTTTTTGTCATGTGCAGGTTGAGACTAACTGCACTTGTAACCAATTGCCACCACCACCACCCATTGCAAAAAGAAGTGTGGACGATTATGAGTTTCCTGTGCACAAAATATTTGAGGTAGTTATTTGCTGCAGAAACATGTATGCTCACTATGATAATAATGTACATGTATGGCATGCTCAAACAATCATATGTGTACATTGTATGTGGTGTGGTCATTTCTTATAGGAGCCATGCCAGAAGGTTTGCATTGCAAAGAGAACTGCTTAAAATACTAAGAGACCTTTCTCTGTTCAACAGCACAACGTTATAGTAGCATTTACATGTACATATACATAGCTGCATCTAGTCAATATTCGTTATTGCTATTCAAATTATATTTCCGGAAGCATTGGACTCTTTTTCAGTGTCAATCACAGACTGCAGTAGTATGTCTGGAATATCACTAATTAAAGCTTCTATTAAACTATGATACGATACAAATGTATTCATTTTAGACATACATACATGTATGTTGTGAAGTATTAAAGTTGTCCCCCAGATACAATTACAAACAACAAGGAATGTATAGGTGCACGTACATGACTTCTATTGCTGGCATATAAAGAGTGCTGATGGGAAAGAGATGCCCTGGGAGCAACATGTTATACCTTTATCTCTGTATGAATGCCCAGCATACGCAGTGTGGCAACAGCATCGTTGAAGAGGGTGAAGAGTGTGACGGTGATAACTTTGATGCACAGACATGTCAGAGCCTCCTAGGACGTTTGTAAGTGTCATTGTGGACGATTTGATTATACATAATACATGTATGTATTGAAAACGTTTTCTTTATCAGCACCGTTGGGTCATTAACTTGCACTGAAGATTGTAAAATAGTGAAATCAAATTGCTTGACATTGGCGGTGAGCTTTTAATGAGTGTAGTTCATTCCTACAGTGTTACTGTTGAAGTAATGTGGTTCAGACTCTCCATGTATATATATATTTAGGCAGTGACAGTAATAAAAAGCTACTCGCACAGAATTTAATTAATAAGCAGGCAAACACTAATTATTATTATGTACAATTACATGTGATTGATTCAGTATTACATCTAAACCTTCTATTATGGGTTTGTAACCATACCTACATGTACATGTACGTAAATTACAATGTAGTACACTCAACATACATGTACACTGCACTTTAAATACTAAATCGTAATTGAGTGGATAGGTTTTTGGGTTTTCCTCTTATTTAATAAGTAGTGACCAACAGGCTCAAGCCATTCAAATTAATTAATCTATCCTATGATCATCTGTTGCTGTACGAATATTCTCCCTTCCACTGCATTGAGCACAGTTCACAGTATTTGCTCTGGCTGATCAAATCAATGGAGACCTCAGGAGTGCTAACGTGAGCTGTCAGAATGAAGCTTTGCAAGCACAGTTGCCAGGAACATACATCCCCTTGCTCGCACACTCTATGTCAGATGTCTATCACAACACTCCACTTTTGAATATTAAGGTTGGCATACAACATGTGATGCTAAATTTCATGTTATTCTGCTGCCCAGGGTGAGCTAGTTTCCCCATCTTGGAACGATTTGCTTGAACTCAGTCTATTGCAGACAGCACTTATTCAGAGTGCTGATGGACAGCCAACAGTATTGTAAGTACATGTACATTGCCACTTTTCCATTATATAACCCCACGTTTATTTGCCTTAGAAATGGAATCTGGATAGGAGGGGACTCTAAGACAGATTGTGACAAGTGGCAATCAACATCCAGCTTTATCACTGGAACTGCCCTTGAGTGGAAGAATGGACAGCTGGAAAGAAGAAGTGTTGGGTGTCACCAGAAGCTATCACTGTTGTGTGTTCTATTCAATAGGTAGACGACCTGAATTCTTTTGTGCATATACTTTTAGCTAGATCTGCAGACGTGTTCATTCAGGCGACAATGAAATGTGTTCAGTTTCTCATCCTTATTAATTCATTCTAACAGTTAGCTCGGGGGGGGAGGGGGGGGGGTAGTTCTTGGTACTTGGTTTCCAACCCATAGGGGAATTGTTGCCATCCCGGACATAGGAAAAGCTTGTTTTACCTGGGTTTGAATCTTTCAATCTCTGCCAGCTAAGTACAAGTAGTTTTCATAACCATAAATTATAATTATGATCATCTTCTATACTGCAGTGTCTTGTATTTTCAGGGCCGCTGTCAATTGACAGGTATACCTGTCAATTTTCACCTACACTCTTATGTATTAATTGGACACGAAAGTTGATACTTAAAATGGCGTCACGAGGACCTGCTGGGACCCACCTATCGGCGCCCAACAGAAAGGCTATTATATCGTTTGCAACTCCCAAGCCAAATGAAGTGGTTTCTCATCAAGGCGGCGGGAAGTTAACGAAGGCAAAAGATACATTAATGCGCACATTTGGTTCGAGCTGGAAAAAAGCTAGTATAAATGGCAAAGTGGTTTCCATCACAAAAAACATGTGGCGAGTTGAGTGGTCCATTGGTGGTGTAGGAATCACATAGTTGGGCGTGGCCCGCCCTTCGCGTATTGGCGTATCCGCCAATACGCGAAGGGCGGGCCACGCCCAACTAGGAATCACACTGGATCACGGGAAAGGCATCAACGTACTGCTGCTCTCAAATTAACATTTTTGCCCCTAAACCCCTAGACAACATGCATGGCACGAGAACCCTACACACATATGAAGTTGTATTGTATTACAATGCAATGTAAACCTTTCATCAACTTTTCTACAATAAAATACCTAACACTCTGTTTGACAGGTTAACCTGTCAAAATTTTCGTCACTTATACATTAAGTACAGCTTGATCATTTATTGTGCCAGCTTTCTCTTGCTCAATAACTATATGCATTGATTAAAACAATGTCACCATCACCTCTGAAATATCTCAATAGTTGCTCTTACCTACGGTCGACCACCTATGAATTTCTTGTCCTGACTGACTCTGTAATATTATACGCACTGGGCCATTCCATTATTAAAATGTACACATGCATCCCAATGACATATATAAAACCACCTGGTCCTAGACACGCTACATTATATCTCCATTCCCCCTGTGACAGAGCTTCTATTATTGTTCCACCCTAAGGACACCTTCTATAATTCCCCATTCCTGAACACCCCGGGACAGGGATTTAAGCCACTACATCCAATACTCCCCCCTCCCTCCTCCACTCGATACCATTATATATTGTCTGGAACAATCAGCTGGGAACAATGGAATTATACATATACAGGGTCTTCACGAAAGAACGCAATGCTTTTACATCACTATAACTTAAGATTGAAATTAATTAACTGCTTGATTTCTTTAACATATGTTGCAGAAGTTAGGCAAATACTAACTATCCAATTATTGTAAGCAGTTAAGTAATTGTATCAAAGCCCTCATAAATCAAAATATTCAAAGCCCTCTATTACGGTAATAATCAACATTATTCAAGATTACGGTTAGAGATAATTGATTTTAATAATTACTAATAAGTAACGCAAGATCTGATTTCAAGAATGAGTTATTAACATTAAAAACCATAATTTGCTTTAAAGTTATTAAGATTGAAACTGTTATGGGTAACTAATTTTAATAACCATCAATAATTACTCCATGATTAAATGAAGTAAAAAACACAATTTGATTCTGTTAGGTCATGTAATGGTGAATTACTACAACACAAAGTTAATTACAATTGTAGTGGCCCTTTAGCATTTTCAAGTTTGATTTGTTGTTTTGAATATTAACTAGTAAAACGCCAATTAAATTTCATACTTTTAAAAACTTTTTTCACAGCTATTCTTTAGATTATAAATTTTTAAAGTTATCGTACATTTCTGTGTCAAATTAATTAATTGCAAGGTATCTTTTGAACTGTAAAAGATAATGCCTTTGGTATTTGCCTAACCATGGTCATTGTGTATTCATAAATTGATTTAGATTGATAATGCTATTTAAGAATTATGTTCATTCAAAAGCGTTGCATTCTTTCATGAAGACCCTGTATATATAGGGTAGTGTAAGGCAAGTTCGGCATGGGGGGAGTGTTCGGCAGTCTACGATTCAAATGAGGTGCAAGCGCTTACCTAAACCTTGAAAATTCCAATACAGGCTGGAAAATGTTCTCCAATGAGTGTACATACAGAGAGTACATTTTACGTTGCACAGAAAAAATATTATTCGTAAATTATAATTTATTTTGTTACCTATGTCTAATTTTTGGTCAAATGGCATATCAAACGGTGCGCAAATGTTAAGAGGTACGAAAGGGGCAACCAGCTGTTAACGAGGTAAGCTGTTTCAAAAAAAATTTATATCCTGTTTTATAATTGACCAGTTAATCTTCAATAGTGTAATGTATTTTACAATACAAAAGAGTGAAGTATTGATTTAATTTGAAGGCTGTCGAACACTCCAAGTGTAATTCATATCATTCAGGAGTGTTCGGCCTGGGTGCCGAATACTCCAAATAAAACAAAGTACACAATTCAACCTAAAAGTATTGTTTTGAAGCTTGTGAGGATGCACCGAAGCTATTATGTACACGGCAGGTGCATCTAAGTGCAGCAAGCAGTGTTCGGATGGGGGGGGGGGTTTGCTGATATATGTAAGTGTATACGTGCATGCATATTGCAATTGAAGTACATACGTGATACATGCATTTCCTTTCAGTACCAGTGCACGCTGCTGATGCTCCTACATACCAGGCTTCAGACCCATTACTCTCCTAACTGAAATGTTTTTTTTTTGTTGTGTGATGGATTTTGATTACATGTATGTCATGTATGTCATTTTATATGTAAGTCTTTGCAGATTCTAATACACTTTCAACAATAACTACACTGCAGTTCTGTATCGGCATAATAATAGCACAATACATGCAATCGTATTTTATATAGAAAATTTAGAACATAAAGATGATTTCTTTCACTCTTGAAAATTCCAGATTGTGATGGCAAGGCAGTATTTGTTGAAGTACTCTCCACAGAGTATGGAATCTGCACTAAAAGAAGTGCATGAGGTCGCATGTCCAGAAATGCAGTTTCAAAAGCCTTTAGTGTGCCTCGGTCCACACTGTGTGACAAATTAGAGAGCAAGACACCTGAGGATCGAAGAATGGGCCCACCATCAGTGCTTACTAAAGCTGAGGAGACCATGTTGGCCTCATTTTAAAGTACCAACAGGAACGATCTGTGTGACATCGTACAAAAAGTGGTTCAGGAAGATGGATGCAAAACCCCCTTTACCCATTAATGGAAGGCCAGGCCATTTCTGGTTTCAAGGGTTTATGCGCAGACACCCTGCAATTACCGAGCGTTCAGCAGAAACATTGACTGGGGGTAGGGCTAGTGTTACAGAAGGTGCAATTAAAAAGTAGTTTAGTGACATCCACACTCATGTTGTAGATGAAGAATATGCCGGAGATGTATTTGAGGATCCTGAACGTATTTTTAACTATGAGTCTAATTTCCTTCTGGCCAGGAAGAAAGAGAATGTCTTGGGACCAGTGAATTACAAAAGTTTCCTCCAGTCCTCCAGAGAGAATGATAAGGAAGTCTAACTGTTCTCATGGGATACTCTGCTATTGGAAAAATTGCCCCTCCCATGATGCATACAAACAGCACATCCCTAGAGATGTAGCAGAGGCTGTTGAAAGTGTTGATCCAATGTGGGCTGTAGGAAGGTCAGACACTGGTTGGATGACCGTGTAACAAGTGTTTGAGCCATGGTTAACCGCAAATCACATACCAAGGCCCGTTCTGGTTTATGCTGATGGACGTCCATAAGCCACACCTTTCTTTGGAGATTGCAGGATTTTGTACAGAGAGACAGATTCTGCTTATCGATAGCTCTCTATCCAAACTCAACCCACCTCCTGCAGCCTTTGGATGTCTCTGTATTTAAATCCTTGAACAGCCTTTGGTCCACTGCAAAGAACAAATGGAAAGCAGCCAATCCTCTTGAAAAAATCACCAAGAAGACCTTCCCTAAGGTTTTTAAGGAAGCTGTAGATCAGGTAAGTATTGGAACCGTTGTGAATGGCTTTCAAATAACTGGCCTTTACCCACTTGACCAAGAGAAGGTAGACTACAAGCAAATGCGTAAAGGACCACCAGGTACACAAGATTGCAGATGCAGAGCAGTTGTATCAAACAGATGGTTATGCTGTGCAGCCCTTAAGGTGGTCTTTGTTTCTTGGAAGAACGCATTGGGTATGAGAAGATGCAGATGTTTGAATCAGCATATGTTAGGAGATGTTGAAGACTACTCATTATTTATTAATATTACGGTCAAATGTTAAAGATGATATTGGATCTTTCCATCTCACCCATCCTGGTCCATATGGTGTCAGCAATTGAAAGCCTTCCAGACAAAAATCTGTCAGATGAAAACCATCCAAGTGACGAATGCCCAAGTGCAGACCATTCCAATAAAGTTTCATGCCCTTATGTAGCTGGACCTGGCCTAACAGTTGCAGCACCAGATAACACTCCAAGTGACCTGGCTGATACTGTTCCATTGAACCCCCATGCTGCATATACATCACCAACTGATCTTGATGCAATAACACCAATTCCTTTATCTGAACCAAGCACATCTGGGTTTTCAGCACTTAAATCTATTACCAAGCAAGCAGTCTCACCTGTTTCAACAAAACATCTGGTTGAGAGGTTGAGGACATTTTCCATGCCTGCCAAGCAAACAGGGGAAAAAAGGAAGAGATCTTTGTCATCAAGTGTGTATGCTCTCACCAGCAAGAGATGGAAGGAACTGTGTGAAGCTGAAGAGCAAGAAAAGTCTCAGATTTTAGGGAAAAAGAAAGGAAAATAGAGGGAAAGGTAGAAGGTGGGAACAAAGGAGAGGAAAAGGGGAAGGAAAAGCAGACAAATGAAGGTGACTGGGAATGCAGAGCATGTAACTCAAGCTTCTCTCAAAGATGAGGAGGATGCCCCCCCTGGAACTTCGAACTGTTTTTTAGCGTGTACAGCGCTTTAAGTAACGTAACTAAACAATTTGAGTTTGCATATATCAGTGCACTGCTTGGTGCTAATCTCAAGCGGCGCAACTGTCTAAGTGCGCGACCTAACTGGCCACCATATGTAATTCTACTCCTGAGCGAGATGCATAAGTTGTGGGAAGGTCAGGGAGGTGCGGTTGGCACAGGAGACCTCACCAAAACTCATCAGATCTAGTTATAGTACTAGTGGCCGCTGAAACTTTTACATTTTTAAAAGAAAAGGTAACGAAAAAGTTGTTCTAGTTTAATCAGTTGCAATTGCAAGACATTGAAGACACTTTTGCAGAGGTGTCTAGATCTGCCGGGTTGAAGAATCCCAAAGATATGGGCGAAAGCTGACAAACATGAAACGCGCACGTTGGCCCCACAGTACGTAGATGCCTGGTACATGTAAATGCATGTATACAAATATATGGCTTGCGTTTGCATTAATTATTACCAGGCCAGCTGCAGTCTCCACTGACGGGCTAATTATGTATACTCTAACCTTTTTCAAGAGCAGTGTCATCTCCTGCTGACAATGACTAGCATTCTTACAGATAGCGTTCACTTCCGAGTTGAAACTGGTTTCTTGCCTTTAGACACCATTTTCATTTGCACCCAATGGAAAAATGGAGATTGGAATTTTAACTTGATGCCATTAATGTTTCTTGAAATCAAACAAGCAAACGTTACTGACAGTATCTGAAGGATCCGACTATCCCCATACCAAAATCAAGCACTACTCTGAGGGAGAGACTTCAGTTGGATTCTTTGCGATCGTAAACCAGTATGTTATGTTAATTTGGTATATGTGCACATAATGGGCTAGGGTAGATTAGGTAGTGTTCGGTAGTTGCACGATACAACGAGAAGTCAAAAATAGCCATGCCAGATATAGGAAATTTCAAAAATAAGAACAGTAGTGTTTTGGAATCTTAAGGGACTGCAGAATACCGAAACATTCGTAGTTTATATATCTAACCTTCGTTGAATATATAATACAGGCAGATCGCAATAGACGTCGAGTTTAGTATGCAGTGATCAACATCGCACAAACGATTTTCGGCAATCGAATTAGGTAGTGCATCAAATACCCATATACACAACAGGTACACATAGTACGAAGTCATATAATTTCTTTTTCCCTGTGAATATCACGTTCTTATAATAGGTATGGACTGTAAAATCAGCAGTAATCAAGAATGAAAAACCAAGATTCGACCAGAAATGCAGGCGGTGGGAAATCAGCTTGCTGTTAATGATGGACTGCGATTTATTCAATCATCTACTTCACTTTCAATATACCAGCAGGTAGGACACAAATATTCATCTTCCTTGTTTGTGTCAAATGTGAAAAGCATTCTATGAAAGTCTGGTATGCAATCAATGTGTGATGCCTCTTCTTTGCACTTGTCACACTGTATCCACTTGCATTCATTTCCATTAATGTAACTTGACAAACCTGTAAGATCTCATTGCAAAACATTGAAATATGACTCTTAAGTATACCTTACCTTTTTTTAGGCAAAAATAGGTTAACCAGGCTTAAAATCAAAATCATCATCATACCCAATAAAGCAGTGTTGTCCTTGCCTCTGTGCACTTCCATGCCGTCTGTTTATTCATGTTTTGGTGTGTGTCTGACTCACTCTCCTACGCAACGCTGTAATTTTTGGAAGTTAGGATACCCGCCTTCACTTGAAAAGTTCGATAGCATTTTAAAAATAGGCATGCAGCTTTATATCCTGTCATTTCATCAGGATCGAAGATTGAGAGGCAATCGCCATTTCCGCCTTCATTGCCAATTGCTATTCCATTTGGACCAATTGGATCACCATAATTTCCGAATTATCAAAGTCTGTTTCAGAATCCATCCTGTGCACAGACCAATCAGCTTCAGGCTCAGAAGATTCAGTATCAGATTCCTCAAAAAAAAAAAAAACAACATCTGATAACCTTTCTGTACCTTGAGTGGTCAGTACATGGAGTTAATGAGGAATGACTTACCATAAGAACACTCTTGTCTCACCACATAAAAATCATCTTGCACTCTAAACAGGTCATGATCACCGTCACTAGAATTCTGTTCATTTGCTATATGGGGAAAATAATTAATATTGAATAATATGAATGCCACCAATAAATATCCTGATACTTCTATATACTGTGTAACCCTTACAAAAATTGTATGCATGCATGCTTTATCCATAAATCCAGATCGTAGAAGATGGATACAGCTAGATATACGTACATGTACATAAAAGGTAACAGTATTCATTTAATTTATTGTGGTACCAGAAATATAGCCACCTGTAGATAAATCAAATCGTTACATCCATATCCAGATTGGAATTCAGCTGCAGATTTTCCCTGGTTTCTGGCACACAAACGTCTTTGCCTCTCCAGCCTCAGTCTCGTAAATGTTACAGTGACTACAAATGGTCAAGTAAGTATAACAGTACTTTTTCTTGCATTTACACAATTGCAGGCATATAGCCCCACTCTTTTTTGAGAGCAAACTCTTGGTGGCATTTTGCTTTTCACAACACATGCGTAGTATACGTACACGTGCTTTGAAAATGTCGTCATCTCGAAGCCAAAGGCAGCATGAAAGACTGTCTAGCAGACCATGAAACTGATAGAGAAGAGACAATACTTCTTAGCCAGATACGTCTAATGGAAGAACAGATCCTTACATTGAAGGAAGTAGATGAACGCGTTTCTGCCACAGATGTCGTGGCAGTTTGATAGTAATTCATGTGTCAATATTACGTACAAATTGCACGCAGTGTAATAGAATTTTGTAACCTTGTTTTAGAAGCTGAAAAATCACAAGCCTCAAAGTCAGTAGCCAAAAACCGCGTACCACTAGTTTGTACATGTATATAACCTTTTAAAATGCCACGATTGAGACAATCCATAGTAGAGCACCACAACTTTTGCCACGACCCTCTTAAATCCTTTTCATTTTTCAGCAATCTGATAGGGCTCATTGAGATTAGTTATTATGCACAGTTTCACTTTCGGATGCACTTCGGTTCATTGACAATATTTTGTCAACTTCGTAAGCGCCACGAAATTTTGTGATCACTATGACTGTTTTGCAAAGCTACAGTAATGTGTCCATAAGGTTTTGATTGAAACTGTTACTAACACTAGAATGCACTCACCTCATGGGTGTACACATATGTATGTGTTGTGTGAAAACCTTAATAAACTTAATATTTTGACTAGTTGTTTTACACTTCTCAAATTATCTCAAAACACCCCTATTCATTTCTCTATTTCAATTTAACCCCATGACAAGATAGGTTATGAAGTAGTTAATGCATTAAATTAATTTAGGGTATCCGTTCTGCTAGTAAGTTATAAATTGATTTGTGTCAAAAAAATTATGTTTCTTTGAGCTGCCGCTTGACCACAAAGTTTACACAGACGTAACGATGCTATTAAAACAGACGTAACTACGATAGAAGGGCGTAGCCCAAGTTGCAAAAGAACGGGAAGGTCACGTTGCACGCTGCGCTACGCTTGCTAATATGCACTTCTAGCACGCATGACACTTCGATCCCGATACAACAATAGTAGCGCTCTATAAAGCATAGCAAAACTGTACGTGCTATATTTATCTACTCATATACATGTGCACAAAGGATCACACCATATGTGTAGTGCTGTAGCAACAACAAAAAAAAAAATTAAATAACTGCTCAGTCCAACTTGAAGGGCTCTTCGAGCGATACAGTATCACTAAGCCTGTAGCCTGTAGCAGTGGGGGTCAATGACCCCCACTGCTACAGGCTTAGTGATACTGTATCGCTCGAAGAGCCCTTCAAGTTGGACTGAGCAGTTATTTAATTTTTTTTGTTGTTGTTGCTACAGCACTACACAAATGGTGTGATCCTTTGTGCACATGTATATGAGTAGATAAATATAGCACGTACAGTTTTGCTATGCTTTATAGAGCGCTACTATTGTTGTATCGGGATCGAAGTGTCATGCGTGCTAGAAGTGCATATTAGCAAGCGTAGCGCAGCGTGCAACGTGACCTTCCCGTTCTTTTGCAACTTGGGCTACGCCCTTCTATCGTAGTTACTCTGTTTTAATAGCATCGTTACGTCTGTGTAAACTTTGTGGTCAAGCGGCAGCTCAAAGAAACATAATGTTTTTGACACAAATCAATTTATAACTTACTAGCGGAACGGATACCCTAAATTAATTTAATGCATTAACTACTTCATAACCTATCTTGTCATGGGGTTAAATTGAAATAGAGAAATGAATAGGGGTGTTTTGAGATAATTTGAGAAGTGTAAAACAACTAGTCAAAATATTAAGTTTATTAAGGTTTTCACACAATACATACATATGTGTACACCCATGAGGTGAGTGCATTCTAGTGTTAGTAACAGTTTCAATCAAAACCTTATGGACACATTATTACTGTAGCTTTGCAAAACAGTCATAGTGATCACAAAATTTCGTGGCGCTTACGAAGTTGACAAAATATTGTCAATTAACCGGAGTGCATCCGAAAGTGAAACTGTGCATAATAACTAATCTCAATGAGCCCTATCAGATTGCTGAAAAATGAAAAGGATTTAAGAGGGTCGTAGCAAAAGTTGTGGTGCTCTACTATGGATTGTCTCGATTTCATTGTGTTATGGTCGTAGAACATTCTTCAAGATGCGTTTCACCAGCATGCTGAAAGAGGCAATTGAGTCAAAGACTTGGAAGGAACTTGAAGAAGGTCTTCAAAAACAGCTAATGAGTTCAGTAGAGGCACTATTAACATTCAAGAAGTACCCCATTCCAAACGCAAAAGTCCTCACTAAAAGAATCAAGGTAGGGAATCATTTAGTTAATATTTTCGACATTATCCTTGACCAATGCATGTGCTCTGAGATACCAATAAGGATTTCTACGAGACTAGAAGGTCTAATGTTCTAATCAAATCTGACCAAGAGAAGAAGAAAAAGCGATGTTTGGCACTAAAGTGAAGTCGCATAACATATGTACGTCAAAAATATAGATATTTGTACTCACTTTTGTTTTTCTGTCCTGTAGACTGCACGAGACAAAGCAGTGAAAACCAACATTCTGGCAGGAGAACTCACCGTTGATGACATGGAAGGCATTGGTAGAATTTGCTCTTCCTTGCAATTGGTACTGATATCAGAAGCACGTGTGCTGAGTGACGAAGAAAGAACTACTTTCGAACAGCAACGTCTGGTGAAGCACGCTGTTCGTGAAGCTCGTCGTGAGGAATAGCATTCACCAAGTGGCACCGTGGTGGACTGTATGTAATCTATGCTGCTATACACAATTGCATACACCTTGTTACATTTGTAATTGTCACATGACGTATTAAAGACACATGTAACGGATTTGTACCAATCAATGCAATGATTTACAGCGTATTTCACAATTGAATTCTTTATTATTTTTCTACAGGATCCATAGACAAATCATGATTGTATTTCACAATTGAAATAACTAATGAAAAATACCTGCATGATTCTGTTATGATTCTATTGTTGATTTCCGATATGAAAGTAGTACTCAATCATACTGATTGACCATTGGATTTTCTCAAACAATGAATTCAGGAAAGTCTTTGAAATGATTCAACGCATTTTTTCCCTGTGATGCAGTGCATTTGTAGTTCTATGGATCAGAAGAGGAGTTAAACAGATGAAAGTAGCAATTAGTGCCAGTCTTCAGTGCACAGGCTGTTGAAACTACATAGGCTGAACGAATACTTGTGTATGTTCTATATGAAATTTTCGATTACATATAGGGAATCAATCCCATTTAAGGAGGCACTGAAGAAACTATGTTAGATGACAATCAAGTTTAACGAGTCTCAGCGGATCACCATACACAGATCCCACATCTTAGACGATAGCATTCGGCTCTTCCAAAAAGGAGTGTGCTGCAACAAGTTATTCAAAGTAAATTATATCGGTGAGCCCTGCTGTAAACCTTGGGGTTCACTACGAGAGTATTTTGCCGTTCTAATGCGAGCCATTGCGAACAGTTCCTTGTTGGAGGGGCTTGCAGGTCAGCGAATGATACGGTCCAATGTATCTGCAGTACTCGAGAAAACATACTTCCATGTTGGATGGATGATGGGAGCATCTCGGCTCCATAGTGGACCCCACCCCCCACCCACATGTTTGGCAAAAACCATCACTGAGTATAAGATGTACAGAATTGAGGGTGTGCAGCTGAAGATTAGAAATATTCCAGAGAGGCAATCAGCATCTCCGCCTTCATTGTCAATTGCTATTCCCTTTTATTTGATCACCATATTAATATTGTTGCCACATTATTTATCCTAACATCAGTTATTTTATTGAACTACGATACCGGTTAAACAGAGTTAACATACTGGGTCGGCGAATAATTGGGGGAATGCAGTACGCGCAAGGTGCATATGTGCATGCACAATAGGCAGTTGAGCAAACAGCTGGCGCGTTCATTGAGAGAAGAAATGGATCAGCTGTCAGAGGAGGTCATTCAAGCTATTGTGAATAGGATATTGAAGAAAATGGAGATGGGGATAAACCAAAAACAATCGTCACCAAACATGGACTCGCCAGCGAGAGAGACCTGTGATCGGTCTGAAGCCTCTGGAGGTGGGTCTGGTATAAGCTATATGTACTGCATGGAGCCCGAGCCTGACCTGCACAAATTTGTCATCCTCCCGGGCCTCGAAATAGCCACATACACACCTGGTCGATCTTTGCTTCACGACCTATATTGCCGCGGTGGGGCAGAAACAACCTGCAATGATGAGTGAAATGCAGCAGATTCTGCATACACAAGCAGAATACGAAGGGCAGGTGTCGCATGAATACAACATGCGTTTTCAGCAGATGGCAGGCAATAAGATCTGGTCGCAGCTGGACGCACAGATTTATAACCAATGGGTGGATCAAGCCAAAGGCGCAGGTCTGGCAGTCCCCAAATACAGCCAAGAGAAAGCAGGGGGCAAGGCAAAAACAGTCTGCTGCCTCATTTTCAATTGGGATGGGTAGTGTCCCAACAGCACGAATTGTCGCTACCGCCATGCATGCCGCATCTGCCAAGGCGACATCCAGCAGCCCAATGCAAGAGGCCCGACCATAATTTGTAGAAGCTAAGGAGGCTCCATGGATCACTGAGTGAAATTATGTTTTGTAATTCTGTATGGCCATTATAAATATTTAGTTAATTAAGGACATCGAGGGGAGGGGGGTTAAGAAATGAAATTGCGTTATATATTACACTAGCCAGGGAAGGAGGGTCGCGATCTGTCTCCACCACCGTATACGGCGTGACATACATAAATGGAGCAGGCATACACGACATTACATCTGCTTGCTCTCCCACAGAGGCAAGAAGCAAATACAAATACACTAGGAATGGACAGCTGCAGGCCTGTGCGGACGTAGCATTTGCACAGTATGTGTTGTCGGGCTTACTCAGTGGATTCTGAAGATTCAACTATAGGCATCGGTGGTATCCTAGAGGAAGGCCGATTTTGTATCATTGTAAATTCATTACAAGGCCCTTGCAGCCAAGCATCAAGGACAGGTGCCTTCTAAAAGCAGCAATTATCCGTGTATATAATTTCTTTCTCATTAGCAATAATTGCTCTCTACACATATTGCAAAGAGGCAAATAGTTGTTGACAAAACATTTTATGTTCACTGTTCCAAGTCTTGTGTTCTAATATATGTTTTAGTCGTTTGAACGTAGTGAATTAGACGGAAACTATGCTCCCTCCGTAAGCTGTGTAAGTGTGATACAAATCACGTGAGGGTGTGGTCCCACGTGGGGGGTATATGTAGGAATGGATTTCCGAACTGAGTCAGTCTAAGCGTTTGCACAAGTGGCTACAAACTTTTTCCTGGACTTCTACCTGTGATCGATGGCGACAGAAGCAGTGATGCCGCGGCCAGCTTTTTACAATCCGGTCACGTTCACAGCTGGCCGTTTGGATATAAACGGTCACGTTCACAGTCATAGATGGACCGTATGATTTCAATACGGTCACGTACACGGCTGGCCGTCAGCCGTCAAAATTTTATACGGTTACGGACAGTCAGTAATTATGCTTGGCATCCGTGTATCAATAGAAATGGTTCATGAACGATATGCATGGCAGAACAAGTGTGAAAGAGCAGATTCAATTAGCTAAAGCATCTGAGAAAGAGAACAGATTCAATCCTGGCTGGATCTATCCTCCATCTTCACAATGAGTTTCAACTGCATGGGAGAGAACTCGGAATCCACGCGATAACACCTTCAGTCAGGGGCGGATCCAGGATTTCAGAAAAGGGGGTTTGTTAATGAATAATTATTAGGAGGAGGGTGCAGGAGGGGGCACCCCGCCCACCCAGCTAGGGGGTCTGGGGGAGCGCTGTAAGCTCCCCCAGCGGGGTCTGTACGGTGGCCCGGTAGGTCGCGCACTAAGACAGTTGCGCCACGCACTACTTGAAGTTTGCATCGCGCACTAGTTGAGGTTTGCACCGTGCACAGCGCACTAGTTGAGATTTGCACCGCGCACTATTTGAGATTTGCACCGCGCACTAGTTGAGGTTTGCACCGCGCACTAGTCCGGATTTGCACCGTGCACTAATTGAGGTTTGCACCCAGCACTAGTTGAGGTTTGCACTGCGCACTGACTATGGGATGGCGAATGGTTTGGTTACGTCACTATCTATTAAAGCGGCTATTAACAAACAGTTCGAAGTTCTAATGTTCTAATGCTGCACCGAAACGATCCAGAGGTCTTACGTTGCCTACAATATACTAGTTGGGCGTAGCCTGACCTTCGCATTTTGGCGGAAGGTCGGGTATCTAATCAAGCCCATACCAGGTACACATACCCGACCTTCTCCCAAAACGCGAAGGTCAGGCTACGCCCAACTAGTATATTGGAGGCAACGTAAGACCTCTGGATCGTTTCGGTGCAGCATTAGAACATTAGAACTTCGAACTGTTTGTTAATAGCCGCTTTAATAGTTAGTGACGTAACCAAACCATTCGCCATTCCATAGTCAGTGCGCAGTGCAAATCTCGACTAGTGCACTGTGCAAACCTCAACTAGTGCTGGGTGCAAACCTCAATTAGTGCGCGGTGCAAATCCGGACTAGTGCGCGGTGCAAACCTCAACTAGTGCGCAGTGCAAATCTCAACTAGTGCGCGGTGCAAATCTCAACTAGTGCGCGGTGCAAATCTCAACTAGTGCGCTGTGCACGGTGCAAACCTCAACTAGTGCGCGGTGCAAACTTCAAGTAGTGCGTGGCGCAACTGTCTTAGTGTGCGACCTACCGGGCCACCGTAGGTCTGGGGCGGAGCCCTAGAAGCCAACGCTTTTTTATTGTATCATGTTCAAAACACTACATAAAACTGCATGAAAATTGTATATGTATTTTTATGAATCAAATAATTCAGCAAATTACGACTATAAGAATTGCTGGATTTATGCACTACAATCTTATGCTTGAAACAGTTTTCTGGAATTGCTAGCAGATTTCATCCACACTCACAGGTACTTTTTCTATATAGTGCCCGCATGCATGGAAATCAAAGCCAAAAGATGTTGCATATATATGTTTTGATCCTTCTCATTGATTAACTTGATCTCTCATAGGATCATTTTTCATGTATGTTTAATCATATACTGATATAGATTGATTGCTTACTTTTATAAGTAAGAACATACTTGAGTATGAGTTTTTATAAATGTCCTGTTTTGTTCTTTAGAGTGCAGTGTGATATTGTAGTATATTGCCGTATTGGAGAAGACATCGCCTCATGCATGGTTGCAATATGATTCATATTACCAGAGATAATATCGAGAGTTACGGCAGTAACTCTCATATAGGATTTGTGCCGTATCATGAATATCATTAAAAAAACGCGTCCCGCGTATAACTCACGAACCGAGAAACGGATAGTGTAGCTCTTTATTGCTATCGATCCACAATGGAAAGACGATCATTTTCATGTTTTGTTCAAGTCGCCAAACCGTTTACTTTAAGAGAACAAAAAAGCTCGTAGTTCTCGTTCCCAGACCGTAATTTGTCCATAGTCGTCGTCGTCGTCGTCGTCGTCTTTATGGGTGAGTATAACTCGAGATAGGAAAGGTTTTAAAGAGCGCCAGTTACACCAAAAATCGTAGAAAATTCTGACAATACATCTTCAGGTATCAGATATATAAACAAAGCATGTAACCAATATACGTAATTTGCAGCTGTTCTCACGCGCCAAGATATAAGTACGTAATCGCTATATTAAAACAAAACCATTTCCATGACAGTGTTGCAGAATTGTGTATTGTGTATGATTGGCATGGAACAGGTGGGAGTTTCATTCGTGTTTTTAGTTTTGCTCACCACTTTTAGCTAGCGAAGTTGTTTTTGTCAAAATGCCTTTACGGCTACGAAAGAGGAAAGCTAAGCGACGAGAGGAATACCTCCTAAATCGAGACTATGAGTTAGAGTCCTCTCGAGTTCGGTACGATGCTGATGCTGAACAAAGGCGGGCGTCTGCTCGTGATATGTACAGAGCAAATCTGGAGTTGAACCAAGCTTCTAAGAGGTGGCAACAGGAAAAGAATTCTGTTGCGTCTAAGAAGCGACGTTATGAACTGAACTCAGACAAGAAACGAGCTTCTAAGAGGGAAAGCTTGGCGCGTGAGTATCGAACTAATGGAACAGCTGCAAATGTAACTGTAAACATTGTGTTGCTAGGCAATAAACATGGGAATTACAACGGCTAGATTTTATCGTACAATCGTATTTACTTCTACATTGTACTACATGTACACCTATATACTAGTAGTCACTTATTTAAAAAATGAATGAAACAAGATATAAAAAACATTCTCTCTGAGAAAGTTAGTGGTATATAGGATTTGAAGGCAATGGTGGTGTAAAAAGAAAGGGAACAAGGGATTCAGTGGAGATACAATGATTATTCCTATATTTAGCACCGTATAGAACGTCATTACAATTATGTTGCTAAATATAGGAATAATCATTGTATCTCCACTGAATCCCTTGTTCCCTTTCTTTTTACACCACCATTGCCTTCAAATCCTATATACCACTAACTTTCTCAGAGAGAATGTTTTTTATATCTTGTATACATATTATCTCTGATATTACATAGAGATGAGCGAGCGAAAGAAAACGACTCCGCTATAACAGAACAAGCAATCGCTGTAGCGATCGTTTTTAATCACGTAGATAAATGCCAAGAAAGCTTGCGTTCATGACAAAATCACGGGTCCGTTACACGAGGCACGGGCACGCTGAACTTCAGAAGCCATCTATTAGAATCGCCGTTACTTTTTGTTTAGCATCAGTACAGAAGCCATTTTGCTTGCCATTTGAATACAGTTGTAAAGACAATACCGCAGGCGTCCCCACGCGCTTACGTAAGAATGATCCAAGGTTAATAACTATACATGTGATTATAGTTAATAACAATTAATGTGCAATGCCGGTCGATTCGGTTAGCCTTTTTGCCTTGCTAGTGTGGAAGCGCCTTTAGGAATCTTTCTCTTTTGTTCGGAATTTCCTATTAGTGAATGTTGATATTTTCATTACGGGTCTGAAAGGGGGGGTTGCACACCCCCCCCCCCCCCCCTGGATCCGCCACTAAGCCTTCTTTTTCGTAAACAGAGCATAATCATGGCATGTCTCGTCCCCAGACCCACATTCGGCAGCAGCGGATGGATTACGTCACCTTTACGCGAAAAGTGCGAATGCAATATCAGGCTGGGGACGAGACAACTTAAAATGGTTCCATAACGGTAAACCACATGTTCAGTTGGTGACAGTCAGATGTGCTGCAGCCTGCAGACTTCACCGCGCCATAGATAATACAGTACAGGTGGCTTATCCTCAAAGGTTTTAGCTTTCTTAGAAAGATCTAAGACGACATTTGCCACGCAGGAAAAAAAAAAGAAGACACTGCACGCGACGCTGATGACGCTTAATGGACCGTCAAAAGTTCTGACGGCCACGGACGGCCAGCAAATAAAATTGACTGCCAATTATTTTTCACGGTTCAATCACGTGATCGGTAAGCTTCCCGGTCACGGTCACGGTCGGCCGTCAAAAACCGTCAAATGAATACGGTCACAGACGGTCCTTGCTGGCCGCGGCATCACTGGACAGAAGAGGCAGTGGCTCTACTCCTAAGCGAGGTGCGGAAGCTGCGAGATGGTCAGAAAGCGATGCAGTCGGCGCAGGAGGAGGCCTCCCAGAAACTTGCCAGATCTAGTGGCCGCGGAGACTCGTACACGTTTAGAAGAAAAGGGAATGAAAATCAATTTCATTTCAATCAAGACGTCGAAGACGCTTTTCTGCCGGGCTGCAAAAAGTGAATGTCGACAATCTGGGCGAAAGGGGCAAGCTAGGGCTGCAGAAAGCAATGGGTGCAGCCGAGGAAGACATCTGTTTTGCACGGGTCAGGCTGCTGCGGAGCAATTACCCCGTTCTTTGTTGGTCTATTTGAGTAGCCGTGTGCACTGGCAACGCTGGCACAATCTGTGATATGAAGTCATGGGATTTGTAGAAGGGGTGAGGAGGGAGATATATGTTTTCGTCGTTTGAACGTAGTGAATTAGACGGAAACTATGCTCCCTCCATAAGCTGTGTAAGTGTGATACAAATCACGTGAGGGTGTGGTCCCACGTGGGGGGTATATGTAGGAATGGATTTCCGGACTGAGTCAGTCTAAGCGTTTGCACAAGTGGCTACAAACTTTTTCCCTCCCCTGGTGTGTATGTGTTTGTTATGTCTTGTTCAGTTTGGAGTTTTCCTTGACAAAAAAAAGCAGATGAGACAAGCTCAGAAGGCTGCAGTCTGGAACAATTTTATTATATTGTATTCTTTATACAATGTGTGTATTACTATGCAGTTGCTATCAGTGATGTTGTTCGTGTATGCTGTTGGTATTTGAGTAGCCGTGTGCACTGGCAACGCTGGCACAATCTGTGATATGAAGTCATGGGATTTGTAGAAGGGGTGAGGAGGGAGCACTAAAATGTGTTCGTAGTCATTGATTTCACAATCACACTAAGTGCACCACAATAGCATGGTGATTGATCATGCTTGCTGAATTTATCTACAGCTTTTTTGCACTTCCGGCAGGAAGAAGTCTAAAACTCAAAGCTAAGAACCTTGATGGCTGTGCAATTGTCTGTTGCCAATGTTCTTTAACTTCTCATAGGACTTTCTTAACCAGGCTGAAAATCAAAATCATTATCATACCCAATAAAACAGTGTTGTCATTGCCTCAGTGCACTTCCATGCCAACTGTTTATTGTGTAAACGCAACTGGCTGTTGGGATCAACAACTTGCCAAAATTATACCTGCCTGAATTGCATCACAAAGTGTCTTTAGTATAATAGTACAGTTGTGGTTGCAATGTGATATTACTAACATAATGCCAAATCAAAATTATTGACAAGCTGTATGCACCCAGTGCACACATCTTTTACAGTAGTGAGGATACGCAGTATATACTTCAAATGAAGAACGAGTGTATCTACTCTGGTATTCTTGTTATACACAAGAGCTGTATAACGCACAATAGATCTCTTGTATAACATGAGTTTACATTCTACATACGCTTGTTATGCACAAAGATGGTACAACGTTGGATACATTAAGCGGAAAATGAGTGTGTACACCACATACATGTGTGAGTATGTGATGATCACTACTAAATCACGTGGATCGATTCAGAGGTCTGCAGCTGGCAACTTCCATTCATTTACAGCAGTCTTCAAAGATGCGAAGTCTTATATCAGTATCGATTCGCTGGACTGCGACTACTGGAATGGACTCGGTGAAGTTTTTACTACTTGTGTCAGTTGCTATATACCGGCATATACCTATATAGTGCTTTGTAGTGTGGAAAACTGCACTATAACCTTATACCTGATATATAAGAAGAGAGTGCACAGGTAAGATATAGTATCATTTGTCATTAACAGCGTGTATTTGCAGGATGAAATTGTCCGTCACGCACATATTGCAAAAAGTTTAAACAGTAACCGGTAAGTCGCTAATAGATTACCCTGCCCCATGTACAGCAAAGAGGACGGACAAAACAGCAATTCCACATGGTATTTCAAGATTTATTTGTATTAGACAGCTACGTTTATATCATCTAGCATCTCTGGCCCAAGAGGCGAAGGCAACGTGCAGGAAGCGAGAAGCCACGTGGGCACAAAGATGCATACCGAAAGAGAAAAAAAAGAAGAAAAAAGAAATATAATTTGCCAATTATAGCTCAGCCGTTTCGACTGAGCCTGAAAATACCGAGACATATACTATGGCTTGGATATACCTCACAACAATTCGGTTTGCGTGCACAAAAGTCCATGAAGAGCTAATGGAGTACGGCCAGTTCATGGAGGTTAAGTGTATGCAACATC
The DNA here is from genome assembly GCA_949361645.1 of Spongilla lacustris. Taxonomy (NCBI): domain Eukaryota; kingdom Metazoa; phylum Porifera; class Demospongiae; order Spongillida; family Spongillidae; genus Spongilla; species Spongilla lacustris. The sequence goes on from OX442435.1 coordinate 4,129,617, forward strand.
TGCATGTTGAATTTGATAAATTCCACTCTGTACGTACATACAGGAAGTCGCTTCACAGAAGACCTAAAAAAGTGAAAAGTACAAGAGCAAGGCTGCAGAGGGTATTGCATTGTGTGTGCATATGCATATCTACAGTAGCTAGCATTTAATTTTACCCAACTGAAATCATATAGCTTTGGGAGCGATGCAGCAAGGTACTAACAACTGGCGACGAAGATGAGAGTGGAATGGGCATGACGTCCGAGGAAGAAAGTCAGGATGATGGAAAAACTTAGCTAGAGTTCCAATAGAGTGAACAAGAGGAAGGATGAGCTGGACAGGCGGGGAACAGACGTGTAGAAAGTGGAAAGAGTCGATGAACCTCTTCGGCAGTTGCAGCCACCCGCAGACTTGCTAGCTCGGATGAAATCAGACCCAGAGAACTAGTGACGAACTCTATTATGTTTAGCCGATTGTACGTACACAGTACAATTAATTCTATTCCAGTCAATAGTTAGTTATTGTCATTAGTTAGCTATATATCATGAACGGAAATGAAATATACAGCTAACGTATATCAATGGATGCAGCAAGAATATACGGGCCATTACTATATTTATTTACCGGGTCGATGCGCTCGTTATACAAGCGTACACGGTAGTTATGAGCACGTTATACAAGCGTACACACAGGTGTTATTCACATCAAATACAGTACCAGTCAGAAAAAAGTTTCCCTACGTTCCGCGTAGTTGAATTATCATGGTGTAGTATCATAGCATGAGACCATAGCTATGTGTACAGAGTAGCGAAGTTCGTGCAAACATTGAGCGCGTAGTTCAGGTAGTAGAATTTGGCCGCTTTGTCGCGCGAACACACAAGTACCAGCAACTTTGAAACAATGACGTACATTTCACGCCATGTAATCATGGCAACGCTGGTACGTGTAGTCAGCGAAGAGACGTATTGCGCATGTTTGTAAGTTATACTTCTGCTTGCTAGTCTATGAAAGGTCATCGTGAGTGTTAACATTTACTTTTCTTCCTTACTCAAGACTATAAACTTCCTATAACACGACACGTGCAATATATTAATTAGCTTTTTGCTAATAGATGTGCTATTCCATGTGGTACTATGCACTCTTAATGCTACATCCCCTTCTTCTCCCTTTCCACATCAAGCCAAGTACATGTAGTTAAATTGCAACACAGCATGCATGAAAGTGACGAGATGCATGTTTGCACAGCTGACACCCCCAATGTGCATCATGGTTAGAACCACATAAAATTGGTGACGATGTGTTCCAAGGGGAGGGTGTGTGTGTATGCCCAGCTGGGGAGGGGAATGCATGTAAATTTTAGCAGTGTCAGCTGTGCGAACATGCACCTCGTCACTTATTGCATTGAGCAATCCGAGCCAGCCTCACCTTTGACAGTAGTAGTATCACAAGCTGAATGTTCAATAATAAGCACACAAATTCATATATATGTCTCCAAACTGGAACAGACTGAATAGAGGGTCGCCAAACAGGAACACAGGATCTAGCAAACTCCAGAGTGACGAGAGGAAACAGAAGTATAACTTCTCATTCACACAATCTTATAGCTTAATCTCCTCTCATTCACAAAAACCAAATGTTTTCTATTCCTCAGCTAATATACACACAGTACAATGTGAATGGGGTTATAAGATTGCAGGGATGAACCATACACTTTTCTTTTTTAACCGACATACATAGCGAAGCTGGATAGCCCCAAAGAGTGCTATTAAGGTTGTATAACACAGTATTTGGCCTAGGTTCAACAGGAGTCATCAAACAGAAACACAACTAGAACAGCATAGTGATTTATTCAAATCCTTGCGTGACATGCTCGTACGTGTCATTTAATTGCAGGCATATCACTTCTAACTTGTACAGGTTAAGTTTGTAAAAAGCGTTCTCCCGATAGCACATGCCTCGTCGGGGAATAGCTTTAAAACTAGTGATATGGTGGTATGCCTGCGACAAGCGCTGCGTTCAATACAGACAATACTGCACGTGCGGAACATATTACCATAGATAGTTTAGAGACCAAACCACATCCAAATCTGAAACCACCTGGAAACTAGTTCCACACACCTACCTTGTCACAATCTGAACGCACACGTGACAGGCCAACGAATTAGGATATCGTAATCCCAAAGTGAAACGGTCGTCTCGTTCCCAGACCAGTATGATGCAATGTATTACCGGTACTATTGTACAAGATATAAAAAACATTCTCGTAGTTGGTGGTATATAGGATTTGAAGGCGATGTTATTGTAAAAAGGAAACAACCCGGGATCAACGATGATACGATTTTTTTTTTTATAGTCCTATATTTTGCAACGCCGTATTACAAAAGTGCTATAGTACTCTCGATCATTCGTACTATCACTTTTCGTCGTTTACTTCACCTCTTTTCGTCCATGCATGAAGGCATTTTGACAATCGCGGTAAACAAAGCTGGCGGCTTGCACAAACCTAAGCCGGCTAAGGAATGTACACAATTCTAATCATACGTGACACATTGATTGACTCTGATTCATATTACGTAACGATAATGTAATCAGTTACATGCTTTATTTATTATATCTGATACCAGCAGATGTTTTTACAGGAAATCCTACAGCCGTTGGTATAAACCTTTCCTATCTCGAGTTATACTCGCCCTTAATGACGACGACTATGGAGTTTGGGAACGAGAACAACCAGCTTTATTGTAAAGCAAACGGTCTGGCAGGCGACTTGAACAAGATCGTATTTCCATTCTGGTTCGATAGCAATAAAGGGCTACAGTATCCGTTTCTCGGTTCGCGAGTTATACGCGGGTGGCGTTTTTCTAATGATTTATAAATGATACGGCACAAATTATAGCTACGTGTAGGGAGACTACAAAGGTATAAGAGGAAGTAAAATTAACATGCCACTTTGGTGCATTTGGGGTCCGAATAGTAGGCGCGAAGCCGCGCGATACATTATTTTCAGTACCCCAATTCGTTTTTAAAAATTCAGTGAGTTGACGACGACATCATGATCGTTAAACACTAAGCACGTGTGGCTATTCATTACATTCACGAATGAAGGTTCAAAGGAACGGCTCACGGATACGGAGGTGTACAATCAACGCTAAGCAAACTACATGAGTTGTTTTTGTTTACGCAAGGTAAAGATGGCGCCAGTAATAAGCACTGTGCAAAATTTTTGTTATACGATAGCGTATTCTATAGCGTATATTTGAATATACACCTTAAATATACACACCAGCGTATAGAACCATATACGCAGGTGCGTATATTCAAATATAACCGATCACGTGACATTTGTGGTTGCTTAGCAAACCGTTGAATTCACTTTGTGGCTACGTTGTCGGTCACCGTATACTAGTGCTTCAATTCCGTATATTATCCTCCTACCACTCCCACCCCTCGTTCCCGATCCAGTTTAGTCAATTTAAAATTTTAATCATTTTGCACATGTACAACAAAACAACAAACTAACAGTCCGAGGCGGCAATCTGCATATATTCGATCCAAGGCACCTGTACAGAATATGAACAATAAATTCATATCGTAAAAAAAAATATTTCACTCACCACATATCATATCCTCGTTCTGTTTATACATGATTCTATATATAAAGCAACAGATACATTATCGGGTAAGTGATATGCTTACCTTTCTTGTCTCCTATCTCCGATGTTTGACTTAAAACAATGGATCAGTGCGGGTTAAACACTTACCGTACCGTCCGGTCGGAGTCTGCAAGTTAAAAAAAAACCTTAGCAAAACACAACAAATGAATAGGCCTATACCTTTTTATATCGCGCTCCATTGTGCCTGTTGTTCTATCATTTCGGTTGTTCAACCGAACGGGAACACTTAGGACACTTGCCAACCTAGTGCAAATAGAGAAAGGTGAATTCATTCTTTAGCAACTGCAACACATAATACCGGTAACTTGTACACTCTGGAAAGACGAACTATTGCCAATTAACGATCAAAACCCTGATCTCAGCGCGATTCAACACGACCATGAAATAGCCCGCCTAAAATCTATAAATCACATGCACGGTTACACGACCAGTTTTCTACGTTTATGAAGCATGGATGAAATTTTTTCGCTCGCGTATCATCGGCGATATTTAGAGAGATTCAGAAATTTTTGGCAATCTGATCTGAAGCAGACCGCGTATATAATGACCGAATCACCGCGATTATTCATACAATGCTTGCGAAGCATCCGTGAATGGTTTTCGCTCCCGTATCATCGGCGCTGTTGATATTCGATCTGAAGCAGCCCGCGTAAAATAATAATGGAATCACCCGTGATGCATAGTTATGGTATTAGATGGCAGAACGGGGCAGAGAATGGAGAATTGTTTTTGCGCGCACCATCTTCTATATTACGTTTGATCATGAGGAGGGAGGGGGGATTAACTCCAATTAAGGCTGTACATGTATAGCCAGGACATCATCGAGCTCTATCAAAATGGTTTTCAGATTGTGTTTATCACAGGCTATATACACAAATAGCTAGCTTCCCATGTTATTGACGTTGTTTATAATACAGAGCAGAAATCAATGCATGCTGATGATGGATACATGATAAGATAGAAAAGCAAAATGATAAAAGCTGCTGAAGATATGAGAGTTAAAATGACACGCTGCTGTGTATGAAAAAAAAAAAAAGTCAGCCGGCAATGAATTTTGATAGCTTGGCAAGGGATTATTGTGGTAACTGAATCCCATGACCATGCAGGGCGTAATTGTACGCTGCATCATCTTGCATCACAGTGTCCCACTGCTCTTCATCCATAGATGAGTAGTACTGCTGAACCCAGTGGCGATACTCCCCATGGTTAGCCTGCTTGTCATCATCACAGTGGCGAATAAATAATCGCTGCAGGAAAAAAAAAAAATTATTATACTGAGAAAAGCACAATGCAATCATTACAAAATGTGCTAGATGTCGGCAGTAAGTGTTCACGTCAGCCAATTCATGTGTTGCTCCACCCATACTTTGTATAGTGTTCCTTGCAAGGTCCATGGTAGGCATAAACTTGCACCTAGGGTATGGATGTTTACCTAGGCACTGAAGAAATAAACCAGTGTAATCAAAATTTGGTCTCTAAAGCTGAAAGCAAATCATACCTTCCTTCTTTCATCTGTTCTAGCATCAGCAAGCCTTGACTTGCAGAAACGAAGAGCATCATCAAACTTAAATTTTTCGTTTCTGACAACTTCAACAGTTAAAACTCTTGTAACGGCAAGCTTTAATGAAAAACATTTATAACAGTACATGGATACATATACATGTACTGCTCTCACCCTGATGCTTTCATCACTGGGTTCCCGCATAAGAGACTGGCAAAACAACTGACAGACTTCAACCTTCAGTGGTGACTATACATATATACAAGCAGCCATATAACAAACTATTACACTTCCGCTTGTTACTAATTAATACTTCATGCATACCTCATAAACACTGCCCTTCGTAGTGTAGTTCTGAGCACTAATACGTTGAACTGTACGAGTCAGTTCTTGCAGGGCCACTTCCACTTTGCCTAGTTTATCTTCCATACCTTGCATCCGCCGCTCAAAATTCTGATTTGAACTTATGATATTGGACCTTAATTCCTGGACTGTGCGCTGCAGTGAAATCCTAAAGGAAGCCTCATCCGCGATGTGGTCATGCTGAAACTCAACATCGTCAAGCAGAGTTTCAGAGTAGTCTCTATCTGAATGACGGCGATCGGTCAGCGTTGATCTTGAATGCAAGGCAGCACTGGATTCAGAACTGGCCGCTGCAGAACTTGTACTGGGCAAAGGCGAAGCGGTGAAGCCTATTGCAAGTGATGCTGAAGAGATTCTCGGGGGTCGGGCATGTCTTAACATTTCTCTCACGTGACTGAAATTCACTCTCGCGTGATGCGTGCAGTATGGAAGAGAAGGAGCGCTATTTTTGTTCGTCTTGCAAAGTGGGTTTTGCGTTCAAATCCAGATATGAAAGGCATCTTAATACTGCGAGCCATCAAGCATACGCTCAGTGCATTGCCTTCGATGAAAATCGAGGAGCATCTGTCTTAACTACCAGCCACTTAGCGCCGTCCCACGACGATTCAACACTTGATGTTGCCGCTAAAGAATCTTTCCATGTTGATGTTGAACAGGGTAAGTACTTACAGTAAATACTTATCATATGGGATAGTTACAGAGCATGATATGATTCGATATCATTAGTCAACGTAGGTGAATTGCAAGGTGGTGCCACATCACCTCGAGGCACTAGCAGCCCATCTACACCTGTTATACCAATCGGAACTGAAGAACGAGAAGGTTTAAATATGTATGCATTTATGTGTGGTACATGTATTTATAATTCAATGCTTTACAGCTGAACCTGGTGATTCAAGCCAGCTGATGCATTCTGCAGCCTCTTATGCTCCTTTTGCTTCTAAGATGCTGGCAATGGCGTATCTTATGGTACATAGCCCCCGCCCAATGGTATGTTTGCATATAGCAGCCATTTGCAGAGTGTGCATATAATGCTTTGCTCCCAGGGACATACCAACCTAAGATTTGTGCTGCATACTCTGCGTACCATTTGTCCTGAGGTACCATGTTTGTCTACCTTACTGAAGTATCGTTTGCCTGGGCACAGTTCTCCAAAGATGGTCAATTTTTCTTGCTGAGTCTATACATGATTTATTATTTGCGTTTGTATCCCAGTACAGCACACTACAAGCTCTGGCATTCCATTTTATGTCAATCCTATCTCAGACAGCTTGAAGATGTGCTTAGGCACTCCCGAAATTGCTCGCAATCTTGTTCGCTATCCTGTTATCCCTAAGGGTGAATTCAAGTATGTCTATGGCCTTGTGTATGTGATTTATGCATCAGTGTTCTGTCTATTTTCAGAGAAGTGTTCCACGCTCTGCGTTGGAGGAACGACAAACGTTTCTTTGCACCTATGAGTACCACACCTTGTGGCAACGTATTCATAGGAGATTTTGTAGAGTTTACCCTGCTTGGTTCCACTACTCCATCTATTGGTCATGTCAGACAATTCCTGTGTCAGGTATGTTTTAGTACTCATTGGTAACAAAAGTCTACCTTGTTTTTTTCTATCAGGAAGGGCAAGATGGTGTGTTTGCTAATGTATTTGCACTAGAGCATGTTCCTTATATGGAAGGTTATGTGCTCAGGGAACCTAGTATTCTTGTACCAGTCCAGTGCATACAAGCTGTGGTGGCAGATATGCAAACTAGGGCGCAGTCTGTGTTCAAGTATCAGGACAATGACACTTTGGTGGAGCTTACGGGTGACGTAAGTACATGCCGCCCTCATAAACATGGTTTTTATGTTACGATGCTTTTTTTTTTGTTTTTCAAGGAGTACACCTCTTTGTTTGTGCATCATCCTTTGAAGGAAAAGTCAGTGCAATCTGGTGGCATGCCGGTCATCATGGTTCCACTCACTGTGTTTACTGATGACACAAGTGGTAATAAATCTAAGGTGTGGAACAAATTTGATTCGTGGAACTACCTTCTGGAAGGCCTTCCAAAGAAAGAGAATGGCAAACTCCACAATATCCACTTTATTTGCGCATCCAACAAGGCACGTGTATTAGAAATGGCGGTTCCACTAGTGCAAGAGCTAAATCTTCTTGAGCATGAAGGCATCATTGCTTATGACGCTTCGCTACAGTGCAAAGTTATAGTGGTTGCACCAGTGTTATCTTTCATCTGCGACAACCCTCGTGGTGCTGAGCTTTGCAGTCATCTGGGAGCAACAACAAGCAAATATTGCAGGATCTGCCTGGTATGTAATAGTAGCAATCAATTGTACATTTTAACGATGTGTTCTGTGTCATTTTTGAGGCTGACGTAAGCACAGGTTTGCAGGGCATTGGGGAGCTCAGGAAGAAGTGTGACACTATGATGCAAATTCGGAGCATTAGGTCTGCAAGATGTCAAGCTGACAAGAAGCAGTTGAAGAAACGGTTTGGAATAAGTGCTGAACCAAACCCAGTGCTAGAGCTAGCTGTGGACCCACATGAGTATTATGCACCACATAATGTTGCATGTAAATCTACACTTCTATTCCCCTATTTAGGTCTACACCTGTTGAGGTGTTGCATACCTTGCTGTTGGGCCCTTATAAATACCTTGTCAGAAACGTCATGGGTCGGCTTACATCAGCTCAAAAATTGGAGGTTTTGGCTCGCATTTCCTCATTTCCTTTTTCTGGCTTTGCTATTCGCCTGACTAGAAATATTGCTAAGTACTACAAATCATTTGTTGGGCGTGATTTTAAAGCCTTAGCACAGCTTGCTCTATTTGTATTCCGTATTTGACAGCTGGTGAAATAGAGGTGTGGTTTGCACTTTCAAAGGTTAGCATCTCCATCTACAAATGGTGTAATAAACTTTGCTTGTTTACAGGTATTTAGAATGGTGTACTGCCAACCATTCAAACCAGAGAATATTGCTTTGTACAATGCAATATGTTTGGACTTCGTGCGTGCTGTGGATCTGCATGCTCCTGAGTTAAAGGGGAAGCTGAAGATCCACTTAATTCTCCACTTACCTGAAAATATGCTGATGTTTGGGCCAGCATCAACGTTCAATACCGAGAGGTAATGATGTAAAATCACAAGTGCATCGTCTCACCTGTCTTAATTGTTTTAGATGTGAAAGCTTTAATGGTACTATAAGAGCTCACAATATATATGCCAATCGCCATGCACCAAGCAAGGACATAGCCACTAGTTTTGCCATTCAACAGAGCATGCGATTTGTATGCTCGGGCGGCCATTTTGATCCATCGGAAAGGTACATTGCTGTAATAGCATGTATTGTGTCATTGTTAATTAATCAACCTAATCCATCAGGTGTGGTGATGACCTAGTACAACTATATCAGTCATCTGAAGTGGAGAACTTCCTGGGTGGAGGAAGTACATCCTCATATAATCGAGCCATAGACCTCCATGGTGGGCTTCGCAAGGTATGATGCGAATGGACTAATAATAATTAACCAACATGTGTTACAATTTTTTCATCACTGTTAAATCTCATTTTTGTAACACTAGTCTCCTGTATCATTTTACAGATCAATAAGAAAGCTGCTGCATTAGGTTCTGTGATGGTTAAAGTTCAAGAATTTGATGGCATAATAGCCATCAACAGTTTAATATCTGATCACTCATTCACATTGTTACTCCATCCAAATACTACCTTGTTAACCCCAGTCTTGTGGGGTAGGGCAAGTGTGGGATCTAATGGTCAGATGGTCAATGTTGGGGACTTCGTACACTACACTGAAAGCAGAGAACCCTTGGTAAATTTTTCTAATGGTTATCTCTTAATTTCATCATGCATATGTTATACTTATATAGATTCAAGTGGGAGTATTTCTAGGCTGCTTTGAAAATGAGGGGAAATGCTTCTGCATTGTGCGATATATGGAACCAGTGATGAATGGCACAGCACTTCGTCTGAACCAATTTGACTGCCCTCTCTTCACACTCACGAACATACTTCGAGTACTTCCATCTGTCAACATTTCATGTTCGATCTCCGTCGTCCATCAGTGCAGCACAACATGTGTACTTAAAGAGAAGGCAGTGGAAACCACTCTGGAACGGCACAAAGTCACTCAAAACACTCTATTTTTGTCGCATGACTGGTCCAATAACTTATATTGCTACAATGTGTTTTGTATGTCAAACAATATGTGAATTGTGTTTACAATTGAATTTTAGTGATAATAGTACGGTAAAAACCACGATCACAAAAAAAAAAGTATTTCCGCCATTGCTCACGTGACGATTGTGCAAAATGGAAGGTCACGATCGACTGGAACGCTTTTGTTCGTCTTGCAAAGTTCAAATCGAGGTATGAAAGACATCTGAAAACTTTAAGCCATCAAGCATATGCTCATTGCATTTTCTTGATGAGTAAATAGAAGCCTAGGTACTAAAGGCCTAACACGTGGCAGCGCGACGATCGATACGGCACTGTGGATGTTGTCAGTATAAAACAAAAAGAATCTGTTGATGGTAAGTACTTGCTAATGTATGATGTATAAGCGTGACATGATTAGAAAATAGTGAACAAGTAAAACGAATCGAAAGGCGATGCCAAAGCATTCTATTACGCGTGGTATTTATGCTTTGATACTTTACAGTCCAACCAGGTGATACAAGGCAACTGCTACATGCAGCAACTCTCTTGTAAGCCTTTCTGAGTTGCTTCAAAGTTGCTGGCAATGGCGCATCTTGTGTGGCGCATAGCTCACGCCCGATGGTATGTTTGTGTATAGCAGCCACATGCATCAAAATGTTTTTACACCCAGTGACATACCCAACTGAAAATCGTCTTGCATATTCCGCTTACTTGCTGTCCTGAAGTGCAAAGTTTGCCTGGGCATCGTTCTCCAGCATTGGTAAGTGTGTCTTGCCCGAGATATTGCTGACAATTGAATATGTATTTCACTACAGCACACTACGATCTGGGATTCACTCTGTCAGACCTAGGTACGCTTTTCTGATGGTTATCTCTACATTTCATTATACATATGTTATTTAGATGCAAGTGTGAGGAGCTGCTTTCAAAGTGAGGAGGGATGCTGCTGCATTGTGCAATAGCTGGAACCACTCATAGTTGGCACAGCACCACTCACAAGCATACTTCCAGTCCTTCTGTCAGCATCTCTTGTTCAAACTCTGTCATCCATCAGTGCGGCACAACATACATATTTGAAGAGAAGGCAGTTGCAGCCAGTCTGGAGTGGCACGGAGTAACTCAAAACACTTTGTTTTTGCTGCATGATTGGTCTAATACATTGTATTGTTTTGTAATCGTGTGTGTTTACTTGTGTCCTATTTCATTTTTTTTTTAAATGATAAAAATAAATAAATAAAAAGAAATTTTTTCATAATATATACGACGATCGCTAAATAAGAATACCACAGACGAATCATCCCTTCTACGGTTCCGATTCACCTGTTGAGTGTAATGATTCACCCGCGATAATAAAATAGGTGAGACAGAAAGCTGCCGAAAGGATATGATTCATCTCCATTAACACGGAAACGTGACAGATATTGTATCCGTCTGATTCACAATTAGAAAACTGGTGGTGTAGTTAACCACATTTCTAATTGGAGCACTTTTGTATCGTACTACACAAACATTTGTACAGGGGTCCAATAAAGGTCTACTGTGTAGGCATTCTACTGCTTCCATTGTAGCATTTACTGGGATCCGATGTGATCATGACCAACAACTGGCGAGTTAGCATAGGCCATAGCCATGCACCATGGGCCCGGCCTACCGCTCACAAAATTTATCGCCGTATATACACCAAGCAGACATACATGTATATAGCTAACCTTTGACGTCCAGCAGCATTAATAGAAGCAAAGTAGCACTCCGACTTCGATGCCTACACACCTTCCTACCTCACGTGGGTCCGGGTACGGGACTGACCACTCATGAATTAATTCTATGGTATACTTATGTAAACAGTGGGATTTTATGGAATGAAATATACGCAGTAGTACAGTATATTCAAATATACTCTTAAGAATACACTATCGTATATTTTGAAGGTGTGCTTATATAAACGGTGACGTATTTGACACTTGCGTATTCTCAAATATACGCGGTCGTACACTTCAAATATACTACACAGGGTATATTTTGCGCATTCCTCAAATATACGCATAAATATACACTATCGTATAACAAAGTTTTTGCACAGTGAAGGCAAAAAAGTTAAGATTCTATTTTTGAAAACAGCATGTAAGCAGTATACGAGAATTTTTGCATTTAGGGGTACAACTAGTCACAATCACGATGTTTTTGGATGCGGTACTAAATAATACTCGAATTGGAATTTAAAAAATTAAGTACCCTCAATACTTGAAAATATTGACAAGGGTTTTGAGCGGCAGGCACAATTCAAGGTGTCCATTTTTATACTTTCATAGCTGATATTTTACAACATAACGCATGAATTAATGTTATTCATTACGAAGCCTTGCATTAACGTTTACTTCCTCGATGGTGTTGGGTACCTGTACGTACATGTAGCCTCCAAGGACATATTAGTGCTAATATGCTTCGCGAAGTACATACGAACCAAAGTGTCAAGACGCGCGCGCGAAAGAGGTATACTGTACGCGCGAATTGGAGTCTACGCTGCTGTGTTGTCATTGTGGCCAGAAGAAACCTTTCAGAGGCACACAAGAGAACACCTGTGTTACGAGCGGTTTATGTTATCACAGACAGTGAGTGAAACCGGATATAAATATAAAATTACTAGTACATGGTGATAACATGTAACAATAAATACATATGCATGTAGGTGCTGGTATGTAATAATTCCTTGTTTCCTTACGGCTTTTTACTCAATTGCTGTCGCGCACGACTTTTGGTCGTTTCTGCCAAATAGTCCGGTGCATGGTTAAATGCACTTCACGGATGAATGATGATGTAGCTGTTGGTCATCCACACCAGTGCCATCACTGCAATGAAACAGCAGATGAGCTAGGCCTTCATGGACTCAGTTGTCCCAAGAGTGAAGGCCATTTACCTCGCCATGTGGCAATAAACAGCATCATTTATGGTGGCTCGAATTCCATCAATTTTGGAGCCTGCAGGTCTATCACGCTCTGATGGCAAATTACCTGATGGTGTCACGATTGCATCATGGAAATCACGACGTCCACTTGTCTGGGATGTCACATGTCCTGACGCATTTGCAAACTCATATGAGCTACAGGCAACATCAGAGGCAGGGGATGTTGTAGCTGTGGCAGAGCGCGCGGAAAAGATGACCAAATACGAGACCATAGCTCGAACACATCTATTCTGCCCCATTGCTATTGAGACATCAGGTGTCTTTGGCCCAGATGCCTCTGCTATAGTACGTGATTTGCCTCGCTGGAATCAAACATGTATATAGTGAGCCAAATTCAAGGGCATACCTGTTCCAAAAAATTTCTGTTGCAGTGCAGTTTAAGTTATATGCACGATATGTGCATTGAACTTTGAGTATCTTTCATTCTGTTCCTTTATTGTTATTATATATGTAGCAGCCGGCGTTCATGTAAAAAAAAAAAAAGTCTACAAATCCAACATGTACATCACCAATAAATACGTTGCGGCGGCAAACACTCTTGCCGCGGCTACTGTAAGATTACAGAGGCCATTTTATGGTAGATAATATTATTTTATAATACCGCCTTACTACGGTCGGAGTTTCGCCCCCGAGCCATGTAAATCCTCCCCATTTCTAAGCCACGCCTTCAAGTTCAATTTCCGATCTATTATACAGTACCATTATGATAGCCATAGGTCACATATTGCCGCTGGTGATTCTTGCCAGCATCGTGAGCATTGCGTACGGCCAGTGTAACGGTCAGTATCCGCCGCATCCAAACAGGTTTCTGAAAGTGACGTAACTATTAGTGTAACGCTTCTCTCTTACTGCTAGCAACCGCTCCGAAGACGTGTTACGATACTGTATGCAATGAAACAGACAGTTCAGGAGATTGTATGGACCAGTGCTGCTTTGTGCGTATTGTGGCTTCATGTTGTACGTCATCCCAAAATAGCGTTCTGTAAGTTTTACGTATTGCATGAGTGAGGCCGAAGAGGGCCAGTAGCTGAATGGCATAAAATTATTTATCCTGACCTTTAGGAAAGGAGTGGTCATCGGTGCGCCCATAGCAGTGGGATTTGTCCTGCTGTTCATTTGTTGTGTTTTAGCGCTGTGCTGCTGCTTCTGCTGCTGCAGTGGAGGACAAAATGACGAGACCGCAGCTCCACTACTTTCAAAACATCGTGCTGGTCGTTCATGAACCAATGTACTTTGAAGTGTCATTGATCAGAAAAGGAATTAATTATCTTTACTGGGTTGCGTTGATCTCGGTCTAACGCAATCATGTGACTACTTGCATTAGCGATTTAGCAGCAGTATACATGTAGTTTCTTACAATCATTTTATAATGGATGCATACGCCATTGATCTCGTGATCTGATATCGTCATATAGCATCATATCAACGTCATGTACGTACACAAATTTAATAATTAAATGGCACTTCAGTTTTACATACTGCAGCTAGTAGGATCAACATTTTAGGAGAACGGGAGAGCCTGTGAGGGTAGTGTCACTAGTGTGTATGTGTAGTGGTATTTGTGACATGGGACTGATGGGTATAGTACTGTACGTACCAAATGTACATCAATAACTCACATGACATGCATGTTATGTGTACGTGCATCACTGCGTGTGTCGCGTCGGAATTTAAGTGCTAGCCAGCTAGCTAGCGGATCCAGAGGGGCGTGGCCAGAAAGTCGGCGCCGCACGCGCACAAGTAATTACCATGACCATGCTCAGGACACGTGACCCCATCCGGCCGTTGGGACTTGGAATTCCTCAATATGGTGCAAGGCTTTTAGTGTCCAAACTATTTTTTTAAAAGATAGCATCACTTTGACATCATTCTCTGCCACACATCCCCCTCCCCAATACAAAACAAAATTCCTATATGTATAATAGTGATCATGAAACTATAATATGAATTCTTCTAACACTTTGCCTTAATATACTTATTTGTGTTCTCCAATGATGATACATACACATGTACATGTGTACACGTGCACTGGTGTAGATTGGACTATTTTGTCTACATAACCCTCTCCCTATCTCCCTTCGCTCCATCTGATGGTCACCAATCATGGTACATGTACATGCCCCTCCCAGGGTAGCTCTGTCTATTGGGTGCTATGTGTACTTGAATGGACAAAACTGCTGAATGGAAAAGGTACCACATACACTTACATGTAGATCTGGAGAAGAAACACGGCTGAACATGTGGACAAAAAAAATTCCTCTCACATAACAAAAATATTTTGAGAGGATTTTTATGATGCTCTTGTTGTAGCTATAGGTACCATTATGATTAAAAAAATCCAACAAAGTTTATACAGTCATGACATAATTGAACTGAAGTAATGCAGGATTTAAAGCAATTTTGTGGTCAATTGATTATTGATTTCTGATCGATTGTGCCTAACCTTTTCTCAACATATCATTTAGCCATGACAATGACACGAATTCATGCTTAGCATGCTTTCCTTGTCATCTTCCAAACAAATATTTATGCTGGGAAAATTCCAACCAGAAAAATATATACATATTTAGCACCCCAACTTTGAAGGTTCATATCCCCCCCGTTATGGTATTCATAACATTTGAACACAGATTCTTAATGCTCTCAATAAGTTGTATTAAGTTTTGGCATGGGGTACTTTTTCAACCAAATTCCCTCCCTCCCCCCCACCCCCCTCCTGAACATATGCAGGTATATACACATGTATTTCACACGCACAAGATGATCTGTGTTCTGTGCTTCGACTACAGAATGGACACACTGTTCCAATGTTACACAGCCGGCGGCATAACCCTCAATCCTCCCACTGACATGATTATTCCCTACATGTGTATGTATTCCAGTAACCCCCTTTATAAAATACTGCGTATGCCCTAGTTGGGCGTACTGGGAAATCATGTATCAAACCTATATTCTGTTTGTACAACTTTTTGCAGTCCAATGAGAATGCAGCCTTTCAAATGTGGGCAATCATCACCTAATAAATACATTCTGCGGCAGCTGGTAGTTAATTTACACAACTATATACACGGCATGCCTGGTTTTTTAGTGGCTTGAATATAATTATTAGCCCCCCTCTCCCCCCCAAAATTGTTTTGGATTGACTACGGGATACATGTTATTTACTATTGATATACATGATATTGCAGGAAGGGTCTAAACATTAGTGACAGTTAGAATCAAGTGCACATTGTGAATGGAATGCAACAATATCATCTGTGCCTGCCATTCCTCCAAAACAGCATGGAGCCAACTGATTATAATTTAAATCATATCTTACTATTACAATTTACCTCCATCTCTTAACAATTCTTAACAGGGTCAAAACATTGGCGATAGTTACACATGTAGAATCTAGTGCACATTGTGTATGGAATGAATTCATCTGTACAGGCCTGCCATTCCTCCAAAACAGTCTAGGTGTTAGCTGAGCTATATGGCCGCCTCAGCCAGGTTATTGATTAGAGCTAATGCTCGATCAATTTTGGTCCGCTCCTACCCCCAATTAACCCAACAGGACAGTTATCTGTGCTTGTAGTTATTTGTGTGTTTTGTGCGTTATTATAATTATTATGTGTGATGTATAATGTTTCATTTTTCTTAAATTACTTACTATTACAATTTACCTCCATCTCATAACAATTCTACTAACCAGCTACAGGTCACAAAACATGAATAGCCGTGCAAAACTACAGGGAAAGAAGGAAATTGTTCTACATGTACATTATTTAGCACACATTTCTAGGACATTACAAGTACAAGTTGTCCCAAATATATTGCATGACGATGTCATGTTAGTGGAAAACTGGACTGAAAAGTGCATTTGTGTTTGAATAGATCTTTTATATTTGATTTCAACTATTCTATTTTGTACAAGATTTATCACATAACTATTTACATGCTTGCATGCTTAGGCCCCCTAAATATCAGCAATCGTCATTACTAGGGTGCAGGCACAAGAGTATCAAAAGACAAAACATATACATGTACCTAACATTTACATGTACCTAACTACCGAAATTCTAACCAGTCAGACAAAAAAAAAAAAAAATGCACCTAACTACCGAAATTCTAACCAGTCAACTGCTCCAGTTTGTGTGACAGTTCGGATGACAGCACTGGTTCAGCCTGTTAAGGGAAGAGACAGTCAAGACAATGCAAAGATTGCAGCCTACCAACCATTCTACCCATCCTGTGTGGCCTGAGGTCTACTGTACATGTAGTTTCATTAAAGGTTCTGTTTATTGTGCTAAGAACCACAAACCTACATGTAAGAGCTCCAGTTGCTGTTAGCGTAGAGGTCCAATGTTGTTGAGGTGCAATAAGATCTGATAGTGTTACGATACGTCTAATGCCACTGCAGCTACATAGTCGGACTATATATTTACATATTTACACTGGAGTGGACTGCATTCAGATGAAGTGTGTACCTTGATATGGACGTATCTTCCATACCACCCATACCGTGTCAATCCATCACACTATATTTACATGTAAACACCCTCCACATGCACCAAGAAATCATCCATCTACACACCCCATATCTCAATACCCTCTATATCCACCAACACTCCCGTATCTCCACACTGTGGTGCCATATCCACCAACCATTAAGTACCCACCACCCTAGTCCACTAACATGCCTGATTCACACCTAATGTACCGTGCACAATCAACACTTCCCACTTACATACTTAATGGTCATATAATCATGAACTCTCAATGCATGCAAGCTGGGCATTGTTCGCACTGAGCACCATATAGATGCTAGCTGTCACTGGTACAAAGTTTAGAATCAGGAGGCTGGATTGAACTGCATGTCTTGTTGCCAAACGAAGCATGCATGGTCATGATAATAGATAGCATCTCTCTTTTGCTAACGCCAATTATTAGCTCTACATGTACCTAAAGGTTTGAAATATGCAGTTCATAAAGTACATGTAATGTACACGTACCAAATAAACTCAGCAGAAAATTATTAACCTGTCTGCTCTAACTGCTTTCCATAATCGCTAACAATAGGCTTAATCGTCACAAAGCAATAAACCTCTTATCAAATTGAATATTTGTTAATGATTGGCAGAAGGAGAAGACATTGGTGTGAGTGTGGGGATGAGTATGCATTATCTACATGTATAGCTTTCTAAGCATATGCAGTTTCACAGCATTTTAGATATTCAACGGCTCTAATCCTAATAGGCTTGAATAGAGGCCACAGTCGATCGGTAATAATGGTATCCTGTGTTTTGCTAATTGTATTCATGACACTTCAAATACTAACTGATATATGATTTACTGATGATATGCATGATGTTATGATATACCATACAGAATGATCATCATATGATAATGACAACATGTTGCACACAGAATAACGTATGTGATCACCAATTGATTGATAATTTGATCATATAAGATTTGAATTAAGACCCAAACTGATTCCTCTATTCATATATTGCCATCTACCATACTATCTACCACAGCAACGTTGCTGTACCATGCTGTGCAACTGGCAGGCCATAACTGTGCAGTCGCTGCTGTTTAAAAACGTAATGTACATGTAATTGGGTGTGCATCATCTTGAGTGTTAAAAAGGGACAAGTGGCCTTAGGAATGTATGGTAATGCCCCCTCATTTGCTAACACCCGCACCCACCCCTTACGGGATAAATTCTTTATGAAGATAGTGTGAACTGAAGGAACTTCTTTCTAGGCAAGGGAACATTATGACTAGGGAACTACACCGAATATTCCATGCCCAATGTGTAACCAAGGTGACATACATGTATTACACAGTATAACACTTTTCCACCCACCTTAAGAATATGTGACAAGCATCCATCTGTTGCCTTTTGGATACCAATGGTTTCCATGGCACCACGGGAATAGTCCATGCCCAATGTGTTACAACCAAGGTGACATATTACACAGTATAATACTTTTCCACCCACCTTAGTAACGTGAGACAAACATTCATCCATTTCCTTTTCGATGCCGATGGTTGCCATGGCAGCACGGGCATAGGAGACTGGATCCGCAACAAGGAATGGAGCTACTACACGTAGCATTTGGCTCATTGCAGTGGCCTCAAGGAAAGGCTTGACAGTCTGATACCAGCAAAATGAATCCATCTAGCATACTATTATTTAGCACACATTTCTAGGACATTACAAGTACAAGTTGTCCCAAATATATTGCATGACGATGTCATGTTAGTGGAAAACTGGACTGAAAAGTGCATTTGTGTTTGAATAGATCTTTTATATTTGATTTCAACTATTCTATTTTGTACAAGATTTATCACATAACTATTTACATGCTTGCATGCTTAGGCCCCCTAAATATCAGCAATCGTCATTACTAGGGTGCAGGCACAAGAGTATCAAAAGACAAAACATATACATGTACCAAACATTTACATGTACCTAACTACCGAAATTCTAACCAGTCAGACAAAAAAAAAAAAAAAAATGCACCTAACTACCGAAATTCTAACCAGTCAACTGCTCCAGTTTGTGTGACAGCTCGGATTACAGCACTGGTTCAGCCTGTTAAGGGAAGAGACAGTCAAGACAATGCAAAGATTGCAGCCTACCAACCATTCTACCCATCCTGTGTGGCCTGAGGTCTACTGTACATGTAGTTTCATTAAAGGTTCTGTTTATTGTGCTAAGAACCACAAACCTACATGTAAGAGCTCCAGTTGCTGTTAGCGTAGAGGCTCAATGTTGTTGAGGTGCAATAAGATCTGATAGTGTTACGATACGTCTAATGCCACTGCAGCTACATAGTCGGACTATATATTTACATATTTACACTGGAGTGGACTGCATTCAGATGAAGTGTGTACCTTGATATGGACGTATCTTCCATACCACCCATACCGTGTCTATCCGTCACACTATATTTACATGTAAACACCCTCCACATGCACCAAGAAATCATCCATCTACACACCCCATATCTCAATACCCTCTATATCCACCAACACTCCCGTATCTCCACACTGTGGTGCCATATCCACCAACCATTAATTACCCACCACCCTAGTCCACTAACATGCCTGATTCACACCTCACTCAGTCTTCTTCAATTGCCAGTTCCTTCTTGATATGCGCTCCAACATAAAGAAGCATTCTGGCTATTATGAAGCGAGGTACCTTCCCCGTATTGTTGTCCTGCACATGTGTATGTAAAACATTGGATGCTTCAGTATGATATACACATGTAAGCATGACAAGATAATATAAGAGGTGATGTAGGATTTGTAGGCATCAACTGACTAAAAAGTAAGGAAATAGGGATTTTATGCAATTATACATTTAGCAAGTTAGAATAAATAAATTTGCTAAATGTAGGTCTGTATATGATAATTGCATAGTACTCACTTTTTAGTCAACTGGTGCCTACAGTGTACAAATCACTCTTTTTATGTATGTAATTGTGTTGTGAGTGCATAATTTTCGTACGTCATGAGCATTTTTTTGTGCTAGCCGGCAATTACCGGTACAACTACATGTATTATTGTCACAAGCGGCATAAGTGTGCAAACTATTGGATTTCATGTACATGTATCTACATGTACATTGTGTACATGTAACTTAACTGTGAACCCCCCCCTCCCCCCCCCCCCCCCCCACAGCAGCAGGCATATAATCCAAAACAACTTCACCGTTTTACCAACATCCCATGCGTGTATTCGCTGTCTCTTTTGGATTGGGAGTATCAGGACCTACGTTCGTACATGTACATGTAGGTACTATGTAGGATTTGAAGTGTGATGAATACGATTAGTTGTATTCATGATACATGTACCTCAAATCCATACATGTTAGAATATTTTATAATGTACCGTGCACAATCAACACTTCCCACTTACATACTTAATGGTTATATAATCATGAACTCTCAATGCATGCAAGCTGGGCATTGTTTGCACTGAGCACCATATAGATGCTAGCTGTCACTGGTAAGAAGGTTAGAATCAGGAGGCTGGATTGAACTGCATGTCTTGTTGCCAAACGAAGCATGCATGGTCATGATAATAGATAGCATCTCTCTTTTGCTAACGCCAATTATTAGCTTTACATGTACCTAAAGGTTTGAAATATGCAGTTCAGAAAGTAATATACATGTACTAAATAAACTCAGCAGAAAATTAATAACCTGTACGTTCTAACTGCTTTCCATAATCGCTAACAATAGGCTTAATCGTCACAAAGCAATAAACCTCTTATCAAATTGAATATTTGTTAATAATTGGCAGGAGAAGAATTTTTTCATTGGTGTGAGTGTGGAAACGAGTATGCATTATCTCTGCTGTCTTACATGTATAGCATATGCAGTTTCACAGCATTTTAGATATTCAACGGCTCTAAGGCTTGAATAGAGGCCATAGTCGATCGGCAATAATGGTATCAGGTGTTTTGCTAATTGTACTCATGACACTTCAAATACTAACGTACTCCCTGATATATGATTAGTAGAATGATATGCATGATGTGATAATGATGTATGATATACATGTACCATACAGAATGATCATCAAGTGATAATGAAAATATGATGCACACAGAATAACGTGTGATTATCATGTGATCACCAATTGATTTACAATGTGATCATATACATGTAAGATTTGAATTCAGACCCAAACTGATTCCTCTATTCATATATTGCCATCTACCATACTATCTACCACAGCAACGTTGCTGTACCATGCTGTGCAACTGGCAGGCCATAACTGTGCAGTCGCTGCTGTTTAAAAACGTAATGTACATGTAATTGGGTGTGCATCATCTTGAGTGTTAAAAAGGGACAAGTGGCCTTAGGAATGTATGGTAATGCCCCCTCATTTGCTAACACCCGCACCCACCCCTTACGGGATAAATTCTTTATGAAGATAGTGTGAACTGAAGGAACTTCTTTCTAGGCAAGGGAACATTATGACTAGGGAACTACACCGAATATTCCATGCCCAATGTGTAACCAAGGTGACATACATGTATTACACAGTATAACACTTTTCCACCCACCTTAAGAATATGTGACAAGCATCCATCTGTTGCCTTTTGGATACCAATGGTTTCCATGGCACCACGGGAATAGTCCATGCCCAATGTGTTACAACCAAGGTGACATATTACACAGTATAATACTTTTCCACCCACCTTAGTAACGTGAGACAAACATTCATCCATTTCCTTTTCGATGCCGATGGTTGCCATGGCAGCACGGGCATAGGAGACTGGATCCGCAACAAGGAATGGAGCTTCTACACGTAGCATTTGGCTCATTGCAGTGGCCTCAAGGAAAGGCTTGACAGTCTGATACCAGCAAAATGAAACATGAATCCATCTAGCATACTATCCGTTCCTATCACACCATGAGTTCTCACTCCATTTTGGCCCATCACACCACACATACAGTGATCCTTTTGGCCCAGTAGTCTAGGTATAGTAATCCCCGTTGCTCTGTATGCCTATTGTACATCCTGTATCTCTAACTTTTCACACACACACACCCCGTGTTCACAGTAATCTTTTTTGGTTGACAATTGAATCGTAAAATATGGTGATCCTATTGTTAAATCATTACATCTGAATGGTGATTCCTTTTGGTTCATTACAAGGGAAAATCATAAAGCATATTTAAGCAAACTGTCCACGTTCATATCTATCAAAATGTTCTTTGCTCTGATGCAATTTTTATTATGAGTTCTCTGTAATGTGATGATTGATCCTTAGGAGCGAAAAAAAGTGGACTGACTAAAGGTATAAAAATGAGGGGCGGGGTCAGAGGGGGCCCAAGTTCCCCCCCCCCCCCCCCCCTCTTTTGAAGATATATATGAATTGGTTCATGAAAACAGATCAGTGCGTAAATGCAAGAATTGCTCATTGAAAACTTGCTAAAAAGGTAAAAATGTCCAATCTGTGCTTATTCAAGCTCACGCACTCGCATTCAAGCAGACAGCAATGGACAGAGCATCATTTCTTTCTCATGAGCATGTAGAACTAACAGGTTAATGCCATGAACAAACGGCCAAATTGGCTGAAAGCATCATTATTCCACCTGCTTTACACCAAATGAAGGCTATGGAAACTTTGAAGATTGTCAGCTGATGAGGTGTAGTACTAGTAGGGAGCCCACAGAGCTGGAACTGATCGGGCATGCCATTGCATGCAGTTATGCAGATGCAAAAAGCGCTGCACACGTAATGGGATGAGGCACGAACATCAAGGTACCGAAGAACGTATAGCGACAGGCATGGACAAGGACAAGGACCAGGTCACAGAGCAAGACGTGAGCTTCACTTCGCAATCGAAGTTTTATATGGCGCAGTGCCGTCATTCCAATGACTCAAATTTTTGGATTATTATTTTTGGACCCAAAAGTGGTCCGGCAAATGCCTAACTTGCCGGACCTATTCCTAGGGCCCTAGGAATGTAAATGCTGGACCTAAAGTGAATACTTTTAAAGTGATGCAGGGTTTTGTGTTGCAAAGACCACACACCTTCATGTGCAAGGAAATGAACAGTTTCCTTATGGTCAAATGAATGTGCCGTATTTTCTGTATCTGCGAGCCCATACTGTAAATCATTAAGTACCTGAATGGTGACCCCTTCTGATCCATACTTCTGCTGCAATGCTTCAGAGAAATAGTTCACAAATGCCTAGTAAATGAGGCAAGGACAGGGGCATGAGAGCATGGTACAGCTGTAAACACATGAGGTCTCAATCACAAGTGGGATAAACAAGACATCCAACAATATATACAAAATAAAATTAGTGACGTAGGGTAGACAGCAATTGAGTGAAAAGTAATGAAACAAGGAGTTATGGAATTACATGTAGATATTTATTAATTTATCATGCATATCTACATTTAACAATTAACAATTTCAGGCAGGTAGATTTACTAAATAATGTACATCTAGGTCTAATATTTTTAAATCAATGAATGTACAATTTCTGTAATCCCTTGTTTCCTTACTTTTTACTCAATTGCTATATACCTACATCACCAATCATTTGACCATGGATAAGTGAAGCTTTTAACATATAAAAATTCTTTGTTGAACAAACGGCACAACCTTTTCCTCTGACTTTTCCCACACCATCTCTCTATGTGAAAATTAATTTTGGTGGTCTTCATCCCTCCCATACTCACCTCATCACATTGGGCAGCAACTGATAACATGCTCATGATTTCTGTATGGCCATTCATAGTTGCCCACATCCGAGCTGTACAGCCAACCTGTGGAGATAAAGATATGATGGCTGGGTCATTCCTAGCCAAGCGTACGCAAGTTTCTGCATGTCTGACTCAAATTTCCCACGAACTTGCTTTATGTTCATGAGACATGACTAAGTGCAAAAGGTCACCTGTTTGAGGTCTTCTGTTGTGGAGATATTATTGGTTATTATTGTGACCCTTTCCTTGGACTGTGTGATTGATGCACTGTATTTGGTGTACCCTTCAACTCTAATCAGTAAATTAAAAGCTCCTTCATGAAGGTATTATTCATGAGGGATGTTTAAACTTTATTAATTACCTGCGGTGAAATAATTACTGCCTTTCATCTTCTGTATTTAGATTACAAATGATCTGCCATACCAATTTTTTCCCCCCAAAAAGTCATCAATATGGAGAGGCTACATGTATATGCAAAATTAGTAGGTGGGCTGGCACTGGGCTTAGGATGCAGATACTGATTTCAGCTGTTTGGCGGTATTCCAAACCTAACCACATGTTTTGACAAATGGTTAGGCTGGAAGCAGGGTGGAATATGCTTGGCTAGGAATGACAGAATGACCTGGTGTTTCAGCAGATTTTGTGTTTTCCCACCCCCTCCCCCCGACATAATCTGCTAGCAGATATCCCCCCATGTAGCCACAGGGGGTGAGAGAGATCAGATTCCCCCCCCCCCTCCCCCGTTTGGCATTGGGCCCAAAATGTCGAAAGGTCCCACAGTCCGATCTCACAGCCAGACTTCTTGGCTATACGGGCCTGAATATGACATGTCCCCTTTGACCCTCTACATCACTACATGTAAGTTGCACATGGTGTGTTTTGCAGCTACTACAGGCTGTAGCTTTCTACTGCCATGCAGAATTATGAATTTAGATAGGTACAATATAATATTATATAGAACATTGATTAAAGTCAAGATCAACAGTAGTACAAACGTGCAGCAGGAACCTAGCGGGAACCTATGTTCCTGACCAGGAACCACTTTTTGTGCAGTAATACATGTATATCATTATTTGCAAGGTTATAACTCTTTGATGTAAAAATACCAACGCTTTTTTCTTGCCTACAGTGTATAACACTAAACTCTGTACGTTTGCAAGGTGCTTTAGCAGTACTATTTGCGGGAACCAAACGCTGCCCGTTCGTACATTAATTGTGCAATTTCCTTATACCCAAAAGCAGAAAGGTGGAAGTGATGGTATAGTGGGGTATTTGGAATTGCATTTGCATTGCATGCAGCAGTGGGGTACAAAACATTCGGTTCCTATTTCCTATATATCCTTCAGAACCAAAGCAAGAGGTCAATGAAAGTCTGCATCGAGGGAATTGGTACATGCATGTTTGATGCCAGACAATGTGAAACCTGTCACAAGGGTTCCATACCAAATGGCATGCACACTTCCAAAGATTTGCATGATGTCATTTAATACAAGATCTTGTACTCCCAGATTTTTTCCTAATTGCATTTGTTCATCAATCCCGTTTACCTTCAACACTCCAGATGAGAAAGAAATTAAAATGAGAAGCATATACATGTAGCCATAGGACCACTGGAATTACATCTAGAGCAACAATCTTTGGGGAGGTGGCGGGGGGATGGGACAAAATCCACTATGACATTGGCTGTACCAGGAACATATATGTACTACCATACAAGTCATAGCATGGAAATTTCCACCCCCTCTCCATCACTCCCATTCCCACCCCCTCTCCATCACTCCCAGTCAGTATCGTCAATAAAAAGTTGGCACCACGAATTACGTTACGATCATAACATAATGCAATTGTAGCGTAATACAATCGTAGCATAATATGTGGCAAAAAATTTATATTGATGCATACTGTACATATACATGTATGGCACCCCACCACTCTCCCCATACTTCCCATATATATGGTCACTCCACTCCCTCTCCATGATGGCCCTCCCATATGGTCACCCCACCCCCTCTCCATCCCTCCTATAGTCATCCACCCCTCCCACATGCTCACCTCAGCCCCTCTCCATCCCTCCCATGGGTACTCCCATATGGTCATCCCACCATACTCACCTTATCCTGTAGTTCAATTTTGGCACCAGCTAATAACAACATCTCCACAACCTTTACATGGCCATTGTGAGATGCCAACATCAATGCTGTTTGCCCCTCCTGAAGAGATACATGTAGTGTACAAGATACTAATTAAAATGAAATTGAGGATGTACATGTACATGTATTAGTAGACACCAATTACATGTAAGAAACAAGGGATTATGGAACTTATGCATTCATTAAATTATAAATATTACATGCACTGTACGTACATTTACCAACTTTAGGCAGGTACATGTACATGTACATGTATAATGTAGATCTTCTCATAAAATCCGTTGTAGGTTAATACAAAACCAAATCTGTGCTCAGGATAATTCTAACTTGGAAAGTCACGGTACCATACAAATCCAGTAGTACATGTACATGTAAGTTTCTAACTTGTCTTTTTCATATACGCTTCAATTATGACAAAGATTCAGTGCAATAAACCCCTCATCCGAGCGAATCGTATCTTATCTGATCCGGAAGAAACAGAGAAACTTTTTTTGAAGGTTCAAGTGTTGTTGTCTGAGTTTTACTCTATCCAGATACATTGTACATCCAATTGATTCTACAGTACAATGGCAATAGTGGGATCGAGTATTTTGCTAATCGTATTCTTGAAACCAAATCCTACATGAATATAGAACCTACTAATGTCACCCCAAATTCCTCCAGCTGGTATGGTCACCCCATCCCTCCCATACTCACCTTATCCTGTAGATCAACATGGGCATTGTTTGCCAATAACATATACACCACACTTAAGTGGCCAATCAAAGATGCCATGATCAGTGCTGTTAGTCCCCGCTAAAGAGATAAAGATATACTGTAATTATGGCTGTACCAGGACCACATAACTCATCCTTCAGACAGTCAAAGAGGACATACCCATACATGAACAACAAATGACAAGCAGGAGGTGGGGCATGAGTCCACATTCAGTGGAGAAGTTAGGATGGGGAGTACACTGTAGGTACATGTACATGTAAGTGATAAAGTAACTGTAATGAGAAAAAAAATCATACACAAAATGTTTAAATGACACTATGACAGATGTACCGTATAGAAGAAATGTTTCGCGAATTGGGAGGACACTGTTTATAGCTGCAATTGCAACGAGTCCATTTTCCCTTAGTGCTACTGTACTTGCAGGGACAGATACAGGAAATTATTAAGGGGGGGGGGCACGGCTAATAATAGTTATTAGAAAGTGGATGTGGGTCTCCAAAAGGGGTGGGGCGGGAGGGGGATATGCCTCCTCCCGTGCAATGCGCGGAAGCGCATTATTAGAGCATCTGGTAACAATTTACTGTTGTGGTTAATTTATAAACAATATTCCTTGGTTGTGAAACACCCTGTACAGTGATGAAGAGGCACCGAGGCTGCTTTCCACAAAATTATATGAAAATGTATCAGTATGTAGGTGTCAGATCACTTGTAAAATCAAGTCTTGATTTAATTGCGTTTTTTTTTTTTTTGCTGTGTTCGGATGAATTCCCCTTTCACAATATATAAATACTCACACTACAGTGAATATGCATCAGACACACTTTCATATAGGATTTAACCCCAATTATGAATGTCACTAAAAAGGGACCCGCTTCTAACGGAACTCCTATCAATCGGATTGCTTAGCCCTTTGTCATCGTCCAACAAGTAGTCAAAATGACCAGTTTCGTGTTTGTTGTGCGTGGTTGTGGTGAACAAAACATTTGTCTAAACTCGTACCCAGTCCCACGAATTTCTCGTTCTTCTTCTTGACCACACATGGAACACTTTTAAGAAATGAAAATCACACCAATAGCTCAGAATTCAATGGCATTCTCACTTCAGTGGTCAAAATGTATCAAGGCTACATTGTATATATCGGTGGTTGTGTTAGCAAATGACATAATTTAAGCATCCTGCATCTGACAGTTTAGAACTTGGTCATATTTTGCTCCAGTAGCTGTATATGTACATGTACACATAATTTAATGTATACAGTCTGGGCACTACACCTTAGTAACCTAGTGAAATTGTGACACGTATCTGATTTGGGCACCATTTACTAAATATCATCAGAACCTCGAGCCTAAACTAAACCTTAAAGAGGCAACGGCACAACGAAAATTCAGTGGCCATCTTCAGAGTGCAGAACATCGGGACGATTCCATCGCTTTTCCTTCTGCGAAAAGAATGCGATTCCAAGAACGCACGACTGACAGCTGCTGGAAAAAGTGCTACTGCAGGGGTAATACCCAATAGGTACGTTCTTCTAATATCTACATGTATGACTCGACTGAGTGCATGATACAATAAGTATTTGGGTTAGATGTACATCAGTTGACCCTTGTGTATCCACGTGACTGAGAGGTCACACACATACCTTGTACACGTATACAAATGTCATGTAGATCTATACATACATGTTAGTGTGGTTATCATAAAAACCTTTCTATTCTTTACATGATGTGTGGCTATACAAGACTCTACAAAAGTAGCACAAGTGTGTGTTATAAGCAGAAGTGCTAGGGATATCCTACATACACTATAGCAGTAGAGGTCAGAATTCTATATGTACATGTACTTGGGAAAACTGTTAGTGACCTTGCCCTGTCATCAATAATAAAAAAGGTCTGCCCAGGTCAATTAACAGTTTTAACATGGCTTCTGTTTGTTAAGTAGAGATGTACATTGTAGATATTTTGTGAGTAATTGTAATTTCATTGCATGTGTTACCTTTTAGCTTCTCCCTGTATGAACCAAAACAAGCATACTGAGGAAACATAAAGGTAGCCTCAAAAAGGGTATTGTACGGAATAGCATACTGTTACATGTAAATGGGCTAAATGATGCCTTTTGCAAAACCCACCCATGGTTAGCACAAAAAGTCAGCTGTTTGTGAAGTTAGTGCAGGTGCATTGCTTAACAAGGCACTGAGCATGCATAGAAAAAAATAGGTGAATTTCTACATGATATTCGTGCTATTGATGCAATCAAAATTACAGAACCTTTCTTTTGTGATGCCTCTTACAACCACATAGGGAAGCTTGGTACTCTAATGGTACATGTAGGTGTGTGTAATGGCGGCCTGCATACCCCTTACATGTATATACCCTATTCCTCCCTTTACCTACAACAATGTACTACCATGAATGCCCCCAGCAAGGGGGCACCATTTGGCAGCCAAATACAACTACGGGGGGAGGGGGGTGGAGGGTGGGGTGTTATTTGCTTTTGGCCAATTCAGCCTGGGGGGGGGGGGGGGGGTGCTAGTAATACTGAATACTTGGACTTTTTATTAGAAGTCGGGGGGGCACCATTCAGTCCCAAAAGGGGGAGGGGGGACCTGGGGATGCCTATGACCTACCCCTACTTCTCCCCTTACCTACTACTCCCATGGTGCATGGAGAGAGGTGACCTCGATGGTCACATATGCAATGATGACGAATTCATTGATACACTACTGCCAGAGTATGAAACATATCTACATGGATACTGTTTACAAGTTGAGTTGACACAGATCACTTTAATGTACAGAACACTGTAATAAAGGAAGAGATGGTGGACACATGTCATATCAAGAGAGGCGGAGAGAGTAAAAGATTCACTGGAATCAGTACAAAAAAACTGAGTATAACATTGTTTATAGACTGAACAATATATATCATCCATGGCTGAGTTATTTCTGGTTATGACATGTAGATATACATACATGTAATTGTTATGTAAATGACATATATACATGTACATCGTAGCTAAGTGATCAGTGTTTCTCTATGGTATCATAAATGCAATGTCAGAGTATTTATGCATTTTAAAATGCAAAGTACTATCTTTCCACTATTGGGGTATATCACACTAATAGTGATGAAATGTCTAAGTGAATATATTTAGATGTATCGTGACTGTTGAAAGCATCCAATTATGAATAAAAAGCAATGAAACAAGACTAGTACATGTAAATAAAACAATTCTCTATGAGAAAGTTGGTAGTATATAGGATTTGAAGGCAATAGTGGTGTAAAAAGAAAGGGAAACAAGGGTTGAATGATAAGGAAAAAACGAAATAGTCCTATATTTAGCACATGCACAAACAATGTATTGTTCTACAATGTGTGCCGGGCTAAATATAGGACTATTTCGTTTTTCCTTATCCTTCAACCCTTGTTTCCCTGCTTTATTGCCTTCAAATCCTATATACTACCAACTTTCTCATAGAGAATGTTTTTACGTACATGTACTTGTATAATCTCTGCTACAGGTAACTGTTCGATGTTAACGCAGGACCTACATGTGGTAGATGGGTCATTTCACATGAAATTTTACCCCCCCAAAAAATAAAAACTGTACCAAATCTCAAAACAGCTCTTTCAGTTTGGCGCAAAATTGCTATACATTTGTATACCCTACTGTGCCCTGTTTGGCCCCACGCCATGAATAATTAATTATTTTGATCACCTTAGTGTATTTGGAAGGAAACAGCTTGTTCTGTAATGATCATGTCCTTAGTGTAATAATGCTAAATGATGATAATGTTTAGAACAGGCTTGGGGCATATCATTTGTGAAGAAAACTTTAGCTGTCAGTGTCGAAATGGCAAAAATATTCCCCTTTGAAAGTTTTCCGCTATACGGCACATGTAAATAAGATAACCGAAACATGGTTTATTGATCAGCTTTAAATATATGGACATGTGCATGTGATTGATAGCATGCAATTTCAAAACATCCAGGTACATTGTAATCCTACCCCTCTCCATCCCTCCCATACTCCATACTCACCACATCCTGTAGATCAACTTGGGCACCTTTTACTGCTAAAGTTATTACATCCTCTACATGGCCACTCAACGATGCCCACATCAATGAGGATCGGTCATTCTGAAGAGATAAAGATATGATTATGGCTGTACCAGGAATGTATTATCAACAACTCATCCTTTAGACACATACCCACACATGAACAACAACAAAAAAGCAGGAGGGGGTACATGTAGCAGGGCAATGAAGCCGTCCATATACAGGGGTACGTCATAAGTTAACATTTAATTTCCAATCGTCTTTCTTTAATGTTTAATCTCCAGGAAAAAATCCTTATTTAAGGATGTCATTATCCTTAAATAAGGATCGTCTTTTGCATTGCATACTTTTGCTAACCAAGCAAATTAGATAACATAAATGCTATTGGTCTATTGTATACTGATTAGCCTCCATAACAAACTGTAAATGATGTCAATATGATCAATGTCCATATTTTAAAACAGGGATGAAGTGGCACATCCTTATTTAAGGATTGACACCATCCTTAAATAAGGATCACAACAGTAGAGGTTATTGACCTCAAAAACCATAGTGGTTTTAAAACTCTTGATTTTCTCTGATAGTCAGTTAACCCAGCTATGCTCACAACCTGATTCCTTGAAAAAATAACTTGTGGTTAATAAGTTATGAGCATTTACATCATAACACTTCAAAATTAATATCAAGCGTTTGTATAATGACGCGTATGTGTACTGATGTAGATGCTATCTTCTGGTCAAACGCCAGCGTGGATGTATCCCTATAGCCTCGCTGAAACCAATGCACGACCACGTACACTACATGTAGTTGCGCTCCATTGAACAGACTGAGTGTGCTTTCTATTCCTATCATTTCATACATGGGGGGGGGGGGGGGGGGGGTGGTTACGGGAGATGTTGGAAGCGTTGCCAATTCTTAATCAGACTCGAGGGGACCACGTCATTGCCTAGGCCTACTGTTGCTGCCGCCATAGATTATGGAATTACGGTCACCTAGCTGCACATGTATTTATATAGGCCTAGTGGCCCGCCTATATACATGTACGTCCCATCCATAGTGAGGAATTACATCCGTCGTTTTCTGTGGCTCTCTCGGTAACTAAGCAGAGTTGCTTAGCTATAGCTTGACACTTTCGAGTGTATGCAATCAGTACCTGTACACTGGCCGCGCCTAGCTCGGGCCTCACGGTACGTACAATGTACGTGAGTCGTGAGCCAGCGTATCGCCGTGGATATTGTTCCACAGACGGATCCATCTGATTCTGACAGTCTACATTCTACTCCTTCAGCTTTCAGAAACCTGCCCTTCCTTCGATTTAAGTTAAAATTTTGGCTCACTACTATATCACCAATGGCAAATGGTGGCTTCGCCATAACGAGACTGTAATACCGGTTTTTAAGCAAGTCAAACCTGTTGTAGTCGTGGCAGTAACGCTAATCTGCCTTATCTTGAATCTAGTTAATCACAAATATAAAATAAAGCACCAAGTGTGCATCATTCTCTTAGAAAGTGGTCATCATCCTTATTTAAGGATGGCCATCCTTAAATAAGGATTCCGGGAGATTAAACATTAAGGGAAGATGGTCCTTTTAAAAACAAGGGTGGTATTGAAGTATAAAAACAATGAGATCAGCTTGGTGGCTATAATCATCCTTGATCGATCAAAAGTAAAATTACAAATTGATTTAACAATCATCCTAATATGGAAACCAAAGGCATCAAGTTGGAATCACTAACATTTGAATGGCAAATTAGAATTGCATATTTCTTGTACTGCAAGTTGACAGTCGCAATGCCAATGGTACGAACTGTGCTAACCAAATCAATTCAATTAATGAAATCATACCATTACAAACTTCAATCACTGATAATGTGTATACATGTATCAACCACACATCTAGTTTATGAAAGTTCTGAAGTAAGTAATTCTCAATAATCCAGATTTCTGAAAATATATTAAATAGGTTAAACTTATCTCAAGTAGAAATGCTCTTAGGTACAAAAATAAAATAAGCTCCTCTTAAGTCACTCTTCTTCATGGAAATATACATCTGTAGTTAATAAAAGCACATCCCTAATAACCGTGCCAAAACAAAGACACTGGGCTGGATATTAAACATTAAAATTACTTGCACAAGTTTTTTTTGTGTATTGCACTTTACCGACTGGAGAGAATGGAAATGGAATGAATAAAGTTTCAATCCATCATTGTTTACAAGTATTTCTTACGTTTTGACATGGAAAAACTTCTCCCAAAATCTGCCAAGGACTACATGTACATGTATATTATGATCTCCTATAGTTCAATTATCACAGCTGCAATGTTTATATTATATCGCTTCTATTACTATGCACCCAAAAAACCTGCCATCCCTCCCACATGGTCACCCCACCCTATCCTACCCCTCTCTATATTTCCCATATGCCCCTCTCCATCCCTCCCATATTTCAACACTCACCTTATCTATTTTCATATTAACATCAACCCATGTCCGAGGCAACATCTTTATCATATTGACCTTCGCATTCATGTCATTGAAGGACTGTAAAAGGTTCTGTACCTGTCCATGTGGAAGATATAATTAGGAACATACTACCACACAACACATCCTTTTGTTCACATGTAGGTCACATACATGTAGTGGTTAGCATTTTGTGATTTCATAAATTGAGTATTTATATGTATAAACACCAATGAATTTAGACACACGATGTACATTATTCCATGAGAACTGCTGACTAAATGTATACCTGAAAGGGGAATGTGATCATTCCATTATGTTGCATTAGGGAGGGGCATGACATTAGCGGAAAGGGCAAGTGTTGGGATGTGTGTTAAGGATAGAATTAATTTTACTAGTTGCAAATGGTCTCAAGATGTGCACTACAAGTTTGATGGGTGAACTTTTAATGAGATGGCGGCTAGCCATGTTTGACTTGAACCATATATGATGTCAGTGTGTTCTAATTATAAGCCTTTTGTCCACTCGAAACAGCCATGGTTAGGGTATTGTCAATTGGTACTTTAAAATTAATCTCTTCAGGCAAGGTCACAGTTACATCACTGACATATGGAATTACCGGTGCACATTGCCACAGCATTTAGCATTTTGCGACTTCATTTAGCATTTTATTTACATACAAGTACATTTACAAACATATGCCAATGAATAAACTTACATTATCCATGCCTTCCAGTTGAGGAGAACTTTAATGTGACCATCATGATTGTTGATGAGGAGAAAGGTATGATGAGTATGCTGATAAGAATGACATGCAGCCATTGCATTAAAAAAATTATCTTGTATCTTGTCTCTGATGATTTATTTCTTAATGTAAAGACAATATTCTTAAACACACAGAATTTAGGACACCCACAAATGTTTTACAATATGAATTTTTAGTGATGATAGGCCTAGATAGAAATTAATGTTACTTTCAAATGTGTCGTTTCCAATCCCTCTTAAACGTTCCAAATCCCGGTGTACAAGTTATCGAGAACCCCTGGCATTACAATAGTTTCTAGACCCTGTGTGAAAAACTACCCCCCACTTAGAAAAAACTGGCTCGTGCTTTCTTCGTAATCGTGAACGCTAGCGCGTATCTGTTTTAAAAAACATTTCTGGAAACACAGGACAAAATTTCCCATTCCCTATTTTGGTTTTGTTCCATGAGGTTTATAACTAAATCCACAGTTGGCATTGTCACCCTCATGGTTGATTTAGTCGTTACCAGCAACAAAAACCTAGTTCAGGAATCGAAAAAAAATTCCTGTGAAAGAAATGGTACTCCAACAGGATTTTGAAGATTAAAATACGCTCATTATCATAGATATTAGTGTCTGGATAGTAAGATGGCGACTTACAGGACGTAGATCGCAGTATTTCAATTTTGAAAGAACCGTGAGCACACTCAGAGTAGCAGGGACCCTTCGTTCGTGATCGTTCAAAGGTGTTGTTAATCCAGTGCAGCAATAATGCGCTCACGTGACTCACTTCCAATCCCCGGCCACACGATCCGGCTGTTTGTGGCTGGACAATTAGACAATACGGTATAATAATATAATATAATTAATATCAATTTAGTCAACAAAATGATCAACGCGCAACAGCATTTGATTTGATCAATAGTTATGCGCAGCACGTTTTTATGCCCATGTACTTTTGGCGGGTCTACTTCAAGTTCAAGGTTGGCGTACGACCGAACCAGAGATAATCTATATATTATCTCTGACCGAACTAACCGACAGAACAGGACGGTAAGCAAGAACGCTAAAAAATACACATGGGAGAGCATATATACAATGTCCAGAACTAGCCAACTTTTTTTTTAAACACCGAACTGGACTAGTCTCGTACCCAGACGATAATAGGTGTGATGGAGTAGTCTCGCACCCAGACCCAAAGTTTCACAGCTGCGGATGGATTACATCACCGTACGTAGCGGTGATGTAATCCACCCGCAGCTGTGAAAATTTGGGTCTGGGTACGAGACTAGTGATGGGGAGCACCACATAACTAAAGTCAATGAGCGTTGCAGAGTGTGTGGTCGCGGAGGCTAGGAAAAAGAAAACAAGGAGCTCATCACGGCTGTTTGCGCCTGGAAATTAGCGGCGTAGGAAGGAGTTTAAAGTGTGTGTGTGTGTGACTGTGTGTGTGTGTGTACAGTGTGTGTGTGTGTGTGTGTGTGTGTGTGACTGTGTGTGTGACTGTGTGTGTGACTGTGTGTGTGACTGTGTGTGTGTGTACAGTGTGTGTGTGTGTGTGTGTGTGTGTGTGTGTGACTGTGGGGGGGGGCAAACTTTGATGGCCCGCCATATCACAACGTCCTCTGTAGAAACATCGCACCACCACGCGTGGCCACAGTGCAGTGCGCTTCATTGTTCGTGCGTGCTGCGCGGCTTACCGCATATCATTTATAATTCTGACCACAGCCTAGCCTGTGCTGATAATTCATTCTAAATTTGCCTATACATGTATTAGTATTATACCAGTAGTGAGTGTATTATTAAACGAAATATTACTAAGTGCTCTACAAAGAAAATACGCAACAGTTTTAGAACTTGCGTGTCTACTTTGAGTACTTTCAGACCATCGATACCAGTATAGATTGTTTTAATTATGAAACATAAGTTTCTGCTACGGTTACAGTCCTTTTTGCGCTGAAGAATTCTATTTCTGGTAAGAAAAGACCACCCCCCTTTCCCCATATTTCCAATCCAGCTCTATGCATCTCATTCTCATTCCGGGCTTTATTTCTCGCAGCTGCCATTGCATTGATATCGAAGGATCTCACCGGGTTGTGGTGACAGGTACAGCCAGATTTATGCTGATTCGAATAGGCCTCGGAATAGGCCTCCGCTCGTCCGTCTCCAAGCTTCTGGGGTAGTCATACCTGACATTCTTTCGGTCTGCCATTGTTCACTTTCTCTCTGCTGAAGGCGACTCTGTGAACAAAATGAGGGGGTAACCCCAAGGGCTTACTTCACAGCAATTTGCTCTCCATACTGCCTCCTCTGTCTGTCTCCCTACCCCTTTCACTACCCCTCCTTAGATCCATTGCAGTCCTCTGTACTAGACCACACTGATGTCATTCTAAGGGCTCCTGCATTTCACTTATGGCAGTCAGCAATAACTGTACAGAGCTGCTCCCAAGCTTGTGTACAGTGGAGCACCAACAGCTGCAGGCTCTTCACGAGGAGTTTTGTCAGCAGTTGGTTGGCACCAGATACTTGGGTCAGTATGCCAAAGCAGCTATCCACAACAGATATATGACATCACCACGATGCCAGAGGGAAGGAGAACTTGATCAGCAGGTGAGCCAAACAAATAGATTACAAAAATTCCCTCCTCTTTATCCTCCCACCTTTCCTCCTCCACTTCTATGCTTCCCTAATCCCAGGGCTGGGGGGGGGGTCAAATGGGTCAAACAACTCCCCTTCTGTAATGAAGGTGACAAGTGATGTGACCCGCTATGTTCCAATAATGAATTGTTATTTGAGAAATATTTGGTGCATATTTTCAATGGTACTACTGACTGTTTTAATAGTACAATTTGTCTGCATTTAGAATAGGGTCCCTCTAAGTGTACTTACTCACACACATCCGACCCCCTCTCCCCTCGTAAATCTGGCTACAGCCCTGTATCCTCCTCCCCCTTCTCTCCTTCCTCCATTCCTCCTACTTTGCTGGTGAACAGCCTCATAACAGTACATAGCACTCTTTTCTCTTCCTCCATACCTCAAGCCACTCCCTCATCATCTAACATGCTAGCTGAACTGGAAGTCATTTAATTGGCACAAGGGGACAAAGCAGCACAACAAAATGAAGCCCCAGTTGCAGGATCTGTTGAAGGCCAATCAGTACCTGTAAAAATCGAGACACTGGTGGGAAAAGTGGTCCAGTTAAAACTGTGCAACCGTACTAGCAGCAACAGCCCTGGAAAGAGTCTATGTTAGCGGTGTCATTGGAATGTTTAGACCTACCATCTAAAGAACAGACTGGTCACTTCTCCAGTTATCATTCTCTTTGTATGTGCAAGTGTGTGCATGATGTGTGTGTGTGTGCTCAGCCCACTGATCAGGTTATCACAGTCTCTTTAATTTGCATATGCATGTGTATGTATGTCTGTGAAGTATGTGCAGCGTTGTCATTGGAACTGTTTATTTATAAGGTGTGCTATTGGGTTAATATGATAGTTTTTACCTCTCATCTGTAGAGCAATCCAACTGATCTAAGTCGATATCTTTGTACATGTATCTGCTCTTGGTTTTGGATTTTTTTTTTTAAATTTAAATGGTACATGTTGATGTATCCAGCCTGTGTGAGTGCATGTGTGTGTGTGTGTGTGTGTGTGTGTGTGTGTGTGTGTGTGTGTGTGTGTGTGTGTGTGTGTGTGTGTGTGTGTGTGTGTGTGTGCAAGGAGCTAGAAGTGTGCATAAGGTACCGCTGAGAGCTCTTTGGTATCTTTGTTATTCAGGTCAAACAATAATTGGGCATCATGAAGGTCTTTAAGAACCAGAACCTAGATGGATTCCTTGTTGAAGGCCAGTGCTGCAGCCTTTGCTGAAATTGCAGGCACTAATAACTGGAATTGAGGCCGAGATTTAATCAGTCATGTTGAGCACTTGAAGACATCCTTTTATCCCATTACTGTTCTGCTATAGGGATTAGAGTAAATGTGCTCTCAGTTGTTTTATTTTTGTGGATGTTGTTTATCACCAAAAAAAACTCTACCTTGCATGCTTTGTAGCTCCTGGTAGATTTAAAACAAGAGATTGTTTTACGATATATCTATGCTTTTGCAGATATAATCAACATGATGCCTATTAATGAACAGAGTGTTAAAATGCAGAAAATAACGTACTCAATAACAAATGAAATGCACTCTTGAAATCAAATCCATCATTTCCTATAACATATCATTGCCTCAGTTCCATTTCACAAGTTGAAGCCGGCTTTTGGGAATGATATGAATGGCACCTTGTCAAATTCCATAGCAAGGATTGCATCCATCCCTGTGAAGAAACGTAAAATGGATTGGGTCAAATGCCCATGTAATGTGAAGACAAAAATTAATTCCTAGCATGAACAATACAAGATGGGACTAACCTCCACAAACTTTGCAACATTCCTAAGGCCACTTGTCCCTTTTTAACACTCAAGATGATGCATGCCCAATTATATATTTGTAAACAGCAAACGACTGCACAGTTATGGCCTGCCAGTTACACAGCATGGTACAGCAACGTTACGGAAACTTTAGTGAGCGCTACTGTAACCCTTGAGTTAGCTCAAATTAAGGACCACAAAGCAACTGGACACCACCTCTTCTTAGACTTGGGTTTACAAGTGAAGAATTACATGTTAAATAGCATAATGTACAATGATCCTCCTTTGCTTCATGCTGCATTTGTGCTGTGGTAGATAGTATGGTAGATGGCAATATATGAATAGAGGAATCAGTTTGGGTCTTAATTCAAATCTTATATGATCAAATTATCAATCAATTGGTGATCACATACGTTATTCTGTGTGCAACATGTTGTCATTATCATATGATGATCATTCTGTATGGTATATCATAACATCATGCATATCATCAGTAAATCATATATCAGTTAGTATTTGAAGTGTCATGAATACAATTAGCAAAACACAGGATACCATTATTACCGATCGACTGTGGCCTCTATTCAAGCCTATTAGGATTAGAGCCGTTGAATATCTAAAATGCTGTGAAACTGCATATCCTTAGAAAGCTATACATGTAGATAATGCATACTCATCCCCACACTCACACCAATGTCTTCTCCTTCTGCCAATCATTAACAAATATTCAATTTGATAAGAGGTTTATTGCTTTGTGACGATTAAGCCTATTGTTAGCGATTATGGAAAGCAGTTAGAGCAGACAGGTTAATAATTTTCTGCTGAGTTTATTTGGTACGTGTACATTACATGTACTTTATGAACTGCATATTTCAAACCTTTAGGTACATGTAGAGCTAATAATTGGCGTTAGCAAAAGAGAGATGCTATCTATTATCATGACCATGCATGCTTCGTTTGGCAACAAGACATGCAGTTCAATCCAGCCTCCTGATTCTAACTTCGTACCAGTGACAGCTAGCATCTATATGGTGCTCAGTGCAAACAATGCCCAGCTTGCATGCATTGAGAGTTCATGATTATATGACCATTAAGTATGTAAGTGGGAAGTGTTGATTGTGCACGGTACATTATAAAATATTCTAACATGTATGGATTTGAGGTACATGTATCATGAATACAATACTCCCAATCCAAAAGAGACGACGAATACATGCATGGGATGTTGGTAAAACGGTGAAGTTGTTTTGGATTATATGTACATGTATGCCTCCTGCTGTGGGGGGGGGGGGGGGGGGGGGGGGGGGGGTTCACAGCTAACAGTTACACAATGTAGATACATGAAATCCAATAGTTAGCACACTTATGCCGCTTGTGACAATAATACATGTAGTTGTGCCGGTAATTGCTGGCTAGCACAAAAAATGCTCATGACGTAATATACATGTAGTTTACAAATATGTTGCACTCACGACACAATTACATAAGAGTGATTAAATATAATTGGTGATGTTGGATTTGTAGGCACCAATTGACTAAAAAGTGAGTACTGTGCAATTATCATATACAGACCTACACATGTACATTTAGCAAATTTGTTTACTCTAACTTGCTAAATGTATAATTGCATAATATCCCTTTTTAGTCAGTTGATGCCTACAAATCCTACATCACCTGTTATATTTTATAATTATATTTTATATCTTGTCATTGTTATATCATACTGAAGCATCCAATGTTCTACATACACATGTGCAGGCTGCAATATGGAGAAGGTACCTCGCTTCATAGTAGCCAGAATGCTTCTTTATGTTCGTGCTCATATCATGAAGGAACTGGCAATTGAAGAAGACTGAGTGAGGTGTGAATCAGGCATGTTAGTGGACTAGGGTGGTGGGTAATTAATGGTTGGTGGATATGGCACCACAGTGTGGAGATACGGGAGTGTTGGTGGATATAGAGGGTATTGAGATATGGGGTGTGTAGATGGATGATTTCTTGGTGCATGTGGAGGGTGTTTACATGTAAATATAGTGTGACGGATAGACACGGTATGGGTGGTATGGAAGATACGTCCATATCAAGGTACACACTTCATCTGAATGCAGTCCACTCCAGTGTAAATATGTAAATATATAGTCCGACTATGTAGCTGCAGTGGCATTAGACGTATCGTAACACTATCAGATCTTATTGCACCTCAACAACATTGAGCCTCTACGCTAACAGCAACTGGAGCTCTTACATGTAGGTTTGTGGTTCTTAGCACAATAAACAGAACCTTTAATGAAACTACATGTACAGTAGACCTCAGGCCACACAGGATGGGTAGAATGGTTGGTAGGCTGCAATCTTTGCATTGTCTTGACTGTCTCTTCCCTTAACAGGCTGAACCAGTGCTGTAATCCGAGCTGTCACACAAACTGGAGCAGTTGACTGGTTAGAATTTCGGTAGTTAGGTGCATTTTTTTTTTTTTTTTTGTCTGACTGGTTAGAATTTCGGTAGTTAGGTACATGTAAATGTTTGGTACATGTATATGTTTTGTCTTTTGATACTCTTGTGCCTGCACCCTAGTAATGACGATTGCTGATATTTAGGGGGCCTAAGCATGCAAGCATGTAAATAGTTATGTGATAAATCTTGTACAAAATAGAATAGTTGAAATCAAATATAAAAGATCTATTCAAACACAAATGCACTTTTCAGTCCAGTTTTCCACTAACATGACATCGTCATGCAATATATTTGGGACAACTTGTACTTGTAATGTCCTAGAAATGTGTGCTAAATAATAGTATGCTAGATGGATTCATTTTGCTGGTATCAGACTGTCAAGCCTTTCCTTGAGGCCACTGCAATGAGCCAAATGCTACGTGTAGTAGCTCCATTCCTTGTTGCGGATCCAGTCTCCTATGCCCGTGCTGCCATGGCAACCATCGGCATCGAAAAGGAAATGGATGAATGTTTGTCTCACGTTACTAAGGTGGGTGGAAAAGTATTATACTGTGTAATATGTCACCTTGGTTGTAACACATTGGGCATGGACTATTCCCGTGGTGCCATGGAAACCATTGGTATCCAAAAGGCAACAGATGGATGCTTGTCACATATTCTTAAGGTGGGTGGAAAAGTGTTATACTGTGTAATACATGTATGTCACCTTGGTTACACATTGGGCATGGAATATTCGGTGTAGTTCCCTAGTCATAATGTTCCCTTGCCTAGAAAGAAGTTCCTTCAGTTCACACTATCTTCATAAAGAATTTATCCCGTAAGGGGTGGGTGCGGGTGTTAGCAAATGAGGGGGCATTACCATACATTCCTAAGGCCACTTGTCCCTTTTTAACACTCAAGATGATGCACACCCAATTACATGTACATTACGTTTTTAAACAGCAGCGACTGCACAGTTATGGCCTGCCAGTTGCACAGCATGGTACAGCAACGTTGCTGTGGTAGATAGTATGGTAGATGGCAATATATGAATAGAGGAATCAGTTTGGGTCTTAATTCAAATCTTATATGATCAAATTATCAATCAATTGGTGATCACATACGTTATTCTGTGTGCAACATGTTGTCATTATCATATGATGATCATTCTGTATGGTATATCATAACATCATGCATATCATCAGTAAATCATATATCAGTTAGTATTTGAAGTGTCATGAATACAATTAGCAAAACACAGGATACCATTATTACCGATCGACTGTGGCCTCTATTCAAGCCTATTAGGATTAGAGCCGTTGAATATCTA
The DNA here is from genome assembly GCA_949361645.1 of Spongilla lacustris. NCBI lineage: Eukaryota > Metazoa > Porifera > Demospongiae > Spongillida > Spongillidae > Spongilla > Spongilla lacustris. Next base: position 4,171,797 of record OX442435.1, read on the forward strand.
AAATGCTGTGAAACTGCATATGCTTAGAAAGCTATACATGTAGATAATGCATACTCATCCCCACACTCACACCAATGTCTTCTCCTTCTGCCAATCATTAACAAATATTCAATTTGATAAGAGGTTTATTGCTTTGTGACGATTAAGCCTATTGTTAGCGATTATGGAAAGCAGTTAGAGCAGACAGGTTAATAATTTTCTGCTGAGTTTATTTGGTACGTGTACATTACATGTACTTTATGAACTGCATATTTCAAACCTTTAGGTACATGTAGAGCTAATAATTGGCGTTAGCAAAAGAGAGATGCTATCTATTATCATGACCATGCATGCTTCGTTTGGCAACAAGACATGCAGTTCAATCCAGCCTCCTGATTCTAAACTTTGTACCAGTGACAGCTAGCATCTATATGGTGCTCAGTGCGAACAATGCCCAGCTTGCATGCATTGAGAGTTCATGATTATATGACCATTAAGTATGTAAGTGGGAAGTGTTGATTGTGCACGGTACATTAGGTGTGAATCAGGCATGTTAGTGGACTAGGGTGGTGGGTACTTAATGGTTGGTGGATATGGCACCACAGTGTGGAGATACGGGAGTGTTGGTGGATATAGAGGGTATTGAGATATGGGGTGTGTAGATGGATGATTTCTTGGTGCATGTGGAGGGTGTTTACATGTAAATATAGTGTGATGGATTGACACGGTATGGGTGGTATGGAAGATACGTCCATATCAAGGTACACACTTCATCTGAATGCAGTCCACTCCAGTGTAAATATGTAAATATATAGTCCGACTATGTAGCTGCAGTGGCATTAGACGTATCGTAACACTATCAGATCTTATTGCACCTCAACAACATTGGACCTCTACGCTAACAGCAACTGGAGCTCTTACATGTAGGTTTGTGGTTCTTAGCACAATAAACAGAACCTTTAATGAAACTACATGTACAGTAGACCTCAGGCCACACAGGATGGGTAGAATGGTTGGTAGGCTGCAATCTTTGCATTGTCTTGACTGTCTCTTCCCTTAACAGGCTGAACCAGTGCTGTCATCCGAACTGTCACACAAACTGGAGCAGTTGACTGGTTAGAATTTCGGTAGTTAGGTGCATTTTTTTTTTTTTTTGTCTGACTGGTTAGAATTTCGGTAGTTAGGTACATGTAAATGTTAGGTACATGTATATGTTTTGTCTTTTGATACTCTTGTGCCTGCACCCTAGTAATGACGATTGCTGATATTTAGGGGGCCTAAGCATGCAAGCATGTAAATAGTTATGTGATAAATCTTGTACAAAATAGAATAGTTGAAATCAAATATAAAAGATCTATTCAAACACAAATGCACTTTTCAGTCCAGTTTTCCACTAACATGACATCGTCATGCAATATATTTGGGACAACTTGTACTTGTAATGTCCTAGAAATGTGTGCTAAATAATGTACATGTAGAACAATTTCCTTCTTTCCCTGTAGTTTTGCACGGCTATTCATGTTTTGTGACCTGTAGCTGGTTAGTAGAATTGTTATGAGATGGAGGTAAATTGTAATAGTAAGTAATTTAAGAAAAATGAAACATTATACATCACACATAATAATTATAATAACGCACAAAACACACAAATAACTACAAGCACAGATAACTGTCCTGTTGGGTTAATTGGGGGTAGGAGCGGACCAAAATTGATCGAGCATTAGCTCTAATCAATAACCTGGCTGAGGCGGCCATATAGCTCAGCTAACACCTAGACTGTTTTGGAGGAATGGCAGGCCTGTACAGATGAATTCATTCCATACACAATGTGCACTAGATTCTACATGTGTAACTATCGCCAATGTTTTGACCCTGTTAAGAATTGTTAAGAGATGGAGGTAAATTGTAATAGTAAGATATGATTTAAATTATAATCAGTTGGCTCCATGCTGTTTTGGAGGAATGGCAGGCACAGATGATATTGTTGCATTCCATTCACAATGTGCACTTGATTCTAACTGTCACTAATGTTTAGACCCTTCCTGCAATATCATGTATATCAATAGTAAATAACATGTATCCCGTAGTCAATCCAAAACAATTTTGGGGGGGAGAGGGGGGCTAATAATTATATTCAAGCCACTAAAAAACCAGGCATGCCGTGTATATAGTTGTGTAAATTAACTACCAGCTGCCGCAGAATGTATTTATTAGGTGATGATTGCCCACATTTGAAAGGCTGCATTCTCATTGGACTGCAAAAAGTTGTACAAACAGAATATAGGTTTGATACATGATTTCCCAGTACGCCCAACTAGGGCATACGCAGTATTTTATAAAGGGGGTTACTGGAATACATACACATGTAGGGAATAATCATGTCAGTGGGAGGATTGAGGGTTATGCCGCCGGCTGTGTAACATTGGAACAGTGTGTCCATTCTGTAGTCGAAGCACAGAACACAGATCATCTTGTGCGTGTGAAATACATGTGTATATACCTGCATATGTTCAGGAGGGGGGTGGGGGGGAGGGAGGGAATTTGGTTGAAAAAGTACCCCATGCCAAAACTTAATACAACTTATTGAGAGCATTAAGAATCTGTGTTCAAATGTTATGAATACCATAACGGGGGGGATATGAACCTTCAAAGTTGGGGTGCTAAATATGTATATATTTTTCTGGTTGGAATTTTCCCAGCATAAATATTTGTTTGGAAGATGACAAGGAAAGCATGCTAAGCATGAATTCGTGTCATTGTCATGGCTAAATGATATGTTGAGAAAAGGTTAGGCACAATCGATCAGAAATCAATAATCAATTGACCACAAAATTGCTTTAAATCCTGCATTACTTCAGTTCAATTATGTCATGACTGTATAAACTTTGTTGGATTTTTTTAATCATAATGGTACCTATAGCTACAACAAGAGCATCATAAAAATCCTCTCAAAATATTTTTGTTATGTGAGAGGAATTTTTTTTCTTGGCTCTCTAGTTCAGAGGTGATCGAGAAATATTTTGTCCCTAGTAGAACTTTTGTTTTCTTTACCAGCAAGCAATGGAAAAGTGGAACGTGTTTTTTCTCAAATGAAGGAAATAAAGAGAAATAAGAGATCCTTATTATCAAATGAAACACTGGATGACCTTCTAATCAGCACACCCTACGAAAAATTCTTGGCATGACATGCCATGACATGTTCCAAATTCATGCGTGATATGTTTTTGCAAGTGTTCCATTTTTTCTAGAGCACTGTTGAACATGCTTATGTCATTAAATTGTAGGCATATCACTATTCTAACTTGTAAAGGTTGAAGAGTTTCTAAAACGCGTTCCCTAAAGCGGCACGCCCCTTAGCATATTAGCGCGCATGCCTCGTCGGGGAATCGCTTTTTAGAAACTCTTCAACCTGTACAAGTTAGAAGTGTGATATGCCTGCAATGTAATGACATGAGCATGTTCAACAGTGCTCTAGAAAAAATGGAACACTTGCAAAAACATATCACGCATGAATTTGGAACATGTCATGGCATGTCATGCCAAGAATTTTTCGTAGGGCAGCTGAAATATCAATGAAGCAGTTTGATGCTGACCCAGCTATTAAACTATGGTGGAATGATAAAGTACGAAGGCCAGTTCACAAAGTGAAAGTTCCTGGAAGTGCTGCAGAACTGGATTCATCACATGATTCATCCAGTTCTTCAGATTCAGAAGATGTGCATTTACTTAGTGATTGGGATAGCATTGTGCAATGTGATGATTTGTAACTGATGGTTTCTTAAAACACCTTTACCTCTGTGTGCATCACATAATATTTACTCAGTGCATGCAGAATTACATATGCTCTAATGCACAAACACGTTGCAAAATGAAATCTTATATTGGCCGACCATTTCCTAAAATGGCCTACCAAACTCAAATATTGCTGGCCATTTGGCCTAACATGTTCAGTTTATTAAATTTCACTCTGGACTGTTAGCGCAACCAGTCGATTTTATTTGGTTCTTATTATTACACGATACTTATAAATAAAAATGGTCGAAATCGTCATTCTTGCAGATGATATTCCGTTTATTCAATGCTATTTTACTATACAAACAATTGATTTCATATGTAGCAACTGTAAACCACTAAAACCAATTAAACGTCGCGTGTAGGCGTACCTTGCAAACAGAAGATATGTAGTTCCCGTTAATTTAATGCGTATACGTATCTTTGTCTCGCGCGCGCGCGTGTGTAAAGTGCCTGCTGTGCATGCATTGCATGGTGTCGATTTCATGTCTCTTGATCCTGCCAACGTCGGGTGCATGAAACAAGTTATTCAGTTTTCTTCTAGACATAGGCAAATCTATATGTTGGTCTGCCTTCTACCTCACTACACATTTGCTGACATCCCCAGCAGACATTCCAATCACAATGCCATTAACTGGTTTGCTTAGATATCCTTTACCAAGCAATTCCTTGATTTCGGGAAACTCTGAAAGCATTTTACCATTTGTTGTTACGCAGGAGCCTATTGCAGGCCAGCCAGACAGCTTTGTCAAATACAAATCAGACCTTAACTAGTACTACAAGCAGCCATTTTCGCATGTGATCTACATGTAAACCTCAAGCCGCAGTGTTGTTACAGCCTTATACAACAAATATAATTAAGTACTAGGCAAGAGAACAGTGTCGCAAAAAGATGCTGCAATATCCGGAATTAGGATACAGTGCAGAAGAAAACGGTTTTTTAAGTGGCAGGACTAGTTATATTAATAATCCTAATCACTTACCAGGTCATCGGGAAAATGATCATTGTAAGACACATAGCTTTTGCGCAAACAAAAGTACATGTACAGTCGCGGTACTTTTTTTAAAGGGGGGGTACTTTGTGCTAATATAACTTTACAATGAAACATATCTGTGACATGTAATTTGGTACTTAACTTGGGAAAAAGGTAGATAAATATTCAGTGCAAATATTAATATTCCATTGGTCGCTATTTGTTAGTAAATCGAGCTTAAATGAAACCAAAATTTTATTCGGGGTTAACCCCATACCTGTCGGGTAAACCCCGGACCGCAAGACATTAATCGAATGTTAAGGAGGGGAAGGGAAAGGCAAAGCTGAGAAGCAAAATCCAGATCAACATCACCCAGTCTTCAGAGATGTTTCCGAACAAACCTGCCATAACCACATCAGTGACTGTTGTGGAGTCGGGAGTTGGCAAAGAGATTTTTAAAAAGCTTGCCACTGCGCTCCAAACAAAGAATGGGGATGACAAGAAAGTGGTCTTATTGGCAGGTGTTGTGCAGGGCAGCCATACAAATACCTTTATTTATAAGTGGAGTCATGTACTCCTTATTAGTGGTAAGCCACCAGAGTACCCAGTGGTACATGACATGGATGGCCCGGAATTCCAATCACTTTTCCAATGCGCTGTCCAAATAGCAGTAACCCTCGTCAGCTACAATGGTTGTTCTCAGGCTGTTGGTTTCTGCCCTATGTCAGATTCCAAGCTGTCTAAAGATCAAGTGAACCAACTCTGTAATCACATATCAGCATATCATACTTATGGTGGTGGCGTCATCTACATTGTACGTAGGACTAAAGCGCAAATGCTTCTCACCTGGAGAGTTTCAAGTAGAAAATGTCGCCTTTGAACTATCTCGTCAACAACTGGATGACCAAAAGAAACAACACATAGAAACATGTAAGGCACAATGCCCCCCTTGTTGTGCACAAGAATAAAATGTCAACGATTCGAAAATGCTCCCAGACCGCATCAAACAGATGTATGACTACTGTTTCAACTCCTATTTCACAGCACCTAATGATAAACCAGATTCGCTATGTTGTACGCATGATTGTATGTCCCTCTGAGCATCCTTTACATTTGGGCAAGCAAAGTGACATTGGGTTTCAAATAGGACACATTGAAACGTCTAGCTATTACCCAATTGAAACATTTGTCTCGAAAATGTCTGAAACATCATCAGAAGTAGAGCAGGAAACTAGAAGCCATGAGTAGGATGCCCAACTCAACCTCTGCTCCTCCTACTTTTCCGACAGTCATAAATGGAGAGTCCTATCCCCTGTGGTGTTTTTTTACCTCCAAAAAGCAGCAATCTTGATAATAAAGAATGTGATAATGGTATTGGTGATCCTGTTGACTATACAATAAGACAACTGGAGGATTATGGCGCAATGTGGCTAAACGATTCAATTGTCACTTGTGGTACACTGCGCGTCGGGGAATTGAATATGCCTCCCTTAGTTGCTGGAGTGTGGCTTGATGAAGAGGCAACACTATTATTGAAAGAAAAACTAACAAATCGATTTAAAGGCTCTCTTGATCCTCAAGTATTTTGTTTCCCTTCTGCAGTTGATCGCTTTACCTTGACAAAACATCAAGTTGTTGCTGGTTCTGATGCAAGATCATCCAAAGTTTATGGCTCAGGGTGCCCCAAAATTTAACGTACAAAAATGGATTTGAACCTTTTGACAATGTATGTCATAACTTCTATTGTTCTTGGGCTGAAAAAAAGTGTCACACTCTGACAAAGTTGTTTGATTCAAAGCATGAACCATTAGTGCTTCCACTAAATTTCAGTCACAAGGGCTTGGTTCCACCATCTGAATACTGTTTTCCAGTTACAATCACAAAGCCACGCAAACTCAATCGTGACGAACTGGACAAACTGATCGACAATTTACTATCTGAATTACAGAAGATGGAAGCACCTGGCTTAGGAGTATAGTATCACATCAATTCATCGATGTGTAGACTTTTGATACGTGTATGTAATGTATAACGTATGCGCATGCGCGTGGTGACATGTAGAACGTAGCGACAAGTCAGACTAGAAACATTCATGATTGTGTAGTATTGGACTCTTGTATTCATTGTTGTCATCAAGACCTTTAACTGGTTGTGAAGCTACCGACCTTACTGGAAGGCGAAGCATTAGCCGTCTTTCGTGAAATTGGAGAAAATGAAAGAAAGGATTATCACAAGGTTACAGACGCTTTGAAAAGGGCATTTCATCCGACGGAATCACAGTTTTCGGTACTCAAACAATTTGAAAAAAGGCAATGTGATGATGAGGAGGTGATGGTAAGGTTCTGTACATGTTGGCCATCCATTGTGATGACCAGCTGGTGAGGACCAACAGTCTGAGGGGTGAGGGTGATAGTGTAGGTACCATCCCTGTGGTCATCCACCTCTCCATACACAACTGCTCCATTATTTAGTTACCTATTCACCAAGAGAGTCTCCTCGCATGTGTTGTCTGCATAGATATTACATGTATTATAGATATACACCACTTATATGTATAATATACCATACATAATATAAATATACAAGTAATCTAACTACTCATGCTCAAATAGATATACAGTCCTGGACAGGATAGCAGCTCTAGCATTAGCTCTGATGAGAGCCCTACCATATAAACTGGTGTGGAGCTCAAAGGGTTGTGAAGCTACCGACCTTACTGGAAGGCGAAGCATTAGCCGTCTTTCGTGAAATTGGAGAAAATGAAAGAAAGGATTATCACAAGGTTACAGACGCTTTGAAAAGGGCATTTCATCCGACAGAATCACAGTTTTTGGTACTCAAACAATTTGAAAAAAGGCAATTGCTCCCGAGAGAGTCTCCTCGCATGTTCTTGCACAGTCTGAAAAGACTTTTGAATGCAGCAATGCCTGAATTGGAGGACGCTTCAAAAGAAAAGCTTCTCTTACATCATCCAAGCCTTAAAGCTAAACCTAGATCACCTTGAAAGGGACGCCACCACATTTCCTATGGCTCGCAAACGGCTAGTCATTGCATACAGAAACAAAGCAAACATCAAGAAGATCATTACAAAATCACCACTGAATACAGATGCCATCACAAACAACATCACACCCGAGATCAGAAGCTACCACATACCACTCCTACCACAGCCATGTAATAAAAGTAACTGCAGGTCATGTCCCGATATCATCACAACCAACACATTCAAATGCACCACCACGGGCCTAAGGATCCCCATACAGCATCATCTGGTCCTGCTAAAGTTGTAATATAATATACGTACTTCAATGCAAATTCTGTAAACTTCAATACATGGGCGTAACCACGTCCACACTGAGGGAGAGGGTAAACCAGCATAGGAGGAGATTCGGGTCCAGTCGTGAGCCCAGACAGCTTATCTACAAACACTTTGACCAGCACGGGGCATTCAGAGTAAGCATCATCCCCCTCATGCGAGTTAATCCAGAGCAAAGATTTGCAACTGAAGAAATCTGGATCAATAGGCTAAACTCAAGAACCCCGTATGGTCTAAATGATGTATACCTGTGATGTAATAGCCAGCTGCACATACCTCACATTTAGCACCTGTCCAGAACTATTTATGCACTGCATGAACACCTGTATTCATTTCGTGTCAATCTTTGCTGTATACTGCACTGAAGAAGGCCAGAATGGCCGAAATGCATTTGTAGTGACATTAAAGTTTGGCACGAGAGAGAATACAGTGAACGCGTCCCCGTTTACGTAAGTCTACACTAATCATTCCTTCCTCCCGTTAGTGCATGTAGTTGCGGGTACGTAATGCCAACTAACAAACTGGATCGCTACCAGACGCGCAGCGCCAGCAACGCACTCGGGCCCAGTCCACCGCACGTAGCCAAGGGAATGAAACCATCATTGGTGCCGCCCTGCCCCCTGACTACCCAAAAAGTTCCAACCCGAAATGTTCACGTAGCCCAACCCATGGCCCCAAATGCCAAGCGCAGTACGCGACGCAAACAAAACGGGCTCAACACCCCTTCACCCTCTCCCCCACCATCTGCTAGAATGCTCTCCCAACCAACACCTCGTTCCCCACAACCGACCCTGACCCATGACCATTTGCCACCTAGCGCAAGCTCATCCCTACAACCATCATCACTTGCAGTTCAAACCACTGGTCAACCCATCCATATCATCCCCTCATCACTTCCATCATCAGCTTCTGATGCCCTACCTTCAACATCAAATGTCAATGACCATTTGCCACCCTTTCGAACGAACTTATCCCCACCACCATCACCAATAACAGCTCAAACCAATGATCAGCCTACCCATACCACCCCATGTCGCTCACTGTCACCAGCACCTACATGTAATACCTCAACCCCATCATCAATCAATGACCAATTGCCACCCGTCAGAACCAGTCCACCACCCCCACCATCATCTGCAGTAGCCCAAACCATTGATCAGCCCACCATCACCATCCCCTCCCCCCACCACCATCATCATCAGCTTCTGATGCCCCACCTTCACCATCAAATAGCAATGATCAGTCACCACTCATCAGAACATGCTCTCCCACACCACCATCACCAGCAATAGCTCAAACCATTGATCAGCCTATCCAAATCACTCCCTTCCCCACACCACCACCATCAGATGCCAATACCATCTCACTACCACAATCACCAGCAGCTCACACGGGTCCCATGCCAACTGTCCAGCCCAGCTTGGTTTTGCCATTGATATTGGGTACAGACCTGTTGGGGAAGCACAAAATCGTGGTCGACTTCAGCGAACACCTTGTCAAAGGGGAAAAGATTGGAGCTGTTCCGATGACCAGTCGAAGCATTTCGTGGCAAGGGTTATCATGTCCAGCATGTGAAGTACACAAAACAGAATGGCGAACTGCTGAAAGATATTGTGCTGTAGCAATCCATGAAGAATTGGAGGCTGGCCATCAAGGGTTTGACAAAACATTAGCTCGCGTTCAAGATGAGGCTTATTGGGTAGGAATGACCAGAGATGTTAATCATCATTGTACTACCTGTGAAAAATGTCAAGCAGCAAAGCTGAATTCTGCTAAGAAAGGCTCCAATGCAGAATGTGCCAGTGGGACGCCCATAACAGTTGATATTTTGGAGGTACCATTATCCATTCAAGGCAATCATTATATCTTAGTCATTCATGACTATTTTACAAAGTGGTTAGAAGCCATTGCTTTGAAGGATCAAACTGCAGACACGATTACTAAGGAATTGATTGTGGTTTTTGGACGATTTGGAATGCCACAATTTTTACATTCAGACCAAGGGCGTAATTTTGAAAGCACCTTGCTTCGTTCCACTCTAGAAGCTTTTGGAGTTGAGAAGACAAGGACAACATCCACAAGGAGACGGAATGGTGGAGAGGGCAAACAGATCCATCTTACAGATGCTTCGCACATTTATAGAGAAGAAAACTGTTTGGGAAAGGTGGCTTCCATTGATGCTTTAATGCATATCGCACCTCAGAGCATCCTTCAACAGGCAGGACTCCATTCGAGGTGATGTTTGGTCGAACTCGAGGTTCTTTAGTGTTTCCTGGAAAAGAACAGGAATCAGACGGTTATGACCTTAATGAGTACCAAAATCAGCTTCATCAAAAATTGGCAGAACTGTATGAGATAGTTGAAGCGAACATTGCAGAAGCTGCGGAAATCTAGAAGCAAGGTTATAATATGTAGTCGGAAGAACAAACATTTCTGATTGGGGATCAAGTGTGGCTATCTCGTCCTACTGCAGGGAAGCTGGACGATTGGTGGGAAGCAGGTTGGAAAGTGACTGAAGTGAAAGGGCCTGTTACCATTTGTGTTAAGCATAATGATGGAAGGAGGTTCAGAACAGTGCATGTGAATCGATTAAGACATAGAAGAGGAAGAGAAACGGAATCCACAGGAACCTATATTTCTAATTGGGAGGCGTCGACAGTTGACCATGAATTTATTGGAAGTGAAGAGGAGGTTCCGACAAATGTAGTTGGTCCAGTGGAACATGAACGACAGCAACTCGAAGGTACTGGATCAAATTTAAGGAGATAAGGACGAAACCGGAGGCTTCCTGATCGGTATGGAGTTCCACTATCTGCCTACTAAGCTCGGGTCGAGCTTCTGAGAGGAAGGAACAAATGTAGACTTTGTTACATGTACGTGTATGCAATGTATAACGTACGCGCATGCGCGTGGTGACATGTAGAACGTTGGTTACATAGCGACAAGTCAGACTAGAAACATTGTGTAGTATTGGACTTTGTTGTCATCAAGACCTTTACAGATGTCACAGATGCTGCTAATCTTCTGGATGCCAGTTATTGTGTGTTTGGATGTAACAGTGAGCCCCAAAAAACAAAACCTTCTATTTTTGTGCAAACTTCCGCAATTCTGGAAGCTTGAGAAATCTCCTGAAAATGAGGAGTACATTGGAGGAACAGTAAGGATTTCCAAGAAATCTGTTTAAGATGTGGAGACTCTAGTCTTGCAGCAAACTACTTATCGACTTCTTTTCAATTCAATGATTGCCCAATTTTGATCACTGATGTTGGTACCCATGATGGTACTGTGACCAAAGGTCTTGCATTCCATTGACATTGGTAATAGATTTTGATTTTGACAACAACACCAACACCTTAAGAGATCTTGCCGATAAAGCAGAATATATTGGACCTCTCACTGAACAAATATGATCCAGTCAATTCGGAACATACGTTAGATGTAAGCTTCATGTACTGGGTGAAAGCACTTGGGCCATCTAATGACCCTGTCCATAAGACTGTCTCAGCTCATGGTGCCTTCATTTGGCATCTCGTTTGTGCAAGTACATTGCACAGGCATGCAGTACAACAGTACCCAGTGTAAAGATTCTAGTTGTTTGGTCAGCACAGACAGCTAGCAGCATTTTGGACAAGCTATTGCTGATCTTAGCATGGCTGCACAGCAAGCTCAACCTTTGCATCTCTCCTACAGTTGTTTCACCATTTCTGATCAAATTCAGGAGCTGTGATCTACCATGCCCAGCTAAGCTGTTATCAATGGAGTTAGCCTCTTTATCTGAATTCCTATTGAAATGTGTTCTGACAGGTACTACTATTTTTACCCCAACATTTGGATATTACAACTGGTTATGATAACTATTAATAGTAGAGAGCATTTGTATCTGCTATACTGAGGCAAACTGATTTTATCAGTGTTTAAGGCTGAATTCAATGTTTCAAGTAAAAAAAAAAGATTAATTATCAATCTTTAGGACTTAATTTGCAACCGCATGTTGACTCAATCCATGTAAAAGGGGAAAAACTTTAGAAACGTGTATCTTAAGAATGGAACACAGAAAAATTATGCTATTTAAAAGTTGTTTTGGATGTCTCATACATGTACCCCATAGAAACAGATTTCAGTGGAGAAAAATCAACGCGGTACCAAAACCAACTACATGTACATGTATGAATAATTAAGCTCACTCAATCCATGTGGCATAAAGAAACAACTTTAGAAATGATGCATTTTAAGAATGGAACATAAGAAAAAATATGGGAAAAGTTGTTTTGGATGTCTCATATATAATAAAAACCGATTTCAGTGGGAAGAAAATCAACTTTTAAGTCCTAAAATTTAAATTCATTACGTGAAAAATTTGAAGCCTAACCATTGATAAAGTTAGGGGAAAACATTACTTCAATATTGAGACTTTCTTAATATGCATGGACTGCGATATTGCCGCTTAGTTTGACTGCCACATCATAATATACTTCCTCGATGCTGTCACGGACTTTAGATATTGGTTGTTGCAAATGGAAACCATACTGAAATGTGAATACTGTGCATGGGCCAAGTATTATTTATTGAGGGGTGTTTTCTACTGTAGGTACATCCTGTGGGCAGATGGGGATTAATTGAGATGTGTGGTCATAAGATAGGCATGTCCTAATTATGATAGGGCACAAAGCTGAAGTTCAATTCACAATGCTGGAACTATTATATATTACTGTACTCACCTCAACCAATGTCTGGTAGTTCAATTCTATCACATCTCCCAATGTCTAAATGGTTATTTTAAAAAATCTTTGCCTCTCCTGGACTGCCCCTCCCCCTCTCAGACTCTACCCTTGTACCCAGACGTTAAATAGTTCACAGCTGTGAGTGGATTACATCCCACTAGTTTGAATACAGGATGTAATCCATCTAAAGCTGTGACTATTTAGGGTCTGAGTATGAGATAGGCCAAACCCAAGCCCTAAGACTGATACTACCTTTGCAAAGGTGGATTCAGGAGGGCTTTATGGGCAACCCCCCTTTTCACCATCCATGCCCCTCTATAGATATGTATACCATGCATAACAGTGTTCAAAATATCATGCAAAATGCAAGCATAGTGCAATCCTTAATGAAGTTAAGAAAAAAATTTGGGGTCCCCCCCCCGCTTATAAATTTTTTTCCTCTATCAGCCCTCGTGTTGAGATACTTACATCATTAGGAATATCAAGGAAGAACTCACTCAGGGTAGCCATGGCTACATCCGACATTGTTAACATAAGATGAAGAGATCATTGGTCAGCAGGCTGCTCTAGGGCGTAACACGCTCACCAAGGATGCCAAAATCCAGACCACCTAGTCGCTCAGCTATCCCAGAGTAGATCCCTTTTTGAGCCCTTTGGGGGCTTCCCCTCTGAGAAGTCCACAGGAATTACAATCACCTCTCTCTTGTACTTCTCCTCTGTGAGGAAAAACCAATGATATATACGATAATACAATCCTTAACCACACCCCCAGTGCCTCACTGATCTCCCTCTCAACAGCTGTCAACTTTTCTAATGTACGGCTCATAATGACCACGTTGAGACCTTGTCGAGCGAGCTGTGCATCAAAATAGGTGTTAGTCCAGCTATGTTCATGAGGTGCATGACTAATCTCCAAAGCATAGCCCCTTCCAATGCCTTCAGATGCACCAGTAAACACTACATGTATTTAAATTTAACATTTTAATAATAAAGAGACGAAGCTAAACGGAGTTACGGATGGCAACCAACCTGCCCACTCTCCGTATTTTTTAAGGTTGGTTCTGCATATGCCCCAAGGGGCAAGGATATAGGCACAAAACCCGCTGCACAGTGCACGTAGATGAGATAGGAGAAATACGAATAGCCATAGGGTGCCCAGGACAGCTGCGATGTTCCTGCCACAATAAACCCCTAGTAAGTTATGTAGCTAGCAGGGGTTATCCAATGGCCTACCAGTCACAGTAGTTTGCGGCCATTCAAATCGTGGACAGTAGCCTCGTTCCCCAAAATATTGAAATGATCACGTAATGACCTAGCAACGAGCCTTGACAACCACCGACCTTTGAAACATGTTAACACGACACGTCCTGTTGCCATTTACAAGCCATACAAGGACTGTACCACTATTGTTCAATTTATTGCCCTAATCACATGGCGCAGAGATGTTTCCAAGATGTGGTATGGCTCGCGAAAAGCGGCCTACTTTTGACGGACATCTCCACTTTGAAGCGCTTATTCTCCCTGTAGGACAAATTCTACGGCCAAACTAAAAGTGGAAAACCAAAGAAGACAGAAGGTACTTACAGTGTATGGTAAGGAACTAGTGTCACATTTTTTCTTGGCGGTGGTAGATACGTCTAAAGTTGAGTGTGCGTATGGCGTATACACGTACGCTTGTGGTTTTGTGCAATTAAAGGTTTTACTCGTGAGGTGGCTTCGCTTTCACATACTGTGCTGCATTGAGCATCATGATACAAGGCATGGTAGGACCTCTGCAAATTATTAACACCTGGCGTGGTTGGACTCAGCCCCTTGCTCTCCGAGAAGGCCAAACCTTGAACGGGTACGCCTTGCCCATGGGGTGGTATGAAATGCATTTTTAGTGGTACTAGTATTGAGATGCCTGGGAATGATGCCCTAAGGTTGGCCATGATTAGTGATGTTCCATGCTTTGTTGATAGACTTCAAATTGTGATATGTGTACCTAGTGACGCATGTGTGTAGGGCACTTCTCTTGTGCTACAGTAACCATTAATGTACACAATGTGTTGATATTTGATGGCTAGTATGCATCAGGATAGGTCTATACTTGAAGATCCTTATGAGGTTGCCTAAAAATACACCACTAAAGTATTGTTGATGTTTGGCCTTAAATGTCTGACGAAGGGTGCATCATGATGGTTGAAGCCCTTATCAGTGGCTCTGGTGGTTTTGACTATTTCATTTGCCAGTTCACCTTGAAAAGTCTGTGTGTGTTTTTATAGTTGACATATTGGAATCGTATCATTGCATCCTGTAGCTTCTCCTTCTCCTCAACCTGTTTGATAATTTCTATGGTGATGGGCTCATACTCCCCAATCAGCTACATATACATGTATAAGCAGCTCCTCCTTTGTTGCCAATTCACCTTGACAAGTCTGTACAGAAAGCTAAAAAGCTGGATGTGCTGGTTGGTGGCCATGGGTACAAAAACCAATCTGCGGGTCACAGTTATAACAGAAAGAGCCCAAAGATCTTCATGAATGAAGATTCCATGGGTCAAATGGAGCCCAGGTATCCATCCTACCAGTGTAAATACACAATTGAGATACTGACCTGTGACTGCTTATGTGTCAAAGTGTGGCTCTGATATGCAATTTATTTCCATATTCCATCTAATGGCACTCGTGCATACACCTTCAGCAGCCATGAAAGACCTATGGTTAGAATGGTTAGATGTGATGGTTTCCAGTGTTCTTTCTGGAAAGCCTCCTATGCAACTAGCATTTAATCCTTATTTATTTCTGTTTAGCCATGGGACAGGAGTGATGTGGTGGTACGACCCTTTAATGAGGGCAATTATTTTATGAGACCTTTTGCATGTGCCTGTGTATTCTTGTCACCTCTTTTGGGCTGATATCTGGGTAGGCTATATGTACATGTAAGCTTTCATCATGTGTCTTCCATTGGTATACATTTGTGTAGCTGTAATATGGTGTAGCTCTGCTCATCACCCGTTTGTACAAATTCACAACAATAGAGGGGTGGATCTTGGTAAAGGCAATGCTGAAGACGCTATTCACACGTTCAGAAAATTCTGTACACTTATATGATGGCCTTTTTCTCTTTCCTGTAGCCACCAAAAGGCTTCCACACACTCTGCAGCGTTGCTGGACCTTATAGTTGTGCGGATCGATTCAACTACACGGCCAACTTTTGAAAAACGAATCACAACCGTTACGTTTTTTATCGGTTGTGAATAGGCATTGTTATTCACGTACTTCGGGTAGTGTGTTTTGAAAAGTGTATAACGCACGTGAATCGGATGCTTTTCAGATCTACCTCAGGGGCGAATGCGGTGTACACGGCTAACTCCTACCGGACGTTGTACGCCAAAGGAAGTCACACCCTGGCGTTACGCCTATGATGATCGTATATGAATACGCCAGTGATTTAAAATCACTGGCGTGACGTACCTTATTTTGGAAACAATACACCAGTGAATCGATCGGGTAGTATACGCCCGGGTAATATAATTGGCGTATCGCAATTGCTATAAATTTCTTCGGCGTTACGGCTGCGATATCAGAAGCGTATTGGAAACAAATTGTAGCTCGACCGGCTACGCCCAACTAATACATACAACAATAGATAATAACGTGCTATTAAAAATGGCTGCTTTCAGTTGTCGGAATGGTTTCTAGTTCAAGACGAAGTCAAAGTACGAAAGCCACCTACAAACTCAACTCTATCTCTAATGTGAAAAGACTGGAATATTTTGAACTTGCTGAAAGGGATAGCGTGATTGATTCAATTTCCACCATGCGGCATGGATGGTGCATGCTTACCGATACTAGCTGAAGTTGTTGGACATGACGGCCACGGACTTCTTGGATTCCACTACTCGCGACCAGCCAAACGGTAACACGTGTGCGAAGACTGGGATCAGTATGCATAAGATTGTGTGTGGGCGTACATGCGTGAGTGTGTGCGTGTGCTTGTGTGTGTGTAGATTTGTACATCATGTGATGTATCTTCTTGAAGAACATTATCGGGAAGTGGTAGATGACAAGGTAGGTCGTTGCACAGAGATGGTGTAAAATGGACTGGTCTTTTACCTCTAGATGGTGAGAAAGATGATGAAAAGTACTCCATCTTGTTCACCTCTTCAGAACTCTTCAGAACCCATGAGGATAATGGTAAGCATATGGTGTAAAGGAAGTGTGCATAAAGGCTACATGTGGGTACAGGTACAGGAAGGGGTGCATGTGTTGTGTAGCAATGTTTCATTGTTATTTTTGTCTCTCTCGTCACCTCTTACCCCTCCCCCACCTCTTACCCCCTCCCCCAACAGCACTTACATGTATTTAAGTATGTACTTCTACTTAAAACGTAAAGATCATTACATGTAGTTTGTGTGTTCTCTGCTGGACTCCATTCCGATAGCAGTGGAGTGAGGGGGTAGGGGAGGTGGGATGGGGGTATCACTTTGATATAAACAGTAGGCCTGGTACTGCATGTGTGTTCATTTTGAATGTCATGTGTGCTTGTTACTGACACTGTGTGTGTTGTACACACATAGCATTTGCGCACACACATATGTATACCTCACATGTGCAACACACAGATTTACAATACATGCACACACACACATACACATACATATTTAGTAGTGTGTTCGGATACTGCACTCAACTGCTACTATTTTCATTGGATATTGTGAGAAAACAAAATAATAGGTATAGCAGGTTATTGCTTAGCCATAGCTAGTTACTTTCTTCTTTCATCCCCCAAAGGTGATGGAAAACGTAGCAGCATGAGTTTATGAAGGTGATGCAGAAGTGGAAGATGAGAAGCATGAAGGTAAGTGCCCCCACTTGGCAGTATACTGTAGCAATAAAGAATGAAAAGCACTTGCAAACCCAACCCCATCTTGATGTTTTTGAACTCACGGAAAGGGATAGCGTGATTTATTCAATTTCCATCATGGATGGTGCGTGCTGACCGATACTAGCTGAAGCTACATCGCTTCCAATGGGTGAGAATGACACTCCTAGTGCAGGTAAGGGTAAGCCTGTCGTCTTAATTTGTAAGTATGCAATTCTATGGTGGTTTAGATGATGGCAAAACTAATTTAAGCATCATGCTAAGCGACACTTACCTCAATGGCCGGTCCGAACCATTTGTGTCAAAGGCTGCAGCGATGGCATATCTCATCCTTGACCAATGGTTCGTGCATATACATGTACTTGTATGTGTAATGTTGTCATGTGCATGTTGCTTCACAGGGACAAAAAAAAACCCTGAAGTTTGTCTTCCATACATTGAGGTATCAGCTCGCATTTCTGAAAATTTGCTCTTCTCTTCCATCAGAACAAGACCTATGGGTGGCTTTGTCTAAGGTATGCACATTTACACGTTTTGTAACTATCTCACTACTTCCTTACTCATACTACAGGGATTCTGACAAGCAGTTGATCTTTGTGACTTTTTTGTATACAAATCTGGAACCAATTCCATTGTACGTTATACTAATTAAGGATGCAACGTGTATAATATCACCTGCAACTCACACAGGAGATAGGAGCTCTGATTGGCTGTTTTGGAGTTCACATGACATTGTGCATCACATGGACCCTGTCGTCACCTGCCAGAGTGCCTCTCCTGAGTGAATATGACTGCTGTTTCAAAAATGGTGTGGTTCATCGGACCAAGTCCTCAGGTCTGTTCATCAATATGATCATCGATGTACAACAGCTGACACTGCCACTACCACCACTGTTGAACGACAGGAGGTGTCTGCTAAAAGAGCTATTTTTCTGCATAATTGGAACAATGACTTGTATTGTTGAACGTGTACATGTATGTAATGTTATGTTTGTTTGTTGTTTATTAAATGTTTTTATATAATAAAGAGTCTGGAAAGTATAGGGACGAAAGGGATACGTAAAACGCTGCCGTATCGGATTTTTCTCAAGACTTGCGTTACGCCAAGGTTCACGCCCCTAAATTGGACCCGTTCACGCTACCGATACGCCAAATAATCTTACGTTAAAAAAAAAAAGCGGTGCCGATCGGCAATGATACGCCACTATGGTCACGTTGACGTCACGCCAGTGTATTCGCTTCCGATACGGACTCAAATTGTTGGCCGTGTAAATCAGTCACGAGCGTAATGAATAATTATATGTATGAATTTCAACATGCTATGAAAACATGGGTTTTATAAAAAAATTTATTCTTCAGCATTACATCTCGTTACAGTACATGTACACAAAGTATTAGTCCAAACAAAAGTCTGTTCATGGATGTACATGTAGCTGCTGCAATCATCTAATGCGCTGCGCAGACAGTGCAGTGATGAGGAGGGAGTCCACCATTGTCAGCAACGGGCAATCAAACTCGTCAAGTACACAGCCTTGTGTTCTTTATCCACAAGTTAGTAGGAACTTTCATGGTTCGGAAACCTCCCCCAATTTCTTGATGGATGGACCTACATCCACATAAACACATAGTAACACACATAAACACAAACACATTGTAACAAACATACACACAAACACTAACACAAACACATAGTAACACACATACACACAAACACATTGTAACACACATACACACAAACACATTGTAACACACATACACACAAACACATAGTAACACACATACATACAAACACATTGTAACACTCACATATGTGCACACACGCATGTACATGTACAATGTACACACACATGTACTATTGTATACACACGTGTAAACATACATGCACACACATAGTCTGTACAAGACAACATCAGTACCTAGTGTTGATAATTATACAAAAGTACATGTAGGATAACTTAACAGATGCCTGGCCAAGAAGGATGGTGCCATGTCCTGAGGTGATCACCAATGCTGCCGTTGATACATATAACTGCATGAAACAAAGCAATACTGAAAATTATTTTAACACTGCAGAGTCGCATACACACCTTGCACAGCGTTCCTGGTTTAGCGGACATGTCTGATTCCACACCTTTACAAACACAACATCAGACTTGTACAGCTCCATAAGACCATTGAACCTTGTTTACAGAATAATATAATATACACATACTTGTCTGAACAGATGCTGCACGTACCTCAATAGCAAAACGAGTGGGTGCCTGGAAAAGATGTTCCTTGCACAATTGAAGCTTTGCACCTTACTTTTGCTTTTGAATAGAATGTGATTAAAATGCTTGTCTATAATAATTTATTAGTGCTAACCATTCAGTATTATAAGCTGAGGTTGCAGCATACAGTACAAGCAGGTGAGTTTTTAACTTTCTTTTCAGATTTGGAAAGCGAGCGTCTACAGACAATTGACTTGTAACAAAGAGCCATCTCTAGGTCAACAACTCTCAATCCTAAAATCCTGCATGTATAGAGAGATACTTGTATACACATTACAAGTGTTACCAGCACTGACCTTCGATAGCTTACACAACGCTCCCTTTTCACCTTAAGTTACTGCCAAGTCCCAGTTGGTAGCTTCTTCATTTGGAGCCTGAAATGGGACTTGTTCAGTCCCATTAGTTGCCCGAGGTTATTTAACAAATTGAAATTGAAAATAGCTTTTACTTACATCATAATTCCGGTTGAGTTTATGTGTACTTGAGACAAGATGACTACAGAAAAACATATCAAACATACACATTTGCTCACACACTTACATCATCATGCTAGTACTGGTAGAACAGCAGTTTGGATTTGCTCTACAACCTCCATATATTAACAAAAACACCTGCTTCTCTGAACTGAAAACATCCAAGCGCATAATTAATAATTGGGGGGAAATAACATAACCTACCTGTCTGCCTCGTCTTCGACATATTTCACGGGTGTACACAATGAGGGTGGATCATGGACGAAGAACCTGCATACTTCTCACTGTCAGGAAGAGCCACCTGCATACTAGTATTATAACAAATCAAATACTGCACTATAGCATTTATTCGATACAGAGCTACTACTCCTCGTGTACACTAGTTAGTACATACCAAATGTGCGGCGGATGATGTGCTTTACTGAAGTCTTGCAGAATATCTCGCGCTTTCCAGTTGCCTTGTGTAGTTCACAAACTTCGCACTTTTTCCGCCATATTGCTAAAAGATCACGTGACACTAGTCCGCCCCGCCCAACTACACACCACGTCTACCAAGGTGACTCTCTTCATCAAGTGCTAGTGACATGAAGCCAAATCCACCATGCCGTTGAATTTTACATGCACGTTTGTAATTGTTGTCCTGAAACTTGTAACGTGGGTGCACAGCAAAAACAGCTCAACCCGTCGTTTGGGACTTTATACATGTAGTTACCGTACAAGTCTTTTTATATTACGATTGGGTGTAATAAAACAAGCACTACATTCACATAATTTATATAAATCGCTGACTTTTTAATATGGTCTGAATCGGTTGTTTATATAAGTGCCGTAACGGTGGCGATTCTTTTCGGTCCGAATCAGAACAATTTATCACAACCGAGACACTTTGAAATCTTACGGCTCTACTTCATTTTGGGCGTGGTCTTGATGGAGCGATTCACACACGAGACATTAGGACGACTCAGATCCGTTATTTATCGCTTCAATTACGCCTCCGATATCACCCGCTAATCACTGGCGAACTTATTACGCACGTGATTAGGAGGTGAAAAATGTTGGCTGTGTACTGCGAACGGATTGAATAACAAACTATGCCGATTATTCATAAAAAACACATTCGTGATTTGTGTGCTGAAAGAAAAAATGTGACACTTTCTAAACCATGTGTTTGCCTATTGTGATGCTTTTTCTCGATGATGCTACGTACTGACTTTCTTGGGAATTTGCCTGGCGTCCGCCTCATAGGCTTGAACTTACCCCCTTCCCTACGGCAATGGTGTAAAAGTAGGATGCACATTTAAAGGAAACGCAACAAAGCGCTTGCGCATATGAGATATACTTACCTACGATGAACGTCAAGATCAAAGAACCATGTTTTGCACATATTTGACCTATATGAAGTATGGATATGGCTCGCTCAAAAAGTACCATTGATAATGAGGTGTGGATTATAGTTCCAAAACCATTTACGGTATTGTTCTAATTGTAACCTAGTGTCCAGCCGCAAACTACTATGCGTACTCGTTGCTATTGTCTAAATTGGTTAGACACTGTCACCTTCGGGATCAGGGGCGGATCCAGGGTTTTGGGAAAGGGGGGGTCCAATAAAGATATTCACCACTGGGGGAGGGGGCGTGCCCCCTCCCGTGACAGCAAGGGGGTCTGGGGGAGCGCGTTGATAGCTCCCCCAGTGGGGTCTGGGGCGAAGCCCCAGCCGCTTTTTGCTTTTGCGTTTATTTAGCATGAAATTCATAGTGATATCCAATACAAACATCATGCGATATCCGGATTACTAGGGTTCCTACTGCTACTTCGTGACGTAAAGCTTTTGTGAATTTGTGCCCGAAGCGTGCACGTGGCCATGCACCAGCTACATGTCGGTCTATAAACGACTCCAGGGCCGTAGTTAAAGTGGGGCACCGAACATATTCACTACAATTATCGCCATATACGGGCATAATTATCACCCAATAATCCATGTATGGAGAAAATTGACTGTGAATATGCTCTGTGCCCCCCTTTAACTACGGCCTTGGACTCGCGTATGTTTTACTATAGTATTAGTACTTTTAGTTTGTTTAGCTCTATAGCTACGGTAATAACCTAGGAAAAGAATCTGAGATCCATCCCATTCACGTCTTTCGATCGCTCACTATTATTCCTGCTCACACGCACCATTCGTGATCGCGCGATTAAATTCTAATTAACCACACATGCAAAATTAAATTTCGTTAATAGGGGAGGATTTAGTTAGATCGATCTAGATCCCGCTTGGCTAGAACAATGTGCAAGCCTGCAAATGATGGTAACATGCAGAACGCTGCATAGATTACAGTATGCATTACGTCATTCTTATGATTACGTCATTCTTCATATAGGAAAGGGGGGGTCCGGACCCCCTGGACCCCCCCCCCCCCCTAAATCCGCCCCTGCGCGATCCACGTGATTTAGAATCCCCTCGGGCCCTTAGTAGCGCCCTCGCTACCGCTCGGGACGCTACAGCCCAGGGCCCTCGGGGATTCTAAATCACGTAGATCCCTCGGTTTCAGTGTCTAACCTATATATAGATATTAAAGTAAGGGGATTGGAAACGGATCAATGAATCTAATTAGTCACGTACAGCCATGTTACGCCTACAATTATATCGTACGCAGCAGCTGTTTAATGGACTATAGGGACCGAGACGTCAGGATCACAGGTTCACATCTTTGCGAGTGGTACATGGACAAGCAAAGCCTGGTACCCAAAGCCTTTGTTTTCCAGTCATACTTTCTTCTACACACTCGTAATGTCTTATACCCATTGCTTAAAAAATTATCACTAAATGCTTCTCTCTTTAGCTTCGTTACCTCTCCTAAGGCGATACGGTTAATGGGAAAATGACAGCCAATAGGCACGTAGCACACTGCACATCTATAATATGCAACGTTTAGCGCGCCAGCACCTGTAGAATCGTAGAAAAAGGTACAGTGCCAAAGTAACTCCATTTACGCTTCTTACGTACTAGAATGGAGATTGCGAACAAAAGAACAGTCCTCCGTACACAAAATTAAGGAAAGGCATACAGATATTACCTGCCAACGACGTAGTAGTAACAGAATCGCGCTGGGATGAACTGGTCAAAAATAAAAGGTACAGTCCGTAACCGAGTCGCGTAAGGTACTAGAAAATCGCGTTCAGCAAGCAAACAATAAGAGCAAAGAGCCGTACGTGCCAGTTAAAGAATGGCTTACAGACACGTAGGAAGATGTAATATGACGTTTTAGGACGAAAACAAATCACACAGTAGCAGCAGTTTTCAAGTCTTCGTTGGTTTAAGGGTAATAACAACCGCGTCGAGGAGTGTACATGTATACAATTATGTGCTCGCGTGATGCGTTTCAATCCTCTTTAATTTCGTCCCCAGACCGGCCATTACATTACCGCGAAATCAGTGTCTGAGACTACCTTCAGAAATTAATTGGACTTACTACGCCGGAATGTACATGTAGATCTATTATACTGTTCAGACAATTGCAAACATTCATGTATAAAGATAAATATTTACGTGACGTAAACATCATTTACGCAATACATTTACCCCTATACGTGTGATAAAATTTTGTTTTTATTTTTTAAAATAGTAATGTAGGATTTTTAAATGTCAGCATCAAGTGAGTGAATAATGAAAGCAAAGCTATTGGGTGAGTTTTGAACTGTAGGGTCATTATTTACTTTGGTCATAATGGAACCAAAGTAATGAATGTTTAGTCTGTAGAATTGTTATTCCACTCTCTGGTCATATATATAACATGTAGTTGCCCAAATGATTAATTGGGACAGTGCAAATTGTTGAGCAGTAAAAAAAAAAAAAAAAAACTACAGAAAAGCAAACAGGGAACATTCGTGCAAAAATCACAAGCAACAGGATCCCTTCCTAATCTCAATCAGGGGTCCATGTTATATGTAAATTTGATGATGATAGCAATACTTCTTGGTGTTGTAACATCAGCCACCACAATCTCATGGCCATCAACAATATCCAAATCTGGAAAGAGCAGCAGAAGGTGTGTTACAATACGTTCATGCACCTCATCCCCAGGCTTAATCTCCTCCCTTGCCATTTTGGATCACAACTTTATATATTTGTCCTTAGACCCCTGGCCAGGATAGCCCTGGCCACAGACCTGGTCAGGGTCAGGTTTAAGCGACCATAAATGTCAGATGTTGCCTTTGATTTTGACACACTGTGGCTTGCAGCAAGTAGAGAGGCTAGGCGGGAAAATGTCTCTTGGGCCTCCACCCCCCAATTCCCATAGGTTCTACAGCCAATGGAACACAGGTCCACCCCAGCTCAAAGCACTTAAGGTTGTTAGCAACATGTTTGCTGGACTCTGCGGCTACTGCAGCTACTCCAGCTGTTGAACAAGATTCAGTCCACCATATTGGTGCTCGTTTACTACAGAGAAGTATGAGCGTACAATTGTATGTATTATAGCTATTGTAAAAACCACTGGCATTTACTTGTGCCTTAGGTTACCAAAAACAGAGCATAAACTTATACAACAGCTAGTGTAAACGTAGCATAATCCATACAAGTTGATACAACATTTTTACAGTAAACCGAGCATAAGCCCATACAACATACATGTATGTCATGAAAATAAATACATGAATTAAAATTCGAACACATTTTTAGAATGTTCCTCTAATATTAATCAAATGCAAATATCATATACACATCTGTACATGTATACATAAGTGAGTAAAAATGAAAAAAGGAAGCAAAACTAGTAGAAATCAGACATGCTCAATGTCAACTCTCACCCTGGAACATGCCAGTGCCATTGTATCTCCAATGAGATGCCTGTATTTAGTGCCATAGATCTCCTTCCCCAAATATACATTATAGCTGAACGAAGTAGGGAAAAGTTCAGATGGCACCTGAGCCAGTGAATGGTCTGAAAATCTCAACAGAAGCTTAGATTGTCAGAAAATGCAAAATTGAAACTTTCGATGACCGCTTATTTCTTGGATATGGTCATAATGAGCTGCTGGCTGCAGCGGGTCCGTATTTTTTCTTGGGCACACACTAACATGCCCAGTGCATAGATACGTAAGACGACACTAGTCTCTGCCCCGGACAAAGTGATGTGACAGCATATTACCCAGAGAAATTTCAAAATTTTATGTGAGTGATATTAGCTGATCGCATTATTCCGTGATTATTACTCAATGCTGAACAGCTGCTAGCTGTAGAATAAAGGCACAAATTTTACCTGAGCACGTGCTTGACACTTGTGGTTAGTTGTGTACACAGAGTTCAGGATACCACAAATATATGTTTCAGTTTAAATTTAAAAGGCGATAATACTTACTCACAGCTGCAAGAGCTAGAAGTGCGCCCATCGATCGCTGAATCACAGTTATGGCATTGCTGTATATCTCCTTGTTTATCGTGGGTTGGCAAACGGTAAGGACTTTGCGTTGACATTACTTGCACTCATGTAGGCTTTCACATAGGTTCAAGGCAGCAGTATAATGATCAAGCCTAATGATTATCAGTGTGTCGAAGGAAGTCCTGTTGGTGATTCTTATTTTAGCAACACGGAACCACACATTCCATTAACGCACATCTTCTGCGGACAAATCGGAGCCAATGGAAAAGCGCAAGGGTACCACGCCTTGTCAGTAGGAGAGCCACCAGTGTGTGCTAGAAATG
This sequence comes from Spongilla lacustris, assembly GCA_949361645.1. Taxonomy (NCBI): domain Eukaryota; kingdom Metazoa; phylum Porifera; class Demospongiae; order Spongillida; family Spongillidae; genus Spongilla; species Spongilla lacustris. The sequence continues at coordinate 4,197,889 of OX442435.1, forward strand.
ATAAGACCTTAGAAGGTACGTTTGGCAATAAAAATATAGAATTTTAATACACGTCACTTATATTCAATAGTAGAGGATAACAATCACAACATTGAATGCTGTCGTCAGTGTAAAACTGAAGTGTACGATGCGAACAAGAAGACGTGGATTTCAAAAGACAAAGATGCAAGAACACTTGTTTGCTACTTCCCCAATACCTGGACCAAACAAGACACCGTTAACCACCTGCAAACCATGTATAAGGACGCGTGCTTTCAAAACATACTAAGAAATAAAGACGACAAAGTTAAGGATATACAAATCTGTTACAGACCAGATTATCTTTTGGGGAAACGATGGAATGTGTGGTTTTATTTAAGCGAAAGATCGGATAAAAATAAAATCGATCGTCCAATTACCACAGCTTTCCTTCAGGAGAGAAACGTTAAAACTGATGGGTGCAATGCTGATATAACCTGTTCAAGGCTACAAAAAGCAGAATTTTGATTAGATCAGTTGCTCTCATAACAAATATTTCAGGTAGTACTAGTAGTGTGGTTGCTGATTATTATTATTTTTTTCATCTACTGCATGATGAGAAATTCTTAATTCCAGCAGTTTTCAAATTTCAAATGACTCTTATATTTTTCTTGAGTTTACGTGATTAATTGCTTTTTGTCATGTGACCATGAAAGAGCTCTATACATTTACCGCGTGATAAATTTTTATTTTTATTTTTTAAAATAGTAATGTAAGATCTTTAAATGTCAGCATCAAGTGAGTGAATAATGAAAGCATAGCTATTGGGTGAGTTTTGAACTGTAGGGTCATTATTTACTTTGGTCATAATGGAACCCAAAGAGAGAAAGTAAGGTTTGTTAGATTAGAGTCTGTAGAATTGTTATTCCACTCTCTGGTCATATACATAACATGTAGTTGCCCAAATAATTAATTTTGCATTTAAAGGTCATAAAGTGCAGACATATAACACTGCAAATTGTTGAGCAGTAAAAAAAGAAAAACTACAGAAAAGCAAACAGGTAACATTTGTGCAAACATCACAAGCAACAGGATCCCTTCCTTATCTCAATCAGGGGTCCATGTTATATGTAAATTTGATGATGATAGCAATACTTCTTGGTGTTGTAACATCAGCCACCACAATTTCATGGCCATCAACAATGCCCAAATCTGGAAAGAGCAGCAGAAGATGTGTTACAGTACATTCATGCAACTCATCCCCAGGCTTACTCTCCTCCCTTGCCATTTTGGATCACAACTTTATATTAAAGGAATGTGACTAGTTTATAACATTGCAGCTTTTTTTTCTTCCTATGTGTATTTTATTTAAGCACAAGAACAGTGAACAAGAGTTCAATTATGAGACAACACTGATAAGAACATTTTTCACTGTTAGTACTGACTGATTTGAGAGGCAAAAAATACATCCATTGGACCATTTGCAGAGCTGAACAAACTCGCACAAAAAACATTATGCTCCAAAGTAGGAGTAGATAAAAGGGAGCAGGAATACATGTACATGTACAAAAAAAAACTGTGATCAGATGTAAAAATTGCTTAGGTCCATACAGGCTGTATGCCTTTCCATATACTTGGTATGTCCAAATAATACTAATCAAACTGCACATCATGGTAAGTGTTGGCACATGTACATACAAGTACATGTACACATCTGATTTGCCACTAGGTGCAGGTTGTACTATCGCACTGAGGAAATATAATATACACAGGGAACATGCATGTATCCCTTTTAAACTGGTGCTAATCATCAACATAAACCATAGTATTACTGTACAGCCAAACTCATGTACAAAATTGACAAGTTAATGTACATGTATATACATGTGAATATTTAAACTTAGTAATATGGGCTCCAACCTAAGCTGTACCTGAAAGCTTCTTCTTAAGGTTAGGTCTGGTTGCCACTTCAAGAGATGGAATTGTCTACAGCAAACAAGTTGAAATATCACAGTTACTTTGCCAATAAAATACACATCCATAAAGAATGATTGGAGATTTTTTGCAAATAAACAATCTAGCACCATGCCAATGTTAATTGATAACTCCATCCCTCTAAAACAACCAGTTGGAATATACAGATCTATTTCAGTACACGCCAGTAAATAATGCACTCTAAGGTTGTTAAATTAAATGTTTTAAACAAATTAAACAGCAAGAGGCACTTCTACTTTTATTGCATATACAACATCTCGTCTCCATACTATATTCCCTGCCTGGTGACAATATGACTACTCAGAGGCTGTTTGCTTTGTCTCCTTAGTTGTGGCACACTATGGTCAAGAATAAAATGGCAATGAGGGCTTGGCTTTGACGATCCAAGATGCTGTTCAGTTTATGATAAGTGTATGCATACTTCTGTTGGAGCAGTTTGCACTCTGCTGGGTAACTATTATATACCTACACCTTTTATTAATATAATTATTATTGTAAATTTTGTCAGAACAGTTCCAATAGCATTTTAAAAGCATAACACATGCACATATGTGCAAGGGAAATAAGTAGTATGTATGGCATATAACATTTAACAGGCACACATGTTCACATCACATAATATACCATAATGTACCACATGTATTGAATAATTAGGTAATCCTATCACCAAATTAAATCTGAAAGTGCATGAATAACTCAATTTGCCTAATTTACACACACACACACACGTACACATATGTACATGTATCTACAAGCCATAAATACATGCACAAACATACTGATAAATACAAAGTCTTGTTTTTCTCTCCTACTACTGTGGTCAAAGAAGGTGACTTCATTCCGCTGAAGAGAAATCATATAATGACTACCATACTGTATGTCAGGTACTGAGCCTTACAATTTCTGGTTCTCACAGAGATAATTGTGTACATCTTGCAAAGTAGCATCCTCATGAAATGTTAGAGTGATTGGCTTTGAAGAACATGCTGGACAATCATCCTGCAGACCACAGATTCAATGACTACCATTAACATAACACAATACAAAATGCACACCTTCTTTTCAGCTTCAAATGTGTATGTGTAAACACCGTCTATGTCGTTGAACACCATGTAATTTTGAAGGGGTTTGCTACAGCTATTGAGAAAAATGTTCAATGCGTTTTTTAATTAACAATGCAAGAAAAATTTTGAAATACACAAATGTACATGTAGAGTGCTTTTGTGTTAGTGCAGTTCAAATGGAAGCCCTGCCTCCAATCCAATACAAGCATGACACAATTATGAACATGATACAACATAGGAAAACAAAATGGACAGTGTCCAGCAAAATCACCCTTCTGGCTTTTAAAATTTATCACTACAAAATGTTGAACAAAACAGTATACATGTACATGTAGCTTCGTAACAGTACAAAGTACACATCATCTCTATGAAAATCGATTTTGGAGCTCTAATTATTTTCCATGCCGTCAGTGCAAAGATTGCTAACCCAATGGGTTATAATTCCACATTTCTCCACGTACGTGTTGAAAACATGTCAAATTAATACATAGAGGAGTCCTAAATGTATATCTATTGATTTGTTCTGTTCATTAATTTTTGTTTCATCCATTATTGACATACAGTTGAACAAACTATGTGCACGTTTTCCCGCTTGATTCACGCCAATAATATAATCATTACCTCCCCATACACTGAGTGGGACGCAATTTGAGTGGGAAAACGTGCATGTAGTTTGTTCAACCGTATCTCTGTAGCGGATGACATATAAATTAATGAACAGAACAAATCAATTTAGGTAAAGCACTCCTACATGTACACCACAAATTTGACGCATTTTCAACACTCACACGTGGAGAAATTAGCAATAAGAAAAAAAAGACGTATAAGAAAACACACCTCTTATTTAATATGATAAAATAAAGGGCAAATGTACAAGAACACATGTATGGACACAATACATATACAATAGGCTAACCTTGTTGCTATCTTGAACACCTCAGTTGCACAAATGCCTGGAAAAATATGAAGTTTTGACGTACATCATGTATAAGTACACATTTCAATAAGCAAATGTATACCTGCAATAACAGCATTGGTAGAAGCCACAGCTGGAATGATTCTCTTCACAACACCTGCACCAAACCATAAGGTTGTAAGACAGTATCTCCTCCACACACGTGCACAACATACCTTGTGTGAGCCTGTAGGTGACCCCTTGGATACCATACTCATTGGCCCTCTCCTGTGCCCTTTCAAACAACCAAAGGATGTGCTCCGAGCTGTCCCCATCAATGGCAGCATCTTTAAGATGGAATCACCAACAAACTGTGCTTAACACTGCGTCCATGAGTAAAGTGGGTAAATTTAGGCGGTTTTAGAGGAAGTAAAGATCCGCTGATATATTTTTCTTTTCAAATACAGGAATGTGATACTACAACTCTTGAGACAACATTGCATTTTATGAAAGATCAGTCAGTTTGCTGGATGCTAAAAATGCGGCAAACAAAAATGGTCCATGCTGATGAAAACATACTTAATCATTACCAAGCAACGGCAATAATCACATTTTATAAGCCAAATTGAACTTTTAAACATTTCAATCATATGCATTGTATTTTTTTAAATGTGTGTATGTGTTTTGTATTGTGTCTATACATTACCGGCCAGCCGTCGTGCGGTTCAACTTTTCTGCTTTGCACGCTGCTTTGTGAGCCTGCATGTACATGTAATTTTTATTTTCAAGGAAATCAAGAGCTGGCTCATGCATGCTTATGAATTTACAGTCAAGAAGGCTTGCAAAATGATAAAATGATAAGTGTAGTACTGCACTATTTTGTAAAAAGTGTGTGCATCAAAACTTTGATAGATGCAGCTCGCATAAATTAAAATGTGAGCATAGTGTAAAAGGTTACTCTACTTATCTTACAACCAGTACCTGTGATTCTATTGCTAGTGGATCTTTTAGGTTTTGAGTTTCCCTCTTCTTTGGACCCACTTTACTCACGGACACAAAGTTAATTAACAATAACAAATTTTAAAATAGTCAGCGATGCTTGTAGAAAGTAAATAGACTTATTTGTGTACATGTGTATGTACAGTCTCTTAAGAATTCAAACATTCAGAATTACTACACACTTACATGTGTAAGCACACTGTACATGGTCTCTCATGATAAATACACTGCATGTATGTGTAACTCAAGATAAATTTCACCTTCCTTTTTTAAGAGGTTGGATTTAAAAATTATACCAAGGGATCTAGTGTTGGCCTACAATGTAGGTCATCCAGGCAGGGTGGTCCTCACAGTATTATAAAAGATATCAAAGCCATACTTTAAGAGTCCTCATATCCCCACTTAAATGTAGTACATTGTGGGGGATACTAGTGGTAACAGTCCTTGAGGAGCTTCATGGAGGGGGGGGAGGGGGGGGGGGAGGGGAGAGAGGCACCAGCTAGAAGACACACTTATTTAACACAGACCAGCAAGCTCCACTTCAATGGACCCAAATGCCAGGAGTTGGGGTGGACCTGCATTCCATTGGCAGTGGTGACATACATGTGTACATTGGGGCCACCAGCCTCATGACACCACCTCTTAGCTGCAGTCCTCTCCCTCCATCTCCATGAAGCTTCTTGAGGACTATGCTTCTGCTGTATAACTACTATTAATAGTATCCCTAGTATGACCAAAGGACTTCAATCAATAACAGTCCTCCCCCCCAAGGGAGAGGTCATGGCCGACATTATGGCAGGCTGACCATTACATCACCACAGCCATCCAGCTGTTCTCCTCCCCCTCATCCTGGCCAGGGAGCTCTTCCCCTCCTCCCCATCCTGGCCATCATTCTTCCCTCACTGCATTCTTATAGCATATTCATTATAAGTATGTGTACAGAACATCAATTTCATTATTGTAAACGTTCAATCAGCAGGTCTACATGCAATGTTTTTATTTGTATACCATTGTGTGTAGTGCATTATGTAAACATTACTGATGTATTTTAATGATTGAAATAAATGTTGGTAGCAATGCACTGTATACATGTACATACATGCACGGTTTATGAACTAACCTCCAAAAGGTTTTTCTTTTGACCACTGCAGAACTTTGGCATATTCAATACAGTGTTCTGGCAGCCTTGGTTTCGAAGCAATTGTGCACAGAGGATAGGTCACCTGCAAAGGGTTGTATCAACAATGTTCATGCAATAACTTAAGCACAGGTACATACATGCACATTGTATGTGCACAATGCGAAGCGCTCCATACACAATGAGTACTGTACCTTCACAAACCATGCAGTTGAAATAAAATGATTGGCATACACTGGCATGCATCTGATAAACCTTCAAACCCAAATTTATAAGACATTCCAGCTAAGATACACAATGTAACAATGCTGCAAAAAAAAGGGTAGTATATGGAGGAGTGAGGTAGAAAATAAAATGGAGTCTCAAGGTTATAGCTTTAAACAGTCGGTCAAATTTGGTATCAATGCCATCACTATTCAAAATGTTACAGTAAAATTACAGCATCACTTCTGTTGAACCATAAAACACATACAGGATGTACAATAAAGAAAAACTAATCTCAAATACTTCCATTAACTAGGCATTGTTGCTAATTGCACAGAAAGGAACAAATCTAAACCTAATTGCATGTTAATATTAAGTTGCCTTTAAGTGTGGTTAGAATACGAGTTCAGGAATAGAGATCTATATTAAAGGATAGCTTGTTAATTTTTTTAAATCTTTGATTAGAATTAATTGTCCTCTTAACATTAATTTGTATTTTCTTATTGCAGGGCACTGGACATGTACATGTAGTTACATTGGCGCATAACTTAATGAAGCATATGCATATCTAGATACATGTATTTAGTAGCCGTGGTTATGCTTTGGGAAATTGATGTGACAATTTAAAAATTGCTCATGTGATGTGCTTCCCAATAATGCTTTGAGTACAAAAAGACATTTATGAAGTGCTGTCTTATTTTATGATGCAAAACTTGCTGCAGTTTCAGAGCACGTTTCAAAGACAAAAACTGTTTAAACCAATATATATATATGGAGCTTAATATAAGAGCATAAAACTGTACATGTAGCTTATAGCAGTCAGAATATATTCGAATATATTCCGTATTCTGAAGTCTTTGTCAGCAAATTTACACTATACATTATTAAAAGAGTAACCCTTATAACCACTTCAAGTGGTTGTCACTAGCATGTACAGAAACATATGCAGTTAAATTGGAACCTTTTTGATGGGTGGAGCATTTTTTTCTCAAATGGGAAGCCTAAATGTATGTTGGATTTTTAAAAAAATTACTTAGAAAATGTTTAAGTACTTTCTAATTCACATGTACATGTACCTAGAAGGTGCTGTGATACATGTACATGTATGTATTCTGAGCATTGAGTGTAAAGCAAGATTCGGGTGTTTCTATGCAGGGCTAGTAAAAATTTTTGCCCACTGCAAGCACTAGTATGTACATACAGGTGTACAGGTGTGTACATGTGCATACCAGACCAACCTGGGGTGGGTAAAGATCGAGAGAGCAGTCAACACAAGCTGTCAATCCAGGTATAATGACCCTTGCATTTCCTTTGAAACCTGCAATTCAAATATCATACACAAACCCATGTACATGTACAACAGCAAGCCCATAAGCATGTACACATGCTCATTTAAGCTAAAACATTAATAGTAATAGAAAGATTGGCATGCAGGACAGGTGTACTCAATTGAACGACAGAGAAGGACAGTGCCAACGAGAGAGTACACAGTACACATGTACATGTACATGTACAGTGTGTGTCCAGAGCAGTAAGGAACATGTATACATGTACATGCACAACCAATATCTGAGCAGATGCAAATTTTAAAAGTAACACATGTACAAGGGATATGCACAATTCATGTACATGTATGCTAACCTTCAGTTCCCCCATCAACAAGTGGTATGATTGAACTTTTATCTAAACCACCATTTTCATCATATCTCAGCAGACCCAGCTACATAAGATATACATATCACGTGAGCTCTGATATCACATGAGCTCTACACTGATATCAAATGAGCTCTACACTGTCACATGAGCTCTACACTGCACATGTGTACATGTACATACATGTATGCAAAAAGATGCATTCAATATGAATCAAAAGATATTAGAATAAAACTTTATGAGGAAATGTGCTGCAATAACATGAGTTGGCAAAGTTATAACACTTCTTCATGTTTTACCATAGTGAATCATGTTTTACCATAGTGAATCACGTTATATAAATACATACATGTAAAAGTGCACACTATAACTCAAACTGGATTTCCTAATAGTTCACAGTCTATGGAATAACACTAAAGTTGACACATGCACACATACATATTGAAACAAACTTAGCTAAATTCATTATTACAAGTATAATTCCCAAGGTTAGGTGGTGTTACAACTTACCACCATGCCATTGATCCACCTTCGAGCAATAATGGAGTCCAAGCCACAAACAATGATATGAAACTCTGAAAAGAACAACAACAATATACAGGTTGTTGCCCACATATGCATACATTAAAATTTTTTGTGTTGCATGTTGCAGAGTATACATTGTATATACATGTACGTACAAGCCACAACGAAAGCGTTTTGCCACAGCTGTAGCCAAGTTGAAAATGTACAGGCTGAGTTAAGTCTATATGAAGATGAAGGCATTCTCAACCTCTGACATATCAGAGATTGAGAGCTTGGAACATTCAGTTAGACTGTTGGAAATTGACCTTCAGCCTGACCAGACTTGGGAAGGTCTTGAAGATAGAGCGAGAGCACTAGACTTTAGCTCAAAGAAGTTGTGCAATCTGAAGAAGGCGTCGAAGACTTGCGATGAGCACAAAGGTGACAGTGCTGATGGGTGCAACTTGGGAGTGGCCACGAAAAGCAAGGGGATCCCCCTTTCAGATTAGGACCACACAAGAGTCTGATCTTCTCAAGGCTGCCTTGAAAGACACAATGGATATTCCTCAAAATCACAACCATTGGATAAGGCTAGACCTTAATAAGGCTCACTCAAAGAACATGCGTAGGAAGCTAGAGAGGGAGTACATGTAGGCCTGGCTCCTGCCTGCTCCTGCTAGGGTTTATTTACATGTGTACGTATATAGTATTTACGTACATAGTATGAGCTACATGTAGTGTAGATTAATCATAAACCTTTCTACATGTATAATCGCAAAATTTGTAATTATACACCAGTAAGAATGTCAATGACTTGGCTCGAGCTATTCCAACTCCATTAGCCTCTGATGCTCTGCATATGTTTGATACTGATGTGCGCCAGTGTTTCCTTAACTGCATGGCAGTCCCCATAACTGATGCTTCATGGTGTCAAGCACAGCTCCCTCTACATTTTGGGGGTTTGGGACTTCACTCCCTCTCCCATCATGCCAGTGCAGCATTCATTGCATCCTATTCTTCATCTGGATGGTGTAATAATGAGGATGTACATTTGAATCGTGCTATTGATATGTTCAATGAGCAAGTTGCATTATCTGAGCAGATATCTCTTAGCTCCATCACATCTGTACCTTGCAGTCAGAAAGGTTTATCTTTGAAACTGGATAGCTTTCAATTCCAGCAACTTATGGAAAAGTCCTCACCTGCTGATAAAGCACATCTATATTCAGTTTCAGCCAAGCATGCTGCATCATGGCTTTCTGTAGCACCCTCCATAGGGCTAGGCTACCATCTTGAACCAGAGGAGTTCCATATTGCAGTAAAGTGGTGGTTGGGCTTAGATATCTCGTATGGGTCTCAGTGTGCACTATGCCCTGGTAGTTCTCTTGACCCCCTAGGCCACCATCCAACTACTTGCAAAAGAGGGGGTGATGCTATATTTCGCCATAACAATCTACAATCTTCGGGATATTTTGGCAGAATCCTTCCATACTGCACGTTTGTCTGTCCAGATTGAAGCAGGTGCAGGGCTCAGCACAGACCTCTCCCAGTCAAGACCGGCAGATATTCTTGTACAGGACTGGGATCGAGGAAAGCCAGCCGCCTTTGACTCACCGCTAAACTCAAATGTTTTGTCTGCAGCGGGAGCAAGAGCAGGTGCAGCATCAGAGGCGACTGAGCTTAGGAAGCACACTGCTAATGACACAAAGTGTGCAGAGTTGGGGTGGGTGTCCATCCCTCTTGTGGTGGAGTCTTATGGGGCATGGGGCAAGGAGGCTCAGCAGTCTTTTTCCAAACTTGCATCTCGCCTTGCTGTCCATGGCTGTGTGCCAAAGTCCATGGCAACCTTAGAACTTTATGCAAGGCTAAACATCTCCCTGATAAGGGCGATGTTGTCTAGGTCCTAGATTATGTTAATTTTTAGTGTTATATTATCATTAGTGTTATAGCTGTATTCTGCATAGTGTAATATTATTATTGTATTGCCCTATATGTCTATATGTATCTTATAAGGTCATTTCCACTATACATATATTATACACCAGTAAGAACTGAAAAAAAAAGTACATGCATTGTTACATACATGTATTCCCACATACACAATATTTAGTTAAGCAAGGAATAAAGTTTGGTCAATTGCTCTTCAAATGCCTTTCAGTGTATAAAAGTGATTGATTAGTTATAGTCCAATGTGATCATGTACCCCTAATGTGACCTGATGTGTACATACAACAGGTTGTACACAAGAAGTTATAGATAAATTAGAATTAAATGGCCATACGTGTAGCTGAATATTCAAAAATTAGCCATTTCAAGTTTCTTAGATACAGCAGCAAATATAATTTAACCATTGTTAGTCCACAGTGCTGCATAATTGTTCACCCTGCAGCTGGGCTGTGTTTTATGTTGTTCTATCTTATGCAGGTAAGGTTAAACAACCCTAACCCTAACCCTAACCCTAACCCTAACCCATGAATGTACTTAATTCCAACATTGTAGCTGCCATAACTGTGAGAGAGAATGCTGCACCACAACACACTCGGCAGTGAGTGGGTTGCTCCACATCAATTGTATTTAGATCCGACCAATTAGTTGTCTATTACAGTTTGCAGCAATACATGTATTAGTTTAACAGCTAGACAAACAGATTTTCACAAGTAACTCACGGCGGTAAAAATCTGCTCCCAGATCTTGGATTTTACAGCAGTGGCTTTACACAATTCAGGGAAAAAAAGTGCAGGTCTACTGTATAAAATGGGGTTGTGAAGTTGTGTGGGCTTAATAATATTTGAATGGATACGGAGTAACATGGCATCCCGTAATTCTTCCATTGATGAATGCAGCTGCCACTTCTGCTTTGAACTTGCCAATGTCCTGTGTTCTAAGGATAAAATTCTGTAACCAACGAACATGTGCAGGGTGTACATGTACCCGCAGTTCTGTCAAGTTACTAAAATCATCATCATATGCACATACTGTATGTAATTAGACTATGCACACAAGAAGATACGATTTCACTAAATGATGTACATGTACTCCATGTGTTGTGCATTTTACCAAGGCGTACAACACCATAATTACATACACATGTACTTGTTTAAGATGAAGCAGCACACAAGACATGTATACATGTCACAAATTTACCTGAAAAGAAACTGCCGATTGAGATTGGACAGATCAATTGTGTCCATGTCGATACAGTGAAGGTCAGTGAATCCCATCAGAGCCTGTGTCGTGGGTAGAAACATTAATAACTAACTGCCCTATTACAAAAATTAAAAGGTAAAAAATCTAGTTCCATCCGTTCCTTTTAAAGATATACATGTACATGTACATGTACATTAATGCGACTAATGTATAAACATACATATACATGTACATACTCAGCATGTATTAGAAAATAACTAGTGTGCATACACTCAACAACATTTACAGGTAGCTGCTTTGTACACGTATGTAATTACATTGTATATCCAAATACTTAAGATCACCAGTGTAACATCCATCTTGCCTAACTTGTTTGTATGCATATGTACATGTAACTTGTGAATGCATCAACTGGTCCCGTTAATGAGCACTACAGTGTGTACATGCATCTCCCTTACTAGTGCTGACTACTCGTCTAAGCACTGGTTCCCATCATTTGAGAAAAAAACTAGTATGCTGAAATAGATAATCCTGCATCACCCATACACCCATGGGGTAAGGGGAGGGGAGGTCAGATTGGTGTAGTTGATAAGGCAGTGTGATGACAGCAGAGGAGTCACTGGTTCAACCCTGGCCCATGCGTACCCACGTTTCAGAACTACCATCTCAAACTTCTTCCTAACTGCCAGCAGCCCCCAATAGGTTGCCAAATTGAAATACTTTCCTTTAATTTTGCATCGTTGGGATTGTCCCTGTACGTGTACAGGGACAATCTGGCCCATACGTACCCACGTTTCAGAACTACCATCTCAAACTTCTTCCTAACTGCCAGCAGCCCCCAATAGGTTGCCAAATTGAAATACTTTCCTTTAATTTTGCATCGTTGGGATGATATGACCTTTCAAAGTGGTGACCTTTTGCATGATTTTGCTTCCTTCCTCTCTTGTAAATAATTACAGTTGTTGCATTCATGTGATCTTGTGAACAATTTTAGTATCAATTGAAAGGTCTCTCATAGGGATATTAAAGTTAATACCAGTTATTAAGTACATGTAGCTGAGTTTGCCGTCCCATCCACTTGTATTTGTTTGGTTCCTGAGTGCATGGCCAATCCAAATTACCATCAACTTCATTGCATGGGAAATTGGTATAAAATAATGTAGAGTGGGATGGCCATGGAATCACATGGGACATGAAGAAATGGTCTGTAGCCATGCTGTATAAACTGTTGATATACATGTAGTACAACTTGGTGGTTTGTTACCTTCATGTAAGCACTGGTTCCCATCATTTGAGAATAACGCTTACAATTAAAGATTAGGTAATGACCCAGAGAAGCTCCACACTACCACCACTACAGCTATGGTGGTGCAGGTGGGGGGGGGGGGGGGGGGGGGGCCTGCAGTCCCAAAGAGTGGGGAGGCGTGCTAAAAAACCTACAGGGTGTCCAAAATAGTTCTACATGTAGCTATATACATAATTGGGCCACTTGTTAGCTCATATGTGTAGATTATTGCAAGCATATGATTAATAGGTTGTCCCTCCCTAACCCAATCGAATAATGATAATACAATGTAATATATAGAACAACAAAATGGCGCGTCATGTGTTTGGGGTCTGCTGTCTTCATTGTATTAGACATTCATAGGCATGTCTAACCGCAACCAGCTCAGCCCCCAACGTTCGCAAATGGAAGGTACATGTAAGCGTCCCCCTGTTGTCGTTGCAATGGCAATAATCAAATGCTAAGTGTAAGTTCTGTGAATGACTTTGCTGTGTTGAAGACTGACATGAGGAATGCCTTCAATGTGGTATCCCGGCAGTCACTCCTTTCTGAGTGTGCAAAGCATTTCCCAGAGCTGCTAGTTGCCTACCCTCGAAACATCAATGTTGTCACAACATATCAATCGCTGCATCAACACCAGCACGACCAACATCATTACCGTTGCCGATTCCACGGCCACTTTCTCCATCAACATCTTCGCAGCAGCTGCCTTCCTCACAGTGCACTGCCCAGCAGCTGTCCCAATCAGATTCACTACCCCACACGTAGAAGTCATCCATCCAGGTGGTAGAAGGCAATGCACAGCCCAGGGATGTCAAGAACTTGTTGCACCCACCATGTGGCGCATTCACATGGGCAGACACGCAAAGGGCGCTCTCCCTGGAAAAGTCCCAGAAGCTTGGCTAAACAAGCAAGGCCTTTCCATCTGCAACTGTTGTACCGAGTTTGTTGCTATTAATAAAGCGCCCACACATCATCTGAAGTGCTTATTCAGCCATACCATCTGTTGACCTGCCTTCTTTTGAGGACAAGTGCTCTACCATTCGCTTTGTTCCTCACAACGCTAGGCCAGCTTTTGCAAGTATTCTTTTAGCTGCTCTCAAAGCGGTTGCCACTGATAACTCTGTTGACTCTTGGTTGAAGCTTTTCATGCTGCCCAAGTGTGTTCTGCCTTCCTCTAAGCGTCGTGGTCATCATTACAAGCCAGATTCCATAAATCTACTTTGCAATCTCTGGTCAAAGGGTCACTTTGGTGAACTGTGGCTCAAGGCAGAAGCTCGAGCTTCGGGGTATAATATATCCCACCATCTTAGTGATGATTCTCTCTCAAAGAAGCGTGTGGATTCAGCAATCTCCCTTGCACAGGATGGTCTTTATGGTAAAGCCTGCCAGGTCTTGACTTCCCCAGGTATTGCTCCACACACTGAGGAAACATGGCAATTGCTCCAATCCAAACACCCAGAGAGTGACTGCCCTATCGCTCTAATCTTGCCTAATGTTGATACTCCCATTTTAATTCCAGCGGATATGAATATCATAGCAATATTACGGTCCTTCCCTAAGCTCACTGCAGCTGGTCCCTCAGGTCTCCGCATACAACACCTTATTGATGCTGCGGAAGTTCAACTGCAAACACCCATACTCCATTCCCTGGGGGCTGTCGTCAACATACTTGCTTCTGGCAAGGCTCCCGTAGTATCAATTGCCAACATTCCTTGCAGGAGGAAATCTAACAGCTCTCAATAAGTAAAAATCAGGTGGCCCCTTTGACATTCGTCCAATTGCAGTTGGAGAAGCTTTGCATCACCTTACTGGGAAATGTCTTTGTGCGATGGTTAAAGTAAAGTCTACTGATTTTTTTCATCCGTTCCAGTATGGTGTGGCTTGCCCATTTGGAGCAGAGAAGATAGCACATGGCCTGCGGGCATGTATTGATGAGCACTGGGGTGATGATGACTTTGCTGTGTTGAAGACTGACATGAGGAATGCCTTCAATGTAGTATCCCGGCAGTCACTCCTTTCTGAGTGTGCAAAGCATTTCCCAGAGCTGCTACCTTGGGCAAGCTGGTGCTACAGCCAACAACCTTTTTTGTGGCATCCCCTAGGGCGACTGAGATCTAAGTCCCGGGTGCAGCAAGGTGATCCTCTTGGTCCTCTGTTTTTCTCCCTTGTGCTGAATGCGCTAATCACAGCAATTACCAAAGATGGTGGTTGTCCTCTACTGTTCCATGCCTGGAATCTTGATGATGGTGCACTGGCTGGTCCAAGGTCATCTTTGTGTTCACTCCTGAAATTGATCCAAGAGCGGGGTCCTCCCTTAGGCCTTCACATTAACATCTCTAAGTGTGAGGCATTCAGCTGCAAGGGTTTAAGCTCCTTTCCCCCTGAGATGAAACAGTCGAGTGAGCCAAATTTGGATATTTTGGGAGTTCCTATTGGTACTGCTGACTTCTGCTCAGCCTTCATTTATAAAAAAACACGCTGCTGTTAAACAACTCCTGTCCAGTCAGGAAGTGGTTGGAGCAGTTGACCCTCATGTGGTCTTTACACTCCTTCGTATCTGTGGAGGTTTCTGTAAGCTTATCAATCTGGCTCGCACTACACCTCCTTTGCATACCACAAAGGCCTTTGAAATTTTGATGCCGATGTACATGTACGTAAGTGCTTTGCACAGTGTACTGCTGTGGATACTTCTGATCTGGCACCAGGCTAGGCTGAGTCTGAGTAGAGGTGGTCTGGGTCTGCGTTCCCTCGCACAACACTCCCTTGCAGCATACATTGCCTCACTTTGTACCTCGGGTTTTGGCTCCCAGTCTCAACACCACCTTGCCTCAGCAACTCAAATGTTTAATTCTTTTCTACCACCATCAGAGGCTATTAACTCAGAGGCACTTCTGTTGACTTCAGTCACCCAAAAGAGCCTATCCTCCAAGCTGGATGACCATCTCTTCAAGGTTGTACTTAATATGTCTTCCATCGCTGACAAGGCTCACTTGCTGTCTGTTTCCTCCCCTCATGCAGGTTCATGGCTGTCTGTTACTCCTTCAGAAGGTCTTGGACTCCATCTTGACCCCTCCCAACTTCAGGTTGCCATTAAGTGGTGGCTTGGCCTGGACCTTTCTTATGGTTCATGCTGCCCACTGTGCCCTGAGATTGCCTTGGACCCACTTGGCCATCATGCTGTTACCTGCAAAAGGGGTGGTGATGTGGTTTCCCGCCACAACAAACTGCGTGATGTCCTTGCAGAGTCCTGCCGGCGAGCTCATCTGGGTGTCCAGGTGGAAATGGGTAATAATCTCACCAATCACAACCACACCCGTCCAGCTGACCTTTTAGTTCCAAATTGGGTCTTGGGCAAGCCAGCAGCTTTTGACCTGTCTGTCACATCTCCGCTTAATCCTACAACTCTTTTGGAAGCGAGTGTGACAACAGGAGTAGCTGCACAGACCACTGAGCTGAGAAAGCACTCCTCTAATGACACCAAATATAAGTAACTTGATTGGGTCTGTGCACCATTGGTGGTGGAGTCATATGGAGCCTGGGGAAAGGAGGCTTTGGATTCTATCTCCCAGCTAGCTTCTCGACTAGCCACTTGCTCGTCCAAGACAAAGTCAGTGGTTCTCACCGAACTCTACGGGCGGCTGAACCTTCACCTGGTACGAGCTAATGTCATTGCCATCCTTTCCCGTAGCATCGGTCAAAGTGATGTAGGGTAGGTATAGTTAGCATTTTGAGTACATTGTGTGTAATCTAGTCAGTGTATTTGTGTATGTCAATTTATCCATATTACTACAACTACTATTAAATAATCACCCGATGTCAGCGGCCAAGTGGCTCATTTATTAAATTTAAAATTTGAAAGCCTGAAGTCATAATCAGTATCCCAGTAGTTTTGCACGACATCAGTGCTTTGACCAGTGGCAGATCTAGCATAGCCTTGGGGGAACAGCTGACCCACCCCCAAATACTGCCCCCTTCATAAAAATGCCACCTCCCCCCCCACCCACACATAAAATAAGTAAACAAACGGAATGTGCAATTGAGAAACACTATACCAAATATATACATGTTGACATTATTAATATATACAACTCCATATGTTTTCTCATGCACATTTTTATTATTATTGCACACTCAAAAAGTTTCCGTATTTTGCACAGGAGGCCATCCTGATTTAGGGTGGCGGGGTGGGAGGGGGGGGGGGGTACCATATAATCGTTATGTCTCCCCAGATAAATAATGGACGTATCACCAATGGGTAACAGACAGCAGCACTGCACACTCACTGTGGCTACTATTAATGAGAAGATGGTGTGTGTAAAACATACCAAGTCTTTGAGAAGCTCACATCCCAATCCTCCAGCTCCAATTACCAGAATCTTGCACACGCTCTGCATGAACTGCAGGGTCTTGAAAAGTATCATACAACTTAACAGAAGATATTAAATATGTAGCCATACACATGTACAGTACATCACAATAGCAGTCTGTTAATTACCAAATAGCTATCACAAGAGGCTTGCTTTTTCGTGCGCACAACACCAACACTCTTCAACAAGTACATGCACATGGAAATGAAAAATTCTTCAGAAGAGACAGTGGCATCTCAAAAAAGGGATTGTGTGCAGATCGTGCATATATAAATGACTACATAAATCAATGTACATGTACACGCACATGCTCTAATCCTTATACACTGTTTACATTTCCATATACATGTATTTTAGCATATTTTGTCACAAGTGTATCCTTTGAGAAATCAGGTTCATTATGTATAAAATGGAAGATCATAAGATAAAGCTATGCTGAAATAGATAATCCTGCATCACCCATACACCCATGGGGTATGGGGTATGGGGAGGGGGAGGGGAAGGGGGAGGTCAGATTGGTATAGTTGTCACTGGTTCAACCCCAGGTCAAGTGCATCCTTTTTTTTCTCTATGAAGTACATGTATAGGACAATCTGGCCCAAGCGTACCCACGTTTCAGAACTAACATCTCAAACTTATTCCTAACTGTTAGCAGCCTCCAATAGGTTGCCTAATACAAAATCCTTCCCTTTAATTTTGCTTTATTGAAGATATGACCTCTCAAAGTGGTGACCTTTTGCATGATTTTGCTTCCTTCCTCTCTTGTAAATAATTACAGTTGTTGCATTCATGTGATCTTGTGAACAATTTTAGTATGAATTGAAAGGTCTCTCATAGGGATATTAGAATAGCAGAAAAGTTAATACCAGTTATTAAGTACATGTAGCTGACCCATCCACTTGTTCCTGAGTGCATGGCCAATCCAAATCCCTCCAAAATTACCATCAACTTCATTGCATGGGAAATTGGTATAAAATAATGTAGAGTGGGACATGAAGAATTGGTCTGTAGCCATGCTGTATAAACTGTTGATACAGTAGTATGACTTGGTGATTTGGTACCTTCCCTTGAGTTTTTCCTCATGTCCCAGGTGATTACATGGCCATACCAATTTCCCATGCAATGAAGTTGATGTGGTGTAATTTTGGTAGGATTTGGATTGGCCATGCATTCAGGAACCAAACAAACACAAGTGGATGGGATGGAAAACTCATCTAGTTAATAACTGGTATAAACTTTTCTGCTATTCTAATATCCCTATGAGAGAGCTTTCAATTATTACTAAAATTACATGAATGCAACATGTGTAATTTTTACGAGAGGAAGCACAGTAAAAAAACATGCCAAATGTTACCACTCCCAATGATGCTAAATTAAAAGGTGACTATTTGAATTTGGCAACCTGTGGGGGGCTGCTAGCAGTATATAAAGTTAGGAAGAAGTTTGAGATGGTACTAGTAGTGCAGAAATGTGGGTATGCTAGAGCCAGATTGTCCCTACAGTATTACTATACTAGTTAGTTATACACGTATGTAGGTTCATTTCCATAGCACATTCATTTACTGGTGCTGTACTTTTAATTTTGTTAACATAGACGTGAAGCCTTTCCAGTCACCTCAGGTGACTGTCGATATTTGTGCTACCTCGGACTTCTTTTTAAACACACAGACATGCAAACGCGCGCGCACACACACACACACACACACACACACACACACACACACACACACACACACACACTGCCACAACAAACTGAGTGAAACCTGCTTTGATTTGTGTATTTGGATTCTTATCAGTGAAAGGGATAGTTTATTCCGAAGAAGGATAAGCTATTCTGGCCAGGCGGAAAAATAATAAATTATACATGGGATTAAATTGATACATGGGATAAACTATTTAGTGGTCAACACCACACCTAATTTGTGATCAGGTCACATCATTCCCCTGAAGAGAAGGAATGTGGCGAAGTGACAGTCATAATTTATGCCAAATCATTATAAATATTAAAAAATTATAATCGAGCAATGCAATAGGTTTTGTTATTGGCGGTGTTGTTGAAATGTAACATTAACTTGTGTATACAGGAATTTGTACATAATAATAGAAAGCCAACTAACAAACAAAAAATCCTAATGTACAGGGTTGAAACCCAGCCTCTGATTGCAGTTTTTGTTCCACAATTGACAAACTCATAGAAAATACCATATGAACCTGCCATTGGTACTTTTCCATACAATCATCCAGGATGAAATCTATCAAATGACCACATACTTTCATCCTAGGAGTCACCCCGGGTTCGTGGCTCAAAAATCCATCCTGGACGTTATAGGAATTTTATCCCTGTTTTAAAATGTCGATCGTTATCACAGGGCCCTTTGCTATGCGTAAAATTAAAGTTAATACACACACCAGCTGAAGTAACGATCGATATAGGCATATAGGTCTATCATACCGGCAGAGATAATATATTATTAGTATTTAATACTAGTATCTCTGATACAGGAACGGTCCAATCACTTTATCCTTATGTATTGCATACTTACTAACCTCTTCACTTGGTTCAAAGTCGGGATGAGCAAGGGGGCTCGTTGAACACAAAATATTTTGCAGGCCAGCCCATCTCTCCGAAGGCCTGATGCACTCCGCAGGCGTGTCCTCCATTTTTGGTGCAACACGCCCATATGACATCATAACTAAACGTTTGCACGAAATGTTTGGGCAATTGGCTAATACGGTATCTCATTTACTATATCCCGCGCCCTTTGATCTTTAATATACATGTAGAACGGTATGGGCAATTAACAGTTTTATGCGCGTTTTGGGTCTCGTAATACTATTATATTCTTACCATGGAATGATGTCAGTGCCCACTGTAAAAAAAATTAAACCAAACCCATAACCACTTACCTTACGCTTTGTTTTGCCCATACCGTCCTATAGCACCAAGATGGTGGACAACAAATAATTTGGCTCACGCGATGAAAAGGGTGGCCAGGGAGGCCTGGCCTCCCCCCTCCCCCCCCTTTTTTTTTGCGGGCACCGTAATACCCGGTAGAGGAGCATGTTTACGGACCCGCCCACATACGCATTGTAGCTACTAGTATAAATCTAAATCCGTTAATCGGGCCCTTCGGCTTGCAGCGTATAAGTTGCATTGATCGAATTTTGTAGAGAAATGTTGGCTGTTTGCTCGTCAGTGTGGCCATGCCAGATGTGCAAAGGGTACTAGTACCTGATTTCAGCCAACACAATTTCCGTCAAAATGGAGGGTAGCAACGGTTGCCACATAATAAATGTATTCATAGAGAATTTCAGTGCAGATGAGGGGGAACCCGTGGGACTATCCCGTGTTTACATTTCAGTATTTTTGGACATGAGTACATCTGAAACGATCCTTGTCAAAAGATTTCAAGCCATAGCAGACGATTTTTGCCACAACCTGAATTTCGATGTATTGTTTCCAAAACTGCTAATTCCCAAACTTCGATTCCTCTCAAGGGCACAGCTAAAATATCTGCGCGATCTTAAAAAACGGAGCACCGACACCGATGTTGCTCAAGAACTATTGACCATTCTGGACAGTAAGCCTCCCATATCGACGCGTCAGTTGATAGCATGCCTGCTGGTCGACGATGACCACAGAGGTCATCAGTACATAGCCGATAAAGTGATGCACTCCATCCCTACCGTCGAGGCACAGAGAATTCATCGTCTTATCGCAAGACTAGATAAATACCCTGTCCGTGTAGACACGGGGCCGTCGTCGCTCCTGGTAACGAAGCCGTGGGATCGCAATTATCTTGTAGGTGAGGATATCCAGAGACGTGATGACGAACTACGTACTCTCTTCAATCGTGGTCAGTACGCAAGTGAAGACTTAAAAAAAACATCCATCTGGAGACTGCGCTGTCCTTGAAGCGTTGTATTTCGGTCTAGGATCGATGTACAGAGAAGACGGCAAAGACAGGATTGCAGAACTGTATATTAGATTGCTCGTGATGTGTAAAGAGCTGGTTTCCCCGAATCGTGACGCCCTTATGCGCAGGATATACTGGGCACAGTCGCAGATGTACTCGGCTCGGAAGTTGAATGGCTTGGCCTTTCACTCAGCGTCATTGGCCACAAGCGACGTGGATTAAGCCTAGAGTTCATGTCTGACAATTGACCTTACACCGGCTTACAGAGATGTGTTCTTTTTTCTCTTTTTTTTTTAAATAAGTTTTTTCTATGTTGACTTCAATTCCTATTATTGCAATTTTCAATACAATTCAAAATAAAAAAAAAGAGGAGACGGTAGTCAGACAGATCTGAAGTAGGATTAGCGTTTAGGGGGACTGAAGCGGAGGCACTTAAAACACTAATCATCGCGGGAAAAGAAATGAAGCAGTGCACCGGCGTATTATTTTTGCAACCATCACACAATTGTGGGCTTTTGCTTTTTCTTTCAGCATCCTTTTTTATTTGACCTACATGTAAAAAAATTTCTGGCCTATATGTCTGCATCATAGTCCACAAAACAAAATTCATTTATCCCTCTTAATAACCACAAAACGCATCCAGAAACCAAGAGAAATGCATGATACTGTACACACTCCAGGCATGGGGGAATAAAATAGTACGATTTCTTTGCTTTGTAACTAAGGTCTTACTCACCCTCCTCTCCCCCCACTATAAGGAAAATTTCTCTTGTGCCAGAGTAGGTCAGCTAGACGCTTTTAGAATATAGATCCCATGCCCCCAGCCAGTAAAGTGGCTGTTCACACACACACGTTGTATTGCTTGTTTATGAGCGTTAAAGTTTTTTTTATTAATTCATTTGAATAATTCAAAATCAAAATCATATCACTGGAAGTAGCACTGAATATAGCATACATATCTAATTACAGAAAGCAACTTTATTGAATGTTAAGAAGGTTTTTTTTTCTCTCAATTAAGGGACCAGTACTTTGACTTCCAAGGCCTTACCACTGCAGCTAAATCTCTCGTCCTAATGAATGTGTGCATGTGTGTCATGTGTCATTTGTGCCAAAACTCTGCCACATATGTTTTACACCTATGCACAGAATACTTGTCAAAAATTGAGCAATTTGCACACCATTTCTTAAGGTTTAAAAAACCATTGACTATAGATGTAATAGCAGGGATGGGACGGAAAGCTATAATATCAAAAAGACGAGTACAAACAATCTAGCATAAACTTAACTGTATTAAACATTTCATTTGATGATTTTATTATTATTATTTTTTATTTTTTCAGAGGGCACAAGGATTATTTATTATTATTGACAATTACAAGTACACATATACACCATTTATACTATTATAATTATTATTGTGTATTATGCAATAAACACTACGTAATTAATAATGGTAACACACTATCTAACAGGTGTCTTGAAAGGACATTGGACGGGACAGCAGAGCTCGAACATTTGCCCTCACCAGGGTCAAGTTGAGTCTCCCGTACAAATTGGAGGTAGCATGGGACTTTGAGGTATTGTAGCGTGTAGCCAGACGAGAAGCCAATCGTGCCAGGTGCTGCCTAGCTTCTGTACCCCAACACCCATAGCTCTCCACAGCTAGTGGGACACACTTCCACCAAGGCTCAGAGCATTTCACATCCTTTTTTTTTTTTCTAATTGCTCAACATGTAATCAAAGGCTTAAAGACCTTAAATATATTATTGCATAATTACAAGTTACAGGATATGGTAATGGACAGTGTCCAGCAAAATCGGGCTTGTGGGGTTATCATTTTATCACTATAAAAATTGCACGTGTACTAAACAACACATCTTCGCGATGGTACTACCTTTTCCTTTCAAATTTCGTACACTTGTTCCCACACCATTTCTCTATGTGAAAAGCGATTTTTGTGATCTACACCTTTTCCGTGCCGTGGATACAACAATCGTTAACCCCGCGGGTTAGAAATCCACATTTCTCCACGTACGAGTGTTGAAAACGTCGGAGTGTCCTGTAGCTATTGATTTTTTCTGTTCGTTAGTTTCTGAATCATCCGTTACGGAGATACAGTTGAGCAACCTACAGGCACATTTTCCCGCTTGATTCGCGCCAATGTTATAATCACCGCATTCCCATTCACTGAGCGGGACGCGATTTGCCAAAATCATTGGCGCGAATCAAGCGGGAAAACGTGCCCGTAGTTTGCTCAACTGTATCTCCGTAACGGATGATATAGAAATTAACGAACAGAACAAACCAATAGCTACAGGTTTCCTCTATGTGCAACCCGAATATGACGCATTTTCAACACTCGTACGTGGAGAAATGAGGATTTCTAACCCGCGGGGTTAACGATTGTTGTATCCACGGCACGGAAAAGGTGTAGATCACAAAAATCGATTTTCACACAGAGAAATGGTGTGTGAACAAGTGTACGAAATTTGAAAGGAAAACGTAGTACTTTTGCGAAGATGTGTTGTTTAGTACAACGTGCAATTTTTATAGTGATAAAATTATAACCCCACAAGCCCGATTTTGCTGGACACTCTCCCATATTATTATTATTATTATCGAGAGTTACGGCAGTAACTCTCATATAGGATTAGATTTGTGCCGTATCATGAATATCATTAAAAAACGCGTCCCGCGTATAACTCACGAACCGAGAAACGGATAGTGTAGCTCTTTATTGCTATCGATCCACAATAGAAAGACGATCATTTTCATGTTTTGTTCAAGTCGCCAGACCGTTTACTTTGAGAGAACAAAAAAGCTCGTGGTTTTCGTTCCCAGACCGTAATTTGTCCATAGTCGTCGTCGTCGTCGTCGTCGTCGTCTTTATGGGTGAGTATAACTCGAGATAGGAAAGGTTTTAAAGAGCGCCAGTTACACCAAAAATCGTAGAAAAATCTGAAAATACATCTTCAGGTATCAGATATATAAATAAAGCAAGTAACCAATATACGTAATTTGCAGCTGTTCTCGCGCGCCAAGATATAAGTACGTAATCGCTATATTAAAACAAACCGTTTCCATGACAATGTTGCAGAATTGTATGATTCATTGGCATGGAACAGGTGGGAGTTTCATTTGTGTTTTTAGTTTTGCTCACCACTTTTAGCTAGCGAAGTTGTTTTTGTCAAAATGCCTTTACGTCTACGAAAGAGGAAAGCTAAGCGATGAGAGGAATACTTCCTAAATCGAGACTATGAGTTAGAGTCCTCCCGAGTTCGGTACGATGCTGATGCTGAACAAAGGCGGGCGTCTGCTCGTGATATGTACAGAGCAAATCTGGAGTCAAACCAAGCTTCTAAGAGGTGGCAACAGGAAAAGAATTCTGTTGCGTCTAAGAAGCGACGTTATGAACTGAACTCAGACGAGAAACGAGCTTCTAAGAGGGAAAGCTTGGCGCGTGAGTATCGAACTAATGGAACAGCTGCAAATGTAACATAACTGTAAACATTGTGTTGCTAGGCAATAAACATGGGAATTACAACGGCTGGATTTTATCGTACAATCGTATTTACTTCTACACTGTACTACATGTACACCTATATACTAGTAGTCACTTATTAAAAAAAAAAGAATGAAACAAGATATAAAAAACATTCTCTCTGAGAAAGTTAGTGGTATATAGGATTTGAAGGCAATGATGGTGTAAAAAGAAAGGGAACAAGGGATTCAGTGGAGATACAATGATTATTCCTATATTTAGCACTGTATAGAACGTCATTACACTGAATTATGTTGCTAAATATAGGAATAATCATTGTATCTCCACTGAATCCCTTGTTCCCTTTCTTTTTACACCACCATTGCCTTCAAATCCTATATACCACTAACTTTCTCAGAGAGAATGTTTTTTATATCTTGTGTAACTACCTAATCTAAACAGTGTACATGTCCGAGGCAAAGCATCTAGACAGTAAGCAGTGGCATTTGCTTTTTACAAGGTTAAGATTTAGCCAGCCATACACGCTATTGAGGACAGCTGCCTTTGCCTTGTTGGAACTGGTTGCTAGGCGAGAGGCCAGACACGGCAATAACTCCATGGCTTCAGCACCCCAAGCCCCATAAGCTTCAACAACCATGGGGACACAGACCCACCCCAGGCACGTTCCATCATTTGCCTCATGCTTTCTCAGCTCTGTAGCTGTATCATTATATTATCATGGGGGAAAAACAAGGTACAGAATACGTAATACATTTAAAAAAGAAAAGTTCATGTTCAAGTTCTTATTTACAATGGCTGCCTGGCAATCATTGCACAGGCATGTTGCTTTGGTACAGCTGATTGATGACACATGATTTTGCCTGGCCAGTGCGATCCAAAATTCTGTCCACAAGAGTGGCAAAAACTGGTCTGCTCTCCAACCCCCATCCATCAAATGTTTCTACTGCCATGGGTATGAACAGAATGTTCTGACTGTGAAGGGCCTCCAGATATTTGTGTTCTTCTGCTCCTCCCTCCAGTGTTATCATTATTATAATTATATTAATAAACACATGGGTACAATCTTAAACACAGCCTATAGTTTATTCAAAATACATCTGGTGAGGATGGCAGTGGCATTGGCCCTCACTAGATGGAGGTTGAGTCTGCCATAGATGTCTGTATTATTAGTATTTTTGATGCCAGAGAAAATCAAAGTAAACCTTTTTTTCCTCACTTCGCCATCATAATTATAGCAGATTAAGTTTAAAGAGAGATGTATAGTTGGTATATTGTATACCACTCACCACAATTCAGGCTAACTTCATGGGAATAGGTGATTCCTTTGTTAACTATCTTTACATCTAGCTCACAAACAGGTCAAATGGTTCTTTACTCTTTTGATCCATGGCTGCTCTGTTGTACAGCCATTTAGACTCTATGGCAACATCAAAGTAAATTAGGCAGTTTGCCTACTCTACAATGTCAATTGTCATTCCCTCAGTGGTTGCACTGCTTTTCATAACACAGGCTGCCTTCCTGTGCTCAGCAATGGCCGCAAGATTGCACAGCTTTGCAGCATGAGCATCACGCAGAACCTCATTAAAGAGCTCTAAGGCATTCTGCTGGGCTCCCTTTATTCTCTGCAACTCAGCAGAAAGGACTTTGAACTCACACTTCCTCATTTCAAGGATGACCTCATTATTTGGAAGCCTGTCAAGTATGGCCTTTGCCTTTGCTATGTCTGCCTCTGAAATGTGGGGCAGTGGGCCATTAGGCTTGGAGCCAAATGACATGTGGAGGTAGAATGCTGCAGTTGATAGAATGATGGAAGGACGGCTCGCCATAATAAAAGGGTCATCCTCACTGATTGCAGCCAATGCCCTGATGTACAAGTCCTCTATCAGGTCTCGCTTATCAGGTTCAGTAGCTGAAAGTAATTTGGCCTTGCGACACAGCATATTAACTTTCTCATAGCCTCTGGCAACAAACTGGAGGCTATATTCTGCTAGTCCAATACAATAGTCTGCCTCTTCCTGCAACCCCAGGATGAGGTAAAGCTGACCCATTCTTTGGTAGATGCGTCCTTCTAAAATTAGGCGATTTTCTGACTCGCGACAAAGTTCTAGTGCTGGCAAAAGGTGTTTGCTAATGCTCATTTCGTCCCTATGCATGGCGGTCAAACTGTCAAACCACATCGCAACTATTTTCTGGTCGTTGGTGTATCGCGGGAGTCGACGTATCCTTACAGTAAGTTCGGAAAGCCTGTCATACTCACCGACGTTAAAGCGAGACCACAGCTCGCGGTCCAGTTTTGTAAAGTGCTTGCCTCGCAAGGAACCCTGAATCTCCATCGGGTGTACAGCACACCGCGCAACCGGGGTTTGGTCGGCACGAAGGCGTTGAATTTTTTCCGCCTCTACTCGAGGAATTGTTTTCATCAATCGGTCCGCAACATCACGATGGCCTCTGTGTTGCTGCTCTTCTAACAGACAAGCGATAAATTTACGAATTGAGCTGGGATTGTCCTCGTCAAGAATCAAAAGTAATTCATTTGCTATCGAAGAGTCGGAATACCTCTTCTCGAGTTGTTTTACGAGTAGTTTCAGTTGCTTGCGTGTCAAGAATCGCAAACGCGGTCTTTGGAGGATAGGCAGAAGGGCACGAAAGTTTAACGAGGCGTTGATATCAGGAGCACAGGATTTAACCTTTCGAACCAGCAGTAACTCGGAACTCTTGAGCAGCTTAGTAGATGACATCTTCAAAGCTAGAACCAGAACATGTTAAGTGTTTATGTATCGTATCTATGGATTCACAAATCCCGGGCCGCAATAATAGTTTTAAAACTACATATACGGCACGTAACTGCTAATTAAGTATTTAATGCGCTGACATGATACAAAATCGTCATACATACAAGTACAGAATGTCAATGGAATGACTTTTGAATACACAAGTTGCATTCAAACAACTCTATAGTCCAAGGGCAATCGTTTGGCTGAATTTTTTCCTGTCCTATTCGTAGTATTTTCATCGAAAGACATCATTGATTAGTTTATAATTACCGCTCCTGCTGAGCCCCGCACAAATTAAATCTATCACAATTAATTTTTGTAACGTATAAGTGAACACATTTTAATATGAGCGCCCACTAATTATAATCATGACAAGTAAATAAAAAAAACATTCTGTATGAGAAAGCTGGTGGTATCAACTATGTAGGATTTGAAGGCAATGGTGGTGTAAAAAAGAAGGAAACAAGGGTCTAATTATAAGGAAAAATTTAATAGTCCTGTGCTAAATAATATAGGACTATTACATTTTCCCTTATGATTAGACCATTGTTTTCTTCCTTTCAACTTTCTCATAGAGAATGTTTTTATTTGCTTGTTACAACAGTAAACACAATCTAAATTTATTCAATTCATGATGCAACATACAATTAGTCTTAGGGACACCCCACTACACCACAGTGACAGAAAGAGTACTCCCACTGCTATGCTACAAATGGCTATGTGATTCTGCAAGCACTTAATTTAATTAACAAAGGGAAGTGGGGATGGGTGTAATTCTAATTTGAACAGGGTTTCCCTGGTTCCTGGTGTTCTTCAGGTCGCTTGTTATGAAAATGCAAGTGCTGCTCTAGGACTAATAGCCTGGTGTGCAGGTTGCAATTATGATGCCATAAAGAAACACTAATTAACTATGTTACTATGTAATTACTGTTCAGCCCATACAGGCATACACAATGTTGCACAGTTTTTAAAATATTAAAGTAGTGATACCACCAAGTCTGTTTTCCTGATGATAAGCTGGGTGAATTTCTCGATATGACAGCAACAGGTGTACCCCTTCCTTCATTACAATTGAGTGCTTTGCAAATTAAAGTGATAAGCAGGGTACATGTAGATTTGTTTCATGCTCTGGCAAAAAATCTGGCGTTTGAAGTACACAGCTGTACATTTTCAAGTGCAATAATTATCAGATCTGGATTTTACTATTTAGAAGTTATCATGCCTTACTGCTGAAGTCATGCCACTATGAGATGCCCTTCTTCTAGCACTATTTGGTGGAGATATAGCTAATGGAGGGTGTGAACTATTTACCTTACCTGCTTATTTTGCTGGTCTGGGAATCAGCTTCAGCATTGTCTGCCCCTACTATGCCGCTACTCAAGGCACCGAATTTTGGCAGAGGTCATAAAAGGATCTGCAAGGTTCAGTGCTTCCTGCCACTTAGCTGCACTAAATGAGGCCAGACACGAAGTAAGATAAAAAAATTAAAAATCCTTGCAACATATTTTCCAAGTAGGCAACAAGCTACCAGAAGGATAGTGAAAGGTCAAACTTCAAGAATGTTACCAGATTTGGCTTCAATGCAGATGAGAGATGGTATCCTACTACTATGCCAGTTAAATGTGATGGTGGTCCTAACTTCACACTACTGTCTTTGGAATGTTGCTGCTGAGGCTACTATTTTACCAAATGACCCAGGACTATGGCTATGGCTTGAATAGCTTGACCAAGTGTCAGAACCTCAGGTGGAAGTGTTGTTTGATGTCCTTAATAATAAATGATACTAGTATTATTATTCTATTCAATAATATCGTACTAACTACTAATTGCCCCAAGCTTGAAATCATCCTGATCAATTAATTGTTTATAAAAGGACATGTATAAAATTAAGTTCAGCAGTATCTCCGTTCAATTGTCTTTGCTAGTGAGTTTTTATCAATTTCCCTTAATGATGTGATAACAGCCCTCCAGGTTGGGTTGGTGCACACCTCCAGCCATTTGCTGAGCATTCTCATCATCGCATCCTCACATTTGTTGTAACAGTCACTCTGAATGGCCCGAAGGGCCTGATCTGGAATACCCAGTTGAAGTCCAAGCTTGTACCAGTCTGCAATGCACTCCTTTCCGACACTTGTGTATAATGCCTGCAGGTCAGGTACCTCTATACCATCTCCACTTAGACTGAGGATTAAGTGCACAGCAAAATGATAATGCATCTGCAATCTGTAAATTGTAATGCTAATAACTATGGTATTAATTTTAAATAAACACTACCATGTCACTGAACCCTGCTTTCACTCACCCCAAGACTCCAAATACTACATACTTCCCCTAAGATGGCAGCTATCCACTAGGCCCCTTTGTACTCATTTTTTAAAACCCTCACTTTGCATCTATTCTCATAAATATTCCTTTTTAAAAATATAGATCTGCACACTCACGCCCTTGCAGCCTTATCAAAAGCTCCTCCACTGCCAGTAAGGATATCAATCAAGGTCTGCTTGTAGGCCTGTGGTTTGTTTTGCTGCTGCCACTTTTTAAGCATAGTCAGCAGTGCTGTTGGGGTGTGCTCCACAGGGACACCAAGGTGCACAGCTAGAATGGAGAGGTCAGCATTATCAGCAACGTAGGATGAGCATCTGGTGAGCTCTTCATTAGTGACCTCTGAGTACACCTGCCCAAGGTGGACAATGCAAGATAGGGCCACAATTGAAGCAAGTACTGCATTGCAATTTACATGTACTGGTACTTCATTTTCATTATCACTGTCTTCAGCATGTTTGTATTGACCAATACGAACTCTGCAATGAAAATGAAGGTAAAATGTAATTGTTAAAGCAAATTCCTATTTGCTTGTCCACCTTTGAGCCAAAATTGACATATTTATTCTCTCCAAGTGGTATGCAAGATGGGAACGTGCAAGGCCACCCATTTTGCTTGACCAGTTGCACACCACCAGGACCTGATCATCAATGCATCTGATGTCACTTTGTTTCATTTCCAGGGCCTTTGATAGCTTTGCAAAACCCTCTCTATCCATCTCTTTGAGCAATGCCTTGATCTCACTCTGATATAGAGCCCCTTCCTTGCACTGTCAAAATGGTAAGTATGTGTATGGATAAATACTTTAACAACTTACTGTGGCAGCAGGGATTTTCAACCAAAGCTGTTGTTCAGCTGTAGGTTGTGAAACAGCATCAAACTCACACCGCAGGGAAGTGATACTTTCTGTTTCAGTTGATATTGGAGCAAAGTGAGGGATTGCCCCTTTGCAGCTTTCACATTTGAATCCAGGTCTGACTTCAATAGAAGGAAACCATAGGTAAAGGTCATGAATTGCTCCAAGTAGCAGCTTCAGAATGGAACGACAGGTAGAAGGAAAGTTGTACCTATCAACATAGAAACAATGGGATCTTCGCACAATATCCACATGAATGCTGAAGTTTGATCCATACAGTGTAACATCAT
The DNA here is from genome assembly GCA_949361645.1 of Spongilla lacustris. Taxonomy (NCBI): domain Eukaryota; kingdom Metazoa; phylum Porifera; class Demospongiae; order Spongillida; family Spongillidae; genus Spongilla; species Spongilla lacustris. The sequence goes on from OX442435.1 coordinate 4,228,762, forward strand.
CAATACTGCAGTTACGTTCATCCTCTCCATATTTGAATGTAATACGATTTGAATATACTCCAGGTTTAAAAGCAATACAAAACCCATGGGTTTTAGTTAGAAGTGTGGCCAGTCGAACAAAGAACCCTGGAGGGACATACTTCGAGCTAAATGTAAGATGCAGTGGAGCAGATACAAGAACAGCATCTGGTGGTGTTTCTATGGTATCAATTGGACAAAGGGGTAGCATGCAAGGCATGAAGTACTTCTTTCCATAGCTTATAGGAACTGAAGGGACAGCTTCTTTTATTTCAGCAATCAGAAGGAAATGGTCCAACAAATCTACAAAGGCTTGTGGGTCCACAACACGATCAGGAATGGATGTCTTCCAAACCTCATTGTATAAAGCTTCAACAAGTATGCCATTCTTGTGCAGGAGTCTCCGCGCCTCTCTTGGGCCCACCAAGCTACCGACAGATATATCCGAAGCAAGGAGGGTACCAAATTGCTCCACTAACCACTTTGGTTGGGCAATAACAATGTCCTTCATGCTGTTGACATCAGAGTAGTGGAGGAACACTCCAAGCTCATGGTAGAAGCCAAGAACACTGAGAAGAGTTGTGTCGTCATCAATTTCACATGCTTTGGCAATAATGGCAACATCATCCAATGATACGATTGGTTTTGATTTTGTTAGCTTGGTAAACAGCTTACGGAATAATACCCATGCAATAGGGGTTGGGATGCATAGAGCATCTGAAATAAATTCGCTCACTGCCCTCTTCACTTCTTTGATTCCAGGATCTTCCTCATTTCCTCTTTTTTTGCAATTTAATATTAAAATTCCCTTGACTTGATCTGAAAATGGTTTGCCTTTATATTCTCTTTCACACTCCCCTGTAATGGCTTCCTTCCTATCTGCATCAAGCATGTCTCCATGTGTTCCTATGACAACTATGCGAGGAAATGAAGGAACACTAGCTCCACTACTTGAATGTTGGGCTCTGTAATATCTTTCTGCCCTTTTTGAGAGGCTAGCATTGATGCATGACATCCACTGAACCATGAGGTCTAGTGTGCTCAAGTTCAATGTCTCCAGTTTTGTGGACTTCCCATTTTGATTCCATACTACACTGACTTTGTCGTGCATGTCCTTTGAAGCATCAAACATGAGAAAAAACATGGTACGAGATGTCAGAAATGCAGGAAGGACATCCAGAAAAACCCTCTGTCCTCCGCAGTCCCACACATTCAGATACTGATCTATCCCAGCATCTAATGAAGCATTTCCAACTAAATATGACCGTGCTTTAGCTACTATTTCAGAATGCCCTTTTTCAGCATCATTCTCAAAGGAAGCATTGGAGATATGACTTAATCCAGAACACTTTTTTTCTCCAGGACTAAAGATCTTTACAGCAAACGCTGCAGTGAGGTCCTCCAGCTTTTTCTCACTATTCACTTGCTTAGCTAGTACAGCCAGCTCTTCAAGTTCGTCTTCTTCTGTGAGATCACACCAGTAGCCATCTCCTGTTTTGGAAGATCTCTTCCACTGGTACTTCACCTCTTTTGTGTCAGCCATAGGAGTGCTTGTTGCTTTGTCTGCGAGGGGATGGTTCATCAGAGCCCCTAGTAATGTACTCTTCCCTGCTCCTGCTTCACCAATGAACATCACTCGACCATAGGCAACGTTGACTTCACCTAGTTTTAAGGCTTGTTCGAAGGCCTCTAAGAATGGCTCAGTTATTAACAGGCAATTAATTTAATTTAACCAAACACTACAGTGCTAGTTAAATTCACATACAGTGCATTCGTTAAATGATACAATAACATTGGTAACATTGTTAGAATGGCCAAAAAAAAAAGAAATTAGAAGCACATGCTTATCTGTTGCATTTTGCTTAATTATATACATCAAGAAAAAGAAGGGTGAACACTGTGCAACTCTCACCTTTGACCTTTCCACATGAAAATGAATCTGCAAAATATGTTTACTATAAATCGCTATGGTACAATACAAATTTACTCACGGTGAGAGGTATGGCTACATGTGTATAAATTGTGCACAATAAAGAAACAGTAAATGCATAATTGGTGTTGATGTTTCCAACATACCAGTTGAGGGACAGATTGCATTACAGTAGAAAGATTGGTTAGTCATTCAACTCAAATGAACACAGAAATGGACAATGATACAAGTGAGGTTCATGCAATGCTATGAAATTAAACTTACGGACTGTTCACAATAATCACGACAAATGTGTAGCAAGAAAGAGCAAAGATAAAATGACATGAGATTAATGCCCTTTTAAAAATAAGTGTCAACACTGCTTACTAAACTGAAAAATTGTACTCTAAATTATATCCTGCCCTACATGAAACCTTTTAAGAAAGGCATTATGGTAATGCACATGCAAGCCATACTTGTCACTATACCTAAGCAAGCAACTTAAATTCAATACTTTTTTTGGGGGGCGGGGGGGGGGGGGGGGGGGGTTAAAAAGTGCAATACAATGAACTACAAGTTCAGTAGTACAAATGCCATGATATGCATACCAATAGCACTTACAGACTTTATTGCAGGATGAAAAAAAAATAGGGAGAGTAGGGGGTAAATTCAATGTGGCATTTTAACAATGACAAGCACTTACGCGCTGCATTTAGACCATGGTTTATGTGCAAAAATAGATTAATAGATAAATCTCAAATCAGTTGTATGATGATTTTCATCACTTACAGACTTGATGTGAAAAGAAAAGGTGACAGAGTGGAAGGCAATGATATATAGTAATATGATGTAAGGATAAGATAAAAGATACTCTGATTTATTAGAACTTACACGCTTCACACATTAGATCACAGGAACATAAAATAATGTATCAGTTGACATAATAAAACACACACTGGAAACTTACAGCCTTCATTATAAATAATGGTGTAAGGGCAATGACATTTTGATAAGTCATTGAGGAATGGATTTACATGCAAGCAACTTACACGCTTAATTCATTGATGGCAAAAGTGATGTGGTGTGCAACCAAAAATATCATATATATAATTATATGCCACAATGTATAAAGTGTTCTCGCTTACCCGCTTTGTTGCAAATTGAATGCGTACCAGGAAAATGAAGATAATGTTATTACAAACAATGATTTGTAACAAATTACTTATAATCATGCTACTAGCTCAAGTAATTTAAATTAGAGGATTGATATGCTGACTGCAATAGTTAATTCAAATTCAAATGGAATAGCAAAACTGTCTATTTACTGCAACTTACAGCCTTCATAGTGATATGGATGAGCATTGAAGGTTCAATGAAAAGAATGAAGGTCAAGACAGCCACAAAATTTCATATGGGGGGCATAAACTCACAGCCTTCATCAATGGCCGAAACAAGTAAATGAAAATGAAAAATCATGCAGTCTAGAGACATTGATAACTTACGTCCTTTGCTTCCACACACAGTTAGTTACATAGCATGCAATAGAAGTGGAATGGGTGAGGTGGCATAGTATGCGACATTACAAACAGCACCTGTATTTGAATGGCTGCACTTACAATCTTTGTTTCACATTAAAGTGAAACATAAGTGAAACATAAGCAACTCAAGTGAATATAAGTGCATCACTGCCGTTCATTTGAACTTACATCCTGTGAAAGTTGCTAAAAGAATTAATGCAATAAGGATTAAAAGTCTATGGTATTTTTCTATATATTAGGCACTTACAGCCTTCATTTTTATTGACAGTGTCCAAGATTTATGAAAATTCGTTAACTCACACCTAACACACAATAAGATACTTACACTCTTCATTGCATCAAAATGTAGTGAGATAATAATTTTTGTTAAAAATAACCCAAGTAACATACTACCTCAACTTACAGACTTATTCCAATCAGACATAAATATTATACACAGGACAGAAGGAATTAATGGCACATGTCAGAACACAGAAATAACAACTGTATATGCACTTACAATCTTCATTATTGATACCATTTAGACATGTTGATCAAAAGAAAGCACAACAGATATCCAACAAACATAAATCCATTACAGTTCATTCAATGCCAACTTACGGCCTTTCCATGCAAGCAAGAAGCAAAAGACATCATAAATACCAAGAGCAAAGGCTGATATGATACTTACAGTCTTGAATGAATCAAGCAATTGCATGTGCACCGGGAAAGGATATATATATATATATAATTATAATTATAATTATAATTATAATAATTATATAATTATAATCAAAATTGAGGTACATGCAGGCACTTACACGCTTCATTTTAGAATTTAATGAAGAACACATCAACAAAAATGGTGTCATATTCACTTTGGACTTTTTAATTGCACTTACACGCTTCATTGTAGATCAGCTTGAATAGAAAAAAAAAGAACATAATAGTTCAAACGTGCAGACATGTTTAAAAGCACAAAGTCTTCTGTAACAGATCAGCAATTCAGTATTTGCAATGAAAAATGTATAGTAGATCATTATAATGCATCAAAAGGTGGAAGGTCATCACCCTTGCAGATATGATATGCGTTATTCAAGATATTCAAAAGCACAATTGCATGGTACGAACTGAATGTTTTGAGATTTGATAGGTGGGGGGGGAAAAGGTATACTCATGAAATGCTAATGGTGAATCTGCTCAATTTGTGTGGCTGCAGAACGGAAGGCACATACTTCTTGCGACAGTATATAGTAAAGATGAGGAAAAATGATGAATGCACAGCAGAGTTTAATGCGAAGTACGTTCAATCGGCAAGAACGTCTGCAATGTTGCCTGCCATTAGTTTGTAACAACATTGTAGCAAGAATAACTGTGAATTTTAATATCGTTCGTTACGGTGAGAAAAGATCTTCTCATTAGGCATAATTGGGTGATTCTCCATCGTTCGCTATCGTAAGTCGCTATATCCACAACGTACTCAGCGGATCATTTACATGTAGTGTGTTAAAGCGGATGAAGAGACTATTCGGCGGCTTCTGCATGTATACTCAGAGCCGCCGGAAGGAGTCGACAATTGGGGCGGCTCATTAATATTCATGACTTAATTAATGATTTATTATCGCGCTTATCGATACTAAAAGTTAGGTAACTCCCGTACAAGAATCATTTTCCTTAAATTCAGACCCAAATACTTGTCTCCTACATGTATGTTCGTTGTCTGCAATGAATTCGTAAATTTAGAACTTTGTAAACTTCTTTCCAGCAATTAAATCCCGTAGATATGAAGGATTTCTCTAAAGAAGTTGTGGTAGTAAATCGTTATTCTTGTATTTATTTTTGTAAGCCATGACACACGAAAAGCAGAAAGCTTGATCACGATTAACAGCCATGGCCACCTTTGGAACCACTGAGCACTTCACGACTGAGGATTTCCCAAATTCACGCTGGAGAAAGCTAAAGTTCAAAGGCTGGTGTGCCTTGTCACCGATTTCGGGTAGCGGCAACTTACTGCAAGACATGTACACTATTCTGAATCGGTACGCGGCGAAAGAATTACCAAATGTCTAAATAAGTGTGTCGTTAATTAAAGTTATTAATATACCCAATAAAAAGTGGGGCGGCCTCAGCCGCCCCGGCTCCGGCGGCTCTGTTAATATACGCAGTGACATGCCGATTGAACGTACTCCGCTTGTATCTATGGTTAAACCATACTTCTGTGTGGGCGTGGCGTCGTGGTTGTGGACCAATAGACGGCGTAAGGAATGCAATTATTCTTAATTGCGTCACTTCCGGAGTTCTTCCTGACTGTAGAAAGTAACACCTCGGAACTGTAGACTCTTACAGCGTTCATTGTTTATTTAGGCGTCCTATAATTCGATAACGTGGTCAGAGTGGCATGCTTACCTAAGTCAACAGTCCAGCCCCAACTTTTACATAATATAATGTATCTTTTCCAGCAGTTCCCTATGTAATTTATTATACTTGTACTTGTGCGTAGTCAGGCTGATGCTTCTGAGTTTACAACACGAATACTTGCGCGCACACGCACAAACACAGTCAATACACGTGTGCTGTACCTAGCTAAAGTTCGAAGGGTTGAAGGTATATAAAAGCTGCATACTACACCTGCAACTGTCATACACACAAACTTGACAGCACATATAATACAGCTTACCTAGTGCCTCGACGTAAGCAGAGGGTCCATGTAGGAAAGCCACTTACAGAAAGATTTGCTAAACCATTTACGGAGTTAAATAGGGGGGGAGGGGTACAACAACCATTTACACATCATGTGTACAGTACTGCTTATAACGTAACATCTGATCTTCAAGTGTGGCTACTATACATTGTATACTGGTAATAAAACGACACATGGTCATTATACGTACAGTACCAAATGTTTAGTAGCCACGCTTGAAAATGTTACAATGTAAGCAGTACCTTGTGTTAGCTAAGCAATACATGGTTCTTGTACCTCCGTAAATGGTTTAGCAAATCTTTCTGTAAGTGGCTTACAAAATAGCTGCTTCCGACGCTTTCCTACATGAACCAATCATGACGCTGCTTACGTCGAGGTGCTAAGTAAGCTGTACTATATCACTCTATATGTGTTGTCAACTTTGTGTGTATGACACTTGCAGGTGTAGTATGCACCTTCAACGTCGTGTATTAATAATTGGTCTTAACTGTGTTTGTGAGTGTGCGTGTGTGAAGGCGCGCGCAAGTATTCGTGTTGTAAACTCAGAAGCACCAGTCTGGCTAAGCACAAGACTGAAGTACAAATAAATTACAGGAGATTCACTAGGGGACCGCTGGGGGGAAAAGTTACATAATATCATGTAAAAGCTGGGCTGGACTGTGTTGACTTAAGTAAGGATAATCAATTGCCACTCTGACCACGTTATCGAATTATGGGACGCCTAAATAAACAATGAACGCTGTAAAAGTCCACAGTTCCGAGGTGTTATGCACCTACCAACGGTAAGTACGCACGCGTATGGGGGATTTGACATTGGGTGTGGACCAAAATAGGTCTATAGCATCGCCTTTATATCCTTTATGCACAGCCACTTTGTACACATCACGTTAGGCCTCCGCCCCCCTGAGTAATTTTAATAGTCGTTCATCAGTCAGAACTACATGTATACGCACGGTAATGCACTATACACTAGACGCGTCCACGCACCTTCACTATCTTGATAATTCCAGAAACAGACGCTGCGCAAAACTTCTCGTTTTCGATCAGCTTGCATTGTTGCCTTAAATGTACTGATTGCAGGTAACTGAATAAGGACAATGGAATGCCATCTATGTGCAACGAGAATGCTATAAATATATACATGAGTGTCCTGGTTTTCCCCCCCATCTTCCCCCGAATCGCCAAATGCAGTTGTCTGTACATACTTACAATTACGTATGTCCCTACAAACACGATCACTGATGACCAAAAATTATAAGGAGGAATGCAATTTTTTACGTCACGTCCGGAGACGGATTGCATGTAGAGGGACAGCTGTGTCGTGTATAAAGAATAAAGCACAAGAACAAGGTAGCAGGCAATGTTCAAAGGATGTATATCGGATTACATGTAGAGCCCAGTATTACGTAGGCTAGAAGAACTCCGGAAGTGACGCAATTAAGAATGATTGCGCCGTTAAAGGAAGGGCCACTGCAAACCAAACATGCACAGCAAAAAAACGCATCAAATCAATTATTGATTTCACAACGGATTTTTAAATCAATTGTTAAATCAACGCATGATTGGATAGTAAAAATCAAGTGCACTTGATTTTACTGTGAAATCAATTGTGAATCAATAATTGATTTGACGCGTTTTTTTTGCTGTGATATATGGTTATAACAAGTTTCTCTGCTTGCAGAAACCATGCCGCTATAACATAGTTATGCAAAGTTACAGAAATGGGAATAAGCGCACACTAGTTATCTAAGTCCTTATCCCCCAAGGTTATACCAATGTTTGTGGTACGTGTAGTTGCTATACAGTTATGCTGTTATGTTATCCTCGTCCCCAGGCCCTGTTCTTATTGGGAAGGAAAAAAAAAAGGAAAAAAAAGAAAAAAAAGGGCTTGGTAGGGTTCTAGCACGCATGCGCTAGCCATTACCTGAAGACCTGGTAATCGTATACTTTTGTAATTTTTGTTTCCGTACACCATCTCAGGGGTGTTAAGGCAGCCTACGCGTGTCTCGTACCCAGACCGTACATATTTAACCTTTCATAAAGTGTAAAAGCCATATAACATGTTGCATTGCGGTCAAACTTGGCTTAAGAATGCTATATATATATATACGTCCACCTAATAGTGTTGTTCGATTGTTCAGGTTTACTTGCAAGCGTACGTATTGGTAACAATTTGCCATCGAGCGATAGAGGCGGAGATAAAGCAATGCACGGATCAAGCAATAAATGCCATATTATGTTAGAACCCTACACGCTGGACAAAGTTACGCTTAGGTTGTGTAAGATTTACTTCAGCCTTCGTAGCAATCCTGCTTAGTATCTATTCAAAATGGCGGCGTATTTCAATAAACACGACTATATTTAGCGAACCAAGAACGTTTCATTCACATCCTAAGCGTAGATGAGCAATAGAAACATCGTGTAACATACCAGGCACAAAAGTCCTCTTATCCGCCCTCCTCAGGGTAGTTAAGGCTGCCTCATGTTAAAAATCTTGTTTTCGTGTTGTTGACACATTGTCAACATTCATGTTTGTATTACATCATTATGACGTTATGCGGATCGTTACTTATCGATCTCCCGTTAGCGTATGACGTCTACTTTTGTACAACTTTCATACCTATTATGACCCTAGATAGATCCACAGCATAAAATTTGCGTTATATGCTCCCAAACTAACGGAGCAACACTAATCAGCCGCCTGGTTATTTATTAATAACCACTGTACTTGACCCGCGTATTAACGAACTTCTAAAACGCCGGGGTGAAAATGCAGCTCGAAGGTAACTTTTTAATGCTTGGCAGGTTCCTCTAGGTTGATACTTATGGCTTATGATTGGGGATTTCAATAACTGGACCGTGCATCGAAGATTCATTAGTCTTTGTGCAGCTGGTCGGCCATTTTGAATTTTGTGCATGGTTGTTGTGAGTACAGCAAGCCAATTATTTAAATTCCCCAGTCGGCATAATACGTGCAAACATATGGGGATTTTAAATACCCCATTAGTTTTCTAAGACACGGATCGCAACATCCTGGCATACAGCCGTAATTGGATATATCGCCGTATTCCAAGCGGTTACATACCGCAGGGTGGTTTTCTAATCATAGAACGTTACAAATAGTTGGAACAGTGTATAAAATACACTCGTCTAAAGTTTCTATCATAGTGGACGCTTCTTGCGTGGGATTTGACTTTTTGTACATAGTCGCCATTTTTTATGACGTAATTCATTAAGTGGCAGCCTTAAGTACGCTGAGTCGTCTTCATCTGCGCCGTTTTGCTTTTCACAAACGACCCTCTTAAGGCGATAAAATATGACGTAACTGAACTTTCCCGCTCGACAGCTGCAACTTTTATATTGTCAAGCCAAAACTTCTACGCGTCATACACGAAATCTAAGCGCTAGAATACCCTAGCATGACAATAGGTATGAATGCTTTACAAAAATATCTTCTGTACGATCGCAATGCTTGAATAAACAGTGATTTGCACTATGTCATAATGATGTAATCATGAACATACTTGTCGACATATTGTCAACATCATGTAAATATGTTTTCTTGTGTAGGCTGCCTTAACATCCCTGAGATCTCGTTTTCAGCGTAAACTTTCCTCGTCCCAGACCGTCGTATATGTAGAGTTTCGTACGTCGACTTTTATATGTACCCTTGCTCCTTGGACAAATTTCTTACCTCTACGATCGGTACATATAGGATGCTGAAAACCTACTTGTACTCTCGTGGTGCGCACTCATTGAAACTACCCTACACACTTGGAAAACTTTGGTGACGAGAAGGAGTCTGGTATCGATCGACGGACAAGGCCTTTGCCAATGAGTGCGCACCATGATAGTACAAGTAGGTTTTCAGCATTGTGGCTTCGGCTAAAGATGGCAAGCAGCGCGTGCACGAGGTGGCCTGCAGCTAGCTACATGTACCAATTGTAGATGTAAGAACCAGAGATAAAATATGATTATATTTATATATTAATTAGAACTTGGTCCAATTAAGGAGCAAGGGATAGTATCAGAGATAATGATAGTATAGAAGTTGACGACTTGACGTACTACACATATAACCATATCTGTCTTGCAGTGGGGTCTATTGCAGATGCTGACGCCGACGCAACATTCAGCGAGCGTCATATTGTAAACCCTGCTTGACGGAGAAAAGAAAAATTCGGCGGACCAGCGTGTACCGCGCATGCGTGGAATCGGGTGTTTTGCTAATCGTATATGACGTAAAATAGCAATTAATTAAATAAAGGGACGACGCCGAGACCTGCTGCGGATATGAGTACGACCGGGCGAGAAAATGAACCGCTCCCTCGGATTTTCAAGGGCCGTAGAGAACGCACCGGACGCCACCAGAAGCGTGGCGCTTTACCGGGCATGCAACCCTACCTCCAGCCAACCTGATTCCAGGGTGATTGGACAGAAAATGCAACATCGTTCCCACAACCCAAATCAGAAATTTTTACAGCAGCACGTCACGTATCTTTTTAAGATAACCATATTCATGTGGTCTTTTAAAGCACCAAAAAGGAAACAAATTTATTGGGAAGCTTTCCAAGAAAATGTATCTACTGGCTAATTAAAAAAAAAAAAAAGTGATTTATACCACCATAACTGCCATACTTAATATATGTATGGAGCACATTTGCAGCTCTCAGAAAATAAAAACATGAAAAAAATGTAAACAGAAATTGTTCCATATTAGAATTATATAACAAAATTCTATTACTGTTCTGATTAAAGCACCATATTCTGACATGTTATGGTTTCTTAGTGGGCTAACACAAACGTTACTTGAATGATTCTGCTCAAGATACATATCAGCATGAGTTAGAAAAAAAAATGTTGGAATAAAAATGGACATACATATACATACATATACATGTATTAGTGACCAGTATGTAAAACAGATGTATCTTTGCTGGTGAGACTAAGAGTGTCTAAAAATTTATGAAAATGTTGAAATGCTGTCTCCACCACCTCAATTGTGTCCTTGTTGACCATAACAGTTCCTGTGTGAAAAAAAAAAACACTGGTGATGCACTGTACATGTACATCTTCTTGTGCTGTATTGTCATGTAATAAGGTTGATATCCATAAGCATAAAGTAATGAAAAGCATTCTCTCTGAGAAAGTTAGTGGTAATATACACGCACACACAAATCCTGTATGCTACTGTTACTGCAACTAGTGATGTACATGTACATGTACATGTACAAATGTATGCTTGTATGGTTTATCTGCAAGCTCAAACACAAAGCTAATGCACAAGAATCGTACCACTGTCGTCCAAGGAACCACGATCTCCTTCCTGAATCTGTAGAAGTTAGAAACTGTCAGCCATCAGTACTATTATTATGTAACACTATCAAAATGAAAGCATCAAGCTGTACGATGGCCATAAATGACTGCATGCCTACAGATGTGAGACACAACATGTGACACTGAATATGTGGAACAATATGGATTTGCTGTTCCTGGTAACAAGCCAGATGTGTATTTTTTTTTTGGTTCTGACTTTTATAGCCTGTCTACTACCTCTGATGGCTTTCTACCACAAAATAGTTGAATTAAAATAAAAAAACAAAGCAAAACATTACAATAACAATAGAGGATATCCTGGTGAGTTAGAAGGTGGGGTGGATTCATGCAATTCTGGTAGTGTGTGGACATAGAAATGTCCCCCCCCCCCCCCCCCCCCCCTCGTAAATACAGGCGCAAGTTCTGCTCAACAATGTATACTGTATCACTGAATGTAGATGTACTAATATGGATTTGTTGTTCACCTTTTTTAGCTGTTCAGACAGTGTTCTATTTTCCACTTCAAGCTAAAGAAAATAATATTAACCTAGCACATTGCATACATGTATACGTAGTGGTACTTACATACAGCAGATACAAACAGCCCTAAGTATGAATATATAGTGAACAGCATGCAGTAGGTCTACAGTATGGATATAATTTATAACAGATAATATAGTCTACATATTTATTAAAGCTGAGTTATCAAATTGAGGCATGCTATACTATGCAGTACATAAAAATGAACAACATGACAGAAGCTGTAGTACAGTCCATATATTTGCAGTTTGATGGATATTATATACAAATGTACAGTATGGATGGAGTAACAATTTAGCATATATTTGAATATTTGGTGCTAACCTGCAATAGTCGGGATTCAGCGATAGATCTAGCAACAGACTCTTCATGCAGCTTCCGCTTACAAGTCAGTAGTTCAACCTTGGAACACACACCACACACCCACAAATACAAGAGCTGTGGAATAGCATGCCTCATGCTGCTGACATACATCTAAATTGAATTGTGACCTTACATGTACATATATGTGGCATAGAACACATGCACAAATGAAAATGAATGGTTATTCAGAATTGCCTGGGCATAACATACACATCTCAGTATATGGGAAAGTTTACGAGAAAAGGGACCTAGCGTGTATTATAAAAAAGTACAATAAAAATGCATTACGTTTGATTTGCTATAACTTCCGAACAGTTAACGCTATCAACTTCCTATTTCCAACACTTCATACTGCACCATTTCTCTATGGTAAAATATATTTTGGAGTCTTGCACTTGCTCCGTGTCAGTATTGCAACGTTCGATACCCCACTGGGTTCAAACCCGCCATAACTTTCGGTAGGAGTAATCAATTCGCTTCAAATTCGGTTTGTAGGTAGAGAGGTCCTATACCTATCGATTTGTTCTGTTCGTTGATTTTTATGCCATCCGTTACGGAGATACAGTTGAACAAACTACGTGCCCATTTTCGCGCTCGATTCGCGCCAATGATTTGGGCAAATTGCGTTCCGCTCAATGTATGGGGAGGCGGGGATTATAACAATCAAGCGGGAAAACGTGCACGTAGTTTGTTCAACTGTATCTCCGTAACGGATGGCATAAAAATTAACGAACAGAACAAATCGATAGGTATAGGACCTCTCTACCTACAAACCGAATTTGAAGCGAATTGATTACTCCTCCCGAAAGTTATGGCGGGTTTGAACCCAGTGGGGTATCGAACGTTGCAATACTGACACGGAGCAAGTGCAAGACTCTAAAATGTATTTTACCATAGAGAAATGGTGCAGTATGAAGTGTTGAAAATAGGAAGTTGATAGCGTTAACTGTTCGGAAGTTATAGCAAATCAAACGTAATGCATTTTTATTGTACTTTTTTATAATACACGCTAGGTCCCTTTTCTCGTAAACTTTCCCATATGTAAATTTATGTACATGTAACAGTGGATTAAAATACTGTACCTTCATTATTCATTATTTTAACAAGTATGTGCATACATGTACATGTACATGTAGGTACATGTAGCAGTATCACACGTATGAATAATGGATATGTAGCGTGATTTGAGTAGTGTTAGCCCTTATCTACCTATAGGTAGCATTTCTGTCCAGCTGGTATTGCTTTATCCTGGCTGTAACGTTATCCTCTCCCACATGTCTCATCGTACGATGGTATGACATACTTTTGACTGCAGCACACAGGAATGCGAGCTGTTTACCTGATTCAACATACATGCATCTGAGCACTATCCTATGAAGATTGCATAAGCTATGTGTAGGTACCTTTTCAAGCTACATGTATGTGTACATGTGCACACATACATGTATCCCTTATTGCATAAGGGAAGGCAGGTTTTTGAATTATCGCTGACAGGAAGCAAGAATATAATGGTTAGGTACATGTGTGTCCTACAATGTACAATGTACATGTACATGTACATGTACATGTACACAAGTTCCTATTCTCTGCAATACCAATGTCCACACTATGCATGCATCACACATACAATAAATATCATCAGTCACTACACTTCCTCCCTTGGTAGTAAAGCGAAGACTGTTATCGTTACAAACAGTCATGACTCATCAGGAACCATCATGACTGGGTGGCAAGCCAAGTCCAACAACACGACGATATGGGTCACCTACTGCTTTAGGAATGGGGCCATGATGAAGTACTACTTCTGCAAAGCAGGGCAATATAACAGGTTGCTAAACTGGATCTTTTATCTGGGTTATTGCAATTGGAAAGGTGTGAGAAATAAATTTCATGGTGACAAGCTATGAATTTGTTTTACATACATGTATACATGTACATCTACATGTACATGTAGTAGCACTTCTACTTGTGGCACAGATGATGGAAGGTATCTAATGGAGTGCAGCAGTATATGAGATATACGTACATGTATACATGTATATGTGGTAGGGACAGACCAATCATGAGGCTGTGAACAGACGACCGAAAGGCATACGTTGATAATCTGGTTCGTCAGTGGATGTCAGCAACATGAAGCAGTGCCTTCCAGAGGTTTGTGTAAGGTCTGCTAACTCCATAACAGTACAGAGGCAGCCACCATGTCTTAAAACGTTGGATGGGCTTGGCAGGAATGCATACTTCCACTGGTGTCATTGCAGCTATGTTGATAGCATATAGTGCCACAAGCAGCCTCATATTTAAACTGTACTAGATAACCATTGTGATGACAGTAGAGGGTATCTGTATTCTACTGTCATCACAATGGTTATCTAGTACAGTTTAAATATGAGGCTGCTTGTGGCACTATATGCTATCAACATAGCTGCAATGACACCAGTGGAAGTATGCATTCCTGCCAAGCCCATCCAACGTTTTAAGACATGGTGGCTGCCTCTGTACTGTTATGGAGTTACCAGACCTTACACAAAGCTCTGGAAGGCACTGCCATTGACTGCGCTAAGCACGAGGGCTCATGAGATGACATTACGAAAGGTGAGCAAGTTCTGACTTGTTTTTGTTTGGACCCCATTTTTCAAGAACTTGTTCAAAGGCATCTCCTATGACCACAACACATCACAAAATAAATTCTTCCACTGCTCATATTGTGCTAGCATCATTTAGGCAAGTTCCCCCGGCAGAAAAGCAATAATTATAAGGTATAGTTAAGATTAAAACTGGGGGGGGGGGGGGGGGGGGGGGGGGGCACAGTGGTTTAGGACCAGGACATTGGGTCAAGGTATTACTGTCCATTTTCTTTACACTACCCTAAATTAGCCAATTTACTAACTGTTATGTCAGATTATTCATTATGTACGGCGATAAAGGTAGATCATTAAATATGTATTTTTAAAAGCCTATTTTCCTCTCTACTAAGTATACTACATGTACATTTATAATAGTTAACGTATTCTGTGTGGGTAATTTTTTGTCATGAAAGTGGAGAAAAAGATCGAAAAATTGAACTGTATCACCTAACTTCTCACGGCGAGGAGAGGCAAGGGCATAGTGGGAAATACAAAGTACATGTATGACCGTTGCATTGTCAATCAGTTGCCATCATGTTAAAGTTAGAGCTCTGCTTTTTAAGGTTTGGTGATGCTAATGGCCTCTTTACTAATGCAATACTCTCAAACAATCAATTAATAACGGTAGTTAATAGCCACAATTAAGAGACTGGGGACTATTAAAGCCATTACGCTATGATGCAAACAAAGGTGTTCTCGGGTTTACGTGCTGTCTGATAGATAGCACATGTGTTCTTTATAATGCACCGTCTTTGTTGTCCTTTGTTAGAAGCAAGGGTGCTTCGTGCGTGCGCACTTTAGTCTTTTGTTGTCTGTTCGTTCGAATGTTTATACTAGGGGAGTTTAATCGTTTATAAGCGATTCTAGCGAACTATTAAATAATATTAAGTACACAATATCTTGATTTAATTGGGTTGATTTAATCAATTAGTCTAGAATGATTATTAAATGTTCTTTTCAGTTCATTACAGTTAGTTATACATGTATAGTTCAACTTAATTGTTTTGATTTGATTGTAATTAAAATTAATTAGCCATAATTGATAATCCCATGTACTTATCACTACCTCATTACAAGCAAGAATAGAATTTTTTCTGGATTATTTTTAAAAATATTTGGATATAAAGATGTCCTGGTCACCTATGGTTTTAAACCACTGTTGGGGGGGGGGGGGGGGGGGGGGGGGGATGCAGCAAGCTCTCCCATTGGGGTCTGGAGCTCTGCCTTGGATAATTTTACAATTGTTTAAGTGTTCCCCAAAACCATTCCAACCAGATACACATGTACTCACTGCACATCAAATTTATTAAGAGTACATGATGCAAATCACATTTCTACCTTCAAGCATGGATAATGACATTCAATACATGTACATGTATGTGCAGGTGTGAAATTTGTACTGTATGGCATAAGCGTAGGTTATGTACATGAAGTTATTAGTACCCAACTTCAATGTGGCTATACATGTACATGTACTTACACATAGAGTACATGTACGAGATGTTAGCAATCCTTTAGTACGATTGCGCTGTATACAACAGAAAAATATTGTGCAATGCCAAATGTATATAAGTTTTTGTGAATAAATAACCCAAATCATTTTTTTTTGTGTGTTTAACACAGAGAGTGCAATGAGAAGTACAACTACATCTAAGTACAGCTTGTTGCAAATTTCTCTTTGGTCAAAAGTGGCTAATTAAAAATTTGAGAGCACTGCAAAATTTAGTGTACATCTTGAATAGCATAGATAAATTGAATCATAATACAAGTGTAAATTATTTAAATGTCATGAACTGCCATGTATCGTAAGGAGCTACGTGTATTAGCAGCCAATAACCATAGGCAATGTTAGTGTATGTAACAATGCCACTATCATGAAACAAATTTGTGGAACCTAACATGGTGAAATTATCAAGTTGTATGGCCATGCCGCTGGAAGTGAGCAGTGATATGGCAACACAATACATTTATTTACACTGTATGTGTAGTCCAAACAGTTCAATCACCAAAAAAAAAACTGTACTTTTAAAATATACAGCCAAATGTGCATACAGTGTACATGTATGTGTATCATTACAATCACATCACACGTATGGTGTACCTTCAAACTTCTTATCTTGGTAGCCATCTTATCTGCACTACATGTAGCTTCATCTGCAAAATAAATGGAAATCAATCTACATGTATATTGTAATTATTACCATACATGTATTTACATGTACATTGTAGCTAGCAATATGCTGAATTACATGTAAATGCATGCAGGTCGGTACATGAATACTTACATTTATAATCCACCCACCAATATATTTCAAAGTGCAATGTACATGTATGCTTTGTACATGGGCCAATCCTCAATATCTTAGGCCCATCTCAGCACAATTGGAGCTCTGTACATTTCAATGTCAATGTGTCACAGAAAGTTGCATTGCCCAGGACAAGCAACAATTAAAAGTTCAGTGCCTTATTACTCAATGATGAGTGGTTTGATTTACAAGGCTGTGAACCATTTTTTGTAGAGGATATGCAGACTCTGAAAACTTAATGTTTAATGTTTAAGCAATTAATAAAGGATGCACTTTTTTAAAACTATATTTTGCATAGAGAATTCATTTTCCTGTTGTATCTACATGTAAATGTAGATCAATTCTTGTATTTCAACTTATTATATCAAGAACAATTAGTTCATGGTCATTTTAAGAACTTGCCCCCTATTTTAGCAGTGGAAGCTGTCTAAACAATGACTTTTAATATTATGAATGACCAAGTATATATTTTCATAAAGCTGGATGATTGAGCATTACTTAAGTTGATACATATTGGAAATTGGACAAATGGTTTATAAACTATTAGCATTGAAGTTTCACCATGGCTTCAAAAGAATTCCATGAATTAAAAATATTTAATTGATTTGGTAGTCATCGACTTCAGTAAGCACGGTTTGTATCATTGGCATTGCAATTTGCAGAAATATGCAATTCTATGGTCTTTGCTATATAAATGTTACTAATTCCAACTTGACACTTTGCTTCCCTAAACAGATACAATGTACATGTAACTGTGATAAAAACTGATTTGTCATGTGACCAATTCTATAACCACGCAGCTGATTTCATTGTTTTTTTATACCACCCTTATTTTTAAAAGGACCATCATCTTTAATAAGGACATTCCGAGATTGAAGGTTTTAAAGAAATAATATCTCATGAACTATACATGTATGTTACATGTACATGTATATAACTAGCCAGGGATATTGTGGTGGATACACACCTGTGCATGAACCTGTCCCACTCACCAGCTGGTACCAATGCACGTTATTGTACATGTGCAGCAAGGTTCATAAAAAGTACAAACCATGCACAGACACATTCACACACAAACACACTCACCAAATCCACCTACAGAATGCGGCTTGGGTTTGGATGACATAACTCCTCTCCTGTTCAGACTGCTCGTAGATAATGTTCTTTGGCAAGAGTAGAGCTGTGCAGTATGTGAAGGACACATAGTCACCTGCACATGAGATGCTACCAATACTTTTCATCAGTAAATGTGTATGTCTACATTTCCTGGTGCCATCACCAAAGTAAAATGTACTTGTTAACAGGTTTAATTTTTTTTTTTTTAATATGAGTTTCATGTACCACATAGTCTATGCTAAATAATAGGACTTGATGTGTGCCCTCAGTTTGGGAGTACACTTGCTGGTACACATACATGTACATGTACATGCTTATCTCATTATATACATGTACATGTATACATGTATGACACTGTAGCTAACATCCATACATTTACATTGTACCTTGGTGGTTCCACATTTTCTCACTGAAATTTTCCTGCAAGTACACATATACATGTACATTACACATGTATGCACCAATGGATGCAATGTACAGTGTTAGTACATGTGATAACAAGGTGCCCCACAATCAAGGAAAATTTAATTGTAACTACATGTACAGTTTTATCATTTTATTTCTAAGTTTTTCGTTCATGACTCAACATTACATGTACATGTATGTGCAATGGACATCAAGGACATGTAATAAACCCACAGTCTTCATTTTTGAAGTTGGTAGTGTAATTGATTTATGATGGTTTGATTTTAAATGTTTGCAGCATGATTCAGGCTGGTAGTACTTAACAAGAAGTATCCGAAATTGGGAACTTGGAAAGTGTGCAATTATTATAAGCGCATATGGCTTACCTAGCACCTGGCTTTGGAGCCCTTCCAACAGCCCCTGGTATGGTAGAAGGCTTGGTATGCTTAGCTTTTCTGGTTATGGCGGATGAAGGTGCTGATGGTTTTGATTGTGAGGCAATGCGCTCCACCTCTAGGTCCAATTGAGAATACTGTTGTGTACAATATGTGTGTGTGTGTGGAGAGGGGGGGGCAGCATCATGTTACAACTGCTCCCACACATTTTGGAAGAGTATTTGCATTTTATAAGGTGTGAGTTATGTTGCAGAAGGGAGGGGACTAAACAACAGTAATGTTCAGTCACCAGATTATTCCATACACCATGCACCCTAGCAGGATTAGCATATCAATGTACTTGTTTTAGAACGTTTAAAGTGGCGCACTAATTCTCAATAATGCAAAATTAGTTTGCATATAAAATAGACACAACATCTACATATCAAAACCGTTATCTGTGTTTTGAATCAAAATTGATTTGGTAATAACCAAAGTATTATAGAATGATTAATCAGCAAACACATGTATGTCCTGCTTACTGCTTAATGTAATTGTGGGTTACATTTATTTGGATTATGAAAAAAATTATAAACATTAGAGGGTTTCAGTTTGTAGTTAATTAATTATTACATAATGTACATGTAATACTATTTTTGAGCATTAGTAAAGAAATAACTTTAATACTACGCACTCATTTGTAGACGTATAAAATATCGACATGTAAATGACTCCAAAAAAAATCATATTTCCACGCTAATACCAACATATACATGTACATGCACATATACATGTACATCTCCTCCCCTATCTACATGTACATGTATCCCCCATGGGTACATTGGAGTCCATGTATTGTTGTGACTGACATTGACATTTTCCAACAAAGATTACATTAATGTGATAGTGTGACCTAGAGCAATGGAAAGGCCCTAGTCCGCCATATCTAGTGCAAGAGTGTTACTTTTGTACAGATATAGGGTGTACACGTACAAGTACACTTGTACAAGGTGATAAAAACGTTTAATTCCAGACAGTAAGTACTGATTGTACATGAAGTATCGATGCAAGAAAATGTGTACATGTACATGCATATATCAAACTCATGCTGCAAGTGTGGTAAATTAAAGGAGAGTTTGATTTTAATACATACATGTACATGTAGATGTTTAGCAAATGTCTGCAATATGGTGACACGTACATACATGTACAATGCATAAATGTCATTATCATGGTCATTTTAACAAGATTTCATTCAGCCTTTATTAAGCATTAAATTAATACACACATTTTTTAAACTTAAATAATGTGTGTGCATACACTGACAGTATATTCATAGACCTCCCCAGGCCCTTACCTGCTCTGTGTTCATGTGAACAGCATTTGAGGTCAAATGATCACTAATGTCATCTAATATATCGTCATCTGATAAAGGAAGCAACATTTGCTGCAACATACCAATAGTACGCGCAAATTAAAAGTACAATTGTTGCAAGAATGATCACAACGTAAAGATGTACATATATACGTGCACACATCCATGCACATGTGACACCACATTTAGCTTGCAGTGTATTCTATATCACTGTTGGCAGTATGAAGTAAATGTCATACAGATGTACGTGCATGAATGTATTGAACAACTGCACAAAGAGGTGTGCTGTGTGAACTTACCAATAAGCTCATTGTCGCGAAGATCCACAATGACTAGAAAGCAATTCAGGCGTAGAGCTTCACTAAAACCAACAGCGCCATCTGTACTAATGCCACATGACTGCAAGTCCAATGCTGCACAAGGAAGGCATACATGTACATACAGTGTACTCAGCCCATGGCATGCTGCACAAGGAAGGCATACATACAGTGTACTCAGCCCATGGCATGCTGCACTACCAGCGCACCTCTGATCCACTTGTCGTCCATTAAAGCATTGGAAAGTTCTAATGCTCCTCTGTCACCAATGTTTCTATTAAGATTGAGAGTCAGCCGCCGCAGTCCCTGAATACAAGTCAGGTTGGGGTAGTGGTGGCGCAGGCTGCCCTTCCATGCTGCTGTCTGCCTGGCAGTACATTGGAACTGGCGACAACAGAGAGTAAAGGTACATGTACATGAATGTGTGCAACATGGGAACGTGATTAAAAGGGGGCACAGAAGGAACAAGGTGAAAGTGTCCTAGCAACACATCAGCTCAGGCAAAAGACAGTTGCATAATAGCCACCACAGTTCAGTCAGTTTTGCTTATACATTTCAATGCAAGTTGTATACATGTACATTTTGTTTTGCTTGTCACAGTGCTACATGTATTAGCAAACTAAATTGGCATTGAAACGCATGGCTTATTGTTGTCTTACAACTCCAACATGGAGAGACTAATTTTCAACTACACTGTATATAGCATCTGTGCAGAAATAAATTTTAAAAACTTGAATTAACGTTTTCTTGTGAACTGCTTTCTATAGAGATGTGAGCATGTGTAAATGCACTTACGTGTTACATACCCTAATTAATCCAGAGAGACACATTGCACCTTTATGTCCAATGTCACAAGCTGTCAGGTCCAACCAGTCCAGACATTGGGACTGCTTCAATACACCACAGATAACTGCAAAACAGCATTAGCAGCTGTGACATACACAATGTACATGCACATGTAAGTGTTACCAGGTACACACTACATTATCAGTTATACATATACAGCACAATGTATCAAAAATTCAAAATTAATTTTGCTTGCCTCCTCCCAAGGCAAAGTGAGATATTCAACTTGGCAGGGCAATATGTGCAACATGTACATGTAGTTGTATGCTACAACCACACAGCTGTGCACATATACACTGTCCTTACTTTCAACTCCTTTGTCTCCCAACCTTGACCCTTTGAGGGAGAAGTGAGTAAGAACATTGTTCTCAGAGAGTCCCTATGTTGCAAACAAAGCCATACAGACATGTAATAATGCATACCATTTGCTGGGGGTCACATGCACACATTGACATTCAAATTTTGTGAATTCATGCCTGACTAATCAGATAAGCAATACAAGCAAATGAAACTTAATTGTATGCTGTTGATGTAAATGTATGGTCAATTAAACAAAGACTAGGTTCCAATAAATAACAGTTCAAGCAAGTACATGTACATGTACATGATGTACAGTGTACATGTACAATTAAATTAAAGATTTTTTAAAATGCATGTACAGGTGCATAGCATGCTAACATTGAATAGACAGTGAATAAGGTTGAATACCAGCAGTAAATAAAAACTACATGCAAGTGCTCAAATGCATGACGATGGAAGATAAATACATTTGGAATGCAGGAGTGTAAATATTATGAACCAATTGTACATACAGATCCAATTTTGTTATCAAGCAATGTTTCAGCTATTCCAACAATGTTTCTGTAATCCATCAGACAATCAAGTAGTATCGACAGCAGATTGAAAGTTGAAACTACCTTTTTGTATACACATTGAAGGATACTTATTAAAATTCAGATCGCAGAATACACAGGAAGTTGTAATGTACATATACACTGTACTCATATGTGCATGGTGTATATTATATACGGTTATCATGTTTCATTGCCTTAGATTTCAGAAAAAGAAATGCTTGCTCTTCCAATGACAATATGCACAACTTTTGCTCACACCTGGTGATTACATACATGTACCTTATGATTAGATATCTAGTGTACCCTGTACCCTGGATACAGCACTGTACCCCGGATATTGTACTGTACCCTGGATATTTGTACCCTGGATATAGCACTGTACCCTGGATACAGCACTGTACCCTGGATATAGCACTGTATCCTGGATATAGCATTGTGCATATAGAGCACTTAGTACCTGCACCCCAGATATGACACTTGGTTGTACCTTGGATAATAACAGAATGTCTTTGGTCCTGAGGCCGATCCCTTCAATTGTTAGAGACTTCAGTGTGGATGACACGCACATACACTCTTTCACTGATCTACAGTGAAATGAAAATTAAAATGAAACTTTACATTGATTTTGATAAAACACCACTTCGAACAGTGCACACTCAACTTGCAGTAACATACAAGTACATCAGTGCATTGCAAATCAATACTATCCTTGAACCTGCAGCCCCAAATCATGCAAACAATACATCCAACCACTAAACTGATGGGCGAGTACAAGCCAGTATATGCAAATATATGTGGAAGTATCATGTGACATTGGCGTATGCCAAAAATGCAAGTACAAAATCCCATTTCATTCCAGTTGAAAATGAGGATCCTTACCTCACAATTGCCGATATTGTATCTCTGTCAGGCCCTCTGCTGTCAGTTTTGCAGTGCATGCCACTTCTGATACCTACATGTACAGCGGATAAGAAATCCAAGCAATACAATGATGCATAATGTACATCTACACGTATGTGGACTAAAAACTATCACGCTGTTATATCGGTGCAGCCAGAGATAATATATTATCTCTGGCGCAGCTTTGTGTGAGCAGGTGGGTCGACATGGCTGTTTTAAAAATTGCCCAGAGCTGATCGTGAAGCCCAACCCCCAACCCTCTCCTGTTTCTCCATGGTAACGGTTTTAAACCACACCATTTGGGCGGTTGTATTGCACACACAAAGGTAGAACATGTACACATTGTCATCATACTTGCATACCTACAGAGGGTATACCTTGACTGAGATAGATGTTATCCCATTTCTTATACACGGCGACTTCGTGAAAAGTTGTGTTTATCTGCAACGCCGCAAGCAAAGGATGCCAATCTGATGTTCTTAACTGGGACGCATTGCATTTCAGTGCATTTAGCTTAGCTCCTGCCAAAACACTCGAAATAGGTGTTGTGCCTTCAAGAGCACACAGACTTTGGTAATAAGCATCGAAATTCTTCGCTCCTCGCTGGCGAATCTGTGCAATGGACATGCCAAGCACTAAATTATAGTACCCGCGTAATTTCAAACGCGATATTAATTTTAAAATTTAAATCATTAGTTAACTAACGTCTAAAATGAATTTTCACTGTACAACTATACTTTCTGGTACAATGGTGATGTAATGCACCTATCAATGTCAACCCCATTCCCCCCCCCCCCCCCCCCCCCCCTCCAAATTAAAATGCCAAATGTGTCCTAACAGTTGAAGTGTAGTGCATAGTTAAATATGGGTCAGGTGTCAATTCTGAGGGTCCTATATGACGAATTGTGTATGCAGCTGCAAGAACATAATTTTACATTACAAAAGGTCAAACAACTAGATGTTGCAGCTACAGGTAGTGACATGTGGCAAAGGGTAGGTGGAGGCATTGGATTTGCATGCATGATTATTTCCCTGTTTCCCCTCTTACTTTTCAAAAGTGTGTGTGCATGGTGTAGATTGTTAACATTGCATCTTTTTAAAATACTACAAGTAAGTAAGAGAGTATATAGGATTTGAAGGCAACGGTGGTGTATAAAGGAAGGAAACCAGAGTCTAATCATTAGGGTCCAAAATGTAATAGTCCTATGTTTAGCACACATTGTAGGATGGGATGTTACATAATTCATGTGCTAAAAATATATGATGGCCTTAGCTAAAGCTGTATGGTGAGCACAGCTTTAGAATTGCTTATATAGACCTTGCGAAGTTGATGAAGAAAAGAGGCTGACTTTGATTCTTTGAATGGATGAATAATCTAGTTGCGAGGAGGGCTGACTTAACCTTTGAAGTAGGAGAAGGCTGGACTTAACTTTCTTTGAAGTGGAAAATGGGGGTTTCTGCATAAATCAGAGGATGTAGTGTCATCTCGTGAAGCTTCTAGTCAGGTACCAGACCCTGTTTCCCAGAGCTGCAGATGGATAGCATGAACAAGACTAGGAAGGTTTGTTAAATCATGCAGTAATCATTAACCATTCACTCCCCTTAATTTGCAAGACCCCTTCAACATCCCATCTGAAACAATGTGAGAGTTCTACTTGTGATAAGTTCCATAATCATGTGAAGTTATTCTGCATGTATACAATACATTCAGCATTTGGAAATGTATACAACGTAGAGTGATATCTAGAATATCTTAAATAGCTGATCTCCAAGGCTACCTCATTAGCTTTTCCCAGCACAAATTTGAAGACCACATTTAACACCCAAGATAGAAATGGTCATCACTGACTCCACCCTTCTCACTGAATAACCGGCACATGTGACTAACACTACCACATCAATCACCAACACCTACACCAACTCCATGCACCTCTGGAGGCCACTCCCAATTTTTACTCACAGCACTACATACCTTAGGGTGACTTTATTGTGTTGAGCCTCAGTCATAACTCTTTTTATTGATCAGGCACATTCTTATATGTTGTCTTGTATCAGCCTGTTCCTTTTTAGGCTCTGAATTATTGTTATTCATTTTAAGTAATTACTGGGCACACACCATTTAGTAGGCTTTGCGACGTTGTATACTACATATTTTATTACTAGTAATACAATCTTCATATTTTGCAAAGTACACTGATACTTAGTACTTTGACTTGTATTACTCTAGAGCTGATGCTATAACAGTCATGGACTTCCGTAACTGAGATTTTTTTTTGCAATCTGTCTTTTTTTGTGATCATATATTTTTTGAGGTTTGCTTTCAATTCTAATTTTCCTGGATAAAGATTGTTTGAGTCTGCTTTTTTTGCAAGCCTTTGACACAGAAGGTGGCTATCATTAGCAGCAATAAGTGCATTACTGCAGCTTACAGCACTTACAACTCTGTTTAGGCGGTCGAAATGCATCATGTATTGTTGCAAAACATGCTTTTTCAGTTTTATAATTCTTTCAATGAGGTGTAGGATTGATTGATCTTTTTATACCCTGCATGTTCAAATCACTTGTAACAGCAGAAGATGCCAATCATTTAAGCACATTCCTTTATTTATTACTGATCTTCATTTTTAACATATGTGTAAATCACCAGACCTTTTTTTATAACTTGTGCCTTTAAGAATTAAATCATATCTGAATTTAAAAAATGTAACCAAATATCATAGAGTTTTTTTTAAAAGTAGTTAAATGCTTGTAACTGACCCTCGACCCTCACATCGGCTATATAATGGCATGCGTGGAGCATATGTGTTCACTGGTCCAGACGCACGAAAGCTGAAATTTTCTTTTCTCCATCACGTACTACAGTGATGTGATCTGGGCAGGGTAGGCACACCCATGGATGGGCAGTGCCGAGTACCACACCCCTGGGATTGGCCAAACAGAATGGGACAGCAATGCATCAACTATGGAAGTGAAATAATAATTAACATAACGCAGAGAGTACTGTTTGGCCTGGGCACGAGACCCTTAGAAGTTAAGCTCTGTGAATCAAGCCTAGCTGTATTTTATGTCAAGACTGGTTATCATAGGATGTGCTTCTCTATTCCTCTCTAAGAATAAGTTGTGCTATAAATAATTAAACCAGTCCTACTTGACATGGCTAGGTCCTATTTCTATTGGATTGGGCACTTCACAACACAGGTTACTAATTTAAAGCATTAGAATTGCGATTTGGAGGTGTTTTGAGCCACAATGCACTCATATTGGTTTAGCGGTTTAGCTAAACCCAAAGAGCAAAAACTTCATGTCTTTGATCCTGCCATACAATGCAAAAAGGAAATACACCATCAAGTCCAAGCATAGATATTAGAGTAAGGGTCCATGTATTTATTTTTCTACGTGCCAATATCACAGTACATGCTTCAGAGGACACAGAGATCCCGGGACGTTCAGTATGTGTGGTTGTTGCTAATTTAAGGAGGAGTTATGTACTCTAGCACAACGGGTTGAGCCTGCTGTCAAATTACCAAAGTACCTTTAATTTGTCTGGCTCACTTCTTCGGTCATGTGTCCATCATGGTGCAGGTGATGAAAGTAAGCCCTAGAGCAGTGAAAGTATATGGAGGAGTTCAGTTGGGTGAATTTGTGCCAAAAATGATTTACTTTTACTGGAAAACAGTAATGTGGCAGCATTAGTTTCTGGTGACACCAAATCTGCTGGTTTCAGAAAAGGAGAAGCAAAGATTGAGAAATCTTCAAGACAGGTTTGATGACTTGTTTGTCTCAGAGAGTGGTGAACTGGGAAGAACTAGTGTTGTAAAGCACAGTATCAGTACTTCTGGATGCCCAATCAGACAGCGTATACACCGCATTGATTATCGACAGTTGAATGCTGCTGCACATCAGGATGCTTATCCACTTCCAATAATTGATGTAACTTTGGAATCAGGACGGTGACAAAGGGAAAACTGCATTCGCCACAGAAAAGGGTTTCTTTGAGTTCAATGTAATGTGGTATTGCCTTTGGACTCACAAATGCTCCCGCCACTTTCCATAGGCTGATGGAGTGTGTCCTTGCTAGACTTACTGAGGAGCAATATCTTATCTACATTTTAAATGACATTATTGTTTTCAGCTCTACCTTTCAGGAGCATATGGATCATCTGGAAAGGGTTTTACTAAAGCTGCAAGATGCTGGGTTGAAGCTGAGGTCTCGGAAGTGCCTCTTTGTATGGAAGGCTGTCAAGTATCTAGGTCATGTGGTTTCTGCTGATGGTATTCTTCTTGATCTAGCTAAGACAGAGGTAGTGGTGAACTATCCTATTCCAAAAAACGCAAGAGAGGTAAGCAGTTTATGGGTCTCTGCAACTATTATCGCAGATTTGTGGAAAGCTGTTCTGACATAGCAGCGTCACTGTTTAAACTTTTGAGCAAAGTCAATGCTAAGTCTTTTTCAGAAAGTCAAGATGCTTTTGAGCATTTGAAATCAAGATTAGTCTCGCCACCTTACCAATTCTGGTGTATCCTGACTTAAAGCTTAGCCAGGGTGTATCGTGTATTGAAGCAGGAAGCTAAGGTAGAGAGAAACTACTCCACTACAGTGAGAGAGAGGCATTGGCTGTGTTTGCTTCCTTGAAGGAATGTCTATGGTTTTCCACGTAAGTTGCATCATAATCCTCTAACAAGCCTCAAAGGGATTAAGGATGTTGGAGGACGTCTGACAAGGTGGTTGCTTTTCCTTCAGCAATTCAAACTCGACTTCCAGTACAAACCAGGAAGGTTACATACAAATGCTGCAACCTTAAGCTTGTCTTGGATTCCATCATGGGATGACACAGTGGCTGCTACTGAAGTGCTCACCCTTATTAAAGGGATACACTGCCATCACTTCTTATGGCACAGGTTGAGGATCCTCAATTGGATAAGGTGGTTGAGAGAAAATTAAAATCTTGCAAGGATGCAAGGATGCTAGAAGGGAAGTATTGTAACGGGCTAGCATTGTATTGCGCATGCGCGTAGTATTGTGTAATTATGTAAAAGCGGCCTACGGATTCGTATACTGTGTGGAGTTGTCATTATAATCTTCTGCCATAATGTTTCAGTTGAGCCTCATCACAAGTGAGGTTCCCACCTCTGCCTCAGCCAACTTCCAGGATGGTGCTCGACTCGCAAGGGCGGATGCAGGATTTTGTCGAGGAGGGGGTTCCACATGAGGCCACTCCAATAAGATTCCTTGTTTCCCATTTCAATATGACCTACGAAGCATGCGGGCGGGCGGTTCATTAATTCATTATTCATTATACATGTATCAAACACAAACCACGTTATGCAACGTCTAAAGATTGCCCTCACAAAAGTTAAACGAAACTAAAGAAGCTCTTTACGGAAGGATGCTCAACAGCTCACACGCCCACTCAACTGCGGTCATGTAATGGAACGTGACGTCACGCACGTACCAATCCTATTCTATTATCTATGCCGGTTGCCACCTCCGCTTTAATTTATCTAAATCTATCTAGGACTCTATACATGTGCTTGGAAGACATGGTCGAATAGAATCTTCGAAAAAAATCGCTAAAGGAGTGTTCTGCTTCAATATGCCAGGGAAGTAAAGTAGTTTTTCTAGACAAACACGCAACAGATACGTTCAAGATAGCCACTTTTTATGTCTATGATTAATATAATGAACACGTGATCTATAATAATGAATGAAAACATGCGGTACCAAATTATGGTGCGGGCGGGAAATGGGAAACAAGGAATCTTATTGTAGTGGCCTGAATCATTGATGAAGGGGAGGGGCGCGCGCTTCGCGCGCGAAAATTTTTGTGGTGCGCATTCTAATTTTTCCACAGATTTTATTGGAAACTAAGGCAATCAACACCAACAAATGTGTGCCACTCCGTTACGTTCATGTTTTACGGATTTAAATGGCTGTGTTGGTACATATGTGTATGCGCGCTTTTCTTTGCTACACAGTTGAGCCACTTAAAATTTACCATCACACTGATTCCGGCAGATGACCTACTTCAAGCAGTGAACAGTGTGACATTGGCGCGCGAAAATATTTTTTGTACACATTCCAATTTTTCCACAGATTGTACGTATACATGTAGGGGGATTAGAAACGGAATAAATGCATGCCACTCCGTTACGTTCTGGTTTCCAGGCTATTGTGGTTTTAAAGGGCTGCATGTGTTTCATCGCAGATTTGTATTCGCCATTGTACGTTTACAAAATTACATGCGCCGGCTTAATTAGTTTCTTTGCTATGTTAAAATTTACCATCATCTCTAATAGCTTGCAGCAAGGTGCATTCAACGTTGATGGGTACTAATGCTATAGCGCACCAATCAAAATAACTGCGGAAAGAATCGCTCTATTACGTCCGCGGGTTAGCATTTTGGAATACATTTAGATTTACGTATAAATACCAGCCTACTACATATCTCGCAGTTTACAGAATATAGTACTAAACAAGGAATAAGCAATAAGAATAAGCTGTTTAGCAACTTCACGGATCGAGTGCACACTGATCTCTCCATAGAAATGTATAGCTCACGTGCGCCGATTATACATTAATTATTTCATATTCAGGTTTGAGGGGGTGGGGGGGGGTTCCAACCCCTGGAACACCCCCCCTGTATCCGCCACTGACTCGATGTAGCAGCTGATGGATTCTGGGGCGAGGGCATTCTTTGACGTAAAGCCTAAAGGTTTCATCCCCTCAAATAGACGACCTCAACTATCTACCTGTTACCGTACCCACGAGGCCTCAAAGAAACGAGCCTATGAGCGTCGGATCCTCGAAGTTGAGCATGCCTCCTTCACCCCACTCATCTTCTCTGCCACTGGAGGCTTAGGAAGGGAGCCCCGGGCCACAGTGGTTTACAATTGTCAAACGCATTGTATCTATGCCAGCCCTCAGCAAAGTGGGGCCACTCTTATAGTTCAACCATGGCCTGGATTCGATGTCATCTCTCCTTCTCCCTTCTACGCTCTTCGAAGGAGCTCGATCAACTATAGGCTAATTATAGTATAGGCCATGCCTTTAACCACTCTCCTGTCGACCTGATTACAAAGGTTGCACAGGTCTCATCTACTCTTTAGTTTACTGTCTGACTGCCCCCTTTAGTATACATGATATTTTAGTATACTTTGTGTATCCATGCAATCATTATGTATTTACTTGTATATAACGTATTTGTTGAGGAATAAATAAATATAATTATAATTATGATAATTATATATAATATTTTATATATTCGGAGTATTGGATAGTGATTGACCCACGTAACACTGCCACTGTTTCTTGTGGAGTCTACTCTGCAGCTATCTTTTATACAGCTCTGTACATGAATAAAAACCAAATTTGCGGACAATTTAGCGTCATAGTCCTTAACCCCTTCCACCAAACGTCACAATGACGCTTATTTTTCCAAAAATAGTTTGGACACGCCCTACTATTACTCTCGATATACGGTATTGTGTGGTGCAACCGGGCGGTACGCGATATATAAGTGCCCGCCGGCAGCCGCGACGTTAATATTAATAGCAACTTTGACCTACGTGAAGAGAGGTCCGTGTTTAACCGTTGCTATGTCGGATGACGAGGATGTACCGCAAAGTGCGCCCCTCAAGGGGATGGTCCCCAACAGTGCCGGGGGATACGCCTGGGCTGTAGACGATATGCGACGCCTTCGTCGGTTCATGTGTCTCGGATCTGAGGGAGGGACGTACTACATCGGAGAAAAGAAGCTCGGCAAGGAAAATGCAGTGGCCATTATTCGCCTCATCAACAGCGGGAAGGGCGTGGACGTCGTAAGCGAAGTCGTGCAGTTTAGTGTGGAAGGGCGTGCCGCCAAGCAGGATCCAATTATATTCACTCTCGCGCTGTGTGCGCGAGATAAGGATGGCCCCACGAAGGCGGCAGCGTACGAGGCCTTGAGCAAGGTGTGCCGAATTCCCACTCATCTGTTTGCTTTCGTACAGTTCTGCGAATCGCTGAGTGAGGGTACTGGCTGGGGACGAGCACATCGCAAGGCCATTCAGAAGTGGTACAACAGCAAGTCTCCCAAATCACTTGCGCAGGCTGTGACCAAGTACAAACAAAGGGGCGGTTGGTCCCACTTGGACGTCCTTCGTCTCTGTCATCTAAAACCAGAATCCGACGGCATTGCGTGCGTCTGCAAGTATGTGGTCAAGGGCATCGAGGCGTGTCGCGAGGCGTACGGCGGCAAGGAAGGGGACGTTGCTAAAACGGTAAAATATTTGGAGGCGGTCGAAGCAGCGAAGACTGCTGATGAGGCGACCATGATACGCCTGATAAAGGAGCACAGATTGGTGAGAGAACACGTACCAACCGAGCTGCTCAACTCAGAAGCAGTAAGTCGTTAGGATGCCTTCGGACAGTGACCGTGTGTACCTATAGCATTCACTTGTGATCTTTTTTTCCCTTTCTCTAGTTATGGGCTACCCTGCTTGAGAACATGCCTATGACGGCCATGATAAGAAATCTTGGCAAGATGTCTTCCATAGGACTCCTCAAACCTCTGTCCTCGCACAGCGATGTTGTTTGCCAGCGTCTCAGAGACACTAAGCTCCTCCAGGAGGCCAGGATCCACCCCTTCAATGTCCTCCTTGCTCTGAAGACTTACGAGCAAGGGAAGGGAGACAAGGGAAAGCTGACATGGGAGGCGAACCAGTCTATCGTCAGCGCACTGGATGAAGCTTACTACCTGTCCTTCAAGGTAAGGAGAGAGTGATCGAACTAGCCCTGCATGAGGGTCTAAGGTGGGACCTTTAGGTACATGTACCTTAACAGAGGCCATGGGAAGTTGTTCAGCTATGTGCACTCTTCTAGAGAAGTGGAATCTGTGTGGTAATTTAACACCCCCACACATGAGTGTTAATGTACACATCAGCCCTGATGGCTGAGTGCCCTCCCCCATCTGTGATAGCTTCTCATTCCCTCTCTCCCCCTCACTCCCATCTCTCCATGTACCTTAACAGAGGCCATGGGAAGTTGTTCAGCTATGTGCACTCCTCTAGAGAAGTGGAATCTGTGTGGTAATTTAACACCCCCACACATGGGTGTTAATGTACACATCAGCCCTGATGGCTGAGTGCCCTCCCCCATCTGTGATAGCTTCTCATTCCCTCTCTCCCCCTCACTCCCATCTCTCCCACTCACTTCCCACCCCCCTCCCCTCTCCTCACTCTCACTGCAAATTATCCCTATATCTACCTGTTTTTGCTGTTAACCCTAGAAGTTAACTGTACTTGACAGTATAAAATAACCACTTTGGAGACATTGCTCTCTTTGATAATTGTGAGTTTCCTATATTGTTTAGCATGATAACCAATAACCATTGATGATTAATAATAAGATTTCATTTCAGTATTTTAGGTAGTAAAACAAAGGTTATGCAAGAGGTACATGTATGCTAGGGGTTAGCACTTCCATTAAGTGGCCATTTTAAATACTATAATACTTCCTTGATGCTTGTGTGGAAAAGTTAATACTGAATGCTGCAATTTGGCATGAACAACTCTAAGACTGGGTGTCGATGGGTGTACTTTGTTTATACTGGGTGTCGTTCCACACACGTGGTCCACTGTAAATATTTGTTCAGGAATCTAAGTACATGTACAGCTGTCCAGACAACTTGTCTTGCAATTCTGCTGTAAATCTACTCCAGTTAAAATCAGTACCCACAGTGCTGGTGAAGATGTCAGCAGTCTATGATAGTTGACATATGTGGGATATTATCGTTATAGTACAATCTATCATAGCAGACATGTGTGATATTATTGTTATATGATAGCTGACATGTGTCGGTTGAATATGGTTGTAGTACAACAATCAAGCACAGCTGCTCTTGTCTCCTCCCCCTCCATACAACAGTTTGTTGAACCGACAGGAAAGCGGTATCTTCTTGCAATAGATGTTAGTGGTTCAATGACTGGTTACAAGGTGTTGGGGGCAAATACTATTGATGCCCGTACAGCGAGTGCTGCCATGGCGATGGTGACTGCCCGTACTGAGTCCAAGTATCACATGGTGGGCTTCTCCCATGAGCTGGTACCACTGTCAATCAACTCCTCCATGGACCTCAACACAGTGATTAGAACTATTGGAGCAGTAAGTTTTCGAACAGTACCATATGTATTATTATAGCAACATTCCTGGAGCAGGGTATGGGGATATATGTTTTGTGTGTTGTGTTGTGTGTGTGCGTGTATGTATGTGTGTTGTGTGTGTGGCCTAGCCTTGTTTGTATATCTACATGTGTAAAATGTAAACATGCTTTACATTTGAATCGCAATAACTTCCAAATGGTAAGCACTATCCCGTTTCCCAGTGGTGGTATAAGTCTTGCACTATATTCCTATATGTGGCATTTATATAGGAGTAATAATTTTATTTCCAATTCCATGTTCTCTTCACCATTGCCTTCAAATCCTATGACTAACTTTCTCAGAGAGAATGTTTTTATAATATACTTTTATATTATATTGCACAACCCATACATAAGTTTGTTCGTTGTAATGTTATATTATTGCCCAGCAACACAATGTCTGTCACCTTTGCAGCTGTTCTAGATATAAACTCCCGTGCCAAGCTTTATGCACTGCCTTGTGTGGAAGTTTCGCTTTTGGCCTTCCTCTCGTCGTTTACTCACCTCTTTCGTTAATGTGTTTATGTGTATGTGCATGGTGTATGTGATATGATGTGTTTGTGTGCCATCATTATAGAGCCTCACCCCTCCTCCTCCTCCTCCCTTCCTCCACATCAGGTACCAATGGGGGGCACAGACTGTGCCCAGCCTATGTTGTATGCCATGAAGAAGAAGCTTGAGGTGGATGTCTTCATTGTCTACACAGACTGTGAGACATGGGCCGGCGCAGTCCATCCTTCCGAAGCCCTCAAACAGTACAGAAAAGCTTCTGGCATTTCTAACGCTAAGCTGATAGTGTGCGCAATGACTTCAAATGGCTTTACCCTGGCTGACCCTGAAGATCCAGGCATGATGGACATGGCAGGTTTTGATTCTGCTGCCCCTGAGGTTATCAAGAATTTTGTACTAGAGCTGATCTGAGGAAGAAAAAAAAAGACTTTTTAGAAACAGTTATAATTCTTTTTTGAATATTTTTACCACAGAAGCTGCAACTGTACAAATAATTCAGGCAATAACTGCTTGTAATAATCCAGGTAATAACTACTTGTAATAAAAACTACATGTAATAATTCAGGTAGCAACTACATGTATATAATAACTACATGGACATGTATTGGCCAGTCTGCTGATGGTCACTATAACAGACAATGCTCAAAAATATCAACATGCTATAAGTCCAATCAAGTGGGAAGGGAAGGGATGGGATACTTACTTGTTCCCTTACTTTTTACACAACTGAAATCCTACATATAATAACATTTTGTCTGGTACATGTAGATCGTTAGAAAGAGCAAAATAAGCTGCGTTTAATGACTTCATGACTTAGCTTATGAAATACCAGAGTAGTGACAGAGTGACAACTTTTTAGTACAGTGGTCAAAGCATAATTACAATAAAAACTGACAGTTGAGGAATAGCCTTGCCATTCCGTAAGATTAATTCCAAAAGGCTTCGCAAATGGCTTATTACTAATTGTGAATATCTCAAACTAGAAATAACACTTCATGGTTTATGAACATAGAAAATTGAATCAAACATGCTACCTTAATTATACACCAGTATACACTGGAGGGAAAAGGACAAAACACAAAACTAAAGGTCCACACCCTAACTCTTATACCCCTGGTGAAGATAGCCCTGGCCACAGACCTGGTTAGGGTCAGGTTTAAGCGGCCATAGCTGTTGCCTTTGATTTTGACACCTTGTGGCTTGCAGCTGGCAAGTAGAGAGCTAGGAGGGAAACTGTCTCTTGGGCCTCCATCCCCCAATTCCCACAGGTTTCCACAGCCAATGGAACACAGGTCCACCCTAACTCAAAGCACTTTGGGTCATTAGCGACATGTTTGCTGGACTCTGCAGCTACCCCAGCTGTCAAATTATTTTCATCACATGTACATGTATCCTTTTAAAATTACCTTTAAGCAGAGCTGGTGGTGGTGTTGTTCACACTGGTGACTGACAATGGTGGTGGTATAATTCTGATTGATCCAGGTGATATCAATCTAGATCCCTACCTGTTGGATATGAAGTGTAATGATACTGATGGTAGTCATGTTGGTGATTACAGTAGTGGTGACAGTGGTGGTGTTAATGTTGGGAATCACGTGTACAGTGATAATATTGATTGTGATGACTGAGTGATGGTAGAACTTATAGTGATGGTAGAACATCATGGTTGTGCTGATAATCAAGTTGATGAAATTTATCAAATTGGTGCTGTATACCAATATGATACAAAAATAACATTCAATGATAAGGATTGTCCTTTAGAGGGCATTCCAAAAGAACCATGATCTTGTGAATCATGATAGTAGCATTAAGCACATTGCAAACTCTGTTGTATACATTTCACCTCTATTAATAAATATAACTGAATGAGTATCCATTACATCTTCTTGTTTGAACAGAATGCTCTTTGAAGCATAGCGTATGACTCACTAGATGGAGGATCTAGAATCAAGCCATATTTAAATCTTGAACTGATGGATGTTATACATGTACGTTTCTGCTTATAGTTTTGGCTGCTAAAACAAAGCCTGTCATTATTTTAGAATCAAATTTTACTATCCAGTAGCAAGGGGTGGTGGTGTGAAAACTATTACAGCATCAACTATGGGCTTACACAATCCTGTATAGTTTTAATTTTTTTTTTATCTTGGTTCCGATGTAAACCGTAAAACGCGGGTCACGTTTTTAAATGCTATCCGCGCGCTTGAATATTGGCGCGTTTACATTTATGTGTATATTTATAACAATACATGCTGTATGAACATCATCGTAAGTGTTCATCATCGTAAGTGTTGGTATCAATCAGTTATGATGCATATGTAGTAAAAGTTTTACATGCCAACATAAATAAGAACAATGACTGACAGCATTAAAAAAACGTTCACAAATACATGTAGTATGGTGAAAGGTTCAGACTTCACCAGCAACCTTCAAAATATGCCTAACGCATTTCAAGCTGCTGGTATAGGTTCCAGGACACTTTCCTTGCGAAGCCTTGGACTTTCTCTCAAGAGTGTCTTTGATCAATTTCAATTTCCTGCAGTCCACATGTGTAAGTGTACAGATACCTGTATTCTGGAATGAAATACAACAGCAATGAATTGTTCATTGGTTCACTGTGTATGCATTTCATTCTGTATTTGTATATGCTACTCTTAAAAAGGCCAGTTAACAAAAATATAAATAAGCATATCGTCGTTTCAATCCCCAGACAGGGACTACTACAAATCATAGATCTATAGAGGAGTCTTGTAGCTATTGATATATTCTGTTCGTTAATTTTTTTCCTTCCTGCTAATGAGAACAGTTGAATGATGTACATGCATTCAATTCATGCCGATGATATAGTCCCACTACATTCAGTGGGTGGGTGGCATGGGAAATGTGTACAGTGCTTGTCACAAAGATAGTACAAAAACTGATTTTTTTCTACTATATTAGGATGAAAATTACATTTTTAGAATCAGCATGTACATCATATGAAAACAACAAAATCACATGACTTGTTTGTGTTTATATAAAACATAGCATGTTCTACTGTGGAGATATACAATGTAGTAGAAAAATTGGTTTTGTACTTCCTTTGTGACAAGCACTGTACATTCTACATTTCAACATGTTATCAGTTGAATTTGATTGCAAGAAATGGAGGTTTAGAAGCTCATAGGTATTGGACCTTGCAATAGTTAGTGCAAACCGCATCGGGCTGTGTCAAACTTTGCGTGTTGACCACTTTGGGATACATGTAAAAGTGTCCAAACACACGGGCCTGTAAGTAGATTTCCTTTCTTTGTGACACTATGTTAGGTGTCATGCACAGCCAACGCTATGCCAACGTGTTGTCATGGGGACTGGGTAGGGCGCATGGGATATGGATGAGGCAATAGGAGAGAGGCAAGATTACATTCTACTTTTGGAGATGACCATGGGCTCGCATGAAATTGCTTAGGTGTAATTGCCTTTTTTGGTTGTTTTTACAACTGCTATTAACAAATCTAAAACTTTGAACCAACTACACATGTAGATGCAACTTTGGTATGGATAATTCAATATGTGTGGTCCCAATAAGAAAAATGACCTCATCAAGTTGGCCAACTCAATCACTCCACATACATGTATGGATGCAATGTGATTATGCAGGAGGAATACACCATTATTTTAGAAACAGAAATATGGGAGTAGTAGATTACTTTTGATCATAATACAATGTGTAACAGGCAATCGCAATGATTATTTTTTGTTTTGTTATTTACTAAAATATCCATCCTACATGATTAAATACATGTAACTGTACACTGTACATACATACATGTAATTGCCCAAACTCATCTACATGTAAAACTGTACAGATACATGAAAGCACACAATGGCAGAAAATACCTTTGAATGAAAATGATGGTGGGCATAGTGATTTAGAAGCTGGCAGAGCAACTCCATGTTTTCATGGTGGGAGAGGTAGATCTTTGTCATGAAGTCAACAAGAATGGCCAGTGAACACTTGTCTTGAAATACACTTCCAGATGTGAGAGGCCACTGTACAATAAAAGAAGGAAGAAAATATGAATTTCAGTGTGTGTGGCTTTGGCAAGTTTGTATTCCATATATGTTATAACCGGTACATATACTGTAGGCTGGCCACCCCACTTGCATCCTGAAGACTTACCGCCAAAGCTCACAAGAACAATAAACCCAACACACATATACATGTACACTGACCTTGCAAATGTTGACTAATATTTTCAAGACCACTTTAATCAATTGAAGTGATGCCATGCTTCTGTTAGTGGTAGAAATGAAATTCAACAGAACAGGGATAGTGCTGAATGCAACTACCACCTGGGAGCACCTCTCAGACACCTCTGTCATTGTGACTGCAAGATATCAAAAGTGAAGTGATATGTACATGTAAATAAAATACATTAACCACGATGCATGCATGTATCACACACATTCCTGAAGCGACAAAAAGCATTACCTAATCTATTAAGCAGTTCGGCCGCAGTGGAGAGATACTTGCAGTTCAGCAATTGTTCCAGTAGGTGTGGTAAGCAGTTCTTGAGTTGGTTAGATTCGCACGCACTACTGTTGACTACATGAACCTTTGCGAGTACTTTCTTGATGTCGGGATGCTTCTGATACTTACGAACATGCCACCCTCGCCATGCGGCCTACATGTACAAAAGTCATCAAATTTAGATCAATACAGCAACACAACCAAAAAACCTAACTACATGCACATGGATTGTTATAAATAGAAACAGCCACAATGACTTCCATTCACCGCTAATATTTTTATAACATACATGTACATGTATCACTTCATGCATGGTGAATGGAGTGAAATACATGTATACACTATACACACACACGGAACTTACTTGTACCACTGTAGCTGCTCTGTGCATATCATCAATCTGTACAGGAACAAACCAATATACCATTAGTGATGTGTGGCGTACATATACGGACATTGATAAATTAGGGCAAAAAAAAAAAATGGATTGTGTTACACTGCATTCACACTACCATGATGGAATGGTTCTGGAAACCGTTATTTGCTATAGAACACTATAGCAAAGAATGGGTCCAGCATGGTAGTATGAACGCAGTGTAAGTGTTTGTAAAATACATGGAAGCAAAGAGGTTCATGTACATGCAGATAATATGAGAAATAGGTACTACATGTACGTTGGCATGAAGTTGACACACTTAAAAACTCACCGAGTGTGATTGAATTCCACATGTAGGATTCAAATTCATTAATTGCTGGCTTAAGGGATCGCTGCTGCACATTCTTTGTATAGCAACAGCTGCTGCTTTCCTCTTTGCACATTCACGTCTAACCATCCAACCTCGCACATATGACTGAACAGTTACAGCAGCAGCCTTGTACTTCTTGTAGTGTGCCCTAGCTAGATGGCCCCTAACAACGGCCTGTACCTTGATCAATGCTAGCCTAGCCATAAGATGCTTCTTTCGAACCAAGTAACCCTTACAGCAAGCCTGAACAATGACAATGGACTGCAATTGTCTCCTCAAGTGAAGCCTGGCCAAGTACATTCGAATGTAAGACTGAGCATTAACAATGGCATCCAAAGTAACCCTGTACTGACAACGAGCTTGGTAACCACGAAAAACAGCTTGAATCTTAACGGCTGCTTGTCTGTGCTCCTGGTATGATTTTATAGCCAAGAGCTTTCTTGCATGTGATTGGAGGATGATAGCTGACTGTTTCATTTTCTGGTAATGTGAATGCACAAGGTGACCACGAACTATGGCCTGTACTGTGACGACAGCATTTCTTGTTGCTGCATAATTCTTTCTTGCAATGTAACCTCTGAAACAAGCCTGTATGGTGACAGCAGATTCTCTTAGTTGTTTATAATGACTTCTTGCCAGGTACCCTCGGATGTGGCGCTGGATAATCATTGCAGCCCTGCAAGTACTTGCTCTGAGGGACACAAGGTTCCTTCTAGCTATGTAACCTCGGGCATGTGCCTGAAGTCTCACAGTTGCTTCCCTGAACACTGCATAGTGCTTCACGGCCAAGAACTTCCTGATGTGAGACTGAATGAGGATAGCTGCTTCCTCCTTTTTTTGAAATCTTGACCACGCCAGATATCCCCTTACGACAGCTTGTGTTCTAATAATAGAATGCCTTGTCAATGCATATTTCTTCTGAGCAATCATTCTTCTACTATGTGCCTGCAAGAGGATTGCCGAATTCCTTAGCCTTCTGTACCTTCTTCTGGTCATGAATCCACGTACTTGAGTTTGAATAACAACAGCAGACGTTCTTAACATTTCAGTGTTCTTTCTGGCTAGATAGGCTCGAGCTTGAGCCTGAAATATAATGGTACCTTTCCTCAGCTTAGTGTATTGCATTCTAGCTGTGAACATTCTACAATAGGACTGAATTACAATAGCTGCCTTCCTATCCTTTGCCAACTTCAAATATGCAAGGTGTTGTCTAACATAGGCACATGCTGTTATCACAGACTTCCTAACCTTATTATAGCCCTTTCTAGCTACATAGCCTCTACAATAAGCCTGAACAGTAATGATAGATTGCATATCCTTCTTGAAGTGGAGCTTGGCTAGATACATCCGAACATAGGACTGAGTCATGATAATCGACCTTACTGTCTTCTTGTACTGACAACGAGCTTGGTAACCGCGAAATGTAGCTTGAATCTTAACGGCTGCTTGTCTGTGCTCCTTGTATGATTTTGTAGCTAAGAGTTTCCTTGCATGTGATTGGAGGATAATAGCTGATTGTTTCATTTTCTGGTAATGTGAATGCACAAGGTGACCACGAACTATTGCCTGTACTGTGACTACAGCATTTCTTGTTCTTGCATACTTCTCCCTTGCAATGTAACCTCTGAAACAAGCCTGTATGGTGATAGCAGATTCTCTTACTTCTTTATAATGACTTCTTGCCAGGTACCCTCGGATGTGGCGCTGGATAATCACTGCAGCCCTGCAAGTACTTGCTCTGAGGGACACAAGGTTCCTTCTAGCGATGTAACCTCGGGCATGTGCCTGAAGTCTCACAGTTGCTTCCCTGAACACTGCATAGTGCTTCACGGCCAAGAACTTCCTGATGTGAGACTGAATGAGGATAGCTGCTTCCTTCTTCTTTTGAAATCTTGACCACGCCAGATATCCCCTGACAACAGCTTGTGTTCTAATAATAGAATGCCTTGTCAATGCATATTTCTTCTGAGCAATTCTCCTTCTAACTTGTGCCTGCAAGAGGATTGCCGAATTCTTTAGCTTTCTGTACCTTTTTCTGGTCATGAATCCACGTACTTGAGTTTGAATAACAACAGCAGATTTTTTCAACATTTCAGCGTTCTTCCTGGCTAGATAGGCTCTAGCATGTGCCTGAAATGTCATGGTTGCTTTCTTAAGCTTGCAATATTGCATTCTTGCATGGATCATTCGCCAATAGGACTGAATACTGATGATTGCATTCCTGTGTTTTTGAAACTGTACATATGCAAGATGTCCTCTAACAATGGCTTGTGCCTGTATTACACATTTCCTAGCCTTGAGATAGCTCTGTCTAGCAATAAAGGTTCTACAACAGGCCTGAACAGTAATGATAGATTGCATATCCTTCTTGAAGTGGAGCTTGGCTAGATACATCCGAACATAGGACTGAGTCATGATAATCGACCTTACTGTCTTCTTGTACTGACAACGAGCTTGGTAACCGCGAAATGTAGCTTGAATCTTAACGGCTGCTTGTCTGTGCTCCTTGTATGATTTTGTAGCTAAGAGTTTCCTTGCATGTGATTGGAGGATAATAGCTGAGTGCTTCATTTTCTGGTAATGTGAATGCACAAGGTGACCACGAACTATGGCCTGTACTGTGACTACAGCATTTCTTGTTGCTGCATACTTCTTCCTTGCAATGTAACCTCTGAAACAAGCCTGTATAGTGATAGCAGATTCTCTTACTTCTTTATAATGACTTCTTGCCAGGTATCCTCGGATGTGGCGCTGGATAATCACTGCAGCCCTGTAAGTACTTGCTCTGAGGGATACAAGGTTCCTTCTAGCTATGTAACCTCGAGCATGTGCCTGAAGTCTCACAGTTGCTTCCCTGAACACTGCATAGTGCTTCACGGCCAAGAACTTCCTGATGTGAGACTGAATGAGGATAGCTGCTTCCTTCTTCTTTTGAAATCTTGACCACGCCAGATATCCCCTTACGACAGCTTGTGTTCTAATAATAGAATGCCTTGTCAATGCATATTTCTTCTGAGCAATCATTCTTCTAGCATGTGCCTGCAAGAGGATTGCCAAATTCCTCATCCGCAAGTACTTTCTCTTGGCTAGAAAACAGCGCACATGAGACTGAATATTGACGGCTGACTCCTTCATCAAGATGGCTTTTCTTCTGGTTAGGTGGCCCCGTGTATAAGCTTGCAGTGAGACAACAACTCGCCTTATCTCCCTGAATTTCTTCTGGGCAGCATGACATCTGTAACATGCTTGAGCAAGTATGACTGCTTTACGGAGCTTTACGTAAAGCCTTCGCTGCTGGCAGGCTCTGACATGTGCTTGCACCTTGATTATACCCAGCCTTGTAGTTCTGTACTGTTTTGAAGCTAGGTGTCCTCTGAACACACTCTGAAGCAGTATGATGGAGTGCCTTGACTTGCTGTAATGGAGTCGTGCCAAATAGCTCCTGACACAAGCTTGTATAATGACAGCAGCAGAGTTCTGTCTAACAAGAAGCACTTTGCGCTGATGAGTTCTGTAATGATGTTGAATAACAATGGCTGAATGCTTTAACTTCAGGTACCATCGTCGCTGTTGCTTAGACCTGTAGACATTCTGAACAACTCGCGCTGCACAATCCAATTGTCTCCATCGCTGATACAAGCGGAATGCAGCCTGTATCTTCTTGCAAGCTGCTTTCTTCATTAGAAACAAAGCCCTTGTTTGTTTCATCTCCTTCACACACCGATACCACTTCTGAATCGTAGAAGCTGCAATGTGCCTACAGACTAACCATCTTCTTACAGCTCTTTGGATAACCACTGCCGCATCCTTCATCCTGCTATAACTTCTTTTAACAAGATATCCTCGCACAGCAGCTTGAATAGTAGCAGCTGCTCGTCTTCTCCTCATGTCCAGCCAGTTTCTCTGCATTCTTAGAGCTGCAGCCTTCATCAGTGTGAAGCGATGGCGAACTAGATAACCTCGAACTACAGAAGTGATGATAGTTGCTGCTCTCTTCATTCTGTATAAGCGAAATGCCCTTTGTATTGTCAACACTGCATTCCGCATCTTCACAAACATTACACGCTGCTCCTTCACCAAACAAATACTTCTCCACCATCTTTGTATGACAATAGCACTTGAACGTTTGCGGCAGTACTGCTTTCTAGCTACGCAACCTTTCAACCAAGCCTAAAGGAGAACATCACAGCATTACTATACATGTACATAGACAAGTAAATGACATTGTTTTATACAGTGTACATGTATATGTACACATGTATACTCTTTACAACACAAAATCATGGATGTACATGTATGCCAAATCACATGCACAAACCATGTCTAAGTGATAATCCCATGTACGGTAATATACTCTGTACGCTACAAGTTATAAATGTATTCTAACTCAATTTTGTAAGTGTAAGTAATGTGCGGATATACAAATGTTGTGTAAATATAGATACATATATGTAATAATAAATATTAAAATTAAAGTCAGACAACCACTCACCTGAATGGTTACCACAGCCTTCTC
This sequence comes from Spongilla lacustris, assembly GCA_949361645.1. Lineage (NCBI taxonomy): Eukaryota > Metazoa > Porifera > Demospongiae > Spongillida > Spongillidae > Spongilla > Spongilla lacustris. Next base: position 4,272,706 of record OX442435.1, read on the forward strand.
TATGCTAACCTAATGAAACGAAATAAAGTTTCTCAATATCACATTGCAATGCATCGTTCATCCAGGACTATACTACACATACAGCGTACATATGCATTTATGTTCCAACATATACAAATGCGCATGTACTGTGTAGTGCTTCGGTGTGAATAATTATAATGCCAATTATTCCAGACTTGTTTTTTGAAATTAATCAACTGACAATATACATGCACACACCTGTTGTTTGCGCATAGCATGACGTTGTTTATACTTCCACCATGCATGCTGGATGCACAAGACTGCTCTGATCTCCCTCCTCAGGACAAACAGTTGATGGCAAAGATATGAAACATATGCAATGACAACCTGCAATTAAAAAGTCACAACAATTACATGGACACGATGCCACATACACATGTACACCGTATGTAACATGTAATGTGTGTAGTGAAGGTGGTAAATATGTACAAGAATGGTTGTGGGTATTACATGTAAGCTCAAATATCGTAAAAACCTGATATCTGTCAAAGAAAAGTTTATATCTTTGGTATCTACATGTAGGACCAACCAAAAAGTACTATTTAGTTACAAATGACAGGTTTATATGCGTATAAATTGATAAATTGGCATGAGGCTATTTCATACCACTGACAAGATACCCATTATTATATATACATGTACGTACAGTAATATGGTCCATAGACTTGGGCAAAAGGGCTTGAATAATCTGGCTTCAAGATTGGCAAACGTTCACAAAGTTATTTTACATACAAATTTCTTTGTTTTTAGTCTTGTTTTATGCATATAACTCCCGCAACTTGTGTGCGAGGCTCAATTGGCCCTAGGTAGCAGTACCTGCTGCAGGTGTTCTATCTCTTTACTATAGGGCAAATTTGATCTTTTTCATGATCCGGATTTTGGTTTTACAGTCAAATTTGTTAATTACTGACTGCGCAAAGTGCTTACTCGTTGCTATGACAATACATATTATAATGTAATCCATAATGATTGGTTGAACATCAGAAACATAAAATACAAACATTCATCATTATGATCAGGAAAAATGAGCCATGAAACTATTGATTTTATAAGGTTTTATAGGTCTCAATCCATGGTGTAGCTTGCCTTAATGTCTATTGTCCTGAATGTCCACCCGGGGGTACAATTGGACACCCGGGTGGACAGCAAAAAAAGTTTTTGCCGTTCGGTCACGGAAGGGACCTGGCTGCATTTAACAGTACTGGCTTACAGAACAAGTCTTTTCAGGATCGGGCTGAGATAAGTAAGGCTTAAATCTTTTCGGTACTCGTAAAATGACCCATGCTAGCGGACCTATCCATTACGCCCCGACCGATCCGCACGGAGCGTAATGGATAGGTCCGCTAGCACAGCTTGTTCTACATGCACCAAAAGGATTTAAGCCTTGCTTATCTCGGCCCAATCCTGAAAAGACTTGTACTATAAGCCAGTATCATTAAATGACAATAGGTCCATTCCGTGACCGAACGGCAAAAACTTTTTTTGCTGTCCACCCGGGTATACAATTGTACCCCTGGGTGGACATTCAGGACAATAGACATTAACCACCCTGAGGTTGTGGCTAATTTAGCAATACAACTATAGTTATACATGTATGACTCCTTTCAGTAATTCCACAGGGCCTATTGTACTACACATTGCACAAATATGGCATATTAAAACAATGCAATTCATTATTTTTATGGCAAAAATTAACCCTATTCTTCATATGCATAACATTACATGTTGTACTTGACCTTAGTTTTGCACTTACATGTATCAAAATTTAAATAGTTATTTAGAGTGTTGTTTTAACACAACATATAAGCAATCTCAACATTATGCACACATACCTTCTCATTTGGAAGAGTGTTTGACATATCCCGCCATTGCAGAAGTGGAGGAACTCCACCCAAATCATACATCTACATATTTACAAAAACAAGTACATGTAATAATACATGTACATGCACAGTACAATGTACATGTACATACACATATTACCACAAATAAATCCTACATGCTTGAAATTATCACACCAATCCCTTGAGCACTATTTTGCCAAACCATCATTTCTCTACTGCTTTTTATTTTGTGTGTCTAACACATAAGGCCCGATATACTGCAGGGTCATGGAATGCCATGTGTCAAGTATGAGCTGTGTTTCCACAAGCTTCAAATTCAGTGTGTGAGACACTTCCACGTCCCTACAATTTATATGGTATACATATATATCTCTTCACCCACATTATGGACTATTAGTGTTTGTACTTTTCTAGGTGAATCCAGTGGGGAAAATATTTGAAGGTGTGCAAAATATGATTGTGATTGTGATTGTGCTATGGTTCACATGTACACGTATTTTTAAAAACACATGCTGTTTTTTCAAGACATCAAGAAATGGATGGAGGGAGGCACTTCTCCCTAATACAGTACTGCCCACACGTAACTTGATAAATGTGCACACATGACGTGCAGATACACGTAGCGGTTTTGCGTCATACATGTATCCCTCAACCCTTGACACGACATGGATCCTTAACTTATCACGAGTGGCTTAAAAGTCCTGCACTGGTCTTGACTGCGGCATGCACAAGTTGTCAAGTTGCGTGTGGGTGGTGCCCATGTACATATACATATACAGTGTACATGCAAAAACACTATGTAAAGTGGGGAGCTTGTGGATGTTATTCATTGTGTTTGTATACCAGAGCTCTTGTGTACATCATGTATGCGCAATAGTTGTACCGATTTTGAAAGCAGCCGGAAGTTGAACTTCTCATTCTCAAGCAACTCCTCATGACGCTTATTGTGACCTGTTGCTGAATAAAAATAAGTTAGAAGTAAATAACAGATGTAGCTTGCTTTTTATACATGTACATGTACATGTAGGCTACAAAGTGGATGCCCAACCTGTAGGATTCAGTTTAGATTAGTTGCAATTGTCTTCATACAGTGACATTTAATGGTTATCATCCTTGCTATAGTGGCTTGTTACAATAGTGTAAAGTGCTATGAATATGAGCATGAGCAAACAGTAAGAATTAAAACCAAACCCATACATGTACACGTATCATTTTTTGATACAGTAACATTTTAAGTGGAAGCACTGAACATATAAATGTGCTTATCTCTGTATGTTTCATTACATCCGCCTTGAAATTACAAATAACACTATAGCAGCATTTTAATAAAGACGATTCTTTTTGTAGTTTAGGGTGAAAACTGCTAAGGGTAGCACAAACACATGCAACTCCAGATGTTAGTCAATTGGCATTTGCAAGTCATTGCTGCATCCTCATAATTTGATTAAGAAGTACATGATTATCTAAATAACATATGTCACTTTAGCTGGCGCAAAAATGCTCCAATCAAAACTAATGAATAAGAAATGCAGCTTGAGCTTCCAAAACACTTGCCTATGTGCACTCTAGTTCCTCATACACGCTGATCAACTTAACACACCTGCCACAAATGAAGCACATGCATTTTGCGTGGGATGCATAATTACATTACATGCGGGTCACTTGTGTGTAACACCATTTATTGCCTAAAGTTTGATCATCATCCTCGTGGATGATACACTAGTGACTAGTGAGACATACCTTGTACATGTACACTAGGCATACCTTGTACATGTACATGTACACTAGGCATATCCCATAGGGATACATTATGTACATGGACATGTAGACCAAACAGTGTAAAATACCTTACACAGGTGTACAGTATAAGATGTACATGTACAATTACGCAACTCTACATACATGCACTTACTTGGACTAAAGGTTGCACTCCAGGCTCCATTGCACTCATTTTCAGCCATTAGCTCTGGGTTCTCAGGAACTGGATCAGATGACTATAAAGTGCACAAATTACATGACATATACATAGTACATATTGTACATTTTGTATACAAAGTCTCTGTACCAGTTTACCACGAAATAATTGTACTGCTTACAGTATTCACAAATCTGGCCCAATTTACATGTATATGCATTTGGCAATACACTTGTATGTACACTAGGATATATATTTAAAACAGTCACTTAACCAAGATCTCCCCATGAATAAGCAACACAACCCACAGGCCCATCTTGTTAAAATGCTTTTCATCTCCAGCCTTGTTCATTACCTCCATGAGTAAAGTACACCCATAAATCAAGTGTACATGTAGCCCACACGTTAGCCTGATCAATCACATGCAAAATGTCAACACCAACAGGCAAAACAATTGCTTTGAGCACAGTGCAGCATACATGTACATGTGGTTGCAATCATATTAATATTGGCTTTCACACTTGTATTTTGCAGCCAAAAAAGGCTCCATACTTTGTCTGAACATACTGTGTACACAACCAAGAACGCTACAGAACTTTGCAAGTACAGGTACATTAGGGACATCCTCACCACTAAACTTCCCATGCTGTGCACATGTAAGCGCATACGCACACGCCAAATAACCAGTACCGGTGCGTGTCTCTACACACCTGTGTAAGTGTGGTTTCATCCTTTATACTATCCAGAGTCAATAGCTGAGGGTGATAGTGGTGAATGAGGTAACACAGAGCTCTGCCATCAGAGAACGAGCTATTGAAGTTGTTGACCTGAGTAGGTGTGGTCATGGAAAATGGGAATCAACTTATACATGTACAGGTCTACATGAAGATAAATTAGCGCATTTAAATGAAGCTTTTGAAGACTCTAGCAGTGCACACACAAAGGTACATGTACAAAAGAGGACCACACACATGTAACATTTCACTTACAGGCACTCCATATAGGCCACAAACCGCTTTGCACCACTGGAGAAGCAGACTCAGGGTTGGCTCAAAAAACATGTTGGGTTCAAGAGACAGCTGGTCAGCAATCTGGCTGTGGATTCCGTAGACACGCCTTTGCTTCTCAAGATGAGCAATCTCCTCCTTCAGGTCCTCTTCAGACAACAGAAGCTTCACCTAAGATGTGGAAGTCGAAGGAGTTGTAGGTACAGAATGGAGAGGCAATAAGCGTGTCCACAAAAAAAAGCATAGGTGCTTTTTATGAATGATCAAGCAATGAATTGATAAATAATTGAGCTAAAAAGAACTGCAAAATACACAACACAACAAGAAAACTAGAGCCACATGCTGTGTTCCTGCCTTCAACTCTTGCCCATTACCTTGAAATGGAAGATGATTGACCACAGCAGTGTCAGGGTCTTCTCCTTATGCCCCTCAACAATACTCTCTGCAGTGACACCAGCTGGAAGAGGAAGGTGTTCCTCAAGGGCCTTGAGCGCAACTTGCATATTGTGCAGCTTCTACATATCACAATGCAAATGTGCAGTAATGGTATGGATCATGTGCAGTAATGGTATGGATCATGTGCAGTAATGGTATGGATCATGTGCAGTAATGGAATGGAACATGGTACAGGTATGGCCCAAACATGACAATTTTACTCCTGTGATTGTTACAACTATAATGGAAGGATTGGAAATATGCTGAGCTCATGGTGTTTGTTTTTTCCCTTCAACTTTTCAAATCTTTCGAGTTGTTTATGAGTGTGCAATGTAAATTTGACCTTCCATCACAGAGTTGTAAAGCACTGAATATTTAATTAGCCGTACATTTCAACAGAAACATTCTGCTTCCCCTGTAAAATTAAAATTACAAAAAAAGAATCATACGGCAGTTTCGCTCCATACATTAATAAATAAGTTTTCTTTCCTGTGCAGTTTGGTCTCTATACTGCATATGTACACTGTACACTGTAGTGCAGGATATTGTACACGTATGTATACATGCATTGTACCTTGGATATGTAAATCTCTTGCGGCTGTTTATTAATGTACATGTACTTAAATGATGGAACAAAGACAAAATGGCACAACAGTTACAGCTTCCTAGATCACTGCCTTAAGCACATAGCCATTGCCCTGAAGTACAAGTGGGCCTATTCCTTAATCAGCAGTTACATCTTTTCGAGACTTGCTTATACAACAACCAGCTAATGTCTCAGAGGGTCAGGCACCAAATGGAGAAGTGGGCTAGGTTTTGCACCTTCTAGGAGTGTAACGATTGACTGATTCATTATTTCATCGTTATTTATTGGCACTCTTTGATTATTAATATGAATTATTATGTACCCGTTATAAATATATTCATAGCCGTTCTGTCAATCCTGTAATGTAAACATGTACATGTGCCATGCCATAATCACCTGCATCTTGGTTGCAGCTGGAACACGCAGTTGCTTTGAAAGTTTCCAGTTACCAGTAAGGACTTCGACAAGTCGCCTAAATGAAAATAAGTTGAAGATGCACATGTACATGCATGGTTAGGCTGTACATGTAGATGCATGGTTAGGTTGTACAATAGCGAGTTTGAATCATGACATATACATGTAGTGTAGTGGTTATTTCCAAATTTATACCGCTGTGAATTACGATGCATAGTGCAGAAAATAATTGGTGGCATGCCAAATCATGACAATTAGATTATGACAAAGGCACCAACTCTTGATTAGAGGGTACTATTTTAATTAAGTACACAACATACATGTAATCCATATGTCACAAGGCACCTTCCCACACACACGTATGTTCATTCCTTCCTTTTTGGCATGTGCATTGGCCCTCAAAATCAAACTACTCATACACGTATATAAGTAATATTGTAGAGCCCACAAAGAATTACAGGCTGATTCTAGAATAAGAAGACAATGTTTTTTTTTTTTGCAAGCTTAAATAAAACTTGAAATCATTTCATAGTTAGTTATATATTTTATGTAAATGTATCTACCACCTGTTCTAACATACAGTTAGTACACAACCTACATGTATATAACATGCCTGCAGGCGCAATACAAACATTACATTGAATTATCATTGTCTCAAAGGAACTACATGTTCTCCAGCCTGTACGATGAGAATGAACCACATCAGATGGCTTTAATTGCGACTGCATGTGATAACATAAAATGCCTGTACATGTATCGCAAGGATTGGTTGTTAAGTATGTGTACATTTGTGTGGGCAGGTGGGCGTTACTATTGGTGTTGCTACACGTATTCATCAAACCCACAAGTGTAGGCACAAGGTGAGTATACACACACACACACACACACACACACACATATTGCAAATTATAGTAGTTGATTATAGTTCCAACCCCCAGTTTTGAAAGCCCCCTAACACCCCAACCCCAACCATAATGAAAAGATGCAACTGTGGGCCCTTCTTCAATCATTACAGCTGCAGAGCACCTGTAGACATGTACATGTACAGAGTGGTGATGTCATAGTGGGTTTGCCCATAGGCCAGAGTAGTGCAATGTATAAAATGTTTGGCTGGCTAGGACTTACATTGTAAGTTAAAAGTGCATGTGCAAGTATAATGGCATACTGTTACATGTACATGTATGTATCTGATGTAATAATTCTAGTAGTACTATCACTAATGGCTAAATGGTATCAATAATATTCTACTTATTATATGCAAAGTGCTGTGTGCAATAGACTTTTGAATATTACTTATTATAAAGTCACTCTGTACAATACATGGATCACTTACACAAGGCGAAGCCCATCCCTGAGATCCACTGCAAGGTTAGACACTACGTAATCATATTCATCAAGTGGAGTCTACATACAAGAGGCAATTGCAGTTATTGGGAATGATTTACACACAACCCCTAAAACCATACATGCATACATGTGCATGTACACATATATGTACATACAGTGTGCAAGTAAAAACATCATTGGCTTAAGTATCCCCCCTTCCCCCCCCCCCCCCCCCAATGCACCCTACATGTACCCTATATGATATATGTACAGACCCACTAGAATCCCTCTGTGACCCACTTGCAGCTGGCTATCAGGGACAGCCCACCACATCTCTAGCCAGCTGATAATTACAGGGCTTATTAAACCATACTATTAATAGGCAGTAGTACATTTCGTGGCCTGCAGAAGTTGCTTAGGCAGGAGAGTTCAAAAGTGAGTGCAGCATTTCACAATCTCTGTCGGAAATGGTTTTGGCTGTTCCTCAGTTTGATCAGTGTAAGACTTATAAATGCCAGGCAGGACCTAGTAATTATAAGCATATGTTTGGAGGGGAACAGAAGGTAGGGATTTGTCCCTTGTACACTTCTGTCAACCTACAGGTGTGGTTGCCCCAGCAGTTGGGTATGAAAGTACACATAGGTAAGACCAGTAAAACTGCTAACTAACGGCTAGAATGTTTCAACATAGGTACCTACATACACATACATTTTACATGAATGAATCTGTACTGTGTGATAATGCGGAGATGCTCATGATCCAGTGATTTTCAACGTTATTTGTAATGCACCATGGAACCGATTATACAACAGAACACATCAAAAGGACTGCATTTCAAAGTTCCCATAGTAACCAAGAAAGTACAGTACCCAGTCATGCTACAGTCGTATCAATTCATAAGGAAACTCACCTGAGTCTGAGTGACAGCAAATCCCATATGCAAAAGGTGCTTGATGATGTCACCCTCACCAGACAGATACTTGCTCGAAAAGGTTTGAAGCATGTCACGACTTGACTGAAAACGGGTGTAAAAGTGTTCAAACACAAATGACAAAACAGTTATTCCATTAATTAACCCACAACTCTACAAGTACAGTACAACAACAGGAACATACATGTAGCACAGGAATAGTTTTTCCATGAGGCGTAGGCAACGTAAACCTGTTACACGTATGTTCAGCTACACAAGACAATACATCTTTCTTTGGCTCTACAGAACACTTGTCTGGGCGCATGCACAGCTGCTGACTCTCAATTTCCGCTTCCAGCCGAGGAACCATTAGAAGTATTGGCTCTGAGCGTAATATTGCTTGATAGCCGTGCTAATTACGTAAGTGCCTTTTGCCTACGACCTACATGTAGCCGGCCCCTGTCCCAGAGGATCACATCATCCGTGAAGAGAAGAAAAACTTGCACAATGCAAAGTGTAGCGATTGCTTTTGCGTGTGAGTTCGCGCATGACCTTGCGTGAGCCGTTTAACTACATATAGCTATACCTCACCAATGGTAAGACTTGCCTTAATTGGTGATTTCAATTGAAACAGGCAAGGGTCATGATCAATCAGGCGGGTCAACTTGGCACGATCCAAGAACACCACCAGAAGAATGAACTTCTTGACTATGTACTGTGAAACAGCCAATGAATAACCTGAAATGCAATACCATAGAAAACTATGTCACAATATATATACATATACACTCCTTGTACATACACTACACTACATGTACATGTAGTGTGGTGCATTATACACAATGCACACATGTATTGTCAGACCTACACTGATTTAATGATTGACCACATGAACCATGCAAGCAAAATAAGTACTCCTACAAACATGTACATACGTACATGTAATAGTAATACATGTATATACACACGTGTACACATGTGTACATGTACATGTAACTGCTAAGAAAAGTCGAGACAACTGTATGTACACCATGTAGGGGGCTAATGTGTGCATACCCCATCACTGCACCAGCAAGGGTACCTTCTCTGAAGCTGTGAGGTGCAGTAGGGTGAGAGTAGATGTCCACAATCTGACAATTCTTGAGCAGCCTGTCCGACAGGTAACTGCCCAGAACTTGAATTATGTTATCGTTGGGTCCAACTTGGATCACTTCACCAAACACAACCTGCACAAACGCAATGTACAAAATGTAGGGTAAACATTTTCGCCCAGTTGGACATGTGCAGATGTTATATGCATATGAACAGTTGCTGGATTACTTAGCGAAAACTACTTTAGACAAGAGCTAATGCCTTGTATAACATACACCAACTGCTTCTACAGTGTACAAACATGCAACATAACACACACATACATGTATGCAAAATAACACAGAATGCATACTTATTACATAAGGTACCCAAGTCAACAGTTTATGATAGATCGTCGCCTATGCGTAGGCATGTTAACCTACATGTAGGCTTGCTAAAGAGCCGACGGTAGAATGAGCTCCAAAGCGAATTAAAAACGAAGCCCTATGCTTAAGTGTTGCATTATTCGAGTTCAAAGTTCTAAACACCATTGAATGTGAGGACCATACAGTGGTGTTCACCGAAAGAGGGGAAAAATGCAATAATGCACATTTTTGATTTTATCTCATGAATGGTATACAATTACATCATGCCAATTACATTTTTAGATTCAGCATCTACTTCTGAACACAGTACATTTGCTTTAATTCAATTATAACTTGTAAGCAAAACAATGCGCCATAGTAAACAACTGCTGGTCAGGTTGGATGTTCAAGGCTGTAACTCCTCTATACTTTGTAGTTAAGCTACCAATTTTTTTTTGTATGTACCCAATACAGGTGAGTACCTATAGTGTTGTGTTGAGCTCTTAAGTCTCACTCGCTGTGGAGATCGGTAGGAAAGTATCGCTTTTCAGAGGGAGGCGTGGTCTTCGTATGAATTCGGACAAATTAGTTTGACTTAAGAATTAAAACTGACTTTTTCTAAATGAGAGGTCTCTGGGGTATCCATATAATTTATAATAATTTTTTGGCAGCTTGCTATTGCCATTAAACAATCCATGAAATGCTAAAAATCTTAACATTGAAAGCCATTTTTCAACCGTTTTTAGGATTTCTCCGTATATTATTGTAAAAATGTAGCAAAGAATCATAGTATTTGCGTTTGTAAGCACTGTACGTAACTTTTAAAAGCATTTCTACATGTAGAATACTTGATAGAATAAGTACAAATGCAAATATCATGATTATGTGCTACACGTTTACTACCATATACAGAGAAATCCTAAAAACGGTTGAAAAATGGCTTTCAATGTTAAGATTTTTAGCATTTCATGGATTGTTTAATGCCGATAGCAAGCTGCCAAAAAATTATTATAAATTATATGGATACCCTAGAGACCTCTCATTTAGAAAAAGTCAATTTTAATTCTTAAGTCAAACTAATTTGTCCGAATTCATACGATGACCACGCCTCCCTCTGAAAAGCGATACTTTCCTATCGATCTCCACAGCGAGTGAGACTGAAGAGCTCAACACAACACTATAGGTACTCACCTGTATTGGGTACATACAAAAAAAAATTGGTAGCTTAACTACAAAGTATAGAGGAGTTGCAGCCTTGAACATCCAACCTGACCAGCAGTTGTTTACTATGGTGCATTGTTTTGTTTACAAGTTATAATTGAATTAAAGCAAATATACTCTGTTCAGAAGTAGATGCTGAATCTAAAAATGTAACTGCCATGATACAATTATATACCATTCATGAGATAAAATCAAAAATGTGCATTATTGCATTTTTCCCCTCTTTCAGTGAACACCACTGTAGGTTTTGCCTACACGTGTTTGATCTATCATTAAGTACATGTACTGCATATAGGATAACTCCTTAACTTTCTTCTAGGCGGTGATTTATTGATAGCACATTATAGGACGCTCTACCTCCAATCCTAGTCGTAGCCACAAAGGGTGATAACAGTGCACCAGAGACTCCAGGATGTCATGCTTGATGCCCACGTCGGCATGGGGACACTTGTCAGGGCGCATGCACAGCTGCTGACTCTCAATTTCCGCTTCCAGCCGAGGAACCATCAGCAGTATTGGCTCTGACTGGTAGAGGAGACAGGCTGCCCTTCGCTGTCGCAGCAGACTCCTGTAGGCATCGATGGACATCTTGCGAGACTCATTTGGCTTGGCTTCAGAAGTCATAGCAACTGCACTTGAATCGCTCAGCTGGATGCTTGAACCACTACTGGAAACTGCACAGAGTGGGGGGGGGGAAATGTGTGTGTTTATGTATGTGCACTATACATGTACATGTGCTCTTATACATGTGCCAGTCATATTAAGTATACAGATACATGTGCAATACACTCAGTAAACCTTTTAGACATACCACTCTTTCCTTCGTGGTGCAGTATTTTACCATGGTCATCTACAGGTGCCAATATGTGGTTCAGCCACTTTGTGAAGGCTGTGCACAAGCAGTAAGTATATAAGCGTATGTACATGTACATGTATGTAACACAAACCTCTCTCTTGTTTGAATGTCCAGTGCTCATCATATAAGCTGGTCTTCTGAAGAAATGGCATAGGAATCCGTGCTGGTTTAGCATCTAAGAGGAGGTTTAAAAGTAAATCATGAATTCATTTAGCCATAATTCACATGTACATGTACTCTATGTAGGCGCATCCCTTGTGGCTTTAATACCCCTGTAGTTTGTGACAAGAGCTTATGCACACATGAATGCATGTTACATACCCTTGTATGTTGCTATACACATGCATTGTAACCATGTCATTCCAAAACAATATATATATGACAATGAAAAAACACCAAAATGATAAATACAATAATGTCCAGTCATTACCATTGGATTCTAACCCCACCCCCCCCACCCCCACGTCATGGCTGTATGTACATTATGAACATCATTATACGATCCTACCTGCATAGTAACAGTAACACAGAGATTTCAGTTACTGGATACCCAACCAACATACATGTAAACACCCACTGTGTGATTTTGATATTAAATATATATTTTTTCCATTGCCTTAATACATGATGTACAGGTACAGTGTACATGTATCATGATGTCTTCTTATTGAAGGGCACTGAATGCTGCAACACATAAACCTTTCAAGTATGTGCAAACAAAGGACATTTTGCAGTTTACATGTACATATTATTCATGTGGCAGGAATACTGTGCTTAGAACATCTAATGCATGCATGTAGATCTCAGTTGTGGAACTTATGAACTGTATGCAACAACACAAAAAAAAAACCACCAAAAAAAAAAAAGAAACGTGTACCTCGTTTGGTTGGCTTCACAAGCTTCAGCTTCTTTGGTGCAATACCATCTACAGCATGGTTCTTGCTGTTCCCTGTTCGGTTCACCGTAAGATGAAGGACTGGAAAAAGTAAAAAAGAAAAATTACAACAGCTAACTAGCAACTTGGCTGTTCTTGCAGTGATAGTTTACCAGTAATATACGATGTCCCTAACTGGTGTATTTTTAAAAATCAATACATGTACTGTATATTCACGGAACTTTACGGCACTCACCCTGGCTTCTACCTGCAAGTTTCAGCGTATGAGGGTCATAATTTTCCTTATCAATCCACTTCGTCCTCTGACATCGCTGATCCAAGTGAGATTTATTTAAATTTCGCTGGCCGACACAAAAAAAACGCAACTTACTTTAGGTAGCGCCATCACTTCAAATTCAAATCTCAAGGCGCCTGACACGTGATCAATGATGCAATGTAATTTAGTATTTACTTGTAATTGGAGCAGCGATCAGAAGATAAGACAAAGAAGTAGGCGGTGTGCTTCTGTAGTTTTACTGCTTGCGGTCGTGTAAATTGCGACGGACGTGGAAGGGGGGGAGTGAATATTTTAGATCAAAATCGGTTAATAGTAGGCCAGTAGATCTCTACTGTAGTGTTTCACATCTAATCTATAGCTGTACGGTTATGTATGTGCACATGCGCCTAAATTGCTGAGGTGTTTGGAATAGTAAACGCTTAACGGATAGCTTTGTTCTGGCCAAGGACATAGTGCCATATACCTTTAGGGGAGGGTTGACTTACAAATTTGTGTACATACCCTACAGTAACGAGGCGACGAGGGTGTGGGGAGTTGAGCAGGGGGACTTTTATATCTTAGGCGTTTTCCTTACGACGAATGGAATGTGGAATTTATTGTTTTATTAACAATGGGCTATTCCATTATTTAACTGTACACCCCTACAGATGACAATAATTGCAAACCTACCCCCCCGGGACAATATAGAAAAGCACCCCTGGACAAGCTTATATTATACCTCGATCCCCCCGGGACAGACTTGTAAATGCCCCCTGGACAAGCTTCTATTTTGTCCCACCCCCCTGGACAAGCTTGTACGTTGTTCCACTCCCCCCTAGACAAGCATCTATTATGCCTTCTGATCCCCCGGGACAGGCCTTTAAATGATCACCCCCCGGGACATATTCCCTATACCCCCCTGGACACCATTTATTGTCATCTGTAGGGGTATATAATTAAATAATGGAATAATGCAAAGCATCTAGACAGCATAGCAGTGGCATTTGCTTTAACTAGATTGAGATTATTATTATTATAATTATTATTTGCCTATCAGAAGTAGTCTGGCGCACACCCTTGCGTATAGTGTGTGGCTACGCCAGGCTGTATACAAAAGGGGCCTTGGTAGTTGGGCGTGGCATGTACATTTTGCGTAGGTAAATATTCGTTACGTACATTTGGGTCTGGGTACGAGACTAGCTTGCCAGTGGCTTCGATAAGATCTCAAAGAAGAAGCGGGGTTGTGGTGATGACTCCTCCAGCAATCATAGGCAAAGACTGTAATCTCACACTCAATCGCTTACTGTATGACATCACGTAAGCTATACACTTGGGTCTGGGTACGAGACTATTGGCGAGCAGGCGTAGCACAAACTCTTTCCAAGCCATTTGGAAGAATTGCTCTGACTTTAACAAAAGCTATATAGTTAAATCCAGTTGTCCTGACTTCATAACAGGATAGCCCAACTCTTAAGCTGCCTTGGTAACACACTCGCTAACTAAATTTGTCTGAAAATTATAAGCGAGGGTTTTCTGTACTTTTATTCTATTCATTGTACAGATCACTGCACAGACCTGTGCGGTATATAGCCAAATGCACTCTTGACTTGACATGCTGCTGGCATTATCATTGTAAATATTTCTTAAATGGGAGTGAAACTGTATGTCTGAGCTCTAGGACCTGTGGTCATCATTTTTCTGCTGCAATTTCACTTATTGGCCTAGCACAGATTACCAAATTCTCTTTGTTTGTTGTAGTTACATGCACTTCATTATGCTGGTTTAATTAATCTCCAATGCTGCCTGTACTCACGATGTCCATTTTCAAGCCTGCAAAGATATTGTCCATTGCTTAGGCATCTAGATGATTTTTTTAAGGCTTTGATTATTCCAATGTGCCCAGGATTTTATATGAGGTTATTCAATGTATTGTATACATGTATACTGGCACACTTGCATCGTAAAGGAATGTTCTTCGATTTCACAATTACATGTACATGCATGTAAATAGTTATCGAAATACAAATTATCAGAGGCATGATAGCTGGCTGTGATTGCTGGAATCAGTCAGCAAGATCTTCCATAGGAAGTAATAGTGCTTTCTTTTCTTTCAACATGTAGAACGTGGCATTTAAAAAACGGATCATGTATAAAGAGCTTGCATGCACAATTAGCAAAGGCAATGACTTCCAAAATTTTCTTTAGATTCATCTGTTTCTTTATTGTTGGAATAAGGTCTTCAGTTGCATCTGCTGATTCTTTATCTGCTCTTCCAAAACTTGAATTCATTATTTAGCTGTTGCTAATGGAACCTCATATAGCTCTCTTTGGTTTGCGTCTTAAATTGACAGCAAATGCTTTTAGGTGACATT
The DNA here is from genome assembly GCA_949361645.1 of Spongilla lacustris. Taxonomy (NCBI): domain Eukaryota; kingdom Metazoa; phylum Porifera; class Demospongiae; order Spongillida; family Spongillidae; genus Spongilla; species Spongilla lacustris. Next base: position 4,288,200 of record OX442435.1, read on the forward strand.
CTCTGAAGCATAGAATGCTCGTTGAAAAAAATGTACCTATAACTAGAACCTGAACATCCGTGCCCCCCTCCCCCTGATTGGATGAACCATGGATTCGATAGATAGATTTCCACTGTGATTTGATGGATCGGTTGCTGAACATCCATGCCTGTCTGATTTCAGCAGCCTGAAGCGCTACAAACAACCCAGTTAACCCCCTTGCACTCATGTACTCTATGTGTTTCTGATGCACATTGTGCAGAAGTTAAAGTACATATTACGCAATGTGGAGCATGATGCAATTTACATGTACATTTTTTAAATACTGTAACAAGACATGTAAATTTACTGGTGCTACAGAGATTTAAATATATATAGTGAGTTGCTTAGATTTTAAACCATCGTTCATTGAGATAATTTACACTTAATGTAGCATGGATTTTAAAAGTCAATTGAACTGATAAATAATATGGTCTTGTGTTATGCAGTACAATGCAAGACTCTTGGGACACTTGTACTGTTTGCAATTTAAATATGAAGTATACTTTAAGTGGTCAAGAAGACGTCAGATCACTCATGCTTCATGCCTTGTGTGCAACTGTCTTGGATGTGAAGAGGGCAATTGAAAAACAGTACTCCATTCCATCCTGTGTCCAGTGCCTCACATTTCATAATGTCCCTCTGTCAGATACTGATGCTTTTAATGCCACTCACGTTTCCCGGGATGAAATTTTGTCTGTATCGTTTCCATCAGAAGCCAATGTTTCAGGTGTGAGGGAGGCAGTTGATTGGCTTAATAGTGTCTGTGTTGCGCTTCAGAAACATTGTGGGTCCAACTACCAAATTTTGAATGCTGAAATTTCAGGCCTGTTACAACAAGCTTCTGTTTCTGGTACTATCCACAACCTGTCAGTGGATTTATTTTACCCCTGGGAGCCTGGACTGAGATACATGAACAAGCTGTATTTTGATGACTGTGGTGGTCTGAAGGCAATGTGCTCTGTGTACTCCTATCTTCTTCAACTTGATTGGGCTGTCATGCATCGGGACCTCAGGTTCCTGGAGGTGGTCTGCACCCAAAGCATCACTAACTTTTTGCAGTCTTTTGAACTTCGAAGAAGATTCATCCAACTCGGTGGGCTGGATATGTGCATTAGCACCCTCCTTCGATGCAAGCTGGATATGTCTCCATTTTTAGATTCAATGTCAAGATCTGCTATTGAAGTGGCACTCTATGCCGTTTGCAAGTAAGTATGGTATGAACGTGTGAATACAATGTACATATGCATTTGTGCTGTTCTGAATTGAGTGAGTTTACATGTACAAACTATCGTGTAATAGGAATGCAAGATTATTGTGACAAGGTTTTTGAAAAGTCTCACAATCAATGAAACTTGAGTAAAAACAATAACCTTCAGTAGTGGATGAACTAGAGTGTTGTTAAATACAGTTAATGTGCAATTATAGTTTCTAGAGAAAATTGATTTTTTGCTACATGTTTTGTACATGTACCTGTATGTCCTTTGTGTACTGCAAAGGTGTTTCACTTACTCTGTACAAGGTCTGGTAGCTTCTTTCCTCAAATGGCACTGTGGCTGTGTAAAAATGTTCCGTCATAAAGCATACATATAGTACCAGACCCTGTACAGGGCAACCTTTGAAGTATGCAGAGGTATCATTGTGTGTACAAATAATTAAGAAACTTAAGTGTGTCATAGTGTGAAAATGTTATTTTTCTCCCCAAAAGATATAGTAAAGGACATATTTTGGTTTGCAAAGCATTGTGAGCAACGGTTATATGGGCCAAAATATGGCTGAAGTTATTAACTAATTATAGTATAATAAATTGCATAGTTTGATGTATAATACTGTTCCATTGCATTACATCTTATTAAGCATCACCTATATGCATACATAAAGAAAATGATGCACATTCATATAGCGGAGAGTGTTAAAATGAATGCTTGATAACCCTAACCCTGCACCATCATTCCAACAGTGGATACAATAAAAGGTGTGAAGGATATTCAATGAGCTTCAGCACAGCACTGCTACTTTTATTAGTTTCCAATAATAAACATTGTTTTGTATTAATGACTACACTAGCTGCTTGCTGCCAATCATTCACATCCAGTTTCAAAGTCTTGGCGTTTAATTAGTGTGATATCCTGTTTATTATAGTTCTATTTATTGCACCATACTTTCATGGTAGTAGTGAACACTCTGTATACATGTATGTATGTATACTTACATGTTAAGTATTTAAATCTTATTACTCGTTTTTACTTCCAATTAGTCTATCTGAACTTCCTGAATGCCATCTTGTGATTGCAAAGAATCATGACATAATCACACAGATTATCTCTGCCCTGTCTTCACCAAGATACGCGTGCAAATTAGCTGTAGTAGCTGTGAGCGTCTTTTTGTGCATAGCCCAATCAGGCAACACCCACCCTTATCTCCTGACAAATGAGGTTGTTGTAGGTCTCTTACGTTCGTGTGAGGTGCGCACCTTGCGTGCAAAGAGTGAAAAGGATATCCATGAATTGAATGCATTCAGGTAAGGCCAAAATACGAGTGGTAATTGATTGGTCCACATTATTGCCACTGTGAGGCTGTATAATTGATGTTGCATGCTGGCTGTTTGACAGTTATGTAAAAAAATTTCATACTTTATTTGTTTATGTACAGTGGAACCTGTCTAAAGCAATCACCTTCAGGCCAAAAATAAATAGACAGGTGGCTGCCTAACTCAGAACCATTTGTACAGCAGCCAAATACTCATGACTTTAGTTATGTGGCCATTATGCAGAGGTGACCAGCAAACTCAGGTGACCATTACTGTAGTTAGCTGTTACATACATGTAGACATCAAAAATGACTCTGGTGCATTACATGTATATGCAAAGGTTATCACTGGCCTTATCAAATGTGAACTTACAAACTTGTGTATAGTGTCACCATGTGATGCTGGCACAGGTCTTAGCCACGTTCCTCTTTACAGTGTATTGAACTTTTGTTACTGGGTACTCAAACCACCACTAAGATGTACTTGTACATAATGCACGTAAAAATCTGAACCTGGCATAAGATGTCTCAGTATATAAATTCAACGTAATGAACTAGCTCGGGAGCCTTTTAGCACACTACAAGTGTCAAACTGTACAAATTAAGAATAGAGATATTATTTTTTATAAGCTTTTGCCCTCCAAGTACAAACAGAGGTTCCACAGTGCAGTGCTTTTGTGGTGATAGAATGTGAATTGTCCTGCTTGTTGTTTTGCACATGGACAGGTGGACTGAGCTCAACTGCTGTTACACTGACACCTTCCTTGTCTAGCCAATTGAACTCCCATGCAACTTAATTTAAATTTAGATTGAGATCCAGTGTACATACTCTTAATTTATATGTTTGTACTTGTTCATGTAGAGCCTGTATTCTAGAAAAGTACATTGATTTCAGTTCATTTTAACAAGATTATACTTTATGAAGCATTACCAATAATATACTATGCACCTATGAAATCATATTGCTGCTACCATTTATGTGTTTGCATGCATCACCGTATTCATACTTGTGCTTACACCTGAGTGGCTTTTGTGATGTCTGTAAAAGTTTTAGCTCACAGATGTATCTCCTTTATTAGGTGCTATGTGGCTGCCTCTCTTGCAATCATGATAATTCCATCGTCACATGAGCTGTCAGATGAAAATGTTCAACGGAATGTCTGTACCTTGATGGAGACTGTCTTATCTAGTCTCACACCCAGTATGCTTGAAAAATATGAGGATCAAGAAGGGCTTATGTGGTGCTCCCTCCGTCCTTATATCAGACTCTTCTACCAACCAACTTTATATACTCATTTGCTAGACCCTGTTCGTAGGTCGCTTCATATTCTCAGTGTGAAGATCATTCTGCGTATGTTGCATGGGACGTTTCTTCGTAAGGTTCATTGTAATCTAGTTTACAAGGAAGGGATGCAGGACTATGTTATTGCACTTCCCTGGGTGGTACCAGCTAATGTATCACAAGCTGCAAGTGATCTTGTTTCAGATTTTGCCTCTCAGCATCCACTGCAGCCACCCACACTGGTCAACATTGTAAAAGGCAGGCTTGCAAGTTGGCACCTTGGTCTTGACGCAGTTGTAGATACATCAGTGCGAGACATTGTTACTTCTCTGTATTAGTGATCATATTTGTACAACCATTGTTTCTCATCAATACTGCAGATTGTTTCATAATAATTATATACTTTCATATGTATTATATGTTTGAGTGATCATGGCTGTATGTGTGTATCCCTAAAAAATACAATTCAAAAACATTATGAGAAAGTTGGTGGTATAGGATTTTAGTCATAAAAAGCAGCAAAACAAGACATTTGAATGATAAGCAAAAGCAAAATTATCCAGTTTTATACATTTGATAATTTGCATTTTACACCTTTAAATCCTATATAAGTAATTTTGAAGTTCTATGCAGTACCTTGTACTCAATACTTCTGAAGTATTTCTCATGTTACATGTAGTTTAAATTGCCCCATGTGATCTCGATATTGATTGATCCATCGCATCACTAAAGGCACTTCTGGTTGAAATTATGCACCTACTGGTATAATTGGCATTGTATGAAATGCAGAAAAATAAAAAAGAACAAGCTAACCAGGAGAACATCATTGCCTAAATCGGCCATTATGTTCCCCAGCTGTGCTTCTCTCTTTGGTGAGAACTTTACTAGCTTAGTTATTTTTGACACAGTATCCAGCACATCATTCATATGGGTACACTGCATCACTGTGTCTGAGGCTGCCATGTCTATCATGGCCATAGCAGTGGATGTATAATGCATGAGGTTGATCTGTCTTTATATATTAGCAGCAACACCATTGCTATCGCCACTCACTGTGCTGCAACCATCATAACACTGACCTCTACATCTGTCCAAGGGCATCTGTATACATTTATCAGGACGTCTTTAATTGCTGCAGCAATTGTAGAAACATCTGCTTTATCAATCTGGTATAGCCCTATGGAACCCTCACATGACATTAGACATTCATCAGTCCGCCACTGACAGATAACCAATTGTACCTGGTTCAATATGTCCCTGGTTTCATGGAATATAAGCCAGATATATGTGAGCAGCATTGACAACTTGATATAAGATTGTTTGTCCCATGAGCTCAACCACATTATTTTGTATATCTTGCGGCATATATTTTCTAACAACCATTCTCTCATATCAGAAACATCTTCACACCTCAGATGTTAAAGTTTGAGTTGTCGTCAATGTGTCCCCTATATGCAAGCCCTTGACATGCCAAAAACCTCATAGTGGATGATTCATGTCTTTTACACTCTGACAGCAACTGTATCTATTAGACAAAAAAAAAATGCTTCAATTACCATGTCATGATACGATTCATACGAGTGACGCTTTGAAATCCTTTTCTTGTATCTGTAGTAGCTTTCCAATTGTGATAAATGCTAAATTTTCTTTCGGACTACAGGTATGGTTCAGTGCAGCCAAGGCCAACGTTGAAACCATGAAGATTTGAAATGATACCTAACTTTGATTGATTTGATTGCATACATACATACACATACATGTGCAAAAAGGCAAGTAATGGCATGCATACAAATGTACATGCACTTAAAAACTGCCTACTGGTAAGCGTACGGAAAGGGATATAAAATGCAAAAGGATGATAGGGACAACAGTACTAAGTTGGGAATGAAAAACTGTAATGTTCACAACATCCTGGGGTAAGTGGTTCCATATAGGTATCACACGTTCAGTGAAAAAATCTCAGAATGCATGATGGAGTAGATATTTGGATCACAGGACACAAGAATGACCTTGGATTGAATATGGCCTGACCGGTTTGTTGAAGAAATTGTCAAAAGGTAAATCAACCAAATTACATAAGATCATAAAAGACTCTCCTATACTCTAAGGACTGTATGCCCAGGTTTGCAAGGCGACCACCATATATGGTATACCAGAACGTTTGTATATGGCTCAAGTGAAAAATCTCTGAACCTGTTCAATACATTGAATATCCTTACAGAGCCAGCTGGGGGTTCAAGACTTGGGTACTGCTTTCCAGAAGAGGACACACATATACCTTATGCAGACACACAAGGAGAGACATGTTATTAGAACAAAAGTATTTTAAAAGGAGGGAGCTCTTATTAAAAGCCATGGCAGCAACACTGGAACAATGTGTACTTGGCTTAAGATCTAAAGTCAAACACACTCCAAAATCTCTTATAGACAATATGGATTGCAAAGGAATACCAGAAAGTGAGTAAGTAAGGTGTAGTAGGTGTGTCCCTTTGAGGACCAAAGGAGATGACAGAGCACTTGTTATAAGCAATAGACTGTTGCCAAGTGGAGACCATGAACAAAATTTATTTAACGATTGCTTATGTGGTGTAGTTACATAACTAAGATACAGTTTAGTATCATCAGCAAAGATTATAATGCCAGCTGGAGCATTGGAGTCTTATTTGGCTGTGTAAAGAATCCTATAAGCTTTGTCTGCTTCAACTTTGGGTCATAAGATGGCAAAGAATTGTCATATTGTGCTTCATATCAGTTGCTCAGCTGGTGAATTAATGATTTAATAATTTCATAATATTTGCAAGGTAAATTTGGGGGGGGGGGGGGGGGGGGGGGGGGGGTTATAACCTCCTATCACCCTGTCCCCCACAAGTGGATCTCATTGTCAGTAGGCCCATGTGGCCAAGCTCTTTCATCACATGTAAGCATGATTTGTGATCAACTATCTTGAAGGCTTCTATTGTTTCATCTGCAAAACATGTCTCCCCCCCCCCCCCCCCCCCCCCCCCCCCTCCTCGCACTTATGGTTCTGTTGGTATGGGGTGCCTGATGTCTCTAATACTTCAGAGTGCTTGATAATTGACTGGGCTGGGCACTACCATCATTCAGTGTTGCAACTCTTCCAACATGGCAATCAATCCTTGGGGTGTTTCTGACATTTTATGTGCATGGTTAGTTCACTATCGCTGTTCATCACTACTATGAATCTTACCAACCCAGACCAACAAGAGTGCTTCACAACCAGAAACTAGGTACACAAAGGTGTCCCATGTATATTTAAAGTGATTTGGACTAATTATATTTATCAACAGTTCCAGGGGAGCATTTCGGGTAGTCTCGTACCCAGACTCAAATGTACGTGATGTTATACTGTAAGCGATAATCATCGTTACGTACATTTGGGTCTGGGTACGAGACTACATTTCGGGAGCACTGTCGAGGGGTCCGCCACCATTGAAATCTCGTACACTCTAGTGAGAAATCAAATAGAAATCTTGAAATCAATAGAAATCCGGGAGAAATCACGAAATCATATTGAAATCTAGAAATCTGTCAGAAATCACGAAATCACTTGAAATACGGTAGAAATCACATTGAAATCTAGAAATCACCGTAAATTTAGAAATCACAGCCGTAAATTTAGAAATCACATCCGTATTTTCTTTAAAAACTAATGCATTTTTTATAACTACTTTTGCTAATACAATAATATTAATAATTATTGTTATTTTTTTTCATGCACAAATACACTGATATATAAACATATACAACTAGACTAAACACAATGTACACAAAATGCTAACTATATATCTACCCTACATCACTTTGACTGATGCTACGGGAAAGGATAGCAATGGCATTAGCTCGTACCAGGTGAAGGTTCAGCCGCCCGTAGAGTTCGGTAAGAACCACAGACTTTGTCTTGGACGAGCAAGTGGCTAGTCGAGAGGCTAGCTGAGAGATGGACTCCAAAGCCTCTTTTCCCCAGGCTCCATACGACTCCACCACCAATGGTACACAGACCCAATCAAGTTCCTTACATTTGGTGTCATTGGAGGAGTGCTTTCTCAGCTCAGTGGTCAGTGCAGCTACTCCTGTTGTCACACTCGCTTCCAAAAGAGTTGTAGGATTAAGCGGAGATGTGACAGACAGGTCAAAAGCTGCTGCCTTGCCCAAGACCCAGTTTGGAACTAAAAGGTCAGCGGACGGGTGTGGTTGTGATTGGTGAGATTATTACCCATTTCCACCTGGACACCCAGATGAGCTCGCCGGCAGGACTCTGCAAGGACATCACGCAGTTTGTTGTGGCGGGAAACCACATCACCACCCCTTTTGCAGGTAACAGCATGATGGCCAAGTGGGTCCAAGGCAATCTCAGGGCACAGTGGGCAGCATGAACCATAAGAAAGGTCCAGGCCAAGCCACCACTTGATGGCAACCTGAAATTGGGAAGGGTCAAGATGGAGTCCAAGACCTTCTGACGGAGTAACAGACAGCCATGAACCTGCATGAGGGGAGGAAACAGACAGCAAGCGAGCCTTGTCAGCAATGGAGGACATGTCAAGTAGAACCTTGAAGAGGTGGTCATCCAGCTTGGAGGAAAGGCTCTTTTGGGTGACTGAAGTCAACAGAAGTGCCTCTAAGTTAATAGCCTCTGATGGTGGTAGAAACGAATTAAACATACGAGTTGCTGAGGCAAGGTGGTGCTGAGACTGGGAGCCAAAACCCGAGGTACAAAGTGAGGCAATGTAATTGTTATTATTATTATTATTATTATTATTATTATTATTATTAATATATATAGCAGATACATAATACAGCAAGCATGTAACACAAAAACAGTTCAAAGGGGCTCGATCCTACTAAGGATGGCCGATGCCACTGATTTTACAAGGCAGGTGTTAAGTCTGCCATACAGGTCATGAATGACGACAGACTTTGGCTTGGAGCAGGTGATTGCTAGCCGCGATGCCAACTGAGCAAAACTCTTCACAGCCTCTTGACCCCACGCACCATAGGTCTCAACAACCAAAGGGATACAAGCCCATCCTAAATCCTTACACTTGCCATCATTGCGGTTATGCTTCCTTATCTCAGAGGCCTCAGCAGCTACTCCTGAAGATACTCCCGCTTCCGACAAATTAAGTGAATTAAGCGGTGAGGTAACTGAAAAGTCAAAAGCTGCAGGCTTGCCTTGTGACCAGTTGTGGACAAGAACATCCGCCGGTCTTGTGTGGTCATGATCTGGAGTTAGGTTATTTCCTACTTCAACTTTGACACTTAGGTGTGCCAAACGACAAGAATCAGCAAAAACATCCCTCAACAAGTTATGACGATGTACAACATCTCCCCCTCGTTTGCATGTGGTAGCATGGTGGCCTAGGGGATCATGATCTGGAGTTAGGTTAGGTTATTATTATTATTATTATTATTATTATTATTTTATTTTTTATATAATTTAATAATTAATGAAGCATACATATAGGTATATATATAATACAATACAGATAAACAAGCACATAACCTACCACCTAGACTAAATAATATATCAGTAGCCTGTGTCTGAGATGGCCCTTGAAAGAAGAGCCCTCACATTTGCCCTAACAAGGGTCATGCTCAACCTCTGATATAGGGCTGTGATAGCTGCAGACTTTGGGCAGTTCTGACGTGTGGCCAAGCGAGAGGCTAGCTGCGATAGTGCCCACTTTGCTTCAGTGCCCCAACACCCATAGGTCTCCACAGCTATTGGGATGCATACCCAACCCAGTTCTGCACATTTGGAGTCATTGGCCTTATGCTTCCTCTCCTCTGCTGCAAAGGCTGCAGACCCTGCTGTCACACTCGCTTCAGGTAAATTACTTGAGGTTAGCGGTGATTATTATTAATATATAATTTGAAAAGAAAATGGTGGGCATGGAAGAGGCGGAGGACGAAGATGAGGATGAAAGCCGTTTGGAACTTTGTGATAGATACTTTGTGGAGGGAAAATCGGATGAATCAGATGAATCGGAAGAGGATGGGCTAGCGAAGGACCCCGATTTTACCAGCTGCGGTACCAGATGGCTAGACAGTGAAGACAGCTGCCGCAGGTCATAATTTACAGATTGCACTCCAACGAGCAAAGTGCCGATGCGCAAGTGAAGCTGGAGGAAACTCCTTCCGGCGCTCGTTTGAAGAGAAAAGCGGCTTCTTTTTACGAACTCTGCAGTCAAGAGGAGGAAAGTGCACGTGTAGAGTTACTTAAGTACGAAGAGGGAGTTATATGTGATCTCCGTCACGTTCGTGCACGATCAGATCTGGTTGAAGAAATTGATAGCTTGACGCGTTCAATTGGTTGGATGGTAGTTGACCTTAAGCCAGACCAGAAATGGGAAGTTGCGCACGACAGAGAAATGGCACAAAATCTGCTGTCGCGTAGTGAAAGAAAAGCGGGAAACCTGAAAAAAGCATTGAGGGATTGGGATGCAGGGCATACTGGTGACAATGCGGAAGGGTGCGACTCGGGAGTAGCTGTGAAAAGGGAGGGATCCCAGATCCCTCTACCAATTAACACCATCAAGAGCCTGTACATCCGAAAGCTGTCTCAAACGACTTCGTGAATCTTTCAAAAACCCCACAAAAGTTCAATGAGGCTAGACCAGCAGAGGTTTTGTGTAAAAACAAGTTTAGGAGGTTGCAGAGGAAGGTGTAGAGGGTAGTAGGTGTAGATTAGGTAGTTGCAATTATAATAATTATTAATGATTTTAATTATCCCAAAGCCTGTGTCAATGATTCGTATTGCAAGGATGGTTCCTGGTAATGCACACATTGTAGCAAAAAGGAACTTGTTCAATAATTTCTTTATTGTTGTATCAGTTGTATTAAAATATTGTTGTGATGCATTGATTAATCGATTGCGTAAGTATTAATTTTAATAACCGTCATCTATTACATTATAATTACGTGGGCGTCATTTATCAAAAGAGCTATTAGAAATCAGAACGTAGCTTTACAATAACAGCGAGCCGTTTATGACCCGTTCTAATTACGTAAACAAAAATAGAATAGCCTTTGGGCATCGAAATTATGTCGTTTGGCACTAGCAAGCACTATTCGGTCACAAATGCGCGAGAAAATACATACAGTTCACACACTGACACCCCAAAAAGTCTAGGTAGAATGGCACGCTTTAAAATCATGCCATTGTTGAATTGGTTGCCGCATACAGCCGCGCCGTGACCCGTCACCTCCCTCAGACCTCGCCTCAGATTGACCAGCTACGTCACAAATGTATTTTTACGTCAAAAGAAATGTTGAAATCCAAGTCGTATTACGGTAGAAATCAGAAGAAATCAGTCTGAAATCTGGAAATCACACGGAAATCTGGAAATCATATAGAAATCACGGAAATCACCTCGAAATCTAGAAATCACCGGAAATCAAACAGAAAACTGAAATTGATTTCGAAATCTCCGTGATTTCGAAATCTCGTACGGCTTTTAGGGTAGTGGCGGACCCCTCGAGCACTGTTTCTTCCCTTAACCGCCTGAAAAAACGTAAGGTATACCTTACGAAAAGGTAAGGTATACCTTACGTTGGGCTTTTAAAGTTCTGAAGAACATTATTCATTCCAAATGAATTTATTTAATTTTTTCATGTATGTTATAAACCAGTGTAAGTACCAATGTCACTCAATAGCTCAACTGTGCAAAACTGCCACCACTAGGCATGAAAAACATAAAATATACAAATAAATATGTGTTTTTAAACACTATGTTCACATTTGAAGTGTCATAGCTACATAATTGTAATATTTATCTAGCTGGAATAACCTGCTTTATTGTTCCCATTAAGCAGAGAATTACTGCCATAAACAAATTAAGAAACATTTAAATAGTTAATTAATTTAAAATCAAATCTTTTGAAATCAAGTTTGAATTGGTTACAAGTACAAGTGACAATGATATTATTATGTTTGAAAGTTTGTAAAAATCACTTCAAAAGTTAAATATCCATATTATTAACCAACTAAAATACACTGAAAAGCTATCTATATATTTATATATATTTTTAAACGAAATTGTCCACATTTACTGGGATTGTGCTATGCTATAAACAAATTTCAAACAAAATCAATTCCCTGTTGTAATGATATCACATACTACATATTAAGTAACCAAAATCAAGTATTCTAAAGAAACCAAGTGAAGTGAAAGCATATCAGCACAATGATATTGACTTTGGCAACCAATAATTGTTCAAATACCATTTAGCTAGCTCACTTCATTCACTGCACAATTGAACTTTAAGTTTTGCAGTATACAGGTGTGTCCTACATCTGATATATAAGCTTGCAGTACTAAAATGGTAAAGCTGGCTAGGTATTTGGATGCTTTATATACCTGTAGGGCTGTTGCCGTTTATTTCAAGTAAAAATATGCATTAAATCATGATGCTGGTAGTCTTGAGCTGAGGATGTTTACTAGGTCATTTAATTCGCAAATCCTCATGGATACTGATATGTTGCACGCTGACGGATTGAACGTGCGGTATCGAGCACCTCCTATTTCTGTCTATGAGGCTGTTATCGGGCACATTCTAAGCAATCATCATCATCTCCATCTTTTTCTTCACACTTTTTTACATCTATTCTATCATCATATTCACCATTCATCCGTTTGGGGTGGGCAGGCCGGGGCTTCTGCCTGGCGATGTCGTGATGAAGCGGCGATGGCATCGCTAGAGGTACTAATTGCATTCCTGTAGAAAACGTGGTTCGAAGTTCAGAGTAGGATCTAACATTCTGTTGAACACTAAAACTTGCTCTTCTTTGGTTGCGGAACTGCAGTACCTTCAAAGACAGTGTTTTTCTATGCCGTGCCTTACGCGAACATCAATTGATTTATAAACCCCACTTCGATACCGTTTGTTACTCAGCGGCATGTATCGCAAGAACGGCACTAGTGGCTGATATGGCAGCTCGTGGCGGTTAGAGCCTGGTCCATTGAAATCTGTTTTATACCAATACTTCGATCGCAAATCGCCCAATTATACGCTGCATTTTTTACTTGAAAATCGTAAGGTATACCTTACGAACGTAAGGTATACCTTACGAACGTAAGGTATACCTTACATCCGGCAATTATTGGTTAAATGTTGGAAAATGTATTTGGAAGTCCACGGAAATACGCATTGTTTAAATTAAACAGGAGCATTTTTGTATCTGTTACTGATTTTACTCACCTTAACCAACTTTAGTCTTATTCTATTCATATTGCTATTTATACGGATACTGCACTGTTTGATTTCACTATAATGAAAGTCTTATTAAACACGCATTAATACAAATAATAACTTATGCACATCATGACATGATGTCGGAATGTCGTCGGGATTATGGGATCAGCCATATTGAGTTAAGTAAACAATATACTTACCATTCTAAATATGCCGACACAATACTGGACACATATGCCGTTCGAAAAAATGCATCCACATGCACTAATTAGTCGAGTGCATAAGCTCTGTATTCAAAGTATGACTCATTGAGCAATTTCTATATATCACACTTGTATGCACCATTGTAATACTTACTAAGAGCTGTTTTTTCTTTACTTTTGTGTTTTGATTACTGCTTTTATTATAGAGAGATATTAATATTATTGGCATAAAGACTTATATCAACTCATGCAAAACATTAATTGCTCAAACAACCACCCTACAAATTCTTTTTAAAATGGCCAATGGACTAAAATAGATGCAAATTGACATGAAGAATTTTGCTCTTTTATCACAAAATCAACTGGTAGGGGAAACTGCCTAGCTTCCTTGCATTTTCCTCTCATCTTCATAACACTCTACTACCACTGCCAATGGTAGCTGTTAACAATAAAACCATGTGTGCATTCACCACATATGAAGACTATAAATGTATGTAACCCATTGTAGGAGTATTCCGTTTGTTGGTGACTCCATCAGTCAGAAGTTGCACCGGGTAGGTATCAGCAGTGCAATCCACAAATAGTTCATCGTACACTGGTCGACTATTATCATGTAGTTCACTGTTTTTATCTACATCATTTCCATTACACAGATCATGAGTTTCATTGAATTGAGGTTGATTGGATGGATTTGAAATTTCATTTTCAGTTGGCACACAAGGCAGTTCACTTTGTTCGACACATTCTTTGTTGATAAAAGTATGTTGGCCTGCCTCTTCATCCAATCTGCAATTTGCTTTTGTGATGTCATCCTCTGTATGTAAAGCTACAACTGGCAATGGAGCTGTATTTGGCTCATGAATGGAGTGTAAATCACTGCATCTTACTACCAGTTGATGTTTGCAAATGATACCAAATTCATTGCTACAACCATCTCGTGTAGCAACTGAATGGGAGTTATTGCAATGATTCGTAGAGTCTAGTTCTATGGGTACAGTATCAGTGCCACAACTTGTAAGGCATATTGGAGTAGACCATTCCAGGTTATCCAAATGTGAAGCAACAGATGTGATGCTTGGAATTGGTGACCTAGTTTCATGTTCTGCAATCTATAGAATCGTAAATGACTTAAATTCTAAAATCAGAGCCTTATGTCAGCTTACCACCATGTTGAGCTTAATGATGGCTGATTTGATCTTGTGTTTAGACTGTCTGTTGGTGATGGAAATGACCAAATATAAATATTTACCCAAGAAAAATATTCAGAACAATTTGCTATGATATTAATGTCTATTGTCCTGAATGTCCACCTGGGGGTACAATTGGACACCCGGGTGGACAGCAAAAAATGTTTTTGCTGTTTGGTCATAGAAGGGACCTAGTTGCATTTAACGGTGCTGGCTTACTGAACAAGTCTTTTCAGGATCGGGCCGAGATAAGTAAGGCTTAAATCCTTTTCGTACTCGTAAAATGATCTGTGCTAGTGGACCTATCCATTACGCTCCTACCGATCCGCACGGAGTGTAATGGATAGGTTCGCTAGCACGGTTCGTTCTACATGTACCACAAGGATTTAAGCCTTGCTTATCGCGGCCCAATCCTGAAAAGACTTGTACTATAAGCTAGTACCGTTAAATGCCACAGGTCCCTTCCGTGACCGAACGGCAAAAACTTTTTTTTGCTGTCCACCCGGGTATACAATTGTACCCCCGGGTGGACATTCAGGACAATAGACATTAAAGATACAATAATGATTAACTGATGGTTTTTGATAATTGCATGCTACAATTAGGATAGCGGCATGCTTCTAACTTAAAGCAAATGGATTGATTTAACATTTACACAGATACTTTAATATTTACACAGAAGTAATGGGTTTAAGTAGTATGTAGTTTGTGCATTTTATACTACAATGTCTGAACAGTTTCCCCAGCATTCAAATACTACTTCAAGGGAGATAGTATTGTGACCTAGGAAAAAAATGCTAGCATTGAATGCCTTGAATATGATTGCGTATCTCTTATAGGTACACAAAAAATGCTGTGTACACCTGTTTCATACATGATATCTCCATGCATAGTTGAAATCAATGAAACCGATGATGTTTAGGTATCAAACACATTTCAAAAGGAGTTCTACCATTGGCTAATGTGTTCTGCAATTACTCATATACAATGCCTAAGAATGTGAAATGTGGAAGGAACTTCTAGATGATGCTTAAGGCAATGTTTATGCAATAATAATTGCAGCTGGTCAATTAATACAGCAGTGCCTTCAATTTCAACCTATGTTGCTTGCCTCCAGGAGGAGTTCACAGCAGCATGATGCCCCTAGAACTGATAGTGACATCAGCAGAGGCAAAAGTGAGGATAAGAATTTTGCATGGCAGAAACCAAACTACATTGGAGTAGGAGTTTGGTATCCACCGCAATGAATGCAAATGGTTATGGTCTATGTTTTTTTTACTAGAGCTAAAGGATGCGTAATATATGCATATCTGTCATGTTTGTGATGGATTATATGCGAGCTGGTGAGTATAAGCAACGCTTCGTTACCATTTTAAAACGCTTGATCGAAAACCACGCCCATGAAGCCAATCCTACATAGGACCCACTACCGTGGGTCCTGATCTTGCAATGTCTGATGCAATGAAAATTGATATGTTGGGCCATGTGTTTGAAATTTTTTAGCTAATGGATTTTTTCCGATGCTACATTAGGAGCTTTCAATTGTTGTTACTGGCATAGAAAATATCTTTGTCCAACATGTTGGACAGTGCAAGCAGTATCTATACCTCAATTACAATACATTGGAGGAAACATAAATGTAGTGAATGATTCAGAGGTGAAAAGTATAATAAAGAGGGAATTTTTGAGCCGAGCTATCCAAGTGAAGCAAAGCAGCATTACAGGAAAAAAAATATTTCAATTCATGTGTTTGTGTTTGGTGTACTGTATTGTACATACATATACATCACACATAATAATTAATATCATAATTGTGTTCAATTCAGTAATCGTTAGTATTGATTATCATTCTAGCCACAACGATTAGACCAGGCAGCATCTTTTCACTAGTGACATCACCCTCTCTCCAGTAAATGAATTTTTTATTTCACAAATCACGTTTAGTCAAACTGACTTTAGTTATGCCAGCCAAGTAATGCCACTTCTGAAGAAAGTGCATCTAAACAATAAGATGGTATTGTACATACACAAGAATTTAGTTAATGGTATTGAAGTCCTCAATGAGTTACGATCAGCATTATAATTTCTGACAGAGTAAAGAAAACTTTGAAGCTTAACAATGGACATGATTTAATATGTGTGTGCGTTTTTATCACTCTGAACCGTGTTGCAAATCATGTTAAAAATTTACTTTATGGAGTATATATGATTACTTTGCTGATTTGGTGATCATGATGCAGGGCTGGGAAGATGTTGGTTAGGCTAGCGTCCCCTGAACCTTAGCTGACATCACATACTTTGTACCATTACATCAAGAGCCTGATGCGCTTCCCTTAGCCTTGTACACAGGTAAAAATACAGGCAAAAAAATTTCAATACGAAAGTTTGAACAGCTGGATATGGAGGATGCAATGGAATAAAGAACTAGATAATTTCACAGTTCATCAACTCTTGAGTTCATCCAACCCTTGAATGTATGTCCTGAAGAAAATGTGTGTCAAGTGATTTATGGAGATGGCAGAAAACATTACTATAGCCTAGGGTATAGAATGGATTAATGTGTTCAGAAATGATTGTGGTGGGATAACAGGGCTGCTGCAACCAGTCCAGTCAGTCAGGCCATGGCCAGACCAGCTTTTGCTGACTGAAAAATGTTAGTTAATTTAAACACACATTTCTCATGCACCTAGGAGGGTGTGGTCAATAAAAAGTAGATCCTGAATCTGGGGTGTTCTAATCCACGAGGTTACCCAGCTGTTGGCAGTGCACCAAATCAGCCTCCATGGTGAACAAGCCTTTAATTCTAAATGGTTTACAAAGTGGCGTTGGCTGCATTATGACAGCTCTCATAACTGAGTGTACTGCTTTACCTGTGATAGCGATATAGCCGCTGGAAAGTACAGCTTACAGGGTGGAAAAGTTAAAGAATCAGCTCTTGTTAAGACAGGGTACCAGATACAAGTCTAATATACTAAATATAGTAGTTAGCATTACTACAATGTAATACTATAATTACTGCATTACATATAAAATCTCTTAAGGATATAATAACATTAAGGTCTGACATGCACTCCAAACTTCTTTCCCATCATAAAATATGGTGCTGCATATCAAAACAATTGCTCATGTATGATGTATAATATTTCATGCCTTGAGGTAATTACAACCACAATTCACAAAGCAACAAAAGGATCGCCATGCTCTAAGGTTTTTCTAATCATATGCAATGACACATCATTTCCTGATTCACATCGCACAGCAATGGATAAGTCACAAAATCAGCAATTTCATATCTGAAGTTTATAAGCATGGATACACTTAATATAGTTACCTTTTTGCAATCACAGTTGGCAATAATGTAAGTACAGCAATCAATGGAATGGCAGCAATTGTGACCAAAGGCATTAAAGAACCTGCATGTAAATAAGTCCTGATATGACACTAAGAAGTTGGCTGAATATATATTCATGACAATGCACTCTACCATGCAAATCAGATAATCGTATACACATAATGTGCAGGTAGTAAGAACTGAGCTAAAACATGTAACTTTAATGAATACAGGTTACTTGAAATTAAGGCACATACTATATATAAACACATGGCAGTATGGTACATGTTCAATTTTAGTCTTTCTACACAGCCATCTCTGAGCTCTTATCTTCTACTTACCATTGAACCAAAAATGTTTCTATGAACTTAAAAATGTTTTGGTTTAGTTTGTCTATTCGATGGACATGTCACCAAGGTATCCTAATATTTCCTTTTAAAGTTGGTTCATCCAGATTAATGTTAGCTCTGCTCAAATTTTTTAAAACCACGCCTTAAAACCACCTCTAAAGAGTCAATGCAAAAGCAGTGTTCAGACTAATAATATGTTAGTTAAACAGGAATTGAATTCAAATGCATTCCTTATAAGCCTACAAAA
This sequence comes from Spongilla lacustris, assembly GCA_949361645.1. Lineage (NCBI taxonomy): Eukaryota > Metazoa > Porifera > Demospongiae > Spongillida > Spongillidae > Spongilla > Spongilla lacustris. Next base: position 4,306,560 of record OX442435.1, read on the forward strand.
ATGCAATCTAAGGGTGACATCTGCGAGTTGCAGCAGTTACATTACTTAATGTTGTCGTCAGGAATGTAGCAGGCTGGCTCATTATGACTGTAGACATGCATGTAGTATAGTGAGAGGTAGTGAATGCCCACCTTGATGACTGGCTGAAATTTCTGGAAATGTTTGACTTGATAGAGATGGTGGCAATGATGATGATGGCAATGTTGAAAATGATGGGGACGCTTCTTTTGTCAAACCTAAATAAATACAATGTCTTCCTAACTCACAAACTTCTTAGACACCACTATTACATGGATACTATCAACATGTGTATACCATGCATTATTAATGTATCTGATGATATTCTGCTCTACAATTCAAGGTGATTGTGATTTGATCAATCAGATCTATTGACTGTCGTTGACATGAAGCCTGGGTTATTAAAACAATCAGATGGCTGTACACAGAAGACTGTGGAATCCAAAAAGGTGTAAGTAAAAAATAGTGTCCTACAATCAAGGAAGTGCATAAAAATTTACTTAAGCAAGGTAGCTGATAACTGTTGATTGTAGCAAAAGCTTCCACAATTGTGGAAATAAATTATTGTATACTCAAAGCAAAAAACTGAATTTGCTAAATCTAATTTTAAAAATAGAATTTATATCAATACACACTTGAGCAGTACCACCTCAAGGTTCCTTTCATCCAAATTCTGATCTTGTTCATGTAAAGGTAACCTATAGAACTCTCTTGTTACCTGCTTAACTCATAGGGCCATCTTCACCAGAGTATAATAACTAATCCATCCTCTAAGCACTTCTTATCTGAGAAACTTATAACCGAGGCTTATCTTCAATTCATAGAGAGCCTGACAGTGACAAGAACCCAGTTAGATTTAGTTTTAGCTAAGAATTTCACCTACATCAAATAGGTTTTAAAGATTGTTTGAACAAGCACAATTAGAATATGATGATTGAGAATTATAATGCCACAATTTCAATAGGACAGCTTTAGATGTACATGATGGAAGAGGTGGGAAAGTAAAAAATCAACCAATGTTATTGGGATCCATCATTCAGTCAGCCATAGGTACATGACATACAAAACCTGCTAAAACACTATACCTACCTGGTTCTACAGCAGATGTTTGAGATGTGATCACATTATGGTGTCCAGCCATTTCCATGGTCACACTGGGTGAACCTAGCAATTAATTGATTGATTATCAGTCTTTAAAAAAATTATGTACAAAGTAGAAGTAGGTGCAAATAACAACATAATGCATTTTGACTACACAGATGAACAATGTTTAGTGAAATTCGTAGGCCCATGAACTTACTGTAAATTAAAGTTGTTGTGTCGATTGATGATAGAACGGAAGATGCTATAAAACAAACCAAATTAGTTAAACATTCATACAGTAAGTACACCGCACCATACCATTCATGTAAATCCAAGCTTGAAGGGAGATATTTCGTAAACTGTTACCACAAGTCAGTATAGAGTGCATCATTGTATCGTCAAACAGCAAGTTTGTATTCCCAACAATAAGTGATCCTTTTGAATCATTTGAATGAGCTAATAATGCACCATTGGAGGTCCACGTATCACAAATTTCACCACCAGGTAGTTCACATGAAAAGCAAGCTATACTATGGCTTGAAATGGTGAGGTTTTGAACACCCGGTGCAATAATGTAATGAACATCGGCACAATTCTGAACTGAAAAAGTAGATGGCAAAACAATTGCAATGTCATCAATGCAACAGGGATAGAGTTCTTACTGAATGAAAAATTAAGTGAGCGTAGGGTATAATAAACTCCTTGCTTCGTTTCTGAAGTAATTTGATAATTCCAACAAATGGTACAGGTAGTGTTTATTGAAGCAGTCGTTATGTCCAGTAATGCCAAGTATCCAGTAAAATTAGCTGAGTAGAGCTGTAATAAAAATTGTAGCATATCATGATATTTATCCATGGCATTCAGATTATTTTGGATGATGCAATTTAGCTCACAATGATAATATATATAATTGGGAAATACTATCTGTATGCATTGGCCATTAGTGTAAAATAATAACAAATACAAATCTGCATGGTCATGTTTACAAGTCAAAGAAAGCTGCATGTACATGTAACTACATTATAGTACACATTTGTAATTGAGTACAGCATGTGATAGATCAAAAATGTGTAGTGCAGCATGGAATAGACACAACCATTTTTGTCATTGCATTTAGAACTTCTGTTAATACTAGTGTTCTGGTCTTGAATCATTCAAACTGAACACCGAAGCAGATGTGCTAAACAATTCGTGATTCCTGCCATATTCAACTATTGTGTGCAAGTTGTCCTTCCATGTGAAGTCTTGGCACATTATTAGTCATATAAATTGGAGGACCGAGTGGAATCTGTAAGTAGCCAGCAGATGGAGTCCAGCGTGCAGTTAGCACAGCTAATTGAAATTTCATTAGTAATATTAGTTCCGAGTGAATTAATTGATCCATACATGTTAATTTAGCAGTACTACTGCAAGTTGCAGATCTAGGCACAGTTGGCAAATTGAATTCCATATGGAGGACTCTATATGCACTTCAGCTGGCATTGTCTCACCCCATCTTGGCACCTTTAGGAATTTTTATTTAGACGCATCACTTTGAAGGTGCTAGGATGGATAACAGCCTATGATTAACACACTTAAAAGTCTGCCACAGAGCCGCAACATGCTGAATGACTGTGGTGGTATTGATTGGACTACATGTACGCAGCCTGTATTAAAAAACCAGACATAAACACTGACTGCATTTAGACTTTTTAATGGTAAGATTCCAATTATTGTGCAAAGATCATTCACAATGGGCAACTTCCCTAAGACAAGTTGATTAAAAAACACTACTTAAGGATTTAGGCTGTTTTGATTTTAGCCGAAACATGAAACAATATATATTTAAGATACTGCCAAATTTAACAGACAACATAGAGTTGCAGAGTTGAAATCAAAAGAAAAAAAGAACTGTACACCCAAGTGGAGAGTTCACTGCAATGGTTAAAATTCAGAACAATAGACATTACTCGTTTGTCTACCCTATTTAAATGATTGAAGAAAGTAGAATAAGAAAGAATGTAATTATTTTCCAGCTTTGACGTTGAGAATATGCCAGTTCAAATCGATTGTGTTTAATTGTGTATTCAATATGAGTTAACGAATAAACTCAGACAATGGTATTGAGTGCTATGAGCAGTTTGAATGGTAAACCAGCAATGTTCAACATCAACTGTGATGACCCTGCATAGGAAGTATTTCTCTTAACCATATCTGTACATTCATGCAACATAACAGTGGTTGCTAACAGTAATTCATAAATGTGTAAAAGTGGGGTTGTAGCTAAAATGTTGACTTTCACCCTAAACCAACTGATGAAAATACTGTAGCCCTATGTTCTTAGGTCATTCATATAGCATTCCTATCTAGACTAAATGGGTGGCATAGTTCATTCCAGAAGCCTGACTTTGGCCATTACATTAAACCGTTGCTCAAAGTTACTTTGGTGCTGTAGGTTATGACAGGCTCACACATAGGATTTGACCTAGAGCACATGTATATAAAGAATGGCATTAAAAAGTGACCCATTTCTAACAAGACTACTGATGATCGTATTGTTTAGCTTGTTGTTACTGTTTATTGTTTGAGCTGCAAAACCGTGCGGTTGTAGAGAACAAAAGGGGTCTGCCTGTACTCGTACCCAGCACCAAATTTCTCCACTTTCTTCTTCTCCTTCTTACTTGGGTTAGGAAAACAAAACTTATATCAACGGGACTTTGGTGATGAAATAGTGTGCATTCGTTAGGAGGCTGTATAGACATTCAGCACACATAAACAATAATGTGTTTTAAATGCAAATTATATAATATTAGGCTGTTTTTTCTTTCCAATAACACAAATAGTGGCTTTATTTTAGAAGATGTATTATTTCAAATTTAAAAGATAATTTTCATCCTACAGATGCAGACAAAGTAACAACTAAAAAAAACAACAATAAGAAATGTACTGTACAAAAACAAACATTCACTGTTAACAAACTGTGCTAAAATTGAAATAACTCGTACCTTCGGTAAATGCAATGCTAAAGTGCTTCCCTCCTTGTGATATCACTTATAAAGTACATCCAAACATTCAACTCCCTTCTTAGCAAACATATGCAGTTTCAAAGCGTTAAAAACTGCATTTTCTTCCCAGTACTATTCTTAATTGCAATGGAACTCACATTTTTTGTAGTGAGCGCATAAGAGCATTGGTACATAACGAAAATTTGCAATTGTACATTAGGCAATTGAAGCTGTTGGAAGTTCCACGTCAGCAGAAGTGTTGACCCAGCAATCAAAAGCGATGCATTGTTTGATATAGCAGTGCTAGCTGCAGCTAGTATTGATACAAGAATATAATAAATGTGAGCAATACACAAAAGTATGGGAATAGCAAATAATTTCAGCTATTTCATCACTCAAATAATTTGAAATGATGAAGACCACCTAAATGTATTGCAGTGGAAACTCAATACCATAAAAATTTCCAAATTTGAATGTACATTTATCTTTTATTCACAAAATGAAATGTTATTGAAATTTAAAAAATCTGTTTAACTAAATCTAAATTTAAGTAATATGTAGAGCAAAGGAACCGAATGTGGAACACAACCCTATTAAAGAACACTAAATCTCATTACAATTTTTAATCAACAGTCACGTGTTTACAATGAATTAACTCTTAAGACCCTTCTGTAAGTCCGTAATACATTAGTTCACGATGTTATTTATACTAGACATTTACGAAAATGCTAATGCGTGCTACATGTACATGATGCCTAGCGTATGATAGGACACAGTTTTTAATTTGGCTCTCACCTGCATGCCTGTAGTTTATCGCTACTTCGCCGGTACGCGTTAAGAAGTTGATTGATTGAAGATGCAATCTCGTGGAATGAGCCCTTTTTGGCTAATAGCCATGCTAGCGACCCGGCCATAATTACCATGCAGTTAATTGCATAGCTCTCCGTGCATAATTTCTTTATTCAGTGGGTGGCAAACCCATGCAGCTGAGTTTTTATATAACATACCTTTGATGTGGTTGTTCCTAATTGGGTACCTTTGCCATACATTGAGGTATGTTTGCCAAAAAGTGAGTTTTCAGTACCAGGATTCATGAAACATTTCCAATGGTTACTACAGTTGTAATCGCCATTAAATTTTCTATCCAACAGTGCTAGAATTATCTATCCAGCATGCATAGTCTGTCAACATTAGCCAAGGTAAGTCGCGGTTGTTCATTAATAGGTTCCCTTGCTCTATCAGCAAGTTCAATCGATTTCAATTCTTCAGGGCACTGTTTCAAAGTACATTTGAATTTTCTCAATGAATTCAAAGAACACAATAGAATATAAATATTTAAAACATATACTAATATGGGACAGTGTCCAGCAAAATCGGGCTTGTGGGGTTATAATTTTATCACTATAAAAATAGCACGTTGTACTAAACAGTCACTAGAGCATTGATAGGGTCATGTGTGCCACATATTGTTGCAACAACTCATACTTTTATGTAGGTTTATGGGGGGAGGGGGAAGGGGGGTGAAGTGAACTGGCAATTCTCAACCATTTAAAACATTGTAATGGACCTTTTCATTTAAGGTCCTGGAATGTTTGTGCATTAACATGACGTTACATCCGGAGTAGGCTACATCCGCCGAATGCGTTTTTCAGTTCCTTGTTACAGTGGTAGCTTGTCACGAATACTTTTTTATGTGAGAAGAAGAGCACTATTGCTTCCTGGAATCTACCATCCTATCCATTCGCCTGCGTAGGTGTGAAAGTGCGCACTTTTAGAATGCCATGGAGTGGCTCATTTAGTTATGCTCCGGGTATATCGTCGTTTGTTAGTTCAACCAAAGTGCTGGGTTTTTCGCTAATGCACTCACTAGACGCCATCCTTCGGAAACTTTGAACGTGAATGCCAAGCATGATCACAGCATGTACCTGGAGGGGTCCTCCATACTGCATTCATCATGATTCATTTTTACCTCAAATCTCAAAGAGTTTGAAGCCAACACATGCTGGACACCATAGCCAAACGTGCGAAGAATGTACTCCGGATGTTGACGTCACGTGTAATCAACACTAATTGCATTCCTTGCACCCTTAATGAAAAGGTTCATTGATGTGGGTTACAAATTCCTGTTCTAGGAGATAAACATGTCGGTGGTGCATTAGAGAAGGAATCCAACCCAACGCTGTTCCCTTTTATACATTCTGTGTATTCTTCCCCTTCCCTCCTTTTCTGGGATCCAGTCTTCAGAAGGAGTTCATCAAGGAGACCCTTTGGGATCTGTACTTTTCCGCCTCTCAATCCACCATGTTGTTTGTCACCTGAAGTCACAATTATGCATAGGCTACATACATGATTTAACTGTTGGAGGCACATTGGAAGATGCTCAGCATGATGTTGATCTTATTGAAGATGAGGCTTGAGATCTGGGGCTCCATAGAAAAATACCGACGATCTTTCTTCCAGGTCCTCCATCTTTGCTCTAATGCATGATGCCCTTGTGGTTGAACCTCAGAATGCCACACTCTTGGATTCTCCTCTTGGAGATGCTGAATCCACTTCTTTGTCCACCCGAGACAAGACAGACCTCTTGAAGGTCATGGGGGAGAGATCGAAATACCTTTGCACTCATGACAGCCTCTTACTGCTCCGTAATGCATTTGCAATTCCAAAATTGATGTACTATTAAGGACATCACCCTGTTTTCTGTCATCCAGTCTCCAACTTTACGACAAGGAACTGCAGAGCGTATTATGTTCAATAACAAACACCATTCTAGATGATCGTGAATGGTTGCAAGCTTCACTCCCTGTAAAGTCTGGCGGCCTTGGGATAAGGACTGCTGGTTCACCTTGCTCCATCAACGTACTTAGCCTCATTTGCGGGTAGTAAAGAACTCACCTTTACCATTCTACCACCTCTCTCCCTTTGGGGATTCTGCCATCCCTCAATGGTCAAAGATGACAATGACTCACACCCCTTTGGCCCAAGTTCCCACTGACAGAAATCATGGGATCTACCGAGGGTTTCTTCCATTGCAGCCTAACTCCTGGCCACTGCCGCTGATCCTTTGTCCAAGGGAAGGCTTTTATCTGCCTCTAAAAAGGAATCTGGTGCCTGGTTGCACACCTTATCAGATACATCCCTGGGCCTTTACATGGATGATAACACTATCCACATAGCCATTGACCTTCGTCTGGGGGCCCCATTTTGCATCCCTCACCTTTGCCACCACTGTGGATCAAATGTGGACTCACTTGGGCATGCATGGGCTCAGTTGTCGTTTTAGTGCTGCCCACCACTTCTGCCATGCCATGCTGAATTACATTCTGCACAGGGCCTTGTCTTCTGCCAATGTTCCTTCTTGGCTAGAGCCCACTGGTCTTGATGGAGCAGATGGTAAGCATCCCGATGGAATCACCATGGTACCATGGTGGAATGGCAGATTTTTTGTTTGGGATGCAACCGGTGTAGACACTTTTGCCACTTCCCATCTATCCATGACAGCTGAAGTATATGCAGCAGAAAACCAGGTGGAGCAGACCAAGATCAAGAAGTACAGTTACCTCACCTCCCATGCAAGACACATTTCAAGCTTGACACCAGTGCTAACTCCTCTAAGTGTGTACAAGCAGTTGAAGAACATTGTCGACACTTCACCATCCAGAAAAGATTCTGTATGGGCCAGGAAATCAGAAATTGTTGGTGAGAGGCTATTTCTTTGGAACCCTAAAGCATGGAAGAAAAGAAGTCAAGCAAGAGATATATGTTCTTCCCGAACTGCAAACACCACTGCTTGGAAGACCTGCTATCAAATCTCTAGGCCTCTTACAGCGAAGCAGTGCAACAGAAATATCCCAAGTTGTTCAAAGGATTAGGAATACAGGGACCAGAATACAAGCTATGGATGAAATAGGGAGCCACACCATTTGCTATCACAACACCAAGAAGGGTAGCCACACCTTTACTACCTAAAGTCAAAGCAGAGTTGAAACGGATGGAAGAACTTGGGGGTAATATCAAGTGTAGAAGAACCAACCAATTGGTGTGCAGGGATGGTAGTAGTACTGAAGGCAAATGGGTATGTCAGAATTTGTGTTGATCTCACCAAGCTAAATGAGAATGTGTATAGAGAGAATCACCCTCTGCCGGTTGTTGACCAAATCTTAATGCAACTCACTGGAGCAAAATTGTTCAGATGCCAATTCAGGGTTTTGGCAGATCCCATTGGCTCGTGATTCAGCCTTGTTGACAACATTAATAACTCCATCTGGGCATTTCTGCTTTAATCCTTGCCATTTGGCATAACATCTGCCCCTGAATTGTTCCAGAAGCGAATATCTATGATTCTTGGTGATATGGATGGAGTGGTGTGTTTAGTCAAGAATTCAGTCAATTCAGCTACCGAAGCAGAGGAAACACTAGTGATGGATGAAATTGCTAAAAACAGGAACAGTGATGTGTCTGAGAGTGACCCAGAAGATGCCACTCAGGAGAGGATTGATGAGGCACAGGATTCAGTGGAAACTCATGCAAACATGGATGTGTCATCTGAGTCACTAGTGAGCATTAGATGATCAAGATCATCAGCATGAAAGGATGGAACCACAGGATATGAACCACAGGATGTGAACCACAGGATGTAGTGGAAACTGATAATGGGGACAATGGCATGTCTGAGGGAGATACAAACACTACTCACCAAAAATATGCTACCCAGGAGATGATTCAGCAAAAGGGGACTGTAGAAGCTGATGCAGGGGAAAGAATAGAGTTCAGGGATCCACCCCAACAGAGTGACTCTGAAGAACATGAGGGTCCTGTTGCATGAAAATCCAGATGGACAACAACAAGAAGTGGAAGGATATCTAAACCACCTGACAGATACTAACTGACACTACAGTGAAAGGGGAGATGTATTGTAGTAATATTATTAGGATGCGCATACGCAGGATGTTCTATTATTAAAATCGTTGATATTGAGGTGGTGATTGATATTGTTACATAGGTATTTGGCACACACTACAGTCATGACAAAATGGCCCTTCGCATATAAATGCTTTGTTTGAATCACTTATAACGTTTGAATGGTGATGGGTATTTCCAAGCACCTAACTCACCATAACATAAAGTTGAGACTTGTGCACCCTTAGCCCCACGTGTGTGCAGTGCATCTGCTGGCACCACCAACCAGCACTAGAGCAATGCTGTCATGTGATTTGATATACAAATGGCGGTGTTGTCCTGTCATGTATAAGTCATCTTGGTGGTTGCTCATTGGGTAGGTAAAAAGTGCGAAGATGAGCAGTTCAGCGGACATATAGAGGTATGGGGTACAGAGAGAGCTGGGAATATGAAGACTTCCTAGAACATGGAGATGTGAGGGTTGCTGAGGGTGAGAATTAGGCCATGGGAGACAACTGTGATGGCTGACAGCTGTAGGCTTTGGTGGCATCCTACTGCATGGAACCGTGGGTCCATGGTTTTGCATGTAGTATGACACTACTGTAGGCCACTGAGAGATGGCAGACACTATGTAGGCTTCCTGTAGCTGTTGATGCTTTCTAGTGGACAGAGAGGTAGGCTATGGAACAACCTGTAATGGCTGACAGAGCTGTGGGTGCCTTACCACATGCAGAACTGTGGGCTATGGAGGCTTCCTAGTCAACAGAGTGTAAGCCATTGAATTACGGCAAACAGGGTTGTGGGCTACTATGGATTTGGGAGGCCCAAATAAAGCTGTGGGCTGTGGAGGCTTGCCGACTTTGCTTACAATAATCATTCCACTTTCACAATGCTAAAGCTGTATATGTACACTAGTATGTGTGAAGCCTTGGGTTGTCAGTGGTGAATAGTACTAGTACTAGTAAGAGTATAATAGTTGTCTGGCCATTTTTCCAGTTGCCGTCATTCCTCCAGCTCCTACTGGGTCTGGTTTGTCAACAGTAAGCCCAGTTCTGGCCTTGATTGTCTCCTGAATGAATTTCTTTACCACCCTTAAAGGCTTTAGTCTGGTTTAACAATTCGAACTATTTTGAGTCCTGCATGGAGCTCTGAAGTACACTGTGTTACGTTGCTCTGTTGTTGCGTAGTTTTGTTGCCTTGGCCTGCTTTAGATCAACAAAAGTGGAGTGAGGAAGGTCTATGCACTGTACAAGAGATGAGAGGGACTGTGATGTTTAGAGATGAGGAATATTCAAAGAAGCTGATGCAGTGGGGTTATAATTAGGTAGAGCAAGACCACCAATGCGTGATGGAAGAGCGATAAGATCCCTCTCAGTATCACTGATGCTGTCACGTCCTGTGATGGAAGGAATGAAATGGAGCCTGATTGCATCCTCAGGTGGCTGGAGGAGTGATAATATGTCTGGTATGGTGCGAAGGTAGAAAGTCCAAAGCCCAGACACACCGTGAACAAAAGCATAGTAGGCGGCATGAGGTTGAGTCTTGGGGATCAAGGATAAATTGAGAATGGTAGAGGTTCACACTTTCACTTTGTCGCTGATTAAACTCTCTAGACTCCCTAGTGCCGCACCAAGATGGCGCTTACCTCAGACGTTATACCAGAAAATAGTTCTTTTGCATAATTCTCATGTTGTGATTTAACAATCAACCATGTTTTCCCAGGGTTGACAAAGTATCCATAGGAGGGACCAGAAGATGACAGCATGGTCCACCAGGCCGTAAGATTGAGTGCCTGGGTGTTTGTGCTCTGCAATTTTGAATGCGACACTACTGTAGGCCACTGAGAGATGGCAGACACTATGTAGGCTTCCTGTAGCTGTTGAGGCTTTCTAGTGGACAGAGAGGTAGGCAATGGAACAACCTGTTTGAATGGTAATGTGTATTTCCAAGCACCTAACTCACCATATCACAAAGCTGAGACTTGTGCACCCTAGCCCAAAGTGCGTGTAGTGCATCTGCAGGCACCACCTACCAGCACTAGAGTAATGCTGTCATGTGATTTGATGGTGTTGTCCTGTCATGTATCAGTCATCTTGGTGGTTGCTCATTGGGTAGGTAAAATGAGTGAAGATGAGCGATTCAGCGGACATGTAGAGGTGTAGGGTATGGAGAGAGCTGGAAATATGAAGAATCCAGATATGAGGGTTGCTGAGGGTGAGAATTAGGCCATGGGAGACAACTGCGATGACTGACACTGTAGGTTTTGGTGGCATCCTACTGCATGGAACCGTGGGTCCACGGTTTTGCATGTAGTATGACACTACTGTAGGCCACTGAGAGATGGCAGACACTATGTAGGCTTCCTGTAGCTGTTGATGCTTTCCAGTGGACAGAGAGGTAGGCAATGGAGGCACCTGTGATGGCTGACAGAGCTGTGGGTGCCCTACCACATGCAGAACTGTGGGCTATGGAGGCTTCCTGGTCGACAGAGTGTAGGCCATTGAATTACGGCAGACAGGGTTGTAGACTACTATGGATTTGATATTCCACTTTCACAATGCTAAAGCTGTATATGTACACTAGTATGTGTGAAGCCTTGGGTTGTCAGTGGTGAATAGTACTAGTACTAGTAAGAGTCATAGGAGTCATAATAGTTGTCTGGCCATCTTTCCTGTTGCCATAGTTCCTCCAGCTCCTACTGGGTCTGGTTTGTCAACAGTAAGCCCAGTTCTGGCCTTGATTGTCTCCTGAATGAATTTCTTTACAACCCTTAAAGGCTTTAGTCTGGTTTAACAATTCGAACTATTTTAAGTTCTGGAGCTCTGAAGTACACTGCATTACGTTGCTCTGTTGTTGCGTAGTTTTGTGTGTGCCAGGACTCAGCAATGTCACACTTCTTTCAATCTGCTAAGGTATTTCAATGCCTTAATCTGTATTTCACTAACTAAAGAGTACATGCCAATGACTGTAATGTCTGTATTCCAGTTAGTTTGACAGCTACGAATACCCTTTTACATAAATTTAACATTATTTAAATTTATGGCACTGCAACAGTCCACTATAGCTAGTTCTAAGTACAGTAATGATATATGTAAATGCAAGGTTTCATTGTGGGTCAGTTTGGACATATTTTAGAAAAGTGACCTAAAAACTGATGCTAAGGCAATGCAGAGCTGTGTGTTGCCTATCTCTTGTATAACAGGGACACTGGGATTGATATTTATTTCTGCAATTCACTGCCAAGAGGACCAATGGCCCCACCCCCAATGAAACCCTGATATTCTAGCACACAGAAGTCGTTTATGTAGTGCACTTGTAATAAATGACTGACTGCTATTTCGATTTTAGTGGCAAGCTTCAAATCCATAAGTTAGGGTGGATCACACTCGTCCAGCTCATGTGCTAGTGAGAGACTGGGCAAAAGGCAAGCCGGCAGCCTTTGATGTCACAGTCACGTCTTCTCTTACCCCTGATATTTTGGCTGAGGCAAGGATGAGGGTGGGTGTTGCTATTGAAGCTGCAGAAAGAATATAGCACACAGCCAACGACCTGAAATGTGCTGAACTAGGCTGGGTGTGTGTATACTGCAATTGGGGTGAGGAGGCAAGAAGAACCTTCGCTCTACTGGCTACACACTTAGCCTTCAGCTCTTCATTTCACAAAGGAACCCTAGGGTGATCAGTGACATGTTTGGGAGGCTAGATATTACCCTGGTGAGAGCCAGGCTAGGAATGTGGTCCTAATGATTTCAAATAATAATAATAACGATGTTAGTTTAGTGGTGTCACTTTATTTGTGTCACATGTATAATTATGTTTTGTAAACTGTGCACAATAAAAGTAAATCTGGGCCTCACATAATTAAATTCATAACGTGATCATAGGCTGTACTGTAGAGCGTCTGCAAACATAGACTTGTGGTAGTAACCACTAGATCTTGGGTTCATTACATGTACTTGTACATACCAAAGATACCATACATTGTACATGTAAGAGTCATGGCTTCCACCCCTTTATGTGAACAAGAGGGTGAGAGAGATTCCACCTGTCAAAACTATTGAACCATAGACACTATCAGACGAACACAGTCCTTTTCGGGCAATAATGTATTCATTGCTTGTTCACACTACGTACATGTACAGATGACAATACGACTTTGATGTGACGAAACATATTTATCAATTATCGTACCCGACCTTCCGCCAAAAAGCCGAGGTCGAGCTACATATATATATAATTTATAATAATAATTATAATTATTATACCAGGTATATATATATATATCATCTGATTATGTTTTGTGTCCAAGTCGCTAACAGTGTTACGTGTACAAAAACACATGCATGCAAGTAACCTACGATGAACATCAGTATAGCGATCGGTGCACGTAGATGTACAGTGGTGTACTGGATGTGTGCAAATTTTTTACTTGGTACTCACACACACATGTACGCTCTAATTAAACCGTCACACTTCGTAGCCATCATGCAGTAACGTCCGCTTAATGACACAATTAACTCACCAAAATTTTTCGGCTGCGTACAGTTGCACAAGGCGACCGAGGGTAGAAAGAGGAATATCATCGCCAGTAGCATGCCACCCAAGCTATAGTGGGCATACCCATTCGTTAAAAATGGCCATTATTTAACACGCTATATGAAGTATTAAGTGGTGCTATTATTATTAATCACGTGATCCTCAAAATTCATAATCGCTTCTGTTACGATCAATATTTCATCCCCAGCCTCTAATTCTGGTCCCCGGAATGAGCTTCATGATTTGCAATGGGATGCAAATTCGATAAAATACGGATACATGTAGCAAAGCACCCGATGCTACAACTAGTAATGTACCGGCAGTATAGTCTGGGGACCAGATCAAGAGGGTTTTGCAAGGCAGTACCGCAGGAATGCTAATTATGTAACTGATGCTTATTGTGGGCGTTTCTATCATGGCGTTCGCTGGCAAACGCTTTAGACCACTGGCGGCACATAACAAGAGCAGTACAAAGTATAACAGCAGGAAACGGAACCATTGTGTCGCTACCAACACTAGGCGGTCCAGGGAAATCGATGTGTTTCTTTATATACTTCCATTTTTGTTTGATTCTCTACGGAACGTCCAAGGCTCCATTATGCTTTTAATATGCTCACTGTGACTCTTTGCATAAATGTAACATTTAGAAACGCCCTCAATAGGCATGCCATGAAAACAATTACGTTAATCAGCAAGCGGTGCTGGAATTACATTCCTGGCACTTCTACATGAGGAATGATGAAATCATTAAATAAAACTAGAGGGACAACCGAGAAACGCATCACTTATCTATTTGTGTCGCATTCAAAAGGCAACACTAAAATCTATGGTTTGTCGTCCCCTTTCCCCCTTCGTTCCGAATAACTCGAGCTAGAAACAGTTTTGAAGAACGCATGTTATCATTAAGGTCGGCATACACGGGGCGACTACCTGCCGCATGCAACTTGGGTAAAACAGTGGCGTATCCAGAGAGGGTGCTCCGGGTGCTTGAGCACCCCCTCGTCAGAATTGTAACCATTAATTTTTCCGTATTTGCTGTGCGCCAAACAAAGGCCCCACTTAATTTTTGTATCAGAACCGAACTGCACCCCCCCCCCCCCCCACTTTTGGTATCGGACCTGAAGCGAACTGCACCCCCCCCCCCCCCCCCCCCCCCCCACTTTTCGTATCGGACCTGAAGCGAACTGCACCCCCCCCCCCCCCCCCACACACACACACACTTTTCGTATCGGACCTGAAGCGGACTGCACCCCCCCCCCCCCCCCCCCCCCCCCCCCCTTTTCCCCCCACTTTTCACATCGGGCCTTAGTTGGGCGTAGCCCGACCTTCGCGTATTGGCGGAAGGTCGGGTACCAAACCCGCACAGTTTTTGTACAAGCTGCAACGGGGATTGCAGTCCAATCAGAATGCAGCGGGCAATTATCACCTAATCAACATACACAAGTGCATGTTTATTCATTCAATGTACAGCTGGGAGTTGTATGGAGATAACAGTAGTGAGTGTGTGATCGAGGCGGCCATGGAACTAGGCTACTCTTCAATGAAGCTAATCTTTAAAACAGGTTTCTACCCATTCCATTAAAGGCCTAAAAACAACCTATGTGTCTCTGGTTACTGACAAGTCAGTTCTTGATGAAGTCTCACAGGGAAATTTCCAGTTGGTGTTTTTCACACCAGAGATGCTCATAGGCAGTAAGAGATGGAGGAATATGCTTACAGGAGATTTGTATTCTGAGAGGCTTGAAAGCGTTTGTCATTGATGAGGCACACTGTGTTAAGAAATGGTATGTATTATAGCCATAACAATAGGGGAACAACCTTCAGGTATGTGTTGGCAAGGTGAAGTACGCAGCTTGATCCCATCATCCGTACATGTTATGGCACTTACAGCAACAGCTAATTCTAGTGATCGCATAGCAGTGACGCAAATGATAGGACAAGCAGACCCCATGTAAACAATGATTAAATGGGACAGTGTCCAGCAAAATCGGGCTTGTGGGGTTATAATTTTATCACTATAAAAGTTGCACGTTGTACTAAAGAACACATCTTCGCGACGGTACTATGTTTTCCTTTCAAATTTTGTACACTTGTTCCCACACCATTTCTCTGCGTGAAAATCGATTTTTGTGATCCAAACATTTTCCGTGCCGTGGATACAACAATCGTTAACCCCGCGGGTTAGAATTCCTTATTTCTCCACGTACGAGTGTTGAAAACGCGTCATAGAGGAGTCCTGTAGCTATTGATTTGTTCTGTTCGTTAATTTCTATATCATCCGTTACGGAGATACAGTTGAACAAACTACGGGCACGTTTTCCCGCTTGATTCGCGCCAATGATTTTGGCCCGCTCAGTGAATGGGAAGGCGGTGATTATATCATTGGCGCGAATCAAGCGGGAAAATGTGCCTGTAGTTTGCTCAACTGTATCTCCGTAACCGATGATTCAGAAACTAACGAACAGAACAAATCAATAGCTACAGGACTCCTCTATGCACACTCCGAATTTGACACGTTTTCAACACTCGTACGTGGAGAAATGTGGATTTCTAACCCGCGGGGTTAACGATTTTTGTATCCACGGCACGGAAAAGGTGTAGATCACAAAAATCGATTTACACACAGAGAAATGGTGTGGAAACAAGTGTATGAAATTTGAAAGGAAAAGGTAGTACCGTCGCGAAGATGTGTTGTTTAGTACAACATGCAATTTTTATAGTGATAAAATTATAACCCCACAAGCCCGATTTTGCTGGACACTGTCCCAAATAAAGCATCCATTTCCTGATCTTACCTGGTTTTTCATGATGGCCACTAGAGGGGAAACTACAACGACAATGGAATAGCCCCGCTCTTTCTTCTGACATTTATCAAACGCCTCTGGCAAGCAAGCATAACAGAGGCTATTACCAAAACTCGTGGGTAGAATAGCAAATACGTCCAGTGCCTTCAATTAGAGCCACAGCTACTTCGACCTGTTCAGGCGTCATTGAAGAGTAGCCTAGTTCCATGGCCGCCTCGATCACACATTCACAACTGTTATCTCCATACAACTCCCAGCTGTACATTAAACGAATAAACACCTATGTATGTTGATTAGGTGATAATTGCCCGCATCGAAATGCTGCATTCTGGCAATCCCTGTTGCAGCTTGTACAAAAACTGGTTAAGTCATAACCAAACCTATGCATACGTTTAGCTTCTTCATCAACACTTTCTTCTTCACATTCATTTACGTTATACGATGTTCCAATCAGATTTCTTTCTTTTCCCTTTGTCTTCCATCGAACAAATGAAAATGTATTCCGATCAGTCAGACTATGCATGCGGGTGCGAGGATCGAGCGTTAACGTCTTTAAGATTGACAAAGATACGGTATATACCTTAAAGTACCATGCACGAATAAGTGTCCCCCCTCCGCCCCCACCGAAAAAAATGTTTCGTCCTTAAACGAGCGTATCTTTGTAATCATGAACGCAGTTGCGAGCTGTTCTTTAAAATCTTGTTGCGATACCAGTTCTTTCTTGAAATGTTGAAACAGGTACGCGGAAGCGTTAATGATTACGAAAATACGCTCGTTTAAACACGAGACTTTTTTCTTTTGGTGGGGGCGGAGGAGGAGTATTCTAATTACACATGATACGGTCAAATTTAATTTTTTTCAATAGTACTAAATTGCACGGCGGCCGGGCGTCTGAAGGCCTTGGTTCCAACAAGTGATTGCCGATTAAAGTGCTGATTTACGTATCGGAAAAATAAATTGTTACAACCTTTCAGTTTTAAGGCGCCCCTTGTGCTCGATGGCGCCCCCATTTTTAAGCCCCTGCCCCCCTGGCCACCACGCCACTGTTTGCCGGTGGTACCGCAGTCTCGCAAGCCAGACGTACTATGATGTGGACTGGGGACTAGCACGAATAGTACTACTCGTGCTAGTCCCCAGTCCACGTCTTCGTACGGTACGTCGAAGTACGTCTGGCTTAATTGCGAGACTGGGGGGGGGGGGGGGGGGGGAGGGGGGGGGGGGGGGTATCCCCCTAAATCTGCCGCCGCAAGCCGGTATGAATACGGAGGGTATCTATAAGCTAGGCACTCAAATGCTTTTATATTAGTTGTAACTGCGCATGCATAACTGAATGGCGCGGTTTTAACTATTTCTATAGATGACCATACACATGCATGCATTTGCAATATTACCAGCTGATTTGATTCCGGCAGAGTATCCGAAGCGGTCAAAAAAACTATATGATTGAAGGAAAGAACTCCGCACTTATTTTTCGAGGAATCCCGAATCCCGATAGAGGTAACGTGCACGTTGAAAATATTTGCGCCGAGAAACTGAAACATACATGTGCGTTATATAGTAACACTACAATCCGCGAGACCATGGCGAGACGGAAAGACTTGCATGTACGATATTATAATTATAATTTATTACATGTACATGTGTCGCGTAATATAACTACCAACAGGCCAACAACCGGCACAGGGAAGCACTACTGCCACCCAGGAACTCGTCATCAATCATTCCAAAATGTCACAGCTATGGGTGGACCACATCACCATATGCATGTTGCCAAAGAACAACTTTTTTCTTGAGACTTTTGAAAGTACTATTAAGTAGACCTTATTGCGCTGATGAAGGCCGTAATGTAATTGAATATAAAAAATAATAATAATAATTTTTATTTATTTTGCATGATGATTATTGATAAACCAGTAATTATTCATACAATAATTATGAAATAGTCCTTCAATTAATATTTTAATGATAGTATGTTATTAAAAAAAAAAAAAAAAACCTACCACCTATACATTATCATTATTAAATGTTCTCCGAGAAACCTCCAGCAGCCAGCATCAGGGATCTCAACATTATAGTTTTAAAAAAATAAAAAATAACATGCACTATCATTAAAATATTAATTGAAGGACTATATTCATTGATGATTTTTACTATATTATAATTGAACAAAAAAAAATGAAAAAGTTTTACATAGCTGAGAGGTAGACCTTGCTGTCAGCTAGCAATTGCAAGGTCAATGGATGATGTGGCCTGTGGTATGATGAGTGGGAACCACGAAGGCACATGACAGCTGATCTTAGTAGGGAGAAGCTCACTTTGCAACGAAGCCAGAATAATGTATTGTTTATGGGGTGTGAAATATAGATGTGTTTAAATGCAGGGTGTGGGATCATTTTAGGAATTTTTTAGGATGAGTGTACACACACACACACACACACACACACACAAACACAACACTTTTAAAAGCATTCTTTAATACCCAGCTAGTTCACGAATGCTGTAGAATCGTGCTCATGAGTCAAGATAAAACAGTGGATACACATTATGTAAAAACTGAAATGCATGACACTACACTGCTGATCTGATGTATCCCATACAGACTGCACCATCACATTGGGGTGTATCATCATGACTTCGCTCAGTGGAAAATAACAAGGCGTCAATATAATCAGGAGAGACTTTCACAAGCGTATCACAGTTTGAGCTTTCATTATGTGATGAATTGTTCAATGCATACTGCTTGTGAGTTTTTCTACTAGCTGTTATATCTTCACTAACACTAGGCAACAATGTATCCATGGTACTTTCATTGTCTTGATTACGTTGTCCAATTTTGCACACTGCAGACTCATGTAAACGATTTGATGAACACAGTGATGCTGCAAGTGATGAAACTCTGTCATGTCCATGACGATTATCAGTATCAGGTATAATATTAGTACTATCAGGTTGGATTTGCACTTGCCCTTGTGAATAACGATTTTCATATTGTGTCTGTATATAGCCAGAACTTGTACTGCTGTGGTGCAAAGTACTGGACAATGTGGTATCAGAAAGAGTACCACTGCTGTCAGGATACAAGAGTAAGTTATTTTGTAATGATTTGTGCGATATTGGTGTAATCCATTCAAGTTGGTCAAGTTCTGTAATAACAGATGAAGAGTTTGGCAGTTGCGGCAAAAATCTGGAATGCTGCTTAATCTGAAGTGCGTTACAAATGTCAGGAAATGTTGCAATCATACATGTACATGTACCAGTAAGTATAAAATACGTACCACACTGTTAAGATCAGTGACATCAATGTCATTATGATGTCTGAAGAACCTATTGGAAAGTTAATTAGTGCTTATTGAAGTGTTAGACATCAAAGCAATGTACACAAATATATGTACTTTTGCAGTGTGCAAAGTGCAAGGCTAGAAGAATCAATCTAACTGTAGACATGTACATGACTACAAGTATACCTTATGTATATATTTACAATTTTCATGTACTATAATAGTGCGTGGACTATGCGATTGACAATATCTATCTTAAGCAATAAGTTGTAGCATGTACCCGGATTTTAAAACCCACATGTACATGTGTATTTATGTCAGGCAGTACCCAGATTAAAAAACCATCTTTCTCAGCACAATTTATTGCTGTGTTATAGTAGCACTGTTACAAGCACATTACATGTACATGTACATGCACACATACCTGCTATACAAGCTATGGTAGTATACACAATATCATAATAGCAAAGAATCAAAGCACTTGATTTCTGCATTTAGTGTACACTTGTCCTTTTCACCATAACTTTACAGTGCCATTGGACATCTTTAATCAAGACAAACATTGGTTTCCAAGAAGATACATGTACATACTTTAAATGTTCCTTTATTTTCTAGGGGGGGGGGGGGGGGGGGGAAGCCTGCGCTGCCGCACAGCCACAAATTTAAACCTTCATAAATTTTTACCCCCTACGCCCATGCAAAAAAATAAGATAATTTTTATCTCTGTAATATAATTAATATATATAATTATATTATATATATATTTGGGACAGTGTCCAGCAAAATCGCGTTGTACTAAACAACACATCTTTGCGACGGTACTATGTTTTCCTTTCAAATTTCGTACACTTGTTCCAACACCATTTCTCTGTGTGAGAATCGATTTTTGCGATCTACACATTTTCCATGCCGTGGATACAACAATCATTAACCCCGCCGGTTAGAAATCTACATTTCTCCACGTACGAGTATTGAAAAACACGTAAAATTCGGAGTGTGCATAGAGGAGTCCTGTAGCTATTGATTTGTTCTGCTCGTTAATTTTTATATCATCTGTTACGGAGATACAGTTGAACAAACTATGGGCATGTTTTCCCGCTTGATTCGCGCCAATGATTTTGGCATATCGCGTCCTGCTCAGTGAATGGGAAGGCGGTGATTATATCATTGGCGCGAATCAAGTGGGAAAATGTGCCTGTAGTTTGCTCAACTGTATCTCCGTAACGGATGATTCAGAATCTAACGAACAGAACAAATCAATAGCTACAGGACTCGTCTTTGCACACTCCGAATTTGACGCGTTTTCAACACTCGTACGCGGAGAAATGTGAATTTATAACCCGCGGGGTTAACGATCGTTGTATCCATGGCACGGAAAAGGTGTAGATCACAAAAATCAATTTTCACCCAGAGAAATGGTGTAGGAACAAGTGTACGAAATTTGAAAGGAAAAGGTTGTACCGTCGCGAAGATGTGTTGTTTAGTACAACGTGCAATTTTTATAGTGATAAAATTATAACCCCACAAGCCCGATTTTGCTGGACACTGTCCCATTTTTACATTCCCAACTTGGATACACTCACATTGGTGAATTGATCCTAACTGTTCTTTGCTTAAAAGCATACACCTATGACTCATCATTAATATTGCACAGCATTTATGTACTTGCACAATTAGTTATGTTACAATATAAGCAATTATTACCTTGTTAGCAGTCCTAGCAATGAAACCAATAAACAAACAAATAGCACTGAGCACAATGTTCCTATTATGCTGTTACGGATGATATCTAAAAAAAAAGGTACATGAGAAATGTCAACATAATTCTTATGATGCCACAATTAATTCTTATGATGCCACAATTAATTCTTCTGATGCCACAATTAAAACAATTCGTCAAAATAATGTTTCTCTGTGACGTGTGTGGTATGCCCAATGGCAACTGAACTGTACCAATTAGCGCGCAAGAGTTTAAAAAATCAATAATGGGAGTTTCACTATCAGATGGTTACGGGTAGCTACACTGTGTGTTAAAGGAGGCACATAACAGGTGGGTGTGTATACTGTTTAAATATCAATGGCATAAAGTTGAAATGGAGCAGTATGAATGAAAAGAGTGGCTTTCAAGGAACAGCATCACTACCTTTAATTGTAGACTATTTCCAATACTTTATTTAATGCACAAGACAATTTAAACCACATTGTAAAAATACAAGAATAATGTACACACACGCATTCTACAATAGAGTTATTATCGTGAAATTGTTGTAAATGTAGGATTGGCTATGTGGGCATGGCTTTCAATTGAGCGTAGCGTTTTAATGCATTGCCTTTACATGTACTCATCCGCTCGCATATAATCCATCAAAGACATGACAGATATGCACATACAAAGTGAGCTTCATTAAAGAGTGCCAAAATTTCACCAAGTAATTTTTGCTCTCCTCTCCTTTCATCATATGCACTCGCGACAGGAACATTACGAAGACAAAATCAGCTTCAAACTGTAGAATTTTATTTCCTGATGTGCCCTTTCATAAAAATAAATTGTAATATTGTAATATCATTTGGTAAAATAACTCTAGCAGGTGCAAATTCACATTCTTGGTTGTCTAGAAGTATGCAATATGACATTACACATGAATTTTAATTTACTGTTGCTTGGCTATTCACAATTAACGTATGCAGGTGCAGTCACGTTTTGAAAAATACAACTGGTGGTCAGAGGTGACCAAGCCAAAGAGAACGGGGTCTTTAAAATATCCGAAGAACAACAAAGGCATCGATAACATAAAATCAGCTGCACGGCATGTATGAGGGAGGCCAAGCTGGGCTACTTAACTCAGCTCACACTCTGAGTCCAAGCTTTAGCAAATGTGAACATACTGAGCCAGGTTTAAAATTGCTAATCAATAATCCTGGCAGAGAAAAAACAAGAAAATCAAAACTTCTCTGTCGAGAAAGTGATTGGTGGTATCTAGGATTGGTGGTGCAAATAGCAAGGAAACAAGGTACAGGTACAGTACTGTTACAGTGAGGTTTGGTACAACTAACAGTCCTAAAAAGTAGCCTATAATGCCTATTTGCAAAATGTAGCAGGACTGTTAGTTGTGCGATCCTATACCAAATCTCATTGTACCTAGTTTCCTTGCTTTTTGCACAACCAATCCTACATCCCACAAATCACTTTCTCAATAGAGAAGTTTTTGATTTACTTGTTTCATTGTATTGTAGAAATGACAAGGTACATGTACTGGTAGCCATATGTAGTACAAGTATATGCAAACTGAAAATTATAACAGTATACCTAATCGTGGGGATGGTGTTTCTGAAATTTCTGAAGTGGAACCAATTGATACAGCAGAAGTGGATAAACCTGTCAAAAGACAAAACTTGTTGGTAACATGTACGTAAGCCATATAATATACATGTAATGTACACTTGGGACATATGAGGTGAAGTACATGTATCCATGGTTAGAAACAATGAAAATCATTATGCCTCATTCTACATAGCTGTGATCATGTAAGAAAATTCAGAACAAAAAATGTATATCAAACTGGTGATAAAATCCTTACAATTGAAATTATAGTTACCCTCCTGGTAGTAAAATGTATAACAAGGCAGTCATATAGAATAAATCATTCTCAAGCAAGTTTATAAGGGGTATTTATTAATCAATACTGCACACTGCACAGACTATAAATGTATAAATACTCACTTGATGAGGTCGTAGGTGCAATAACCATATCTCCTACAATGTAAACATTGTCATTCGTATGAAGAAATCAGTATTTCAAAAAATTACCTTGTAAGGAAATTAGTGCTTCAGATGAAACATTGCTAGCCACATTGTGACAAATAAGTGCAGTGTATGGTAATAAATGTGTGAAAAATATGCTCGAGTTTTCAACAAGAAGAATTCCTCCACCCAGGTAAATTGAATTGTTTACAACAATGCCATTGGAAGTCCATATATCAGGAATTCCACCTCCTGTCAAGTTACACAAGAAGCATGCCACACTATCCCTTGGGATAGTGTACAGTTCAGTTTTTGCTGTAATGCTGTAGGTATTGTTTGCACAGTGCTCATCTAAAAACGAAAGAAATTCGTAACTGCCATTAAAAGTATTATATTTGCCTTTAGTGTCCATCAACATGCACACCACACCAACAAATATATATATTTAAGTAAATCACATACTGAATGAGAAATTCATTGGACATAAGTTGTGATAATCGTTCTGCATGTTTGAAGCTAGGGGTTTATAACACCAATAGACACTGCACACAGTCTCCAAAGTAGCATTTATAATGTCCAGTATTGTTAGACTCCAATGAGCATCAAATAACTGGAGAGGATAAACGATGTGTCATTTTAACGAAAAGAAAACATAATATATTATGGCAAAGAATTACATGCACATATGCATTATATCACAAGTTAGTTAATATATCCTATAAGTTGACACCTACATGTACAATGTATACAATGTATTTATCAGTATGCAATCAATGGTTATTTGAAATTAGTTTGATGCCACTGGGTATACTGAAAGAGAATATTTAGATGTACAGATGAGATAAATTGTATGCATGAGCAATGCAGCTCATGTCAATGAGATAATACATGTACATTTATGACTTTTTATTATAGTAATGATAACAAGATATAAAAATTTAATTGTGTGCATGCAGGATTTGTAGACAGCAATTGAGTAAAAAGCATGGAAACAAGGGGTTATGGAAATTATGCATTCATTAACATATGAATATCACACTAAATTTCAGGCAGTTAGATTTGCTAAATACTGTAGGTCTAAAATAATATAATCTCTTGTTTACTTTTTACTCAATTCAGTGCTACATGCATCTACAAATCCTACATCACTAGTATTTATCATTTGTATTTAGAGTGTGTTTGGGAGCACTATGTATGTGATAAAATAGAGATGGACCTAGCTGGCTACTACAGGTCCCATTTACGCTTGGGGGGGGGGGAGGGGGGGTGCTTGTTTACTCTCTGAAGGAGCTCTTTAGTGGTTTCTGGCCACAATGACACCAATACCACAAGTTAACATGTGATTTGTGGAGGATCCCACCTTTATGGCTTCCAAAACTGATCTTACCTTATCAGATTAAGGAGAAACGTTTTGTAAGGTAGGAATGAGTGAGCAATATCTGAGCTCTGTAGTCTGAGTTTTTTAAGCATTGGCAGTTTTATTACATAGATATTTGATGGCTCTATCCAAATAGGCTTGCTAAATTGTATGGTACATTGGCAATATTACAGTGTATGTGGGATCTGGTGTTTTCCAAATTCTATTCATGACACTTCAAAATTATACATAGAACCTACAGTGACATACAATAGCTGGAAGGATGCTCTTACAGGTGTACCAATACAGTTGCAATAAGTGCTATGTACAGTATGAATATAATTGTAGCAGTCAGTCACCATAGCAGCAGCGATCCCATTTAGTATGTGTCCACAGTTGGCACAATGCAATTTTACATTACATCTGGAAGAATTCAGTTTTACATTTGTTTCTTAATTATTATTATTTATAGACAGAATATGTAATAAACACAACACTTAAATCACACTACAGTTAATTAAACTTTAAGATGGGAGCCACCTGGAGAGGATCGCTGTTGCATTGGCTCTCACCAAATGCAGGTTGAGCCTACTGTACAGCTCAGACAGCACAGCTGATTTTGTTTTGCCCGATGTTATGGCAAGACGGGAGGCAAGCATTTTAAATGAATCTATGGCTTCTTTTCCCCAAGCACCATACGACTCTGCAACCAGAGGTATACAACACCACCCCAAGGCATTGCATTTGGGGTCATTTTCAATGTGTTTGCGCTCTTCAGTGGACAACACAGCTGCCCCAGCTGACAATCCCGCTACTGATAAAACGTTAGGATTTAGCGGTGATGTCACTGAGATATCAAAGGCAGCTGGTTTACCAAGGGCCCAATTGGGTAGCAAAATGTCTGCGGGGCGTGAGTGGTCATGGTCTGAAGTAAGGTTGCTACCCATCTCCACCTTCACACTCAAGTGGGCTCTACGGCAAGTCTCCACCAACACTATTATTATTCTTCTTCTTCTTATTATTATTATTATGAAACAATACAACGGTTACAAGCAAAGTACAAATGAATATATGTATACATGCAAATGCACAAAACTTGAGACACAACAAAATAAACTACACTATACATTATCATTATTATTATTATTTTTTAGTAATGGTCATTATTTTTTTTCTCCATAACATACAGCATCAAAATAAAAATCTAAACATCATTATTCAAAGGAGGGGAAAAGGGTTGGAGGCAAAGTTCCCAAAACAGATGCAGCATTCCCCACTGAAAACTTTTGCAGGAGGTATGCCAAAGAGCTTTTGTCCCCAGTGGTGTTCACAATGCGGCGACCCAAGTCCGTCAAAAATGACATGGAGCGAGGGCCTTAATTAAACAGAGTGTAAATCTATTTGCATACACGTAGCTTTGGACATTGTTTGCAACACACGTATATGCTGTATTTATTCTAAGATGCAATTAAACACCCAAATATACTGACGAATCAATCTATTTCAAGCCTGGCATACAAACAATTGAAGCTACAGTGCACTTAATTTAAATAAATTTGTACTGAAGTTCCACCATGCCTGGTCAACTGTTATTCAGAGATGGACCATCCAACCAATGAATTAAAAACAAATCACGAATGGTTGTGGCAACAATACAAAACAATATGGCATATAAGATCCGCCAAATTACAGTATGTACAATAGTTTCCAATCATAAATGAGATTCAAACAATATCTTAACCTACATTGTGTATGCACAAATCATTGATATTACTGTACACAAAACAATATGTTACATGTACTTACAACTCTGGAAATCGGTGCTTGTACAGCAGGGATAGTAGTGTTAGAACATCTATATTGAATGATAAATCTAGCAGTTTCATATAGTGCTGGAAAGTTCCATCTTAAAGTAAGACTTGATCCTTCAATCTCTAGTGATGAATTGTCGTACTGATCATGTTGAACAGCTAAATAACAAATACAGACATATTTGTAAGAACAGACTTTAGCAAATAAAATTAAATAAATCCAAAAGTTGTCTAGTGACACATTGTTTACCCCATAAGCAATTGACAACTTGTGGAGTAAATCCTACATACTAAATGAGTCACATGAAAACATACTCAATAACATTTACATGAAAGCAGTACCATACACGTATGTACACATGTACACTGTAGAAAATGTTGATTTATGTCTATTCATACGCATGTGTAACCTAGCAACCATTTATTTGTATAGCTTAAATGACATACATGTAGATGTACTTTTAGCACATGCTGTCATCACTTGATCACTACTATGGTGAAATCGCTACAAATGAGTCAAACAAGAGTGGTTAGACCTCTTATTAATGATTTAATGCACAACAAATGCTTTATCAGTTGCTAAGAGAGGCCAGGGGATCGTTATTGTACATAAAAATAAAATTCAGTTATTTTATAACACCTTTTGCTTTGAGAGCAAATACTTGTTCGTATAAAGTACCAGTTTTAAAATCGAATTCTTCCACTACTGCAACTGCCTAACATAATTTAAGGAAGTCTTACTTGCAATGCACACTTGCACACACGTGTGCAAGTCACATGGGTGGCACTCGCGAAGCCCACGCATTTGTGAGCGCTACATAATTAATTACTCACAAGTTGCACATGTGGTATGGCATATACATATACATGTATGTGTAGCAAATAGGCCTACACCGTCAACCAGAACGTTAAACAAAAAGCTTGCAGGCTAGCAATGAACTCATAGGGAGATCACACAAGTAGATATTCAGTACATGCATTTGATAACATACAGTACAGTGGGTTTGTAGTGTACATTACTAACCTCAAATATTTAACTTCCGTAAAAGGGACTGTCATGCAAAAATTTTCTTTTGTTGAAAGTGTGTACCCATGGTAATTGATTACAAGTGTACTAAAGATAAAACTGAACAGCATTGCACAGAAACATAAATGCACAGCTTTTGCTTTAATAAAAAAACGTTCTCTAACATTGGTGGTTTTGTACATGTAGAATTTGAAGTTGTAAAAAGCAAAGTTTAATGTTCAATCTCCATTATTCTTATTTAAGGAGCATGGGCCTTACGTAAGGACGATGTTGAAGTATAAAAACAATGGCACCAGCTTAGTGGCTATAATTTTCATTAATTGAAAGTAGAGCAAGGGAACCTATTAAGGAACAACAAACTTCCATTGACTGATGCAGACAAACTATGCAGGCTAGAGAGATAATTCAAACATTGTTGGATAGAGAATTTAAGGTAGATTACAACTATGCTAACCATAGGAAATGTTTCATGAATCCTGGTACTGAAAACTCACTTTTCGGCAACTATACCTCAATGTATGGGAAAGGTACCAAATAAGGAACAACCACATCAAAGGGTTGTTATATAAACACTCAACTGCATGGGGGTTGCTTTGGGGAGGGGGGCAGATGCTACTTACTAAAAAATGAAATGTCTATCCTCTGGTAGCTTTTAATTATAGCTGATAAACGACAGGCCTGTCTCCACTACGTGGGGTAGATGCTCTTCCTGAAGACATGGTTGGACCCCATGATGCAATTATGGCATCATGTGGTGTGTCAGGGGCAGCATCTTCTGATAAAATCATCATTGTAAGCTTTATTGAGGATGGTGTGGCACAAGAGGTGAAGAGGCAGGTTGATATCGAGGCTGCTGTAATGACAACAGAAGAAGATCTGCAATTACGCCTGAAATTGTCAATTCAGTACCACTCCATCTATGTGGCTGCATGTGCAGTACGTCCTGAGCAGGTGCAACATGCTGAATGGACCTCTCCTCAAAGTACCAGATAATTCAGATGGAGAAAGCTTACATCCATAGGACAACACTATCCCTACTACTAGTACTCAATTTAAGCATTTGAAAGGTTCAGCTCAGTGCATGACTTCAGCACAATGGATTGATGAATTTAAGGATATGAAGAGGGGAGAGATAGCTGAGAAAGATGAGCGACGCAGAATAAGAAAAGTAGCTCTAGAAGAAAACGCTGCATTAGAGCGCATGAAAGCTATAATGAAATCAGAAGGTTGCAAAGGAGCACAATGCTGCAATCCTAGCTTGCCAAATGCTAGTGGAGAATTTTATCAGCATTGAACATCATCACTAGACTATCCTTTATGTCATATACTTATCAGTGGGTCAATCAGATTCATTGATTTGAGTATGAGCCATCATTGCAAACCCATAACTTTGATTTAATTTTTAATGAGATTTAGCTCTACTTGACTAAATTCTGTCAAATTCTTATAGGGAAATCAAAGGCATCAAGTTGGAATCAGTAAACTTGAATGGCAAAGCTGTACCATAGAATTGCATATTCCTTGTACTGCAAGTTGACAGCAGACAGTACAAACTGTGCTTAATGAGGCCAGAGATGACTACCAAATCAATTCAATATTTGAAATTCTTTCCAAGCATTATTTCAATTGCTGATAACGTATAAACCATATGCTGATTTCCAATGTGTAAGTACTCAAATAATGCACAATCATCCAGCTTTTTGAAAGTATAATTTTATAGTACTTTGTCGTCATTATGCTGCGTCAAATTCACTGATAAAAAAGACTGCTAAAATAGGGAAGTGAGTTGCTAAGATCAGTATAAACTAGCTGTTCTTGATATAATGTATACCTCAAAGTTGAAAAAGAAGAAGTGACCTTTGTACAATAGGAAAATAAAATAAGCTGCTCTTCTTAGCTACTCCTCTTCATGCTCATGAGTATAGCTCAAAAAGCACGTCCTCAAGGACACTTACTGCACTTAAATAAGGATGACTAGCTGGAGATTAAACATGAAATGAGAAGAAGAAAAAAAATGAAACTTTGGAATGATACGTTTTGTGTGTTAAATATAGGGTTTTTGTTTATTCTTGACTTTATTATATACCACCAACTTTCTCATAGAGAAAGAATTCAATTTTATTAGATTTGTTTTGGCTTTAAAAATCTTTGTAAACACTTGATGAATACAAATCACCCAAAGCACAAACACGGAGTTCAACCCAACCCAGTTCAGGACGGTCAAAGCCGACCAGGTAGCCATGAAGGTTACATACAACAGGTCTTGACTTGGAGCCTATGGGTGTCGACCACAATGGGATGCACACTGCAGTGCTTCCTGATCACAATAGCCTGAGTAGCTACATGTAGCTACCCCTGGAAACACTCCCACTTTTGATAAAGAGGGTGAGTTAAGCAGTGTGTTTCAGTGACAAGTCAAATGCTGCTATCACATCTCTGGTCCAATTGAGGAGAAGAGCATCTGCAAGGCTGGGGTGGCCATGACCTGGTAAGATGAGGTTATTGTCTACTTCAGCTCTGACACTTAAGTGAGTCAAACAACAAGATTGAGCAAGCGTATCCCGCCGCCTATTGTGACCTAGCCTTCCCCTTGCTTGCATCACCAGTGTAGGAAATCTAGAATGGAATACAGGCATAGAGAACATAAGAAGTCTTCTAAGTACCTACATGTAACTGTTTGATGGAACCACAAAGCTGATTTGGCTCAATGTGCCATTCAATGTGGGTAAATAAATGTAAATGGCATGCCTGCAGCACGGCTATTACGTACGTGCCATTAGGTTTTACAATTAGATTGTGTGAACCGAATTACGGTATATATTTAAAATGGCGTACACAAACCTCATTATGAAACCACCAACTTTGGAGGTATTTTATGCAAAAATCATTGAAGCAAAATATAAACCATGAATTACATGAATTGTGTCACACACATATCTTCGAAATACTATGTAAATATAGGCGCAATTGAAAACAGCTTGTTACAAGATGCCTACAGCTTGCGTGCATAAAGGGACTTAACGAGGGGTTGAAAATAGCAGGTTTTCTAAGCGGTGGTACTTCCAATCCTCCAGATAAATTAGGTTCAAAAACTTTGCACGAAGTAAGCCAGCTGTGGAGAGTATTTCTATGAATAAAATAAGTTACTACTCGGTCTGTAACGGGTCTTAATTCCTATTCGACCACTACTGCACACCACAGAATCTATGGAGCCTGCAGTACACAGGTGCAAATTGAATGAGTTGCGTAGGGTGTGTGGGTGCGCAAAACCAGCTGCAGCTAAAAAAAATGATACCTCTGCATGTATGCAGTGCTCATATTGCAATCACTATGAAGCCTGTTACAACAGCTGCCTTACACAAGAAACCTTACAAATGTCGTTTGTAACCTTATGACTGTATCCACTATGAAGGGAAATCCCTTGCATGTGATAATTATAAGGGTATACCTCCAAAGGTACAATGGCCCCTACCTGAGATAATCTGGCAACACTCCAGCCCAAGTTGTAGAGCACATCATGACCATAGCACCATAAATAATTCCATTCAATCACCATTAGCCAATACACAGCTACTCTCTGCCGTTAGTCAGCTGAACTGTCCAATTTGCCTCAGTGTGTTGAGGTTGTCATATGACAGACTTGAATTGTGTGAACTCACTATCTGGCTGAATGGATCCAAGATGTTCATTTCGCCCCTGCTGCTATGACACCACTCCACTGGAGTGCACACAATTAAAGCCAGCGTCCTGGTTCAGCTGCTGCTAAATGATGTGAGAGCTGCTAATTATGACACACACATACTTGCACTGAACAAAGAGGAAATGCACTATTGTGCACAGAAGCATTATAACTGGACGAACAGTAAGCTTATTGTTCTTTAACTTGCCCTTACAGCCATGGACTTTGGCTCATGTAACAGTGCCAAAAGCGACCATTACATAGCTGAGCAAACCATAGATACATAACACACACACATAGGCGTCGTGTGCTTGAGCTCCACAGGACACGTAATGAACCTGCGGTTAAAAAGCAACTTATTCCGACGTTCACAACTCACACACTAAATCGAGTAGTAACGTATTGACGACAAAAATTCAAAGAACAAACTCTGCTTACTATCCCTTATCGTTTTCACACAAAATCAGGTTTCCCGACGGTTACCAACTGCTTTCTCTGTGCACCTGTCCTGTTACTACGTGAAACCTGGAGATTAGAAAAAGGATTTCTTTCCAAGGTAGGCGTTGCTATGGAACATATTAGCCTGTTGCTAGGTACTTACTAGTAATATTCACAGCGGGAGTCAACCTAATGTCCACTTTTCAATGGAATTGTAACAGCTGTGGCAGCATTGTGTTTATCTGATGAAACCATGAAAGAGAACAACCCACCATTTGAAGATCATACATGTATTGACATGGTTGGAATAGCTGAAGACTTTGATCTTTTTTCTTTTTGCTGGTGCTTTACTGCATTAATTTCATAGTTATTTACATAAGTTCATAAATAACACCATGTACACTAAAACACTGGTGCTACAATATTACAAAGTGTAAGGCAAATCTAGGAGTGAGCAGCCACCTAAATAGAATTAAGGGTCCATGCATAGGTGTTGAGACGGCCATACAGGCTCGAGGCCACTTTGGACCTGTGGGAACACCGGTGCTTGTAGCAGGGTGTAAGGCTAGCAGCAAAAATGTTTGCACAGTCACCTTCTTTGCCACAAGCACCATACAACACTGTCACTACGGTACCCCAGCTCTGAGTACTTTGCATCATTGGCAGAGTGCTTTCTAAGCTCAGTAGCCATTGCTATTGACCAAGCCACACCAGAAAATGGGATGGTGGCAGTGCACTATCTGACAATGAATATAATTATCATTACCAGCCCAATTCCTGCCCACACAATTGTAAGTTGTAACCTACATGTATGTTTACAGCTCCTTCACAAGGATGGCTTGACACAATCATTAACTTGGATATCTTTTAGTCTTATGCAAATGATATCTCTGCGCCATTTATTCGCTTAAATTATTATAGCAGCAAGTATCGCCATATCGCTGACATGCTCAAGGCAAGTAATCAAAACTGTAATGCAAAATAGTCACGAAGGTATGGAAACTGAGCAGAGAAGACCACACCAGTCCCAACTTAAAATTACGGTCAACCAAACATCTGCAACACCCAAGTTTGTTAACTCTACATGTAATGTGGACTACAAATTGCATGGGTCTTACCCAAATAATCTACTTTATGGGGCCATTCTTAAAATACATTGCATAAATTAAGGCTGTTTTGGACCCCACTCCTTTCCATCACGGGCAGTCACAATAACTCTTAATTAAATCACTTCCCGCTGCCCCCCCCCCCCCCCCCACGAATAATTTTAAATTGCTTCGAGTGTGAATGTTTGTGCAACCAAAGCTTTAATAAGCAGTTATTGCATGTGGGCAACTCCAGTGAAGTCGACCACACCACTGTCAGAACATCATGCATCTTTGCCAGCATCTTCAGCACATGATATTTGCTACTATAACTCCTTCGATCAAGGTCAAGATGATCAATCTTCATCAATCCAGTCTGCCTGTTCCAGGCAGTTGCAATTATTGCCATCAATTCTCTCTGCCTCAGGGCAGCAACTTAACTCCTATTGGCTTCTCTCGCTCGGGGCGCTTCAACTGGAACCTGCTTATGAACCACTATATGTTTCTGCAGCATAATATTTGATGCGAAACAGAGAGAGCTTATCTTGCAAGACAAGCAATTGGGAGTGAACAGATGCCATCATCAAGTGCATAGCTCAACATTACCCAAGACATGAATCAATTTATGTAACCTTTAAATACACTGTCACCATCATAGAACAACATCACAATTGTTCAGCCCTTTGGTGTGATAGAAACAGCTCCTATGCTGTTCCAAGATATTTTTACCACCCTATTCAGTTAAAAATTAGATCCCAACAGCTTGGAGGAATTTGCAATCAATAAATAATTGAGGTGTTATTCAATGTCGTGTCATCATCAAGAAACAACCCATACATATAAATCTTTCAACTGTACAAACACATAAAGATTACTTGGATATGGCCCTCCCTAGTTCATTGCATTTCCTGCATGCTTTTAAACTTACGTATACAAAGCTATCGAGATGTTGGCTTGAGTGTGTCAGCCATTCCTGCGACAATATCTAGATAAGACACTAGGTATTGCCCTCTGTGCCATGGCCATGAAATATTTGACTAGTTTCTACACTATTTCTTGATAGATGCAGACGTATGTTTAAGGCCATACATGTGTTGCTGTTGACAAGCAAGTAACGGAATGGTAGCCAGCCTAGCAATTAAACCTTGGCACATAAAGGGTGCTACATTCCATAAATTAGCTGATAGACTATTACCAATTTATAAATTGCAATTGGCTGCAAGAGATAATATTCTTTCATCAGAAATGTAAGAGCGCGCAACAAGGCATCACAACCGACTTCTAACTACGTTTGCCAGGCATCACAGTCACAGAGCATGTGGTCGATGTTACCATAGATATTAAAGTAAGGTGTATGTAAGCTACGGTGTTATAGTAGAGCGCCTTCTAAAAGCTTGCTTGCATGGTAAACTAGGCATGCACACCCCCCCCCCCCCCCACACACACACACAAAAGTGGGAGGAACATTGACAAGTACATGTATAGGCCGTTCATGAAATCGACATCGTATAGAGAACCAAACCGAACGCAACGATTGCATGTACGACTCGCTTAAGACCGTAGCACGTACATCTGCATTACCTAGGCCTACATCACATTTACACAATCCACGTAAATTAACACGTACTCGATCGACTCGAGAACTTACGCTTAGCGCCCAACGGCGGACAAGACGGCGAGATGACAGTAAATGGAAGAAATGCCAAAAGTGTAGGGAGCAGCATTGGAATCCGTAGGACTTCGCCCATCAGTAGCTGCACCTGCGATTTCTGAAGTCATAGATAGTTTCACAGAAAGGTGTGAAGGAATTTTATCACGTCACGTCACGTAAAACCACACCCACTGGTTGGAGGAGTGTAGTATTAAATAGCACGTAGATCATAAAGTTATATAGGCCTGCTATGTCTACGAAATGGCGCTACTTTGCTTCTTTGAATGCTTCTGGACGTCAAAGGTACCTGGATAAGTTATGCCTGCTGGGATAACGACTCGTATGCGGCAATAAATTCCAAGAACTTTGTAAGCGATATGTGACTCTGGACCCCAGTTGAGTTGGGGCATATATCTTCTGCTATCTTATTGATCTCCGTGCAGTTTATATACGTCAACAATTGCTACAGAGGAAGCAGCTGAATGCCTATAAGGCTATAACTTCTTTACAAGTGGCGAACCGTTGGAATTTGGGATCTGAATAACGAGAGCCATTATGTAATCAGTTTTGTAAGCTCTTGTGAATCCAAGCATGCGTAATCCAGATGAGGCTCACTGTACTTGTGCAGCAACCAGAAAGACGAACAACAGTTTTGCACAAGTCTGAAAGCTTTGATGCCAAAATCAGCTGACATCATGTTCTAGTGCCCCAGCTCCAGCTATATAATCATAGACGGCACCGGCTACTTTATGAGCTTGCGATATCCAAAATACAGGACCATAAGCATCTTGAACTATATATATATATAATATATATAATTATAATATTATATTATTATATATATATATATGTGCGTGTCCTTTGCATAATGTGCAGCTATTCTTAATTCCCTGGCAACAGGTTCATTGACCTCCCTCACTCAAAAGATGGAGACTTTTAGGCTCTTCAAATTCTTGCAACACTAGATCTAGTAAACTGTTACCGGTGCATCCCTCATGATCAGGTGATATGCTAGGTGTGCACATTTTTGATGTGGGAGATCAGCAATTCGCAGTTTGTGGAGTAATTCATATAAACTCAATATATATATGTACATGTACATGCATGGGATACCATGCACATGCATCATTATATCCACATCTGGTGTGCAAAGAAGTTAAACTAAAAGTGAATACCATGTAAATCAATACAGTTATAGCTTTATACATGATTTATGCAAAAATGTGCAAAACAGTTATTGTTGATCACAATAGTTATGGATGTTCCTGATTCATGTGTTTACAGTACATATTTGGTCATGCATGTGGGATTGCTATTGTCCTTATTAAAATGCATGTGGTCTGTGGCATAATAATATATATTTACAAGATATCTCTCTGAGAAAGTTAGTGGTATATAGGATTTGAAGGCAATGGTGGTGTAAAAAGGAAGGGAACAAGGGATCAACGATGGTACAATGTGTTTTTTAATACAGGGTGTCCACGAATGAACGCAACGCTTTCGAACGAGAATAACTTTTGATAGGAGTAAGAAAAAAATCTCATATTTTGAAACCAAGTTGGTCGGTTTCCTCAAATTTTTTTACATCTATTAAGTTAATACATTATTAATCATGCTAATTAATTTTAATAAGCACAACAAATTAACTGAATTTGAAAGTTCGTATGTGTTCACATATCGATTGTGAAGCTTCGTTCAAAATTTTGGATTTTTTTTACATTCACAACTAAAACTACGACCCACTACTTATTCTTCTTCGCGTACGCTTGCGCACACGACCTCGTCCCAAGACTTATTTCGTGATTAAATAAGCAGTCTCAATCACGTGATACAATTCGGAGGCGGATCTTTTTTAAAAAGCAATGCCCCACCTCCTACGTGGGTGTTACGAGCTAATTACATGTTTACATCCAATGTGGTGCGCACCAATTAGCACAATCGTACAGACAGACACTACTACGGGCTGATAAGAATTTGACATGCAATGCCATTCTGTGAGTTAGGAAACGGAGACGCACACGTGTATACACGCGTGTGTTATTACACACGCAAAAATCAAATCTAAAGAGATTACAGCTCTCTCGGAGCTAATAGCCTACAGCAGCATCGCATCCCAAGCAGCACACAGTAATTTGTGCGCATATCTGATTTTGTCTCTTAGCTAGCTACGTAGCTAAGATCCCGTCGAGCAAAACCAATGCTACGTATGGGTACTGCATGCCTGTGCCGGATTAAAGGATACTCTTGTGTTATGTGAAGTGCCATTTAAATTTTAATACTGTAAGGAAAGCCTCATGTCATACATATGTGAAGGGTCAGAGAGCATTCAAGCCTCCATGCAGTAAAGTGATTAATTGTGCTTGCTGTTAAGCTAGGTATTTGCTTTGTAAATCTAATAAAGGGGTGCTTTCATTTATAATGTAACGTGAGCTTCTAGCTGTGAGTGTTATTAAGGTTAAAGGTAGTCTCTGCTTAAAAATACACCTGCAGGTTTAGATGATAGCAAAGGTTGCAGTTTTCAAGAAAACTGGGTACGAGCCTTATTTCTGTGTAGACCACCGATCTTTTTAACAAATTCTCGTAGTTGTGTTAGACTTTATTCAAAGCTAATGTTGCAAGCCTCCAGCAAAGTTTTAGATAATTTGTTTTTCTAAAGAGAAGGTGTGCATTACTTTCAATGTTCATCCCAGATCTTTTTTGTTGCTGCTTGTGTATGGATGGCTCTCTTCTTTTTAAACAGACAGTTGTGATATAAGGGGGTGCTTTTGTTAAAAATCGCCAGCTAATGTTACAAGCCACCGGACAGATGATTGGATTTAAGAGCAGTGTCACTGTATCCCATTGCGAGCCTGTTAGCTAGCTTCGAACACTTTCTAGCTGTGTTAACTGTGGCCTTTGCATATAGACTCTCTGGTTTTTTATGTGAGGGTGTGCTTAACTGTCTAATGTTGACCAGTAAGGATTGGGTAGTTTCCAGATCATAATGTGCTTCAGTATTTAAATGAGTCATGTTTTTATGTTAGGGGCCAATGCTTTCATTTTAGAGTATCAGCTGATATGTAAAGCCTTCGAGCTATGTTTTAGATAATATCACGCAAATAGTGCTGTTAGAGAGTTTGAGCTTTAATTTCAATTCATAAAGCTATGAGTTTCTTAGCAGATCACAATCTTAAAGTGAGCATCATGTTTTGGGCCTTGCTGTTAGCTACATGTAGTTCCCAGTTTATGATGTACGTTGCTGTTGCTTATGTAGGAGACTCCTGTTGCGGTATAGCAAGATTACAGCTAGGTTTTAGATGGTTGGATGTACGTGTGGTGCCACGTCTTAAGAGCAGCCTCTGCTTTAACAGAATCAAGTGTAATGTGCGCCTAGAAAGCTTTGTGTTCTTGAAAA
This sequence comes from Spongilla lacustris, assembly GCA_949361645.1. Classification (NCBI taxonomy): domain Eukaryota; kingdom Metazoa; phylum Porifera; class Demospongiae; order Spongillida; family Spongillidae; genus Spongilla; species Spongilla lacustris. The sequence continues at coordinate 4,344,345 of OX442435.1, forward strand.
TGATTGTTAAAGCTACAAATTACACCTGTAGGAACTTGAGATCACTGGAAAGATGACTGGTTTAAGAGAGTGCATGTGCTAAGTATCGGTACTTCTGAGGGTGTCCATTAGTTTCATACCATCCACTAATGTATTTGCACACAAAATGATTGTGCATGCTGTTGAAGTGTGTGTTTTTTTAGAGAGGTGTGTTTGTGATTGAGCCTTGTAGCTAGCTAGTTAGTTTGTTGTTGTATATGTATTATTCTCTTATTTGTTTCATAGGAAACTGCCATTTTCATAGAACCGGGTAATGCATCATTGTTGCATGTTCCCAGGTCCTAGTGGACCAAATTTTTTTAAATTTTTTTTTTTGGGGGGGGGGGGGGGGGGGGGGGAGAGTTTGTTGTGTGCTTTGTGTGCTTTTAATACTTCTCCAGTAAATTAATGATTGTGGATGCTGTTGAGGTATGTAAACAACTGTGATAAATGAGATGTGCTTTAAAATGGATGTGAGCTTTTATCTGTGTGTTATTAAAAGTATGGTTCTAGGTACAAATGACATAGTCTCTGCTTAAAAATATACCAGCCGTATTAAAGAAGGGTGTGCTTTGCATCATGGATCAGATAACTCAGATGAGCCTGCTGTGATTTGGGGGAGTGCTTTCATTTTATTACAAATATTAGCTAGGTTTCCAATGCTTGGATTTAAGAGTGGTGTCATTTTAGTTCCTTGGTCTAAGTTGGGATTTTAGGACAGGTTTGCTTGCAACAAGTTGCTTTTTTTATAGCTATTTTTTCCTGCATCATAATGTGTGCTAACTGCTGCATCTGGAAATAGACTCCCTGCATTAAGAGTTACTTCTTGTGAGGGTGTGCTTAGCTGTCTAATGTTGCAACCCATTAGATGATATTGCGTAGAGATGAGTCCATTGATCTTTTTTCAGTGCTCACCTACATGTACGCTAGTTCTGTGTACTGATTCGAATTTAGGGAAGGGCTCTCTCGTACATGTATTTAAGTGAGTCATCATTTTTAATGCTAGGAGCCGATGCTTTTATTTTAGACCATCAGCTCATTTGTCAAGCCAGCTATGTTTTGGATTGATTTCATGGGAAGAGTGCTGTTTTTTAAGATAAGTTATGCTTAATAAAGTTATGAGTCTTATAGCTAGTTACCAGATCACAAATGGTGCTGTTGTTTAAAGCATGGGTTAGCTCTCATCTTTAGGAGATACCAGTTGTGATTTGAAGAATTGCTTTAATGTTGCAAGTGGGTTTGTGATGTGGATTTAAGAGTGGTGTTATTTCGCCACATTGTGAGCAATTGTGTGTCGAATTAGTGGTAGAATCATTGCTTTAAGAGACTCCTAGGAAAAGCTCTATGTTATAAATGAGGGAGTGCTTTAATTCAAAATGTAATAGTATAGGCTTCTTTGTTTGTTATTGCACTAAAAGTAAAAAGTTTGCTGTTTTAAGAGAGTTGTACTTGCATTGTGATGTGAGCTTCTAAGCTAGTTCCAGGTCATAGTGTGTAATTGTTGTTCTTTAATTATGTTAACTCTTTACTTTTTAAGGTGTTCTAAAGCTTACGACCTCCAGTAAGGTTTAAAATGTTTGGGAAGTCAGCTGTACGTCTTAAGAGAGCATAATGTTTTGAGCCTAGCTGTTAGCTTAGATCGTAATATGTGCCATTGCTTGGTATGAGCTTTAGGAGACTCCTGTTGAGATGTGAAGGAGTGATTTCATTTAAAAGTATCCGCAAGCATAGGTTTTAGAAGTTCGAATGAAAGTTTGGTGCATGTCTTTGACAGTTGTTGTGACCCTTTTAGTTTATTTATTAATTTTTTTAGCCCGGGTGTTTATTAGAAAAACCTTGTTTTTGTGTTAAATGATTCATTCTGTAGGAACTTTAGATTATTGGAAAGATTATTGGTTTAAGAGAGGGACATTGCTAAGTTCCCACTGACATTGTGATGTGCTAAGTATCAGTAGTGTTTTGTTATGTGAGTGTGTGCTTTTAGTAAAGTAATAATTGTTATTAAGGTATGTAAACCATTGGGTTAAATGAGGTGTGCTTTCATTGAAAATGTAAAAATCTGAGCTTCTTTCTGTGTGCTATTAGAAGTACATGTAGTCTCTGCTTAAAAATACACCTGTATATGCTGGGGAATGTTTGAAAGGTGGCTGTTGCATCATGAGTCTGACAACTCAGACAATCCTGTTGTGGTTTGGGGGAGTACTTTCAGTACAAAATATCGGCACAAGTCATCAGCTACAGGTTCCATAGCTTGAATTTAAGAGCAGTGTCATTGTAGTTCCTGGGTCTATAAGTTGGGGTTTCAATGAAGAGAACTGTTTTAGGACAGGTTTGCTTGCAACAAATTGTGAGTTTTTTATTTTCGTATCATAATGTGTTCTAACTGATGCTTATGGATATAGACCCTCTGCTTTAAGTGTTACTTTTAGTGAGGGTGTGTTAACTGTCTAATGTTACATTAGGTGATTGAGTAGATATGAATCCATCGATCCTTTCTAAGTACCTAAACTTGTTCTGAGATTATAATGTGTACTGGTATTAGGCTCTCTCATACACGCATTTTAATGCTTTCAGTCGATGCTTTTGTATTAGAGCATCAGCTCATCTGTCAAGCCTCCAGCTATGTCAGGAACAACAAATGCTCTTTTTAAGATTTTGCTTAATCAAGTTATGAGTCTTATAGCTAACAATCTGTGGTGCTGCTTAAGCATGCCTGTTGTGATTAGTGTTGCAAGTGCGTTTGCGATGCTTGAATTTAAGAGTAATGTAATAACACCATGTTGTGAGCAATTGTGTGCCAAAGTAGTGATAGAATCACTGCTTTATGAGACTGCACGGAAAAGCTCTATGTTAAATGAGGGGGTGTTTTCATTCAAAATGTAATGGTGCAGGCTTGTTACTAAAAGTTATTTGTTTTTAAAAAAAAGAGTTGTAATTCCAGATCAATGTGTGTAAGTGTTGTTTTTTATTTATGCATGCATGGTGACCCCTTGCTTTAACAGTCACCTGTTGTTATGTTGAGGTGTTCTAAAGCTTACGGTCTCCAGCAAGGTTTGGAAAGTCAGCTGCATGTCTTAAGAGAGCATGGGTAGGCTCATACCATGTTAGACTAAGGTGTTATGTGTGCTTCAAAATGTGTTTTGTTTGTGTTAAATGATTCATGTGTTTTATTTTTATTTTTAAGTAAGGTTAAAGGTACAAGTTACATGTACACTCGTAGGAACTTGAGATTCTTGGAAAGATTAAGAGAGGGATGTTGTGAGCCACATACCTAAGCTCCCAGGACATTGTGCATTTGTAAATGTATATCAGTATCAAGTAATATCGGCAAAATTATTGTGCACGCTTTTGAGGTACAAAAACCTGTGTTAAAAATGAGGGTGTGATTGTATTGAAAGCCTATAGCTGTGTTAGTTATAACTATTAAAAGTAAGGTTAGAGGTAGTCTCTGGTAAAAAATACACCTGTTTGTTTGGAGAAGATTCTAATTTTAAGACACCTTCCAGTAATGTAATTTGAACAATTTTCTGTGTTATGTTAAGGTTTGCTTGTTGTGAGCATAGAGATGTGTCACTGTGTGTATTTAACACGTAAGGTTAGAGGTAGTAATTATAAAAGAGGCGTTATTTGCATTAAGATTTCTAGTTCAGTTTTGTGCTTTCATTTAAAAGTTGCAAGCCTCCAGCTACATGTACATGTTGATTTCTAATGTAACATGTTGTGAGGTCCCACCTTAAATCAGTTTTCAGGTCATAGTTTGCTAAAGTATGGGTAGATGGGCTTGCAACTTCGTTGTTATGTGTTATTGTGCTTGCATTTAACATGTATGAACTAAACCGATGTACATGTTAGAAGCTCAAATTACACCTTCAATGAAAGCACACCCTCATTTAAAATGAATGTTTTTTAAGCAAACAGAATGATCAGTCATCTTGTGTGATGGTACATTATGCTACGTTAAAGCACACCCTCACATTCTATAAGCAGAGAGTCTGCACACCTCTCTTAAAAACATAAATCTTCCCCATACATTGTGCATATTTTCATATGCAGACTAAAGCTGTAAGCTATACATAACCAGGACACACATTCAGTGAATTTGAATGGACACCCAACCTTCAATATCATGTACATATCATGTACATGTACCTTGCCCTTGCTGAGTAAAACTTTGACAGATGGTGTGAACTCATATCAGTAACATCTCTCACAAGAAGGAACAATGCAAATCAAATTCATATAAAACCTACATTTAGTCATTTGCTATGAATGAAATTAGGTACCTGCATGTTTGTAAAGTGCTTCTAACATGTACAACAGGCCAAATGATGCACTGCACTGCACATACACCAATAGGAGAAACCATGCATCTACTCTGATAAACATAACAGGATCCTTGATTCTCAAAATCCACAATGGTAGCTCACTAAAAAGACATAACAGAATTGTAATGACTTTTAAAAAAAAAACTCTGTACATACCTTAACAGCACGAAAAATCATCTTCTATGGAATTAAAGCACACTCTGACTTAACAACAAAGCAGAACACACATGAACTTCAATCATCAGCCTTCAAATCATCTGGGGGGTAGCTGGAGGTATTTAGCATTAACCCTGTACATTATGATTATTGGGGTATTTTAAAGGGCTTTGCAGAGCCTTTTAAAAATAAAAACCCCACATTTACATTTGATCATTCAGTTTTGGTGTACATGTAATGATATAAGATTTGCCTTTTTAGTTTGCCCCCCCCCCCCCCCCCCCCCCACCTTGTTAAATTCTTAGACCAGGGGATGCTTCCATGTAAATGACACCTTAAGCCTGTTTTTTTTAAGGCACTTTGAAAATTTACAGAGCTTTGTTAGTTTCAGAAAAAGATTAAAGGATCACTTTATGAGCTCTATGATGATTGGAGAAAAGCAGTAATAGAACCAATAAAAATGCAGGTGTGGCCCCAAGTTATAAAGGAGCCTATTGTCAATGAGGCTACTGCCACCTCAAGTGATCCAGGACTAATGCTTGACCTGGGAATCAGAGTTGTTTGGCAACCACAGGTGGAGGCGTTGTTTGATGTCCATGTCGTAGACACTGACGCCCCATCACACTGCCATCGAGCACCTAATGCCATTCTTGAGTCAAGCTCACTGGAGAAGAAGAGAATGTACAAAAAGGCAGTTGAAGACAGAAGAGGCACCTTCACCCCATTTGTCCTTTCAGTGGATGGACTACTTCACAAAGAGGCTAGTCACTTCCTAAAGTACATGGCCACTGCTCTGTCCTTCAAGTGGGACAAAGCCTATTCTATCACCAGCAGCTACATCAGATCACGGCTTGCTTTTGCAGGGGTTCGAGCAGTGAGCCTCTGTCTTAGAGGATCCGGCACCAAATGGAGAAGTGGACTGGGGTTTGATGATGGTGCTCCTCTGGCCTCATTCATGGAGTAAATCTATTGACTTATTATTTCTCTTTATGATTACTTATCATCTAATTGTATGTATTTCATGTTTTTATTTTTATTAAAAATAAATAAATAAATAAATAAAATAGAAATGCAGGGATAGTTAACCAATAGAAATTCAGGGATTTTTAACCAATAGAAATGCAGGGGTAGTTGATCAATAGAAAAGCAGGGATAGTTGACCAATAGAATGCAGCATTTGGAGACCAATTAAAAGTGCAGTTCCTATGTGTGAAGGATGCCTCAAGCAGCAAGAGCCCATCGACTGACAATAGAGCAAAGAGCTGCAATAGTAAGGTTCTACTATGAGAATGCCTACCTCACAGTAAGCAGATTCAGGAGGGACTACCCAGCCTACACAACTTTGTGCCGAAGCACTGTGCTTAGGTTGGTATCTAAATTTGAGGAGCATGGGACCATGGAAAACAGACTTAAGCAGCATTGTGGAAGGAAGAAGTCTGTTAGAGTGCAAGCCAACGTTAACATCCATGCTCAGTGCATACAGAGGAATCCCCATCTCAGTACACGGCGCATTCAAGCTCACACAAGGCTCAAGAGGTCAAGCACACAGAAGATGTTGAAGAAGCACACACTCACATAACAAAACACTACTGATACTTAGCACATGCACAATGTCAGTGGGAACTTAGGTAGTGGCTCACAACGTCCCTCTCTTAAACCAATAATCTTTCCAATAATCTAAAGTTCCTACAGAATGAATCATTTAACACAAAAACAAGGTTTTTCTAATAAACACCCGGGCTAAAAAAATAAATAAATAAACTAAAAGGGTCACAACAACTGTCAAAGACATGCACCAAACTTTCATTCGAACTTCTAAAACCTAAATCTAATACCTCCAGCTACCCCCCAGATGATTTGAAGGCTGATGATTGAAGTTCATGTGTGTTCTGCTTTGTTGTTAAGTCAGAGTGTGCTTTAATTCCATAGAAGATGATTTTTCGTGCTGTTAAGGTATGTACAGAGTTTTTTTTTTAAAAGTCATTACAATTCTGTTATGTCTTTTTAGTGAGCTACCATTGTGGATTTTGAGAATCAAGGATCCTGTTATGTTTATCAGAGTAGATGCATGGTTTCTCCTATTGGTGTATGTGCAGTGCAGTGCACCATTTGGCCTGTTGTACATGTTAGAAGCACTTTACAAACATGCAGGTACCTAATTTCATTCATAGCAAATGACTAAATGTAGGTTTTATATGAATTTGATTTGCATTGTTCCTTCTTGTGAGAGATGTTACTGATATGAGTTCACACCATCTGTCAAAGTTTTACTCAGCAAGGGCAAGGTACATGTACATGATATGTACATGATATTGAAGGTTGGGTGTCCATTCAAATTCACTGAATGTGTGTCCTGGTTATGTATAGCTTACAGCTTTAGTCTGCATATGAAAATATGCACAATGTATGGGGAAGATTTATGTTTTTAAGAGAGGTGTGCAGACTCTCTGCTTATAGAATGTGAGGGTGTGCTTTAACGTAGCATAATGTACCATCACACAAGATGACTGATCATTCTGTTTGCTTAAAAAACATTCATTTTAAATGAGGGTGTGCTTTCATTGAAGGTGTAATTTGAGCTTCTAACATGTACATCGGTTTAGTTCATACATGTTAAATGCAAGCACAATAACACATAACAACGAAGTTGCAAGCCCATCTACCCATACTTTAGCAAACTATGACCTGAAAACTGATTTAAGGTGGGACCTCACAACATGTTACATTAGAAATCAACATGTACATGTAGCTGGAGGCTTGCAACTTTTAAATGAAAGCACAAAACTGAACTAGAAATCTTAATGCAAATAACGCCTCTTTTATAATTACTACCTCTAACCTTACGTGTTAAATACACACAGTGACACATCTCTATGCTCACAACAAGCAAACCTTAACATAACACAGAAAATTGTTCAAATTACATTACTGGAAGGTGTCTTAAAATTAGAATCTTCTCCAAACAAACAGGTGTATTTTTTACCAGAGACTACCTCTAACCTTACTTTTAATAGTTATAACTAACACAGCTATAGGCTTTCAATACAATCACACCCTCATTTTTAACACAGGTTTTTGTACCTCAAAAGCGTGCACAATAATTTTGCCGATATTACTTGATACTGATATACATTTACAAATGCACAATGTCCTGGGAGCTTAGGTATGTGGCTCACAACATCCCTCTCTTAATCTTTCCAAGAATCTCAAGTTCCTACGAGTGTACATGTAACTTGTACCTTTAACCTTACTTAAAAATAAAAATAAAACACATGAATCATTTAACACAAACAAAACACATTTTGAAGCACACATAACACCTTAGTCTAACATGGTATGAGCCTACCCATGCTCTCTTAAGACATGCAGCTGACTTTCCAAACCTTGCTGGAGACCGTAAGCTTTAGAACACCTCAACATAACAACAGGTGACTGTTAAAGCAAGGGGTCACCATGCATGCATAAATAAAAAACAACACTTACACACATTGATCTGGAATTACAACTCTTTTTTTTTAAAAACAAATAACTTTTAGTAACAAGCCTGCACCATTACATTTTGAATGAAAACACCCCCTCATTTAACATAGAGCTTTTCCGTGCAGTCTCATAAAGCAGTGATTCTATCACTACTTTGGCACACAATTGCTCACAACATGGTGTTATTACATTACTCTTAAATTCAAGCATCGCAAACGCACTTGCAACACTAATCACAACAGGCATGCTTAAGCAGCACCACAGATTGTTAGCTATAAGACTCATAACTTGATTAAGCAAAATCTTAAAAAGAGCATTTGTTGTTCCTGACATAGCTGGAGGCTTGACAGATGAGCTGATGCTCTAATACAAAAGCATCGACTGAAAGCATTAAAATGCGTGTATGAGAGAGCCTAATACCAGTACACATTATAATCTCAGAACAAGTTTAGGTACTTAGAAAGGATCGATGGATTCATATCTACTCAATCACCTAATGTAACATTAGACAGTTAACACACCCTCACTAAAAGTAACACTTAAAGCAGAGGGTCTATATCCATAAGCATCAGTTAGAACACATTATGATACGAAAATAAAAAACTCACAATTTGTTGCAAGCAAACCTGTCCTAAAACAGTTCTCTTCATTGAAACCCCAACTTATAGACCCAGGAACTACAATGACACTGCTCTTAAATTCAAGCTATGGAACCTGTAGCTGATGACTTGTGCCGATATTTTGTACTGAAAGTACTCCCCCAAACCACAACAGGATTGTCTGAGTTGTCAGACTCATGATGCAACAGCCACCTTTCAAACATTCCCCAGCATATACAGGTGTATTTTTAAGCAGAGACTACATGTACTTCTAATAGCACACAGAAAGAAGCTCAGATTTTTACATTTTCAATGAAAGCACACCTCATTTAACCCAATGGTTTACATACCTTAATAACAATTATTACTTTACTAAAAGCACACACTCACATAACAAAACACTACTGATACTTAGCACATCACAATGTCAGTGGGAACTTAGCAATGTCCCTCTCTTAAACCAATAATCTTTCCAATAATCTAAAGTTCCTACAGAATGAATCATTTAACACAAAAACAAGGTTTTTCTAATAAACACCCGGGCTAAAAAAATTAATAAATAAACTAAAAGGGTCACAACAACTGTCAAAGACATGCACCAAACTTTCATTCGAACTTCTAAAACCTATGCTTGCGGATACTTTTAAATGAAATCACTCCTTCACATCTCAACAGGAGTCTCCTAAAGCTCATACCAAGCAATGGCACATATTACGATCTAAGCTAACAGCTAGGCTCAAAACATTATGCTCTCTTAAGACGTACAGCTGACTTCCCAAACATTTTAAACCTTACTGGAGGTCGTAAGCTTTAGAACACCTTAAAAAGTAAAGAGTTAACATAATTAAAGAACAACAATTACACACTATGACCTGGAACTAGCTTAGAAGCTCACATCACAATGCAAGTACAACTCTCTTAAAACAGCAAACTTTTTACTTTTAGTGCAATAACAAACAAAGAAGCCTATACTATTACATTTTGAATTAAAGCACTCCCTCATTTATAACATAGAGCTTTTCCTAGGAGTCTCTTAAAGCAATGATTCTACCACTAATTCGACACACAATTGCTCACAATGTGGCGAAATAACACCACTCTTAAATCCACATCACAAACCCACTTGCAACATTAAAGCAATTCTTCAAATCACAACTGGTATCTCCTAAAGATGAGAGCTAACCCATGCTTTAAACAACAGCACCATTTGTGATCTGGTAACTAGCTATAAGACTCATAACTTTATTAAGCATAACTTATCTTAAAAAACAGCACTCTTCCCATGAAATCAATCCAAAACATAGCTGGCTTGACAAATGAGCTGATGGTCTAAAATAAAAGCATCGGCTCCTAGCATTAAAAATGATGACTCACTTAAATACATGTACGAGAGAGCCCTTCCCTAAATTCGAATCAGTACACAGAACTAGCGTACATGTAGGTGAGCACTGAAAAAAGATCAATGGACTCATCTCTACGCAATATCATCTAATGGGTTGCAACATTAGACAGCTAAGCACACCCTCACAAGAAGTAACTCTTAATGCAGGGAGTCTATTTCCAGATGCAGCAGTTAGCACACATTATGATGCAGGAAAAAATAGCTATAAAAAAAGCAACTTGTTGCAAGCAAACCTGTCCTAAAATCCCAACTTAGACCAAGGAACTAAAATGACACCACTCTTAAATCCAAGCATTGGAAACCTAGCTAATATTTGTAATAAAATGAAAGCACTCCCCCAAATCACAGCAGGCTCATCTGAGTTATCTGATCCATGATGCAAAGCACACCCTTCTTTAATACGGCTGGTATATTTTTAAGCAGAGACTATGTCATTTGTACCTAGAACCATACTTTTAATAACACACAGATAAAAGCTCACATCCATTTTAAAGCACATCTCATTTATCACAGTTGTTTACATACCTCAACAGCATCCACAATCATTAATTTACTGGAGAAGTATTAAAAGCACACAAAGCACACAACAAACTCTCCCCCCCCCCCCCCCCCCCCCCAAAAAAAAAAATTTAAAAAAATTTGGTCCACTAGGACCTGGGAACATGCAACAATGATGCATTACCCGGTTCTATGAAAATGGCAGTTTCCTATGAAACAAATAAGAGAATAATACATATACAACAACAAACTAACTAGCTAGCTACAAGGCTCAATCACAAACACACCTCTCTAAAAAAACACACACTTCAACAGCATGCACAATCATTTTGTGTGCAAATACATTAGTGGATGGTATGAAACTAATGGACACCCTCAGAAGTACCGATACTTAGCACATGCACTCTCTTAAACCAGTCATCTTTCCAGTGATCTCAAGTTCCTACAGGTGTAATTTGTAGCTTTAACAATCATTTTCAAGAACACAAAGCTTTCTAGGCGCACATTACACTTGATTCTGTTAAAGCAGAGGCTGCTCTTAAGACGTGGCACCACACGTACATCCAACCATCTAAAACCTAGCTGTAATCTTGCTATACCGCAACAGGAGTCTCCTACATAAGCAACAGCAACGTACATCATAAACTGGGAACTACATGTAGCTAACAGCAAGGCCCAAAACATGATGCTCACTTTAAGATTGTGATCTGCTAAGAAACTCATAGCTTTATGAATTGAAATTAAAGCTCAAACTCTCTAACAGCACTATTTGCGTGATATTATCTAAAACATAGCTCGAAGGCTTTACATATCAGCTGATACTCTAAAATGAAAGCATTGGCCCCTAACATAAAAACATGACTCATTTAAATACTGAAGCACATTATGATCTGGAAACTACCCAATCCTTACTGGTCAACATTAGACAGTTAAGCACACCCTCACATAAAAAACCAGAGAGTCTATATGCAAAGGCCACAGTTAACACAGCTAGAAAGTGTTCGAAGCTAGCTAACAGGCTCGCAATGGGATACAGTGACACTGCTCTTAAATCCAATCATCTGTCCGGTGGCTTGTAACATTAGCTGGCGATTTTTAACAAAAGCACCCCCTTATATCACAACTGTCTGTTTAAAAAGAAGAGAGCCATCCATACACAAGCAGCAACAAAAAAGATCTGGGATGAACATTGAAAGTAATGCACACCTTCTCTTTAGAAAAACAAATTATCTAAAACTTTGCTGGAGGCTTGCAACATTAGCTTTGAATAAAGTCTAACACAACTACGAGAATTTGTTAAAAAGATCGGTGGTCTACACAGAAATAAGGCTCGTACCCAGTTTTCTTGAAAACTGCAACCTTTGCTATCATCTAAACCTGCAGGTGTATTTTTAAGCAGAGACTACCTTTAACCTTAATAACACTCACAGCTAGAAGCTCACGTTACATTATAAATGAAAGCACCCCTTTATTAGATTTACAAAGCAAATACCTAGCTTAACAGCAAGCACAATTAATCACTTTACTGCATGGAGGCTTGAATGCTCTCTGACCCTTCACATATGTATGACATGAGGCTTTCCTTACAGTATTAAAATTTAAATGGCACTTCACATAACACAAGAGTATCCTTTAATCCGGCACAGGCATGCAGTACCCATACGTAGCATTGGCTTTGCTCGACGGGATCTTAGCTACGTAGCTAGCTAAGAGACAAAATCAGATATGCGCACAAATTACTGTGTGCTGCTTGGGATGCGATGCTGCTGTAGGCTATTAGCTCCGAGAGAGCTGTAATCTCTTTAGATTTGATTTTTGCGTGTGTAATAACACACGCGTGTATACACGTGTGCGTCTCCGTTTCCTAACTCACAGAATGGCATTGCATGTCAAATTCTTATCAGCCCGTAGTAGTGTCTGTCTGTACGATTGTGCTAATTGGTGCGCACCACATTGGATGTAAACATGTAATTAGCTCGTAACACCCACGTAGGAGGTGAGGCATTGCTTTTTAAAAAAGATCCGCCTCCGAATTGTATCACGTGATTGAGACTGCTTATTTAATCACGAAATAAGTCTTGGGACGAGGTCGTGTGCGCAAGCGTACGCGAAGAAGAATAAGTAGTGGGTCGTAGTTTTAGTTGTGAATGTGAAAAAAATCCAAAATTTTGAACGAAGCTTCACAATCGATATGTGAACACATACGAACTTTCAAATTCAGTTAATTTGTTGTGCTTATTAAAATTAATTAGCATGATTAATAATGTATTAACTTAATAGATGTAAAAAAATTTGAGGAAACCGACCAACTTGGTTTCAAAATATGAGATTTTTTTCTTACTCCTATCAAAAGTTATTCTCGTTCGAAAGCGTTGCGTTCATTCGTGGACACCCTGTATATAATTATATAATTATATATATATGGGACAGTGTCCAGCAAAATCGGGCTTGTGGCGTTATAATTTTATCACTATAAAAATTGTACGTTACACTTAACAGCACATCTTCGCAACGGTACAACCTTTTCCTTTCAAATTTCGTACACTTGTTCCCACACCATTTCTCTCTGTGGAAATCGATTTTTGTAATCTACGTATTTTCCGTGCAGCGGGTACAGCATTCGTTAACCTCGCGGGCTAGAAATCCACATTTCTCGAGGTGCGAGTGTTGAAAACGCGTCAAATTCGGAACATACATAGTGAAGTCCTGTAGCTATTGATTTGTTCAGATCGTTGATTTGTATATTATCCGTAACGGTAATATGGCAGTGCAAAGTTAGTGCATATTTCCCGCTCGATTCGCGCCACCAATGTATCCTAACGCGCTTCCCGTTCTTCCGAGCACATGAATATGCAATTTATATCTGGCTCCGCCTATTCTCCGCCCCAAAGACCCAGTACCACTTTTGCTTGCTGGAAATTAAAGTGGAAACAATCTCGTTACGGCTGGCTTTGACTTTACAACTAGCGATTAGCGAAGTAAAGTTAACAAGTAATCGAGGCGATCGTGCAATGCACGTGGACTCTCGTGCCAACTTGGTACGTACGCACTCATAGCCACATTATAATACATCGCAGACATCAGGAGGGTGGTGATTGATTCATTTAGGAAAAGGCTTTCCGGGGACAAGTACGATTGCTAAGCCTTACTGTATACTACATGTACTATAAGTCTTGCTGCCTTCTTTGCACAACGTTAGCAACACAAACTAGTGCTATGGTGCAGTGCCAGTTATAAGAAGTGCTGTTACTGTGCTTGTAAAGTAGTGCTATGGTGTTGTGCTTGTGAAGTAGTGCCATTGTGCAGTACCCGTTATGGTGCTGAAGTAGTGCCATGCATGGGTGAAGTAGTGCTATGGTGCTGATTGTGTAGTGCTATGGTGCTGCATTTATGAAGCAGAGTGCCTCTGTGTGACGTAGTGCTATGGTGCAGTACTAGTGAAGTAGTGCCATCGTTCTGTGCTTGTGAAGTAGTGCTATGGTGCTGATTGCATATTGATATGGTGCAGTGCTTGTGACATAGTGTTATGGTGCAGTGCTTGTGACGTAGTGCTATGGTACAGTGCTTGTGACGTAGTGCTATGGTGCAGTGCTTGTGACATAGTGCTATGGTGCAATGCTTGTGACGTGCTATGGTGCAGTGCTTGTGACGTAGTGCTATGGTGCAGTGCTTGTGCAAGGAAGCAAGGGCCATGGGGGCCATTACCCCCATTTTATTGTCACAGGGGGGCATTGTCCCCCCTCCCCCCCTCACCTTTATTCAGTACGATCTATACACCATCCTAAAATTTATGTCAGGTCCTCAGCCTATAGACATGCACATTTATTTGTACCCCCCACCTTTAAATACCTTACTACACACCTGATGGTGGCACCGTGCTTCTGAAGTAGTGCTATGCTTGCTGTGGTGCTTATTGTGTAGTGCTATGGTGCTGCGTTTATCAAGTAGTGATATTGTGCAGTGCTAAGCAATGCTATGGTGCTGTGTTTGTGAAGCATGTGAAGTAGTGCTATGGTGTTGTGCATGTGAAGTAGTGCCATCCCTGTTATGGTGCCGAAGTAATGCCATGGGTGAATTATGTGTGCTGATTGTGTAGTGCTAAGGTGCTGATTGTGTAGTGCTAAGGTGCTGATTGTGTAGTGCTATGGTGCTGATTGTGTAGTGCTATGGTGCTGATTGTGTAGTGCTATGGTGTTGATTGTGTAGTGCCATGGTGCTGATTGTGTAGTGCTATGGTGCTGATTGTGTAGTGCTATGGTGCTGATTGTGTAGTGCTATGGTGCTGATTGTGTAGTGCTATGGTGCTGATTGTGTAGTGCCATGGTGCTGATTGTGTAGTGCTAAGGTGCTGATTGTGTAGTGCTAAGGTGCTGATTGTGTAGTGCTATGGTGCTGATTGTGTAGTGCTGTGGTGCTGATTGTGTAGTGCTATTGTGCTGATTGTGTAGTGCCATGGTGCTGATTGTGTAGTGCTATGGTGCTGATTGTGTAGTGCTATGGTGCTGATTGTGTAGTGCTATGGTGCTGATTGTGTAGTGCTATGGTGCTGATTGTGTAGTGCCATGGTGCTGATTGTGTAGTGCTATGGTGCTGATTGTGTAGTGCTGTGATGCTAATAGTGTAATGCTATGGTTCTGCATTTATGAAGTAGGGCTATGGTGCAGTGTTTGTGACGTAGTGCTATGGGTTAGCCATCCTAAAAGTTCTAATATAGATCAGATCTCTCCCCCCTCCCCCCTTGGCCTATAGACATGCTCATTTATATGCACCCCCACCTTCCTACACGCCTGATGGTGCTATACTTGTGAAGTAGTGCTATGGTGCAGTGACTGTGAAGGAGTGCTTGGTACAGTGGCTGTGATGTAGTGCTATGGTGCAGTGCTTGTGCGAGGAAGCAAGGGCCATGGGGGCCATTGCCTCCATTTTATTGTTGTAGAGGGGCATTGCCCCCCCTCCCCCCTCACCTTTATTCTGTATGATGTTTAAAAAGTATAAATGGAGGGGGGAGGGGGGGGGGAAGTGGTATACGCCATCCTAAGTCAGGTCCTCAACCTATAGACACACTTATTTATTTGTACCCCCCACCTTTAAATACCTTCCTACACACCTGATGGTGGCACTGTGCTTCTGAAGTAGTACCATGGTGCTATGCTTGTGAAGTGGTGCTGTGGTGCTTATTGTGTAGTGCTATGGGCTGTGTTTATCAAGTAGTGTTTTTGTGCAATGCTATGGTGCTGTGTTTGTGAAGCATGTGAAGTAGTGCTATAATGTTGTGCATGTGAAGTAGTGCCATCCATGTTTAGTGCTGAAGTAGTGCTATGGTGCTGATTTTGTAGTGCTATGGTGCGATTGTGTAGTGCTATGGTGCTGATTGTGTAGTGCTATGGTGCTGATTGTGTAGTGCTATGGTGCTGATTGTGTAGTGCTATGGTGCTGATTGTGTAGTGCTATGGTGTTGTGCCTGTGAAGTAGTGCTATTGTGCAGCGCCTGTTAAGAAGTGCTAGTATAGTGCTGTGCTTGTGAAATAGTGCTTTTTATGGTGGACTACTACAGATCAAAGACAACTTGTTACCCATTTTGTTTCAGGAGTATTGGTAATTGCTATAGGAAGGTTAGCCCTTAATCCTCATTTAATGCTGTCTGAATGCTCCCTCATGCTTGGTAGCTACGTGTGCTCTGATCGTGATACCCATTGCGCTTGACATAATTTACAGTTTGCCCAAAAGGGGGGTAGGCAACAGCCGGTCAGTCGGGTGTGCGTAAGGGTGCTGACCCCCTACCCTGAGCCTGACTGGAACCAAGGGAAACGCTGGTCCCCATTAGGTCAGCCCCACCCCTTGATGCTGGTCAAGGTAAGGTGGTTAGGTCAGGGTAGAAGCCCGAAGGGTGCCGCCTACCATTGATGTGCAAGTAAGAACACAGCAAACATGTGTACAAGTACAGTCAGTGCACAGGTGGAGTGGTGGGTGGGTAAACAATGCAGCTGGCAGACTTGGCTTTGGACTGAGTGATTGCTGCCCACCCTACCATCCTTTATATACATGTGTGACCTGGAACCATATCAGGTGTCAATATCTTTGGGGACAGTGTGTTAGATTGGATGAGGGGATTAGTTTAATGTAAGTGAGACTTATCCCAGACTTTAAGGCTTTAGGTTTGAATGGAGGAGAGGCTTTCCCTAGGCTCAGGTTTGAATGGAAGTGAGGCTTTCCCAGGGGGTACAACCCTGGGGATTTTAGCATATTGCTCGCATACCCCCAAAACATTAAACCAAGTTTAGTACCTAAACCAACACTTGAAAAGACAACAGTTTGCACCACCTATCCTCATTTTAATTAGGAATGGGCTTGTGACTCATGTACACATCTGATGCTCCTTGAAATCTTCCTTTTTGAAAGCGTACTACACCTTTAATTAATGTTCATGTATAGTTTACAGCCCCCTAGCCTTTTAATGGGGTGCAATGCCCAAGCAATACACATGTAGCTTCCATGGCACAAGGTGCACCTTGAACTGATGCCATGCAGGCCAGGTCACCACTTAATGGCTGCATGGGAAATATGGTCAAGGTGACTCAGATGGAAACAATAGATGGTCTTTAAAGCAAGCTATGACCACCTCGGCCATCATGCAGCTATAGTGACCACCTCAGTGTGGAGCTATGTCTCCTGACCACTCCAAAACTTGCCAAAGCTGTTATCCAACTGGTACATGGGAAAGGCAATGGCTCTAGACTTGCCCATCACTTCTCACCTCTTCATTTAACCCCCTAGCACTATTGGAAGTGAGGGTACCCAGGTCAATACATACTGCCAATGACACCTTGTGAAGCCTAAGATACGGAGGCACCAGCTATAAGCTTGCCTCACCTCTTGCCACCACCTCTAAATTCCAAAAGCTATCCTTACCCAGACTGCCAACCCTGATGTACATTAGTGATTGCTTTGATTGCTTGTGTGTGTTCTACATCTGTGATTGTGTGTGTATATGTGCCTGCATATGTGTGTGTGTGTCTGTACGTGTGTGTGTTTGCAAATTCTAAGTGGTGCCCCTCATACATGGCCCCTATTTCATCTAGGGAGCTGAGCAACATACTCTGAATATTTGAATAGTAGCTCATATAGTACAAGAGCAGTGTTGAGATTTTTTTTTTTAAGTCCAGGTTTCACAGGGGTAGAAGCTTTGGAAGCCTTGCATATGTTAGCAGTGAATATTATTGCTAACCTATCACTACAGATTATGGCAGGTCTGGGCCACTGGAAAGTTTACATAGACTGTGTTCACAACCAACAAGCTTGTTATTTCTTATAGTGCAGTGCTTGTAAGGTAGTGCTATGATGCAGTGTTTGTGAAGTTGTGCTATGGTGCTGTGCTTGTGAAGTGCTTTTTCACAGGCACAGCACCATAGCACTACTTCACAAGCACTGCACCATAGCACTGCTTCACAGGCACTGCAACAATAGCACTGCAAAATAGCACTTCTTGATAAAACAGCACCATAGAAAGCACCATAGCACTACTTCATAAGCATAGCACCAAGGCACTAACAGGTGCGAAGGAAGGTATATAAAGTTGGGGGGTGCAAAAAAAAGAGCTCACACAGTACAAGATCAGTCCTTCACAGAAGCAGCTTTGGAAGCCTCGCATATGGTGGCAGTGAATATTATTGTTAACCTATCACTACAGATTATGGCAGGACTGGGCCACTGGAAAGTTTACATAGACTGAATGGTAATAGTGTTCACATACCAGCTGAATGGTAAGTGTTCACGTTCAAATACAAATACATGTACACCAACAAATTTCCCAGCTTGAACATGTATGTTATTTAAAAAAGCACTTCACAAGCACCATAGCACTACTTCACAGGCACAGCACCATAGCACAGCATCACAGGGACTGCACCATAGCACTATTTCACACTGTGGAGGGGGGTCCCAATGGCCCCCATACTTCCTTTGCCACTGACCATAGCACTATGTCATAAATGCAGCACCATAGCACTACACAATCAGCACCATAGCATTACTTCACAGGCACAGCACCATAGCACTACTTCAACACCATAGCATTACACTTTTAGCACCATAGCACTACTTCACAAGCACTGCATCATACCACTACACAATGGCACCATAGCACTACACAATCAGCACCATATCAGCACCATAGTACTGCACAATCAGCACCATAGCACCACTACACTGTACTTCACAAGCATAGCACATACCATGGCACCATAGCACTACACAATCAGCACACATAGCATTACACAATCAGCACCATAGCACTACACAATCAGCACCCTTGTACTACACAATCAGCACACATACTTCACCCATGGCATTACTTCAGCACCATAATAGGGATGGCACTACTTCACATGCACAACACCATAGCACTACTTCACATGCACAACATCATAGCACTACTTCACATACTTCACAAACACAGCACCACAGCATTGCTTAGCACTGCACAATATCACTACTTGATAAGTGCAGCACCATAGCACTACACAATAAGCACCACAACACTACTTCACTAGTATAGCACCAAGGCACTACTTCAGAAGGACAGCACCATCAGGCGTGTAGGAAGGTGGGGGGTGCAAATAAATGAGCATGTCTATAGGCCGAGGGGGGAGGGGGAAGAGATCTGACCTACGTTTAGGATGGTGTGTGGCACACCCCTCCCCCCACCATTTATACTCTTATACATGGTACTGTGGAGGGGGTGGGGGGGGGGGGGGGGGGGGGGGGGGGCTATGGTCCCAATGGCCCCCATACTTCTTATGCCATTGACCATAGCACTACTTCACAAACACTTAACCATAGCATGCCATAAATGCAGCACCATAGCACTACATAATCAGCACCATAGCAGTATACAATCAGCACCATAGCACTACACAATTAGCACCATGGCACTACACAATTGGCACCATAGCACTACACAATCGGCACCATAGCACTACACAATCAGCACCATAGCACTACACAATCAGCACCATAGCACTACACAATCAGCACCATAGCACTACACAATCAGCACCATAGCACTACACAATCAGCACCATAGCACTACACAATCAGCACCATAGCACTACACAATCAGCACCATAGCACTACACAATCAGCACCATAGCACTACACAATCAGCACCTTAGCACATACCATGGCACCATAGCACTACACAATCAGCACCATAGCACTACACAATCAGCACCATAGCACTACACAATCAGCACCATAGCACTACACAATCAGCACCATAGCACTACACAATCAGCACCATAGCACTACACAATCAGCACCATAGCACTACACAATCAGCACCATAGCACTACACAATCAGCACCTTAGCACATACCATGGCACCATAGCACTACATAATCAACACCATAGCACTACACAATCAGCACCATAGCACTACACAATCAGCACCATAGCACTATTTCACCCATGGCACTACTTCAGCACTAAACAGGGATGGCACTAATTCACATGCTTCACAAACACAGCACCATAGCACTACACAATAAGCACCACAGCACCATAGCACTACTTCAGAAGCACAGTGCCACCATCAGGTGTGTAGGAAGGTATTTAAAGGTGGGGGGTATAAATAAATAAGTGTGTCTATAGGTTGAGGACCTGACTCAGAAATTTTAGGATGGCGTATACCACTTCCCCCCCCCCCCCCCACTCCCCCCTCCATTTATACTTTTATACATCATACAGAATAAAGGTGAGGGGGGGGAGGGGGGGCAATGCCCCCTTATGACAATAAAATGGAGGCAATGGCCCCCATGGCCCTTGCTTCCTCGCACAAGCACTGCACCATAGCACTACTTCTGAACAAACACTGCACCATAGCACTACTTCACAAACCATAGCACTACTTCATAAATGTAACACCATAGCGCTACACAATAAACACCACAACACTACTTCACTAGTATAGCACCAAGGCACTACTTCAGAAGGACAGCACCATCAGGCATGTAGGAAGGTGGGGGTGCAAATAAATGAGCATGTCTATAGGCCGAGGGGGGAGGGGGGAGAGATCGGATTTTTAGGATGGCATGTAGCACCCCCCCCCCCCCCTCCATTTATATATGGTACTGGTGGAGGGGGTGGAGTGGGGGCTATGGCCCCAATGGTACTCATACGCCCTATGCCACTGACCTATAGCATTACATGTACATGTGTACTTCACAAACACTGCACCATAGCACTACTTCATAAATGCAGCACCATAGCAGTATACAATCAGCACCATAGCACTACACAATCAGCACCATAGCACTACACAATCAACACATTAGCACTACATGTACACTGTACTTCACAAGCATAGCACATACCATGGCACCATAGCACCACAAAATCAGCACACATAATTCACCCATGGCATTACTTCGGCACCATAACAGGGATGGCACTACTTCACATGCACAACACCATAGCACTACTTCACATGCTTCACAAACACAGCACCATAGCATTGCTTAGCACTGCACAATATCACTACTTGATAAACGCAGCACCATAGCACTACACAATAAGCACCACAGCAAGCATAGCACTACTTCAGAAGCACGGTGCCACCATCAGGTGTGTAGTAAGGTATTTAAAGGTGGGGGGTACAAATAAATGTGCATGTCTATAGGCTGAGGACCTGACATAAATTTTAGGATGGTGTATAGATCGTACTGAATAAAGGTGAGGGGGGGAGGGGGGGCAATGCCCCCCTGTGACAATAAAATGGGGGTAATGGCCCCCATGGCCCTTGCTTCCTTGCACAAGCACTGCACCATAGCACTACGTCACAAGCACTGCACCATAGCACGTCACAAGCATTGCACCATAGCACTATGTCACAAGCACTGCACCATAGCACTACGTCACAAGCACTGCACCATAGCACTACGTCACAAGCACTGCACCATAACACTATGTCACAAGCACTGCACCATATCAATATGCAATCAGCACCATAGCACTACTTCACAAGCACAGAACGATGGCACTACTTCACTAGTACTGCACCATAGCACTACGTCACACAGAGGCACTCTGCTTCATAAATGCAGCACCATAGCACTACACAATCAGCACCATAGCACTACTTCACCCATGCATGGCACTACTTCAGCACCATAACGGGTACTGCACAATGGCACTACTTCACAAGCACAACACCATAGCACTACTTTACAAGCACAGTAACAGCACTTCTTATAACTGGCACTGCACCATAGCACTAGTTTGTGTTGCTAACGTTGTGCAAAGAAGGCAGCAAGACTTATAGTACATGTAGTATACAGTAAGGCTTAGCAATCGTACTTGTCCCCGGAAAGCCTTTTCCTAAATGAATCAATCACCACCCTCCTGATGTCTGCGATGTATTATAATGTGGCTATGAGTGCGTACGTACCAAGTTGGCACGAGAGTCCACGTGCATTGCACGATCGCCTCGATTACTTGTTAACTTTACTTCGCTAATCGCTAGTTGTAAAGTCAAAGCCAGCCGTAACGAGATTGTTTCCACTTTAATTTCCAGCAAGCAAAAGTGGTACTGGGTCTTTGGGGCGGAGAATAGGCGGAGCCAGATATAAATTGCATTTCATGTGCTCGGAAGAACGGGAAGCGCGTTAGGATACATTGGTGGCGCGAATCGAGCGGGAAATATGCACTAACTTTGCACTGCCATATTACCGTAACGGATAATATACAAATCAACGATCTGAACAAATCAATAGCTACAGGACTTCACTATGCATGTTCCGAATTTGACGCGTTTTCAACACTCGCACCTCGAGAAATGTGGATTTCTAGCCCGCGAGGTTAACGAATGCTGTACCCGCTGCACGGAAAATACGTAGATTACAAAAATCGATTTCCACAGAGAGAAATGGTGTGGGAACAAGTGTACGAAATTTGAAAGGAAAAGGTTGTACCGTTGCGAAGATGTGCTGTTAAGTGTAACGTACAATTTTTATAGTGATAAAATTATAACCCCACAAGCCCGATTTTGCTGGACACTGTCCCATATATATTTAGAACAAGTCGTATACATGTATAGGCATTTGCCCAGACTCTATGTGGATACGCAAGGGTGTGGCTACGCCAGACTACACATACCCCAGATTTTCTCAGGTTATCACTCGTCCCCAGATATTTGTATTTGTATCATTGTACGTTGCCGCGAAAGTGGAACTAACGCATGTTTTGGCAACTTTCCCGTGTGCTTACAACCCTAAGCCTACAAGTATTTTTTTCTAAAATATGTTGGCATGCTCCTTTGAATTGAATTGGTTGCAATGATTTTGTTGGTGTGTATGGTTGTGTTGACTTTCCAAATTAGGATGAAGACCGCAGACTACTTGAAGAGGTTGATTTAAGGTTTTGCTATAGTAGTGATGTCAGTGCAGACAATACAGGTTTCAGATAAGAAATTGCTTGGTAGTGCACATATATACCAACTTAGCACAGCAAAGCATTGTTAAAACTGCCAAAATTGTGATTTTATTTGTGCAGGAGTATGTCAGTGGGACTTTACAGACATTGACACAGAAAAGCTCATGTGGAAAATAAAAAGTATTAATTAAGAACCATTTTGAAAGGGTTTGGGAGGATATCTTTCATCTGTTAGAGGAGGATTTTCCATTTCCTATTCAAATCACCCCTGTGTGATATACCATCTTTGCATGTGCCCACCTGAAGAATTACCAAGTTGTGGTACTTGTCAAGCTCCTTTGCAATTTACCAAATTAAGAACTCTGTTCTGTTGAACTGAACTGTTATACATGTATAATAAGGAAAGCAACATGAAGCAACAATAATTATAAGTAAGGCAACATGACAACCGTAAACTTTAGACAGGCTTTGTGCTGTGAAATAGCTTAATTAGAACATTAAAACTTCAAAATGAGGTCTACTCATAGGAGGTGTGAAATATACAGCATTCTCTAAAGAGAAGTAATGCCTTTTTATGTAGGAAGGTCCACAATTTTGAGTTGGAAAATGAAACACTAAGGGCTAAAGCAGATCAGGCCACAATTTAGCACAACACATCAGTACTAGAGAAGACAACAGTACAGCATGTTGTAAAGCTCATGTCTTGGATATCAGCCTGTGCCTATAACATTAGACAATAGATGAGTGTATAACCTGTTTACCATATTACGTTTGTTGATGCAAAGGTTAATTAAGTAAATAAAATGTTACCATGCATGGCTTTGTTCAAATCCTCAAAGCAATCAGGACAAAAAATTAAATTTTGTACAGGACAAGCTCAAAATATGAAGTTGCAGTTATTGAAGAAAGTAATATAGTGTTGTTGCAGAAGGCAATGTATAAATGTGCATTGAGTTTAATAGATTATCATTTAAAAATGCACACACATGTAATCAGTGTTAAAATTGGAATTTGTGATGTATTAAAAAAGATTGCTACCATGGCCTTGTTTGAGGAGCTGAAAAAAATTATAGGACCAAACTAAAAAATGAGGTTACTTATGCACACCCATTGCTAAGGAGCAGGATAAATGGTGATTAGAAAGAGAAAAAAATGAAGCAGTTATCAAAGAAAGGTACACAAGAAAATACTGTGTGTTGCAGAAGGCAATGCATGCATCGAGTTTCCCGGCAATTCAGAAGTGATGGATGATGGAAGCACTCAAGAAGAATATCAAGATAGAGATGAATACTTCAGTGAAATCGATGTATAACATTATTCTATGTATCCTATGTGTGTGCAAGACTTGTAACCAAATTTTGGTGTGATTATATTATAGATTGTAGTTGCTATAGCGAAGAGAACAAACACCGTCACTATTTTTAAAACGCTACCGCATGGATTACCGTTCCCGCAAAATCCGATGTTTGGATCGCTATAACTTTGTCACTACTCATGCAAATACCACGTTCCACATATCATTTTAATTCATTTAATTTGCTCTTTAAGGCAATATCAAACTCAGTGCAAAATATTGCGTTTGAAAAAATATATACCCGTACCTACGACGACGACGACGACTATGGACAAATAACAGTCTGGGAACGAGAACTTCGAGCTTTTTTGTTCTCTTAAAATAAACGGTTGGCGACTTGAACAAAACATGAAAATGATCGTCTTTCCATTGTGGCTTGATAGCAATAAAGAGCTACACTATCCGTTTCTCGGTTCGTGACTGAGTTATACGCGGATCGCGTTTTTAAAATGATTTCATGATGCGGCCCAAATCCTATATGAGAGTTACTGCCGTAACTCTCGATATTATAATTATTATATTTATAAGTATACTGCACAATGCAAAAAACTAAATACTAAGCTACATGTTGTTATGATGATAAAAATGATATATACAAATCTATTTCCACTCATTGATGCTTTTCTGTGCAATGCAAGACATTGCAATAAGCTACATCCATAACCTGGATGTGACTGTGTCCTCTAGTGACAAATGTTTTGTGGTCCTTAACATTTAATTTAGCTCTACTAATGGGCTAAACTGGCCCCTCAGGTGAACGAGATGATGATCCCTTAGGTGGAGGAGGTGATAATCCCTCAGATGGTGAAAGGCGACTGAGAAGAACTGCCAACTGATGAGAATTGCGTGAAACAGAAGAGGCTGAAAAAAAGTTTAAAAAGCAATCTAAGAAAGGAGTTGAGTAAGGGATAGGTAAGAAAGGAAATGAGAAAGGGAAAGGTTAAAAAGGAGATGAGAAAGGGAAAGGTAAGAAAGTAGATGAGAAAGGGAAAGGTAAGAAAAGAGCGGAGAAACGGGGAATAATAGA
This sequence comes from Spongilla lacustris, assembly GCA_949361645.1. NCBI lineage: Eukaryota > Metazoa > Porifera > Demospongiae > Spongillida > Spongillidae > Spongilla > Spongilla lacustris. Next base: position 4,369,630 of record OX442435.1, read on the forward strand.
TCAAACAGATGAAGATGATTCTGGTGGGGATTGGAAATGCATGGTGTGCGATTCCAGTTTCTTTCAACAAGAAGAAGATGGCGTTGAATGCAAGTGGGTGCTGTGTCAGAAGTGTGACGAAACATCACGTCACTTGCATCCCAGAATTGCACAGAATATATTACTCTTTTGATAGTGAAGATGTTACATTTGTTCAAACTGCACAAATCTTGCCGAAGACAGTGATAATTACATGTGACTTAGTTGAGTTCCACAGCCCTGAAGTGCAAGTTGCCAGAGTATAGACTGCTTAATAAGATGATTCCAATCCCTGCATGCATGCAAGTATATAGCACGCCTCTATGCCGACTGATGATTCCTGGATCTGTAGATATTTTACTCATTTAATAGTAAGAATGTTTACATGACTCAGTCATTGCGAATGATTGTGCAATATGCGGTGACGAACACTGCATGCCTAATCGCACTGCCGAAATAACCCTTAGCGCTGCCGACTATACTACTGCCGAACGCTACCGTAGTGACTTTAATATTTTCAGTATTGCATTTTCAATAGACCAAAAAAAATCACCTAAAGTGATGCTGTTGTTCTAAAGTGGTTTAGGTTTCTAAAAGTGCAGGCAGTATATATTTTTAATTCCGAATTAGGGCTATTTATTGTACATCAAATTGCCGAACATCACCGATCGAATGTACCCTTTGTAAGCGATATGTCACTCTGCCTGATCGTCCTGGAGTTTATACACGCCAACAATTGCTACAATGGAAGCAGCTGATCATGAATGCCTATAAGGCTATAACTTCTTTACAAGTGGCTACTCTCGAACCGTTGGAATTTGGGATCTGAATAGCGCGAGCCAGTGTGTAATTTTGTAAGCTCTTGTGAATCTAAGCATGCGTAATCCAGATGAGGCTCACTGTGCTTGGGTAGCAGCCATGCAGAAAGACTGACGAACAACAGTTTTGCACAACTCTGAAAGCTTTGATGCCAAAATCAGCAATCTTGTCCTCGAGACCAAATTCATCATGTTCTAGTGCCCCATGCAGCTCCAGCTATATGATCATAGACTCCACTGGCTACATTAATGAGCTTGCAATATCCAAAATACAGGACCATAAGCATCTTGAACTCTGTGTGTGTCCTTTGCATAATGTGCAGCTATTCTTAATTCCCTGGCAACAGGTTCATTGACCTCCCCCACAGATCATAGATTAATAACCTTACGGAACAGGATTGGAAACGTAATACATTGCCAATCGATTATCATAGTTTCGCTCGCGCGTATATACATGTATGACGTAATTATAATCGATAGGCAGGCTATGAGACTCTTTCCCAAGAACACCATTTATATAGAGCAGCACACAATACCTGGAACCAGGCAGAGCCAATTTGGGGATAGGTTGTTTAGAGGGAAGGGTTGCCGACAGAGAAGCGGGCTTGACCTGCTAACCTTAGACAAAGCCCTCTTACAACACATTATAAGGATGCATCCCATGCCTCATCTAAGCTGGAAGGGTGGTGCACGACCATTCGCCCTTTATCAAAACATTAAACATCGTTTACTGCCTAAACAAAATCACTTAAAAGCATACCAAAATAACTTACCTGGAGGAAGAAGTGTCTGGACAACAGTTAAACCTGACTAAGTTGCTGCTAGATTGTGCCTAGCTCTCCTGGCTTTCATGCAGATGTCAATGTCAATGGAGACAGTCAGGTTAGTGCATTGGCGTTTTTGCCATAAGCTTCTTTGACAACCTCCCTTGTCGAAACATTTTCTAAATAAAAATAAAAATTTAATTTTTTGCTCGCATATCGAGGGGTGTAAGTTAGCTATCACTACAGTGGAAACCATCACACTTGCTCCTATAATTTTTTGTACTGTTATTTGGTTCACTTGAATATATTTCAATAACAATGAGCTCAAATGGAAATCTGACAACGCAGGTATAGTGTGCAACTATTTTTCAATATATACTGAAAGTTAAAAAGCATCACGTGACTATTTACTTTACTTATTAACACTTGTTGTGACCCCAGTACATAAAAATTGTAAGCATAATTCCTCCTCCTGTAGGCAATAGATCTTAACCATATTCGCAATATATCTAAAGAACAGGCATTAGCAACCTTTGGCCGCGTCAGTTTTTAAGTCCGGTAAATAGTTACGGTATTATCGAGCTAGATATGCGTTTTTAGCTCGTAAAAGCTTAGCGATGCAATTTCGTAGTACGCTCTCATAGGACTGCTATATTTCGTTTCCGAGTCGTCACATGTTAGATCTATCGCAAAATCGTTCTTGGGAGACAATAGACCCTCCTTTGCCGTTAAAAAAGCGCCATCAGAGCTGAGTACCTGAAAACATCCGCCATATCGCGATGAATTGCATTTGAAACGTCACTATTGCGTCATTTTGTATCATGAATATATTTATGATACGATACGAAATCAGAAGCATCAAATTGGGCAGGTTACAAGAAACGTCAAAGAGCAAGAGGCAGCTTTAAAGCTGGAAGCGAAGAGGACCCAATTAGCTATTTTGAAGCTGCCATCAAGGATTGGAAGCTTTGGGTGATAGAACGCTACCCTTGCGAATGTCTTGATGGCCCATAAAGCTTCCCAATTTGATGCTACTGATTTACTAGACGTTCGCCGTGAGTGACTGCAAGATGCAGCATCGTTAGGTTAAGAACCGTTTTCACAATCCTCATTGAGTCAATGACAGCACTTGCATCCATTCATATTACCTCTGACTATACGTCACGTTATAAATATATTCATGATACAAAATGACGCAATAATGACGTTTCAAATGCAATTCATGGCGGAGGTTTTCAGCTACTCAGCTCTGATGGCACTTTTTTTAACGGCAAAGGAGAGTCTATTGCCTCCCAAGTACGATTTCGCGATAGATCTAACATGTGACGACTCGGAAACGAAATATAGCAGTCCAGTGAGAGCGTACTACGAAATAGCATCGCTAAGCTTTTACGAGCTAAAAACGCATATCTAGCTCGATAATATCGTAACTATTTACCGGACTTAAAAACTGACGCGGCCAAAGGTTGCTAATGCTTGTTCTTTAGGTATATTGCAAATATGGTTAAGATCTATTGCCTACAGGAGGAGGAATTATGCTTACAATTTTTTTTGTACTGGGTCACAACAAGTGTTAATAAGTAAAGTAAATAGTCACGTGATGCTTTTTAACTTTCAGTATATATTGAAAAATAGTTGTACACTATACCTGCGTTGTCAGATTTCCATTTGAGCTCATTGTTATTGAAATATATTCCAGTGAACCAAATAACAGTACAAAAAAATATAGGAGCAAGTGTGATGGTTTCCACTGTAAGTAAAGAGAATTTCCAATCCTACCACGTACCACCATCGACCTTCGGCCTTCTTCTTATAAAACTACTTTTGGGGCCGATTCCTTGAACCGTAAAGGTACAAGGATTGTCGAAAGGCGGGAGGTATTTTAAGCGTAGCTTTGCGTTTGCGATTATAAAACTGGTTGTCTTGAAACCACCACTACGTCCCCATACATTCACTGTGCTTGCTCTGACGCTATCTTTCGTTGCCTGATCCTGTTGCCTGTCAAGGGCGGATCCAGGAATATAGAAGGGGGGGGGGGGGGGGGGGGGGTGGTAGAAAGGGGGCCCGGGGGCCCTGCCCCCGGAAAATTTTTTGAGCATTGAATTCCTGGTTTCGATACCTTTTTTCACACCTTTGAACGGTAAGTTGCAATTTTAGTCCATTTGCTTAAACGGCCAGAGGCAGCCCCAGCATCTATCGAGGGAAGGGGCAAACACACGAGGGGCGCCCAAAAGGGGCGTGGCTTACGATACTTCTGATGCGCGCGTATAACCGTTTGACTCTGATAATGCATGCGAGCGAGCGCTAGAAGCTAAATTATGCTCCGCATGTCGTGGATTAGGGATTGGAGGTGGGGGAAGGAGGCGCCATAGGCTGGGGAGGGGGGGGGGGGGGGGGGGGGGGGGGGGGGGGGGGCTAAGGCCCCCTTGGCGCCCCCTCCGGCCGCCTATGAACGCTCATGATCAGTGTCCCCAGCATCACACCTAAATTTTAGCAGGTCTGTGTCTTCAAGGTACTTTACACTCTCATTGATGTTGACAGCAATTTGTCATTATTCGTGATTCGCGCTAGTCTGGCAAAGGCCGATTGGGTCCACCGCTTTGTGGCGTGGGTTGTGGTTCAGCTATAAATATCTCATCGTCATTCTTTTCGTACGGATCGAGGCACTTCGGGAGCCTGAAGGGGCGTGATACAAAATAAAAAGGGGCGTGTTCGAAAGGAAAGGGGGGGTGGGTGGGGGGGGGGGGGGTAGTCTCGTACCCAGACCCAGATTCCCACAGCTGCGGATGGATTACATCACCGCTACGTGGAAAGTGGTTCCACGTAGCGGTGATGTAATCCATCCGCAGCTGTGGGAATCTGGGTCTGGGTACGAGACTAGGGGGGGGGGGGGGGGGGGGGGGGGGGGGGGGGGGGGGGCCATAGCCCCCTCAGCCCCCCCCCCCCCCCCCCCCCCCCCCCTGGATCCGCCTCTGCCTGTTGCCACAGTAGTTGACGAAAAAATTGTACTCTTCACTTTTCGCGCGCTTTTGTCATCGTACACAGCCCAAAATTTAAACGATGCCTAAAAAAGAACCAACTACGAGGTTAGAAAACCATCTAGGAAGTTTAGGAAATCATCATCCCCTTCTTTTACTTTGTGATGCCTCTGTTTGGACTTGCTTCTTCACTGCTTCTCTGAGCAAAAGTAATTCGATTCATGCAAAACTATGACGACACATTGCGTTGAATTGGAATGGATATAGCGTTTCCAATCCCGTTATTAATCTATGCACAGATGGAGACTTTTAGCTCCATAACACTTTTGATGCTGTCAACCAATGGCCGGGCTGAGATGGGGACACAATACTTGTGCATGTGGAGAACAGCACTAAACTTTGAAGCAGCTATGCGACCCAGCAAACCACATTCGTATTGGTGTTATGCAGAGTCAACATGCGATGCCTGTAGTCTCGTCCCCAGACCCACATATGGCAGTAGCGGATGGATTACATCACCGCTACGCGAAAAGTGGGTCTAGTGAAGTCCTGTACTCAATTCTCTCCCGTTGCCCCAGAATGTTGGGGCACCAATCTGATTATCAGATCTGAGCTATGTGGTAATTGCTTATTGGAAGTTATTGGTAATTGCGATGGCGACGGAGGATGTGCATCGAACGATCAAACGAACCCCGTTGAAGTTAGCCGCTCATTCCAGTAATTATCACGCAAATCATGGCCGTACGGCTAATCGTTATCACTGACTGAAAATTTATCAATCACTACAAAAATATTATATATTTTATATGTGCAATATTATAATACGTTGCGTAAGACCCACTTGACATAGACTATCTACATGTAAGTAAGATCGAGGTACGGCTTTGGCACCCCCCCCCCCCCCCCCCCCCACCCTCTTTAGGACCATGACTTTGTCCTCTAAGGCTTGAAGTTTCATCCACAACACAAATAAAACGGTATGCCATAGACAGGGACATCACACGAGACCCACTTGACAGGTTTTTAGTACTTAGTGGGGAACTATTTTAATTCAAAACATTATTGCTGGATCAACAGTGCAATGAAAGATTGTGACCCAACATAGTTACAATGTAGTACAGTTATTGTGGCAGGGTGGGTAAGTACATGTGAAATGGCTTCTGTTTGGGTTACAATAAACTTTGTAGCAATACATATGGAGAAATCAACGGACACGAAAGTTGCGGTTTGTAAATTTTTGGATTTCATTCCGCGGTACGTTCCATAGAGAATGTATGGCGTTTTTACTAACTTGATTATTATTTACTTAACTAACAGACCTGCAACTTTTGCCACCCTCTAATACTACTCTAAATGATGTTTAAATGTAGGCAATTTCAAATTTTATACTTTGTATCGTCCAAAATTCTGGGACCATTTCTGAAAATATGATATTCCATAGACTTGTACAGAAAATGGAAAAAAATCATGCTAATTAAGATATTCCATTAGTTATAACTAATGAACAGAGGGGGGTTAGAACTTTTGCCACCCTCTGAAACAATTCTACAACTATCCAAATAATATAATATATGAAAAAAAGTGGATGTTGTCGTGAAGAATTTGGGGACCATTTTTAAAAATAGTAAATCAGTTTTGGTGCAATAAGGCGCCATTTTTAAATGGCGTTTCTATGTGTTACCATAGATATTTAGTAAAATCAAGGATATTCCATAGTTAATAAAATGAGACTAACATGCCAGCATTTTGCAAAGCTGGAGTCGAGCAGAGGGCGTGGTGGGCCAGGTGCCGCCCCGTGCCGGGGGTAACTACTAGTACATGCCATGGAATACTAAAAGCTTCGAGTCTGTGTTTTCTGCAAGACAGATCGATGTATTGAAATGATGTTAGGCTGCTTACCTCGACCGGCTGCTCAGACAAGAGATGTAGGCCTACACGTAGCTGTAGCTGGATCTGAGCTATCCGAGTGCATCCTGAGGTCTACAGGGCGACGAGGGTGCATGGGATAGCTAAGAAGGATGGCAGGGGAGTGTGACGCGTCAACGGAAGACTGGTTGAGTTAATACGTCGAGCGGTTAGAACATTTCTTCCTGGCAAATAAAGTGGAAGCCGAACAGAAAAAGGACGCTTTCCTCGCCTGTATTATATTTGGCCTGCTCCGAGCGCTCGTAGCACCCCAGAAATTGAAAGACCGAACGTACGAGCAACTGGTCGCAGCCTTAACGACACACGTAGCGCCTAAACCTCTAGTCATCGCAGAACGTACGGTTCCACAAACGGGACAAAAGGAGGGATATGTGGTATGCAGCAAGTTTGCAGAACTGTGCGTTTGGTGCGACGTTATCAGAGACGCTGAGAGACAGGGTGTTCTTTGGTATGAGGGACGAGGGGGTACAGAAGAGACTCCTCACAAAGGCAGACCTCACTTTTGCCAAGGTGCTGGAGACAGCGGAAATAGCGGAAAGGGAGACTAAAGACGCGCAGAACAGTTGCAGAGTGTCACAAAACAGGAACAAGACCCTGAAGTACAACAAGTGGCAGCACCACCAAGAAGGGGGAGACAGTCAGGCCTAGGGGCTTGCAACAGGTGTGGAGGAGCGCATGATACTCAACAGTGCAGGTTCAGAAACAAAGTTTGCAGGAAATGGGGGCAAATTGAGAGGGCGTATTGTGCAAAGAAAAGGGCAGAAGGAACAGGTGTTGGAAAGGGTGTACCCACTAGAGACCACTCTGTGAAGGAACTAAAGGGGGACGATGAAAGCAATGAAGAATGGGACGGACTGAAATGGGGATCACTACATGGCCTAGCAAAAGACAAGAGATATGGAATGAAACAGAGGACAATGGGTAAACCTATATGTATGTGGAGTTCATCATGAATGAACAACTGCTATGAATCAATACAATTGGTTGTACCCCAAATTGTACAGGCCTGTACAATTTTATAGGCCTGTACCACTGTACAGGCCACTACCCCTCCCTGTACACGCCATTACCCTTGTACAGGCCTGCACCCCTGTACAAGCCTGTACCCTTGTACAGTCCTGTACACCCCCCCCCCCCCCCCCCCAAGTACAGGCCTGTACCCCTGTCCAGGCCACTACCCCTCCCTGTACACGCCATTACCCTTGTACAGGCCTGCACCCCTGTACAAGCCTGTACCCTCGTACAGTCCTGTACCCCCCACCCACCCCAGTACAGGCCTGTACCCCTGTCCAGGCTTGTACCCCTCCCTGCATGTACACGCCTTTACCCCTGTACAAGCCTGTACCCACTGTACAGTCCTGTAAACCCCCCCCCCCCCCCCCCACCCGCCCCCCCGCCAGTACAGGCCTGTACCCTGTCCAGGCTTGTATCCCTGTACCCCTCCTTGAACATGCCTGTATCCCTGAGCAGGCCTGTACCCCTCCGTGAACAGTGGTACAGGCCTATACCTCTCCCTGTACCCTTTCACAGGATTGTACTGCTGTACATGTATAGTTCATGTCTCTACTCAAAGCATGGCTTTATAACCGGACCTCTTCTGTAGTTTTGGGTGGCCATCCCTCCTGAATAGACTGAAACACCCTTGCTAACACCAGGTCCCTTAATTGTTGTTGTTCTTCGTAATTCTGCCACTGTGACCAGGAGGGTTTGTAGTTGGGAATGTCCCTCCTTCCTCCTCGTCCATTTGTGCCATCTGCATGTCGGCCACCACTGGGAGACGTGAAAGTGCATCAGCATTTGTGTGCTGAGTGGTACTCTTGTACCTGATATCAAGACAGGGCTAGCCTACCGCATATACCAATGCAACCGTGCTGCTGTCACTGCTGGTAATCCCTTTTCAGGGTTGAGAATGGACAACAAGGGATGGTGGTCTGTCACCAGTGTGTAATGGGGAGGAACTGTGATGTCCGGAAGCATTCAGTGATTAGAGATAAATAGGATGTGTGTGCATGTGATTACGTGTATGATTCAGTATAATGAATGAATGGTTGTTGATGTTGTGAGCTATCCGAGTGCATCCTGAGGTATCGAGTGTCTGAGAAACAAACCAGCCTAGGACGCCATTGCATGTGGTTGAATCTTTTGAAACATGATCACATGTACATGTACAACAGTGCTTTGTTGTGACACCTGCAGTTAAATTAACACAACAGTAACGCTACATTACATCCATAGTGACATCCATGCACATGCACTGTTCCTTCTGATTGTTCCTGCAGCTAGTGAGCGTTGTATGTAAAAAATCAATTTAAGCTGACACTTGAACTCCCTGAAATAAAAATGCAGTGATTACTAGAATACACCTGAACACACATATTGCATACTGTAGAAGAGAACAGGTTAACTTACGTCCTTTTCTTCAACCCAATATAAGTGTCTTCTTAAAACCACTTTACAACACTGGAAAGCATGGTATTATTCAGTTTTATTTTGTTTTTTACAAACAAACCCAGCTAGCTTACCTTTTTCCTTTCATACACAATCCTTTCAGTCTGATAGTACTTCATTTGACATGTGCTATAAGATGAGAGCCGGGGCCAGCGGGGTGAATGGGGATAAGGGGAGGAAAGGAGAGAGGAGGAGCGAGAGTGATGGGAGGGAGGGGGAGGTAGGAAAATTGACGGGATGAGGAGGGAGGGAGATGGAAGGGGAGGTAAGGAAATTAAATGGAGGAGGAAAAGAGAAAGTATTATTTGTTTTTTTTTGTACAGGTTGTGGTGGCAGTTTGTATATGCCAAAACATTGAGTGTCTGACTGGCTAAATACAATTGAGGGATTCATGAAAGTTTGTGTTATGATGTTCTACTTCCATTGCTGCAGTATTATTGTAGGAAGTCTTCCCTTCATATGTACAGTTAAATGGCGTTTGTGAACCCTGGATTAATTGACAGAACAGCAAGTGACATGCCACGTGTACACCAGGGGGTAGGTACGGTAAATCCCTGGTGTTATAGGAAGTACATGCATGTAATGGTGTGCTTCTTGTACACGTAACATCTGTAGCAAATGCATGACTGGAAACCGTAAGTGATACTGGCAGATGTTGCCTATTCCTGCCTCCTCCTCCCCCACGTTCAGCTGATGTGTGTGTGTGTGTGTGTGTGTGTGTGTGTGTGTGTGTGTGTGTGTGTGTGAATGTGTGTGTGTTTGTGTGAATGTGTGTGTGTGTGTGTGTGTGTGTGTGTGTGTGTGTGTGTGTGTGTGTGTGTGTGTGTGTGTACATGTATGTGTGTGTGTACATAAACACCTGCTGATCCTATCTTATTTCAATGTTTGTACAAAGTAACAAAGGCCCAATGTTATGAATTTTGTTGTGTGGCCAGACTGTGCTGATAAAAGGTCTAGGTCTGTACATGTACATACAGTAAATAATCTCATGCACAATGCCATGCATCTTTGTGCAAATACAACCCCTAGGCCTGGTTTTGCTGGTTGTCCTAGGGAAAAGCTGTGTCCTGGAAGTTCATAGTATGTTAACAGATGTGCAGCACTACTACTTGTGTCCATACATGTATGTACATTTTTGGTGAGCCCCAGGGTTATTCTATTGCCTGTCTACTTGTTGCCAGCTAGGCTTGGAGTACTACAGTTGAGAGCCTTACTGTTGACAGTAATGAGAGCAAGGTACTACATGTAATGCCGTGCATACTAAAAATGAAAACCTTTAGGGAAGGCCAACAATATAGGGAGAAGGCCACCTATAGGGAGAAGGCCAACTGTATAGGGAGAAGGCCACTGTATAGGGAGAAGGCCACTGTATAGGGAGAAGGCCAACTGACCAACAGTATAGTATATAACATGTACATGTACATGTAAGTAGTCAAGGGAGGTGTGTCCATATATGTATGTACGAAGTGGGCCCATAAGGTTATTCTATTTGTGATAACTAATGCAAACACTAAATGGGCATGGGCCAACCTACATGTATGAAGCTTTGGCATAGCCCCAGAACCATTATCCCTTGTTAGGCCAGTAGGGGCCAAAACCAGCTTAAGGCTGGCTTGTGGTTTCCTTGTCCACACAATGGATGTGGTTGCTTTGCAAAACTTAGGTAACCACTAAAATCACTACCTATCTTTGAAGTACCACTGCATGTACATGTAGTGACCTACAGCCAAAAAAGTTGCATGAAGGGCATACGATGACTTGGCTACATACATGTATAGAAGGGTTAAGGTTACCACACGTACATGTAGGTAACATGTTGCATGCAACTCAAATGAATATAGTGCATGGTAGCCTTTTAAAGCACAGCCTCATATGCAAATGTAGTAATATTAAATTTACCAGAACTTTTGTGTAGGTAGTCAGGGTTAGGGTTTATACCTGTATCTGGTAGCCACCAGATGAGAAATTAGTCCTGGGTACATATACTAGGTACAGGATTATGTAACAGTAGATGGTGTCTATAAAGATAGACAATAGTACATGTAACAAAGAGTACATGTACAAGTTAATGTACCTCTCCAGGCCCTTAAACAGAAGTACTTTAACATGCATGTTCAAAGACTTCTGATGGAGCCGTCACCCAAGTGATGCATTGTATGTGTACAAAGGATACCTCCCCCCTTTCTGGGGGATTTGGAGAGGTGATCCAATGACACCACCAACACCCCTCCAGGGGAGTGAGGAAGTGTTCTCAACACCAATGCATGCAAAGAAAAATTAGCATGTCCAAAAATACCATGCGTACTCTAGTGCATGTAACCACCATCACAATAGCCCCCAAACAGCCATTCACACACCTGTTATCTGTCGTCACTGTGTTCAAAGGACTGGGGAAGTAGCCAGACCAGTAAATACTTTGGTTTGTAGTACTGCAGTTACATGTAGTAGGTCTTCATTGATCCTCTGCTCCTCCAGTAGTATGGTAGCTCTCTCCTGGTAGATTGTTGTGTCTTGTTGTGGTTGTACAGCAATCTGTGTGTGTGTGTGTGTGTGTGTGTGTGTGTGTGTGTGTGTGTGTGTGTGTGTGTGTGTGTGTGTGCGTGCGTGTGTGTTTGTGTCCAAATTATTATTATTTATATCTGATGTATATGGATGTACATGTAAGTACCACTGTGTACAGGTATATGTGTGGACATCATTGGTGTGTGTGCCCATGTTTGAAGCACACAATACACAGCTCTACATCAGCGTGTGTAGTGTGCACATGATGGAGACACTTGTGAATATGTGCATCGCCACCAGTAGAGCTACTACATTGAGTGTCCACACTGTAACTGAGCGTGCGTGACTTGCTGGAAGTGTCCATGCACGTGTGTGGTGTGTGTGTCCCACAGGTCAGCTATACACATGGTAAACAAAGGGACAGAGATGCTACACAAATGGACAATGCTCAGTGGTTCATATAGGGAGAAAGCCAATAGTATAGGGAGAAGGCCAACTGTATAGGAAATAGTATAGGGATAAGGCCGACAGTACACATGTAGGTAGAAAGTCAACAGTATAGGGAGAAAGCCAACAGCATAGGGAGACGGCCAACTGTATAGGGATAAGGTCAACCATATAGGGAGAAGGGTCAACAGTATAGGGAGAAGGCCAACAGTATAGGGAGAAGGCCAACAGTATAGGGAGAAGGCCAAGAGTATATAGGGAGAAGGCTAACAGTATAGGGAGAAGGCCAACAGTATAGGGAGAAGGCCAACAGTATAGGGAGAAGGCCAAGAGTATATAGGGAGAAGGCTAACAGTATAGGGAGAAGGCCAACAGTATAGGGAACAGGCCAACAGTATAGCGAGAAGGCCACCAGTCTAACACTACAGGAAGAAAACCAACAGTATAAGGAGACGGGCAATTAACGGTCCGGGAGAAGGCCAACAGTACAGGGCGAATTCCATACAGTACTAGTATAGGGAGAAGGCCATATCTCCTCCCCCTTCACTGCATCGAATATATGCCTGTTCTGCACATACTAAATTCACACAGTATACTCACCAAAACACTTGAATCTCAGAAGTTGAAATCATGCAGGGCAATCCGTTTATTGCTGCCTCCACATATCCAAAGCTACGATTGTGTATTATCGTTAATAATTCATCTGCAATTAACAGTTAACTAGTTGCAACGTACGCAATAACTGTAACTTAATCCCAGATGATGCAAGGTATTACGTTATGACATATTGTTTATGAATAAATTATGCGCGGTAGAAATTAATTTTTTGTCTTGATTTTACTACACGAATGGTTCATGTCATAATTATATAAAACACAGATTCACAATCAGACCGATTTATACTAAATTATAAATGTGTTTAAAATTCAATTTAAAAATAAAAGCATGATGACCGCCTATGTATGGGCCATTTCTCCATATGAAGAGCTGGGACAATCTGGATTCACGTGGGGGGGGGGGGGGGGGGGGGAATGATATATAGCATTCAGTATACACACATAAACTCTTGGCTCACTTCAGGGCAAACTATGAATCGATTAGTTTGTGATAATGTAACTGAGTGATGCAGCTCCTCTGACATCACTTTCCACCCCTATTATTGTACAGATTGATTTCTGACACCTGTGCTTTTAGGAAGAATATTACATCGATAAACAAATAGGTGCTGTACATACCATGTTGAGGCATTTCTGCAGTGGCCAGTCCATGTCCCATTGTTCAATTTTGCAATGGTTTGGGCATGTGCTTTAAAATTCAGATGTGCTTTGACCCATCATTATGTTTCTGATCCTTCCCTATTATATACTTAGGTTGAAGTCACTTGAATACATGCATGCATGAACTTAACCTCTAGGTCCTTCACAATGTTCGAATTCCTTATGAAGGTTTTACTGAATGGACATTGCAGTTCACTGTATTGAAGAATCATTAATCACACATATATATACAAATTAAAAAGCTGTCATTGATATTATGTGTAAGGGGGTCGTTTCATTCTGGGAAAGTACTTCATATAATGGTGTAAGCCCCATGCACTTAAGAGCATATATACCATCTACATCTGGTTTGTTACAGTATGATGGAATTACCGAGGAAGTTATCCACATCTGTGGTAGAGATCTAATATTGCAGCCTTTTCCACCATCACTATCAATCTATTCACTTGTACTATCAGTTTCAATATTATCAACACGATTGTCACTAATTTGGTCTTCACTCTGAACAGAAGGGCAGTCTGCTACATGCATATATATGCAATACGAGTTAACACATAACCATGTACTTTATGTTGCATGTCTCTTACCATCTTTAGGTGTAAAAATGGCTTCATTATAAATACTGGTGTTTTTTTGTCGGTAATGAAGCTGTGTCACCCTACATAAGCAGTTTTTTTAAGAAAAAAAAAGTATTGTTTCAACTTGCTGTAGGATCCTCTTATAAACCAATTTAACCATGGGCCTTACTGCTATGATGTAATCAGTATACTGACCTGTTAATGTCCTTAGTGGGTACAAGACACCTTCTGAAAGCTCATGAACCATCTGAAGCCGAAAGCTATGCACCATTTTCTGTATGCCGATGTATATTAGAAATTCAAATGATAAGCTGTTATTCACAATAGTAGGATACCTGGGTATATTGCAGTGCCATATTTTCTGCTACAAGTCTAGCTGCCTGTTTTGAGATATGCATGCAATTGCAAGGGACACAGCCATAAGCATTTCATATAGCCCCCCTTTTTAATCACATTTACAACACATGCAAACACACCACAGTCCTTTGTATTTTCCTGTTTGGGCCAATTGCATGGTGTCAGTTATGCATGAAAATGTATAATGCTAGCTCAAGCATAATTATATGTAGACTTAGCACCAGCAGTTATATAAATATATTAACTAAATCACTCATATAGATGTATATATGTACTTAGACTACAAAGATAGAAGTTACATACGAATGAATCATTATAAATCCAGTCAGAACTTGCTAAAATACAATTTTTGTAGAATTGTATACATCATTGTTGATGTATAACGTGATTAAAATATCTTACTGACAATACATTTCAAGTACGTTGTTTACCATATCCAGTTCACTGCATCCTCATCACTGTTGTGGAGGGAATCAATTCCTACAATGGTGCATGTTTGTGGGTACACTACCTACGATGCAAACCAAACAAAGAATTTTTATTATATGCATACTATTAAGCTCCAATGCAATGTATTTGAAACATAAGGACATCACACTCCAATAAGGCTTGAAACCTAGAAAAAAACCCCGGTTGTAACAGGTAATTAAAATAAAAAAAATTCGGTCGGTTAAGGTGATTAAAAAATATATAACCGGTCCGTTTTAAGGTTGCTCGTTTTAAAATAACCGGTAATTTTCGGTTAAAACTTATGCATAAACGATGGACCAAAAGCTAATCTAGCGCTTCCACGATTTGTTCTGCTGCAGCGGGGAGTGTAGTCCAATTGGATTGCATTAGACTGATCCAGTATATGAAAACGATATTCACAACGATATTATGTAAGATTCCTGGACAAACTTGGTATATGCTTTTCACCCGAATACCCGACCAAACGCGGTATAGTAAACCCGCCCGACTAGCACTTTGCCACATGGCAAGTAAGATGGTATGGCCCACGGCGTACTTGCTCCTAAGCACGTCGCTGATCTCGCCGCATGCGCGCGCCGGCACGCGTATAGACCCTTTTCATCGCGTGAGCAATGACATTCATTGAAATTAGAATTATTTGTTGTCTGCCATCTTGGTGCTCAAGTTACTATAGGACGGTATGGGCAAAACAAAGCTTTTGGTTATTACTGTACGTTCACAGTTGGGTTTTATTTTTTTACAGTGGGCATTCCATGGTAAGAATATAAAAGTATTACGAAACATGTACAGATAGGCATAAACAATAGAAAACTGTAAATTGCCCATACCGTACTACATGTATAGTAACTTGAGCACCAAGATGGAGGACAGAATTGAATATGAAATGAATTAACCTCAAATGAATTTCATTTAATTATTATTTCATTTGATTTTTGGGTCTATACGACATGCTGTCAGTGTGCGCGCGTACTCACCATGCATGAGGGTGTATAGAGGAGTTGTTGTTATAATTATATAATGAAGATTAATTGCTATAAAAATATACCACGCAACATTGTATTTCGTAGCTTCGTCAATTTCACACTTCAACACGACACGTGTTTAATCACTTGAATAGTATAGAAACGCGAAGTTAATTTGCTCACTGCAGTTACCATAATTGTCATGCCTAGCTTATGGGGTCCCTAAAACTCTATAAGCTTGCTACAGTCCCTTCAATGCAAGCTTCTCAGCTTAATATTTCGAGGTATATACAAGTATGGGGGAAAAAATAATCGTAACTGAAATACGTAAATATGAAAACTGCATGCGCAATGCATGCAGACTGTTTTGAATCTTAACAATATTGAGAAAGTGGAAGTAGTATAAAGGGAGTGTTGTCATCTGATAGTTTGAAGACGTTTTTAATCCAGTTGCATGTTTTGCTTTGCTTGAACGAATTCGGAAGCTCATTCGAAGTGATTGCCCACATCTGAAATATCTTGATCGGTATCTGCAGCAGTCTTATTTCTTCTATGACGCATATCACGTCAATTACTTGCTCACATGTGTAGTTAGTATTGATGCCCTGTTAAAACATGACCAAGGACACATGCCATATAGGGAAACAACTACATGCATGTACGACTAGAGTCTAGAATGCTTACCATCAAGTCTGAGAGATAGGAGCATGTGATATTTCTAATATCATTTAAGCGTTTGGTATCGTTGCACTGATCGCCCCTTACTTGTCGGAGAATACCACAAAATGTTTGGAACTTAACGGCGTTAGAATCATTCACTGTGTACTATATAAGTTTTGATATAGTACATGGACACGTTATATGTTCATTTTAGAAACTTACTGCTCCGCTTAAAGCATTTAGGGCCTGGAAGTTATTTTGGATATCTGTAAGAGTAGCAGAGCCCTGGGCAACCACAATTAGGAGACAAGCCAACTGCAGATTCATGATAGTTCTTAACGCTGTGAAGATATGAAGTGTTGCGCAAAGCAGTTGAATTAATATAGCTTTCAAATATACACTGATTAATTTCAATTTCCGGAATCTTACACGTAGCAAACATGTAATTGCATGTATAGGCGTTGCATTCCACAATATACGCGACTTCTAAGGGTATTATACAAACCTTAGCACCTTGATGTTAATGCATGAGAAGGTTGTGCTCGTCCGAAGTGCAAGTAAGAATTTTTATTAGGGTGTCCCCCTTGCGATTGGCAGAATTGGGGAAGGGGGAGGGGCGGCTCTGTTGTGCCGTTCAGTTTATTTTTTTGTGAGAGTTAAAAACTAGGGTCTGTGAACGTTTTAACTGCTTGCGCCACACTGAGCGCGTTAATTAAGTAGTGCAATATATATATAAATATATGGGACATGCAGTGTCCAGCAAAATCACTCATCTTGCTTTTTTGTTTAATTCCACGTCAGTTGAACAGAATAGTATATCTTCCCATAATCTTCGTAACGGTACATGTTCCGTACAACATTTTCCTGTACAATTTTGTACACTTGTCCCCACATCATCTCTCTGTGTATAAATCGCTCTAATTACTTTCCATGCAGCGAGTGCAAAGATTACTAATCCAACGGGTTGGAATTCCACATTTCTCCGCGTACGAGTGTTGTGAAATTAGTGATGTAAACCTTTACGTATTGATTTGTCTTGTTCGTTGATTTTGATATATCCGTTACGGAAATACAGTTGAACAAACTACGTGCACGTTTTCCCACGCGATTCGTGCCAGTGATACGATCACCGCCTCCCCATACACTGAGCCGGAGGCAATTTGCCCAAATCATTGGCGCGAAAATGCCCCATGCTAATTATATGGCAGCAATGATTTCCTAACAATCAATGGATATCAGTGAAAAAGTTTGTACTGCTTTGTCAGAGGAGAGGGCGGTCAACGGTAATTTCCGGTTTATAAATTAATTATCAATTATTTATGCATAATCGATGGACCAAAAGCTAAACCAGCGCTTTGCTAGTCGGGCGGGCCTTACTACTGCGTTTGGGTGACAATTAAGCCTATACCAAGATTTGTTCTGCTGCAATGGGGAGTGCAGTCCAATTGGATTGCAGCGCTTCACCCGAATACCCGACCAAACGCGGTAGTAAACCCGACCAAACGCGGTAGTAAACCCGACCAAACGCGGTAGTAAACCCGCCCGACTAGCACTTTAATTTACCACAATCCCACATGCATATGACAAGTACGATGATATGGCCCACGGCGTATACTAGCTCCTAAGCACGTCACTGATCTCGCCGCGTACGACATGCGTACTCACCATTTAGGGTGAATAGAGGAGTTGTTATAATTATATGTAGTAAATAGTAATTATGTACCACGTGAGATGGATCCCTGCCTTCGTCTCGGACCGTTGTTCGCTCTCGTCCGCTTATTGTTTTCTTGTGCCCAGCACTATTGCAAGTGTATAAGACTCGCGTGATGCCACTTGCTACTATAATTAAAATACCAACCGGTCGGATGAGGTTGTTCAAAGTAACAACCGGTTGAAGCGGTTATTTAGCCGAAATAGAACCAGTTGGGGCGGTTTTTTTTGATTCTTGCAATCGGTTAACCGTCGGTTAACCGGTTAACTGGAGCTCCGGAACAACTGGTTTCAAGCATTACTTGCATGTATTGACATATAGAGCCTTACGCGCGCAATAGTTTTGCACTTGAGCGCAAAGCAATCAAGTTTTGAAGTTAAGCTCAGAGCCCGAAACTCATTCCGATCTCACAGCTCAGAGCGCAAGGCTCGACCAATACAAAGTCCAAATTTGCATAGCACGTTAGCGCAAAGCAATTTTGGCTAGGGCTTTATGGGCCGATAGTATACATTGTACATGTATATAATTATAATGTACTGAATAATATTATATATTATAATTATATAGATTTCGCCGTCCCATAGAGAGTTTTTAGCCTAGCACTCTGAGCTTAACAACAAAATTAGTTTGCATTTGTATATTGAGCGTTGCGCTCTGAGCTAGCCTTGTGCTCTGAGGTTTGGGCTCTGAGCTTAACTTCAAAATTGCGCCAATACAAAGTTGGGCTTTGTATTGCCGGGCTCTAAGTTAATAGCTCGCGTGCGCGACCTATCAGGCCACCGTATTTGTATGCTTTCTAAGAGTGGTGAAATCATGCATGTACTGGATGACATGCATCCCGAGGGGATTTCTAGCGCATGAAAGGTATTTCTCCTGTAATTACAGGATTTACGTGGTTCACTTTGTTCTGAAATTGTCAGTGGTATAGGATACAGTTGTTCAGCGGCTGTGTAAGAATTCAGTCCAAGTTATTAGATGGAATTGGAATGAATTGTACATTTACTACAAGTCGATCACCTCCCAGACTAGGTTGTCTCCCCTCGGACCGAGGTATGTCGTGCTATCGTTTAATAGTCTCCCCTATAATATTTGTCAACCCGGACCTTCTGCGGATGGTCCCTCTAGTCTTCAAATTGCAGCTGCGGATGGATTACATCACCGCTACGCGGATACATGTAGAGGGTCTGGAAGCGTTACGGGTCCGAATCCTGGCCAGTGGGCGTGTCATAATTAGATTCAGCCACGTACTTATCACGCGCAGCGGGTCACATTTTCAGATCTCGTCCCCATTTCATTTTTACCTACCCTCATTATAGCATGGCATTGGAGTTTGGATTATCTTTTGTAATTGATCTGTTCTCAGTACAGGTGAATATCTGTGTTACGAGCTAGTGCAAGATCGCAAAATCTATCGTACTGTTAGTTGTATACTATTCAAAATAGGAGGTCAATAGCGTTTACCGTTTCGGCGTTTGGATTCAAACGCGAGGCATTTTAGAAGGGCAATTTAAGTTTCCCCTAAGGGGAGATAATTTAAAAAAAATTGTGGTGTGTAAATACTGTGCAGCATATAGTTATCCTTAGATGGTCATTTTTTTTTTACTTTTGTATAGAATTTCAATCCATATTATTATGATGTAATTTTTCAGAGAACAATCCGCGTGCAGAATTCAAATCGAGAAATGCACGCACACACACATACATACACACATGCACACACATATACACGCATGCAGTTGCATTAGACGACTGAGAAATTCTGTCGAGCCAGTGGTTTATGGATATCACGTTGTTATGAGGTTTAAGACAAGGCCTTCGATAGGTTTTTCTTTAGTGGTTGCTGAAATATGGAAAGGCGGGGGAGATATAGTGGTGGTTTCTATTAATTGTATACTAGCCTTTTGCAATAAGGAATTACTTAGGTTAGGGTTAGGGTCAGTGCGCCCTCTCCTCTGACAAAGCTAGCAGTACAAACTTTTTCACTTATATACATTGATTGCATGGGGCATTTTCGCGCCAGTGATTTGGGCAAATTGCCTCCCGTTTTGTGTATGGGGAGGCGGTGATCGTATCACTGGCGCGAATCGCTTGGGAAAACGTGCATGTAGACTGTAGCTTGTCGAACTGCATGTATTTCCGTAACGGATGAATCAAAATCAACGAACAGGACAAATCAATAGGTAAAGGTTTACATTGCGAATTTGACAACACGCGCGTACGCGGAGAAATGTGGAATTCTAACCCGTTGGATTAGTAATCTTTGCACTCGCGGTATCCATGGAAAATAATTAGAACACTAAAATCGATTTCTACAGCGAGGGGACAAGTGTACGAAATTGTAAAGGAAAGTGTTGTACCGTTACAAAGACATACTGTTTTGTTCAACGTGGAGTTAAGCATAAAAGCCAGAAGGGTGATTTTGCTGGACACTGTCCCATATATTATGATTATATATAGTTATAATTATTATTTAATATGGCATCAGCTAAAGGTGGTATCATACAATACATGTTAAACACTAGTAAACTATGTATAACTATATGTATGAGTCAACCATCTAACTGAGTAGAGAGCGCACAAGGGAAAGGTTTAGTCTGCAGTAAATGCTGTCCAGAGTGGTGGAAGTGGTGGAGTTAACCTGGACTGAAAGGCGGGAAGCACGTTTCTTGAATGTGGTAGAGGCAAGTTGGCCCCCAAGTGCTAGCATGTGTGGATGAGACAGAAAAAAGTCGGGCTCGGTCAGCCAGGGAGCTGCTTTGCAAGAGGGATTGAAACTGTTTGTCTTCAAGATTCTGTGACAAAACATGTCGATTGGTGTGGATGGAGCATGTCAAAGGTTGATGAAAGAGCTTCATTGCATGGGAGAAGCAAGGGCATTATAAATATAGATGGCCTCGAGGAGGTATAATGGTGAATTGATATGGTCACGGAAGGAGGCACCAATAGAGCTGATGTATGCAGCAGACTGAGCAATGGAAGAAAACAGATCGAAGGCCCAAACCGCCATGGGATAAGCTCAGCGTGCTTGCTTCCAGGCTGGGCAGTTAGGTGACAACTCAATAGCAGTGCACTCCATGAAGCAATTGCAAGCTCTGACATTATCATTAAAAGCGGACTGATTCAAATTTGGAGGTGTGGTACGTGCAATGTGCGTGAAGGCAGCACAC
Organism: Spongilla lacustris; assembly: GCA_949361645.1. NCBI lineage: Eukaryota > Metazoa > Porifera > Demospongiae > Spongillida > Spongillidae > Spongilla > Spongilla lacustris. The sequence continues at coordinate 4,390,714 of OX442435.1, forward strand.
TGGCGAAGGAGAGTTAGGGCAATCTGGGGATCCTCTAGTTTCTGCAGTTGTTGGTGCAAGATATTAGAAGCCCTGATGGCTGATGATGCGAAGTCTTCACAAAAGCTTTTATCTCCAATTGCCATTTGTTGAAAAATAGGGACTCACAAGCATTCTCAATTCCAGTGATGACAGGGTGAATAACAAGAGAAAATAGAAGGGAGCCAAGTGGATTACCTTGCTGCACACCTGAGGTATATAATTATATACATGTATAACTTTATTATATAATTATAATATTATATTGCACGACTTAATTAACGCGCTCAGTGTGGCGCAAGCAGTTAAAACGTTCAAAAGCTATAGTTTTTAACTCTCACAAAAATAAACTGAACGGCACCACGGAACCGCCCCCTCCCCCTTTCCCAATTCTGCCAATCGCAAGGGGAACACCCTAATAACAATTCTTACTTGCACTTCGGAAGAGCATGCACAACCTTCCCATGCATTAACATCAAGGTGCTAAGGTTTGTACATGTATAATACCTTTAGAAGTCGTATATTGTGGAATGCAACGCCTACATGCAATTACATGTTTGCTACGTGTAAGATTCCGGAAATTGAAATTAATTATACACAATCCATGTATATTTGAAAGCTATATAAATTCAACTGCTTTGCGCAACACTTCATATCTTCACAGCGTTAAGAACTATCATGAATCTGCAGTTGGCTTGTCTCCTAATTGTGGTTGCCCAGGGCTCTGCTACTCTTACAGATATCCAGAATAACTTCCAGGCCCTAAATGCTTTAAGCGGAGCAGTAAGTTTCTAAAATGAACATATAACGTGTCCATGTACTATATCAAAACTTATATAGTACACAGTGAATGATTCTAACGCCGTTAAGTTCCAAACATTTTGTGGTATTCTCCGACAAGTAAGGGGCGATCAGTGCAACGATACCAAACGCTTAAATGATATTAGAAATATCACATGCTCCTATCTCTCAGACTTGATGGTAAGCATTCTAGACTCTAGTCGTACATGCATGTAGTTGTTTCCCTATATGGCATGTGTCCTTGGTCATGTTTTAACAGGGCATCAATACTAACTACACATGTGAGCAAGTAATTGACGTGATATGCGTCATAGAAGAAATAAGACTGCTGCAGATACCGATCAAGATATTTCAGATGTGGGCAATCACTTCGAATGAGCTTCCGAATTCGTTCAAGCAAAGCAAAACATGCAACTGGATTAAAAACGTCTTCAAACTATCAGATGACAACACTCCCTTTATACTACTTCCACTTTCTCAATATTGTTAAGATTCAAAACAGTCTGCATGCATTGCGCATGCAGTGTTCATATTTTCGTATTTCAGTTACGATTATTCCCATACATGTATACATGTATACCTCGAAATATATTAAGCTGAGAAGTTTGCATTAAAGGGATTTTAGCTAGCTTATAGAATTTTAGGGACCCCATAAGCTAGGCATGACAATTATGGTAACAGCAGTGAGCAAATTAACTTCACTAATTCAAGTGATTAAACACGTGTCGTGTTGAAGTGTGAAATTGACGACGCTACGAAATACAATGTTGCGTATCCATTCCTACTTACCTGCATTAATTGTATCTGATCAAGCTAGGAAGGTTGTGAATGCAGCTGTTAATGATGGAGCTTATCATCCTCAGGTACATAAACGTGCTCTGTAAATTCCACACATGCTCAATCAAATATTGTTCAGGCAGTAAGGAACATAAAAGATGCACAAGAAGTCAGAAGACTGAAGTACTATGCCACAAGTAAAATGATATATGAATGTCGCTTTATGTGTGTACACAATTGGATGCTTAATGGTACTGAAACATACCGGTAGCGATTATAATAATGTGTGGACAGTGGAGAAATCTTGTGGAGAAAAGGTACAATCTTGTACAATTAATAGGAGCACTGGAAAGGGTTTGTACAAATTGAGAAACACTAAAAGGGAAGGCACTAAAGGCTAAGTTTAATGTTAAAAGAATGAAGGTACTCAGTGTCTTGCATGACTGCAATATTAATATTGTTGTAATGGTTTTAGGTTGTAGCTGAGAAAAGATTGCTGCTGAAATTTTAAGTGCAATGGCAAGGGTGGGAGGATCCATATGTGACAAAGACCAGCTTTAATCACCAGACTGATATTACGTACACTTACATTAGTAAATATATGCACAATGAATACTACTACGCTTGTGCGTGCATGATGTAATAACTACGTACGCTACATTACTCCCCCTCCCTCCTCCTTTGAATGGTTCGACATTACACATCATAAATATTCTGTCCCAGCTTATCGGGCTTTCTGCGGCTTCGTGTTGATCTTCTTGGTTGTCCTTCTTCTGCAACAATCGGCTCAGCTGTTTCTTCATTATCTAAAACAATTTCTTCTCCCGGTGCAGCCTGTTGTTGCTCGACCTCCCCGTCCTCTTCGACTACTACTTCCTGGGGCTCAACAGGAACCTCCTCATGGTCCACTGGATCGTTTCGACGCTGATCAGGTCGTTCCCCAGGAACAATTTCAATTTCAACGTCATCTTCCTGCTCGCCATTACTCGAACGCTGAGGGGGCGGTACTTCTTGTTCTTCATCCCTCTTTGACCATAGATATTAAAGTAAGGGGATCGGAAACGGATCAATGAATCTAATTAGTCACGTACAGTCCTTGTTACGCCTACAATTAAAAATTCATATCGTACGCAGCAGCTGTTTTATGTCAGGATCACAGGTTCACGTCTTTGCGAATGGTATATGGATAAGCAAAGCCTGGTACCCAAAGCCTTTGTTTTCCAGTCATACTTTCTTCTACACACTCGTAATGTCTTATACCCATTGCTTAAAAAATAATCAAAAATCGATAAATGCTTCTCTCCTTAGCTTCGTTACCTCTCCTAAGGCGATACGGTTAATGGGAAAATGACAGCCAATAGGCACGTAGCACACTGTGCACATCTATAATATGCAACGTTTAGCGCGCCAGCACATTTAGAATCGTAGAAAAAGGTACAGTGCCAAAGTAACTCCATTTGCGCTCCTTACGTACTAGAATGGAGGTTGCGAACAAAGGAACAGTCCTCCGTACACAAAATTAAGGAAAGGCATACAGATATGACCTACCAACGACGTAGTAGTAACAGAGTCGCGCTGGGATGAACTGGTCAAAAATAAAAGGTACAGTCCGTAACCGAGTCGCGTAAGGTACTAGAAAATCGCGTTCATGCAGCAAGCAAACAATAAGAGCAAGGAGCCGTGCCAGTTAAAGAATGGCTTACAGACACGTAGGAAGATGTAATATGACGTTTTAGGATGAAAACAAATCCCACAGTAGCAGCAGATTTCAAGTCTTCATTGGTTTAAGGGTAATAATAACCGTGTCAAGGAGTGTACGTGTACAATCATGCGCTCACGTGATGCGTTTCCAATCCCCTTACTTAAATATCTATGCTTTGACGAATGTACGTAGGGTTTCAGCCTATCGAAGTGTACGACACATTTCTTTCTGGGATGAAATCTGTGTTGGATTTTAAAGAGTACTTTCCCTAGCACATCTATCACCTTATACGGGCCCTGCCAGTAGCGATGAAGCTTCGCCGACTTCCCTTTGGGCACAGCTGGACAATGGAGCCACACGTGATCACCAATTGCATATAGTGATCCATTTGTCGTTCTGTCATATAGAGCCTTCTGACGTCGCTGTTGTAGCTGCAGACGGTCGCGAACAAGCTGATAAGCCTGCTCCATGCGAAACCGCATGTCCTGAGCGTACTTGTTCACCTGCATAGGGGAAGAAGGAAGACGAAACATTACATCAGCAGGAAGACGCCCTTCTCGTCCAAACATCAAATAGAATGGCGTGCAGCCAATAGATTCCTGCACACTAGTCCGGTATGCCATCATCACCATTGGAATATGTAAGTCCCAGTCACGTTCATTCTCTGAAGCAGCCATGCTAAGGAGGTTCAACAAAGTATGGTTGAATCTCTCGACCAAACCGTCTGATTGAGGGTGGTAAGGGGTAGTTCTTGTTTTGACCACTCCCAGTAGCTGGCACACTTTCTTTAGCAAAGCAGATTCGAAATTTCTTCCTTGATCGGTGTGAAGAACGTCTGGCACACCAAACTGGCACACAAAACGCGACACAAATAGTTCAGCCACAGTCCCAGCTTCCATATTAGGCATGGCGTACGCTTCAACCCTTTTCGTAAAGTAGTCCCCCACAACCAATACATACTTGTTACCTCTGTCGGTTAGTGGCAGGGGGCCCAATATGTCCATGGCAACTCGTTGTAGTGGACACCCGGTAAGGTCGCTCTGTAACGGGGCTCGTCGTTTTGTTGATGGAGATTTTCTAGACGCACACATCTCGCAACCCTTGCACCAGTCTTCTATGTCCTTGCGTTGGCCTGGCCAGTAGAACCTAGATCGAATCTTTTCCAGTGTCTTTGTCATGCCAAGATGGCTACCACTTGGTGAGTCATGACATTCCTGTAAAATGGTTTTTACCAAAGCTTTCGGTAGCACAAACTGCAGATGCTTATTTAGCCCCTTTCCAGGAACGTCTTCTCATCGCCTGTAGAGAACTCCATCCTGAAGCATAAGGTGGCTACTCTGTGTCCACAAGGAACTGCCATAACTGGGAAATTTGGTGGGAACATTTCCATTTACAATCCATGCGGTAACTTGCGTTAAATCTGGATCTGACTGCTGCTCCCGCTTTTGATCGAAGAATGGTAGAACAGGTACCCAACTACTCATCGCCTGAAATGCCTCCGTAACACTGTTTGTGACGTCATTGCTTTCTTCTTTCTTCATCTCTGAAGGGGCCGCTGTTTCCTCGGAATCTTGACAGCACATTGCTTGCAGGGCAGTCTTGACAGTGAATCTGCGTTGCTGTGTTTCAGCCCAGGCCGATGTTGAATGCTGAAGTCATATTCTGCAAGCCACCGAGCAATCTGGCCCTGAGGATCTTTGAAATTCTGCAGCCAGCGGAGAGAATTATGGTCAGTTCGAATAATAAACCGCCGCCCCCAAAGGTACGGACGAAAACATTTCACTGCCCACACCAAAGCCAACATTTCCCGTCTAGTAGCACAGTATTGCTTTTCAGCTTTCGACAAAACCCTGCTAGCATATGCAATGACTTGCTCGTGTCCTTCATGTGCCAGGACGGCACCGATACCCTCCTGGCTGGCATCAGTATCCACGACAAATGTTTGGTCAAACTGTGGAAAGGACAAAATGGGTGGCAGTAACAACTTTCCCCTTAAACTGGAAAACGCTGCTTTGCACTGTTCTGTCCATTGTAAAGATTTCGTCTTCTCCGTCAATGCATGCAGGGGAGCTGCTATCTCGGCAAAGGTCTGGATGAACTTTCTGTAATAAGAGGCAAATCCAAGAAACTGGCGCAACGTTTCGTGATTGTTGGGCACTGGCCAATTTTTAACACAACTAGTTTTCGCAGGATCAATCTCAATGCCTTTCTCAGACACCACGTACCCCAAATATTGAACACTTTTGCGAAATAGTTGGCACTTACTAGGTTTTAGTTTCAAGCCAGCTTCGTTTAACCTCCTGAGCACATCTGCCAGGCAAGTAAAGTGTTCCTCCACTGTCTGGCTAAAGACAATGATATCGTCCTGGTAAACCAAGCAGGTACTCCAGCTTAAACCAGCTAATACCAAGCCCATCAACCTTTGAAAGGTGCTGGGTGCATTGGTCAACCCAAAGGGCATTACACGGAACTGGTGGAGACCAAAAGGGGTAACGAACGTGGTCTTCTCTTTGTCAGAAGGATCCATCTCCACCTGCCAGTATCCGCTGGCCAAGTCAATTATAGAGAACCATTTTGCTCCTGCAAGGGTATCTAATGCATCGTCGATTCTGGGTATGGGGTGTACATTTTTTTTTGGTTACATCATTGAAACGATGATAATCGACGCAGAACCTGAATGAACCGTCTTTCTTCTTAGCCAGAACTATGGGCGATGACCATGATCCATCAGCTGGTTCAATGATTCCTTGCTCTAACATTCCCTGGATCATTTTCTGGACCATGTCTCGCTGATGGAAAGGCAGCCTGCGAGCCTGTTGATGAATGGGCAAAGCATCCCCAGTATTAATCTTATGACGTAGTACCCGTGTCCGTCCCAGGTCCCCATCCCCAACGGAAATTACATCAGCAAACTCTCGCAACAGACTCCTGAATTTAGTGTGTTCTTCTACGGTTAGGCCCTGCACTTTACTAGCCATGTCATCAATTGTCTTACGAATAAGTTCCTCTTGGTTTCTTATCAAATGATGGTTCTACCAGCCTCACCGTATCCGCTTCCTGCAAAAATGACAGCTTACCAATCTTTTCCTGGCTGTAAAGGGTCACTGGAACAGGTGTTGGATTTATCAACTGTATTGTCGTTTTCCCCCATAAGTAGGAGATACAGAGTGAGCAACCATAACACCACCATGGTCTTCAGCAAAGTCCGTTTTAGGTTCAAACAGACCAACATGACCCGGAAAGTCTTCATCTGACGCCAGGTCTACAGGAAGCTGTACTTGATGATAAGCAGGAATAACAACTGTTTCCTTAACAAGAACATGATAAGTGCAAGCACAGTCTCCAGACAACAATGGTACAGGTGTCACATGTCCTGCTATTGTTAGCGTTCTATGACCCAAGCCAATAACACAATTGTGTCTCTCCAAAAAGTCTGTTCCCAACAGACATTCTTGTGTCATTTCTTTTACTACCAGAACACTGTGCACACCAACATGCTCTCCCACCTTTAACAAAACGTCACCTTGTCCACTCAGAACAAGACTTTCACCATTCACTGCCATCACTGGATACTTAGCTGGACTGAGCTGTTTCTGTCCCCTCACCGCAGCTTTCCAGACATTCTCGTGAAGAAGGGTCACTGATGACCCTGTGTCAACTAACATGTGGGTGGGGTAGCCTTCTACAGCACCCTTTAGGGTAAGCGTACACGCAACCGCCGAGGTATGCCTCGCTGACCTGTCCCCTTTAACGTTATCCGCGTTACCTGCTCGAAGCTGTGGGCAATTTCGACGCACATGACCTGGTTTCCTGCAGTGCCAGCAATTCACCCTTCTCTAGTAATTTGCATTGTCTGGTGTTCCTGTTTGAGCAGGCTGTCTAACCGCTGCGTCAATGATGTTACCTGCGCAGATAATTCCTGGTAGCTGCTGTTTCCACTTGCCGTTGCAGCGTTAATGCCCCTTGTAGTATCTTCTGAAGGAATTCCCACCTGTTTCGCTGTCTGCAGCATGCGCTGAGCTGACTCTATCGACTCCAATTGACACGCAAGCGTGACAGCACCGTCAAATGTGTTGGACCTCTCCTGCATAAGTTTCAACTGGATGGACGAAGATACAACACCATTAATAAACTGGTTACGAGCCATTTCGAGTCTTTCGTTTGCTTTCCATGAAGGGAATGCTTTATCAGCTAACATACGTAACCTTCCAGCAAACTTGGTCTAGGATTCTGTACTCTTTTGCTGCGCTGCATGCAGCCGACGTTGCCACTCCAATTCTACGCCAGCTGGTGAGAACTGTCTCTGAAGGCACATCTTCACTGCTGTGTACTCAACTTTGTCAGCGCAAAGCAAACCCATCTGACTTACGATTCGAAACGCATCGTCTTTCAGCAGTGAGACGAGTTCCTGGCCTTTCTTTTCATCGGGTATCTCCGCTTCTTTCATGTACAGCTCTACTCTCTGAATCCACAGGGTGAAGTCTGTTCCAGCGACGAATCTTGCCGGCGGCCTCACGCTGAAGCGAGGAGTCTTCTTTTCATCACCCATATCCCGCTTCTGACACCAATGTGACAAAGACCAGCTTTAATCACCAGCTCAGACTGATATTACGTACACTTACATTAGTATATATATGCACAATGAATACTACTATACGCATGTGCGTGCATGATGTAATAACTACGTACGCTACACATACAACAGATGCACATGTGAAGACAAAGTACATATTGTGATATTCAAGTAAAACCACAAGGCTGATTGCTTTGGTATGTATACATAGTATGTTGCTGCATGATACACATGTATATGAAGCAGGTTGCATTGTCCATTGCCGGCTGACAATTTGCTGGATTTCCTCTCCACACTCCAACAACAGCATACTGCTATTGCCACTGCCCCATGGAGCCATTTTTAATTAGATAGTCGATTAGGCTCGTTTATCGACGATTTAATGAGCTATATGAATATTTGGGAGAGTTTCCGAGAAAACTTCCTATGTTTTATAACATTATAAAATAATCGTGTTATAACATTTGAATTGCTGTATCTGCCGAACAATAAAGGCTATCGACTTCCTATTTTCAACACTTCATACTACACCATTGCCCTAGGGTAAAATACATTTTTGTGTCTTGCACTTGCTCAGTATCATCATTGCAACGTCCGATACCCCACCTGGTTCAAACCGAACATAGCTTTCTGTAGGAGTAATCAAATCGCTTCAAATTCGGTTTGTAGGTAAAGAGGTCCTATACCTATCAAATTGTTCTGTTCGTTAATTTTTATACCATCCGTTACGGAGATATAGTTGAACAAACGACGTGCACTTTTTCCCGCTCTATACGCGGCAATGATATAATCACCGCCTCCCATACTTTGAGCGGGACGCGATTTGCCCAAATCATCGGCGCGAATCGAGCGGGAAAATGTGCACGTAGTTTGTTCAACTATATCTCCGTAACGGATGGCATAAAAATTAACGAACAAAACAAATCGATAGATATAGGACCTCCCTACCTACAAACCGAATTTGAAGCGATTTGATAACTCCTACAGAAAGTTATGTTGGATTTGAACCTGGTCGGGTATCGAACGTTGCAATGCTGGCACAGAGCGAGTGCAAGACACCAAAATGTATTTTACCATAGAGCAATGGTGTAGTATGAAGTCATTAAAATAGGAAGTCGATAGCCTATACCGTTCGGACGATATAGCAATTCAAACGTTCTACCACGATTATTTTATAAGGTTATAAAACATAGGAAGTTTTCTCGGAAACTGTCCCATTTGTCGATAAAATGACTCGACGGTGCATACTAATTGCGCCATTAATTCGTAATCGACGATATAATTAGAATCGCGGCAATACTAACTGTAGTTTTTGATATAAGGCAGTATAACAGAATGATGCAGCTAAATTAGTCATCTCGTGCATCTGTTCGTATCAGTTTGAGTGTTCATCATCTCGCAACGGGTATTATTGGTAAGTTGGCAGGTCTGTTCATAATTTGTTGTACAGCAAATTCCACAGGTCATCGGATGTTTTCAAGGGGACTAACGACGTTCATTTCAAACTTTCTGGGCGTAGGGTAACACGATTTCAATGCGAGCAAACAGCCGCATTGCTACGTACATTTGTGTGGTCATTACTATTAGAGCGCGTTGCTGTGGCACTTTTTGCAGTGCTGTGCAATTATGTCAGTTTCTCCAGAAAAACTACTCAATTTTAAAAAAGCAAATGGTTTTATCTCTGCCTATCTGGCTTTTTATACCGGCATACAAGACATAATAGAAAAGAATATATATATATATATATATATATATATATATATATATATATATAATTATATATATATATATGTTTGTACCTTCCATTCCAGCTTGACATGACTCGAAAATGCGTCTTCCTTCATCTTCAGTTTAAAACATAAATCCTCACTGAGCACTCCACTGTTTAACTTGCATTTGTGCCTTAGATTAGCTATGTCTTAATTCAAAATGACTGATTCATCATTATCCATGCGAGCTTCCTTTCTATTTTCAAGATGTACACGTTACTAAGGTAATCATGTCCTTAGCGGAGTCATTTATGCCTCTGACATCAGCCTCAATCGTAATTGATTAATTACTGTTCCAAAATGAGTTGGATGTACACTTTCATATATAAAAATGATTACATGGACAGTGTGGGAGTCTGATTAGAGGTGGCATACGGATTGAAGACTCGGACATAAAAAAATGTCCGCTCAAATCGACCACCCGCAATTACCACCCCCCTCCTTCCTACACCAATCTAATAAACTCCGTATCAGTTAAAATGTAAAGCCCGGTGCTGTTCTAATAAATTTGTTATGAAATGCAGTACATGTACACATTATAAAAATGCAGTGCTATGTGTCCAGTAATGCTTAAAGAAATGCGCACTCTGTGGTATCCACTTCAATGTTCTGAGCAAATTCAGCATGCATCCTCTAGATTACCATGCAGCTATAACCTATTGTAACTGTATTTGGTATAGAAGAAGCCATGATTAAAATGCATTGCAGCAATTGCCGACAACAATATACATCTAGGGATGATTGAGATTGCCCTAGCAAGGAACTGGATTACCGCAATATACAGCCAATGATGCATACTAAAAAAGGAGTAATATATGTGTACATACATGGATTTTGTTGTGGCACCTGCAAAAAGTATTTCAAAACAGCTTTAGAATACTGTAATATTTCACCTGTTTAATGATAGGAATATTTAATATGCCTAAGTAGATATCCACAACTATCACCTAGAGTTATAAAAAAGGGATACATTGTGTACGAAAATATATCATACTTGCACGTGCTTGACTAAAATATGCATGATGATTGCAACCTTTCATGGTTACTATCTCAGGTTTTGTGTTTAGCCCCATTGGCATGTAGCACTAGCTCATACTGTGGGTTCCAAGTGTGTTACCAGTATTCCCCTCATAATTAGTTCTGTAACATGTATTATAATGTAGCACAAAGTAGTCACATAGAATGATTTGAAATACAGAAATTCTTGCAATTCATACACGCATATGCACGCAATTTTACTCAGTCTGTGTAATTGTACAATCAGCTGTTCATATTGTACCTGAAATATGACACCACAATAATGAGGCAACACGTGAAGATGTAAGTTTCATAATAGCAGCTGCAAATATCTTATTACCCTGTATAATATATCACATGTTATTCAGCATACAAATTTTTGCGTTTTACAATGGCCTTTAGCTCAATAGGCAATATAACTAATTAATCAAACTGATCATATTCATATTCAGATGTGTTCTATAATCGAGTATCAAATCTTATATTTAGCATATAAGAACAGTATTGTACACAAACTGTAAATGTACATTTATGACAGTTTCAAGAAAATGTCAGTTCTGTTGCAAAGACTTTCAAATTCAGGGAATCTATAAAATAGTTTGAAAAATAATGTTGCTATAATAATAAAGATTGTGATAAAACATTACCCTACCAAATGAAAAATTGAGAGATTCCAGAGAGTAATATACACCCTGATATGTTCCAGCTGTACGTCGGTAGAACCAACAGATTTTGCATGTTGTCTGAAGTGACGCTGACTTTATTTTTAGTATCTCCACATAACCTTTAAGATCTGGGTAGTAGTTCTTGTTTAGCTATAGATTTAAAATAACATGTCATTATACAATGTGCTTGAATATAGAATTAAAAGCTAGTATGTGTGATTTGCAATGCTTTCAATTACAGGATTACGTGAATTTCAGCATGAATGCGATAGATTATCCTCACACACATGTGAAGTGGTAACTTCAATGAAATTATGCTTGACAATTCACTACTACTGTACATGCATACATTAATGTACAAGGCTTCTAATGTATCACATGTGAACTTAAAATGAGAATTCCTTTGAATAACCTCTGCAATGTAGAAGCCTTAAGGTATTCAAAAGAATTCTCCTTTCAAGTTCACATGTAATACATTAGGAGCCTTGTACATTAGTATGCAAAATCAAGTGTTCTTCAATATACTCTTCAATATCACTTGTGACTTAAGTAAAGAAAAAAAATATTTAATGTAATCACATATCTCATTATATTTTTCTTCACATCCCCCCAGTATAACTGGATAACTATGCCAGAGCAGAGAAGATTAGATTTTAGTGTAACATACAGGTGCACTATTACAGGTACACTATTACATAACAGTCCCTTTTATATCTGTCTAACTTTTATTGTCAGTGTAGCTAGTAAAATAGATTTAAAAAGAAACATTCATTTTGAAATGAGTCTGCAGACCAAGTCAATACAATGGCTGTGGTTGATAATTAATACAACAGTCATTAATCTTAAATAGTGCTAATTTCATAGGTAGACCTTACATTAACTTCAAAGTATAAGTTGTTTTACTAATTTCATATACCAAAGTATATATATATATATATATAATAATGATTATAATTATATACATATAATGTACATTTTGCAATAAAGTGGTCTATTGTACATATTATTTATTTAGTGTGCTCATGAAACCTGTATTATAGGTATATATTATATGATAATTCCTAAATGTATCCACGCCATAGCAGTTTAGATCAACAAATTTGTTTCAAAACTACACTTACATAGGTTTCCGGATAGGTGTTGTAGCATTCATAATTGATAAAAAGCTCCATTATTACATCAGACATTTCAAGAGACTTAAAATTCCACTTCAAGATGAGGGCTGACCCAATCATTTCAATGGATGTATTTCTTAACAACTCTGTTGGAGCTGCAGTATATAGAAAATGAATTACTGTTACAAATCCAACTAATTGTGCTTATTAATCATTGCATGATCCTATGGTTTATGATTTGATCTGAATCAATTTTTTCATCGGGCATCTTGAGATATGACAAGGAATAATTAAGTGTTATATCATTCTTTAAGGTGCCCCCCCCCTCTTCCGAATCCATGTGTTTTGTCAGTGTTAAAGCCCTTGGCAAATACAGGTATATAATCATACTTCTGTGCTTTAATCCTACATTATTAGATATGTTTGTCAGCCAATATTACATAATATCCGAATTTCCTAGTGTAAGATATTAAAAGGTGTTATTAAATCTAATTTTACCCCAATTGGAAGGGTTCCCACGCAATATTGAATAGGTATTAAATTCATGTCTTGTATTGAAAAGATACTATTTACAACAGAATATTGTATTGAAAAGGCATTGAAATGCAGGCAATCTCTTGAAAAGACATTAAATATCCTAGTCTTGTTATGTATGAATTGTGCTTTATGATCATATTTTAATACACACGTGGTATTAGACAGCAGAATTTTTATATATTGTTTTGCAACAAATCAATTTGTTTTCATTGTGTAAGTTCCTGAGTTGTGATTTGTAGAGCATGAATAATGAGGCATTAAATATATAGTTGTAGGGTATTTAAAAAATCCTTGAAAAATCCTATTTTCACTCATGTCTTTGGGGTGGTAACCCTGATTGGGGAAGCATCAAGATATTTTAATCTACATGTATCATCTTTCTGATACCGGCAAGTACAGGAATGGAAAGCAGTGATCTTCCAACACAGTTGTCCAAACACAAAATACTTTAACATTACTCCTTCAATTTCAGACCTGCACCATTTTCAAAAAAGCTTCAATATTCAGCTAAGCAACTGCTTTCTAGTACTGTTTACCAATATGTTATTAATGAAGTAGCTGCAAGTCTAACTTTGTAGTAACATAATTTGATCTACATCATTACAAAATAAACATAGTATATAGCACATTTAGAATTTGCAACTACCCTCGATATTTTCCCTTTTAGAGTATTATTCATGACAATAGATATACAGTCATGAGGGAGGAATACTAGAATATTTTCTGCTTGATGTTGATGATATGACATGGGTAGGTAGTCGCAATTCACTTAGTTAAGTTCTGGCAAGATAATATTTAATGGTACAATAGCTGCAGTAAACAGAAAATAAAACCTCACAATTTTTTCTCTGATCATGCATACTTAACCATACACTTATTAGGCTAAAATGCAGTGTCTGGAACACTATAACTTTTGATATAATATCATGCACAGGAAGTACCTACCTTAGATAGTATACTGGTATATACTACACTGGCAAATTGGGCCCTGATGACCATGTATTGTTTAGATAAATGTTTGAACTACATGTATCTGTGAGAGAGCCTCATTCAACAATTTGTTGTCAAGAAGTACTACATGCAAAGAGCAAGCCAGTGAGTTGCTTTACCTATAATATGCAAGATTGCATTGTCTCATATAATGTATAACTGATTAAAGTACATGATATCATCAAGATTCCATGAATGATGCTATTGGGATTTTGTCACGGTGAAAGCACTTCCTGATTACATGTATGTTTAATACGAGTGTGGCGGGAGGGGGTAGCATGCCATTCAATGCATGTGATTTTGAGGGAGTAAGTGGGTGGGGCCTGTGCTGTGAGGATGTGATGGGGGTGAGGTGTTTACTGTGAAGACAGGATTTAACTATTTAAGTACTGTGAGTGAGTGATGGATGAGACAATATTGTGAGGGACTAATGTGGTGACATAGTACTGTGAGGGCAGGTGGTATTGAGTGATATAGTGAGGTGGTAATGTAAGGTAGCGATGGGTGAGGTCAATGAGGTGGTAATGTGAGAGATTGATGGGGTGTGAGGGAATGATGGGGTAGGGTGTTAATGTGAGGAATTGATGGAGTGAGGTGGTACTGTGATCATGAGGGAGTGATGGGGTGAAGTGGTATATTGAGGGCATGGTGGGCTGAGGTAGTACTGTGAAGGTGCACAGCACAACTGTCGTAGTGCCCAACCACCATAAAGGGTATGCATTTGCAGAATGTTATCTTTTATACATTGTGGTATTATTTCTCCCATCACGCAGAATTGCCAAGTATGTTTCCTCAGCAGAAAAGTGGGTGGTGGTCAGCCCTATGATGCCGGTGTACAATGCTTGCAATAAAACGTACAATTGATAAAATATTCGAGTTCTGCAAGCGCCTTCTTTCTTTGAGATCTTCCGCTAATAAACGTGTCATATCACGCTTTCTGAGGCGTACATGTAGGCTTGTGACACTTGTTTCCACTATAGAACTTGCTTCATCAGGAAAATAGCAACGGTCCATTTGGGATGCCAAGCTGCATTGGTTCTGAAATGTCCAATAAATAATTAAGAATTGTATGGTTACTTTAGGGACCGCTGAGTAGTATGACATGATTTTCATCTCTTAAGTTGATTTAATTCGGCCGTAAGCAGCACTCATATCAAAAACCTTATAAAAACAAACCTAACTGGACTTGAGAACTCAAACAACATTCCATATATAAAGCTACTATTAATGAGCTATCTATTCAACAAAAATGAGCTCTATTTTTTTTGTTGTAAGCCAAAAAAAAACCTTAGCCTGAAGATACCTTAATGTTTTGACCCTGAAAATTCAGTCTCAGATAGGAATTCCGACAGTTTTAATGATCTAAATTCAAAAGTTACGATCTAAGATATTTAAAATGATGTTTTTTTTTAGATCCTAATATATAGTACCATTTGATATATCGGTCCAATGATGTTCAGTAACTGGCGCATTGTAGAAGGTACCCAGCGCTTCGTCAAATCTTTATGAAACTTCGTAGAAAGATAGAAGGATAAAATATCTAGAGGGGAGAATACTTACCTTGGAGGGGACACAGTGTTTTAGAGTCGAAAATCGTAGGCAGAAAACAGTATTCGATTTGAACAACAATTATTAAATACGGTGCGTGTTAAAAAACACTTAACTTAAAAATTAGTCTGGTCTATTGCCCACGCATTCGGCAGTCATTCGGAATGCATAGTAAGCCATAATGAAGCTACAAGATCGTTTTTACCAAATGGTGTCAATGAACAAATTTTGCAAACAGAAAAATTTTCTTCCAACATCTAGGATTTTACGATCTAAAATAATGGATTCAGCAGTGCCTACTTACATGCATACATGTATACATATATGTGCTATAACAAAAACTTGCATTGAGGTGTTGTACATTTATATGATAATGGTTATGCACGATATGCAAAAGTGCTTGTAAGTACCTTTGTCCTGCAAGTCTGTTACAAGGGGACATATATATTGTGATGGTCTAAAGCCAAAGATTGAAAAATAACTGCATAAGCACTTCTGTATTGATTCAATTTGTAGCTTTATTATCTACGGTGCATATATGATACTTGATTTTAAAATTTTTTCAGCAATTTTTACAAATTTTACAATTTTTACAAATTCTCTTGATTTGTATAACCGGGTGGTTTGAGGCATCGAAAATTTGAAAACGGAATATAAGCTTTACTAGCCATCTAGCAATAAGGGCAATCGAAACTGAAATTTCACGTTATTTTTGGGCCCGCACTCTTTTATTGGTCCAAATGCACAGTTTGTAGCCAATTTCTCCGCTGTTTCGCAACGGTTTGCTCTGATTGTTGGTACATAACTGCAGTGTTGCACCTTGCACCTAACCGTGCATGCAGTCCGATTTCGAACCCCGATTTGAGGGTGAAGTGTTAGCTTAGTGTCTATTGTCCTGAATGTCCACCCGGGGGTACAATTGGACACCCGGGTGGACAGCAAAAAATGTTTTTGCCGTTCGGTCACGGAAGGAACACGGCTGCATTTAATGGTACTGACTTACAGAACAAGTCTTTTCAGGATCGGGCCGAGATAAGTAAGGCTTAAAACCTTTCGGTACTCGTAAAACGACCCGTGCTAGCGGACCTATCCATTACGCTCCGTGCATGCGGATCGGTCGGAGCGTAATGGATAGGTCCGCTAGCACGGGTCGTTTTACGAGTACCGAAAGGATTTAAGCCTTACTTATCTCGGCCCGATCCTGAAAAGACTTGTTCTGTAAGCCAGTACCGTTAATGTCTATTGTCCTGAATGTCCACCCGGGGGATATACCCGGGTGGACAGCAAAAATGGTTTTTGCTGTTTGGTCATGGAAGGGACCTAGTGGCATTTAACGGTACTGGCTTATAGTATAAGACTTTTCAGGATTGGGCCGAGATAAGCAAGGCTTAAATCCTTTTGGTACATGTAGAACGAGCCGTACTAGCGGGCCTATCCATTACGCTCCGCGCATGCGGATCGGTCGGAGCGTAATGGATAGGTCCGCTAGCACGGGTCGTTTTACGAGTACCGAAAGTACTTAAGCCTTACTTATCTCGGCCCAATCCTGAAAAGACTTGTTCTGTAAGTCAGTACCGTTAAATGCTGCTAGGTCCATTCCGTGACCGAACGGCAAAAACTTTTTTTGCTGTCCACCCGGGTGTCCAATTGTACCCCCGGGTGGACATTCAGGACAATAGACATTAGGATTTTCTTTAGGCGCATTTTTTCCTGCATAAAAGTGAGCATTTAGGCACTCAAATGGTACCTGTATCTGAATCAGGTCTTGCTGTAGCAATCGTTTGTACCCCTACAATATTATGAATATACGCTTCAAGTCGGAAGGTTGAAAAACTGCCGACATCTTGAAATGAATATCATTTATAAACATCATTGGTAAACAGAATCAAGAAGAATAAGCTTCTAGCACCCAGCAAAAAATTCTTGCGTATCTTGTTCAAGATCTTGCATGGGTATCTTGGCCAAGATACGAGATTCTTCATCAAGATTCAAGATACTTGGTCAAGATGTTACCCAAGATATATTTCAGCACTTCAAGACTTCCTCTAAAATCCGTGCAATAATCGTATGCATGATTGCAAATAGCACGATAGCAGTAGAATATGTGATAAATCATTACTTAATGTCCAAGTTCATTATTATATTGTGGTAATGCAAGAATCTTGGTCAAGAGTCCAATATTTATGTATGGTATCTTGGACAAGGATCTTGGGCTCTTGGTCAAGATATTTAGGCTGGGAGGCAAGGACCAAGATCTTGGCCATGATCATGTCGATGATCATGCCCCAAGACCTTGCCAACTTACCCCAAGATCTTGGCCCATGATCTTGCCTCCTAGCCTCAAGATCTGGGCAATGATCTTTCTTCCTTGCCCCAAGATCTTGGCCATGATCTTTCCTTCCTCCTTTCCCCTAGACCTTGGCCATCATATTTCCTCCTTGCTCTAAGATCTTGCCCATGATCTTGCCTCCTTGCTCTAAGATCTTGCCCATGATCTTTCCTCCTTGCTCTAAGATCTTGCCCATGATCTTTGCTTCCTCCTTGCCCCTAGATCTTGGCCATGATTTTCCTTCCTCCTTGCTCTAAGATCGTGGCCATGATATTTCCTCCTTGCCCCGAGATTTTGGCCATGATCTTTCCTCCTTGCCCTAATATCTTGACCATGATCTTTCCTCCTTGCTTTATGATATTTCCTCCTTGCCCCGAGATTTTGGCCATACATGATCCGCCTTACTAGTACCCCAAGATCCTGGCCATGACCGCTTGACCCAAAGATCTTAATACGCGCACGTGCATTGAAATTTTTAATGTTTCTAAAAATTGTTTTCTGTGGCCATGTCCGTGTGTCACTGAGTTCTTGCAGCAGAAAGGAGCGACTTTTGTGTGGACAACCATTTGTTTTTAGAATGCTGGCTCAATGAACTATCTTCTCATACATGTAGGTGTGGATGGCCACGATCGATTCGTGCGTGTTCGAGCGCGTGCGATGGTGGGAAGCGAATACAGCTGTGCGTAACGCTACCGCGTCTTTTCAGTGTTTGAGGTGCGTTGTTAATATATGGGACAGTTAACGCGGAAATTGCGCTTCGCATTTATGTATAAAATGTTATAAAATTGCCTTGCGTTTGAATCACTATAAACAGTTAAAACAGTTCCAAACAGTTAAAGCTATCAACATCTTATTTTCAACACTTCATACCACACCATTTCTGTGTGGTAATATACATTTTGGGGTCTTGCACTTGCTCCGTGCCAGTATTACAACGTTCGATACCCCGCTTGGTTCAAACCCACTGTAACTTTCGGTAGGAGTAATGAAATCGCTTCAAATTCGATTTGTAGGTAGAGAGGTCCTATACCTATCGATTTGTTCTGTTCGTTAATTTTTATGCCATCTGTTACGGAGATACAGTTGAACAAACTACGTGCACCTTTACCCGCTTGATTCGCGCCAGTGTTATAATCCCCACCTCCCCATACATTGAGCGGAGCGCAATTCGCCCAAATCTTTGGCGCGAATCGAGCGCGAAAATGTGCACGTAGTTTGATCAACTGTAACTCCGTAATGGATGGCATAAAAATTAACGAACAGAACAAATCGATAGGTATAGCACCTCTCTACCTACAAACCGAATTTGAAACGATTTCATTACTCCTACCGAAAGTTACAGTGGGTTTGAACCAAGCGGAGTATCGAACATTGTAATACTGGCACGGAGCAAGTGCAAGACCCCAAAATGTATATCACCACACAGAAATGGTGTGGTATGAAGTGCTGAAAATAGGATGTTGATAGCTTTAACCGTTTGGAAGTTATAGTTATTCAAACGCAAGGCAATTTTATAACATTTTATATATACATGCGAAGCGCGTGAACTGTCCCATATAATTATACATAATTATAATTATATTATATAATTATATAATAATTGAAACGCGCGCGGTTAGACGTTTGCTTGAGTTCGAATTTTCTACTCCCGTTCTTTGGAGCGATCACATCCTTGCCCGATCGGTTCGTGTAGGCTGGCCACCTCGCCGACGCGGCACCTGGCACCTTTGGCTGAAACCCTAGCCCTGATGATGTCTCTTGGTGCGCTCTTATTTGGAGACGGACACTTGGATGGAAGGACACTGGACGGGTGACAAGGCGGAAAAGTTGACTTCGGGAGTGGCCCGAAAAGAGAGGAACTTCCTCTGCGGATTACGGCCACGTAAGTGGAACATTACTTGGAAGCTGCCTCGGCGGACCATGTGGATCTTTTGTTTCTCAAACCACGGAAGTCTGACGAGGCTGGACCTTAGGAACATTGTCCGGGAGCGCACACGAGGACTGCATTTGCTGGGTTTTGCGTAGATCGTGTACATGTATATAAGCCTTTCGTAATGTGTAGTACTATCATAATAAAAATAATGATAATTATATGGGACAGTTCACGCGAAAATGATAATTCGCTTTTATATTTATAATGTTATAAAATTTTCTTATGTTTGAATCGCTATAACTTCCCAACGGTTTAGGCTATCTACTTCGTATTTACATCACTTCATACCACACCATTTCTCTATGGTATAATACATTTTGGTGTTTCGCACGTGCTCCGTACCAGTACTGCAACGTTTTATACCCCATGGGGTTCAAACCCGCCATAACTTTCTGTAGGAGTAACAAATCGCTTCAAATTCGGTTTGTAGGTAGAGCGGTCCTATACCTATCGATTTGTTCTGTTCGTTAATTTTTATACCATCTGTTACGGAGATACATTTGAACAAAGTACGTCCACTTTTCCCGCTCGATTCGGCCAATGATTTTGGCAAACCGCGTCCCGCTCAATGTATGGGAGGCGGGGATGATAACATTGGCGCGTATCAAGCGGGAAAAAGTGCACGTAGTTTGTTCAACTGTATCTCCGTAACGGATGGCATAAAAATTAACGAACAGTACAAATCGATAGGTACAGGACCTTTGTACCTATAAACCGAATTTGAAGCGATTTGGTAACTCCTACAGAAAGTTATGGCAGGTTTGAACCCGGTGGGGTATAAAACGTTGCAGTACTGGTACGGAGCATGTGCAAGACACCAAACTGTATTTTACCATAGAGAAATGGTGTGGTATGAAGTGTTGTAAATACGAAGTAGATAGCCTAAACCGTTGGGAAGTTATTACGATTCAAACATAAGGAAATTTTATAACATAAGTATAAAAGCGAGTTATCATTTTCGCGTGAAACAGTGCTTCTCACAAAGAGAGGGAAAAATGAAAATGTCTTGTTTTTTAGCCGTAACTCTGTAACCAAACATGATGTTGAAACACCAATGACATTTTTGGAATCAGCATGTATTTTTGCATCATCCTGTGTATTTATGTTGTATTACGTGATGTATTTTCGTTTCAGGACCACAAGTAACATAGGGTTAAAACAACATTTTGTTTATAACACATAAACGCAATGGAGTTAAGGCTTCAAATTTACAACACAACTGCACCATCATAGTCTGCATGTCCGTGAACAGTTTGATCATTGCACGCCATCTAGTTATGGAGATCGGTTCAAGATTATAAAAATTTGAAGGTGGGTAGCGGTTAAGGAAAAAACTTCAGAAAACTTCCGAGATAAGGTTTGATTTTTTGTGGGTTACATTGCAAAGTCCCTGTAGTTAATATATGGAACATTCTACTCTTATCCTTCATTGCAATCGTAAGTTGCAATTTGCCAAATTTCAAAATTCCATTATCGGATAGAAATTTTGATTATTGATGACATATCAAAACATGATGTCATTATAGTGATGACGCGTTGTTGTGATTTGTCGAGAATAACTCTTAAACTTTATCAGTAAAGAAGGCCTGTTCTACAAATTTGTGTTCTCAATAGGCGAGCCAGAGTTGGCTACCCCTTGCTTGACCGCTTTTGTACAACCACAGTAACGCCTTCTACCTCCCAACTTCTTCGCTATCTATATCTGGTACCCCCAGATACATGTGTGTATGTATAAGGTAGGTTCTGGAAAGAACAAGTACCAGAAACAGAATCACAGAAGACTTGGAAACTGCATGCCATTGCGTTATTATTACGATCATGTAATCAGTTGTGACGTCAAAGTGGACGATAATACCTTAACGTATACGGAAAAACGTTAAAATTTCTATCCGATAATGGAATTTTTAACTTTGGCAAATTGCAACTTACGATCGCAATGACGGATAAGCTTAAAATGTTTCATATATTAACTACAGGGACTTTGCAATGTAACGAATAAAGAATTAAACCTTACCTCGGAACCTTTCTGGAGTTTTTTCCTTAACCGCTACCCACCTTCCATTTTTTACAATCTAACTAGAGGGCGTGTAACGATCAAACTGCTCATGGACATGCAGACTATGATGGTGCAGTTGTGTTGTAAATTTGAAACATTAACTCCATTGTATTCATGAGTTATAAACAAAAAATGTTGTTTTAACCCTATGTTACTTGTTGTGGTCCTGAAACGAAAACACATCACGTGATACAACATAAATTCACAGGATGATGCAAAAATACATGCTGATTTCAAAAATGTAATTGTTTTTTCCACATCATGTTTGGTTACAGAGTTATGGCTAAAAAACGGGACATTTTCATTTTTCCCTCTCTTTGTGAGAAGCACTGTATATATGTTTTTTTTTTGTGTACGATGACGCTTTTCTTAGGTGAATGCGGGGCTATTTTTTGTTACCATGCATTTATTCCATTTATAGCCCGTCTCCTCAGATTAGTTCCTATCATAGACATTTTCCTTTCCTGATTATGACAACCAGAATGAGTTATAATACTATTAGCAATACAGGCAACCAATCGGAGGGGGGGAGAGATTGTGTGTGCCCAACGACATTCAATTCTAATTCTAGCAGATTGTGCTTGTGGAAGTGCATGTGTAAGTACCTGTTAATTTCTACCAGGTACTCTCTGCCATTACTACCCCAGCATCTGATCTCTACTACGCATGGCTGTCAGGACAGTCAGAATTGCATCTTGGAAAGGTATTTATTGCAATGCACCTCGTTACATAAAGTCTGTTGCCCTATTAAAGTAGATAATTGCTGAGAACATGGAGATCGCGGTATGAAGCCATGCGCCGTACAGGCAATAGGTTAGTAAAGACATTAGGATTGCTGACACTGTGTAAAAAGGGCTGTTATACACTAGTGTATAACATCATTGTATAACACTGCGTGTTCGTTATACACACGTATACGCAATAACGTCTATATACACACTGTTATACAGTATATTAGGATTGCTGACACTGTGTAAAATAGGCTGTTATACACTAGTGTATAACATCATTGTATAACACTGCGTGTTGAGACGTTATACACACATATACGCAATAACGTCTATATACACACTGTTATACAGTAGTGTATAGCAATACATTGTTCATAGTGTGAGCCTCAAAGGTGAACAGTGACTCTGGCAAGGGAAATGGAGCTGTGATCGGTATGATTTACCGTGTTCATCTTACAATATGCTGGTAAGATTGGATGAAGATGAAGACCTTAACATTGTGTACTCTATATTGATACTTATAGTGCGGAACAGAAGTGCACCCCAGCCTGGCCAGAAAATGCTTTATCCTGTAAGCTGAACATGCATGGTGATTTGCCTTTTAATCATTATCATCTATATTGTTTTAGGTTGTGGTGGAAGGTATATTAGCACAAATGTAGGAAGTATCTGTCATATGGGTGAAATATGATATCAAGTGCAGTATGGTACATTTTTTTAACAATGATGCATTTGTGTTTATATGATTTCACAGATTGCTGAAATCTAATACAACAGCCGTACAAAACTCATGCAACCAAATATGCAAAGCAACTGAGAGAGATTAACAAAGAGCTAGGTGTATATAAAGACAGTCAATGAATGATACTTGTGCATGTAAACGTACATGTGTGTATTTTCAAAAATGAACTGTATTTTGGCCAAGATCATCTTGGGGCAAGGAGGTAAGATCTTGGGGCAAGGAGGAAAGATCTTGGGGCATGGAGGCAAGATCATGGACAAGATGGAGGTAAGATCTTGGGGCAAGGGAGGCAAGATCTTGGGGCAAGGGAGGCAAGATCTTGGGGCAAGGGAGGCAAGATCTTTGGGCAGGGGAGGCGAGGTCGTTGGGCAAGGGAGGCAAGGTCTTGGGGCAAGGGAGGCAAGGTCTTGGGGCAAGGGGGGCAAGATCTTGGGGCAAGGGAGGCAAGATCTTGGGGTAAGGGAAGCAAGATCTTAGGGCAAGGGAGGCTAGATCTTGGGGCAAGGAAGGCAAGATCTTGGGGTAAGGTAGGCAAGCTCATGGTCAGATCATGGGGCAAGGAGGAAAGATCAGGCCAAGATCCTGTGGCAAGATGGCAAGACCCTGTGGCAAGATCTTGAGCAAGATAGCAAGATTGTGGCCAAGATCCTGTGGCAAGATGGCAAGACCCTGTGGCAAGATCTTGAGCAAGATAGCAAGATTGTGGCCATGATCTTGGTCCAAGATCTTAGCCAAGATGGCAAGGAGTTGGCCGCAATAACCTTGGGTGTCTTGACCTTGGCC
The DNA here is from genome assembly GCA_949361645.1 of Spongilla lacustris. Classification (NCBI taxonomy): domain Eukaryota; kingdom Metazoa; phylum Porifera; class Demospongiae; order Spongillida; family Spongillidae; genus Spongilla; species Spongilla lacustris. Next base: position 4,414,800 of record OX442435.1, read on the forward strand.
AGGATCTTGACCAAGACTCTTGGCCAAGAATTTTTTGCTGGGCAGTTTTTTAACCTTCCTACTTGAAGCGTATATTGGAGGGTATAAACACAATTTCTAATGCTACAACTAGACCTGATTCGGATACAGGTACCATTTGAGTACAGACATGCTCACTATTATGGAGGATAAAAAAGAAAATCCTAAGCTAACATTTTCACACTTGAATTGGCCTTCTTAACCGATTATACGCTAAATTTAATTTGCGCACGCGTACATACGTAACGCGGAATTGTTTTCAACAAATAATCATTTTTTGAGGTGTGGTTATGGTAGTTATTGCAGCAGCTGAACGGAGCGACTTTTGTATGGACGACCTTTGTTTTTTGGAATGCTGACTGGATGAACTATCTTCCCTTGCGTATGGATGGGCGCGATCTACTCATGTTCGAGCGTGCGATGGTGAAAAACGAATCTGAACGTAACGCTACCTCGTCTCTTAGTGTTTGAGGTACGTTGTAAACATATGCGATGTCTTTGTTGGGTACAATGACGACTTTCTTCAGTGAATATAGGCTATTTAGAGAGGGGGGGAGGTTGTTGCAAACACAGCCATATATTCTATTTATAGCCCGTCCGCTTGTATCTTCCTGATCGTTAGCTATTTTAGCTATAAACTTACACATGTTTGTTTGGTACTTTTGTGGCATGATAAAAGTATATCTATTTGCTGTACGTCTCAGCTACATGTATTCACACTCTCTTCATACAGTGGCACCACTATGCACCCACACTATCACCTGCCCACACACTCCTTTTCACACTCCCCTTGTCACCCATTTGCCTTGTACACACACCACCCAATGCACGCACTCCATAATGACACACCCTTTCTAGACATATCTTTGTCACACCCTCCCCCTTGTACACACCCACTGTAATACATCCATTCCACATCTACCACCCTGCAGTCCCCTCACAGCATGTATTCCACTTGTTAGCACCCTGTGTGAACTCTGGCACACTACAGCACCTACACATAGTGATGTGAAGGTGTGGAACCCTTGCACACACACACTTCATTGACTCTTCTATCATGTGCATGCACATCGCTTGTCATATACACCTTTGTACACACCACCCATTGTGCACTCTTTATCACTCCAACTCCTTGTCATACTCACACTCCACAGCACACCCACCTGCCAATTGCAATCCCCTTGTGAGGGAGTGTGTAGTGTGTAGGAATCTGTAGTGTGTGAGGGTGTGTAGAGGGTGTGTGAGAGAGTGTACAAAGGTATAACGTGTTTACAAGTGGGTGTGTACAAGGGGTGTGTGTGAGGGAGTGTGTACAAGGTGTAGTGCGTTTGCAAGTGGTGTGTGCAGAGAGGGTGTTTCCGAGGGGTGTGTGAGGGTGTGTGTAGTGGGTCTGTGAGGGAATGTGTAGTGTGTGTGAGGGTGTGTAAGGGAGCGTGTACAAAGGTACAGTGTGTTTACAAGTGGTGTGTGAGGGAGTGTGTGTACAATGGGTGTGTGTATAGAGGGTTTTCCAAGGGGTGTGTGAGGGAGTGTGTAGTGGGTGGGAGGATGTGTGTAGTGGGTGGGAGGATGTGTGTAGAGGGTGTGGTGTGTACAAGGGGTGTGAGAGGTGTGCATAGAGTATAGTAAAGTGGGTGGTGTGCATTGCACTGTGTAGAATGGCAAGAGTGTGACAAGGAGATTTATGTGTGTAGATTAGATGTGTGTGATAGGGAGTGTGTGCAGTGGGTGGATGTGTACAAGGGGTGTGTGGGGTAGGCATGCTGTGCACCCTCTACACAATCCCTCACACACCCCTTGTGTGTACACTCAGAAACACCCTCTCTACACACCCCTTGTACATACGTATACTCCCTCACACAACCTTGTACACACCATCCATTGCACTCTTTATCAATCCAACTCCTTGTCATACTCACACTCCACTGCACACCCACCTGCCAATAGCAATCCGGTCACTGCATGTACACATCCACCCACTGCACACACTCCCTTATCACACACATCTAATCTACACACATAAATCTTCTTGTCACACTCTTGCCATTCTACACAGTGCAATGCACAGCACCCACTTTACTATACTCCTCACACACCTACCCTCTTCACACACCTCTTGTAAACACACTACACCTTGTACACACTCCCTCACACCCTTCCTTACACACCCTCTACACACACCCTCTCTATACAAACTCCCTCACATACTCCTTGTACACACACTCCCTCACATACTCCTTGTACACACACTCCCTCACACACACCCCTTGTACACACACTCCCTCACACACACCCCTTGTACACACACTCCCTCACACACACCCCTTGTACACACACTCCCTCACACACACCCCTTGTACACACACTCCCTCACACACACCCCTTGTACACACACTCCCTCACACACACCCCTTGTACACACACTCCCTCACACACACCCCTTGTACACACACTCCCTCACACACACCCCTTGTACACACACTCCCTCACACACACCCCTTGTACACACACTCCCTCACACACCCCTTGTACACACTCCCTCACACACACCCCTTGTACACACACTCCCTCACACACACCCCTTGTACACACTCCCTCTCACACACCCCTTGTACACACACTCCCTCACACACACCCCTTGTACACACACTCCCTCACACACACCCCTTGTACACACACTCCCTCACACACCCCTTGTACACACACTCCCTCACACACACCCAACATGTATGTGTGTGCCTATGTGTATGTGGTAACGTGTATGTGTGTGCCTATGCATATGTGGTATGTGTGTGCCTATGCTTATGTGGTAATGTGTACATGTATGTGTGTGCCTATGTGTATGTGGTAACATGTATGTGTGTACCTATGCGTATGTGGTAACATGTATGTGTGTGCCTATGCATATGTGGTAACATGTATGTGTGTGCCTATGTGTATGTGGTAACGTGTATGTGTGTGCCTATGCATATGTGGTAACATGTATGTGTGTGCCTATGCATATGTGGTAACGTGTACATGTATGTGTGTGCCTATGCGTATGTGGTAACATGTATGTGTGTGCCTATGTGTATGTGGTAACATGTATGTGTGTGCCTATGCATATGTGGTAACGTGTACATGTATGTGTGTGCCTATGCGTATGTGGTAACATGTATGTGTGTGCCTATGTGTATGTGGTAACATGTATGTGTGTGCCTATGCATATGTGGTAACATGTATGTGTGTGCCTATGCGTATGTGGTAACATGTATGTGTGTGCCTATGCATATGTGGTAACATGTATGTGTGTGCCTATGTGTATGTGGTAACGTGTATGTGTGTGCCTATGCATATGTGGTCTTGTACACACACTCCCTCACACACACCCCTTGTACGCACACTCCCTCACACACACCCCTTGTACACACACTCCCTCACACACACCCCTTGTACACACACTCCCTCACACACACCCCTTGTACACACACTCCCTCGCACACACCACTTGTAAACACACTACACCTTGTAGTGTACACACACTCCCTTACACACAGCCCTTGTACACTCTCTACACACATCCCTTGTACATACCCACACCCTCTCTATATATACCCCTTGTTCATACCACCTTTTGTACACACAATCCCTCACACACACATACTGAGTGTACATAGCATTTTTTTTGTGTTGACAATTAGCCTTAACCTTTCATGTCAGATAAACACATAGTCATGTACTCATATACACTACATTGCAGAGACTGCCATTGTGTGTCCTTTCTGCAGATCAACACGTTCATCAAGCTCGTCAGGCTCGATACAAAAGCTGTCCAGGACATCGTCATCCTTATCTAAAAGTTTCCAAGACCTCTTCACGGTCCATCCTGCGCGAGCGCTTTGTCATTCTCTATCAAATTATATTATCATTGGAATGTTATTCATTGCATTCGTTGTTTACTTTGTCCACAGTTTAGCAAGAAACCCACAATAGCAAGCCCACTCGTTCGACAATAAAATGAACAGTATAGGGACTGGTGAATACCGCTTTGCAAGTTTCAGAACCGAACTAAACACCGACTGTGGACGGCGCTTCTTGTACCGTAGTGTATACAGCTGGACTCAAATTTGAGTCTACCGCGTTTTACGCGTAATAATTATTGGACTCAAATTTGAGTCTTCCGCGTATAATCGGTTAAGCAAGCAGAACTCAAACAGTCTCCCGGGTTCGAAATCGGACTGCGCGTTTAGGTGCAAGGTAGTAGTTATGTACCAACGATTGTGAAACAGCGGAGAAATTGGCTAAAAACTGTGTGTTTGGACCAATAATAGAAGATGAAAGAGTGCGGGCCCGAAAATAACGTGACTGATAGCTACTAAAGCTTATTCCATTTTCGAAATTTGGATATCTCAAACGACCCGCGGGCCGGTTATGAAAATCAAGACTGAGAATTGAAAATTGTTTTTATCAAGTATCACGTTACGCACTGTATGTATCAAGTGAAATCTGTTTATATGAAGTGTCTTGGTTTCACAATTGACTTAAGTCACAATTCTATTTCAAAATTTCTTGCACTGTGCAAAAAAAGTAGTATACAGTGGTGTATATGTTACGCGCAAAGCGTGGATTTGCGCAATCCCGGGACTGTCTTGCGCAAACCCTGGATCCATGGTTTGTTTGCGCAATCTCGAGATTGCCCTTATATTTTCTTTAACCCAATCAACTCGTGTATCTTGTAATGTTCAACTATAACGAAGGCACAAAAGTTGTATCGACTACGCCAGAGCCTGGCAGAGCCGTTGAGCGTACACACAGATAAGTTGAGATAACATGTCGGTCTGTCCAGTCTGGTCTCCAACCTATTTGGGCTTTTCAAGACGGTAAGGTAATTGTGTGGTAGACATTTTTAAGAGTGGATCGATTGATACCCTCAATAGAACACTTTCTTGTGATGGTTGTAAAAGGCCCAGTGGCTTCGCTTGAATCCAGTTTATGGGCGCCCGCTAATCACGATAGTGGGTGTAAGTCGTATCTGTACTGTCAATATGTAACACACTTATGGGCGCCGGTTCATCACGATACATAATTTGAAGTTAAAAAGTATATAAACTGAAGTACAGCCGTATTTGTCAAAAAGGAAATCAGGGAGCTAGTTTGTTGGGTAGTTGCGCTTATAAATGGGACTAGTACCGACCGTTTGAAGGTTTGGGTGAAGTTGCACTTGGACGCTGACTCTGTGATGTGCTCTGTTCACCAGCCAGCATTAGAAACATGTGACATGTATTTTTCGTCATTAAAAAAAAAATCTGTTCAGGAATCTAATAACACCACCGTGCTAGCCGTGTTAGTAGATTGCATGGTGTAGGTGGAAGATATTTTTATGACATTGTCAACAATGAGGTGATGTATTACATATAATGCTACAAAATAAAAAACTTCTTACGCATGCATGTTCAGAGAAAATGGTTAGTTTCATAGTTATACATGTATGTGTGTATGTTTTATAGATTCAGCATTCTTTGAATGTCTTCCATGGTCTACGGGTGTGGATATTCAGTTTGTGAGGATGCTGGTCTGTCATCAAGAATGGTCGAGTCACCAGGCCAGTTCTTTACAAAAACTACAGCAAAATCTAGTCAGTGCCACTAAAATCCATCAGGATTTAAAGTACTAACCTATATTGTACCCTCAAGTGCATGTTCAAGTTGTGATTTTTTTCTACAAGGTTAATCACTGGTGATTGGATAGGTATGGACCAATCCTGCTCTTCAGAGCCAATCAGAGGAGAGGGGCAAGGAGGTGGCCTAGCTGGAACCTTGCACCAAATCAATTAAAATTTGGTTATATTTTATCTTACCCATGCATAATATTACAATGGAAGCAGAACTGGCCTGGTGACTCGACCATTCTTAATGACAGACCAGCATCCTCAAAGTCAAGGACTTGAGGAAAGAGAAATGATAGTTAATCAATGGAAATTAGTCTCAGGCTGATTGGCATGAAATTAAGTAATTTATACATGCACTTTAATTGCTGATTTTGTAAAGAACTGGCCTGGTGACTCGACCATTCTTGATGACAGACCACCATCCTCAAAGTAAAGGACTTGAGGAAAGAGAAATGATAGTTAATGAATGGAAATTAGTCTCGGGCTGATTGGCATGAAATTAACTAATTTATACACGCAAGGCCAATTAAAATCTGGATGTAATATATATTTTTGCAGGTACTGGGGATGGTGAGGAAAAAGTGAAATCTCAGGGTAAATGTATTTCATATTTGGTAGCATTATTGGAGGCTTGCCAAGCAACTGTACAAAGGGAAACATGAAGAACTGCTTGTCAAGATGTAATAAACCTGACCACACTTTCAAGATTGTGCTCAGTGTCTCATCAGTAGAGAACAGTTGTATTTGTACACCATAGGCCTTTTATTTGTACTGCAAACACATGTTATTTGATATAAAGTAATGTGGATGTACTCATTATTCGTTACTAAATATATTACTTGCAGACATGTCTGATCTATGCTTTGCGCAGGGCAATCCCAGGATTATCCTGATCCATGCTTTGCGCACGAGCAATCCCAGGATTGCGCGGCCTATCCATGGTTTGTACCACAAACCATGGATCCAGGGTTTGCGCAGGACAATCCCGGGATTGCGCAAATCCACGCTTTGCGCGTAACATATATTTATGCGTATATTTCTGTTATGTCATAAATACACCATGTGTGCCCATATTTCAAAAATACGCATAGGTGTATTTCAAGAACCCGCAGGTGTCGATTGTATTCACTAACCACCGTACCTGATTCTTCAAATCTATGCGAATACCGAAAATTCTAAATTTTTATTTGGATAAAAATCTTCGAAGCTATATTTATTGTTTCAGTTATCTGTCATTCATACTATAATTGAATCTGGAGAGCAGCAGTATCTTACAGAGCTGCACAGCAACCGGTTTTGAGAACATCCTTCGTTACAGTTCGGGACGTATAGGTGCAAGATATTGTGTCTGCTTGATTCGCAAATACTCGTACGGTACGGGATTGTAGCCTGGGGGTTTTATTTGGAATCATGCATCATGGTGGCAGATAGTACCATTTCTACGGACGTCGGTACTGTATCAGTGCTCCAGTTGTTCATCATGGCAAAGATTGAAGACCATGGCAAAGTTTGAAGACCATGGTAAAGATTGAAGAAGAAACCTTTGCTGTTTGTATTTTAATAGGATCAAGGGTGGGGTTGAAGCACAGTTAACCTACATGTAGAGCGTATGAAACTAATGGTGTTCCATTTGTTTTCCTTACCATTCCATGCTTTTAAATCTCCAGTTCTACCACATGTATGAATGCTGAGATTTTCATGAGTGAGGACATGGGCATTCTTTGGAATAGCTAACTTCAAGATTAGAAAATGTGCGACGCATAATGGTCACCAGGGAGGTATGTGATCTTCGTGGGCCTGGCCGCATCATGTACCGGTAAGCCAGAAAATTCCCCCTCAATGTGTAGTACGTGTAGTTTAGTTAAGTATAGACTTGCGCATTCTTTGGAATAGGTATGGTGCTACATGTCCTGAGTGCTTCACAATCTAGAGATGTAACACACATAATGGTCTACAGGAAGGGGTGTGACCTTAATGGGCGTGGTCTCAACAGGTAAGCTGATATGTACCGATATGTAGCACGTGTACTTAAGTATGGACCTGGGCATTCTTTGGAATTGGTATGGTGCTACTTGTCCTGAGTGCTTCACAATCTGGAGACGTAACACATACATGTATAATGGTGTACAGGAATGGGTGTAACCTTTATGGGCGTGGTCTCAACAGGTAAGCCAATACATACCGATATGTAGCATGTGTACTCTGTATATAAGTATCGACTTGGGCATTCTTTGGAATAGGTATGGTGCTACATATCCTGAGTGGTTAACAATCTGGAGACATAACACACATAATGGTCTACAGGAAGGGGTATGACCTTTGTGGGTGTGGCCTTATCAGGTTAGCCAATAGATTCCAATATGTAGTACGTGTAGTTAAGTATGGATTTGGGCATACTTTGGAATAGGCATGGTGCTACATGTCCTGAGTGCTTCACAATCTGCAGACGTAACACACAATGGTCTACAGAAGGGTGTGTGACCTTTGTGGGCGTGGCCTCATCAGATAAGCAGATGATGGCTGGTTTGTAATACTTGTACTTATGTATGGAGGTATGTGACGTTCATGATGTGTGCCTGTGTGCGAGGTCTCTGTGTGATGTATGCCTGTATGTGTGGCCAGATGTAATGTGTACCTGTGTGTGTGGTCCTTCTGTGTGTGCATGTGTGCCTGTGTGATGTATGCGGCCGTAATGCCTGTATGTTTGGCCTCTGTATGTGATGTGTCTATGTATGTGTGCATGCTTCTGTGTGTGTGATATGTGCCTGTGTGTGACTGTGTGCAACACTACAAGAAGTACTTTGGTTTCTTTACGACAGGTTGGAGCTGAACACATGTAAGGATGAAGAATCAAGATTTCTCATTCTTACTCAATGCTGTTGAAGTGTATAATTGATTATGTTCTGCATTCTCATTTGTAATGGTGCTTTGATAATAACTGAATTAACACCTGGTCCGTGAAAATCGAATGCTTTTTTGGCCTATTTTTTCGAACTCACAGTTTTGTATAAGCGTTACAATTGCCACAAATAATTTACCTAGAGTACAACTCTCTGTATGCTACTTCCAGCCTTGCAATGAGGACCTACGTTTGATTAGAGTCGACACTTTTTTCTGAACAGGTTTCTGAGTTCATAAACAGTATAGACATGCTCAATTGGATCGGATAGGTAGCGCTTAAAACAATTCTGGCAGTAACTCATCATGCTTGCGTCAAAACAGACACTAAAACTTCTTTGGATTTCGACTCCGGACCCAAATATTGGTAGTGCACAGGCCCAAACACCTAATATTTAGCCATCACGTACATGTAAGCGTTATTTCTCATCACGTGGACACAGTTACATACTTGCGTCACTATGTGCTATTTATGTAACAAGTTGCTATAAATATGCAGCACGTGAGCCAAATACACCCGCCCATTGTTTGTTCTCGATCGCGACTAGTTGGGCGTAGCCCGACCTTCACGTATTGGCGGAAGGTCGGGTACAGAACCCGCACAGTTTTTGTACAAGCTGCAACGGGGATTGCAGTCCAATCGGAATGCAGGAGCCCAATAAATACATTCTGCGGCAGCTGGTAGAAAAGCCAATCTGATTTAGACATCCTTTACACAATTATTCATTGATACCGATTGTATAACACGCTACAATTCATTGACGTATTGCATAATACGCCTGTACAAAAACTGTGCGGGTTTGGTACCCAACCTTCCGCAATACGCGAAGGTCGGGCTACGCCCAACTAGATCGCGACCGGTAAACAACTGTACGTGAGTTTTGTACAATAAGTTAACAAAGCTAACTGCCAATACGATATCCATTGTAGCTCCTAGTAGTACCAAATGACGTTAAAAAGCGTATTCACAGCGGCTCTTAACTGCCTGTCCTCCGCAACACTTCGTGACCGAAAAACATAAAACCACGTCGCTTTGAAAGCATACAGGTCCGTGTCCATGATAGATATAAGGCGGACAACAACGTCAAATGTCTAGGCGACAGTTAATATAAACTATCTAAAATATGCTTTTCCAGACAATTGGGTGCCTTCCGTCTAATTTTTAGAAAGTTGGGTTCGACAAAAAATGTATTCGAATTTCACGGACCCGGTGATAACTTGAATTGTACACACGTGTATACTGTGCTCTCTCATTGACACGGCAACGCATTGATCACACACCAACAACATGCTCATTGCTTTGTACTTGTTATTGAAAATAATAAATTTTATACATAATCAAGCTACTATACAATGATGAGAATCGGAACACCATGCGAAATTGGTTCTTTCCACAGTCCCCAGTGGGATTTTTCGCGTACCCGCACGCGTATATTCATGCGGATATTTAAATTATACAATAGCGTATATCCTACTTTTAGCACAGTGTTGGTCAATCTATGATTAAGTATTATTATATTAACACCACGTACATATTACCGGTGTCACAGGAAAATCTGTCGCCCGGAAATTGTGTCGCGGCGACAGTTTTTCCTCAGGAAATTATGCCGCTCACAATTAACGTAGCGACCGTATATCCTAAGGAAATTCTGTCGTCAGGAAATACTGTCGCTCGACATGGATCGGTCCGAATACGACTTACACTACCGCTAGCTTTCTGCTGTAACCAAACCTATATCCTCCACATTGTAATAAGAACGAAACACTGAGCATCAAATGGTTGAAGCCGGAGAGCTGCATGCTGCAATTTTTGGCCCAAACACCCTACAGACTCTGTTTCTTTGATCGCTTCATGTATACTGTTCCATACTCTCATCAAAGGAGGTAAACACATGCAGGATTCATAGATTTATGTGCATGTAGTTATAAGTAGACACAGTTCTTGATGAAACTCTTGACTCATGCAGATCCTGTTACAATAAGTGAGATACACAGTTTACAATTCTCTTTGTTGCTGCAGCATGCCCTTAAGATTGCCTGCATGTGAATATGTACAAATACTAGCATTTATAAATACCTTAATTTTATTTCAAGATTGCTGTTCATGTCTTAAGATTCTGGATACAAGCTTGATTTCCCATTGAATTCAATGCCGGGGCAAATGAACATGTCTGCCATATACCATAAAAGGGGGAGGGGGAATATTTGGTTGAATCTTGAATAGAAAACGATATGGAAAAGGTATATAGCATCAAGATATTGATCAGTCTCAATTTCTTTGCTGTATCTGATGCTGAAGTGTTTGGTTGAACCACTCATCCAAACCACTACTCTGAGGATGATATGCGCTTGTCATGTTACACTGTACTCCAGTGATTCTGCCACAATTCACCTTAGAAGGTACATTGATAACAAATTCTCGAACTTGATCTGTTATCTTAAAACGGCTTGCAGCATCAAACAGTGTAACAGAAACTCATTCATGCAGCAACTCTGATGGCAGGGGCTCAGGGCTGTTGTGGTAAAGGACCAATCAAATCACCATCTGTACGCATGGTGTGCCATGCTTACTTCACCCCTTACGGGCAGAACTTGGGTGGAAGTGACCACCATTAAGGTCAGCGCAATGATATCCTTCAAGAACGTTTATTGTTCATCCTTCTGTCACAACCTATAACATATCATCAGTTAGCGCAAGATATTCCGAAGTACGTGTAGTTTCACTCCACCTTCGTTATCATGAAGTACTTCAAGACAAAATCATTTTGCTCTTCTTCGAAAACAGTCTCTTTCGTTCTTATTACAAAGAGGATGATATAGGTTTGGTTACAGCAGAAAGCTAGCAGTAGTGTATGTCGTATTCCATGTCGAGCGACAGTATTTCCTGACGACAGAATTTCCTTAGGATATACGGTCGCTACGTTAATTGTGAGCGACTTAATTTCCTGAGGAAAAACTGTCGCCGCGACACAATTTCCGGGCGACTAATTTTCCTGTGACACCGGAATCAAACCAAATGGCTGTTCCGGATCCGTACGTGCTTACATCGAAAAGATACTTCAGTGCGTATAGCTTTTGTCTAGGATCGCAATACTGTTACCCTGACTCCCTTATGCACCAGACAAGCAAACTGATTTGCGCGCGATATAATGATGCGATTATAACTCAAATGTATTTGCAAACGAACCCGCTTGCACGATGGAAAGTTAGCTAGTAGAAATACTGAACCGACAAATATGTTACCATGCACAGATATAGAATGATGTGGTCGCGTGCAGTCACGCGCACGCACCCTTATTTAATAATCATAGTAATAGTAACAATAATAATATACCCAACATTGCCAAACAGTATTTCAACGTCTTTCTCTACGCATATATTTTACACCTGCCTGTACCATATAAGGTAAACTGGGAACACGCAATCAGCTTACCTTTCTGATAGGCAGGACAATGGGACAAAAGTACAACTGGCAGAATAACGAGAAGAGTAGCAGGGTGCATCATTTCCCGAAACAACAAAAGTGATTTTGACGGTTGACACTCACAGTCATATAAATGTATACAATAATTATAATTATAATTATATGTATAAATTAAATTATTGTGAAAATTATATAACGATAATAATTTTAATAATTTTCGCGTCGGTTGAGCGCGGTGTTGTACTTCAAGTCTATTACTCTCGCTCCTTGGACCAAGCACTTACCTCTACGACGGGTATGTGTGGGCTGGCCATCTCACGCTAACTTGCCACCTTTGGCCGAAACCATAATGTACGTGTGGGGTGCGCTTTTATTAGAAGACGTCTTTCCGGATGGCCATACCAGGGGCGGATCCAGGAATTGGGAGCGGGGGGGGGGCACAGGTGAGGGTGGGGCAGGGGGTGGGGCAAAGCTGGAGGCGGAGTCACCCCGGGGAGGGTGCGGGAGGGGAGCACCCCTCCCGCCCAGCTAGGGGGTCTGGGGCTGTAAGCTCCCCCAGCGGGGCCTGGGGCTCCGCCCCAGAAGCCAACGCTTTTTGCGTTGAAAACCCCCCCAAAAGTACGTAAAAACTGCTCCAAAAATGTTATTACTCTCTTACGTAGATAAACTCTATTATCTCTGCGTGACGTGGCACCAAAGTTGGCCGGTGGTGCACTACGATTATCAGCATTATATATACGATCATAATATCATGCATCCAATGGCAAACCTTCTTTGCTTGGTCGCTTTCGACTCCGAGGCTCCATCTGGTCAGTCCAAAATAACTTCAACGTCAAAAGAACCAGTGAACTATAATATTAATTTTGACGGTATGGATTTGCTGCATAGGCCTACTACCTGCTGCTATTGAAAGATTTGACTTGTATAGGCGCCTTTGAATTCACTCAAACACACAAATTATTACAATTCCAGCTGTCGCGGAAGTTTTAATTCAGAGCACGTGTATGCCTGCCCGATGTTCTAGACTGCATGGCTCCGCACCGGCTGGCACTGCTGTCTTTGCACGAACATTTAACCATTTTCGCACATACTATTAATCGTGTCAGGCACCGCCCCTTAGCTATGAATATTTAATTTCTATTTGGCGTGGGGGGGCAGAACCCAGTTGCCCCCCCCCCCCCCTGGATCCGCCACTGCATACTGGACAGTATATCGCTGGACTTTTCGATCTGGTGACGGGGCTGAGGGGTTGACTTCGGGAGTGACCACGAAATGAGAGGAATCCCCTCTGCGGATTAGAGCCACGCAAGAGACCACGTGGATCTTTTTACAAAACCATGCACCGACGTCGGACGCGACTAGACCAGGCGCATTGTCCAGGCATCTGATGGTGCAGTGGGAGTGTGAAGGACGCCTTCCTTTTGAGTGCCTTGTGTACGCGTAAGCCTTCTGTAACGTGTAATAGTGTACATTAATTACTTATATATTTTAAATCATAATAGATATTGTTACAATATAGTGCTCTACATAATATATACACGCCTGCACAATCATGTGAGTATGTATCATTAATTTTCGTCACCTAGAAAACCATAGAGGTTGGGCAAATTGGAATTCTTCTCATATTTTTCTTTGACAAGTATAGCTGTGCAATTACATCTCTATGAAGAGTCTGATGAGGTCAGCTGAGTAAATTATGAAGCCATGAGGTATACACGTACCAGTTAACTGAATGTAGTGCTGTGGTAGCAAGTTTTGGAGGGCTTCCAGCTGGTTGTAAAGATGGTTTCTCATCCTTTGAACCACAGTGAGCCATCAGATGTGGTCTGTAGTGTTTTTGACCATTCCAAAACTGGTACACGTCCTTAGAAATACTACACATGTTTTATGTCCTTCAAGCTCAAACAAAGGGGGAATTACAAGTGTAAAATCATGATGATGGTATGGTTGAGTCAACAAAAACTTTTGTGTTTAGTGACTTTATTCACTATATTATATGGTTTCTGATTTGCAGGTTATTGCTGATCCTATGAAAGAATTACATAAGAACGTTTTGAACACATCAGAACAAGCATCTACGGAAATACATTAGCTTTGCACAAGCCATTTAGTACCAGTGCCAGACCTGTCTGAAAGATATGTTGCATCTTGCAAATCCAAAAGCTTAAACTTTGTCTCTAATATCTAGGTATTCAGAGATGTTCATGTTATCCTTACCTCGGCTCCGACCATGTTAAACAAAGCCAGAATACATGCAACTTGAGAATACATGCCCTATTCGATAGTATCACAGTGACTGGAAACCAGGTGCATGCCACTGTTACGCCACTCCCACTGGTGGAAATGCTTCAATGGCGGTGGAGAGGTATTATTAGTATTTCAAGAAATTTTTTCACCGAAAAACACGTTGCTATTTGTTCGCCCGCTACCAACGCACTACTAATATGGGACAAGATTTTAGCGGCTTGGAAACGACCATGGATACACTTACAAAATTGTCATCCATTGGTTTAAAGTGTGGATGGCTTGAAGACCAAATCAAGATTTCAAACCAATATTTACATATTGGTTTGTGTTTTTGTAATTCTCAGTATAAATATTGTTTTCTAGGAAGAGATCAGTTGACCTTAAATATGGTCATAATGAATTTTTGTTCATGTGTGGAATGAAGGGCAAGACATACTGAAGCCTAGTTAATGTAATTGTTGTAATATTTCAAAGCTACGTCCCAAAAATACTTTGGTAGCTGTAAACATCTACTTGACATGGTGAGATGGATCACGGATGCTGTGCATGCGATGGAAAGCATATACTACTGTAGGTTCAAATCGCATTTGGCAAACCTTTTTTTCCAATCCTAAACGACTGGTTCAGAATTCAAACCAAAATACATTTTCAAGAGTAAAAACAGACAAATCTTGATTTTAACCATAAACTGAGTGTAACTTATATGTGCATTGTATAGGGACAGTACCATGCGTGTTGCATGTAGAATGTACCCAGACTTACGCTTAGGATAATTAAATTTAGGCTGGTTCGGTGTACCCCTGTCAGTGGCAGGACACATTGAGTACATGCATGTATGTACCGGTATATACTACCTGTAGAAGCACATTAATTCGTAGAACTCTCACAATCTCCAATAACGCATATGGTAGGCTGTTGAGCAAGTACCACTGCACATCCATTGCTGTGTGGTTCTGGGATTGCACCAGACCCCGCAACATCATAGCTAGAGCTCACAGGAGCTCTGGCATCCGATTGCTGGTGATAGGAGTTGGGCCGGTTGCGCATTCTATACTCCTAGTCCGTGCAGGATTTTTGATATACATCAAAATGCACATACTAGATTAAGAACACTTTCTTTGCGGAAGCACACACGTAGAATCGAGCAATGAACAGAAAAAGAACAGTCTAAACTGAGAAGTCAATGAAATATATAAAATTTTATGCACATACCTAGCTGTAATTATACTTCACGTCAAGTTATATCATCAATACAAGAAAACCACTATTTTTTTTAAGGTCTCCAAAAAATTTGGGGGTCCTTCAGCACCCTGTTGTCTACGGCCTTGCGGCTTGAGATTGGCCAAATACGAGCGGGGGGGGGGGGGGGGGGGGGGGACCGGGTCCCACTTGGGATTGGCCAAATACAACTTGTTATACATCCGTAGTACATGATGTATGTTTTAACTGCATACCACTGTTTAGCCATAATGCAATACCATTTTGGACTTGTATATGTATATGTATACCTGTACATGTATATGTATACATGCACATGTATATGACATGCACATGTAGATACATTATAATAACACATGTAAAGATCACTTATGTGCTGCTGTTCTTGTGTACAGATTAACTACAGGATATAATGTACATGTATCTGGGATCTCTGCCCACTGGTCTCCAAGTACTGGAAAGAGATGAGCTGACCTGAGAGGCAACACACGTGTCTTCTGTCTTATGAGGTCGGACATCTCTGCATGAGGACGGAGAGGGTGCCCAGGCAGATGTGGTCGTCCTTTCCGACAGGGACGATGATGGTGTTATGATGGTTTTGATATGAAAGGTGTTTGACTTGGACAAAGTCTTTGGACCCTAGTCAACACAGATAGAGGTACATGAGCAGAGATACATGTACATATAGTACAAGTATAATTGTATGGATGAAAATAGAAACATACTATTTTGCATGACAATATACTACATGTAATTTAACAGCCTAAATTTTATACGTATCTGTAATAACTCAACACACACACAGTTATACAAGTACAGCATATACAACACCATACGCGGAATGGCCAAGTCCAGAAGAGTGGGAGTGACGGGTAGAGCCTCAATAGTCCAGCTATCTAACTCCGGGTTGCCAACTGACTCGTACTTACAATTCCAGCGCTTAAAAGAGTCTGCCTCACGTGCCTGTTAGTCTAGAAGGTTCTATTGCAGTCCCATAGTCTGCTGTTAATAATCAATTACAATTACTACACTTCTCCCCTCATAAGCCATAACGCTCCGGGGGTCGGTGAGGACGAGTAGAGCGTCTGGGCAGAAGAGGGACAGCTTCAAGGTCGGCCACTGGAGGAGCCTCTTCTTCTAAAGGGTCAGGATCCGGCTCGACTTCCGCGATGGGAGGGGCTGGTGCCTGCGGTAACTCAGCTTGTCTGTCTGCCATTGTGACAATGGTTGGCAGAGGGTCCAATTCTGGCTGCTGAAATGTTCCAGAGTCCCTCTTACCCTCGGTAATCCGCTCCTTGACATGGTCAACATGATAACGGCTTTCTGTGCCATCATCCAACGTTACAACCAGTGTCAATGGACCCCGTACAGCAGTAACTTTTCCTGGTATCCATTTTGGCATCCCTCTGTGGTTTAGGACATACACTTCTTCACCCACCTGAAATGAGCGTTGTCTTGTGTGCACGTCATGATTCTCCTTCTGTCTCATGACTACCACCATAAAAATTACGACCTCTGCAGAAAGAATAAACACAACCCCAGATGGTATAAGAGCTTCCTCACAGTTTCAATAGATAATACGTCACCCCAATAAAATATATATTGAACAGAAAATAAACCATCACAAAGCCAGTGGAAAACAATGCTACATGTACATTGAAAAGATATCAGCTGTTTAGAAGAGGATTGTGTTGCTGCCAACTGATGAAATGCCAAAGAAGTATCAGACAAGTCTGACGTACATTTACCAAGTTGAAGCTGCTCTGGAAGCCACCAGTGATGTATACTTGTTTTCGATGTTAAGCCAGAGTTCAAAAGTGACTGTTACTTACATACATGTATACTGGGTTCCAAATGAGACCCGCTGAAGATGATGAAGAAAATGAAATCAAATCAACTAGTTGAGCTTTGTGACCACTTTTGTCTTAGTGTGTTTGCTTTATTATGTACATTAGGACCCACGGTAGTGGGTCCTATGTAGAATTGGCTTCGTGGGCGTGGTTTTCGATCGAGCGTTTTAAAACGGTAACGAAACTGCCTTTACTCGCCAGCTCGCATATAATCCATCACAAACACGACAGATATGCACATATAACGTGAGCTTCGCTATACAGTGCCGTTTACGTGGAGTGACAAGTCGGTACCAAAATTCCGCCATTTAATTTTTGTTCATCTCTTCCTCCTCCTCCGTCGTCTTCCGTTCATCATGTATAACGCGACAGGAACGTCGTAAAAAGACGAGATTAGCTTCAAAAAGTTGCGTTTGATTTCCAAACGTGCCCTTTCATACAAATAAGACCTACAGTTGTAAGCTGGTGATGAAATGACGCGAGCAGGTGTAATTCATTATCGGTGAAAATTCTCGATTGCCTAGCAGTATGCAATCTGACGTCACATAAGCGTCTTAATTTACTGTTGCCAGGCTACTACAATTAACGTACACAGCTGCAGCACAGGCGGTTCTAATAATTCAGCAAAGGACCAAGCCAAAGAAAACGGCTCGTTTCGGTTAGCAAGGAGAACTATATAGGTAGGCCTATCAACAAAATAAAAAGAGCATCTTACCGTTAACCATACAACTTTCATCAACCTTACCACCATGTAACAGTGTTCTTTAAGGAGGGAGGGTTTCCCCCTCCCTTACCCTCCCCTTTTTATTCCTTTTCATGGAGTGTTGGTTACATCCGTTATTTAGTAAAAAAGAAAGTGAGGAGGGTGAGGGACCCCTCCCTCTTACATAAAGAGTCAAGTTAAGTCCCACAAGCAATAAATAATTACGTAAAAGCATATTGGGGAGGGGGGGGGGGGGGAACTGCATAAGTGCCCCTCTATCTGTATCTTTTGGTTCAAATTAAAGCTACAACTATCTACTATATACCTATTGGGGTTTAGTGAATCGACTAACGCGGTTAATATAGAAGCCTGAAACATTGGACCCGGTACTTTGGGCCCGGTTCTAATTTGCCAGTATGCTTCAAGTAGTTATTCCTTCCAACCCCAACCCCAAAACGGATTCTACGCAGTTCAGTGAGTGTATCGGACTAATACAATACCCAGAAACCCTTTGGCATACCCACCGGCAAAGCCTATGTATGTTTACCTTAAGGTCCTATACGGCCACCTCACATGTCACTCGATTCCGACAAATCGCGGTGGTGATACGCTGCCAAACAACAATAGAAGCAATAGTTGTTCCTTTAAACAACACCTAAAACTGAACTAGTCCATATAAAGATTGCTATTTTCCACACGCTTATCTACAGCTGTGTGTACATGTATTGTTCACTGATACGCAGCAGCGCAGCTGCCATTAGTAATTTGTAACCAAGCAACCTACGCGCGCGCTCCGTTAATTGCATAAAATAAAAAAGCCTTGTCGTAGCCATGATCACTCCTGGCAGAGAAAAAAGAAATAGGGGTACAAGTAAATCAAAAACTTCTCTATCGAGAAAATGATAGGTAGGATGTAGGATTGGTGGTGCAAAAAGCAAGGAAACAAGGTACAGTGTGTTAAAGTGAGGTTTGGTAGGATCCTACAACTATAACAGTCCTACATTTGCAAATAGGCTTCTTCATTTGCAAATTCAGGACTGTAAGTTGTAGGACCCTACCAAACCTCACTTTAACACACTGTACCTTGTTTCCTTGCTTTTTGCACCACCAATCCTACATATCCTACCAATCATTTTCTCGATAGAGAAGTTTTTGATTTACTTGTGTATATAGAAGTGCTACCTACTCCTATTTTATCATGCAAACAATTGTTGTAAACATTGTACAATAAGCAAAATCAGATACCAATTGCCTTTATAGGGTCAGAAAGTTATATTGGGAACTTTTAGTGATGATGTATATATACCTCACAGTACTACATCGTTTAAAACCATAACCGTGCCAATTTACTATTGACTACCGCGTCTCCTTTTTTTTGGCTACAAATCATCCATTATTGTTCATAATATGAACGATATCTACACATATGATATACCGTTGTACTGCATTTCTCACACTCTTTCCAGCTATATTAATTTTGTAACTTAAAAACCTATTTCAAAAATTCTCGTAAAGTACCTACTTTTAGTGCATTCATCGATATCATGGTGGAAAAACTCCAGAGACCCAGTTCTTCTGTTCCGCCTTTACGATAAACCAAACTAATAATATGAGTTGTACTGTTCATGTTTGAGGACTATATGTTGGCGGTAAGGCGCGAGAAAGAGTTCCTGCTGCCCACGTTTTGGGGAAAGTCCGTAACAAATAAATGCAAAGCCATGTATGTATGTACACATGTAAATTCATGTCACAAATAAACTCATTTACACATACAAGTGGATGACACATGATCATTACAACTGTGACCTCCTCCTGTTATTACTTGAACTGTATCTGAATCTGAAGTGGTAGTGTGATAAAAAATTAAATTAACATGGTAGTCTACTGTGACAATCAGGCAAGTATCACTAGTGTGATGCATACAGCTGCAAGTTGTTATTATTTGTTTGGTGATAAGTGGCATCTGAGTATGTACAAGGGAAGTAATTTTTGAAGAACAAGTATGTATAGTATATAAATGCATGTGTGTGTGTATGCGTTCATGTATGTATATGTGTGGTGTGTTTAAGAGAGGTCTAGTGGGTTCTGCTTGTACATATATGTTTATCCCTCCCTCTGTCCTCATCTTCCTCATCTCCCTCCCTAAATTTGCTAACTCATATTTAGGTCCTTTAAAAAAGAACTTCATTGTACATACCCAAATGCAAAGTGACTGTTCATCAGGTAAATGCCAAAACAAGTGTGGGTTTGTGGGTGTATCATGCATACACACATGCACAAACATACACACACAGCATTTTATTAACTAACAGGTTAGAATATTAACATGCTTACAATATGATAAATCCGTGTGACAGACAACAAATACATGCTTCCAAGCATACAAGGGAGACACCACACTAGTGTGCAAGGGACATACCCCACAAGCGTACAAGGGACACACCCCACAGGCGTACAAGGGACACACCCCACAAGCATACAAGGGACACACCCCACAAGCATACATGTACAAGGGACACACCCCACAAGTATACAAGGGACACACCCCACAAGCATACAAGACACACCCCACAAGCATACAAGGGACACACCCCACAAGCATACAAGGGACACACCCCACAAGCATACAAGGACACACCCCACAAGCATACAAGGGACACACCCCACAAGCGTACAAGGGACACACCCCACAAGCGTACAAGGGACACACCCCACAAGCGTACAAGGGACACACCCCACAAGCGTACAAGGGACACACCCCACAAGCATACAAGGGACACACCTTACAAGCGTACAAGGGACACACCCCACAAGCGTACAAGGGACACACCCCACAAGCATACAAGGGACACACCCCACAAGCATACAAGACACACCCCACAAGCATAAGGGACACACCCCACAAGCATACAAGGGACACACCCCACAAGCGTACAAGGGACACACCCCACAAGCATACAAGGGACACACCCCACAAGCGTACAAGGGACACACCCCACAAGTATACAAGGGACACACCCCACAAGCGTACAAGGGACACACCCCACAAGCGTACAAGGGACACACCCCACAAGCGTACAAGGGACACACCCCACAAGCGTACAAGGGACACCCCACAAGCGTACAAGGGACACACCCCACAAGCGTACAAGGGACACACCTCACAAGCGTACAAGGGACACACCCCACAAGCGTACAAAGGACATACCCCCCAAGCGTACAATAGACACACCCCACAAGCATACAAGGGACACACCCCACAAGCGTACAAGGGACACACCCCACAAGCGTACAAGGGACACACCCCACAAGCGTACAAGGGACACACCCCACATGCGTACAAGGGACACACCCCACAAGCATACAAGGGACACACCCCACAAGCGTACAAGGGACACACCCCACATGCGTATAAGGGACACACCCCACATGCGTACAAGGGACACACCCCACAAGCGTACAAGGGACACACCCCACAAGCGTACAAGAGACACACCCCACAAGCGTACAAGGGACACACCCCTCAAGCGTACAAGGGACACACCCCACAAGCGTACAAGGGACACACTGCACATGCGTACCAAGGACACACCCCACAAGCGTACAAGGGACACACCCCACAAGCGTACATGTACAAGGGACACACCCCACAAGCATACAAGGGACACACCCCACAAGCATACAAGACACACCCCACAAGCATACAAGGGACACACCCCACAAGCATCAAGGGACACACCCCACAAGCGTGCACAAGGGACACACAGCTTTCCAGATGGAGTTACCCAGACCCCTCACTGCCAGCAGGAGAGCTACAGCTGCCACATAACCAGGGATCAATGTGACCCCCATAATAATGCCAATGGAGATGCCAGACAACCCTCACACTTTAAATGGAGTCTTCAAATATTGCACACACACACACACACACACACACACACACACACACACACACACACACACACACACACACACACACACACACACACACACACACACACACACACACACACACACACACAGTGACACACACACACAGAGTGACACACACAGTGACACACACACACACACACACACACACACACACAACCACACAGCCTAGTATTAGCTCACTCTTTTAAAATAGGCCTACCCGGTTCTTGCGCTTATGTACGCAATCGGAATATGGAGTACTATTAAAACGATTGGACACACACCAACATGTCATTACCGATCTCCAATGAGTTAGATCGTTGAACCATAGATATTAGAGGTAAGGGATTGGAAACCGCGCACGTGCGCCATACATTTCAATGGAACGTACAATCCTGGCAGTTGCTAATTGGTAAGTCTGACGCTTAGCCCCCAAGAAGTCTATCGTAAAGTTAACTTGAGGCACAAACAGAGAGCAGGAAAAGATAGAGCATATTTTGCAGATTACAGAGAGCTAAGAGTTATATTTTTAGTACCTTCCTAAAGGGAGTTACTAGACTTGGCGCACTTCGAATCCATTTTCAAACTCTCAGACGCTACGCCCGAACAAAGCGGCGTAACGGTGCGGCGTTAGGATAGGCAGATAGAGCACAGTATTTTACGTACCACAGTATAGTTTTTACTCTGTGAATGTGTCACACTCACCAGAAATAAGTAAAAGTTTGATTTGTGACCAGGTACGAAACTCTCAGACATAGCGACTGTAGCTTTGTCGTCAAAATTACAAGACTTGGTTTCTAGATAGCTAGATGAATATTACGTGCCAACGGATAGTTGGTTTGCTGTCAATACGTATTATAGAGGAGATAAAAAATTATAAAGTTAAACCTTACAAACCCGATCTCAATTTACATTATACATCATGTGTCTTATGGCAGTTACGCTGAATGCTTTCTCTCAATACAGAATGTGTGATCATGTGAAAGATCTAGACACTAGTTTAGATTAAGCCAGTGTCGCACAAAACATGCATTGAAGGGACTTGTAGTGAGGATTCCAAGGGATAGCGGATAAAGTGGTAGTGTTTTTCTCTGTAAAGGCCTGGGTACTGGAAATGCCAGGAGTGTACCTGTTGATTGGTGTTGATTGGGTTGGTTTACCTCTAATATCTATGGTTGAACAGCTGTTCAGACGCGCACGGCGCACTACATGGCATTGAGGCCTGGAAACGAGAGATGGGCGGACATAAATTGCTAGGGTTACCATACAATAAAGCACCGTGTGAACGCGCCCATATATGGGCATGGCGTACAATTTAGGACCTAAACAATGGTTTAGGACCTAAACAAAGTGTTTAGGACCTAAACACTCGTCGTGTTCGGCGTACTGATAATTTTGTCAGAATCCGGACTCAGAAATTTCCGGATGTTCGGCTATCATACGTACGACGTTGACTATACACAATCATTTATATATTACGGAACTTACGGATGCCCAAAACCACACGTTTCGTATTTAACACGCTAGCTACAGGAAATGCAGGATTTGCGACAATACGTATTCAGCCCACTGAACCGCTGTGACTAGTGTAGAGTTTAATAGTGGTGCAGCCAAAAAAGGCGATCTGCGTTACGACGAACACCTGTGAGTATTGTAAATAGGATATTTTTTAAACAATGCATGTGGTGAAATTTGATCAGACCTTCCGGAAATGCTTCATTACTACAAGGAATGCGAGGTCAATCAATCACGCTAGCAACTACATGTATAAAGACGTGTAAAATCCTGCGTCTGCGTAATTGTATTCCTTATTACAAAATGTTTCTTGCTCTGACGCTCTTGGGCATTCTACCTGCAGCAGTTTCCTACTGTCCGAATTATAAACAAGGTACGTTTTGGTTAGTCAGTGTTTTAATGTGCTCAGTTTTAGGGTGTACAAGATATAAAAAACAAAGTTAGTGCATGGTATATAGGATTTGAAGGCAATGGTGGTGTAAAAAGAAAGGGAACAAGCTAGCTAGGGATTCAGTGGAGATACAATGATTAAGCAACATATAATAGTAATGACGTTCTGTACAGTGCTAAGTATATAGGAATAATCATTGTATCTCCACTGAATTTTTTGTTTTCTTTTTACACCACCATTGCCTTCAAATCCTATATACCACTAACTTTCTCAGAGAGAATGTTTTGTATATCTTGTTTTATAAATAAGTGACTACTATAGTATATAGGTGTACATGTAGTACAGTGTAGAAGTAAATACGATTGTACGATAAAATTCAGCCGTTGTAATTCCCATGTTTATTGCCTATATAGCAACACAATGTTTACAGTTATGTTACCGCATTTGCACTGAGCTGTTCCATTAGTTCCAAACTCGCGCGCCGAGCTTTCCCTCTTAGAAGCTCGTTTCTCGTCTGAGTTCAGTTCATAACGTCGCTTCTTAGAAGCTCGCACCGCAACAGAATTCTTTTCCTGTTGCCACCTCTTAGAAGCTCGGTTCGACTCCAGATTTGCTCTGTACATATCATGAGCAGACGCCCGCCTTTATTCAGCATCAGCATCGTACCGAACTCAGGAGGACTCTAACTCATAGTCTCGATTTAGGAGGTATTCCTCTCGTCGCTCAGCTTTCCTCTTTCGTAGCCGTTAAGGCATTTTGACAAAAACAACTTCGCTAGATAAAAGTGGTGAGCAAAACTAAAAACACAAATGAAACTCACACCTGTTCCATGCCAATCATACACAATACACAATTCTGAAACATTGTCATGGAAACGGTTTTAATATAGCTAACTCTATATTACGTAGCGATTACGTACTGATATCTTGGCGCGCAAGAACAGCTGCAAATTACGTATATTGATTACATGCTTTATTTATATACCTGATACCTGAAGATGTATTGTCAGGAATTTCTACGATTTTTGGTGTAACTGGCGCTCTTTAAAACCTTTCCTATCTCGAGTTATACTCACCCATAAAGACGACGACGACGACGACGACGACTATACACGATTGTATGCGGCTGGAAACTAAGTCAACAATTAGATCATTTACGGTATTACCACATATTTCTAAACTGATGGCTCATTATAGACATCTGATGTTTAAAAGCAAATCATGACTCACCAGAACTAGCAAATCAAAAAGCATTCCTTTTCCTGTTATGTCCAGTCAATGCGCACGATTGAAATTCCACATCGATAGCATGCGCATACCGTTTAGCAAGGTCACGCGATACGTATTTAGAAGGAGGGCGTTACTAAATTCGACGACGTAGCCTTTGGTGACTGAACTGAAAGGTAAGAGTACTACAGCGATGCTCAGGAGGCATGTGGCTACCAGAATTTACTAACCTGAAGTGCATGGCAACGCATTTTCTGTCACCACGAACAAGCTGAGCGTATTGCATGAATAATTGACGTAGGTTGTGGTTTTGCCCCTATACATGTAAACATTATAGGTATGGATTACAATTTCCATACATTGCAGAGTGTGTGGACAGAGGCTAACGAAGTACAGGGCAAATAAAAGAACCAGCTCTGAGTGCATAGCATTCTCTGCTGAGCTGAAAATAGCTTTTGACATTGACACATCTGGGGATGTCACCCTGAGATGTTCTGCATGCAATGTAAGCTGGGTATGTAGAGAACCATCTGTGCCATCACAAAGTGAGTGCTTCACAAATGAGAGGTAAACACTTGGTAGAGGTCATCTTGAGAAGATTGCCCCTCCTCTAGTTCTCCATAGGAGCCTAGCCCACCGTTGGCAAGAGCTAACAACCTGTCAATGCTAAAGGAGCTGAAGTGTGCACTGTGCTCCAACACCCTCTCACAGCCGCTGGAACTGCTGTGTGGTGCTCCAAATGCCTCCGGGAGTGGATAGCAGCATATGATGCTATGAACTGTCCATGCTGCTCAGAGGACGGATAGTCCTCTGCTGCTCAGATATAGTCCCATGTTGCTCAGAGGATGGTCCCCTGTGGCTCAGAGGATGGTCCCCTGTGGCTCAGAGGATGGTCCCCTGTGGCTCAGAGGATGGTCCCCTGTGGCTCAGAGGATGGTCCCCTGTGGCTCAGAGGATGGTCCCCTGCTCCTCAGAGGACGGTCCCCAGCTGCTCAGAGGATGGTCCCCTGTGGCTCAGAGGATGGTCCCCTGCTGCTCAGAGGATGGTCCCCTGTGGCTCAGAGGATGGTCCCCTGCTGCTCAGAGGATGGCCCCCTGCTGCTCAGAGGATGGTCCCCTGCTGCTCAGAGGATGGCCCCCGGCTGCTCAGAGGATGGTCCCCTGCTGCTTAGAGGATGGTCCCCTGCTGCTCAGCGGATGGTCCCCTGCTGCTCAGAGGATGGTCCCCTGCTGCTCAGAGGATGGTCCCCTGCTGCTCAGAGGATGGCCCCCTGCTGCTCAGAGGATGGTCCCCTGCTGCTCAGAGGATGGTCCCCTGCTGCTCAGAGGATGGTCCCCTGCTGCTCAGAGGATGGCCCCCTGCTGTTCAGAGGACGGTCCCCTGCTGCTCAGAGGATGGTCCCCTGCTGCTCAGAGATGGTCCCCTGCTGCTCAGAGGATGGTCCCCTGCTGCTCAGAGATGGTCCCCTGCTGCTCAGAGATGGTCCCCTGCTGCTCAGAGGATGGTCACCAGAATGGTCCCCTAGTCAGACTAACATCAAGTGTGATAATGCTGCTGCTGTCAGATGTTCTGGAGCATTGTATACAGACTGCAGCAGGGATATTAAGGATGGTGGCTATGAAGAGCATGAGTGTGTACCAACACTTACACCTGAGGAGAAGCAAGCAGCGGGATTACTGAAGAGGGCCATCTCTACCAGTCCTGACAAAGCCATCATACAACTTGCTACAGGGGAAGCAGTTAAGGGAATGTCATTGACTTGTACCAAGGTTATGCTCACTTCTGCCAATGACATTCATGCATGTCACCGGAGCTAACCAGGAAACTACAGCTGCCTACTCATCATGGACTGAAGTTCAGGTACATGTATTGCCGGCGATTAAGACTGGGCTTCCCATACCTTGGAATGCACTGAGGCTTCTAAGGCAGTATGTCACAACATACGGCAAAGGCTCAATTCTAACTCACTGGTGTTTCAGGTGGCTCAAATCATCAGGAAACTGTCTGGCTGGTGAGGAAAGGATGCACCACATATCCAGCCAAATTGTTGGCGATAACCCCAAAGGAGAAATAGCCCCCTTTTCAGGGGGCCAAATCAATTCGTGCCAAATTCTTGGCTTCACATTTGCTCCAATCCACAACCACATGCAGAACCTGATGCGCATTGTGCAAGAACACTTACTAAGTATTGAGCCACAATTGGTAGCTGCCATCCCCTCTGCAGCCAAGAGAGTAAAGAATAAATACTAATTCAGTTTAAGCTCAATGTATTTACATACGAGCATGGAGTCAAATTTAGACCAAAAGAAATGTAAGGCTATATTTTAAACGCTCTGTTAAAACCTAACTTCATTGCGCAAATATTAATGCCCCCACCCCCAAAAAGACAACAAAATGGTGGATTTTCAAAGGCTAGGAATCTACTTCAGAAAATGCGTTGCCACTAACCTGTACCAAAATACGACAGTACAAACAACTAACTTTACCGTGATAGCTTTGGCATGTTCCATCTCAGTTACCGAGCGTCGTTGTCGTTTTATGAACACATGTAGTCGGTGATCGCCGTGCGTAAGTCGATATGTTTGAAGAACCAGGGCCGACAGTTGGCAACACCAGTCCACGTGATTTTTGCTTACAATATAGTTCAAAGGTGTTTATCACTGCTAGTATGGTTTTGATTACGTTTTATGTACCTCGTGCACAGCTGGCATCGGTTGTCAGGTTCGTTGCTATGGGTGTACGTAATCTTTCGGGGCGTACATGTAGAGCTTAGTTTCCACAGAGCAGACCACCGTGACTATCGACAAATTACGGTCTGGGAACGAGAAATACGAGCATTTTTTGTTCTCTTAAAGTAAACAAAACATGAAAATGATCGTCTTTCCATTGTGAATCGATAGCAATAAAGAGCTACACTATCCGCTTCTCGGTTCGTGAGTTATACGCGGGACGC
The DNA here is from genome assembly GCA_949361645.1 of Spongilla lacustris. NCBI lineage: Eukaryota > Metazoa > Porifera > Demospongiae > Spongillida > Spongillidae > Spongilla > Spongilla lacustris. Next base: position 4,442,803 of record OX442435.1, read on the forward strand.
GGTTTTTAATGATTTCATAATATGGCACAAATCCTATATGAGAGTTACTGCCGTAACTCTCGATAATCTTTTATTAACACTTTGGCGATCGCGATCAGCTATAATTCCAGATTCTTAACCCAACCTTAAGTGATGTGCGTACGTACACTAGCGTTGTTTTTGTGAGAATAAAGCAATATAAGTGCGTAAAAAAAAAATCAAAGCAAACCATATAAAGTAGCTCCGGATTGGAAACCATCCCAATTAACACCAATCACGCCTGGCAGTTCCAGTACCCAGGCCTCTATGCTCTATCAGTGGCGGATCCGGGAGAGGGAGGGGGGGGGGGGGGAGATGTCTTTGGGGTCTATAGACATTCCCCCCCCCCCCCCCCCCCCCCCCCGGCCCCCCCCAGGCCTGAACAGTTATGAATGAATTAGCTTATGAATAATTAATTACATGATTGACAAGTTGAAAAAAGAAGCGTTTAGTGAACGCTAGTGAATTGGCGAGTTAGCATTCCCCCCAAAGTGTGTGTGTGCGTGTGTGTGGGGGGGGGGGGGGGTCTAAAGCCAAGACCCTCCAAGCGTGTTTTGAATGGTGCGAGCAGGAAGTAAGCGATCAAAAGAAGATAGTTTACCTCAGGAAACTGAGCTAAATCAAGTAGATGTATAATACTATATATTAAAGGTAAAACGTGTGTGTCGTTTAGACCAGAAAACAGTTACAATGGCTTTGCGTCACCAATTTAATTGCTGAGAAGTAGGAATTAAGAGTTTTCTATTCGCTGTCCATATCCACTCAGGCTTCTATATTAATCAATCCGAATATTGCGATTGCTAGTTATCAATATTTTAGACCCATGCACACGCATAAATGAATAATTATCATCACGTGATTCGCTTGTGACTTCTTTAAGGCTGACAGTTTTACGAGAGTACTGTTGGGTTGTAAAGCATCAAAAATGCTTAAAACGTTCAAAAACGAAGAACTATATGGTTCTCTCACAGCGACTCGCTAATGCAAATACAGTACTGCATGCTTACGTAAGTGCATCCGTATTCGGAGAAGTACGGACATCAGCAGTCATAGGCTTCCGATCCCCGTGTTTGGACTGATTGCATACGGATAGATCCCTGCAGTTAGTACGTCCACTTACGTATTTAATTTGTATGCATTACGTTTCACCCGTCTTTCAATCCGTTCTTACACTGTAGCGGTATGTATCGAAGAAAATACTTTTTGGTGAAACAATGTCTTAAACACGCCACCCGCCGCCATGGCATTATTCCCACCAGTGGGTGTCGCGTATAACAATGGAATGCACCTCTTTGTCGCTTCTGTTCCACATGTAATTTAGCAATTATGAGTCATATAATGAGGAATGCATGGTCAAATTGGCATACCGCAAATAATCACATAGCGGTATATGGTTGAAGGCAATTTAGAAGCGGTTCACCGGTCCGTTTAGCTGAAATGGTACTGAAAAAAAAATGCAACAGACTCAGAATGGTAGCTGAGTTAATCAGCGGACGAGATGATACAATGTATATCATCAAAGTTAAAAAAAAAGAAGTCGTGATAATATTACTCTTCTTCATGGAAATTATTATAGTTATGACTAAAGCGCGGCCTTAATTAAGGAGGGTAACCACGCTTAAATAAGGACGTCGAGCTGGAGATATTAAAAACATTAAAACCCCGCTATATACACGTATGTATACATACAGCGGCTGAGTATTGTTATAAACAGCCCTGGAATCTTCATATTCCATGCGCAAAGAGTCTTATATCATGCCAAACAAAACGATGTTTGGTAAAATACATGTACCAGCTGATAACACAAACAAACGCAAATATATATATATAATTATATATATATATGGGACAGTTTCCACGAAAATGGCCCTTCGTTTATATATATATAATGTTATAAAAATGCTTCTCTTTTGAATCGCTATATCTTCCGAACGGTTAAAGCTATCAACTTCTTATTTTCAACACTTCATACTACACCATTTCTCTATGGTAAAATACATTTTGGGGTCTTGCACTTGCTCTGTGCCAGTATTGCAAAGTCCGATACCCCTGTGGGTTCAAACCTGCCATAACTTTCTGTAGGAGTAATCAAATCGCTTCAAATTCGGTTTGTAGGTAGAGAGGTCATATACCTATCGATTTCTGTTCGTTAATTTTTATGTTATCCGTTACGGAGATACAGCGGCGCAAAGTTGCTACAAGTTTCCCGCTCGAATCGCGCCGTTGTACGTGCGTGACCCGCTTCCATGCACCTAATACATGAATATGCAACTACTTCCTGTGGGCTGACACTTGGATAACTTATAGCCACACCTACTCTGCGCTGGATACGTGAATCCATCTCCCGGTCGGACTCACATGCAGTTGTTATACTATTCGATCCCTATTTCGTTATCTTCTGCGTACATAAACTTTATGGTGAAGACAAGGTCATAAGAGTTTCAATCGGCGGACGTGAAGTTCGAGCGGTGCGAATACGACGATCGTACTAGATCTATGCTAGTACAGTGACGACGGTGGTCCCATTTACACCCTGCACTTGTGTCTGTTGTGGGATAAAATCCATGGTCCCCTTTGCATCCTCTGTTGTGGGATCAAATCCATGGTCCATTTACATCCTCTGCTGTGGGATCAAATCCATGGTCCATTTACATGTACATCCTGTACTTGCATTGTGTATTTAGGGGTCAAATCTATGGTCCCATTTACATCCTGTACTTGTGTCTGTTTTAGGGTCAGCATTTACACCCTAAACTTGTGTATGTTTTGGGGTCAAATCATTGGTTCCATTTACACCCTGTACTCGTGTCTGTTGTGGGGTCAAATCCATGGTCCCATTTACACCCTGTACTCGTGTCTATTTTGGGGTCAAATCCATGATCCCATTTACACCCTGTACTTGAGTATGCTGTGGGGTCAAATCCATGGTTCCATTTACACCCTGTACTTGAGTCTGTTTTAGAGACAAATCTATGGTCCCATTTACATCCTGTACTTGAGTCTGTTTAGGGTCAATTCATTGGTCTCATTTACACCCTGTATATTGGAGTCAAATCCATGGTCCGATTTACTCCCTGTACTTGTGATCAAATCCATGGTCCCATTTACACCCTGTACTTGTGATCAAATCCATGGTCCCATTTACACCCTGTACTGTGATCAAATCCATGGTCCCATTTACACCCTGTACTTGTGATCAAATCCATGGTCCCCTGTATATTTGTCTGTTGTGGAGTCAAATCCATGGTCCGATTTACTCCCTGTACTTGTGATCAAATTCATAGTCCCATTTACACCCTGTACTTGTGATCAGATCCATGGTCCCATTTACACCCTGTACTTGTGATCATATCCATAGTCCCATTTACACACTGTACTTGTGTCTGTTGTGGGGTCAAATGCATGGTCCCATTTACACCTTGTACTTTTGTCTGTTGTGGGGTCAAATCCATGGTCTGCTTTACACCCTGTACCGGCTTGTGATCAAATCCATGATCCCATTTACACCCTGCACTTGTGTCTGTTGTGGGGTCAAATCCATGGTCCCATTTAACCCTGTACTTCTGTCTGTTGTGGGGTCAAATGCATGGTCCCATTTACACCTTGTACTTTTGTCTGTTGTGGGGTCAAATCCATGGTCTGCTTTACACCCTGTACTTGTGATCAAATCCATGGTCCCATTTACACCCTGTATATGTCTCTGTTGTGGGGTCAAATCCATGGTCCCATTTACACCCTGTACTTGTGTCTATTGTGTGGACAATTCCATGATCCCATTTACACCCTGTACTTGAGTATGCTGTGGGGTCAAATCCATGGTTCCATTTACACCCTGTACTTGAGTATGCTGTGGGGTCAAATCCATGGTTCCATTTACACCCTGTACTTGAGTCTGTTTTAGGGTCAATTCATTGGTCCCATTTACACCCTGTACTTTTGTCTGTTGTGGGGTCAAATCCATGGTCCCATTTACACCCTGTACTTGTGTCTATTGTGTGGATAATTCCATGATCCCATTTACACCCTGTACTTGAGTATGCTGTGGGGTCAAATCCATGGTTCCATTTACACCCTGTACTTGAGTATGCTGTGGGGTCAAATCCATGGTTCCATTTACACCCTGTACTTGAGTCTGTTTTAGGGTCAATTCATTGGTCCCATTTACACCCTGTACTTTTGTCTGTTGTGGAGTCAAATCCATGGTCCGATTTACTCCCTATACATGTAGTTGTGATCAAATCCATGGTCCCATTTACACCCTGTACTTGTGATCAAATCCATGGTCCCATTTACACCCTGTATTTGTGTCTGTTATGGGGTCAAACTCATGGACCCATTTACACCCTGTACTTGTGATCAAATCCATGGTCCCATTTACACCCTGTACTTGTGTATGCTGTGGGGTCAAATCCATGGTCTGCTTTACACCCTATACTTGTGATCAAATCCATGGTCTGATTTACACCCTGTACTTGTGTATGCTGTGGGGTCAAATCCATGGTCTGCTTTACACCCTATACTTGTGATCAAATCCTGTACTTAAATCTGTTTTAGGGTCAAAACTATGGTCCCATTTACACCCTGTACTTGTGATCAAATCCATGGTCTCATTTACACCCTGTACTTGTGATCAAATCCATGGTCTCATTTACACCCTGTACTTGTGATCAAATCCTGTAGTTAAATCTGTTTTAGGGTCAAAACTATGGTCCCATTTACACCCTGTACTTTTGTCTGTTGTGGGGTCAAATCCAAGTCCCATTTACACCCTGTACTTGTGATCAAATCCATGGTCTCATTTACACCCTGTACTTGTGATCAAATCCGTGGTCCGATTTACACCCTGTACTTGTGATCAAATCCATGGTCTCATTTACACCCTGTACTTGTGATCAAAACTCATTTACACCCTGTACTTGTGATCAAATCCATGGTCTGGTTTATACCCTGTACTTGTGATCAAATCCATGGTCTCATTTACACCCTGTACTTGTGATCAAATCCATGGTCCGATTTACACCCTGTACTTGTGATCAAATCCATGGTCTCATTTACACCCTGTACTTGTGATCAAATCCATGGTCCGATTTACACCCTGTACTTGTGATCAAATCCATGGTCCCATTTACACCCTGTACTTTTGTTTGTTGTGGGGTCAAATCCATGGTCTGCTTTACACCCTGTACTTGTGATGAAATCCATGGTCCCATTTACACCCTGTACTTCTGTCTGTTGTGGGGTCAAATGCATGGTCCCATTTACACCTTGTACTTTTGTCTGTTGTGGGGTCAAATCCGTGGTCCGATTTACACCCTGTACTTGTGATCAAATCCATGGTCTCATTTACACCCTGTACTTGTGATCAAAACTCATTTACACCCTGTACTTGTGATCAAATCCATGGTCTGGTTTATACCCTGTACTTGTGATCAAATCCATGGTCTCATTTACACCCTGTACTTGTGATCAAATCCATGGTCCGATTTACACCCTGTACTTGTGATCAAATCCATGGTCTCATTTACACCCTGTACTTGTGATCAAATCCATGGTCCGATTTACACCCTGTACTTGTGATCAAATCCATGGTCCCATTTACACCCTGTACTTTTGTTTGTTGTGGGGTCAAATCCATGGTCTGCTTTACACCCTGTACTTGTGATGAAATCCATGGTCCCATTTACACCCTGTACTTGTGTCTGTTGTGGGGTCAAATGCATGGTCCCATTCCCACTCTGTACTTTTGTCTGTTGTGGGGTCAAATCCATGGTCTGCTTTACACCCTGTACTTGTGATGAAATCCATGGTCCCATTTACACCCTGTACTTGTGTCTGTTGTGGGGTCAAATGCATGGTCCCATTTACACTCTGTACTTTTGTCTGTTGTGGGGTCAAATTCATGGTCTGCTTTACACCCTGTACTTGTGATGAAATCCATGGTCCCATTTACACCCTGTACTTGTGTCTATTTTAGGATCGTATCCATGGTCCCATTTACACTCTGTATGTGTGTCTGTTGTGCGGTCAATTCATTGGTCCGTAATGGCCCTGGGTCTAACCAGGTCAGCTCCCTCACTACAAGCGGATAGAACCATGCATTAATGTAAGTTAACTTAATAGCCCCACACTACATGTCCAGCTAGCACCAGTGCATGGAGCAATTGCAGAAGGAATTATCAAACTGCCAGCAAGGGAGGAACCAGGTGCTAAAAAAATCCTACAGGGTCATTGGGGGCCCCCACAATAATGCAGTTCTCACACTGCGATAGGAATCGGCACCCCCCCCCCCCCCCCCCCCCCCCCCTCCATTCGCCCCCATGGCCCTATTTCCCACTACCTATCCTCCTTTACTGCAATTTGTATCCTTTACTGCAAGTTGTATCCGAGGCCCAGGCCATCCCCTACTAAATAGCACTCTCAGTCTCCACACAACCAGCCCTCCCACCCACCCACCCACCCCTAAACACCCCTCGTACATATATATGGTGTAATCAGACTGCCAACAGGGGATCTGCCAGCTGCCACATTACCAGGATTGAATGGGGTCATCACAAAAGTAGACCCCAGCATGTGGAGTGGAACATTGAACTGGAGCCGGCCCCAAACACTGGGGCCAGCCACAATGGCCCCCTATCCTAGCCCCACACTGTACTAACACCAGCTCCTCGCTGCAAATGCAAATGAAGCCACTACATGTGTGGAATACCACCACTGAAGCAGCCTCCATTTGTAGAGTGTACATACGTGCCTACGTTTGTCTCTTCACACATTTTGTGTTGTAGATCTGAACTACTGTAGACATGTACATGTACAGAGTAAAATTTTATCTGTGTGGATGCTGTTAGTGGTGAATATAGTTACCTGCCCTATCGGTACTGATTGCGGTGGGTCTGCACCCGTGGTTGGTTTATATAGACAACAGAGGGCGTTTTGCCCTACTGGGAACTACTGTACGCGAGTAGCAAAACACGTAAGTGCCGTTTTGAATGTCACATAAATTGCATGCACAGTCACAGCTACAATGTGGCACGATGAAGACATCAGAATTCATGACCACACAAGTGAAGTTAGCAGACCCTACACTGTCAGAGATGTCAACAGATCTAGACATTACCAGTGTAACCCAGTTTCACCTGTGCCCCACGGCCGCTATATACACTAGCACATACATTATAGCAGACATACAACAGCCTAGGGCTAGCTATAGGTATACGCAAGTACGTAGTTGATGGATCCATTACATTTGTTGGGTCTGCTAACTCCACTTGTGTGGTAATGTCTTCATCGTGCCACATTGTACATTGTAGCTGTGACTGTGCATGCAATTTATGTGACATTCAAAACGGCACTTACGTACTTGTACAGTACAGTAGTTCCCAGTAGGGCAAAACGCCCTCTGTTGTCTATATAAACCAACCACGGGTGCAGACCCACCGCAATCAGTACCGATAGGGCAGGTAACTATATTCACCACTAACAGCATCCACACCAGATAAAATTTATTCTGTACATGTACATGTACATGTCTACAGTAGTTCAGATCTACAACACAAAATGTGTGAAGAGACAAACGTAGGCACGTATGTACACTCTACAAATGTTCCATTTGTCCAATGCAAGCTGGTAGCTCCACTTGTAGTTGATGGTTCCCCTACCATTAAGTCCTCTTGTAGTGTGGGGTTAATGGTTTCACAGGTAGTGGCTTCATTTGCATTTGCAGTGAGGAGCTGGTGTTAGTACTGTGTCGGGCTAGGATAGGGGGCCATTGTGGCTGGCCCCAGTGTTTGGGGCCGGCTCCAGTTCAATGTTCCACTCCACATGCTGGGGTCTACTTTTGTGATGACCCCATTCAATCCTGGTAATGTGGCAGCTGGCAGATCCCCTGTTGGCAGTCTGATTACACCATATATATGTACGAGGGGTGTTTAGGGGTGGGTGGGTGGGTGGGTGGGAGGGCTGGTTGTGTGGAGACTGAGAGTGCTATAGAGTAAGGAATGGCCTGGCCGCCTGGGCCTCGGATACAACTTGCAGTAAAGGAGGATAGGTAGTGGGAGATAGGGCCATGGTGGCAAATGCGGCATGCCCAGTGTGAGAGCTGCATTAATGTGGGAGCCCCCAATGACCCTGTAGGATTTTTTAGCACCTGGTTGCTCCCTTGCTGGCAGTCTACTGGTGCTAACTGGACATGTAGTGTGGGGCTATTTAGTTAACTTGCATTAATGGTTCTGTCCGCACAAAGTGAGGGAGCTGACCTGATTCGACCCTCGGCCATTACAGGGTGTAAATGGGACCAATGCATTGACCACACAACAGACACACATACAGAGTGTAAATGCGGGGATCATTCATTTGGCCCCACAACAGACACAAGCACAGGGTGTAAATGGGATCATGGATTTGAACACAAGTACAGGGTGTAAATCGCACCAAGGATTTGACCCCATAACAGACAAAAGTACAGGGTGTAAATGTGACCATGGATTTGATCACAGGTAAAAGGGGTGTAAATCAGACCATGGATTTCACCCACAGCAGACACAAGTACAGGGTGTAAATCAGACCATGGATTTGACCCCACAACAGACAAAAGTACAGGGTGTAAATGGGAGCATCAGTTTGACCCCACAACAGACACGAGTACTCAAGTACACGATGGGACCATGGATTTGATCACAAGTACAAGGTGTAAATCAGACCATGGATTAACCCCACAACAGACAAAAGTACAAGGGTGTAAATGGGACCATGCATTTGACCCCAAAACAGACACAAACACAGGATGTAAATGGGACCATGGATTTGATCACAAGTACAGACTGGGTATAAATGGGACCATGGATTTGATCACATGTACAAGGTGTAAATCGGACCATGGATTTGATCACAAGTACAGCGTGTAAATGAGACCATGAATTTGATCACAAGTACAGGGTGTAAATGGAACCATGGTTCTGACCCCACAACAGACACAAGAACAAGGTGTAAATGGGACCATGAATTTGACCCCACAACAGACACAAGTAAAGGGTGTAAAAGGGACCATAGTTTTGACCCTAAAACATATTTAAGTACAGGGTGTAAATGGAACCATGGATTTGACCCCACAGCATACACAAGTACAGGGTGTAAATGGGACCATGGATTTGATCTTAAAACAGACTCAAGTACAGGGTGTAAATGGAAGCATGAGTTTGACCCGCAACAGACACAAGTACAGGGTGTAAATGGGACCAATGAATTTACCCAACAACAGACACAAGTACAGAGTGTAAATGGGACCATGGATTTGATCGAAAGTACAGGGAGTAAATCGGACCATGGATTTGACCCCACAACAGACAAAAGTACAGGGTGTAAATGGGACCAATGAATTGACCCTAAATAAACTCAAGTACAGGGTGTAAATGGGACCATAGGTTTGACCCTAAAACAGACTCAAGTACAGGGTGTAAATGGGAACATAGGTTTGACCCTAAAACAGACTCAAGTACAGGGTGTAAATGGGAGCATGAGTTTGACCCACAACAGACACAAGTAAAGGGTGTAAATGGGACAATGGATTTCATCACAAGTACAGGGTGTAAATGGGACCATGGATTTGACCCCACAGCATACTCAAGTACAGGGTGTAAATGGGATCATGGATTTACCCCACAACAGACACAAGTACAGGGTGTAAATGGGACCATGGATTTGACCCCACAACAGACACAAGTACGGGTATAAATGGGACCATAGATTTGACCATAAACAGACTCAAGTACACGGTGTAAATGGGACCATGGATTTGACCCCACAACAGACACAAGTACAGGGTGTAAATGGAACCATGGATTTGACCCCACAACAGACACAAGTACAGGGTGTAAATGGGACCATGAATTTGATCCCACAACAGACACATACAACATGTATATCCCACAATAGACACAACAAGTACAGGGTGTAAATGGGACCATGGATTTGACCCCACAACAGACGCAAGTACAGGTTGTAAATGGGACCATGGATTTGACCCCACAACAGACAAAAGTAAAGGTCTAAATGGGAGTATGAGTTTGACCCCACAACAGACACAAGTACAAGGGTGTAAATGGGACCATGCATTTGACCCCACAACAGACAGAAGTACAGGGTTAAATGGGACCATGGATTAGATCTCACAACAGACACAAGTACAGTGTGTAAATGGGACCAAGGATTTGATCACACGTACAGGGTGTAAATCGGACCATGGATTTGATCACAAGTACAGGGTGTAAATCGGACCACAGATTTGAACCCACAACAGACACGAAAAAGGTGTAAATGGGACCATGAGTTTGACCCCACAACAGACACAAATACAGGGTGTAAATGGGTCCATGGAATTGATCACAGGTACAGAGTGTAAATGGGACCATGGATTTGACTCCGCAACAGACAAAAGTACTGGTTGTAAATGGGACCAATGAATTGACGCTAAACAGACACAAGTACAGGGTGTAAATGGGACCATAGATTTGACTCTAAAACAGACTCAAGTATAGGGTGTAAATGGGATCATGGATTTGACCTCATAACAGACACAATTGCAGGGTGTAAATGGGATCATGGATTTGATTACAAGTACAGGGTGTAAAGCAGACCATGGATTTGACCCCACAACAGACAAAAGTACAAGGTGTAAATGGGACCATGCATTTGACCCCACAACAGACAGAAGTACAGGGTTAAATGGGACCATGGATTTGACCCCACAACAGACAAAAGTACAAGGTGTAAATGGGACCATGCATTTGACCCCACAACAGACACAAGTACAGTGTGTAAATGGGACCATGGATATGATCACAAGTACAGGGTGTAAATGGGACCATGGATTTGATCACAAGTACAGGGTGTAAATGAGACTATGAATTTGATCACAAGTACAGGGAGTAAATCGGACCATGGATTTGACTCCACAACAGACAAATATACAGGGTGTAAATGGGACCATGGATTTGATCACAAGTACAGGGTGTAAATGGGACCATGGATTTGATCACAAGTACAGGGAGTAAATCGGACCATGGATTTGACTCCAATATACAGGGTGTAAATGGGACCAATGAATTGACCCTAAACAGACTCAAGTACAGGATGTAAATGGGACCATAGATTTGACTCTAAAACAGACTCAAGTACAGGGTGTAAATGGAACCATGGATTTGACCCCACAGCATACTCAAGTACAGGGTGTAAATGGGATCATGGATTTGACCCCACAATAGACACGAGTACAGGATGTAAATGGGACCATGGATTTAACCCCACAACAGACACAAGTACAGGGTGTAAATGGAACCAATGATTTGACCCCAAAACATACACAAGTTTAGGGTGTAAATGGGACCATGGATCTGACCCTAAAACAGACACAAGTACAGGATGTAAATGGGACCATAGATTTGACCCCTAAATACACAATGCAAGTACAGGATGTACATGTAAATGGACCATGGATTTGATCCCACAACAGAGGATGTAAATGGACCATGGATTTGATCCCACAACAGAGGATGTAAAGGGGACCTGGATTTTATCCCACAACAGACACAAGTGCAGGGTGTAAATGGGACCACCGTCGTCACTGTACTAGCATAGATCTAGTAACCTTTCTCACGATCGTCGTATTCGCACCGCTCGAACTTCACGTCCGCCGATTGAAACTCTTATGACCTTGTCTTCAGTTGACGGCGCCATAAAGTTTATGTACGCAGAAGATAACGAAATAGGGATCGAATAGTATAACAACTGCATGTGAGTCCGACCGGGAGATGGATTCACGTATCCAGCGCAGAGTAGGTGTGGCTATAAGTTATCCAAGTGTCAGCCCACAGGAAGTAGTTGCATATTCATGTACTTTGGTGCATGGAAGCGGGTTACGCACGTACAACGGCGCGATTCGAGCGGGAAACTTGTAGCAACTTTGCGCCGCTGTATCTCCGTAACGGATGAAATAAAAATTAACGAACAGAACAAATCGATAGGTATACGACCTCTCTACCTACAAACCGAATTTGAAGCGATTTGATTACTCCTACAGAAAGTTATGGCAGGTTCGAACCCACAGGGGTATCGGACGTTACAATACAGGCACGGAGCAAGTGCAAGACCCCAAAATGTATTTTACCATAGAGAAATGGTGTAGTATGAAGTGTTAAAAATAGGAAGTTGATAGCTTTAACCGTTCAGAAGATATAGCGATTCAAAAGAGAAGCATTTTTATAACATTATATTTATATAAACGAAGGGCCATTTTCGTGGAAACTGTCCCATATATATATATATATGGGACAGTTCACGACAAAATGAGCCTTCGTATATATATATAAAATGTTATAAAATTCCCTTATGTTTGAATCGCTATAACTTCTGAACGGTAAAAGCTATCGACTTCCTATTTTCAACACTTCATACTACACCGTTTCTCTATTTTAAAATCCATTTTGGAGTCTTGCACTTGCTCCGTGCCAGTATTGCAATGTTCGATACCCCACCGGGTTCACACCCGCCATAACTTTAGGTAGGAGTAATGAAATCGCTTCAAATTCGGTTTGTAGGTAGAGAGGTCCTATACCTATCGATTTGTTCTGTTCGTTAATTTTTATGTTATCCGTTACGGAGATACAGCGGCGCAAAGTTGGTACACGTTTCCCGCTCGAATCGCGCCGTTGGACGTGCGAGGCCCGCTTCCAATCATCAAAGCACATGAATATGCAACTACTTCCTGTGGGCCGAGACTTTGATAACTTATAGCCACACCCATACTGCGCTAGCTAGATCTGATGGGTAAGTATTTAATGTATCGTCCCTGTCACAGTTGTTATTCGTTATCTCCTATGTAGATAACGGATATGGCGACGTCCACTGAAGACAACACACTCGCAAGAGTTTCAATCGGCGGACGAGTTTGAGCGATACGGATACGACGATCGATATTCAAGATACATTCGACGAGGTGGGGAGATTGAGAACGGTAGTGACGGCGGTTATACTACTGACGATGGTGGTTGTAGGGAGTAAGCAGCCCCTAAATGACTAAGAGCCAGCAGCCCTAGTCTCGTACCCAGACCCTGATTCCCACAGCTGCGGATGGACACCAGCCCCACCCCCACATATGCCTCGCTACATTGCAAGTCCAGACAGCAGCCCCGCATAACCAACAGCAGACGCCACTAACCCGCACTACCTATGGAACCACCTGCCCATATCAGACCCTTATACACACGAGCCACAAACTAACCAATGGGGTCAGCCTCCACAATAGTATACCAGTGGAGACACTGCTATCCCTCTTGCTGCAAATGGAGTTGGCAGCCCCCACAATTTCAATCAAGGGAAGCCACACATCCCAATGAATGGACTTACAGCAGAACCTAGCTGACTGTGTCCGGCAGTGTGGCCAGGATGTCACTTGTGTGTCACAGCTGTACCAGGACTGGAATGCCTTCTTGGGCCAGTGGTTTGGTCCTCTGGTTGGCCTAGGACACTACCGCACATTTGAGTTTGATCAAGACCACCCTGGTGTCGTGAGGATGGAGACCTTGCCATGGGACACAAACCCCACCGAGGTAACCATGCTGAGGGCTGGAGTGGCCATAAAGGACATTAGGCTTATCAGAGCCAAGTGATGCCACCTGTTATTACCCCCAAGTGGATTGTCCCTGACGCGGTCACTGTACCTGTACGAGAAGGTGAGGGAATACGTTCGTGACCCCAAGAAAAGGGACAAGGTGTGTCCAAAGCCTTCACAAAGCTCAGAGGCCAACTCTTCCTATACATGCGGTAATGCTTCATCCCATGCAGTAGCAAAAAATGACAAACCAAGACCTTCCTCACTTACCTACTGTTGAGGGAATTGCAAGGTGAAGGCAATAGCTGTGTTTCTGGCAGGAGGAAATGCAGACCCAGGTCTGAACTAATCCTTGCCTACCAATGCACTGTACATGTATGTGGCAAGAAGTATGCCAGTAGCCAGGCCCCCTGTCCCTGCACAAAAAGAACACTCACAAGCAGCCTGCTGTTCCAGGTGACGAACACGGATTCCAGTGTCGAAAAAGGAAGCCAGGGTCCACCCAAGCGCAGGCCACGAGGCGTACGCTAAAATCTGAAATTGACAGGCCATTTTCCTTTTCGGTGTGTGGCAAGACGTATGGCACCCCAGCCGCACTGTATACTTACAACAAGACCAACAATGGTTCATGACAAATGAACCATATTGTGAGATGCATGCTTTTTATGTAGTTTAAGGTCACCTCTACAGTGTACACCATACATCTGTGTTGTTAAGGGGATAACTCTGTATACCATACATCTGTGTCATCAAGGGGTTACCTGTACACCATGCATCTGTGTCGTTAAGGGGTTACCTCTGTACACTTTGTGTATGTGTTGTTAAGGTATCACCTGTACACCATACATCTGTGTCGTACCTCTGTATACCTTATGTATGTGTTGTTAAGGGGTCACCTGTACACTGTACATCTGTGTCGTTAAGGGGTTACCTCTGTAAACCTTATGTATGTGTCGTTAAGGGATTACCTCTGTACACCATACATCTGTGTCATCAAGGGGTTACCTGAACACCATACATCTGTGTTGTTAAGGGGTTACCTCTTGTGTGTACCCCATACATCTGCGTCATCAAGGGGGTACCTGTACACCATACATCTGTGTCGTTAAGAGGATACCTCTGTAAACCTTATGTATGTGTCGTTAAGGGGTTACCTCTGTACACCATACATCTGTGTCATCAAGGGGATACCTGTACACCATACATCTGTGTCGTTAGGGGGATACCTCTGTACACCTTATGTATGTGTTGTTAAGGGGTTACCTCTTGTGTGTACCCCATACATCTGTGTCATCGAGGGGTTACCTGTACACCATACATCGGTGTGGTACCTCTGTATACCTTATGTATGTGTCGTTAAGGGGTTACCTGTACACCATACATCTGTGTCGTTAAGGGGTTAATTCTGTATACCTTATGTATGTGTTGTTAAGGGGTCACCTGTACACTGTACATCTGTGTCGTTTAGGGGTTACCTCTGTACACCATACATCTGTGTCATCAAGGGGTTACCTGTACACCATACATCTGTTTCGTTAAGGGGATACCTCTGTACACCTTATGTATGTGTTGTTAAGGGGTCACCTGTACACCATACATCTGTGTCGTTAAGGGGTTACCTCTGTACATCTTATGTATGTGTCATTAAGGGGTTACCTGTACACCATGCATCTGTGTCGTTAAGGGTTTTTTACTTTTCACGTAGTAAGTGATGTAATCCATCTGATGCTGTGAAAATCTAAGTCTGGGTACGAGACTAGTAACGACAGTGGTCCCATTTACATCCTGTACTTGTGTCTGCTGTGGGATCAAATCCATGGTCCCATTTACATCCTGTATGTGTGTATTTTGGGGTCAAATCCATGGTCCCATTTACACACTGTAGGTGTATCTATTGTGTGGTCAAATCCATGGTCCCATTTACACCCTGTACTTATGTCTGTTGGGGGGTCAAATGCATTATCCTATTTACACCCTGTACTTGAGTCTGTTTTAGGGTCAAATCTATGGTCCCATTTACACCCTAAACTTGTGTCTATTGTGAAATCAAATCCATGGTTCCATTTACACCCTGCATGTACTTGTGATCAAATCCATGGTCTCATTTACACCGTGTTCTTGTGTCTATTGTGGGATATTTGTGGGATCAAATCCATGGTCCGATTTACACCCTGTACTTGTGTCTGTTGTGGGGTCAAATGCACGATCCTATTTACACCCTGTACTTGAGTCTGTTTTAGAGTCAAATCTATGGTCCCATTTACACCCTAAACTTGTGTCTGTTGTGAGATCAAATCCATGGTTCCATTTACACCCTGCATGTACTTGTGATCAAATCCATGGTCTCATTTACACCCTGTAAGATCAGAACACATGAGATGTATATGCGATTTATCTGCCAGTGACTAACATGCCAGTATGCATAGCAAAAATAACCCATTGCTTAACCCAGCTAGGCTACCTTCTTTCCTACCCCTTCCCCTCGCGATCTTTAAATATCCTAACACTCAGTGTTGCTTATGAGTACTACCTGTTGAGGGCCCAGAATAGCTAACACTCTTTTCATTGCTTAACACAGGCTTCCTTCATTCCTACCCCTTCCTGTCCCCTCTGAATCCTTGAATCTTACCATACAATTCTGTGGTCGATGTGCGAGTTTTGCTTATGAGTACTACCTGTTGGGGGCCCAGCGTGTCCCCTCTCGATTGTTCAATCTTAACATGGAATTCTCTGTGTTTGATGTGTAAGTGTGGCTTATGAGTATCACCTGTTGAGGGAACCCTCTTTTCATGCTTCCTTCTTTGCTACCCCTTCCCCTCTCGATCTTTCAATATCCTACCATGCAATTCTCTGTGAGTGGTGCTTATGAGTACTACCTGTTGAGGGCCCAATGTAGGTAACCCTCTTTTCATTGCTTAACCCGAGCTTCTTTCTTCCTCCTCGCTGTCCCCTCTCAATCTTTAAATATCCTACCATGCAACTCTCTATGTTTGCTGTGTGAGTGTTGCTTATGAGTTCTTCATGTTGAGGGCCCAGTATGGCTAACCCTCTTTTGGTTGCTTAACACGTACAGGCTTCCTTCTTTCCTATCTCTTCCTGTCCCCTCTCAATCCTCCATACAGTTCGCTGTGTTTGATGTGTGAATGTTGCTTATAAGTACTAGTACTTGTTGAAGGCCCAGTAGAGTCAACCCTCTTTTCATTGCTTAACCCAGGCCTCTTTCTTCCGTACTCCTCTCAATCCTTCAGTCCTTTCATGCATGCACCACATAAACTGCCCATGAACATGGCAGCATTACTATCATACACCTAGTAGAGTTTGTTCAGGACTGCAGTATGTGGATTTGCCTTCATCCACAGTTTGACCAAGGTCTGAATAAGAGAGACAGAATGTAGGGGGTGCACTGTTTGTTCTTGAATACATAAACCCTAGGACCATGTGCATGAATAATGCATCTCATTGTTTAGTGTAGCTAATTTTTCATTCCTAAACCAACAGTTTAGGTAACTAATTAAATATTAATTGGTGCATGGACCATGGCATACTCATTGCTAAAAGGAATTGATCTTGATTTATGCTGGATGCTGCAAGACCAATATTTGGAAGATGGAGCACCTGCCCACTGTTTATAGGAGTAAGAGGATGAAGAGCAGTAGCCAGCATGAAGTACCGATCTGATGCCCGTAGATTTTTTTTTGGCTGTGACCCAACTCTCAAGTCAATGACCCTGCAAGACCTGCAGCTGGTTATCACCAACCCAGCCATGATCAGGAGAGCAACATCATAGATCTGGAACTAAAAACTCAATGGCAATTATGGACCGCTGTAACTGGAATATTACATAGCTATATTTCAGTGATGAAAGAATGCTTTCCAAAAGCACACATAACAGAAAGAGGAAGGGAGGGGGAGTGAGTGAGTGAGTGAGTGAGTGAGTGAGTGATTGAGTGAGTGAGTGAGTGAGTGAGTGAGTGAGGGAGGGAGGGAGGGAGGGAGGGAGGGAGGGAGGGAGGGAGGGAGGGAGGGAGGGAGGGAGGGAGTAAGTGAGTGAGTTGCATGGTAGGATATTGAAAGATCGAGAGGGGAAGGGGTAGGAAAGAAGGAAGCCTGTGTTAAGCACGAAAAGAGGGTTCCCTCAACAGGTGGTACTCATAAGCAACACTTACACATGAAACACAGAGAATTCCATGTTAGGATTGAACAATCAAGAGGGGACACGCTGGCCCCCCAACAGGTAGTTCTCATAAGCAAAACTCACACATCAAACACAGAGAATTGTATGGTAAGGTTAAAGGATCGAGAGGGGACAGGAAGGGGTAGGTTTAGAAGGTAGCCTGTGTTAAGCAATGAAAAGAGGGTTAGCTATACTGGGCCCTCAGCCCACACATCAAACACACAAGGTTGCACGGTAGGACAGGAAGGGGTAGCTTTAGAAGGTAGCCTGTGTTATAGCAGGGTGATTTAGCTATGCATACTGGAGCGTTAGTAACACTGACAGATAACTTTGAATCACGTATACATCTCATGTGTTCTGATCTTTAAAAACTGAACTTGTTATGAAAAGACAATTGTCTAGTCTTGTGATCGATTCATTAGAAGCACACATGTATGTGGATTGCTGTCGAGTATTAGGTATTTGTGTATGTGCATGGTATAGCAATGCTCCTACAAATTTTAAAGTGCATGAGTGATTAGGTACAGAGAGGTGCATGGAATTATTGAAGGATTGAGAGGGGACAGGGTAGGAAAGGAAGAAAGCCTGGCTAGTCTATGAAACAAGGGTTAGCAATGCTAGTGTGTTATAAGCCCTCAACAGTTACTCATACGTAACACTCACCACCATCTCTACCGATTTTTAACTCAACTTGTAATCAAAAGGCAATGTCTAGTGATTGATTCACTATAGTCCTATTGGAATGCACACTCTTATGGAATGGTGTCAGGTATTGTGTATTAGCAATCTGTGCATGGGCATATCAAAGAACTCAAAAGTGTAGGAGTAATGTGGATTAGGTACAGAGAGATGCATTGAAGGATAGAATAATGTAGAGGAGACAGCTAGACCTCAGCATGCATGTGGAGTGGAACCTTCAACTGGAGCCGACCCCAAATACTGGGGCCAGCCACAATGGCCTTATATCCTAGCCCCACACAGCTCCTCACTGCAAATGCAAATGAAGCCACTACCTATGAAACCATTATCCCCCACACTACAAGAGGACTTACTGGTAGGGGAACCATCGTGGAGCTACCATCTCGCATTGGACAAATGGGGATACCACCACTGGAGCAGCCTCCATTTGTAGAGTGTACCTGCCTACGTTTTTCTCTTCACACATTTTGTGTTGTAGATCTACATGTAGATCTGAACTACTATAGACATGTACATGTACAGAGTAAAATTTATCTGGTGTGAAGCCATGCTGTTAGTGGTGAATATGGTTACCTGCCCTATCGGTACTGATTGCGGTGGGTCTGCACCCGTGGTTGGTGTATATAGACAACCAAGGCTTGCAGAGGGCGTTTTGCCTTCGGGGAACTACGTAGGCCTACTGTACTGTACGCGAGTAGCAAAATATGGAAGTGCCATTTTAAGTTGCATGCACAGTCACAGCTACAATGTGGCACGATGAAGACATCAGAATTCATTACCACACAAGTGGAGTTAATAGACCCTGCAAATTTAATGGATTCATCAACTACGTTATACCTAGCCCTAGGCTGGTGTTTCTGCAAAAATGTATGTGCGCGGGTAGTGTATAGTGGCCGTGGGGCACAGGTGAAACTGGGTTACACTGGTAATGTCTGGTGACATCTCTGACAGTGTAGGGTCTGCTAACTCCACTTGTGTGATCATGAATTCTGATGTCTTCATCGTGCCACATTGTAGCTATGACTGTGCATGCAATTTATGTGACATTCAAAATGACACTTACATGTTTTGCTACTAGTTCTCAGTACATGTAGGCAAAACGCCCTCTGCAAGCCTTGGTTGTCTATTACACCAACCACGGGTGCAGACCCACCGCAATCAGTACCGATAGGGCAGGTAACCATATTCACCACTAACAACATGGCTTCACACCAGAGATTTACTCTGTACATGCACAAAACACGTAGATCTACATGTCTACAGTAGTTCAGATCTACATGTACAACACAAAATGTGTGAAGAGAAAAACGTAGGCATGTACACTCTACAAATGGAGGCTGCTCCAGTGGTGGTATCCCCATTTGTCCAATGCGGGCTGGTAGCTCCACGATGGTTCCCCTACCAGTAAGTCCTCTTGTAGTGTGGGGGATAATGGTTTCATATGTAGTGGCTTCATTTGCATTTGCAGTGAGGAGCTATGTGGGGCTAGGATAGAAGGCCATTGTGGCTGGCCCCAGTGTTCACTCCACATGCTGAGGTCTAGCTGTCTCGACCCCATTCAACCCTGGTAATGTGGCAGCTGGCAGCTCTCCGGCCTGTTGGTAGTATGATTACAGCATATGTAAGAGGGGTGTTTAGGGGTGGGTGGGAGGGCTGGTCGTGTGGAAACTGAGAGTGCTATTGAGTAGGGGATGGCCTGGGCCTCGGATACAACTTGCAGTAGAGGAGGATAGGTAGTGGGAGATAGGGCCATGGGGATGAATGGGGCATGTGTGAATCCAGTTGATGGCTCCTCTAATATTGTGGGGGGTGCCGATTCCTATCGCAGTGTGAGAGCTGCATTATTGTGGGGACCCCCAATGACCCTGTAGGATTTTTTAGCACCTGATTGCTCCCTTGCTGACAGTCTGATAACTCCACCTGCAATTGCTCCATGCACTGGTGCTAACTGTCTGGATATGTAGTGTGGGGCTATTAAGTCAACTTGCATTAATGGTTCTGTCCGCTAGCAGTGAGGGAGCTGACCTGATTGGACCCTGGGCCATTACAGGGTGTAAATGGGACCAATGCATTGACCGCACAACAGACACACATACATGTACAGAGTGTAAATACAGGGTATAAATGGGATCAAAGATGTGACCCCACAACAGACTCAAGTACAGGGTGTAAATGGGAACATGGATTTGATCACACAATAGATACACCTACAGTGTGTAAATGGGACCATGGATTTGACCCCAAAATACACACATACAGGATGTAAATGGGACCATGGATTTGATCCCACAGCAGACACAAGTACAGGATGTAAATGGGACCACTGATCACAAGTACAGGGTGTAAATCAGACCATGAATTTCATCCCACAACAGACAAAAGTACAGGGTGTAAATGGGACCAATGAATTGACCCCACAACAGACAAAAGTACAGGGTGTAAATGGAACCAATGAATTGACCCCACAACAGACACAAGTACAGGGTGTAAATGGAACCATGGAATTGACCCCACAACAGACACAAGAACAGGGTGTAAATGGGACCATGGATTTTACCCCACAACAGATACAAGTACAGGGTGTAAATGGGACCATGGATATGATCCCACAACAGACAAATGTACAGGGTGTAAATGGGACCAATGAATTGACCCCACAACAGACACAAGAACAGGGTGTAAATGGAACCATGGATTTGACCCCACAACAGACAAAAGTACAGGGTGTAAATGGGACCAATGAATTGACCCCACAACAGACACAAGAACATGGTGTAAATGAGACCATGGATTTGATCACAAGTACAGGGTGTAAATAGAACCATGGATTTGAGTCATTACAACAGACACAAGTACAGGGTGTAAATGGGAGCATGGATTTGACCCTAAAACAGACTCAAGTACAGGGTGTAAATGGGATCATGCATTTGACCCCACAACAGACACAAGTACAGGGTGTAAATGGGACCATGGATTTGACCCCACAAAGATGGTAATGGTAATATTGGGTGATAATTGGGTGATAAATTGCCCATGTATGGTGAAAATTGATTGTGAATATGATCCGACCCCCTCTCTGTATCCGCCCTTGGGATTTGACCCCAAAATACACACATACAGGATGTAAATGGGACCATGGATTTGATCCCACAGCAGACACTAGTACAGGGTGTAAATGGGACCACTGTCGTTACTAGTCTCGTACCCAGACTTAGATTTTCACAGCATCGGATGGATTACATCACCACTACGTGAAAAGTAAAAAATCCTTAACGACACAGATGTATGGTGTACAGGTAACCCCTTAATGACACATACATAAAATGTACAGAGGTAACCCCTTAACGACACAGATGTATGGTGTACAGGTGACCCCTTAACAACACATACAAAAGGTGTACAGAGGTATCCCCTTAACAACACAGATGTACAGTGTACAGGTGACTCCTTAACAACACATACATAAGGTATACAGAGGTACGACACAGATGTATGGTGTACAGGTAACCCCTCGATGACACAGATGTATGGTGTACAGGTGATACCTTAACAACACATACACAAAGTGTACAGAGGTATCCCCTTAACGACACAGATGTATGGTGTACAGGTACCTCCTTGATGACGCAGATGTATGGGGTACACACAAGAGGTAACCCCTTAACAACACATACATAAGGTAACCCCTTAATGACACAGATGTATGGTGTACAGGTAACCCCTTGATGACACAGATGTATGGTGTACAGAGGTAATCCCTTAACGACACATACATAAGGTTAACAGAGGTAACCCCTTAACGACACAGATGTACAGTGTACAGGTGACCCCTTAGCAACACATACATAAGGTATACAGAGGTACGACACAGATGTATGGTGTACAGGTGATACCTTAACAACACATACACAAAGTGTACAGAGGTAACCCCTTAACAACACAGATGCATGGTGTACAGGTAACCCGATGATGACACAGATGTATGGTATACAGAGGTAACCCCTAAACGACACAGATGTACAGTGTACAGGTGACCCCTTAACAACACATACATAAGGTATACAGAATTAACCCCTTAACGACACAGATGTATGGTGTACAGGTAACCCCTTAACGACACATACATAAGGTATACAGAGGTACCACACCGATGTATGGTGTACAGGTAACCCCTCGATGACACAGATGTATGGGGTACACACAAGAGGTAACCCCTTAACAACACATACATAAGGTGTACAGAGGTATCCCCCTAACGACACAGATGTATGGTGTACAGGTATCCCCTTGATGACACAGATGTATGGTGTACAGAGGTAACCCCTTAACGACACATACATAAGGTTTACAGAGGTATCCTCTTAACGACACAGATGTATGGTGTACAGGTACCCCCTTGATGACGCAGATGTATGGGGTACACACAAGAGGTAACCCCTTAACAACACAGATGTATGGTGTTCAGGTAACCCCTTGATGACACAGATGTATGGTGTACAGAGGTAATCCCTTAACGACACATACATAAGGTTTACAGAGGTAACCCCTTAACGACACAGATGTACAGTGTACAGGTGACCCCTTAACAACACATACATAAGGTATACAGAGGTACGACACAGATGTATGGTGTACAGGTGATACCTTAACAACACATACACAAAGTGTACAGAGGTAACCCCTTAACGACACAGATGCATGGTGTACAGGTAACCCCTTGATGACACAGATGTATGGTATACAGAGTTATCCCCTTAACAACACAGATGTATGGTGTACACTGTAGAGGTGACCTTAAACTACATAAAAAGCATGCATCTCACAATATGGTTCATTTGTCATGAACCATTGTTGGTCTTGTTGTAAGTATACAGTGCGGCTGGGGTGCCATACGTCTTGCCACACACCGAAAAGGAAAATGGCCTGTCAATTTCAGATTTTAGCGTACGCCTCGTGGCCTGCGCTTGGGTGGACCCTGGCTTCCTTTTTCGACACTGGAATCCGTGTTCGTCACCTGGAACAGCAGGCTGCTTGTGAGTGTTCTTTTTGTGCAGGGACAGGGGGCCTGGCTACTGGCATACTTCTTGCCACATACATGTACAGTGCATTGGTAGGCAAGGATTAGTTCAGACCTGGGTCTGCATTTCCTCCTGCCAGAAACACAGCTATTGCCTTCACCTTGCAATTCCCTCAACAGTAGGTAAGTGAGGAAGGTCTTGGTTTGTCATTTTTTGCTACTGCATGGGATGAAGCATTACCGCATGTATAGGAAGAGTTGGCCTCTGAGCTTTGTGAAGGCTTTGGACACACCTTGTCCCTTTTCTTGGGGTCACGAACGTATTCCCTCACCTTCTCGTACAGGTACAGTGACCGCGTCAGGGACAATCCACTTGGGGGTAATAACAGGTGGCATCACTTGGCTCTGATAAGCCTAATGTCCTTTATGGCCACTCCAGCCCTCAGCATGGTTACCTCGGTGGGGTTTGTGTCCCATGGCAAGGTCTCCATCCTCACGACACCAGGGTGGTCTTGATCAAACTCAAATGTGCGGTAGTGTCCTAGGCCAACCAGAGGACCAAACCACTGGCCCAAGAAGGCATTCCAGTCCTGGTACAGCTGTGACACACAAGTGACATCCTGGCCACACTGCCGGACACAGTCAGCTAGGTTCTGCTGTAAGTCCATTCATTGGGATGTGTGGCTTCCCTTGATTGAAATTGTGGGGGCTGCCAACTCCATTTGCAGCAAGAGGGATAGCAGTGTCTCCACTGGTATACTATTGTGGAGGCTGACCCCATTGGTTAGTTTGTGGCTCGTGTGTATAAGGGTCTGATATGGGCAGGTGGTTCCATAGGTAGTGCGGGTTAGTGGCGTCTGCTGTTGGTTATGCGGGGCTGCTGTCTGGACTTGCAATGTAGCGAGGCATATGTGGGGGTGGGGCTGGTGTCCATCCGCAGCTGTGGGAATCAGGGTCTGGGTACGAGACTAGGGCTGCTGGCTCTTAGTCATTTAGGGGCTGCTTACTCCCTACAACCACCATCGTCAGTAGTATAACCGCCGTCACTACCGTTCTCAATCTCCCCACCTCGTCGAATGTATCTTGAATATCGATCGTCGTATCCGTATCGCTCAAACTCGTCCGCCGATTGAAACTCTTGCGAGTGTGTTGTCTTCAGTGGACGTCGCCATATCCGTTATCTACATAGGAGATAACGAATAACAACTGTGACAGGGACGATACATTAAATACTTACCCATCAGATCTAGCTAGCGCAGTATGGGTGTGGCTATAAGTTATCAAAGTCTCGGCCCACAGGAAGTAGTTGCATATTCATGTGCTTTGATGATTGGAAGCGGGCCTCGCACGTCCAACGGCGCGATTCGAGCGGGAAACGTGTACCAACTTTGCGCCGCTGTATCTCCGTAACGGATAACATAAAAATTAACGAACAGAACAAATCGATAGGTATAGGACCTCTCTACCTACAAACCGAATTTGAAGCGATTTCATTACTCCTACCTAAAGTTATGGCGGGTGTGAACCCGGTGGGGTATCGAACATTGCAATACTGGCACGGAGCAAGTGCAAGACTCCAAAATGGATCTTAAAATAGAGAAATGGTGTAGTATGAAGTGTTGAAAATAGGAAGTCGATAGCTTTTACCGTTCAGAAGTTATAGCGATTCAAACATAAGGGAATTTTATAACATTTTATATATATATACGAAGGCTCATTTTGTCGTGAACTGTCCCATATATATATATAATTATGATTATATTATAATTATACATGTATATATAAAAGCCAATATTACGAAGGCAGCAGCAAATTATAACACAAAATCAATGTTTTCTGTAGCAAAATATATAGAGGCATCATATCATCCCAAATCCTCCGTGAGTAATTTTCATGAAAAAAAAAAAACGTAGCTTGATCATCCGAGTTTATAGGTACATTTTTAAGAGCCCGCGCGTCACGTGAGAGTCGTGTGAAAATTTTTTTGGAGGGCAAACGTTAGTGAGACGTATGGTATAGACCTTATTCGACCGCAAAAATGAATACATTCTTCTTGTGTGACATAATTGGAAAGGCGTCGCCGTTAATGATATACACGAATATGGCTGAACTGTCGGATTCGTAAGCAGCTTGATACGGTGGGAAAGTTGCGCTATATAGAGAAGCTTGGTATGCTAGGGGTAACCACATATCCATACAGTACTTCAAGAGACGTTTGGCCGCGGCCCACTAAGTGTTTTCTTCGAGGCATATCACAAGGGCTGTGTAAATCATGACAGCTCAACTCCGCAATTGAGGCGCAGAATCTCAACAACCCTACACCGTGTTAACATGCTTTATATCTCAATACACCCACTAGACATCACTACACGTGGA
Organism: Spongilla lacustris; assembly: GCA_949361645.1. Lineage (NCBI taxonomy): Eukaryota > Metazoa > Porifera > Demospongiae > Spongillida > Spongillidae > Spongilla > Spongilla lacustris. The sequence continues at coordinate 4,468,687 of OX442435.1, forward strand.
TTCTGCTTGGCGCTACCGTTCCGAGAATTGGCTCACAGTAGAAGTAATTAAATTGCCTTGCCTTGATTATGTTATAAATAACAAAAAACGAGGTGAAGTCAAATCAGTCCTATTACACCCACGGTATGATAGAGAGCTTAGTTATGTCACTGGTGTTCCTTTTTCCCCTTTTCACGGAGGGCCAGAGGGATTACAAGATTGTTTTCAATACAGGGACGGCAAACTATAACCTCGCACCACGCGGATCACCAAATCGATAGAAAAGAACGGAACCAACCTTGTGTGAAAGTTTTAGGCCTTGAAAAGTGATCGCTGATAGTTCCTGAACTCACTCGCCTTCAGAGAACTTCGTGTCGCGTGATGTAATTGAACCAATATTGGACGTGTCGCGTGAGTAACTGGGACGAGCGTGTGACATTTATATATTCATATCGCGGTCGAATAAGGTCTGGCAGATTATTAGTGAAAAAGGGCATTATATGCAAAAACTGGAGTCAACCCTAAGCGATGAACTTTCGTGAAGAAGAATGATCATCGTTTCAGCGATGGATATGTCGTTTTGGCCGCGTATTGAGTATGGCGATATATACTCAAGTGCAACTATCATCGTGGAAGCAGAATCCCTATAACTACATCGAATCAGCCTTCGTGAGGACTGTGTTTGCAATGGTGTTTGGCTAAGGCGACCAAAATTGCTGTTTAAGCCAATGTACGTTAACCCTATAGCTAGCCAACACACTACAGAACAGGCCCACGAAGCATTAGGCTCGATTGTTCATGTCTGCCCACTGCACTTGCATGGCAGCTTTACAATGACATAACGTTTTGTGAAAGTGTCTGTGAGGTGCGTAGCATATTGTGTGTCATTGAAGGACAGTAGCCCATTGGACATGTACAGTAGTTTAGATGGATCGCTAGATAAGCCGGCACAAGATTTCCAGGGACATGTTCTGTATTATGCGCATGGCAAGTATATGCGCAAACTTTTTTTTAAGAATGCGCAATGTATAATATTGCGTTGTATAGCGTATTCTGGAAGCTTTTGTCCTGAGTAAGCCACTTGATAAAATATATCAACATTGCATCCAAGCCAGTCTGAAAAAAATGTTAATCAATGCTGTCAGACCTATCTGAAAGAGATAAGCTAGGTCTCGAACCCTAAGACCAAAATGTAGTTTCATCATGGTAAGTAGCAAGCAATCGGCATTAGATAAATTTTACCCTCTGACATGTACCTCTTGCATGTAGTCAAAGCATGCAGGGCATGACAGCACATGTTCCAGTACATGAACAAATACAGCACAGTTATGTAACCCTATATAAAATTTTACTACATTTCATTGCTAAGTTGTTCATACCAAAACACATCCAGCTAGATTGGTGCAGATGAGGTGGTTATTCCAGACATGGGGGCTACAGCTGAGTATGAGTCATCGTTCTTCCAGGATCTGAGAGCATGTTGAAATGGCTTACACTGCTGTCTGAATACCTTTCATACTGATGATTTCCGTATGTTCCAACGTCAATGGCGAACTGCGAGTCCTGAATTAGCAAAAGGCCCTCTACAGCTGAAGTTAACTTTGATCCCCTTTCTTCTTCGTACTGCTCTCGTCTGACGCCATCAAATCCTTCCTTCAAAGAGAATCGTGAAGGGACATAGCCACATCACTGGGATCGTCAGCAGACTTGCCCACAGTAAAACCAATGATTGCTTTACTCAATTGTGACTTACAATTGGATCCACACTTTTTACTAACCTGACACAAAATGGTCACCACAGATTCTTGAGTACTTTCAAGGCTGCCAATCCTACCTAACAACAAACCGCTTGAATCAACTTTCGTGTCTTCATTTTTCAAAGGAAAACTAAAGAAACCTAAGCCCAAACACTGACCACCAGGATTTCTACAACAAGACCTCAGTACCATTTTATGTACCACAGCAATTTTTCATCGTTTTAAGCCACGCGCTTTTAGGGGGTATGCCTTCTGACCGAAATCATCTATAGTTGGAATAAACCTGAATGTGCTGGCACATACTGAAGTAGTTGAAAAGTTGTTTTCCTTATGATGAACAAGAGAGATGGTGGAACACCACATGGCATTGCCTAATCAGTGGTTGTACACTTCAGCCTTCCTTCCTGATTCCTTTGCTGAGCTAAAACTTGCTAGGTGCGGTAAAAATTCTGTCACTATCTGCCATTGGAGATCTTAACGACAAAGCTGTAATTAGTTACTGTGTTCATTTTCCGGCGTTGTTTGTTAATTTGTGCTGAATATAATAGTTGTGCTAAAATAGTTTTGCTTGTATAAGTTTTACCAACTCTGTAATTATGTGCAAATGGATCATGAATAATTACTTGTTTGAAGCTATCATTAGATGGAATAAAGGTCTTTTTGTCTTAATTGTATTACGTGTACGGTAATATCCCTGTCATGATGAATAAAGACTGTAACTACGGACAGTAGGACACCCTGTTACACCTTATCAGCACGTAACGAATATGCAAGCACTATGCGAATGTAATAGCTACAAGTATTCCAGAGTTTGTATACGTGCACTCATACATGTATATGGCTGTCTAAAATTGGTGCTTTAAACCTTTCTATTATGATTTGTGATCACTATTTATACTTATTATCTCCTTTAATTATTCTATAAGTGAAACAAGATATAAAATCATATTATGCATATCACTTGTCACTATTCCTATCCAAGCTCCGATAGGGTTGCTCAATGACACATCTATTGGATTTACCGGATCGACTCTCACCTTGACCTGGAACTTTCGTGACCAGTCACTGGATATGACAGGCATTTTAGTCGAGATTTTTATCAATTGTGATTGTTCTAATACGTACCCTCAGGCATCTGTAAGTGTTAAAGTACAGTACATATGTTAGCGTACATCTTAAACTCTATCATTGGGAGAGAGGGAGGGAAATACTCATGACAGTTGAACAGTAGCAACAAATGGAGTATGTACTACGGGTACTAAAGCACTAAAAGTTAAGCAACAAATTGCTATTATTTTGCCTTGTTAGTGGGACAGCATCAATATCAGTGTTCAGAGGAGGGAGTATATATGAATTTTTTGTTGTACCTACATGTATGCATTGAGTCTGTAATGTAATCTTCATTCAAATGATTTATGCAAGCCCATTTAATGAATGTGAGTTTTTCAGCACATTGAATTGGTTGTATGCCCAACATGTCTTTCTATTAATAAGTCCGTGCCTAGCATTATTATGTAGCATCTTAAATCTTTTAACATGAAAAAAAAACATTTTTTATTGAATGAAATAGAATTAATACTGGTTTTTTGCCCTCATAGTACAGCCACAGCTAAAATTGTGTATGTGTACATTGTTATTTGATTAATCCAACTACACAGAAAGCAGTAAATAACATGCATTACTTCCAGTTAAATTCAGCAGAATGGAAAAATTTAGAGATATATGAGTCATTTTGTCTTTTCCCATGTAAGCAGTTAAATAAAAGATGCAGTAGTACTCAGGTACAAAAGAAGACCCAATGCATTACTGGACACCAACTATATGTGTACACATGCAGGTACATTAATGCATTTGCTTTTCCACTATTTCATTCCTCCAAAAGATAAACTGCACTTCAGCGTTGTACTAATAGAAAAAAGGCAATCAGCGAATGTAATAAAGTGCTAAATTGTGGTGTTTTGCATAAACAAAATTTTCCTTAACCAAATCACTAGGCTTTTGACCTAAATGTTTAATGGCTAATATATCAAAGTTCAGTAAACCATGTTCTGTTCTGATGTTTGAAGAATACAAATGTTAAATGTTGAGCCCATTACTAGAGCTAGACTAAATGTTTACATGTAGGACCACAATACATTTGTCACTAGAGCAAACAGAAAAAAAAAACATTTGTCACTAGAGCAAACAGTCGCATCCAAGATATGGATGTAGTTTTGCATTGCAAAGTAAAATATCAATGAGTACAATGATTTTATGTACTGGAAATAGCTTAGTATATATGCCACAGACACATGATTCCTTACAGTAATTCCCTAAAATTGGACATTTTGAATAGTACAATAGCAATCCCAAATGCATACATTTACAAATTCATCATGGATCTGTTGTCCATAAACATTGTGATCAACAATAACTGTTTTGCACACTTTTGGAGGAATCATGTACAAAGCTAGAATTCTCATGACATACATGGTATGCACTGGTAGTTTAACTCTTTGGGTGCCAGATGTATATAATAATGATATAATTATGCATGTACATGTACATGGCACCCCATGCATTTAGTACATGTGTTGGGTTCGTGATTAACTCCACAAACTGCCAATTTGTGATTACTTGTTTATCCTGAAGGGATTCACCATTAACCGTTTATGTAGTTTTGCAAGAATTTAAAGAATTGTACTACTACTCATTGCACACATCTACAAGAACAGAATGGAGTCTTAATATTTATGTGCTATAATAGATAATTGGAATACATATGTATAAATATGCCCTTGGCACACATTATTGATAGATAAACAAGAGGTACTATTATCCCAAGCTGAAAGGGTACGTGGAGATACTGAACATACAGTCTGCTACACTCCAGACCACGTGCAATATATGCTGGTATTACAGACGCACAGTTGGGACTCATCAGGGTGTTCACTACTCATTAAAACCTCTTAATTTCTCATTGGGTAGGTTTCTAAGACTATGATATGACTTCAAGCCATCTTGATTTTCACCTTGCAGAGGCATACGTACAAGGTTACTACATTTTGATGTCGAACTATAGCAGTCTTACTATCTGCAATGCTATTCCAGTTTATTTCACATGCAACTTACCTGGAGGAAATATATCGGATTGGTGGACATTGAATGGTGTGCTGATAAATAATTCAGTTGATTCCACAGGATCATTATTTATAAGCAATACAAATGTGACTTTTGGAAGCTCAATCACACAAAGTGTTCTATCTTGTGGCAGCTATGAATTCAATGACATATTAACAGCTGTAATATCTTTGATGGATCCAGTTCTTCATCCATGTAAGTTAATATGAATTCATGCTAAATAGTAAGTGCATTCTAAATTATGGGATTATGGGGGTTTTATTTTGCATCTACTGCACAATTGATTGATTTAAACAAATTACATGCATTAAATCCATGATAGTTTAGTGGGACATACAGTATTTATCAAGTGTCACAAAGATCAGATTTGTAGGCACTAGCATTTATTTACATTGCCAATTTGATCTGCTTATTCTGTTGGAATACAATAACAGCTTCCGAAACACAGCTCCCCTGTACATCAGCAGTAGCTTCGAAATCATATGCACATCAAGGTCAGTTAGTTCTGCATTTTGATAAATCTGTGTATGTATTATTTAATTAAATACGTACATTTGTAAGTATTAAGTACATTGATAAGGATTGTGAATGCCACATTTCATACGATTGCTGCATGAAGTTACCAAATTGACACAAATTATAATGTATTGCAGTGACACCACGAAGAACATCTGAATCAATTTTAGTTTCTGCTGATGCTCTATCATCAACTTATACTATCCATCAAGGTTCGTTCATATGCATTTATGGTAGGGAAATTTTAAATAATATTGTAGCATTTTGTACAATACATCTAAATGACTAATTGTTAATAAACTGAAAATTGTAACGATGTACTATTACGAATCAAAATTTAAAATGGGGTGAGATATTAGATTGGGCTAAGTTACCCAATACATCGATCTAATTTAGGGGTTAGAAAGAGTAAGATTAACGAAATAATGCATGTAAATGGCCAAAGGGCACATATTATGAGCGATACAGAAAAAAAACAAATGTGTCTCATATAATTAATTCCACATATATTGTGCTTGAATACTAAATTTCAGAATTACCAAGTACAATCTTGATGATGAGTTACAATTTCCATGTGGAGTAATAGTAACATTTATGTTGCTATGTTGCAATTCAAAGAATGGCACAAACTTGAATTGTACAATAACAATGCATGCACATTGTAATTAAATATAAAGTGTCTGAAAATAAATGTCAGGATAGGAAAGGTTACCTCAACATAGCATGGTGTCAGTTCTCACTGTCAACTAAAGGTCAATGTGTAGTTTCATAATTCCAACTTGGGCATTAGTGTAAATTCATTAATGAGTTGGCTTTTTGAAATATTTAATAAATTTCAATACCTCTATTAAAATTATAGGGTAATGCAAAGTACCAATCAGTACGTGGTTTTCAATGTTTATGATATATTCTTTATGCACAGGTTTATTCAAAGCGGCAATTGTTGCATTAGTTTTACTGCTGGCACCATGTTTCACATGATTCTCAGCGGAAAGATCTATAGTTGTACATACATGTTCAGTGTAAAACAGAGCGTTGAGTATTCACATTATTCTGCTGTAAACAATGCGAAGCATGTAATCATTTATATATATATGAAAGTGTGCATCCAACTCATTTTGGAGCAGTATTTAGGATTGAGGCTGATGTCAGAGGTTTAAATGACTTCTCTAAGGACATGATTTTCTTAGCCACGTGTACCTGTTGAAAACAGAAAGGAAGCTCGCATGGATAATGATGAATCTATCCTAATAGCATTTTGAATGAAGGCATAGGTAATCTAAGGCACAAATGCAAAAACTTTAAGTAAAACAATGGAGTGCTCAGTGAGGATTTGTGTTTTAAACTGAAGATGAAGGAAGACGCATTTTCGAGTCATGTCAAGCTGGAATTGAAGGTACAAACAGAATTTTTTTTTTTTCTATTATGCCTTGTATACCTGCAGTATAAAAAGCCACTTAGGCAGATATAAAACCATTTAATTTTTTTAAATTGAGCAGTTTTTCTGGAGAAACATAAATGTAGATATAAAAGTATTTGTACAGTACTGCAAAAAGTGCCACAGCAACGCGCTCTAATAGTATCGACCGCACAAATGTACGTAGCAATGCGTACTTCACGGCTGTTTTTGCTCGCATTGAAATCGTGTTACCCTACGCCCAGAAATTTTGAAATGAACGTTGTAAGTCCCCTTGGCAACACCCGATGACCTGTGGAATTTGCTGTACAACAAATTATAAACAGGCCTGCCAGCTTGCCAATAATACCCGTCGCGAGAATACGCAACCTACCAGACCAAATTTTAATGATGAACACTCAAATATAAACAGATGCACGCAATAAACAGACGACTAATTTAGCTGCTTCATTCTGTTATACAGCCTTGTATCAAAATCTAGAGGCAAAATGCCAATCAATACTTACATCGCGTCCCTCGTTTCCAGCCCGGTTGTACGTCTGGCTTAGACATCATCAAGCTGCCTCCTGTGTTAGACAACCCTCCTCGTATAGTGTCTCCATCATTGAGGCTGCATCCCCCAGTACCTTTACTTACACTTCTCAGGTGTGCCTACCTATATGTTCAGGGAAGGAAGTGACTAATATTCTGACCTCAATCGTTCCTATTCATAGCATTCTAAGTGGAAATCAGGAAATGGACTTGGGACAATTTCAACTTAATGGGTATAAATAGAGAAGGAAGGAGTCACTTAATGATACCTAGGCTACTATCAGGGCCGGCCTTAGATGTTTGGCGGCCTTAGGCAAATAGGGGCTTGGCGGCCCCTCCGAGGGTGCAAAATTTTTTAACTTAACTTCTTCCGATATCATTCCACCACGTGTAGGCACAGCGACTCGCTAATGCAAATACGGTACTGCATGCTTACATAAGTGCATCCGTATTCGGAGGAGTACGGGCATCGGCAGTCATAGGCTTCCGATCCCCGTGTGTGGACTGATTGCATACGGATGTGGATACAGATCCCTGCAGTTAGTACGTCCGCTTACGTATTTAATTTGTATGCCTTACGTATCACCCGTCTTTCAATCCGTTCTTACACTGTAGCGGTACGTACGTATACAATATCAATGCCCCGCCTTTTAGTAGCTAGTATACCTACTCCGCTAAACATCGCACATTTAATGACTACAGTGGAAACCATTTTTTTGTACTGTTATTTTGTTCACTTGAATATATTTCAATAACAATGAGCTCAAATGGAAATCTGACAACGCAGGTATATAGTGTACAACTATTTTTCAATGTATACTGAAAGTTAAAAAGCATCACGTGACTATTTACTTTAGTTATTAACACTTGTTGTGACCCCAGTACAAATAGAATTGTAAGCATAATTCCTCCTCCTGTAGGCAATAGATCTTAACCATATTTGCAATATATCTAAAGAACAAGCATTAGCAACCTTTGGCCGCGTCGGTTCTTAAGTCCGGTAAATAGTTACGGTATTATCGAGCTAGATATGCTCTCACTGGACTGCTATATTTCGTTTCCGAGTCGTCACAGGGTAGATTTATCGCGAAATCGTACTTGGGAGGCAATAGACCCTCCTTTGCCGTTAAAAAAGTGCCATCAGATCTGAGTACCTGAAAACATCCGCCATATCGCGATGAATTGCATTTGAAACGTCATTATTGCGTCATTTTGTAACATGAATATATTTATAATGTGATCAAATTGGGCAGGTTACAAGAAACGTCAAAGAGCAAGAGGCAACTTTAAAGCTGGAAGCGAAGCGGACCCAATTAGCTATTTTGAAGCTGCCATCAAGGATTGGAAGCTTTGGGTGATAGAACGCTACCCTTGCGAATGTCTTGATGGCCCATAAAGCTTCCCGATTTGATGCTACTGATTTACTAGACGTCCGCCGTGAGTGACTGCAAGACGCAGCATCGTTGGGTTAGGAACCGTTTTCACAAATCAATCCTCATTGAGTCAATGACAGCACTTGCATCCATTCGTCACATTATAAATATATTCATGATACAACATGACGCAATAATTTCAAATGCAATTCATCGCGATATGGCGGATGTTTTCAGGTACTCAGCTCTGATGGCACTTTTTTAACGGCAAAGGAGAGTCTATTGCCTCCCAAGTACGATTTTGCGATAGATCTAACATGTGACGACTGTGAAACGAAACATAGCAGTCCAGTGAGAGCGTACTACGAAATTGCATCGCTAAGCTTTTATGAGCTAAAAACGCATATCTAACTCGATAATACCGTAACTATTTACCGGACTTAAAAACCGACGCAGCCAAAGGTTGCTAATGCTTGTTCTTTAGATATATTGCAAATATGGTTAAGATCTATTGCCTACAGGAGGAGGAATTATGCTTACAATTTTTTTTGTACTTGGGTCACAACAAGTGTTAATAACTAAAGTAAATAGTCACGTGATGCTTTTTAACTTTCAGTATATATTGAAAAATAGTTGTACACTATACCTGCGTTGTCAGATTTCCATTTGAGCTCATTGTTATTGAAATATATTCAAGTGAACAAAATAACAGTACAAAAAAATTATAGGAGCAAGTGTGATGGTTTCCACTGTATACAAACGATGTTTATTATTATTATTTTAAAGACACAACAGCAAACAAATCACTTGATCAAGCAAGTCACTTCACAGTCATAGATATTAGAGGTACCTCTAATATCTATGCTTCAGTTAACTCATAAATTCACACTCTTGTGCTGTATGGGGAAAAGGCAATACTAACACATACAGAGACGTCGCGAATAGCACTAACCTGAACATGTTGCGCTTCTGTGGCCACAATGAGGATTGTTTTGAACTAGCATATTGCATGGGATGACGTGCGTTAAAATCGCTACACAAAGTATTAGTCACTCACCAAGATTGGAAGAGAACCGGTAGCACGTGACACAGCAATGACGCTCTCGAAGCTAGTAGTTGGCTAGGAAACAATAACAATGCTAACTTACAGATTTTCCGCGAAATCGCCTATAGGACAAGTAGTATAAAAACAAGCAAAACACATTTGGTTATCAAAACGGACGCTCACCTACATGTAGCATGTTCGAGATCGAAGCCATCCCTAAATAGAGGCACATGCATGTTGAATCATGTTTCGCCTACCACCTAGCATGTCCGATTGGCGCTCGAACCGCTATAGCCGTGCATGCGCTGTTATTAGAACGAAAGGCATATGAATAACGGCACGTTTTGTGTTTACCTAGCTTTCTCAGGTAGGCCAATTTATATATCCAGAGCAGCGTGAGCATCGACGGCGTGAGCATCATAGGCTCATGGATCACATACTGCAGGGCCGTAGGAACGAAAGAAAAAGTGGTCCGGCTATTACATACGTAAGTAGGGGCGGGGTCTGGGGCGGAGCCCCATTTTTTTTGTTTTTGTTTTGTTTGTTTTGTACGATTTGGTGCAAAATATGCACGACTATGCTATTGCGAATTGATGAAAACAGATCTGATCAGTGTGTAATTGCGAGAACTATATACAGTAAATGGCTCTTTGAAGCATGGAGCAATGGACAAAGTATCACTTCTCTCTTTGTGAGCATGTAGGTTATCGCATTTGCGACATATATACTGGAACGAATCGAGGTATGCTTTCACTACTGGATGCGCTCACTAATAGCTTTGGTAGCAGGCTAACAAAAATCATGCAGTGCTAATATACAGGTAAAGTCTAAAGCAGTACACTCAGTCTCGTAATGCAACCAAGACTACTTTGTAGCCTATGATTAAAGGCTCTCTTCACCAGTCTTGATGGAAGCCAGAAGGCTCTGCTCTTCCAACAGCTAAATATAACTCTGCATGATGCATGCAATGATGGCGCGTCTGGCAGTTTATATACAATTACAAAACAAAGATTCACAAATTTCACGCCGCCGGCGACACACAAAAATGTTAGTTATAGTTTGATTGACGCGACCGTACCGGTACGCGTACGCGGTGCGGTTAATGGTTATGCATAAGATTAATTAATCAACAATTAATAATTTTTCGTTCGGGTAAAAAATTGGTCCGGCCATGGCCTGACCGGCCGGACTGGCTGCTACGGCCCTGCATAGTCGAAGTGTACTCTTTTCTAGGACGTCCCCCCCCCCCAATTATAACTAATCAACAAATCAATTAACAGCCTTTGATGTAATCAACAGTGTCCCGTTCTGACTGTGACTCTATTTTTGTAACTTGTAAACTTACCATACATACTGCTGAACCTAAGCTAAACTAAGCCCAGCTAGACGGGGGAACATCTAGCTGGGCTTAGTTTAGGGTACGCCCGTCTAGCTGGGCTTAGTTTAGCTTAGGTTCAGCAGTATGTATGGTAAGTTTACAAGTTACAAAAATAGAGTAACAGTCAGAACGGGACACTGTTGATTACATCAAAGGCTGTTAATTGATTTGTTGATTAGTTATAATTGGGGGGGACACGTCCTAGAAAAGGATTCGCACACAACAAAGGCCATTACCTTACTATCAGGTGAAGCTGCGTGCCGTTGCCTCTCTCGTATGAAATGGAGTATCACCAATTCAGCTTCCCGGGATTCAGTCCAAAGTGACTCTAGTAATAATAGCGCAATACATTGAAATACGACGGCAATCCACGTAATGCAAACCTCATTACAGTTGACGTAGTAATCTGTCTCGTTTACTATTAAATGAAGAATCGAAGAGCTCTAAGGTCGCCATTTCAACCGCCAAAAGCTACAGCCAAATAATATAGTCACGAGATCAAAACGATAATAATTAATAAACTTGACCTACAAGAGCTAGCTAGCTTGAGGCGGATCTGAAGCGATATAATAAAATTGTATTAATACCTGACGCGGCTCTAAGAGCTGTATGCAGGGGAGCAGATTGCCTTTTGGAACGGACGATGATTACGGCAAGAGCTAGCTAGCTCGAGGCCCGGCGGAGCTGAAGCGATATAATAAAATTGGATCACATGACGCGACTCTAAGAGCTATATGCAGGGGACCGGCGGATTGCTTTATTGGAACGGACGATGACACTGCATGTGGGCTCTCTTTCATCCACATGCATGTGAATGAAAGAGAGCATACAGTACATACTACAGACTACTATAGTAAAGAGAGCATCTACAGCGGACTACCACAGTAAAGAGAGCACACAGTACATAGTACTACAGACTACTGACTACATGTAGTAGTCTGTAGTATGTATAATGGGAATTTTTATTTGTGCTTGTTACCTGCATGCTTGCATGTGTCTTATATATACACATGCATGCATGCATGTATGCATCGATCATTGTCCATGCTATAGGTCAGTAGCGGATCCAGGGGGGGAGGGGGGGGGGGGGGGGGCACAACGGGCCCGTGCCCCCCCCCCCCCCCCCCCCCCCCCCCCCGAGGGTACCGCCCCTACGTATAGAGCTCTTTCATCGCGTGATCTGTATTAGCAATCATGTGAGTAATTAGTTGACGTAATCAATTATCCGCCATATTGGTGCTCGGGTAGTCGGCTCTTTTAAACGTAAAGCATGTCAAAGCTGTCTTTGTAAGCAAATAGCTTGTCTCCAGACGCAAAGGCTCGATACCTGGATAGAATCGAAAGCATTGGTGGGCCAGATCTGTTCTCATCTGACTTCGTTGGAGCCAAGTCGGACGTTGTACCACAAGTTAGTGCATGCGATTTGATATCGTATTTAGTACTGCAGACCAGTTTTATAACTAGCAAACAGTTCAAAGACTATAAATCTCTGGAGGCTTGTAATCAGCTTGTTTGTGGACGGGTGAACGCGTACAAACGCATGCCTATCGTCTAGGGAAAGTATGTGACCACAGGACGGGTAAGTGATGTCTGAATAGAAACGTACAATCACATTGTCTGCAGCAACTCGAAGTACAATGCACTTTTTCTAAGCCGAAAAGACGGCACGTAGCTAATCAGCGAGAACAAAAAGTGCATTGTACTTCGAGTTGCTGCAGACAATGTGATTGTACGTTTCTATTCAGACATCACTTACCCGTCCTGTGGTCACATACTTTCCCTAGACGATAGGCATGCGTTTGTACGCGTTCACCCGTCCACAAACAAGCTGATTATAAGCCTCCAGAGATTTATAGTCTTTGAACTGTTTGCTAGTTATAAAACTGGTCTGCAGTACTAAATACGATATCAAATCGCATGCACTAACTTGTGGTACAACGTCCGACTTGGCTCCAACGAAGTCAGATGAGAACAGATCTGGCCCACCAATGCTTTCGATTCTATCCAGGTATCGAGCCTTTGCGTCTGGAGACAAGCTATTTGCTTACAAAGACAGCTTTGACATGCTTTACGTTTAAAAGAGCCGACTACCCGAGCACCAATATGGCGGATAATTGATTACGTCAACTAATTACTCACATGATTGCTAATACAGATCACGCGATGAAAGAGCTCTATACGTAGGGGCGGTACCCTCGGGGGGGGGGGGGGGGGGGGGGGGCACGGGCCCGTTGTGCCCCCCCCCCCCCCCCCCCCCCCCCCTCCCCCCCTGGATCCGCTACTGACCTATAGCATGGACAATGATCGATGCATACATGCATGCATGCATGTGTATATATAAGACACATGCAAGCATGCAGGTAACAAGCACAAATAAAAATTCCCATTATACATACTACAGACTACTACATGTAGTCAGTAGTCTGTAGTACTATGTACTGTGTGCTCTCTTTACTGTGGTAGTCCGCTGTAGATGCTCTCTTTACTATAGTAGTCTGTAGTATGTACTGTATGCTCTCTTTCATTCACATGCATGTGGATGAAAGAGAGCCCACATGCAGTGTCATCGTCCGTTCCAATAAAGCAATCCGCCGGTCCCCTGCATATAGCTCTTAGAGTCGCGTCATGTGATCCAATTTTATTATATCGCTTCAGCTCCGCCGGGCCTCGAGCTAGCTAGCTCTTGCCGTAATCATCGTCCGTTCCAAAAGGCAATCTGCTCCCCTGCATACAGCTCTTAGAGCCGCGTCAGGTATTAATACAATTTTATTATATCGCTTCAGATCCGCCTCAAGCTAGCTAGCTCTAGTTTATTAATTATTATCGTTTTGATCTCGTGACTATATTATTTGGCTGTAGCTTTTGGCGGTTGAAATGGCGACCTTAGAGCTCTTCGATTCTTCATTTAATAGTAAACGAGACAGATTACTACGTCAACTGTAATGAGGTTTGCATTACGTGGATTGCCGTCGTATTTCAATGTATTGCGCTATTATTACTAGAGTCACTTTGGACTGAATCCCGGGAAGCTGAATTGGTGATACTCCATTTCATACGAGAGAGGCAACGGCACGCAGCTTCACCTGATAGTAAGGTAATGGCCTTTGTTGTGTGCGAATCCTTTTCTAGGACGTGCCCCCCCCAATTATAACTAATCAACAAATCAATTAACAGCCTTTGATGTAATCAACAGTGTCCCGTTCTGACTGTTACTCTATTTTTGTAACTTGTAAACTTACCATACATACTGCTGAACCTAAGCTAAACTAAGCCCAGCTAGACGGGCGTACCCTAAACTAAGCCCAGCTAGATGTTCCCCCGTCTAGCTGGGCTTAGTTTAGCTTAGGTTCAGCAGTATGTATGGTAAGTTTACAAGTTACAAAAATAGAGTCACAGTCAGAACGGGACACTGTTGATTACATCAAAGGCTGTTAATTGGTTTGTTGATTAGTTATAATTGGGGGGGGGGGACGTCCTAGAAAAGAGTACACTTCGACTATGCAGGGCCGTAGCAGCCAGTCCGGCCGGTCAGGCCATGGCCGGACCAATTTTTTACCCGAACGAAAAATTATTAATTGTTGATTAATTAATCTTATGCATAACCATTAACCGCACCGCGTACGCGTACCGGTACGGTCGCGTCAATCAAACTATAACTAACATTTTTGTGTGTCGCCGGCGGCGTGAAATTTGTGAATCTTTGTTTTGTAATTGTATATAAACTGCCAGACGCGCCATCATTGCATGCATCATGCAGAGTTATATTTAGCTGTTGGAAGAGCAGAGCCTTCTGGCTTCCATCAAGACTGGTGAAGAGAGCCTTTAATCATAGGCTACAAAGTAGTCTTGGTTGCATTACGAGACTGAGTGTACTGCTTTAGACTTTACCTGTATATTAGCACTGCATGATTTTTGTTAGCCTGCTACCAAAGCTATTAGTGAGCGCATCCAGTAGTGAAAGCATACCTCGATTCGTTCCAGTATATATGTCGCAAATGCGATAACCTACATGCTCACAAAGAGAGAAGTGATACTTTGTCCATTGCTCCATGCTTCAAAGAGCCATTTACTGTATATAGTTCTCGCAATTACACACTGATCAGATCTGTTTTCATCAATTCGCAATAGCATAGTCGTGCATATTTTGCACCAAATCGTACAAAACAAACAAAACAAAAACAAAAAAAATGGGGCTCCGCCCCAGACCCCGCCCCTACTTACGTATGTAATAGCCGGACCACTTTTTCTTTCGTTCCTACGGCCCTGCTATGTGATCCATGAGCCTATGATGCTCACGCCGTCGATGCTCACGCTGCTCTGGATATATAAATTGGCCTACCTGAGAAAGCTAGGTAAACACAAAACGTGCCGTTATTCATATGCCTTTCGTTCTAATAACAGCGCATGCACGGCTATAGCGGTTCGAGCGCCAATCGGACATGCTAGGTGGTAGGCGAAACATGATTCAACATGCATGTGCCTCTATTTAGGGATGGCTTCGATCTCGAACATGCTACATGTAGGTGAGCGTCCGTTTTGATAACCAAATGTGTTTTGCTTGTTTTTATACTACTTGTCCTATAGGCGATTTCGCGGAAAATCTGTAAGTTAGCATTGTTATTGTTTCCTAGCCAACTACTAGCTTCGAGAGCGTCATTGCTGTGTCACGTGCTACCGGTTCTCTTCCAATCTTGGTGAGTGACTAATACTTTGTGTAGCGATTTTAACGCACGTCATCCCATGCAATATGCTAGTTCAAAACAATCCTCATTGTGGCCACAGAAGCGCAACATGTTCAGGTTAGTGCTATTCGCGACGTCTCTGTATGTGTTAGTATTGCCTTTTCCCCATACAGCACAAGAGTGTGAATTTATGAGTTAACTGAAGCATAGATATTAGAGGTACCTCTAATATCTATGACTGTGAAGTGACTTGCTTGATCAAGTGATTTGTTTGCTGTTGTGTCTTTAAAATAATAATAATAAACATCGTTTGTATACAGTGGAAACCATCACACTTGCTCCTATAATTTTTTTGTACTGTTATTTTGTTCACTTGAATATATTTCAATAACAATGAGCTCAAATGGAAATCTGACAACGCAGGTATAGTGTACAACTATTTTTCAATATATACTGAAAGTTAAAAAGCATCACGTGACTATTTACTTTAGTTATTAACACTTGTTGTGACCCAAGTACAAAAAAAATTGTAAGCATAATTCCTCCTCCTGTAGGCAATAGATCTTAACCATATTTGCAATATATCTAAAGAACAAGCATTAGCAACCTTTGGCTGCGTCGGTTTTTAAGTCCGGTAAATAGTTACGGTATTATCGAGTTAGATATGCGTTTTTAGCTCATAAAAGCTTAGCGATGCAATTTCGTAGTACGCTCTCACTGGACTGCTATGTTTCGTTTCACAGTCGTCACATGTTAGATCTATCGCAAAATCGTACTTGGGAGGCAATAGACTCTCCTTTGCCGTTAAAAAAGTGCCATCAGAGCTGAGTACCTGAAAACATCCGCCATATCGCGATGAATTGCATTTGAAATTATTGCGTCATGTTGTATCATGAATATATTTATAATGTGACGAATGGATGCAAGTGCTGTCATTGACTCAATGAGGATTGATTTGTGAAAACGGTTCCTAACCCAACGATGCTGCGTCTTGCAGTCACTCACGGCGGACGTCTAGTAAATCAGTAGCATCAAATCGGGAAGCTTTATGGGCCATCAAGACATTCGCAAGGGTAGCGTTCTATCACCCAAAGCTTCCAATCCTTGATGGCAGCTTCAAAATAGCTAATTGGGTCCGCTTCGCTTCCAGCTTTAAAGTTGCCTCTTGCTCTTTGACGTTTCTTGTAACCTGCCCAATTTGATCACATTATAAATATATTCATGTTACAAAATGACGCAATAATGACGTTTCAAATGCAATTCATCGCGATATGGCGGATGTTTTCAGGTACTCAGATCTGATGGCACTTTTTTAACGGCAAAGGAGGGTCTATTGCCTCCCAAGTACGATTTCGCGATAAATCTACCCTGTGACGACTCGGAAACGAAATATAGCAGTCCAGTGAGAGCATATCTAGCTCGATAATACCGTAACTATTTACCGGACTTAAGAACCGACGCGGCCAAAGGTTGCTAATGCTTGTTCTTTAGATATATTGCAAATATGGTTAAGATCTATTGCCTACAGGAGGAGGAATTATGCTTACAATTCTATTTGTACTGGGGTCACAACAAGTGTTAATAACTAAAGTAAATAGTCACGTGATGCTTTTTAACTTTCAGTATACATTGAAAAATAGTTGTACACTATATACCTGCGTTGTCAGATTTCCATTTGAGCTCATTGTTATTGAAATATATTCAAGTGAACAAAATAACAGTACAAAAAAATGGTTTCCACTGTAGTCATTAAATGTGCGATGTTTAGCGGAGTAGGTATACTAGCTACTAAAAGGCGGGGCATTGATATTGTATACGTACGTACCGCTACAGTGTAAGAACGGATTGAAAGACGGGTGATACGTAAGGCATACAAATTAAATACGTAAGCGGACGTACTAACTGCAGGGATCTGTATCCACATCCGTATGCAATCAGTCCACACACGGGGATCGGAAGCCTATGACTGCCGATGCCCGTACTCCTCCGAATACGGATGCACTTATGTAAGCATGCAGTACCGTATTTGCATTAGCGAGTCGCTGTGCCTACACGTGGTGGAATGATATCGGAAGAAGTTAAGTTAAAAAATTTTGCACCCTCGGAGGGGCCGCCAAGCCCCTATTTGCCTAAGGCCGCCAAACATCTAAGGCCGGCCCTGATAGTAGCCTAGGTATCATTAAGTGACTCCTTCCTTCTCTATTTATACCCATTAAGTTGAAATTGTCCCAAGTCCATTTCCTGATTTCCACTTAGAATGCTATGAATAGGAACGATTGAGGTCAGAATATTAGTCACTTCCTTCCCTGAACATATAGGTAGGCACACCTGAGAAGTGTAAGTAAAGGTACTGGGGGATGCAGCCTCAATGATGGAGACACTATACGAGGAGGGTTGTCTAACACAGGAGGCAGCTTGATGATGTCTAAGCCAGACGTACAACCGGGCTGGAAACGAGGGACGCGATGTAAGTATTGATTGGCATTTTGCCTCTAGATTTTGATACAAGGCTGTATAACAGAATGAAGCAGCTAAATTAGTCGTCTGTTTATTGCGTGCATCTGTTTATATTTGAGTGTTCATCATTAAAATTTGGTCTGGTAGGTTGCGTATTCTCGCGACGGGTATTATTGGCAAGCTGGCAGGCCTGTTTATAATTTGTTGTACAGCAAATTCCACA
Source organism: Spongilla lacustris (assembly GCA_949361645.1). NCBI lineage: Eukaryota > Metazoa > Porifera > Demospongiae > Spongillida > Spongillidae > Spongilla > Spongilla lacustris. Next base: position 4,487,165 of record OX442435.1, read on the forward strand.
GGTCATCGGGTGTTGCCAAGGGGACTTACAACGTTCATTTCAAAATTTCTGGGCGTAGGGTAACACGATTTCAATGCGAGCAAAAACAGCCGTGAAGTACGCATTGCTACGTACATTTGTGCGGTCGATACTATTAGAGCGCGTTGCTGTGGCACTTTTTGCAGTACTGTACAAATACTTTTATATCTACATTTATGTTTCTCCAGAAAAACTGCTCAATTTAAAAAAATTAAATGGTTTTATATCTGCCTAAGTGGCTTTTTATACTGCAGGTATACAAGGCATAATAGAAAAAAAAAAAATTCTGTTTGTACCTTCAATTCCAGCTTGACATGACTCGAAAATGCGTCTTCCTTCATCTTCAGTTTAAAACACAAATCCTCACTGAGCACTCCATTGTTTTACTTAAAGTTTTTGCATTTGTGCCTTAGATTACCTATGCCTTCATTCAAAATGCTATTAGGATAGATTCATCATTATCCATGCGAGCTTCCTTTCTGTTTTCAACAGGTACACGTGGCTAAGAAAATCATGTCCTTAGAGAAGTCATTTAAACCTCTGACATCAGCCTCAATCCTAAATACTGCTCCAAAATGAGTTGGATGCACACTTTCATATATATATAAATGATTACATGCTTCGCATTGTTTACAGCAGAATAATGTGAATACTCAACGCTCTGTTTTACACTGAACATGTATGTACAACTATAGATCTTTCCGCTGAGAATCATGTGAAACATGGTGCCAGCAGTAAAACTAATGCAACAATTGCCGCTTTGAATAAACCTGTGCATAAAGAATATATCATAAACATTGAAAACCACGTACTGATTGGTACTTTGCATTACCCTATAATTTTAATAGAGGTATTGAAATTTATTAAATATTTCAAAAAGCCAACTCATTAATGAATTTACACTAATGCCCAAGTTGGAATTATGAAACTACACATTGACCTTTAGTTGACAGTGAGAACTGACACCATGCTATGTTGAGGTAACCTTTCCTATCCTGACATTTATTTTCAGACACTTTATATTTAATTACAATGTGCATGCATTGTTATTGTACAATTCAAGTTTGTGCCATTCTTTGAATTGCAACATAGCAACATAAATGTTACTATTACTCCACATGGAAATTGTAACTCATCATCAAGATTGTACTTGGTAATTCTGAAATTTAGTATTCAAGCACAATATATGTGGAATTAATTATATGAGACACATTTGTTTTTTTTCTGTATCGCTCATAATATGTGCCCTTTGGCCATTTACATGCATTATTTCGTTAATCTTACTCTTTCTAACCCCTAAATTAGATCGATGTATTGGGTAACTTAGCCCAATCTAATATCTCACCCCATTTTAAATTTTGATTCGTAATAGTACATCGTTACAATTTTCAGTTTATTAACAATTAGTCATTTAGATGTATTGTACAAAATGCTACAATATTATTTAAAATTTCCCTACCATAAATGCATATGAACGAACCTTGATGGATAGTATAAGTTGATGATAGAGCATCAGCAGAAACTAAAATTGATTCAGATGTTCTTCGTGGTGTCACTGCAATACATTATAATTTGTGTCAATTTGGTAACTTCATGCAGCAATCGTATGAAATGTGGCATTCACAATCCTTATCAATGTACTTAATACTTACAAATGTACGTATTTAATTAAATAATACATACACAGATTTATCAAAATGCAGAACTAACTGACCTTGATGTGCATATGATTTCGAAGCTACTGCTGATGTACAGGGGAGCTGTGTTTCGGAAGCTGTTATTGTATTCCAACAGAATAAGCAGATCAAATTGGCAATGTAAATAAATGCTAGTGCCTACAAATCTGATCTTTGTGACACTTGATAAATACTGTATGTCCCACTAAACTATCATGGATTTAATGCATGTAATTTGTTTAAATCAATCAATTGTGCAGTAGATGCAAAATAAAACCCCCATAATCCCATAATTTAGAATGCACTTACTATTTAGCATGAATTCATATTAACTTACATGGATGAAGAACTGGATCCATCAAAGATATTACAGCTGTTAATATGTCATTGAATTCATAGCTGCCACAAGATAGAACACTTTGTGTGATTGAGCTTCCAAAAGTCACATTTGTATTGCTTATAAATAATGATCCTGTGGAATCAACTGAATTATTTATCAGCACACCATTCAATGTCCACCAATCCGATATATTTCCTCCAGGTAAGTTGCATGTGAAATAAACTGGAATAGCATTGCAGATAGTAAGACTGCTATAGTTCGACATCAAAATGTAGTAACCTTGTACGTATGCCTCTGCAAGGTGAAAATCAAGATGGCTTGAAGTCATATCATAGTCTTAGAAACCTACCCAATGAGAAATTAAGAGGTTTTAATGAGTAGTGAACACCCTGATGAGTCCCAACTGTGCGTCTGTAATACCAGCATATATTGCACGTGGTCTGGAGTGTAGCAGACTGTATGTTCAGTATCTCCACGTACCCTTTCAGCTTGGGATAATAGTACCTCTTGTTTATCTATCAATAATGTGTGCCAAGGGCATATTTATACATATGTATTCCAATTATCTATTATAGCACATAAATATTAAGACTCCATTCTGTTCTTGTAGATGTGTGCAATGAGTAGTAGTACAATTCTTTAAATTCTTGCAAAACTACATAAACGGTTAATGGTGAATCCCTTCAGGATAAACAAGTAATCACAAATTGGCAGTTTGTGGAGTTAATCACGAACCCAACACATGTACTAAATGCATGGGGTGCCATGTACATGTACATGCATAATTATATCATTATTATATACATCTGGCACCCAAAGAGTTAAACTACCAGTGCATACCATGTATGTCATGAGAATTCTAGCTTTGTACATGATTCCTCCAAAAGTGTGCAAAACAGTTATTGTTGATCACAATGTTTATGGACAACAGATCCATGATGAATTTGTAAATGTATGCATTTGGGATTGCTATTGTACTATTCAAAATGTCCAATTTTAGGGAATTACTGTAAGGAATCATGTGTCTGTGGCATATATACTAAGCTATTTCCAGTACATAAAATCATTGTACTCATTGATATTTTACTTTGCAATGCAAAACTACATCCATATCTTGGATGCGACTGTTTGCTCTAGTGACAAATGTTTTTTTTTTCTGTTTGCTCTAGTGACAAATGTATTGTGGTCCTACATGTAAACATTTAGTCTAGCTCTAGTAATGGGCTCAACATTTAACATTTGTATTCTTCAAACATCAGAACAGAACATGGTTTACTGAACTTTGATATATTAGCCATTAAACATTTAGGTCAAAAGCCTAGTGATTTGGTTAAGGAAAATTTTGTTTATGCAAAACACCACAATTTAGCACTTTATTACATTCGCTGATTGCCTTTTTTCTATTAGTACAACGCTGAAGTGCAGTTTATCTTTTGGAGGAATGAAATAGTGGAAAAGCAAATGCATTAATGTACCTGCATGTGTACACATATAGTTGGTGTCCAGTAATGCATTGGGTCTTCTTTTGTACCTGAGTACTACTGCATCTTTTATTTAACTGCTTACATGGGAAAAGACAAAATGACTCATATATCTCTAAATTTTTCCATTCTGCTGAATTTAACTGGAAGTAATGCATGTTATTTACTGCTTTCTGTGTAGTTGGATTAATCAAATAACAATGTACACATACACAATTTTAGCTGTGGCTGTACTATGAGGGCAAAAAACCAGTATTAATTCTATTTCATTCAATAAAAAATGTTTTTTTTTCATGTTAAAAGATTTAAGATGCTACATAATAATGCTAGGCACGGACTTATTAATAGAAAGACATGTTGGGCATACAACCAATTCAATGTGCTGAAAAACTCACATTCATTAAATGGGCTTGCATAAATCATTTGAATGAAGATTACATTACAGACTCAATGCATACATGTAGGTACAACAAAAAATTCATATATACTCCCTCCTCTGAACACTGATATTGATGCTGTCCCACTAACAAGGCAAAATAATAGCAATTTGTTGCTTAACTTTTAGTGCTTTAGTACCCGTAGTACATACTCCATTTGTTGCTACTGTTCAACTGTCATGAGTATTTCCCTCCCTCTCTCCCAATGATAGAGTTTAAGATGTACGCTAACATATGTACTGTACTTTAACACTTACAGATGCCTGAGGGTACGTATTAGAACAATCACAATTGATAAAAATCTCGACTAAAATGCCTGTCATATCCAGTGACTGGTCACGAAAGTTCCAGGTCAAGGTGAGAGTCGATCCGGTAAATCCAATAGATGTGTCATTGAGCAACCCTATCGGAGCTTGGATAGGAATAGTGACAAGTGATATGCATAATATGATTTTATATCTTGTTTCACTTATAGAATAATTAAAGGAGATAATAAGTATAAATAGTGATCACAAATCATAATAGAAAGGTTTAAAGCACCAATTTTAGACAGCCATATACATGTATGAGTGCACGTATACAAACTCTGGAATACTTGTAGCTATTACATTCGCATAGTGCTTGCATATTCGTTACGTGCTGATAAGGTGTAACAGGGTGTCCTACTGTCCGTAGTTACAGTCTTTATTCATCATGACAGGGATATTACCGTACACGTAATACAATTAAGACAAAAAGACCTTTATTCCATCTAATGATAGCTTCAAACAAGTAATTATTCATGATCCATTTGCACATAATTACAGAGTTGGTAAAACTTATACAAGCAAAACTATTTTAGCACAACTATTATATTCAGCACAAATTAACAAACAACGCCGGAAAATGAACACAGTAACTAATTACAGCTTTGTCGTTAAGATCTCCAATGGCAGATAGTGACAGAATTTTTACCGCACCTAGCAAGTTTTAGCTCAGCAAAGGAATCAGGAAGGAAGGCTGAAGTGTACAACCACTGATTAGGCAATGCCATGTGGTGTTCCACCATCTCTCTTGTTCATCATAAGGAAAACAACTTTTCAACTACTTCAGTATGTGCCAGCACATTCAGGTTTATTCCAACTATAGATGATTTCGGTCAGAAGGCATACCCCCTAAAAGCGCGTGGCTTAAAACGATGAAAAATTGCTGTGGTACATAAAATGGTACTGAGGTCTTGTTGTAGAAATCCTGGTGGTCAGTGTTTGGGCTTAGGTTTCTTTAGTTTTCCTTTGAAAAATGAAGACACGAAAGTTGATTCAAGCGGTTTGTTGTTAGGTAGGATTGGCAGCCTTGAAAGTACTCAAGAATCTGTGGTGACCATTTTGTGTCAGGTTAGTAAAAAGTGTGGATCCAATTGTAAGTCACAATTGAGTAAAGCAATCATTGGTTTTACTGTGGGCAAGTCTGCTGACGATCCCAGTGATGTGGCTATGTCCCTTCACGATTCTCTTTGAAGGAAGGATTTGATGGCGTCAGACGAGAGCAGTACGAAGAAGAAAGGGGATCAAAGTTAACTTCAGCTGTAGAGGGCCTTTTGCTAATTCAGGACTCGCAGTTCGCCATTGACGTTGGAACATACGGAAATCATCAGTATGAAAGGTATTCAGACAGCAGTGTAAGCCATTTCAACATGCTCTCAGATCCTGGAAGAACGATGACTCATACTCAGCTGTAGCCCCCATGTCTGGAATAACCACCTCATCTGCACCAATCTAGCTGGATGTGTTTTGGTATGAACAACTTAGCAATGAAATGTAGTAAAATTTTATATAGGGTTACATAACTGTGCTGTATTTGTTCATGTACTGGAACATGTGCTGTCATGCCCTGCATGCTTTGACTACATGCAAGAGGTACATGTCAGAGGGTAAAATTTATCTAATGCCGATTGCTTGCTACTTACCATGATGAAACTACATTTTGGTCTTAGGGTTCGAGACCTAGCTTATCTCTTTCAGATAGGTCTGACAGCATTGATTAACATTTTTTTCAGACTGGCTTGGATGCAATGTTGATATATTTTATCAAGTGGCTTACTCAGGACAAAAGCTTCCAGAATACGCTATACAACGCAATATTATACATTGCGCATTCTTAAAAAAAAGTTTGCGCATATACTTGCCATGCGCATAATACAGAACATGTCCCTGGAAATCTTGTGCCGGCTTATCTAGCGATCCATCTAAACTACTGTACATGTCCAATGGGCTACTGTCCTTCAATGACACACAATATGCTACGCACCTCACAGACTCTTTCACAAAACGTTATGTCATTGTAAAGCTGCCATGCAAGTGCAGTGGGCAGACATGAACAATCGAGCCTAATGCTTCGTGGGCCTGTTCTGTAGTGTGTTGGCTAGCTATAGGGTTAACGTACATTGGCTTAAACAGCAATTTTGGTCGCCTTAGCCAAACACCATTGCAAACACAGTCCTCACGAAGGCTGATTCGATGTAGTTATAGGGATTCTGCTTCCACGATGATAGTTGCACTTGAGTATATATCGCCATACTCAATACGCGGCCAAAACGAAATATCCATCGCTGAAACGATGATCATTCTTCTTCACGAAAGTTCATCGCTTAGGGTTGACTCCAGTTTTTGCATATAATGCCCTTTTTCACTAATAATCTGCCAGACCTTATTCGACCGCGATATGAATATATAAATGTCACACGCTCGTCCCAGTTACTCACGCGACACGTCCAATATTGGTTCAATTACATCACGCGACACGAAGTTCTCTGAAGGCGAGTGAGTTCAGGAACTATCAGCGATCACTTTTCAAGGCCTAAAACTTTCACACAAGGTTGGTTCCGTTCTTTTCTATCGATTTGGTGATCCGCGTGGTGCGAGGTTATAGTTTGCCGTCCCTGTATTGAAAACAATCTTGTAATCCCTCTGGCCCTCCGTGAAAAGGGGAAAAAGGAACACCAGTGACATAACTAAGCTCTCTATCATACCGTGGGTGTAATAGGACTGATTTGACTTCACCTCGTTTTTTGTTATTTATAACATAATCAAGGCAAGGCAATTTAATTACTTCTACTGTGAGCCAATTCTCGGAACGGTAGCGCCAAGCAGAATCCACGTGTAGTGATGTCTAGTGGGTGTATTGAGATATAAAGCATGTTAACACGGTGTAGGGTTGTTGAGATTCTGCGCCTCAATTGCGGAGTTGAGCTGTCATGATTTACACAGCCCTTGTGATATGCCTCGAAGAAAACACTTAGTGGGCCGCGGCCAAACGTCTCTTGAAGTACTGTATGGATATGTGGTTACCCCTAGCATACCAAGCTTCTCTATATAGCGCAACTTTCCCACCGTATCAAGCTGCTTACGAATCCGACAGTTCAGCCATATTCGTGTATATCATTAACGGCGACGCCTTTCCAATTATGTCACACAAGAAGAATGTATTCATTTTTGCGGTCGAATAAGGTCTATACCATACGTCTCACTAACGTTTGCCCTCCAAAAAAATTTTCACACGACTCTCACGTGACGCGCGGGCTCTTAAAAATGTACCTATAAACTCGGATGATCAAGCTACGTTTTTTTTTTTTCATGAAAATTACTCACGGAGGATTTGGGATGATATGATGCCTCTATATATTTTGCTACAGAAAACATTGATTTTGTGTTATAATTTGCTGCTGCCTTCGTAATATTGGCTTTTATATATACATGTATAATTATAATATAATCATAATTATATATATATATATATATATATATATATATATATATAATTATATATATATATTTGCGTTTGTTTGTGTTATCAGCTGGTACATGTATTTTACCAAACATCGTTTTGTTTGGCATGATATAAGACTCTTTGCGCATGGAATATGAAGATTCCAGGGCTGTTTATAACAATACTCAGCCGCTGTATGTATACATACGTGTATATAGCGGGGTTTTAATGTTTTTAATATCTCCAGCTCGACGTCCTTATTTAAGCGTGGTTACCCTCCTTAATTAAGGCCGCGCTTTAGTCATAACTATAATAATTTCCATGAAGAAGAGTAATATTATCACGACTTCTTTTTTTTTAACTTTGATGATATACATTGTATCATCTCGTCCGCTGATTAACTCAGCTACCATTCTGAGTCTGTTGCATTTTTTTTTCAGTACCATTTCAGCTAAACGGACCGGTGAACCGCTTCTAAATTGCCTTCAACCATATACCGCTATGTGATTATTTGCGGTATGCCAATTTGACCATGCATTCCTCATTATATGACTCATAATTGCTAAATTACATGTGGAACAGAAGCGACAAAGAGGTGCATTCCATTGTTATACGCGACACCCACTGGTGGGAATAATGCCATGGCGGCGGGTGGCGTGTTTAAGACATTGTTTCACCAAAAAGTATTTTCTTCGATACATACCGCTACAGTGTAAGAACGGATTGAAAGACGGGTGAAACGTAATGCATACAAATTAAATACGTAAGTGGACGTACTAACTGCAGGGATCTATCCGTATGCAATCAGTCCAAACACGGGGATCGGAAGCCTATGACTGCTGATGTCCGTACTTCTCCGAATACGGATGCACTTACGTAAGCATGCAGTACTGTATTTGCATTAGCGAGTCGCTGTGAGAGAACCATATAGTTCTTCGTTTTTGAACGTTTTAAGCATTTTTGATGCTTTACAACCCAACAGTACTCTCGTAAAACTGTCAGCCTTAAAGAAGTCACAAGCGAATCACGTGATGATAATTATTCATTTATGCGTGTGCATGGGTCTAAAATATTGATAACTAGCAATCGCAATATTCGGATTGATTAATATAGAAGCCTGAGTGGATATGGACAGCGAATAGAAAACTCTTAATTCCTACTTCTCAGCAATTAAATTGGTGACGCAAAGCCATTGTAACTGTATTCTGGTCTAAACGACACACACGTTTTACCTTTAATATATAGTATTATACATCTACTTGATTTAGCTCAGTTTCCTGAGGTAAACTATCTTCTTTTGATCGCTTACTTCCTGCTCGCACCATTCAAAACACGCTTGGAGGGTCTTGGCTTTAGACCCCCCCCCCCCCCCACACACACGCACGCACACACTTTGGGGGGAATGCTAACTCGCCAATTCACTAGCGTTCACTAAACGCTTCTTTTTTCAACTTGTCAATCATGTAATTAATTATTCATAAGCTAATTCATTCATAACTGTTCAGGCCTGGGGGGGGCCGGGGGGGGGGGGGGGGGGGGGGGGAATGTCTATAGACCCCAAAGACATCTCCCCCCCCCCCCTCCCTCTCCCGGATCCGCCACTGATAGAGCATAGAGGCCTGGGTACTGGAACTGCCAGGCGTGATTGGTGTTAATTGGGATGGTTTCCAATCCGGAGCTACTTTATATGGTTTGCTTTGATTTTTTTTTTACGCACTTATATTGCTTTATTCTCACAAAAACAACGCTAGTGTACGTACGCACATCACTTAAGGTTGGGTTAAGAATCTGGAATTATAGCTGATCGCGATCGCCAAAGTGTTAATAAAAGGTTATCGAGAGTTACGGCAGTAACTCTCATATAGGATTTGTGCCATATTATGAAATCATTAAAAACCGCGTCCCGCGTATAACTCACGAACCGAGAAGCGGATAGTGTAGCTCTTTATTGCTATCGATTCACAATGGAAAGACGATCATTTTCATGTTTTGTTTACTTTAAGAGAACAAAAAATGCTCGTATTTCTCGTTCCCAGACCGTAATTTGTCGATAGTCACGGTGGTCTGCTCTGTGGAAACTAAGCTCTACGCCCCGAAAGATTACGTACACCCATAGCAACGAACCTGACAACCGATGCCAGCTGTGCACGAGGTACATAAAACGTAATCAAAACCATACTAGCAGTGATAAACACCTTTGAACTATATTGTAAGCAAAAATCACGTGGACTGGTGTTGCCAACTGTCGGCCCTGGTTCTTCAAACATATCGACTTACGCACGGCGATCACCGACTACATGTGTTCATAAAACGACAACGACGCTCGGTAACTGAGATGGAACATGCCAAAGCTATCACGGTAAAGTTAGTTGTTTGTACTGTCGTATTTTGGTACAGGTTAGTGGCAACGCATTTTCTGAAGTAGATTCCTAGCCTTTGAAAATCCACCATTTTGTTGTCTTTTTGGGGGTGGGGGCATTAATATTTGCGCAATGAAGTTAGGTTTTAACAGAGCGTTTAAAATATAGCCTTACATTTCTTTTGGTCTAAATTTGACTCCATGCTCGTATGTAAATACATTGAGCTTAAACTGAATTAGTATTTATTCTTTACTCTCTTGGCTGCAGGGGGGATGGCAGCTACCAATTGTGGCTCAATACTTAGTAAGTGTTCTTGCACAATGCGCATCAGGTTCTGCATGTGGTTGTGGATTGGAGCAAATGTGAAGCCAAGAATTTGGCACGAATTGATTTGGCCCCCTGAAAAGGGGGCTATTTCTCCTTTGGGGTTATCGCCAACAATTTGGCTGGATATGTGGTGCATCCTTTCCTCACCAGCCAGACAGATTCCTGATGATTTGAGCCACCTGAAACACCAGTGAGTTAGAATTGAGCCTTTGCCGTATGTTGTGACATACTGCCTTAGAAGCCTCAGTGCATTCCAAGGTATGGGAAGCCCAGTCTTAATCGCCGGCAATACATGTACCTGAACTTCAGTCCATGATGAGTAGGCAGCTGTAGTTTCCTGGTTAGCTCCGGTGACATGCATGAATGTCATTGGCAGAAGTGAGCATAACCTTGGTACAAGTCAATGACATTCCCTTAACTGCTTCCCCTGTAGCAAGTTGTATGATGGCTTTGTCAGGACTGGTAGAGATGGCCCTCTTCAGTAATCCCGCTGCTTGCTTCTCCTCAGGTGTAAGTGTTGGTACACACTCATGCTCTTCATAGCCACCATCCTTAATATCCCTGCTGCAGTCTGTATACAATGCTCCAGAACATCTGACAGCAGCAGCATTATCACACTTGATGTTAGTCTGACTAGGGGACCATCCTGGTGACCATCCTCTGAGCAGCAGGGGACCATCTCTGAGCAGCAGGGGACCATCTCTGAGCAGCAGGGGACCATCCTCTGAGCAGCAGGGGACCATCTCTGAGCAGCAGGGGACCATCCTCTGAGCAGCAGGGGACCGTCCTCTGAACAGCAGGGGGCCATCCTCTGAGCAGCAGGGGACCATCCTCTGAGCAGCAGGGGACCATCCTCTGAGCAGCAGGGGACCATCCTCTGAGCAGCAGGGGGCCATCCTCTGAGCAGCAGGGGACCATCCTCTGAGCAGCAGGGGACCATCCTCTGAGCAGCAGGGGACCATCCGCTGAGCAGCAGGGGACCATCCTCTAAGCAGCAGGGGACCATCCTCTGAGCAGCCGGGGGCCATCCTCTGAGCAGCAGGGGACCATCCTCTGAGTAGCAGGGGGCCATCCTCTGAGCAGCAGTGGGCCATCCTCTGAGCCACAGGGGACCATCCACTGAGCAGCAGGGAACCATCCTCTGAGCAGCAGGGGACCATCCGCTGAGCAGCAGGGGACCATCCTCTGAGCCACAGGGGACCATCCTCTGAGCAGCAGGGGACCATCCTCTGAGCCACAGGGGACCATCCTCTGAGCAGCTGGGGACCGTCCTCTGAGGAGCAGGGGACCGTCCTCTGAGCCACAGGGGACCATCCTCTGAGCCACAGGGGACCATCCTCTGAGCCACAGGGGACCATCCTCTGAGCCACAGGGGACCATCCTCTGAGCCACAGGGGACCATCCTCTGAGCCACAGGGGACCATCCTCTGAGCAACATGGGACTATATCTGAGCAGCAGAGGACTATCCGTCCTCTGAGCAGCATGGACAGTTCATAGCATCATATGCTGCTATCCACTCCCGGAGGCATTTGGAGCACCACACAGCAGTTCCAGCGGCTGTGAGAGGGTGTTGGAGCACAGTGCACACTTCAGCTCCTTTAGCATTGACAGGTTGTTAGCTCTTGCCAACGGTGGGCTAGGCTCCTATGGAGAACTAGAGGAGGGGCAATCTTCTCAAGATGACCTCTACCAAGTGTTTACCTCTCATTTGTGAAGCACTCACTTTGTGATGGCACAGATGGTTCTCTACATACCCAGCTTACATTGCATGCAGAACATCTCAGGGTGACATCCCCAGATGTGTCAATGTCAAAAGCTATTTTCAGCTCAGCAGAGAATGCTATGCACTCAGAGCTGGTTCTTTTATTTGCCCTGTACTTCGTTAGCCTCTGTCCACACACTCTGCAATGTATGGAAATTGTAATCCATACCTATAATGTTTACATGTATAGGGGCAAAACCACAACCTACGTCAATTATTCATGCAATACGCTCAGCTTGTTCGTGGTGACAGAAAATGCGTTGCCATGCACTTCAGGTTAGTAAATTCTGGTAGCCACATGCCTCCTGAGCATCGCTGTAGTACTCTTACCTTTCAGTTCAGTCACCAAAGGCTACGTCGTCGAATTTAGTAACGCCCTCCTTCTAAATACGTATCGCGTGACCTTGCTAAACGGTATGCGCATGCTATCGATGTGGAATTTCAATCGTGCGCATTGACTGGACATAACAGGAAAAGGAATGCTTTTTGATTTGCTAGTTCTGGTGAGTCATGATTTGCTTTTAAACATCAGATGTCTATAATGAGCCATCAGTTTAGAAATATGTGGTAATACCGTAAATGATCTAATTGTTGACTTAGTTTCCAGCCGCATACAACCGTGTATAGTCGTCGTCGTCGTCGTCGTCGTCTTTATGGGTGAGTATAACTCGAGATAGGAAAGGTTTTAAAGAGCGCCAGTTACACCAAAAATCGTAGAAATTCCTGACAATACATCTTCAGGTATCAGGTATATAAATAAAGCATGTAATCAATATACGTAATTTGCAGCTGTTCTTGCGCGCCAAGATATCAGTACGTAATCGCTACGTAATATAGAGTTAGCTATATTAAAACCGTTTCCATGACAATGTTTCAGAATTGTGTATTGTGTATGATTGGCATGGAACAGGTGTGAGTTTCATTTGTGTTTTTAGTTTTGCTCACCACTTTTATCTAGCGAAGTTGTTTTTGTCAAAATGCCTTAACGGCTACGAAAGAGGAAAGCTGAGCGACGAGAGGAATACCTCCTAAATCGAGACTATGAGTTAGAGTCCTCCTGAGTTCGGTACGATGCTGATGCTGAATAAAGGCGGGCGTCTGCTCATGATATGTACAGAGCAAATCTGGAGTCGAACCGAGCTTCTAAGAGGTGGCAACAGGAAAAGAATTCTGTTGCGGTGCGAGCTTCTAAGAAGCGACGTTATGAACTGAACTCAGACGAGAAACGAGCTTCTAAGAGGGAAAGCTCGGCGCGCGAGTTTGGAACTAATGGAACAGCTCAGTGCAAATGCGGTAACATAACTGTAAACATTGTGTTGCTATATAGGCAATAAACATGGGAATTACAACGGCTGAATTTTATCGTACAATCGTATTTACTTCTACACTGTACTACATGTACACCTATATACTATAGTAGTCACTTATTTATAAAACAAGATATACAAAACATTCTCTCTGAGAAAGTTAGTGGTATATAGGATTTGAAGGCAATGGTGGTGTAAAAAGAAAACAAAAAATTCAGTGGAGATACAATGATTATTCCTATATACTTAGCACTGTACAGAACGTCATTACTATTATATGTTGCTTAATCATTGTATCTCCACTGAATCCCTAGCTAGCTTGTTCCCTTTCTTTTTACACCACCATTGCCTTCAAATCCTATATACCATGCACTAACTTTGTTTTTTATATCTTGTACACCCTAAAACTGAGCACATTAAAACACTGACTAACCAAAACGTACCTTGTTTATAATTCGGACAGTAGGAAACTGCTGCAGGTAGAATGCCCAAGAGCGTCAGAGCAAGAAACATTTTGTAATAAGGAATACAATTACGCAGACGCAGGATTTTACACGTCTTTATACATGTAGTTGCTAGCGTGATTGATTGACCTCGCATTCCTTGTAGTAATGAAGCATTTCCGGAAGGTCTGATCAAATTTCACCACATGCATTGTTTAAAAAATATCCTATTTACAATACTCACAGGTGTTCGTCGTAACGCAGATCGCCTTTTTTGGCTGCACCATTATTAAACTCTACACTAGTCACAGCGGTTCAGTGGGCTGAATACGTATTGTCGCAAATCCTGCATTTCCTGTAGCTAGCGTGTTAAATACGAAACGTGTGGTTTTGGGCATCCGTAAGTTCCGTAATATATAAATGATTGTGTATAGTCAACGTACGTATGATAGCCGTACAATAACACTGTCTCAACAACATCAAGAAATTTCTGAGTCCGGATTCTGACAAAATTATCAGTACGCCGAACACGACGAGTGTTTAGGTCCTAAACACTTTGTTTAGGTCCTAAACCATTGTTTAGGTCCTAAATTGTACGCCATGCCCATATATGGGCGCGTTCACACGGTGCTTTATTGTATGGTAACCCTAGCAATTTATGTCCGCCCATCTCTCGTTTCCAGGCCTCAATGCACAAGTAGCCATGTAGTGCGCCGTGCGCGTCTGAACAGCTGTTCAACCATAGATATTAGAGGTAAACCAACCCAATCAACACCAATCAACAGGTACACTCCTGGCATTTCCAGTACCCAGGCCTTTACAGAGAAAAACACTACCACTTTATCCGCTATCCCTTGGAATCCTCACTACAAGTCCCTTCAATGCATGTTTTGTGCGACACTGGCTTAATCTAAACTAGTGTCTAGATCTTTCACACACTGTGTAAAAAGGGTTGTTATACTCGCCTGTATAACATTGTTATACAAGTAGTTATACAGTACCTGTTATACACATTGCGTATAATTGTGTATAACTATGTATAATAGCAGTGCATGTGTGCTAATTAAAAAACCACAGTTGTTATACACATTTTGTATAACTGTGTATAACTATGCTAATTACATTCTACCGATCCGAGGGCGTAATTCGTTGCACATAATATTATACTATAGCTATTTATTAATAATAGGCTACTAATTCAAAAAGATGCCTACGTGTTCCGAAGTTCCAAACAAAGAAATCGAGGAGGGATAGCGTATCTGGTTGGTCGGAGGTCTGGCTAAAATGTACGTTCACACGTGCTAGAAAAAATAGAGCTCTAGCGACGAATTGCGCACATTTGAACCTGAATCATCTATACAGTTCCAGTGCATGATGACGTGTGCAGCGAAAAAGCCGCAAGTTGTGTAGACGTCGCGTGGGATGGAGTCACCACTGCAAGGTAAGCCAATGCAGTTTTGCTATACAGTATATTAAAATAACTTGTGTGAATTTTTAGTACTAAACTTTTCTGATCTGATCTTAAGTAGTAGACGTCCAGGGTCAGGCTACATGCTGCGTGTGTTTCTGTGTGTGTGTGTGTGTGTGTTGTGTTGTGTGTGTGTGTGTGTGTGTGTTGTGTTGTGTGTGTGTGTGTGTGTTTCTGTGTGTGTGTGTGTGTGTGTTGTGTGTGTGTGTTTGTGTGTGTGTGCGTGTGTGTGTGTGTGTGTGTGTGTGTGTGTGTGTAAGGTTTCTGTTTTTCAAATTGTGTCTGTGTGCGTGTTTGTCAGTGTGAACATGTATGTGTGCATTTGGTTCATGAGTTCATTATATGCATGTATGTATTCATATGTATATGCGTGCATGTATACATGTGTACACAACATATATATGTTTTTGGGCCCTTCCATAATGACCTTGTCAGGGTCTCAGATCAAGGTGTGCATATTCTAGATCACTGGTTCTATATCAAGCATGCAGGATCTGTGCTTGACACATGACCAGATGGTTTAGTATTTAACGTTCCTACTCACCCTAACACCAACTCCATCACCTACTAAACACTCATCATGCACACACACACAGGCACGCACATGTTTACACTCACATACACACACACTAACACACACATGTGTACACACAAAGCACACACACATGTGTACACACAAAGCACACACACATGTGTACACACAAAGCACACACACTAACACACATGTGTACACACAATGCACACACAAACATCACACATACACACATGCACATGCACACGTGTACACACATACACACATGTGTACACACATGCACACACTAACACACACACTAACACATTAATTACCAAGCCTACTAAATTCCCCAGGCTAAGTAGGTGTATGCACCCAGCCCCTAGCTCCTCAGCTACAATTGCTTCTGTCCAACACAACTCAGTTGACTGATTAGCGAGAATAGGGGGTCAGAGCGAGAACCCCCCTGAGCTGTGACCCTGCCAACTCCGACCTGTTGGCCGTGGGGAGCTCCCGTGAGTGACGCAGATCACCAGTGCAGTTGGGAGTCCCTGTGGCCAAGCCATGCGTCATGTGGGGGGAGACTTGGGGAGACAAGCACCAGTTGGAGGCACTGGCCACCATCTGGGTGACCTGCGTACCAAGCCAGGACTCTGGCCCAGGCTTGGGTCCCTGAGTTAGAAGGTCAAGCCCGGTAGGAACCCACCCTGGCTGTATTTAACATGAATGGGCATGATGGCAGTAAGTAAGAAATACACAGAAAGGGTACAAAGGTGACGCAGGGGTGGAGGGTGGGTGATGCAAACAGACAAGCTCTCCTGAAGCACTAGTGGACTGCTGGGAGGCTGCCCATGTGTGCATATAGTCTCATAAGCCGGCCATGGTGCACAAAGGGTAACAATAGGGAGGATGAGGCTCCCATCCGCCTAAGACCATGAGCCTATGTAACCGCAAGCCCCTGCCCACAAATGCTGATAGTGAGTTACCAGAGCCCCATTAAAGTCTGTTTAGCTCCCTAAACAGTACCCTAACCCTAACACACACTTAAACACACATACACACACTAAGACACATACATGTGTACATGCACACATACACACACTTGAAGTTCTAACATACATTAGGGTTGCAAAGGGGTAATGCACTCACAGAACAACATATACTTATGTTGCTGTGCACAGTTGGAGGGTATGGCTGTTTTGCCACACCCCATATGAGGCTACCCCAGCCACTGTCTTGATAACTGGGGCATCCTTGCCAATGTTTGCACTGACAGAAGTGTCATTGCTTTGGTGTGACTGTGGAGTATTTATAATTCACTGTGTGTGTGTTTTTTTTACTGCCAGTTAGACCCCAGCCTCTTTACTGCCTGGGTAATATGTTTTGGTGCCTAGCTGTATAGCACTAGTAGTGGTTGTATTGAGAGGATAGTGGCAAGAGCATTTTGATTGTGCAAAGTTCTTGTTTATTTCTGTTATGCACTATGTTTGTATGTGAGTGTGTGTGAGCATTGCCTGTAGTTAAACACATCCATGATGTCAAATAATCAAAGCAACATGTACTATGCTAATGTTGTCAGCTTCTGAACGTTCGTCTACAAGCTACGGTCTTGAAAATGATGGGCCATCCTCCCCAAGTGCATGACATACATGTATATACACACATACATTAGGTCCTTCTAAAAAAGACACAAACACCTGTATGGCAGTACACACACAAACTCACACACACACACACACACACACACACACATGCACACACACACACACACACACACACACACACACACACACACATTGTAACCAGGTTTGTTTGTGTGTCCATTGGTGTGGAATAGTAGTATGAATCCTTGCGGGCAGTGGAAGCAGGTACAATTGTATGTCTGGTCAGTGTGATGAAGCTGGCCAACCATAGCTCTTCTGGTTAGTGGTACATGTATGTCGCTGTACATGTGTTTGTGCTCTTTGTGCATGTGTGTGCACATGTATTACAGGTGTATTTTTATGTGGTATGCACGTGCATACATTTTAGTGTCGTGCTTCTATGCATGTGTGCATGCAGCTACAGCATTTTGTACACACCGTACAGTATGTGCATGTGCATCTGCATATATTTACCTTTGTCTGTGTGTGCTTGTTTCTGTGCGAGTAGGACCAGGCAGAAGAATCAAGCTTGAAGATGCTCAGAATGTGGTTATTAGTTTGAAAGGGGCCAATGTACATTGTAATTTTGGAGCATTCAGAAAGAAAATATGGCAGAGGGTTTAGCGAGAGGCCTGGCAGCTTCAGTGGAGGTGGCACTATAGTATTACTGCCATCAAGTGGCTGTGTGCCCAAAGAATCTATCCTTCTCACTAGTCTTCAGCAAATTGTATATGTGGTATGTTTGCATGATCATGATGTGATGTCTTAATATAATTTTATCCTGATAGGATCAAGCTTTACATTGATGGAAACTGGGAGATTTTATGTGAACTTATATTTGGTGTATTGTTACATCTGTACATGTACATGTTGTGTATTATTCAATCTGCACTGGTTGTACACTCTTTTCCATCCATGTACATGTCATGTTAATAGATGTCTTACATAAAGGGGTGTGGTCACATATGAACTTTGTAAAAAAGCAAGTTTGTGAGTACTTATAGCAATGACACAGTACACTTCTATACATCATGCTATCACCAGTCCCTGGTGTGCATCTTTTAGAGTGATGTGCATCAAATGGAATCAGGATAGCGGCTCATCAGATTGAATCTGCATGAATTAAATCACACTATCCTGGTCACTACCAAGACTCTATTACATTGAAGTGAATAAGATTCAATTTAATGCACACCGGCCAGGTCAGGTCGCTAACATGTTCTATTTGATGCTCACCAGGGTCAGCTGGTCAATACCACAAACCTAGCATCTGCACACCAGGGACTGGCCAATTCCAATAGCATGACTTTATTTGCTGCACACCGGGTCTGGCCGCTAATATGATTCTATCTGATGCACACCTCTACAGTGACTGGATTGCCGCTAGCATGACTATAGCTAAAACTACAAATCAAGTCATGCTAGTGGCAGTCCCTGGTGGGCATTAGATAGAATCATGTTAGCGACCACACCTAGTGTGCTTCAAATACAATCAAGATAGCGGCCAGACCCAGGTTTGTATTGAATTGGATTTTCTTTACCTCAAATAAAGTGGCAGTCCCTGGTGTGCATTTAATAGAGTTGTAATAACTCAACACACACACAGTTATACATATACAGCATATACAACACCATACGCGGAATGGCCAAGTCCAGAAGAGTGGGAGTGATGGGTAGAGCCTCAATAGTCCAGCTATCTAACTCCGGGTTGCCAACTGACTCGTACTTACAATTCCAGCGCTTAAAAGAGTCTGCCTCACGTGCCTGTTAGTCTAGAAGGTTCTATTGCAGCCCCATAGTCTGCTGTTAATAATCAATTACAATTACTACAACCCTGCATGTGCAAATGGAATTCTTCGTAGTGTTTGTCGGATTGGTGGCCCATCAGTTTTGATGGTGTGTTTCACCACTGAAGTCCGACCAAGAGGACCTTTCTCTTTTGCAAATAGTGTGCGGAATTTCCCTATGAGTTGTTTCAACTTTTCTAGCTGAGAATGATTCAAGTTAGCCCCAGTCAGATTGACATCTGGCATTGTGCCACTCTCTACCCCACTAGTATTACCTTTGTCCACGGTCATCACAATTGCACTAGAATTGAAACTAGCCACGGTAGTACCCGAATGCAAAGTGACCGATTCATGCCCTGTATTAATAACTTGTACCACTACCCCACTACACGGGTCTACTGCATTCAAACTTCTTGCAATCATTAATCTACCCTGACCCTTGTATTTGGGCTCCAGTATACATGTAGTCCTTCTTGTCCTACAATCATGCCAGGGTATTGAATTCTGCAGCTAATTAGCCGTTTTGTTCTGGCTGGTATCTGAGTAGTTTCAGGGACTGTGACTGCGGCTATGATCGGCGTAAGAGGTGTTGCTGGCGCTTTTAACGGCAGTGAACTACGCGTTGAGTTTAGCGACAGCGTATTTCTAACACAATCAATTACTGCCCCATATTGTGTAAGAAAGTCCACCCCCAGCAAACAGTCAACGGTAAGTTTTCGAACAACTACAAATGAGTGAGTATGAAAGAAATCACCAATGGTAATCGGAATATTAATGCGGCCTATGACATCTAACGGACTGCCATTCGCTCCGACGGTGAACAGCGTTGCCTTGTCAATTTCTGAATGGCTGCTGGAAGGTAGAACGTTGAGAGTTACCACAGATACCGCGGCGCCTGAGTCTACCAAAAAATCAATTGGTCGTTCCCCCAATAACCCGCGCACGCGAAGCGTAGTGTGATCTACACAACCAATTATTTTCATCCTGTTCCAGGGTTGTGAACAACCTGTTCCGACCCTAATACATCAGGATTGTTTTGACCCGGGCGGGCAATACCCGGGACCAGGGAACAATTTATCAGGCCAGAAACAACCTGAAACACCCCGGTACCAGGACTGGTATGTCCATTCAAACGTGGCCTCGATGCTACAGCATAAAATTTATTGCTAGTTATTATCGTTGTCAAAAGCTTCATTGAAAAACAAAATTACAAATACGTCCATACATCACTATTACTGCTGCATGTTCGGGAGCACAACACCAGGTTTGATGATATGATGATTGCCATCATTTGCCACTGTAAAAGTACGAATGAAGTTATGAAACAACATATTTTGCTTTACTTACGTGTGGAAGACGCCTGCTTCTGGCGTTTATCCAGTGAATGTCTCTGTTTAACGTATAGCTACATAGTGAAAGAATAGTATATATAAACTTACCGTCTAAATGAAGTCCATTTCAATCCCTACAAAAACGAACAGCAGTACAATGTCAGGTATAGAACTTACGCTCGAGGTGATCTTGGTAAATTGACACTGAAAGCTATAGAGCTTAAATAAACAACTGGCATATGTAACTTACGACTGGTGATGGCGTTGCTACCATTTAGCAAGCCACGTGCGTAAGTAACTTACGATCGCGGTAGGCCTAGTCATGGTAAACCAGCAACAGGCTTATTTCTGTTTAGCTGAAATGCACACATGTAAACCCTAAGATACAGGTTTAACATAGGAAGCTTACCTGGTACCGCTTCATACCCGTTTTGGCTGCTCTAGTAAACAGTATTCGATCCTTGCGTACCGGTATGTACAAACAGAATGATACCAAAATACAAGCTGGATAGAACTTACATGAACGGGCAGTTATTTTTTCCTGGCGAATAGCTCTTTGTGTACTTGGGCTTCCGTCAACTTGGCTTTCTACGTCCTCACAGACATTTCTGGTCACGCGAGCTCAGATTTGCCGCGCACGTGATATTGGTAACTTGGTGAACATGAGATGTAAGATACCTACCATACATTAATTGTTATTTGAACATGAGACAGATAAGTAATTTTTTAATGCTTTCAATGTTCTCTGCAGACAGGCAGTATTGGACGAATGTACTTCCCATGATTGTAAATACATTTATTCTGGCTGGCTGGTTTATGTTCAACTGATTGCGGTTTGATGTACTGTCCACACTGATGAGACTTCTGTGAAGACAACCAATCTCAGAAGATTTGTTATTGTGAATAAAGGACAGAGAAATCCATTCAACTGTTATCCTTGTGTGACCTCATCCATTTGCTGGATAATACAAAGTGGCTTGGATCACCGCTGGTCTTACATGCCACTAGAGGGCAGAACTGAAGGGTACTAATATTTCACCATCCTAACTCACTTCACTCAAATCTGTCCTCTGTTGCTTAAGCTGAACAAATTTACACTGCCCATTGAAGTACAGAAGTATCGCAGTTCACTCTATGCGGCATAGGAATTAGACATAAGCATAGCTGGATTTTGACATCCTCAAGTTCAACTTAATCACAGATGTGCCACACTGTGGAGGTACATCATGCCATCCGATAATGCACAGCCGCGCCTAGCAATATAGAATGGAAGCTTACATCTCTGCATGCATTGATACTTACATTATGTAGAAACATCATATCCATCGCAACCATGTATACATGTACTGTTACATACATAAATACATACGTATATACACACTTACATACATACATACACACACACACATACACACACATACATACATACATACATACATACATACACCAACCAGTACGCCCACTCTGTGTTGTGTCCAGCCTCAGATTGCTACTTCCGATCTACATGCGCTAAAGGAGTTAAAATCCATCTCTGTAAAACAGATCTTTGGTCAAAATCTGATGCTGATGTAGATGCTGTAGAACTTTGAATGTTGTTAGCTTGGTAATATATATATGTTCTCAGGCTAACTATGCCAGTCTAGTCTCTTCCTTACATACATACATGCATGCATGCATGCATGCATGCATGCATGCATGCACACACATACACACACACACACACACACACACACATACATAATAATAATAATATGCTGTCGTTTTATACAAGTATAACATAGATGTATCACCAGCTTTTTCCTTGTGTTTGAGTGTTGATGTACTTTTATAGAGAGAGTTTAAAGTAAAGGAACATAGAGGGACAGGGCATGAAAAGTCACTAAGTGGGCGGGTAGCCCTTTGAGGGTGGGTAGCCCTTTAAGGGTGGGTAGCCCTTGCATGTTGACCATGTTTTGGGGTGTTATGACTTCTCAGATATTTCACACTGAGTAGTGAAACTTTTATTACAGATAGGACAATAGCAGCTATGCTGTAGGGAGGATGCACCCTTGAGGCAGTCTCGCAACATCCTAGCCTTCTCATTAAGCTTTGCTTCCATTAAGGCCACGCCATTAAAAAGCGAGTTCTCCACTGTAACCTCAATACTGCAATACATTGCCAGTTGTTGGAGAGACCAAAAGGAGAGGTCTTTTGAAACACAGTCCCTCCATTCACGTTTTGATTTATGTTGTGGGCAATTTGCAGATGAAATTTCCCCACAAAGTATTTGTTTAGGAAGTCTGTACATTGTCCTCCATTATGTAGATATGGCCCAGCCACCGTAGCATAGCTATGGAAATAAGAGTAGAGGCATGATGTTGGAGGTGGGATCTTGCGAGAACAGTGTAGTGTCAGGAATATGTTGCCATCCAACCTATACTTAATTTCAACAACATCATTGTGGTCACGTAAGACTTGATGCATCACTAGTACTTTATTGAACTAGGTTAAGCAGGAAGGGTGCCAGCACACACCCCTGTTTGAGACCAGTTGAAACTTGAAGAGGTTCTGATGACACCATCAACACGAACTGAGGCTTCCATATTGACATGAAGGCCTCTTAATATGTGACTAACTTTGATGGGAAGCCCAATCGTGCTAGTAGCAACCACAAGGTATAGGCCTTTTTCAAACACACACCGGCACTCACACACACGTGCACACACACATACATACATACACATATATATGCATGTAAGCACATATATACATACCCCCCCCCTCCCCACATACAATACATATACCTTACGAAGTTAAGAGTCACCATTGTAGAACTAAAAAGCTTTACTAGTAGATCATCACTGCATTTGCATCAATAGCATGCATCCACAACATTCGTATTTCTAACTGATAGGGTTAAAACTCTATGCATACCACTAGGAGTTGATCATGATGTAAAGAATGCTCATTTAGCACATGCACAAAAACTGTGTGCAATGTCCTTGCTAGGAGCCCATATATTCGTTCTGGCTTCAAATAAAAGAATTATAAGCCTCACATCTGCAAATAGCTTGTTGGTAACACATCAATGTCTGACCTTTCTGTGTTGTAGACAATGATGCTGAACCTGCAACATGAAGCATGCCCCCTGGCCCCCTTTATTCCTTGTGACTTACAGAGCAACTCCACTCAGCCAGCACTATAAACATACAGCATGCTCTGGGTTCTA
Source organism: Spongilla lacustris (assembly GCA_949361645.1). Classification (NCBI taxonomy): domain Eukaryota; kingdom Metazoa; phylum Porifera; class Demospongiae; order Spongillida; family Spongillidae; genus Spongilla; species Spongilla lacustris. Next base: position 4,511,009 of record OX442435.1, read on the forward strand.
GTTCTTCCTAGCATGCATGCTATATGAATTTAATATAACCACGATTGGCTCTGAGCCTATTTTGGAATTCACCGGCTTATTCACGTAGTAGTATGGAGAGTGACTATAGGTAATGAATCTGGAGTGGTTTTGTGCACGTATATAAGTCAACGTGACACTGCAACCTAAGTCCATTTTTAATCAGTATAGTTCAACGAGCGCACTAAACTGTTAACGCAACCAGCATTGGAACAGGCCTGTTTTTCGGGGTAAATACAAGGAAGTAATAGGTTTTCTAATTAAGATATGATTAGTGCGTATAATTATAAACCTACGTTATACGGTCAGAATTCCGACCCCGAAAAACACGATCAATACAGGGCCGAAGTCCTGTACCAGTACCTGTACAGGACAATCAGGACTGGTACAGGTTTTGCAGGACTGGTTTAGGACTGTTAGGAATTGGTCGTGTACTCCAGATGGGAGGTGATTAGTGCCACAATTACGACCACAGAATCACGTGCAGCGCAGCACACGATGACGCAGCGCAGCACGCGACGCAGCAAGACTTGCAGCGCAGCGATCTCGTTCCCAGATCAGAATGGTGTATTATAAACAAAACCATTTATGTTTCTAGTGCTCTACAATTAGGATAAACAACTCCTTTAGAACTTGCGTGTCCACTTTCAGATCAAGACTAGGTGAGAGATTGTTATAATTATGACCCATAAGTTTCTGCTAGCTAGCTAGGGCTACTGTCCTTTGTTGCACTAAAGAATAGTATTTGTGTTAGGTCTATAAGTGAAGACCACCCCATTGATTCCAATCCAGCTCTGTGCTGTCATCTCTGTACGCGTATATCTCCTTCTGATCCCGGACATTATTTCCCGCCGCTACCGAAGGTTTTCACTGGGTCGTGGTGATGGGTACGACCGGATTAATCGAATAGGCCTACCACTCGTCCCTCTACACGTCTGGCAACCTGGCATTTTAGTCATTCGGTCTGGCATTGTTCACTGTCTATGGCCCTAGCTTGTGTCAGTGGAAGGTGACCCTGTGAGGGCAACCCCTTCAAGTGCTACCGGTATATAAAACAGTGCTAGGTGAGGGACTAATTACTTTACAGCACTTTGACTGCTCTGTGTCTATATGTACATGTGTGTGTGTGTGTGTGTGTGTGTGTGTGTGTGTGCATGTGTGTGTGTGTGTGTGTGTGTGTGTGTGTGTGTGCGTACAGTGTGTGTATGTGTGTGTGAGTACAGTGTGTGTATGTGTGTGTGTTGTGTGTGTGTTGGTGTGTGTGTGTGTGTGTGTGTGTGTGTGTGTGACACACTGTGTGTGTGTGAGTACAGTGTATGTATCTGGGCAACAATTCACACAGAATCTGGAGCACCTTTCCCTCCCAACTCCCTGGAGATACAAAGTGATGTTTGATCTGAATCTCATACATTTCCCATGCAGGTTGTTATAGAGTCTATCATCCAAAAGTAAGGAGGAAGTGTAAGTGGAGATTTCAGTAGAGGTAAGGGAATAGGAGACAAGGAAATGTTGTCGTGCTACATATGGTGGTTTACATATACACAGGTTTGTACAGTGGTGCCTCTAGTGTGGAGAGAAGGACCAAGGGATACTCTGTTTCTGAGGAGGCAGAAGTTGCTCAAAACATTGAGAGAGAAATTAGAAAATGTGAATTTAATCTTGATTGGACACTGGCACTGTTTTGTGTCAATGTGTGTTCTATTTTATATGACATTTATAAGGGTCATACTTTCCATGCATTGTCCAATAAAGTGAACCTGGCAATTACCTAATAACTAAAATCTCAACTCATGTTAGGATTGAAGTAGAAATTTTTTATGTATTGCTTCATGTGACTTCTGGAATATCATTTTAGTGTTTCTGTTAGTTCAGTACAGCCTAGACAATGCTAAGAAGTTACTCCTGAGGTCTTCCATCCTTAATGCAACTTATAGTGCTGCAGGCATACATGTGTAGTTGTACTTAGGAAATTATTGTATTTTACTTCTGAACCATAAATCAGTTCATGCTGTACCTATTATCAGTCAGTTGACATTAGTTGCATAATGTGACATCTACATAAGGTATTGTTATAACCCTTCTCTTATGACTTTCTGTAATGTTTCTTACAGTATGTGTGTACTGCATATGTGTGTGTAAGTTGCCCTACAGCTGGAATTTTGCCTCATGCCAGAGTGAGACTGCCATATGGTTGAAATAGCTCCACTTATGGGGTCAGCACAAGCTATGTGGCTACTATTTATGGCTACTTTTTGTGTTGCAAACATACTGATGGCTGCATTGCCCGATATAGCTGCAATTGAATTTAGCAGATTTATAGCCTAGATAGTAAAGCACCAAATGCTGCATTTACTGTCTGTGCAAATGACAACTAACGTCATAATATAGTACAATAAACAGTTAAAACTTGATGTTAAATTTGTGCTTAAACTAAGTAATAATTAATAATCATATTACAGGATAAATGATATGAACAAACACAACATTATTAATAATCTCTCAATTATGTTTAGATACTTATGTAAAATTAGTTAAATCTTTAACATCATAAATCCTTCACAATACAATGGTACATGTACATGTAATGCTACAATACACTAGCATGGCATATAATGTGAGCAAGCAATAAAAAGTATGCTGTAGGCATGAGAACCTTAAAATGATGGCATTGGTGTTGGCCCCAACAAGTCCCTGGACTTTGAGACTGTCCCAGGGTAAAGACAAGCCAGTAGAGAAGATATTTGGCAACAGCATGTTTGGAGGAAACACAAGAGATACAGAATTGTATGTCACCTATGTCAGAGTTCCCCCCAGAATGTCATGGTGGGGATGGTTTGACTGGCATTTACAAAACTCTGCTGCTTAACTTCACTGCTGCACAGAGTCATTTTTTTTTAACTAGCAGAGGGCTTCTCCAACTGCAATAGGATGGACATCCCCTGGATTAGACTTGTTTAACACTGTCAGACCTGCTCCAGCTATGTAAGCAGATATTTCATTTGGGGCTTTGCCCATGTCTAGTAAATTGACAGCAGTCTGTAATGATGTAATAGCTATAAACTGTCTAATTCATTTAAGGTTGCAATAAAGAATTTTGCAATGGACAATGTACTGTAATGGTTTTGAGATTCTGATCAATCTTTAATTTACTATTAATAGGAATATTAATTTGCCTGTTTTTATTGTCAATGAACTATTTGTACTTAAAGTAATCCTTGATTGTGGAACACCCTATACTGCAAGCTGGTCTTCAGTAATTAAATACACACATCTGACGCTGGGTAGGATAAAAAGTATAATACTAAATGTTATAATAATTAAACATACATGTAGACTGCTTTGGCATTATACATTGTCCTGCATTAAGTGGTCACCTGACTTCCAAGGATCATGGCTTGCACTTTTTAGAACATATCATTTAGAGCAGTTGCTCCTTGCACATTTTTTGTCAATACAATTCACACCTGTTGCCTTTGTAAATACTGGAATTTGTGGCCCTCACTTCATGTCTTTTTTTGACACACTTGAGTCACTGCGTTATGATAATCACTGGCGATGAAACTATCTTGCATACCTTCTGCAAAAGTTCTCTGTTGCCATTCAGAGGGGGAATGCATCATTATTTTTGGAAACTTTGGGTCCATCCACCGCTCATAAAATGATGTTTAGTTGTGTTTGTTTTGTGTATATAATTGATGATAATAAAAAAGTAACAAAGCAATTGTTTGGGTTTTACAAATACCAAAATGAGCTTGGGATGTTCAATTTCTGTCCATTTCTTTGGTTGCCAGCCAGTATAGGTAGTCCCACCAGTTCCATAATATCACTGCTTCATGCTAATGCATGCATTCAATACTGCAGCTGTTAATGTTCATTGTACAGAAATGAATTTTCTTTTATAATAGGTTATGCCGGATAATTGTGCAATAGACTATTATTAAATATGAATCACTACTCTGTGAGATCAAAACGTGCCTTTTGGGGAAACTCATATTTGTTTGCGTATGTTTACAATGCTGAAAAAATCATTGTAATGGTCATTCATCTATGAAGTGCATGTATGTGCTCAGCACCAAAATAAAAATAGGCACATCCATTGTTTTATCACTCCTGCCCATAATTTTATATAGCTGGTGAAGTCAATTGCAATTTCCAAGACGTTCTTTTTTTTATTTAACTGATTCACTACATCTTAAATTCTTCAATTTATAATTGGAGTGTAAAAAGAACGTTCATATTAGAATCATTTACATTTTATAATGATTAGCCTAGGGAAATACGAATTGCATTATTAAATTTCATTATACTGTTACATGCTTTTATAAATAACATTTAACCATCAATTATGCAGCAAACCAGATTGCTGCAATAACACATTTAAATTGCAAGTAATGAGAGGCGAAGGACACTCGAGCATTTCACTTTCATAGTGTCTAATGTGGCAAATTTATTACTATATCCTATGGTTCAAAGCATAATACAATATTAAGTATGCAGTAAGAGATCCAATGATAAGTATGCAGTAAGAAGTAAGTAAGAGTTGAATTTGGTCTCGGGCTTAAATATCTCATGTCATTAAAAATGCAGTCCGTAATAGTAAAGATGTCTCCCAAAGTAATAGGAGAACATCCTATTACTTGGAGCAACTGTCTTTCTAGTCTTTCATACCCTCTTTGAAACACCTAATTCATCCATGTAGAAGCCTACTATTTGAGTAACATAAGTCTATGTATGCTGCAGGTGACTTTACAACAGGATGCACATTTTTTAAAAAGCTACAAAAACTTTTTCTCATGGTTCAAGAATTACAGCAGTTCTTGCACCAACTTGGTTCCCTCAATGGGACTGATGTTAACAATAGAGAAAAAGAACATCCGTGATTGGAGTAACAATCATAACCAATAAAACTTTCTATTGTCTAAGCTATACTATATAACTGAAACAAACATTCCAGAAGTGATACATATGTTATTTGCAACACCCAACCCTTACACATAACAAGAATTGAAAGACCATTACATTTCTGCAGTCTGATATGTTAAGTACTATAGTATTGTTTCCTTTACTCAAATTGCGATATGGCTACAATTTCTCTTCTCTCACGGTTGAGCTAAGCCATCAGGCCAGAATAACAGCCCCCAGTTAAGGACTCCCAGTGATCAGAGCCCTCATCCTCACAGTGCAAGTCAATGGTGTTTCAGGAAGTATATCTGTGTGATTCATGTATGCAACCACATTTCCGTATAGGGTGCTGTATAATTTTGTACATAAAAAATCATTCAGTACTATATACATGTATATAATAAACAACAAAACAGTGAAAGTGTCCAATCATGAAAACTGTGATACACACAGATATGCTTCCTGAAGCCCCATTGACTTGCACTGTGAGGTTGAGGGCTCTGATCACTGGGAGTCCTTAATCGGGGGTTGTTATCCTGTAGCCCCTTTAAAATTTGTTGATAAGACCTCATCCTGGCCTGATGGCTTAGCTTAACCATGAGAGGAGAGAAATTGTAGCCATATCACAATTTGAGTAAAGGAAACAATACTATAGTACTTAAAACATATCAGACTGCAGAAAAGTAATGGTACTTTCAATTCTTGTTGTGTGTAAGGATTGGGTGTTGCAATTAACAATTGTATCACTTCTGGAATGTTTGTTTCAGTTATATAGTATAGCTTAGACAATAGAAAGTTTTATTGGTTATGATTGTTACTCCAATCATGGATGTTCTTTTTCTCTATTGTTAACATCAGTCCCATTGAGGGAACCAAGTTGGTGCAAGAACTGCTGTAATTCTTAAACCATGAGAAAAAGTTCTTGTAGCTTTTTTTTTTATGTGCAACCTGTTGTAAAGTCACCTGCAGCATGCATTGAATATGTAAACCTATTGTAATTAACACATCCAGTACATAATGTGGACACTTATATTACTCACATGCAACTTTCTCACATACAAGCTTCAGTGACAAAGTGTAATGTTGCCATACATCTCAATGTATGAAATAGCTGCCATACATCTCTATGTGAGAAAAGCTTCTACATCGATGAATTAGGTGTTTCAAAGAGGGTATGAAAGACCAGAAAGACAGTTGCTCCAAGTAATAGGATGTTCTCCTATTACTTTGGGAACCATTTTTGCCATTACGGACTGCATTTTTAATGACATGAGATATTTGTGATTATTAAGCCCAAGACCAAATGCAACTGTTACTTACCTCTTACTGCATACATGTGTACTTGTCATTGAGTCTCTTACTGCGTACTTAATATTCTATAATGCTTTGAACCATAGGATATAGTAATAAATTTGCCACATCAGACACTATGAAGTGAAATGCTCAAGTGTCCTTTGCTTCTCATTACTTGGGATTTAAGTTTTTTTATTGCAGCAATCTGGTTTGCTGTGTAGTTGATGGTTAAATTTTATTCTTATAAGTCCAAAACGTGTGACAGTATAATGAAAATTAATAATGCAACTCATATTTCACTAGTCTAATCATTATGTATTACAATTAAGTCATTAACTAGTTCAATTATAGTACATATACAATACATAGGAATGTTCAAGGGATGTCCATGAGGCCAAGGGAGGGTGCACACCTTGCCAGTAAGGCCCTAGCCACGGCCCTGACCAGGGTGAAGTTCAGCCTGTTGTACAGCTCTGTGAGCACCTTACCTTTGTGGGAGGAAGTGGTGATGGCTAGGTGAGAAGCCAGGCAGGAGAAAGTAGTTTGGGCTTCCCTTCCCCAGTTTCCATAGGTCTCCATTGCAAGAGGGATACACACCCAACCCAGCTCTGAACACTTGGGGTCGTTTGCTCTGTGCTTCCTGGTAGATGGGCACGATGGTAGAATTCCACAAACACATTACGCAGATGGTTGTGGCGGGTTACGACATCACCACCCCGTTTACAGGTAAAAGCGTGGTTGCCTAGGCAATCAAGAGCTATGCCAGGGCACAAAGAACATGAGGAACCTCTAGCCGTGTCAATCCCTAGCCACCATTGGATCAAAATTTGCAGCTCATTAGGGTCAAGGTGCAGGTCAAGACCAGGAGAAGGTGTGACTAGAAGCCAGGATGCAACATGAGGTGCTGACTCAGAGAGCAGAAGAGCCTTGTCGGCAGGTGATGATGCTTCCAACAACAATGAGAACTGGTGGTCCTCTAGTTTCTTTGACAGTACCCTTTGGTGGATGGGTGAGGCTGTGATAGCTTCCACAGAGATTACCTCCCTCTGCCTCCTCTGCTGCAGCCCCTTCTGACAAGCTTGCTGCTGTTTGCTGCTGTTAGGATGGAAGGGATTAAGGGAGAGGTCAAGGGCAGCATGTTTCCCTCTCTCCCAATTGAGGACAAGCACATCTGCTGGCCAGGTATGGCTTAGGTCTGGTGTAAGGCCACTGCCCGACTCAACTCTCACCGGGAAGACTAAAGTGTTGAAGAGATCAACCACATGAGAAAGGTGTAGATTCTGGGTATCACCAAAGCCTGAAGCACAAAAGGAGGCAATATAGGCAGCTGAGGAGTGGTGGGAAACTGAGCTAATCATTATAAAATGTAAATCTGATCCTAATATGAACGTTCCTTTTCCACTTTAAACCAATTGCAAATTGAAGTATTTAAGGTGTAGTGAATCAGTTAAATAAGAAAATCGTGCAAATTGCAATTGGCTTCACCCGCTATATAAAAGTATGGGCAGGAGTGATAAAACAATGGATATGCCTATTTTTATTTTGGTGCTGAGCACATACATACACTTCATAGTTGAGCCTAAAAATCACTTCAATGCTTCTACAACGATTAATTACAGCATTACAATGATTTTTTCAGCATCGTAAACTTATGCAAACAAATATGAGTTTCCCCAAAAGGCACGTTTTGATCTCACATAGTAGTGATTCATACTTAATAATAGTCTATTGCGCAATTATCCGGCATAACCTATTATAAAAGAAAATTCATTTCTGTACAATGAACAGTAACAGCTGCAGTATTGAATGCATGCATTAGCATGAAGCAGTGATATTATGAAACTGGTGGGACTACCTTAACTGGGTGGCAACCAAAGAAATGGACAGAAATTGAACATCCCAAGCTTAATGCAGGACAATGTGTATTTGTAAAACCCAAACTATTGCTATGTTACTTTTTTATTATAAACCCAAAATAAAATACAACTATGAGGGGGTGGATGGACCCAAAGTTCCCAACAAAGATGATGCATTCCCCGTCTGAATGGCAACTGAGAACTTTTGCAGAAGATATGTTCATTGCCAGTGATGTTCGCAACACAGTGACACAAGTTTGTCAAAAAGGCATGAAGTGAGGGCCACAAATTCCAGTATTTACAAAGGCAACAGGTGTGAATTGTATTGACAAAAAATGTGCAAGGAGCAACTGCTCTAAATGATATGTTCTAAAAGGAGGAAGCCATGATCCTTGGAAGTCAGGTGACCACTTAATGCAGGACAATGTAAAGTCATTGTATAATGCCCATGCAGTCTACATGCATGTTTAATTAATAAATTATTGTAACATTTTTAGTATTATACTTTTTATCCTACCCAGCCTCAGATGTGTGTGTTTAATTACAGAAGACCAGCTTGCAGTATAGGGTGTTCCACAATCAAGGATTACTTTAAGCACAAATAGTAAAAACAGGCAAATCAACATTCCTATTAATAGTAAATTAAAGACTGATCAGAATCTCAAAACCACTACAGTACATTGTCCATTGCAAAATCCTTTATGGCAACCTTACATGAATTAGACAGTTTATGTAACTGCGTGGCTATTATATCATTACAGGCTGCTGTCAACTTACTAGTCATGGGCAAAGCTCCAAATGAAATATCTGCTTACATAGCTGGAGCAGGTCTGACAGTGCTTGGAGAAGCCCTCTGCTAGTTAACAAACAAATGACTCTGTGCAGCAGTGAAGTTAAAGCAGCAGAGTTTTGTAAATGCCATCAGTATGGTGTGGCTTGTACGGAGCAGAAAATACTATGTATGGTCATTTAATATGGTGTCCTGCCAAGCAATTCTCTCTTAGTGTTGAAAGCACTTTCTGGAACTTATACCTCTTTCATGGATGAGCAGGTGTTATAGTAATCATCCTTTCCTATGGCACCTCATGAGTTTATTGACATCAGAATCAGCAGGGTGGCTTCCTCGTATTCTCCTTTGTGCTGCACATGCTTATCACAGCATGCAATATTGGAGGACAGTACCAGCACTCAGCATGCTTGATAGATGGATGGTGGTGTCTTTGCTGGCTGAAGGTGTACTCTATGCAAAGTCCTAAGCCATGCTGAATCTCGTTATTAATTTTAAAACAAAATGTGGCTTAGGTTTTCAGCTATAGCAGCCTAGAAGCATTTCTAGATCAGATAAAGAAGACAAACCATCCCTACCATGACATTCTGGGGGGCACTCTGACATAGGTGATATACAATTCTGTACCTCTTGTGTTTCCTCCAAAACATGCTGTTGCCAAATATCTTTTCTATTAGCTTGTCTTTCCCCTGGGACAGTCTCATGCAAAGTCCTCAGGACTTGTTGGGACCAATACCAATAAGGTTCTCATGCCTACGGCATACTTTTTATTGCTTGCTCACATGATATACCATGCTAGTGTATTGTATCATTACATGTACCATTGTATTGTGAAGGATTTTATAATATTAGTTAATTAAAGATTTAACTAATTTTTAATTTTTTTTACAAAAGTATCTCATTCTTCATTAATAGAACATTTAGCACAGATTTGACATTGTCCTTTATTGTACTATATTATGAAGTTAGTCGTCATTTGCAGACGGTAAATGCAACATTTTGTGCTTTACTATCTAGGCTATAAATCTGCTTGCAGCTGGATGGGGCAATGCAGCTATCAGTATATTTGCAACACAAAAAGTAGCCATAAATAGTAGCCACATAGCTTGTACTGACCCCTAAGGGGAGCTATTTCAACCATATGGCAGTCTCACTCTGGCATGAGGCAAAATTCCAGCTGTAGGGCAACTTAAATTTGATCTAGGAGTACATGCGCATGCACACACATATGCAGTACACACATACTGTAAGAAACATTACAGAAGGTCATAAGAGAAGGACCTTATGTATATATCACATTATGCAACTAATGTCAACTGATAAAACATTTCTGGTTCAGAAGTAAAAAAAAATTAAGTCAGTACGACTACACATTCATGCCTCCAGCAGTATAAGTTGCATCTAGGATTGAGGACTAGCTTGCTCTTAGCATTGTCTAGGCTGTACTGAACTAACAGTAACACTGAAATGTTATTCATGAAGCAATACATTACAAATTGCAACTCCAATCCTTACATGAGTTGAGATTTTGGTTATTAGATAATTGCCAGGTTCACTTTGTTGGATGATGCATGGAAAGTGAGACAGTTATATGTCAAAGAAACAAGATATATATGAAATACAACACACAATGACACAAAATAGTGCCAGCGTCCAATCAAGGTTAAACTGCAAATTTTCTCTCTCAAAGTTTTGAGCAACTTCTGCCTCCTCAGAAACAGAGCTAGTATCTCTTGGTCCTTCTCTCCATACTACAGGCACCACTGTGCAAACATGTGTATATGTAAACCACCATATGTAGCACGACGACATTTCCTTGTCTCCTATTCCCTTACCTCTACTGAAATCTCCACTTACACTTCCTCCTTACTTTTGGAAACATTCATGGGAAATGTATGAGATGATCAAACATCACTTTTGCCCTCCTCCATATGCCTAGAAGTATCTCTAGGGAGTGTTGGGAGGGAAAGGCGCTCAGGATTCTGTGCGGATTGTTGCCCGGATACACATACTGTACTCACTCACACACACACACACACACACACACACACACACACACACACACACACACACACACACACACACACACACACACACACACACACACACACACACTCACACACACACACACAAACACACGCACACATACATACACACACACACTGCACTCACACACACGTACTAGAGCAGTCAAAGTACTGTCAAGTAATTCGCCCCTCACCTGGCATTGTTAAAGTACTTGAAGGGATTGCCCCCTCCTTTTGTTCACAGGGTCACCTTCCACTGACACAAGGGCCATAGACACTAAGACAGTGAACAATGCCAGACCGAATGACTAATGCCAGGTTGACAGACGTGTAGACGGACGAGTGGTAGGCCTATTCGATTAATCCGGTCGTATCCATCACCCGACCCGGTAAAAACCTTCGGTAGCGGCGGGAAATAATGTCTGATGGCACAGAGCTGGATTGGAATCAAAGGGGGTGGTTTTCGCTTATAGACCTACCACAAATACTATTCTTTAGTGCAACAAAGGACAGTAGCCCTAGCTAGCTAGCAGAAACTTATGGGTCATAATTATAACAATCTCTCACCTAGTCTTGATCTGAAAGTGGACACGCAAGTTCTAAAGGAGTTGTTTATCCTAATTGTAGAGCACTAGAAACATAAATGGTTTTGTTTATAATACACCATTCTGATCTGGGAACGAGATCGCTGCGCTGCAAGTCTTGCTGCGTCGCGTGCTGCGCTGCGTCATCGTGTGCTGCGCTGCACGTGATTCTGTGGTCGTAATTATGGCACTAATCTAATCACTATGGAACGCCAAACTGGACAAAATTATTTCTTCCTCACCGCAGCGATCATGACTATCGAATCGATCCTTTGCGGTCATCGGATCGATTGTCCAGCTAGCGCATTGCAGTCGAGCTAATCATAATATGCTAATACCACCCAAACCCGCGGCCGGATCCAGTTTCTTACTGAGTTTACAGAACTTTGGAGCCTGACCATTTAAATAATAGAGATGCTTTTGAGGCGTGGGATTTTAAGCAAGCTTTCTTTAAAATATCATATGTAGCGCGCGATCGAATTAAGGTCTACAGACCAAGAGCAAGTCAGTGACCTATGCTCAAAGGCCTTTTTTTAAAAATATTTCCAATCCAGCTGTGTGCATCTCATTCAGCTGATTCCGGGCTTTATTTCTCGCAGCTACCATTGATATTGTAGGATCTCATCGGGTTAGGTGACGGGTACAGCCGGATTTATCGAATAGGCCTACCACTCGTCCGTCTCCGGCCACCCTTCTGGCACCACGGAACGGAAACCAACTGTACCTACTAGTCATACCTGAAATTTATGTGTGTATGTGTGTGCGCTCAGTCCACTGATCAGGTTATCACAATCTCTTTGCATATGCATGTGTGTGTACGTCAGTGAAGTATGTGCAGTGTTGTCTTGGGTGTGTTTATTTATAAGGTGTGCTATTCGGTTAACTTGATAGTTTTTACCTATCATCTGTTAAGCAGTCCAACTGATCTAAGTTGATCTCTTTGTACATGCATCTGCACCGAACAATTAAATGGTACGTGTTGATGTACCCAGCCTCTGTGTGCGTGCATGCATGTGTGTGTGTGTGTGTGTTAGGGTGTGTAACCGGTTATCAGGTTATTCGGGTTATTCGGATATTCGCAAAAACCTATCCGCTCGAATAGTGATTTAGCATTACTCGGAAAAATCGATTATTGGATTTGTTCTATTCGAAATAACCGGTTTGTGAATCTCCATTCGGAGGTACTTAGGTATTCGTCGTCCGCATCGACAATTCGCTCATTATTCGAATACATTTTTATGACGATATCCGGATACGCGTTTACGATATTACATGTACGACAATAATTACTTCTAATTTAAAGTTATAACGTCACTGCTGTTACTATAAATATATACGTGGGGACGAGATCAAATACGGGCAGTAATTCGAACTACATGTAGCCAAACGAGATCTCCCTCTTCACGTGTCATGGCGACGGATAGCTCCAGCTACAAATCAAAGTCAGTTCGCTTAGTGTATTTTGAACCAGCTGGCTTCTTGCATCAATCTCTCTGAGCTGATGTTGCGGCGATCGTACTAAGGCCTACTTAGTTACTAGTATTTTCAAAACTCGCGATGGTAAAATGGAGGCTGCATGGCTGGTAGTGCGTAAACGTCATCTGTGGTTCTATTCTGTTGGCATCAAGTGCGATGTGTGTCATCCCAGAGCTACATGTACCTGCTCTGTTAATCTTTTACGCATGCGCACACACATACATATAACGATTATTCCACAACTCCCCCCCAAAGTCATTGATTCTCCTGGTATCGCACTGGGCAGGAGATCTTGGTCCCCGTTTTTGACCGCGTCATTATAGGGTCCCGGACCGGCGCCTGAGCAGGTACATGTAGCTCTGGGATGACATCTTGTTCAGCTTCTTGAGATGGCTGGTGTTCGGCATCAGGTCTTCCTTCTCTGTCTGGAATTGTTACCAGGTGTCTGCTGCTTCTTCTAACTTGCCCAGAAGGGGTACTGACGAAGTAAGACCTTGGAGTGTCTGCCGACCGCATTACCTGTCCTGGAACTGGATCACCATCGCCACCTCCAGCCACCCACACCTCCGAGCCATCACTCAAGTCTGGTCTCCCATGTGCTCGGTGACGAGTATCATAGTTATCCTTTTGTTTGTATTTGTATCTTCCATGCAGTACTTTCAATGATTCCATATGAGGCCAGTTGGGAATAAACTGTTTGGGTAATTGTGGGACTAGTGTTCTGAGCCTACGCCCCATCAAAAGCTCTGCTGGACTATACCCACACCAGGGCATAGCTGTCGTTCTATAACTCAACAGACTTAAGGCAGGGTCATCCCCGGCACTCAGAAGTCGCTTTGCTGTCTGTACTGCCCTCTCGGCCTGCCCATTACCCTGAGGATAATGTGGGCTGCTCGTGACGTGCTCAAACCCATAGGACACTGAAAATATCTTCATCTCTCTTGAAGCAAACTGCGGACCATTGTCACTTATAAGTCTTTCAGGGATGCCGTATCTTGAAAAGATCCCCTTCAGAACAGAGATAATTGTACCTGAGGTAGTAGATGACAACTTTACAACTTCTATGTAGCGGGAAAAATAGTCGACCAACAACAGATACTTGATGCCTTTGAGCTCAAATAGGTCAGCTCCGACCTTTTGCCAGGGATAATCAGGTAGTTCAGATGCAATCATTGGCTCCACAGGAGGGGTAGGTCTCTTAGAGCACGTGTAACACTGCTTGACAAAATCTTCAACTTCGTTTGAAACCCCAGGCCACCACACTGCTGATTCCACCCGAAGTCGACACTTAAGGATCCCCTGGTGTCCCTGGTGAATTTTCTGCATTGTTTCCTGTCGCAAACCTTGAGGAATCACAATACGGCTTCCATACAGTAGGAGATCATCATGCAGTGTCAGCCTTCCTCTCACCGTCCAGTAAGACTTCAGGTTAGGTGGAAGCTTAGTTTTCGCCGGCCAGCCAAATTTGCAATAATTTATCAGGGCTCCAGTATCACTATCAGCGGCTTGAGCATGGCGGTATTTGTCAAGTTGCTGTTTAGTGGCTGGAAGAATTTCTGTAACTGCAGCAATATGGCCCTCAACTTCTTTCTGGAATGCGGTACAATTGTCAACGGGAACTCCTGTTGGGGCACGGGAAAGGGCATCAGCTGTGTACATATATTTCCCTGGTACATGCACAATGGAGAATGCGAATCTCATAAACCTCAGTCGAAACCGCAACACCCTAGGAGGAAGGTCATCCAAATGTTTAGAACTTAACAATGGCACAAGAGGTTTGTGGTCTGTCTCTATCAATATCTGTTTGCCCAAAATATATTCAGAAAATTTCTCACAAGCCCATGTTATAGCCAATGCTTCCTTTTCTATCTGAGCATAGCGTCTTTCGGTTTCAGTCAATGAACGAGAAGCATACACAACTGGTTTCCACCCACCTTGGTGCAATTGAAGAAGGACTGCTCCAAGCCCGTAAGAGGAAGCATCAGATGACAGTTTGGTCTCCGCTCCAGGATCATACAAGGAAAGGATAGTAGGTTTAGTGAGTTCTGCCTTTGCCATCTTGAAGGCTTCATCCTGAGCTGGGCCCCATGTCCATGTTGACTTTGTACTCAAAAGCTCTCTCAGCGGCTGTGTGATCGATGCGAGGTTTGGGGAAAACTTTCCCATTTGGTTCAACATTCCCATAAACCTCCTCAACTCTGAAACATTGTTTGGCTGGTCCATCATTCTTATAGCAGATGTTTTTTCAGGATCTGCACTTATTCCATCTTTATCTAGAACATGGCCCAGAAAGGTCAACGTACTTGTGCTGAAAACACATTTGTCCTTATTCAGTGTTATTCCGGCTGACTGAATTCTCTTGAGGGCATCAGCCAGTCTCTGGTCATGTTCTCCCTGAGTCTTGCCAAATACCAGTACATCATTTATTAGGCACAAAGATCCTTTTACACCACTCAGAACATTACTCATTCTCTTTTGGAAGAGTTCTGGGGCACTGGAGATACCAAAGGGAAGCTTATTGAAATGATAGCGCCCAAATGGGGTGACAAAAGTAGTCAGCAAACGAGATGATGGAGCAAGAGGTATTTGCCAAAAGCCACTATTAGCATCAAGCTTACTAAAGACTTTCGATCCGGATAGCTGGGCGAGAATCTCATCCACACTAGGAAGTGGATAAACCTCCCTTAGAACGCACTCATTCAATGGCTTGAGATCAACGCAGATGCGGATAGCTCCATTAGGTTTCTGAGCCACTACCATCCCAGCACACCAAGGAGTAGGGATATCTACTTTGGAAATGACACCAAGAGCTTCCATTTGGTCCAACTCAGTTTGTACCTGCTTACGAAGAGGGATGGGTACCCGCCTGGGAGCAAACAGGGAGACTGGCTTGGAGTTCCTTTTCAGTTTGATCTCATAAGGTTCTCCCAGAGTTCCTAGGCCTCTAAAGAGAGCAGGGTATTGTACCAGGATCTTGTCCTTGTAACTGCTAGTAACCTCATTCACTCTGACAACAAGACCCATCGATCTAATAGCAGGAAGCCCTAGCAAATTATTCTTCAAACCCTTTACAACAAAAATCTGGTGTTTCTCCGACCTCCCTTCGTATGCGAGGGACCCAATGAACTCACCAACTACTGGTAGTGGTTGGTTTGATGGACCTCGCAGTAGTTTTGAAGGCTTAACCAGCTTTCCTCCTTTCCCTTTTATCTTCTTGTAACCTTCTTCAGATATAGCTGTGACATAAGCACCAGTGTCTATCTTGAAGGGTAGATACTGTCCACATACAGAAATTTCTGCCATCCAAGAACTCTCTCCTTCTCCAACTGGACCAAGGAATACCGTCTCAACAGCCTCTCCTTTGACGCTGTCTATCTCTTTATCTGCTACCTTCTGTGAAGTCCCCTGTGAGAAACATTGGGATTTGAAGTGTCCTCTTTTGTGACAACGAAAGCAAGTCACTTTCTGAGCTGGACATTTCCCTAGTTCATGTTGATTTCCACACCTGGTACAGGATGAAGATGGATTCCGTTGCTGTGCCGCCTTGCTCTTTGAAGTCATCCAATTAACGTCCAGTTCACTGTCCTTCTGTCCTTTGAGAACCCGCTGTTGTTCCCCGACAGATTCTGATTGACGCACCATCCGTGCAGCTTTCTCCAACGTTAACTCGGGGTCCATCTGTAGTCGTTTGGAGAGTGCTTTATCTAGAATTCCTATTACTATTCTGTCGCGAATTAATTCATCTCGAAGTTGTCCATATTCACAATTTCTCGCCAGAGCGTGTAGCACTAGGAGGTACTGTTCTGTCGACTCATCCTCCATTTGGTCCCTACTATTGAACCGCGCACGTTCGAAAATAAGATTCTTTCTTACACCGAAAAACTTCTCGAACGTATGGACTGCTTCCGCGTACACCTTCTTCGCCTTGTCGGTGGCATTAGACGCTGCGAATACATCTCCCGCCTCCTCGCCCAGACAATATAACAGTGTGTTAACCTGCTTCTCTTCTTCCTGTGACGAAAGGCCAGATGCCACCCGGTACTGCTCAAAACGTCTCAACCACCGAGGCCATTCGTCAGGCTTTCGGAAGTCAAACGGCTGTGGGGGTACTAAACGGCTGTCTGCCATTGCAACACCGCTGCCACCATGTCCAATAATCGAATGTTAATCTTTTACGCATGCGCACACACATACATATAACGATTATTCCACAATGTGTACATCTGTAGACTGTAGGTACTGGTAAAGCTCAGCGTGGCCACGCTAACTTAGGTCGGGACACGCCCAACTAGGTATGTGGTTAGGCCAAGCGATTTAGGCCTATGTAGGTAGCTGTGGTTGTGTGCTGAGTGCATCTGGTGTGATGTGGGTAGCTGTGGATGCATGCTGAGGGTACTGATCTGGTGTAATGTGGATAGTTGTAGTAGGGCATCTGGTGTGATGGGGGAAGCTATGGTTGTGTGTCTCATGAGGGTATCTGGTGTGATGGGGGTAGGTGTGTTTGTGTGCTGAGAGCATCTGGTGTGATGGGGATAGGTGTGTTTGTGTGCTGAGGGTATCTGGTGTGATGTGGGTAGCTGTAGGAGGGTCTCTGGTGTGATGTGTACATTTAGGTGGCTCAATGAGCAGAAAACCTGAATAACCTAGGTATTCGGCTGGCAAATTGTCAAAACCTATTCGGAAAAATCGATTTTCTTTTTTCAAGTATTCGGAAAAATCGATTTTCAGATCCAGAAAAACCTGAAAAATCGATTAGTGTTTTAAAAGTATTCGGAAAAATCGATTTTCATTATTCAGGGGAGGTTACACACCCTAGTGTGTGTGTGTGTGTGTGTGTGTGTGTGTGTGTGTGCATGCATGTGTGTGTGTGTGTGTGTGTGTGTGTGTGTGTGTGTGTGTGTGTGTGTGTGTGTGTGTGTGTGTGTGCGTGCAAGGAGCTAGAAGTGTGCATAAGGTACCACTGAGAGCTCTTTCATATCTTTGTTATTCAGGTCAAACAATAATTTGGAATCATGAAAGTCTTTAAGAACCAGAACCTAGATGGATTCCTTGTTGAAGGCCAGTGCTGCAGCCTTTGCTGAAATATTGCAGGCACTAATAACTGGAATTGAGGAGATTTAATCAGTCATGTTGAACACTTGAAGATATCCTTTTATCTCATTACTAGTGATTGGAGTAAATGTAATCTCAGTTGGTTGTTCTTAATAAATGAGATTGTTTAGCTCGCTTTGTAGCTCCTGGTAGATTTAAAACAAGAGCTTATATCTATGCTTCTATAATTATAATGAACATGATGACTATTAATGAACAGAGCTAGTAAACAAATGCAGAGAATAACCCACTCATCAATTCAAATGCACACTTGAAAATTTATAACATTCCAAATCCATCGTTTCCTACAACTGCTTCCACCATATCATCCCCTCATTTCCATTTTGCAAGTTTCAGCTGTTTGGAATCTTGCAGTGGGGTCATTAAAATGGACTGGGTCAAACGCCCATGTGGCAATTTTCCATCTGGAAGATAATGTTGGTATGTACCTTGACAAGACATACCGTTTGCCTCATTTAAAAACTGATAGCTTGCTCTTCTAAATCTCATTGGAAATCAATTTCATGTCAAGAAGACAAAAAAATGAATTCCTATACAAGATGGGACTAACCTCTACAAACTTTGATACATAAACAAAATATCATTTCAATCTGTTGTGGGTAAAGTATGACAGAACAATGCACAAATAATGTTTTTAATCCCTCTATGAATTGATCTATAACTACTTTAACTTTATATAACATAATGGTATGCCAATAATTATATATCAACATATACTATTTACAATCATATTTACACGAATAATGCGTAATACACACAACACACTATAGCTACAGTTAATTAAATTTTAAGATGGGAGCCACCTGGAGAGGATCGCTGTCGGAAGGGAAACCATGTGCAGTACAAGGGTGTAAGGAACATATTGCTCCATCCATGTGGCACTCCCATATGACCAGTCATGCCAAAGGGATTTTTCATGGTGATGTCCCTAACACCTGCAGCTGGTTGAAAACGTCTTTATATTTGCCATCATTGTTCAGAGTTGGTTACCTTGTCCCGTCAGTCCTCGCACAGTCTGAAATGTATATCATCTACATCATATGTATTAGCCTCCCCTGGTAGCCAAATTAAACTCCAGTGCTGCTCTTCCACCAGATGTATTACCTTCCCTAGAGGACGTTTTCAGCCTCAAATGTGCCACCATACGATTTATTCCTAACTGAGCTAAGCATGCCTATACAAAGAGCTCTCTCTTCATCCTTACAGAGGGTTGTTTCTGAGAACTCCTTAGATTCCTGGTTGAAGCTTTTAATGCTTCAAAAGTGCATCGTTCCAAGTGCTAAGCGAGGAGGCCGTCATAATAAACCAGTCCCCATTGAGGCTCTTTGTGACCTTTGGTTAAAGGATAGCTTCAGTGAATTGTGGAGGATGGCAAGGGCCCGTGCTTTACCATCCAACCGATTGTATCATGCCAAGGACAGCTCTTCAAAACAACAGGTGATCTCAGCATCTCCCTTGCCCATGATGGTCTTTATGGCAAGGCATGTCAGGCATTAGTTTCATCAGGTGTTGCACCAAATTCTGAAGAGACATGGAAGTTGCTATTTACAAAGCACCCCAAGTGTGAACATCCTATCACACCTACTGCACCTGAATTTGATGTTGGCATTCTCAGTAGTGTTAACATAATGGCAATTTTGAGATCATTTCCTAAACTCACTGCTGCTGGGCATACTGGTCTCCGTGTCCAGCATCGTATTGATGCAGCAGACTCTCCTTTTCAGACAGCAGTTCTGTTTTCTCTCAAGGCAGTTGTTCATCTTCTTGCATCAGGAAGAGCCCCATCTCAACTTTCTGTCTTCCTCACTGGTGGAAACCTGACTGCGTTGAATAAATCTAAGCCTGATTGCCCCCTGGATGTTCGGCCCATTGCTGTTGGAGAAACCCTCTGCCGCCTTACAGGAAAGTGTCTGTGTGCTGCAGTGAAATGCAAGGCAGCAGAGTTTTTTTCATCCACATCAATTTGGTGTGGCATACCCTTTTGGCACAGAGAAACTTGCTCATGGGCTGAGGAGATGTGTTGAGGAGCATTGGTATGACACTGAATTTGTTGTTCTTAAGGTAGATCTGAAGAACACATTTAATTTGGTGTCACGTCAAGCTCTATTGATCGAAGTTAAAAATCACTTTCCAGAGTTACTCCCTTGGGCCTGTTGGTGCTATGGGCAACATCCTTTGTTATGGCGCACAATGGGTCATCTGCAGTCTGAATCTGGAGTTCAGCAAGGGGATCTACTAGGACCTCTTTTTTGACCTGGTCTTGAACTTACTAATTTCTGCTATCGCTAAAGATGAGGTTTGTTTGCATCTTCAGTTCGATGCCTGGTATCATGATGATGGAGTGCTAGCTGGTCCCACATAGGGCACTGGCATTGATCAAAGGTTTTGGTCCATCACTTGGCCTCTTTGTGAATGTGAGCTCTTCAGCCAAAGTGATCTGATATCTTTCCCATCTGACATGAAACAGTCTCACAATCTCAACATTGAGATCTTTGGAATTCCAATAGGTGACAAAGATTTTTGCTCAGCCTTTGTCTCCAGGAAGAGGTTAGAGGCAAGACCTCTGCTGGAACGACTTGAGGAAGTTGATGCAGTGGACCCTCAGGTTGCTTTAACGCTCTTGCGTAAGTGTGGCAGGTTCTTTCGGCTTGCACATCTAGTCCGTGCCACTCCTTCTTCACTTGTTATGGCTTCTCTTGAGCTTTTTCATGAAGATGTTCGTAGATGTTTTTCATCATGCACTGCAGTTGATACAACTGATGTTGCCTGGCAGCAAGCCCAGCTAAGCCTAATAAGAGGAGGGTTGGGTATGAGGTCTCTGTCCTGCCACTCACCTGCAGCATTCATTGCATCTTTATACTCCTCTGGCTATGGCTCCATATCAGACCACCATCTCTCTCATGCAGTACAGACATTTAATGCATTCGTATCTCCTTCTGATGCAATTCAGCCTGATGGTTTAGTTTCACCTCCAGTCCATCAAAAGCAACTTTCAAGCAAGATTGATATATATCAGTTCAATAGCATCCTGATTGCTTCTTCTGTTGCTGATAAGGCTTGTCTGTTGTCTGTCTCATCCCCACATGCTGCTTCTTGGCTGTCTGTAGTCCCTTCTGAAGGTCTCGGCCTTCATCTTGAGCCTTCAGTATTCCAGGTAGCTGTCAAGTGGTGGCTTGGTTTGGACATCTCTAATGGTTCCCAGTGTGCCCTATGCCCAAACAGTGCATTAGATCCCCTTGATCACCACGCCACAACATGCAAAAAAGGAGGAGACGTGGTCATCCGTCTCAACCATCTGCGCAATGTGTTGGTGGAGACTTGCCGTAGAGCCCACTTGAGTGTGATGGTGGAGATGGGCTGCAACCTTACTTCAGACCGTGACCACTCACGCCCCGCAGACATTTTGCTACCCAATTGGGCCTTTGGTAAACCATCTGCCTTTGATATCTCAGTGACATCACCGCTAAATCCTAAAATTGTATCAGTAGCGGGATTGTCAGCTGTGGCAGCTGCGTTGTCCACTGAAGAGCGTAAACACACAGAAAATGACCCCAAATGCAATGCCTTGGGGTGGTGTTGTATACCTCTGGTTGCAGAGTCGTATGGTGCTTGGGAAAAAGAAGCCATAAATTCATTTAAAATGCTTGCCTCCCGTCTTGCCATAACATCGGGCAAAACAAAATCAGCTGTGCTGTCTGAGCTGTACAGTAGGCTCAACCTTAACTTTAATTGTCCTGAAGTAATGTTCTAATGTATTAGTGATTGCCAATTGACATTATGCTATTTGCATTTGCTGCATAATCAGCACCAAACAACTCTCTATCATTTCTTGCAACCATATCTATTTATGCATGTGCAGGTTAAGTAAAGATTTAGCTACTTCATGTACAATACTATGTGACACATTATTCTACTACCTTCTGTACAAGCTCACTTATATTATCAGGAAAATCAAAAACATCAACAGCGATGTTTGTATTAGAACCTGATGTACACCACTTCAGCTAGAACAGGATGGTCGCAACATCCTTGCACAATTTACATTGGCAATGTATACACCTAGACAGCAAAACTGCATGCATGCCAGTAAGGATACCTTTAACATTGCTTGCTTGTGCATGATTAAGTACGTATGTGGCATGACCTCATACAGTACAGCACAATACAATAAAGCTACTTCGATTCTGTTTGTTTTCTCCATGGCATCATTGAAAACAAATTTCTGCCTAACTGCAATTCCGGCTCATTGGTTCCAAAAAATTAGCTTAAAACATGTACAATTGCACTAACTATACTGATGCGGTAGATTTACAACAAGAGATTGTTTTACAGTATATCTATGCTTTTACAATTATGATAAACATAATGCCGGCCTATCAATGAACAGTGTTAAAATGCAGAAAATAACATACCCAAAAACAAATGAAATGCACTCTTCATTGTTTCCTATAACATATCCTTGCCTCAGTTCCATTTCACAAGTTGAAGCCGGCTGTTGGGAATGATATGAATGGCACCTTGTCAAATTCCATAGCAAGGATTGCATCCATCCCTATGAAGAAACGTAAAATGGAATGTGAAGACAAAGACATATAATAATAAACAAAAAATCGTTTCAATCTGTTGTCGGTGAAGTGTGACAGAACAATGCACACGTAATGTTTTAAATCTCTCTATGAATTGATCCATAGCCATAGCTACTTTAAACTTAATGGTACAATAATAGTCCAGCGGTAAAGCTCTTATGTTGTTTCTATTAGTAATGGCATCTTCATTCGCTGCATACAAACAGCTATCTATTAGTACAATACTATGTGACTGATTCTACTACCTTCTGTATAAATCATCACAAACATCAACAGCAATGTTACATTTGTAAATGAACCTTTAGTTTGCACAATTCTGAACATTGCAGTGTTTAAACCTAGATAGTAAAACTGATGTGCTTGCATGCATGCCAGTAAGGACGCCATTAATTATTTGCATGTGCATGAAGAAGTACATATGTTGACCTCATAAAGTACATATGTATAATACCTTAATCAGCCTAGAAGGATCAAAGCTACTTTTATTTGCTTCCTGGCATCAATGAATACAATGTTTTGCCTAATTGCAATTCTCAGTGGTTCCTAAGAAGATAAATTAGCTTAAAGCAATTTCATCAATGTTTTTAAAACAAACAACACAGTAAGCATTAATTATAAATAACAATATGGTTATATCTAATCAGGTAAATCCTTTAGTTAAATACAATGAGAACTTTAAATAACATACAGTAGCCTGTTTGCAGACACAATATCCTTCACTAGATCAACGTCAGAAGAATTCTGGGTTGAAAGAATGATTTTAAAAATAATCTTCTACTGCACCATATATATATATATATATATATATATATATATATATATATATATATATATATATATATATATAGCCCATCTACACATATATCCCTTGTTTGCAGGTACACATGCACAGAATCATGATGTCCTCCTGAATTTCTAAGTCAAAAGCTCAAATCAATCACAACTGAAATCACATTCACCTTCTCTTCAGATACATCTCCCTAAGATCATAAGGTAAATAAATAGACTTTGTCTAACTATATTGTTCACAAATAAGGGCCTCCTTTCATGACTATAAGTGCTACAGCTGTCAAATAATAATGCCGTCATTACAAAAATGAAATTATGCAAGCATATATTTATCGCATCAGTGCTTTTGTCATCCCCTCCTTTCAATGGTTCATAAATCATGTAGCTACTCGTATATACTAATGATGACCTTAGTGTGTAGTTAGTCAGGAAATCTGTACCCAAAAGTGTGACAAACATCCATCTATAAATACTTGCACATTTACAGGGTGTACATTATCAAGCTTGTACATTGTGAGGAGACTCATATACATTTAGCAAATCAAGGTACCACTGCAATGGTACATTATAGGTACCTTTACTGTTTCAATACTTCTGGTGTTGTCAACGGTTCAAGATCCACTCCTTTTGTGGTTTGCAAATCCTTTACCTTTGGAAAATATGATATAAGAAGTTCTATAAACTCCTCACCTGTCATTTTTTTTAAGTAACTCGACAAGCTTTACTTCAAGCCGGTCCAACAAGAAGCAGTTTGTCTTTATTCTTCTCGGTGGATGTTAGTACTTGATATTCCATCCGTTTTTGAAGACATGAAAGGTGGTGTCTCCATACCATATTAGGTGTACCACTAGCCATTTGGAACTATTATAGCTTTTTCCTTCTCTCAATCTATTGTTCTGCTCTGCTTTGAACGCAGGTTCTGCATGCATGGAACAGTGCAGATGGTGGGGAAAATAATAATAAATTCTTACTTTAGTGCCCAACAAAAACAACACCTAGCCATCAGCGGGCAGCATTTTGAATCATGAATTTCTAGAGGACATATAGTGATTCTGTGCCTGCAAGCAAGGTATATCACCTGCAATTTCAGCAAAGGTTACAGCACTGGCCTTCAACAAGGAATCCCTTTAGGTTCTGGTTCTTAAAGACCTTCATATGATGCCCAATTATGATCTCACACACCATGGTGCAGTATTAGACCTTACATGTAATTCTTAAAAAATCATTTCTTCAACTCATAATTCGATCTATACTGAAAGATTTTGTGTCTGTAAACAAGGATACCATACATTATTTGAAGTTCTCATCGTATTTCTTTTTATTTATAGGATTTGTCTCAGTGTTGGATCCGGCCGCGGGTTTGGGTGGTATTAGCATATTATGATTAGCTCGACTGCAATGCGCTAGCTGGACAATCGATCCGATGACCGCAAAGGATCGATTCGATAGTCATGATCGCTGCGGTGAGGAAGAAATAATTTTGTCCAGTTTGGCGTTCCATAAGCGACAGGTTTTTGCAATCGTAGCGACAGGTTTTTGCAATCGCATCGACGGACCTTGCTTCAGTATCGAATTGGTGGTTTCTACTCAAATTAGTTTATTTTACTTATCGATATATCACCATTCCGCTTTATTTCATATCGATATGAAGGGTCCATCGATCGATATGAAGGGTCCATCGATCGATATGATATGGAACGCCAAACTGGACAAAATTATTTCTTCCTCACCGCAGCGATCATGACTACCGAATCGATCCTTTGCGGTCATCGGATCGATTGTCCAGCTAGCGCATTGCAGTCGAGCTAATCATCACTGCTAATCATAATATGCTAATACCACCCAAACCCGCGGCCGGATCCAGTTTCTTACTGAGTTTACAGAACTTTGGAGCCTGACCATTTAAATAATAGAGATGCTTTTGAGGCGTGGGATTTTAAGCAAGCTTTCTTTAAAAAATCATATGTAGCGCGCGATCGAAGGTCTACAGACAAAGAGCAAGTCAGTGACCTATGCTCAAAGGCCTACTTTGTAAGTTTTTTTTAAATATTTCCAATCCAGCTGTGTGCATCTCATTCAGCTGATTCCGGGCTTTATTTCTCGCAGCTACCATTGATATTGAAGGATCTCATCGGGTTAGGTGACGGGTACAGCCGGATTTATCGAATAGGCCTACCACTCGTCCGTCTCCGGCCACCCTTCTGGCACCACGGAATGGAAACCAACTGTACTTACTAGTCATACCTGAAATTTATGTGTGTATGTGTGTGCGCTCAGTCCACTGATCAGGTTATCACAATCTCTTTGAATATGCATGTGTGTGTACGTCTGTGAAGTATGTGCAGTGTTGTCTTGGGTGTGTTTATTTATAAGGTGTGCTATTCGGTTAACTTGATAGTTTTTACCTATCATCTGTTGAGCAGTCCAACTGATCTAAGTTGATCTCTTTGTACATGCATCTGCACCTTTAAAAAACAATTAAATGGTACGTGTTGATGTACCCAGCCTCTGTGTGCGTGCATGCATGTGTGTGTGTGTGTGTGTGTGCGTGTGTGTGTGTGTGTGTGTGTGTGTGTGTGTGTGTGTGTGTGTGTGTGTGTGTGTGTGTGTGTGTGTGTGTGTGTGTGTGTGTGTGTGTGTGTGTGCAAGGAGCTAGAAGTGTGCATAAGGTACCACTGAGAGCTCTTTCATATCTTTGTTATTCAGGTCAAACAATAATTTGGAATCATGAAAGTCTTTAAGAACCAGAACCTAGATGGATTCCTTGTTGAAGGCCAGTGCTGCAGCCTTTGCTGAAATATTGCAGGCACTAATAACTGGAATTGAGGAGATTTAATCAGTCATGTTGAACACTTGAAGATATCCTTTTATCTCATTACTAGTGATTGGAGTAAATGTAATCTCAGTTGGTTGTTCTTAATAAATGAGATTGTTTAGCTCGCTTTGTAGCTCCTGGTAGATTTAAAACAAGAGCTTATATCTATGCTTCTATAATTATAATGAACATGATGACTATTAATGAACAGAGCTAGTAAACAAATGCAGAGAATAACCCACTCATCAATTCAAATGCACACTTGAAAATTTATAACATTCCAAATCCATCGTTTCCTACAACTGCTTCCACCATATCATCCCCTCATTTCCATTTTGCAAGTTTCAGCTGTTTGGAATCTTGCAGTGGGGTCATTAAAATGGACTGGGTCAAACGCCCATGTGGCAATTTTCCATCTGGAAGATAATGTTGGTAACACGTATGCACATGTACCTTGACAAGACATATCGTTTGCCTCATTTAAAAAGCTTGCTCTTCTAAATCTCATTGGAAATCAATTTCATGTCAAGAAGACAAAAAAATGAATTCCTATACAAGATGGGACTAACCTCTACAAACTTTGATACATAAACAAAATATCATTTCAATCTGTTGTGGGTAAAGTATGGCAGAACAATGCACAAATAATGTTTTTAATCCCTCTATGAATTGATCTATAACTACTTTATATAACATAATGGTATGCCAATAATTATATATCAACATATACTATTTACAATCATATTTACACGAATAATGCGTAATACACACAACACACTATAGCTACAGTTAATTAAATTTTAAGATGGGAGCCACCTGGAGAGGATCGCTGTCGGAAGGGAAACCATGTGCAGTACAAGGGTGTAAGGAACATATTGCTCCATCCATGTGGCACTCCCATATGACCAGTCATGCCAAAGGGATTTTTCATGGTGATGTCCCTAACACCTGGTTGAAAACGTCTTTATATTTGCCATCATTGTTCAGAGTTGGTTACCTTGTCCCGTCAGTCCTCGCACAGTCTGAAATGTATATCATCTACATCATATGTATTAGCCTCCCCTGGTAGCCAAATTAAACTCCAGTGCTGCTCTTCCACCAGATGTATTACCTTCTCTAGAGGACGTTTTCAGCCTCAAATGTGCCACCATACGATGTATTCCTAACTGAGCTAAGCATGCCTTCTCAAAGAGCTCTCTCTTCATCCTTACAGAGGGTTGTTTCTGAGAACTCCTTAGATTCCTGGTTGAAGCTTTTAATGCTTCAAAAGTGCATCGTTCCAAGTGCTAAGCGAGGAGTCCGTCATAATAAACCAGTCCCCATTGAGGCTCTTTGTGACCTTTGGTTAAAGGATAGCTTCAGTGAATTGTGGAGGATGGCAAGGGCCCGTGCTTTACCATCCAACCGATTGTATCATGCCAAGGACAGCTCTTCAAAACAACAGGTGATCTCAGCATCTCCCTTGCCCAAGATGGTCTTTATGGCAAGGCATGTCAGGCATTAGTTTCATCAGGTGTTGCACCAAATTCTGAAGAGACATGGAAGTTGCTATTTACAAAGCACCCCAAGTGTGAACATCCTATCACACCTACTGCACCTGAATTTGATGTTGGCATTCTCAGTAGTGTTAACATAATGGCAATTTTGAGATCATTTCCTAAACTCACTGCTGCTGGGCATACTGGTCTCCGTGTCCAGCATCGTATTGATGCAGCAGACTCTCCTTTTCAGACAGCAGTTCTGTTTTCTCTCAAGGCAGTTGTTCATCTTCTTGCATCAGGAAGAGCCCCATCTCAACTTTCTGTCTTCCTCACTGGTGGAAACCTGACTGCGTTGAATAAATCTAAGCCTGATTGCCCCCTGGATGTTCGGCCCATTGCTGTTGGAGAAACCCTCTGCCGCCTTACAGGAAAGTGTCTGTGTGCTGCAGTGAAATGCAAGGCAGCAGAGTTTTTTTTCATCCACATCAATTTGGTGTGGCATACCCTTTTGGCACAGAGAAAATTGCTCATGGGCTAAGGAGATGTGTTGAGGAGCATTGGTATGACACTGAATTTGTTGTTCTTAAGGTAGATCTGAAGAACACATTTAATTTGGTGTCACGTCAAGCTCTATTGATCGAAGTTAAAAATCACTTTCCAGAGTTACTCCCTTGGGCCTGTTGGTGCTATGGGCAACATCCTTTGTTATGGCGCACAATGGGTCATCTGCAGTCTGAATCTGGAGTTCAGCAAGGGGATCTACTAGGACCTCTTTTTTGACCTGGTCTTGAACTTACTAATTTCTGCTATCGCTAAAGATGAGGTTTGTTCGCATCTTCAGTTCGATGCCTGGTATCATGATGATGGAGTGCTAGCTGGTCCCACATAGGGCACTGGCATTGATCAAAGGTTTTGGTCCATCACTTGGCCTCTTTGTGAATGTGAGCTCTTCAGCCAAAGTGATCTGATATCTTTCCCATCTGACATGAAACAGTCTCACAATCTCAACATTGAGATCTTTGGAATTCCAATAGGTGACAAAGATTTTTGCTCAGCCTTTGTCTCCAGGAAGAGGTTAGAGGCAAGACCCCTGCTGGAACGACTTGAGGAAGTTGGTGCAGTGGACCCTCAGATTGCTTTAACGCTCCTGCGTAAGTGCGGCAGGTTCTTTCGGCTTGCACATCTAGTCCATGCCACTCCTTCTTCACTTGTTATGGCTTCTCTTGAGCTTTTTGATGAAGATGTTCGTAGATGTTTTTCATCATGCACTGCAGTTGATACAACTGATGTTGCCTGGCAGCAAGCCCAGCTAAGCCTAATAAGAGGAGGGTTGGGTATGAGGTCTCTGTCCTGCCACTCACCTGCAGCATTCATTGCATCTTTATACTCCTCTGGCTATGGCTCCATATCAGACCACCATCTCTCTCATGCAGTACAGACATTTAATGCATTTGTATCTCCTTCTGATGCAATTCAGCCTGATGGTTTAGTTTCACCTCCAGTCCATCAAAAGCAACTTTCAAGCAAGATTGATATATATCAGTTCAATAGCATCCTGATTGCTTCTTCTGTTGCTGATAAGGCTTGTCTGTTGTCTGTCTCATCCCCACATGCTGCTTCTTGGCTGTCTGTAGTCCCTTCTGAAGGTCTCGGCCTTCATCTTGAGCCTTCAGTATTCCAGGTAGCTGTCAAGTGGTGGCTTGGTTTGGACATCTCTAATGGTTCCCAGTGTGCCCTATGCCCAAACAGTGCATTAGATCCCCTTGATCACCACGCCACAACATGCAAAAAAGGAGGAGACGTGGTCATCCGTCTCAACCATCTGTGCAATGTGTTGGTGGAGACTTGCCGTAGAGCCCACTTGAGTGTGATGGTAGAGATGGGCTGCAACCTTACTTCAGACCGTGACCACTCACGCCCCGCAGACATTTTGCTACCCAATTGGGCCTTTGGTAAACCATCTGCCTTTGATATCTCAGTGACATCACCGCTAAATCCTAATATTGTATCAGTAGCGGGATTGTCAGCTGTGGCAGCTGCGTTGTCCACTGAAGAGCGTAAACACACAGAAAATGACCCCAAATGCAATGCCTTGGGGTGGTGTTGTATACCTCTGGTTGCAGAGTCGTATGGTGCTTGGGAAAAAGAAGCCATAAATTCATTTAAAATGCTTGCCTCCCGTCTTGCCATAACATCGGGCAAAACAAAATCAGCTGTGCTGTCTGAGCTGTACAGTAGGCTCAACCTTAACTTTAATTGTCCTGAAGTAATGTTCTAATGTATTAGTGATTGCCAATTGACATTATGCTATTTGCATTTGCTGCATAATCAGCACCAAACAACTCTTTATCATTTCTTGCAACCATATCTATTTATGCATGTGCAGGTTAAGTAAAGATTTAGCTACTTCATGTACAATACTATGTGACACATTATTCTACTACCTTCTGTACAAGCTCACTTATATTATCAGGAAAATCAAAAACATCAACAGCGATGTTTGTATTAGAACCTGATGTACACCACTTCAGCTAGAACAGGATGGTCGCAACATCCTTGCACAATTTACATTGGCAATGTATACACCTAGACAGCAAAACTGCATGCATGCCAGTAAGGATACCTTTAACATTGCTTGCTTGTGCATGATTAAGTACGTATGTGGCATGACCTCATACAGTACAGCACAATACAATAAAGCTACTTCGATTCTGTTTGTTTTCTCCATGGCATCATTGAAAACAAATTTCTGCCTAACTGCAATTCCGGCTCATTGGTTCCAAAAAATTAGCTTAAAACATGTACAATTGCACTAACTATACTGATGCGGTAGATTTACAACAAGAGATTGTTTTACAGTATATCTATGCTTTTACAATTATGATAAACATAATGCCGGCCTATCAATGAACAGTGTTAAAATGCAGAAAATAACATACCCAAAAACAAATGAAATGCACTCTTCAAATCAAATCCATTGTTTCCTATAACATATCCTTGCCTCAGTTCCATTTCACAAGTTGAAGCCGGCTGTTGGGAATGATATGAATGGCACCTTGTCAAATTCCATAGCAAGGATTGCATCCATCCCTATGAAGAAATGTAAAATGGAATGTGAAGACAAAGACATATAATAATAAACAAAAAATCGTTTCAATCTGTTGTCGGTGAAGTGTGACAGAACAATGCACACGTAATGTTTTAAATCTCTCTATGAATTGAACCATAGCCATAGCTACTTTAAACTTAATGGTACAATAATAGTCCAGCGGTAAAGCTCTTATGTTGTTTCTATTAGTAATGGCATCTTCATTCGCTGCATACAAACAGCTATCTATTAGTACAATACTATGTGACTGATTCTACTACCTTCTGTATAAATCATCACAAACATCAACAGCAATGTTACATTTGTAAATGAACCTTTAGCTTGCACAATTCTGAACATTGCAGTGTTTAAACCTAGATAGTAAAACTGATCTGCTTGCATGCATGCCAGTAAGGACGCCATTAATTATTTGCATGTGCATGAAGAAGTACATATGTTGACCTCATAAAGTACATATGTATAATACCTTAATCAGCCTAGAAGGATCAAAGCTACTTTTATTTGCTTCCTGGCATCAATGAATACAATGTTTTGCCTAATTGCAATTCTCAGTGGTTCCTAAGAAGATAAATTAGCTTAAAGCAATTTCATCAACAATATATTAATACTGATGCATTGAGATAAATGTTTTTAAAACAAACAACACAGTAAGCATTAATTATAAATAACAATATGGTTATATCTAATCAGGTAAATCCTTTAGTTAAATACAATGAGAACTTTAAATAACATATAGTAGCCTTGTTTGCAGACACAATATCCTTCACTAGATCAACGTCAGAAGAATTCTGGGTTGAAAGAATGATTTTAAAAATAATCTTCTACTGCACCATATATATATATATAATTATATATATATATAGCCCATCTACACATATATCCCTTGTTTGCAGGTACACATGCACAGAATCATGATGTCCTCCTGAATTTCTAAGTCAAAAGCTCAAATCAATCACAACTGAAATCACATTCACCTTCTCTTCAGATACATCTCCCTAAGATCATAAGGTAAATAAATAGACTTTGTCTAACTATATTGTTCACAAATAAGGGCCTCCTTTCATGACTATAAGTGCTACAGCTGTCAAATAATAATGCCGTCATTACAAAAATGAAATTATGCAAGCATATATTTATCGCATCAGTGCTTTTGTCATCCCCTCCTTTCAATGGTTCATAAATCATGTAGCTACTCGTATATACTAATGATGACCTTAGTGTGTAGTTAGTCAGGAAAACTGTACCCAAAAGTGTGACAAACATCCATCTATAAATACATGCACATTTACAGGGTGTACATTATCAAGCTTGTACATTGTGAGGAGACTCATATACATTTAGCAAATCAAGGTACCACTGCAATGGTACATTATAGGTACCTTTACTGTTTCAATACTTCTGGTGTTGTCAACGGTTCAAGATCCACTCCTTTTGTGGTTTGCAAATCCTTTACCTTTGGAAAATATGATATAAGATGTTCCTTAAACTCCTCACCTGTCATTTTTTTAAGTAACTCGACAAGCTTTACTTCAAGCCGGTCCAACAAGAAGCAGTTTGTCTTTATTCTTCTCGGTGGATGTTAGTACTTGATATTCCATCCGTTTTTGAAGACATGAAAGGTGGTGTCTCCATACCATATTAGGTGTACCACTAGCCATTTGGAACTATTATAGCTTTTTCCTTCTCTCAATCTATTGTTCTGCTCTGCTTTGAACGCAGGTTCTGCATGCATGGAACAGTGCAGATGGTGGGGAAAATAATAATAAATTCTTACTTTAGTGCCCAACAAAAACAACACTTAGCCATCAGCGGGCAGCATTTTGAATCATGAATTTCTAGAGGACATATAGTGATTCTGTGCCTGCAAGCAAGGTATATCACCTGCAATTTCAGCAAAGGTTACAGCACTGGCCTTCAACAAGGAATCCCTTTAGGTTCTGGTTCTTAAAGACCTTCATGATGCCCAATTATGATCTCACACACCATGGTGCAGTATTAGACCTTACATGTAATTCTTAAAAATCATTTCTTCAACTCATAATTCGATCTATACTGAAAGATTTTGTGTCTGTAAACAAGGATATCATACATTATTTGAAGTTCTCATCGTATTTCTTTTTATTTATAGGATTTGTCTCAGTGTTGATTTACATCTTAGGTATCACAATATTGTTATTTATATCTATATCAGTGTTTGTTTTTTGGTTTAATCTCAATGCAGGTGCTACAAAACATGCAAGCTAAACAAAATCTGATTTTTTTAGGTGATAAACAACATCCAAAAAAATAAAACAACTGAGAGCACATTTACTTCAATCACTAGCAGAACAGTAATGTGATAAAAGGATGTCTTCAAGTGTCCAACATGACTGATTAAATCTCCTCAATTCCAGTTATTAGTGCCTGCAATATTTCAGCAAAGGCTGCAGCACTGGCCTTCAACAAGGAATCCATCTAGGTTCTGGTTCTTTAAGACTTTCATGATTCCAAATTATTGTTTGACCTGAATAACAGAGATATCAAAGAGCTCTCAGTGGTACCTTATGCACACTTCTGGCTCCTTGCACGCACACACACACACACACACACACACACACACACACACACACACACACACACACACACACACACACACACACACACACACACACACATGCATGCACACACAGAGGCTTGGTACATCAAAATGTACCATTTAAATTTTTTAAAGGTGCAGATGCATGTACAAAGAGATCAACTTAGATCAGTTGGATTGCTCTACAGATGAGAGGTAAAAACTATCAATAGCACACCTTATAAATAAACACACCCAATAACAACCCTGCACACACTTCACAGACATACACACACATGCATATGCAAAGAGATTGTGATAACCTGATCAGTGGACTGAGCACACAAACATACATACACACACACACACACACACACATGCACGGCGGACGCACATAATGACAACTGGAGAAGTGACCATTCTGTTGTTTAGATGGTAGGTTTAAACATTCCAATGACACCGCTAACATACACTCTTTCTAGGGCTGTTGCCGCCAGTACAGTTGCACAGTTTTTAATTGGACCACTTTTCCCAATAGTGTCTCGATTTTTACAGGTACTGATTGGCCTTCGACAGATCCAGTGACTGGGGCTTCATTTTGCTGTGCTGCTTCGTCCCTCTTGTGCCAAATGGCTTCCAGTTCAGCTAGCATGTTAAATGATGAGGGAGTGGCCTGAGGTATGGATGAAGAGAGAAGAATGGTACGTACTGTTATGAGGCTGTTCACCAGCAAAGTAGGAGGGATAGAGGAAGGAGAGAAGGGGGAAGAGGATGCAGGGCCGTAGCCAGATTTACGAGGTGGGGGGGGGGGGGGGGGTGGGGGGGCGGTCAGATATGTGCGATTGAGTATACTTAGAGAGGCCCTTTTCTAAATGGAGACAAATTTTACTATTAAATAGTCAGTAGTACCATTGAAATCATGCACCAAATATTTATCAAATAACAATTCACTATTGGAACATAGTGGGTCACGTCACTTGTGACCTTCATTATGGAAGGGGAGTTGTTTGACCCCCCCCCCCCCCCACCCCAGCCCTGGGATTAGGGGAGCATAGAAGGGGAGGAGGGAAGGTGGGAGGATAAAGAGGAGGGAATTATTGTAATCTATTTGTTTGGCTCACCTGCCGATCAAGTTCTCTTTCCCTCTGGCATCGTGGTGATGTCATACATCTCTGACCCAAGTATCTGGTGCCAACCAGCTGCTGACAAAACTCCTCGTGAAGAGCCTGCAGCTGTTGGTGCTCCACTGTACACAAGCTTGGGAGCAACTCTGGACTGGTACTGCTAACTGCCATAAGGGCGAAATGCAGGAGCCCTTAGAATGACATCAGTGTGGTCTAGTACAGAGGACTGCAATGGATCTAAGGAGGCAGTGAGCGAAGGAAAGGGAAGGGAGACAGATAGAGGAGGCAGTAGGGAGAGCAAATTGCTGTGTAGTAAGCCCCTGCGGTTATCCCCTCATTTTGTTCACAGAGTCGCCTTCAGCAGGTACTATAGACAGTGAACAATGGCAGACCGAATGAATAATGTCAGGTATGACTAGTAGATACGGTTGGTTTCCGTTCCGTGGTGCCAGAAGCGTGGAGGCGGACGAGTGGTAGGCCTATTCGATAAATCCGACCGGCTGTACCCGTCACCACAATCCGATGAGATCCTTCGATATCAATGGACTGGTAGCTGCGAGAAATAAAGCCCGGAATCAGAATGAGATGCACAGAGCAGGATTGGAAATATTTAAAAAAATACTTACAAAGTAGGCCTTTGAGCACAGGTCACTGGCTTGTTCTCATTTCGACTGGTCTGTAGACCTTTGCGCACTACATATGAAAGCTTGCTTAAAATCCCGTACCTCAAAAGCATCTCTATTATTTAAATGGTCAGGCTCCAAAGTTCTGTAAACTCAGTAAGAAACTGGATCCGGCCGCGGGTTTGGGTGGTATTAGCATATTATGATTAGCTCGACTGCAATGCGCTAGCTGGACAATCGATCCGATGACCGCAAAGGATCGATTCGGTAGTCATGATCGCTGCGGTGAGGAAGAAATAATTTTGTCCAGTTTGGCGTTCCATAAATCACCTCCCATACAGAATCACGTGCAACGCAGCACTCGATGACGCAGCGCAGCACTCGATGTTGCAGCGCAGCGAGACTTGCAGCGCAGCGATCTCGTTCCCAGGTGTATTATAAACAAAATCATTTATGTTTATAGTGCTCTACAATTAGGATACACAACTTGCGTGTCCACTTTCAGATCATGACTAGGTGAGAGATTGTTATAATTATGACCCATAAGTTTCTGTTAGGGCTACTGTCCTTTGTTGCACTAAAGAATAGTATTTGTGGTAGGTCTATAAGCGAAGACCACCCCATTGATTCCGATCCAATAATCCAGCTCTGTGCTGTCATCTCTGTACGCGTATATCTCCTTCTGATCCCTGACTTTATTTCCCGCCGCTACCGAAGGTTTTCACCGGGTCGTGATGATGGGTACGACCGGATTCATCGAATTGGCCTATACCACTCGTCCGTCTACACGTCTCGCAACCTGACATTAAATTAGTCATTCGGTCTGGCCTGTCTATGGCCCTTGTGGAAGGTGGCCCTCTGAACAAAAGGAGGGGGCAACCCCTTCAAGTAC
Source organism: Spongilla lacustris (assembly GCA_949361645.1). NCBI lineage: Eukaryota > Metazoa > Porifera > Demospongiae > Spongillida > Spongillidae > Spongilla > Spongilla lacustris. The sequence goes on from OX442435.1 coordinate 4,547,037, forward strand.
TATAACAGTGCCAGGTGAGGGGCTAATTACTTGACAGCACTTTGACTGCTCTGTGTGTGTGTATGTGTGTGTGTACGTGTGTGTGAGTACAATGTGTGAGTACAGTGTGTGTATGTGTGTGTGAGTACAATGTGTGTGTATGTGTGTGTGAGTACAGTGTGTGTATGTGTGTGTGAGTACAATGTGTGTGTATGTGTGTGTGAGTACAGTGTGTGTACGTGTGTGTGAGTACAGCAGACCTGCCAACTGTGCTTTGATAACTTGCTTGAGCTTGGGCATGATTTTGCGGGTGAATGGGCAATTTTAGGGTTGTAATGATGATAAACTTTCCGCTTTGGAACTACCTACATTAACATAGGTGATGATTATAAGACCTTGTACTTTCAAAAATACAACAAGCAAGTTAACACACAATCCACATCACACATGTCTAAGGATCACATGCACGGTTCCCAATCCTTCAACTCTATGGTTAAACAAAAACAGAAGTAAAAAAAAATTGCACTAAGTTAACATCGCATCCATGAGAAACACAGGGAAATTTTGGGGCATTGTGGATATTGAATATTCCCTCCTATCGTTTTCTTGATTCGAAAAATATATAATCAGAAAGCTCACTCATGCATTTGTAGAGTAATTATACTTTCTTTTATAAATGGCTCTCTGTTTCATGAAAAGTTATAGTTTTTGATGTGAAAAATGCCCTCGGGTACACTTTTCAGGGTCATGTTTCCCATTCATGCACAACCTTGAGCACTACTGCATTAAACAATGGTTACACAATTATAGGAGGGTGCATTTTTTTTTTCAAACAAGCCAAAGCTTCTATTGTACTCATTTTGCAGCAGTGAGTTGCAAGACATTTTCGCTTGTGGTAGGCAGGGGGCGTGATTCGTCCATTCAAACTGCCAGTGGAGGCATGCAAGTTTTGCAAGTTTAACCAGCAAATTCAGTCTGTATACCTGCCTGGATAGAGTCATGGTTTGTTATTTAGTACGACAGGAAGAAAGATTCTTGAAGTCTGCCCACGCATGCATATCACTCCTACCTTGAGAGTTGATTACATGTATTTAATTAAGACCCTCAATTTTAAACCATTTTCACGACGTTTCATATGCAATTTTCACTCTAGAAGGAATACGTTGTTTTAAAAAGTCTGTACCTCTTACGCAATAAAGCTACAACCATGCACTCAACTTAGCAGTGATGTTTTGAGCCAATGGTATGCCTGTCAGTTTGAGATACAAAAAAGGAATCTGCCTAATAAATGGTACATGTAGTGTAACCTCCACTCAAAACCAAGCAATTCTGTCTAGATGGAATTAATCGCTTTTCAGTTTGCCCAAAAATTGAATAAATTCTCCGCGTTTCTCATGGATGCGGTGTTAAAATATTTCTGCAAAGACGTAGAGGGATATGCGTGAGAATGGACATAGCTAGCGGGAGTGCGTGAGAGTGGCTGTAAATGCATGAGTCTCCCGTGAAATGCATGAGAATTGGCAGGTCTGGTACAGTGTGTGTATGTATGTGTTTTGTGTGTGTGTGTGTGTGGTGTGTGTGTGTGTGTGTGTGTGTGTGTGAGAGAGAGAGAGAGAGTACAGTGTATGTATCCAGGCAACAATCTACACAGAATCCTGAGCACCTATCCCTCTCCCTGGAGATACTTCTAGGCATATGGAGGTTGGCAAAAGTGATATTTAATCATCTCATACATTTCCCATGCATGTTGTCATATTGTCTAAAATAAAGAGGAAGTGTAAGTGGAGATTTCAATAGAGGTAAGGGAATAGGAGACAAGGAAATGTCATCATGCTATGGTGGTTTACATATACACAGGTTTGTACAGTGGTGCCTGTAGTATGGAGAGAAGGACCAAGGGATACTAGCTCTGTTTCTGAGGAGGCAGAAGTTGCTCAAAACATTGAGAGAGAAATTTGAAAATGTGAATTTAATCTTGATTGGACACAGGCACTTTTTGTGACACTGTGTGTTGTATTTCATATCTTGTTTCTTTGACACACACTTTCCACCCAAGCTCATGTTGGTATTTGTAAAACCCAAACAATTGCTATATTATTATCAATTATATACACAAAACAAACATAACTAAACATCATTTAATGAGGGCATTGAGGCGGTGGATGGACCCAAAGGATGATGCATTCCCCTTCTGAATGGCAACAGAGAACTTTTGCAGAAGGTATGCAAGGTAGTTTCATCGCCAGTGATGTTCACAACGCTGTGACTCAAGTTTGTCAAAAAGGTATGGAGTGAGGGCCACAAACTCCAGTAGTTTCAAAGGCAACAGGTGTCAACATATTGACAAAAAATTTGCAAGGAGCAACTGCTCTAAATGATATGTTCTAAAAAGAGCTAGCCATGATCCTTGGAAGTCAGGTGACCACTTAATGCAGGAAAATGTAAAGTCATTGTTTAATGCCCATGCAGTCTACATGCATATTTTTAAAATATTTATTTATTTATTTATTGTATATTTAAATAAGGAAGCACAGCCTCAGATCTGTGTATTTAATTACAGTAGACCAGCTTGCAGTATAGTATAGGGTGTTCCACAATCAAGGAATACTTGAAGCACAATTAGTTTATTGACAATAAAAACAGGCAAAATAACATTCCTATTAATAGTAAATTAATGATTGATCAGAATCTCAAAACCACTTAAAGTACATTGTCCATTGATAAATTCTTTATTGCAACATTAAATGAATTAGACAGTTTATGTAACTGCGTGGCTATTATATCATTACGGGCAAAGCCCCAAATGAAATATCTGCTTGCATAGCTGGAGCAGGTCTGACAGTGCTAAACAAGCCTAATCCAGGGGATGTCCATCCTATTGCAGTTGAAGATGCTCTCTGCTAGTTAAAAACAAGTGACTCTGTGCAGCAGTGAAGTTAAAGCAGCTGAGTTTTGTAAATGCCAGTCAAACCATCCCCACCATGACATTCTGGGGGCACTCTGACATAGGTGATATACAATTCTGTACCTCTTGTGTTTCTGCTGCTGACATATGTTTTCTCTACTGGCTTGTCTTTCCCCTGGGACAGTAGTACTGCAAGGACTTGTTGGGGCCAACAACCAATGCCATCATTTTAAGGTTCTCATGCTTACAGCATACTATTATTGCTTGCTCACATTATATACCATGCTAGTGTATTGTATCATTATATGTACCATTGGATTTTAAAGATTTAACTGATTTTCTATACATAAGTATCTAAACATAATTGATAGTAATAATGTTGTGTATATTCATTTATCCTGCAATATGATTAATGAGTATATCATTCTTCATTAATAGAACATTTAGCACAAATTTAACATCAAGTTTTAAATGTTATACCTCATGAAGTAAAGCCATCATTTGCACAGATGGTAAATGCAGCATTTGGTGCTTTACTATCTAGGTGTAACAGTATAATGAAATTTAATAATGCTTCGTATTTCCCTAGTCTAATCATTATAAAATGTAAATCTGATCCTAATATGAACGTTCTTTTTACACTCCAATTATAAACCTATTGCAAATTGAAGGATTTTAGATGTAGTGAATCAGTTTTAAATGAAAAAAATAGCGTCTTGGAAATTGCAATTGATTTCACCAGCTATAGGGTAGGAATGATAAAAACAATGGATATGCCTATTTATACTTTGATGCTGAGCACATGTATATAGTTAAATGACTATGAGCCTAAAAATCACTTCAATGCTTCTACAACTATGATAAATTAATTACAGCATTACAATGATTTTTTCAGCATTGTAGACATATGCAAACACAAATTTAAGTTTCCCCAAAAAGAACATTTTGTTATCACAGAGTAGTGATTCATATTTAATAATAGTCTACTGCACAATTATCCGGCATACCCTATTATAAAAGTAAATTCATTTCTTTACAATGAACAGTAACAGCTGCTGTATTGAATGCATGCACTAGCATGAAACAGTGATATTATGGAACTGGTGGGACTACCAATACTGGGTGGCAACCGAAGAAATGGACAGTACATCATCCAACAAAGTGAACCTGGCAATTAACTAATAACCAAAATCTCAACTCTTGTTAGAATTGGAGTTGAAATTTTATATGCATTGCTTCATGTGACTTCTGGAATAACATTTTAGGGTTTCTGCTAGTTCAGATCTAGAACAGCCTATTGACAATGCTAAGAACAAGCTAGCCCCGGCCCTGAGGTCCTCCATCCCTAATGCAACTTATAGTGCTGCAGGCACACATGTGTAGTTGTACTGACTTAAATTTTTTTTACTTCTGAACCAGAAATCAGTTCATGCTGTACTGACCTGTTATCAGTTGACATTAGTTGCATAATGTGACATATACATAAGGTATTGTTATAACCCTTCTCTTATGAATTTCTGTAATGCTTCTTACAGTATGTGTGTACTGCAAATGTGTGTGCATGGGCATGTACTCCCTGACCAAATTAAGGTTGCCCTATAGCTGGAATTTTGCCTCATGCCAGAGTGAGAGTGCCATATGGTTAAAATAGGGGTCAGCACAAGCTATGTGGCTACTATTTATGGCTATTTATACTTTTATGTGTTGCAAACATCCTGATGACTGCATTGCCCCATCCAGCTGCAATTGAATTTAGCAGATTTATAGTGCTTATATAAATAAATTTAACTATCAACTACACAGCAAAATACATTGCTGCAATAACACATTTAAATTGCAAGTAATGAGAGGCAAAAGACACTCGAGCATTTCACTTCATAGTGTCTTATGTGGCAAATTTATTACTATGTAGTGAGAGATCCAATGATAAGTATGCAGTAAGAGGTAAGTAAGAGTTGCATTTGGTCTCGCGCTTAAATAATCGTAAATATACTCATTGCTCTCATGTCAGTAAAAATGCAGTCTGTAATAGCAAAAACTTCTCCCAAAGTACATGTAATACTAATAGGAGAACATCCTATTACTTGGAGCAACTGTCTTTCTGGTCTTTCATACCCACTTTGAAACACCTAATTCAGCAATGTTGAAGCATACTATTTGTCTGTGAGAAAGTTGCATTGAGTAATATGAGTCCACATTATGTACTGGATGTGTTAATTACAATAGGTTTTCATATTCTATGTATGCTGCAGGTGACTTTACACATTTGCAAATAAGCTTCAAGAAATTTTTCTCATGGTTTAAGAATTACAGCAGTTCTTATGCCAACTTGGTTCCCTCAATGGGACTGATGTTAACAATAGAAAAAAACATCCATGATTGGAGTGACAACAGTTGATTTGGTTCCCACATAACCATCATAACCAATAAAACTTTCTATTGTCTAAGCTGTACTATATAACAAACATTCCAGAAGTGATACAAATGTTAATTGCAACACCCAATCCTTACACACAACAAGAATTAAAAGTACTATAAATTTGCCTGAATCAGTCTGATATGTTAAGTAGTATAATATTGTTTTCTTTGGTATCAATTTACTATAATTGTGCTATATTTATATATGGCTACAATTTCTCTCCTCTCATGGTTGAGCTAAGCCATCAGGCCAGGATGAGGTCTTATCAAAAGGGGCTACAGGATAACAGCCCCTGGTTAAGGACTCCCAGTGATCAGAGCCCTCAACCTCACAGTGCAAGTCCATATCTGTGTGTTTCACATATGCAACCACATTTCCATTATAGGGTGCATGCCATGATTGAATAATTTTGTACATAAAAATTATTAAGTATTAACAACAAAACAGTGAATAGGTCCAATCATGGACAATATACTTCTGCCTTAATTCTCAGAAACAGAGCTAGTATCCCTTGATACTAGAGGCACCACTGTAAAAACCTAGTGTATATGTAAACCACCATAGCATAATGACTTTTCCTTGTCTCCTATTCCCTTACCTCTACTGAAATCTCCATTTACCTTTGGATGATATGACAGCATGCATGGGAAATGTATGAGATGTCCCTCTCACATATGGAGGCTGGGAAATCACTGCAAAAGAAACATTCTCAAGAATTGCTAGGCGTTTGGCCATCCACTCCCACTCATCCAATACTGAAATGCTAAATGCAATATATTGTCGCCTCGGCACTGTTTTGATGAGGCAAAATGCCCGAGCCCTCCTGCATGGCTCGATCGGCATCATTTTTGTGACTTGTATGTATAATCCTTGAGATGATCAAACATGATTTTTGCCATCCACTCCTGGGAGTTGGGTATGGCATGTGTTTCTCTGCATTGGAGGAAAAGGTGCTCAGGATTCTGTGCGGATTGCCCGGTGTCATGGGATAATTGGCACCCCCAATGATTGGCACCCCCGTTCCAAATATCCTAGGATTCTTGGCACCCAATTCCAAATTTCCTATGGTATTTTCGGAATCCTTTAGGATTTCTGTACCCTCATGTTCAAGGCGACAAAAGTAGATTTGAGTTGAAGTCTGTTCATGACCTTGGGAACATTTATCTTTTTATGAGCCCTTATGATCTGGATAAAATGTGTGAGTGGGTCAGTGATGGGTTAATAGAATATGGAAAACAATGTAGCAGTAGCTTATCATCTCAGGTTTTAGAGATTATTAGAGATTAGATGGTTATTGCATCTTTTTCAAAATGTTTATTGAAGTTAGTTATATATGCTTTCAGCTCGATGCAAGTCAGGGTTAGTTTCCTATGGCCATGAATGCTTGAGCCATTTGAATATTTCTCAACATTTGGCACATATATAAATTGTTGTATTAAGCAATGATGCTGGTGCAATGACCTCCAATTCCTAACCCAAGTGCCCCAGAGTCTGCATCCTTGATCGTTTCATGCATACATGTAGCTTTCTATAGAGCTGCATGTATCTGGGGATCCATGGGAAGATAACATTGGATCTGTTGATTGTTGGATCATGTACATTGTGATCAGCAGACACAGTTTATTGTGACCTCCTGTGATCTTACTTACAGCTATAGAAATAATCTGAAAGAAACTATTTCCATCTGCAGCAATCCTAGCTGTTGCTAATGGGCAGTGTGACACCACAATCATTGATGGCTGTGTCAAGTGAGATTGATTCACATGGACTAATGTCAAGAGCACACCTCCACTCACTGCAAACTGGCTGGCAATTGATCAATGTTATAGTTATGCACTTCTTTGGTAATCTCTAAAACTTTAGATGATAAGCTACTGCTACTCTGTTTTCCATATTCTAGTAACCCATCACTGACCCACTCACACAATTTAAAGACGCATCAGAAAATAAATGTTCCCAAGGTCATGAACAGACTTCAACTCAAATACATATCAGACTGATTCAGGAAAATTTATGGTACTTTCAATTCTTGTTGTGTGTAAGGATTGGGTGTTGCAATTAACATTTGTATCACTTCTGGAATGTTTGTTTCAGTTGTATAGTACACCTTAGACAATAGAAGGGTTAATTTATTGGTTGTGGGGACCAAATCAACTGCTGTTGTCACTCCAATCATAGATGTTTTTTTTTTCTATTGTTAACATCAGTCCCATTGAAGGAACCAAGTTGGTGTAAGAACTGCTGTAATTCTTAAACCATGAGAATAGTAATAAATTTGCCACATTTGACACTATGAAGTGAAATGCTTGAGTGTCCTTTGCCTCTCAATACTTTCAATTTAAATATCTTATTGCAGCAATCTGGTTTGCTATGTAGTTGATGGTTAAATGTTACTTTTAAAAGTCCAAAGCATGTGACAGTATAATTAATAATGCAATTCGTATTTCCCTAGTCTAATCATTATAAAATGTAAATCTGATCCTAATATGAACATTCTTTTTACACTCCAATTATAAACCAATTGCAAATTGAAGGATTTTAGATGTAGTGAATCAGTTTTATATAACGTCTTGGAAATTGCAATTGACTTCACCAGCTATACAAAGAGTGATAAAACAATGGATATGCCTATTTTTATTTTGGTGCTGAGCATATACATACATTTCATAGACAAATGACCATGAGCCTAAAAATCATATCAATGCTTCTACAACTATGATAAATTAATTACATCATTACAATGATTTTTTCAGCATTGTAAACATATGCAAACAAATATAAGTTTCCCAAAAATGTCATGTTTTAATTTCACAGAGTACTGATTCAAATCCTTTTAATAATAGTTTATTGCAACATAATCTATTATAAAAGTAAATTCATTTCTGTGCAATGAACAGTAACAGCTGCAGTATTGAATGCATGCACTAGCATGAAACAGTGATATTATGGAACTGGTAGGACTGCCTATTCTGGGTGGCAAGCAAAGAAATGGAGAGACATTGAACATCCTAACATCATGTCGATATTTGTACTATTTGTAAAACCCTAACTATTGCTATGTTACTTTTTTATTTTTATCAGTTATATAAGAAACACACACAACTAACATCATTTAATGAGGAGGTGGATCGACCCAAAGTTCCCAAAAAAGATGATGCATTCCCCTTCTGAATGGCAACAGAGAAGGTATGCAAGGTAGTTTCATCGCCAGCGGTGTTCACAACGCAGTGACTCGAGTTTGTCAAAAAAGGCATGGAGTGAGGGACACAAACTCCAGTAGTTTGAAAAGCAACAGGCGTGAATTGTATTAAAATGTGCAAGTAGCAACTGCTCTAAATGATATGTTCTAAAAAGAGCTAGCCATGATCCTTGGAAGTCAGGTGACCACTTAATGCAGGACAATGTAAAGTCATTGTATAAAGCTCATGTAGTCTACATGCATGTTTAATAAATCAGTTATTATAACATTTTTAGTTTTATACTTTTATCTTACTCAGCCTCAGATGTGTGTATTTAATTACAGAAGACCAGCTTGCAGTATAGGGTGTTCTACAATCAAGAAATACTTTAAGCACAAATAGTTCATTGACAAAAAAATAACAGGCAAATTAACGTTCCTATTAATAGTAAATTAAAGAATGATCAGAATCTCAAAACCACTAAAGTACATTGCTAAATTCCTTAAATGAATTACACAGTTTATGTAACTGCGCGGCTATTATATAATTACAGGCTACTTTCAACTTACTATTCATCGGCAAAGCCCCAAATGAAATATCTGCTTACATAGCTGGAGCAGGTCTGACAGTGCTAAACAAGTCTAATCCAGGGGATGTCAATCCTATTGCAGTTGGAGAAGCCCTCTGCTGGTTAAAAAACAAATGACTGTTCAGCAGTGAAGTTAAAGCAGCAGAGATTTGTAAACGCTGTATGGTCATTTAATATGGTGTCCTGCCAAGTAACTCTCGATCTCTTAGTGTTGAAAGGACATTCCGGAACTTTTACCTCTTTCATGGATGAGCAGGAGTTATTGCAATCATCCTTTCCTATGGCACCTCATGGGTTCATTGACATCAGAATCAGTTGGGTGATCCTTATTCTCCTTCGTACTGCACATGCATGCAATATTGAAGGACAGTACCAGCACTCAGCATGCTTGATTTATGGATGGTACTGTCTTTGCTGGCTGAAGGTGTACTCTATGCAAAGTCCTAAGCCATGCTGACATGATTAATTTTTGAACAAAATGTGGCTTAGGTTTTCAGCTATAGCAGCCTAGAAACATTGGTAGATCAGATAAAGATGTCAAACCATCCCCACCATGACATTCCGGGGGCACTCTGACATAGGTGATATACAATTCTGTACCTCTTGTGTTTCCACTGCTGACAAATATCTTCTCTACTGGCTTGTCTTTCCCCTGGGACAGTATCAAAGTCCTCAGTAATGCAATGACTTGTTGGGGCCAACAACCAATGCCATCATTTTAAGGCTCTCATGCCTACAGCAAACTTTTTATTGCTTGCTCAAATTATATACCATGCTAGTGTATTGTATCATTACATGTACTATTGTATTGTGAAGGATTTTATAATATTAAATAATTATGATTTAACTAATTTTAAATTCCTTTATATAAGTATCTGATTCTTCATTAATAGAACATTTAGCACAAATTTGACATCAAGTTTTAACTGTTAATTTTCCTTTATTGAACTATATATTAATGATCTTATGAAGTAAAGCCGTCATTTGCACAGACGGTAAATGCAGCATTTGGTGCTTTACTATCTAGGCTATAAATCTGCTAAATTCAATTGCAGCTGGATGGGGCAATGCAGCCATAAGGATGTTTGCAACACAAAAAGTATAAATAGCCATAAATAGTAGCCACAAAGCTTGTGCTGACCCCTATTGTAACCATATGGCACTCTCACTCTGGCATGAGGCAAAATTCCAGCTATAGGGCAACTTTAATTTGGTCAGGGAGTACATGCCCATGCACACACATATGCAGTACACACATACTGAAAGAAGCATTACAGAAAGTCATAAGAGAAAGGTTATAACAATACCTTATGTATATGTCACATTATGCAACTAATGTCAACTGATAACAGGTCAGGATCAGTACAGCATGAACTGATTTCTGGTTCAGAAGTAAAAAAATTTTAGTCAGTACAACTACACATGTGCAGGGTTTTCTGTAGACAGGAAATATATGACATTCATTGTTTGGTGGGTAATTAGTTGGTTTGACTTTTGGCCTTGACAAAAGCAAGCTGTCCATAAAACATAAACTGTGAATGAAGTGTTCATTGTTGCAACACTTAACACTCAATTTGTGGCCATCACTGAAGACTTAAATGTATACAAAAAAACAATGAATGTCATATATGTCCTGTCTACGGAAAACCCAGCATGTGTGCCTGCAGCACTATAAGTTGCATTAGGGATGGAGGACCTCAGGGGCTAGCTTGTTCTTAGCATTGTCTAGGTTGTACTGTTATTCATGAACCAATACATTACAAATCGCAACTCCAATCCTTACATGAGTTGAGATTTTGGTTATAAGGTAATTGCCAGGTTCACTTAATTGGATGATGCATGGAAAGTGTGACAGTTATGTCAAAGAAACAAGATATATATGAAATACAATACACATTGACACAAGACAGTGCCGGCGTCCAATCAAGATTAAACTGATTCACATTTTCCAAATTTTCACTCAATGTTTTGAGCAACTTCTGCCTCCTCAGAAACAGAGATAGTATCCCTTGGTCCTTCTCTCTGTACTAGAGGCACCACTGTACAAACCTGTGTATACGTAAACCACCATAGCATGACCACATTTCCTTGTCTCCTATTCCCTTACCTATATTGAAATCTCCACTCCTTACTTTTGGACGATATGACAACATGCATGGGAAATGTATGAGATGATTAAACATCACTTCTGCCTCCTCCATATGCCTAGAAGTATCTCCAGGGAGTGTTTGGAGGGAAAGGTGCTCAGGATTCTGTGCGGATTGTTGCCTGGATACACATAACACACACACACACACACACACACACACACATACATTGTACTCTCAACACATACACACGCATACAGTGTACTCTCACACACGTATACACACACACACACACACACACACACACACACACACACATACACACACACAGAGCAGTCAAAGTGCTGTCAAGTAATTAGCCCCTCACCTGGCACTGTTATAGTACTTGAAGGGATTGCCCCCTCCTTTTGTTCAGAGGGCCACCTTCCACAAGGGCCATAGACAGGCCAGACCGAATGACTAATGTCAGGTTGCGAGACGTGTAGACGGACGAGTGGTAGGCTTATTCGATGAATCCGGTCGTACCCATTATCTCGACCCGGTGAAAACCTTCGGTAGCGGCGGGAAATAAAGTTAGGGATCAGAAGGAGATATACGCGTACAGAGATGACAGCACAGAGCTGGATTATTGGATCGGAATCAATGGGGTGGGACCTACCACAAATACTATTCTTTAGTGCAACAAAGGACAGTAGCCCTAACAGAAACTTATGGGTCATAATTATAACAATCTCTCACCTAGTCATGATCTGAAAGTGGACACGCAAGTTGTGTATCCTAATTGTAGAGCCCTATAAACATAAATAATACACCTGGGAACGAGATCGCTGCGCTGCAAGTCTCGCTGCGCTGCAACATCGAGTGCTGCGCTGCGTCATCGAGTGCTGCGCTGCACGTGATTCTGTGGTCGTAATTGTGGCACTAATCCCCTCCCATAACTCCACATACCTTAACTGCGTCTTCCTCTTCTGAACCTCCTCGATAAGGTCCTTGACGACGTGGTCTCTCCCAATTTCGGTGTTCACTACTAGTTGGGCAGTTGCGGCTGATGTGTCCCAGTTTATGGCATATGAAGCACCGTCGGCGATCGCGACGTTGTGCTTCGTCCATCTGTCTTCGCTCTGCCAAACCAGACTCCAAACCCTGCAAACGTCTCATGCAGCATTTCGCTCATCATCTTTTGGAGCTCGCGCTAGTCTTCACATTGCTCTGCAGCTGGAGGCGTCATTTTCGTGCGAACCACTTGCACCGGTGTTTCGTGCGTCTCACTCCCTTGAAATGCAAGGGCGCGCTCAACGGCCAAAGCATCCTTCAGCGCATCCTCTGGTTTGCTCGGACTACCCTTCAGCAAGATTTGTCTGGTGATCTCCGGACGGAAACCGCCGAGAAACCCCTGCAGCAAAACGGCGGACTTCGCTTTATCATGCATCGTCGGGGTAGGCCTCTTTAAACAACTTCGAATTCTTTAGATAGATCTCGTAGTCCCTTACTGACTCGTGAGCGCCTTGCTTGCGCTCCGAGAACGCCCTAGCGGAGGTCAATGAGTCCCGCGTTATGCCCGCCCTGTCACTCAGTGCTCGTTGCAGCGTCGTCAGAGATGCTTTCTCCTCCGCGCTCCGGGAAATGTATATTTCCACCAGTTTCCCACGCAGTAGTGCAGGGAGCATAAGGAGCTTCTTTTCGTCGTCCCATTTACTGGCCGCCGCAACCAAATGGAACCTTGTCCAGGAACGTTCAAAATCATAGGTAGTGATTTCCGGGAGAGGTAGGCTTGACGTTGGCGTTGCCATCCTAGTTACCGCTGCCACCAATGTAACAGGTATGGTATTATTACCAGTAAAGGGTATTACACCGGACTGATTGACTCTCACAATACAAACATACAGGGTATTATATAGTCACAGGAAGTTCTCGAATGTTCAGGCAGGCTTCCTTTTGCATGTTTTGTAATGAGTAAGTGTTAACAATGAATGATCTGTGTGACCTGTACTCGACAATGGAAATGTTAACAATGACCTCTGTTACAGTACATGCCCCGGGTACTGTATGCATGAAATGATAGGAATAGAAAGCACACTCAGTCTATTCAATGGAGCGCAACCACATGTAGTGCACGTGGTCATGCACTGGTCTCAGCGAGGCTATAGGGATACATCCACGCTGGCGTTTGACCAGAAGAGAGTATCTACATCAGTACACGTACGCGTCATTATACAAACGCTTGATATCGAGAGTTACGTTAGTAACTCTCATATAGGATTTGACCCCGATTATGAAGTCATTAAAAAACGGGACTCTCTTCTAACGGGACTTCTATCAATCGGATCGCTTTGCTTGTTGTCGGTATCGAACAAGAAGTCGAAAGAGAGCCGTTTGGTGTTTGTTTGATGTTTCAAAACCGTGTAGTTCAAGAGAACAAACGGAATCCTGTTTTTCCTCGTCCCCAGACGGAACATATAGTATCGCCATTTTTTTTCTTCTTCCTTTATTTGTAAAGTACTCGAGAAAAAACCGTTTCAAAGGACGCGAATGGTGCCAATACGTTCAGAATTTCAAGCGGTAGTGCCCTTTTGAGTCAGATACACGTGGTTCCTATTGGACCTTGAACTGTTAACATAAATACATATATTGATAACTTTACTGTGGAAAAACTCGACACAGGAGCCTTTTCAAAGAGCGTCAGTGGTATAGATAGGTTCAGAATTTCAAGTTATATCCGTACAAGTGAGTATGCTCATGGGGATCGCTTGTTAAAGTAGCTCTGGCTAGAAATGGGTTTCAAGCCATACTGCCACGATAGATGCTGTAAGCCACACCCACTTGAGCTTAAATAGAACTACACGTGAGGCAATTTCCAGTTCGTAGTTTATATCCCAGCAAGAAGTTCTTGGCCAAGATTCTTGGCCTCCTGGCAGGATCTTGGCCAAGATGGACAAGATCCTGCCAAGATCCTGCCAGGAGGCCAAGAAGTCACCAAAAATAAATTATGTTCATTTTAATATATGAAAGTTCAATGAAGTAAACAAATACATAACGTGTGTATAGCTAGATTCAATCTTTATGATGTAATATAGATTAGGCCCAGCTATAGCTGATACACTATTACATCAATATGTGTAAGCAAAAGTAACACATGAAAGTACAACTCTTATCTGTCAATACAAGAGCATTTGGTAGCTAGATCATGTATATCATGATCAGTAGTAGAATGTTTGATTATAGGGATATGTTTGATGACTTGCATTTGGTGGTTACTATAGAAATAATCAGATACTTTTACGAAGGACATATCCACTGCTGCATTTGCTAAATCAAGCTTGGCCATGTAGTTGGGATATAACGTTAACACAAATTGGATTGCTCAAACGTAAAAAAAAAAATTCTCTCCAATTAACGGTTAAGACGTGATCTGATCGTGGCGCCAAAAATTTTATACGCGTTTGGAAAATCTCCGTCTAGATACCACAAGGGCAATGTACTGCTTGAAAATGAAGACAAAACGGCTTAAACGTGTAAGTGTTCTTGTAAATAAAGATACCCCATACGTTGGATCAACCGGGGATATTTTACAATGGTATATTAATAATGATAAACACTAATGTGCATACATAGCTGCATGGCTATATATAGACTAGATCAAACGTTACATGTGTAGATATAAAAAAAATTGGGCTCCACCTATGTTTCGGGCATACATGCATGCGTGCGCGATCGATCGATCGATCAACTGTTCGAGAGATCGCGATCGTGTACATAAACGTACGGTGGTCTCTTTTTTTAGTTTCTTCCTTTATATATCATACGCAAATCGTTATATGCTTGAATCAGGCATGGTCCGGCGGCATGGCTATGGATAAAAGTGTAGATCCTACGTGCATATGAATGCGCTTTTTTTATGCCATCCCTTATTAGTATATATCAAAGTGAAAAAGAGGTACCGAGCAATAAGCAAGATTGTATGTGTCTTTATTCAACCATCATACGTATAGCCAACTGTGTGTAGTGCTTTGTTTTGCAAAACATCAATACACTTGCAAGACTATGTCCTCATCCTCTGAATACAGTTGTGAAAAGCTTAAGTATGGAAATCACTCAGTGAAAATTATGAAGAGGTATATATTTCTCTTGGTGTAAAGTCATTAATGTACAATATACTATCAACATGATAATAGAAGTGTGGAAAAGGAAAAGAGAGGGAAAGCCGGGGAGAATCAATTCAGAAGAGATCAACAATTGAATGTAGAAGTGAGGTATGATAGATTAACAATTTTTTTACATACATGTACAGTGTAATCTATTGTTTGCAATGTTATTTTGCACAGAAGCCACTAAGCAAGAAAGTGGACTGCGGCAGTAATATAAATAATTGTAAGGGATTATTGTTATTATTAATTAACCTAGCTACATTATTTATTAAAAAAAATCCATGCATATTGCAAACAACAGTATAAGCAACTCACATTTGCAATTCCCATAGTCATATTATTTCTTTTTTGTGTTATAAACAGCAACCATCTCAAAATTGGAAAACACAAAATTGAGCTAGAGGTATAAAACTGTTTTGATGTTTGTTTAATTTATGAATATATATATATGCATGTATATATATGTGATATTTAGGTACATGCAGAAGGATTTTATCATGCAGGGTCTTGCAAAACTGAATGAAATTGAAACAACAATGCTGAGACAATTTATTGCCTTTTGGAGATTCATTTCATACAGTAGGGAATGTAATTTCCAGATTCTGCAGAGGATGAAGGTTTGCACAAAACCACATGCACATCACATATTGAGTAGTATAATGCTTTTATAACTGTATGTTTGTAACATTCAGCAGGTAATCTGAATGAGAACCACGTCGTATCTGTAAGTGTATTGCATGATGCACGTATTTACATGTATTTTATCTGAACAGAAAAGTGGTGTGAATCAATCTTTTTTAAAGATTGACTTGCATTAAGTAACTCTGGTCTTACTGGATGCTATGTTCTGCCAAGAAAAGGCTGCTATAAGGAGTTAACTAAAGCCAGCAGCAGCAGCATGCAGCCAAAAAAAACAACATGTATGTCACCAGCTAGAGTGAAGCTCATTAATGGAAGGTGCAATTCTATATATTCTAATACAGGTTATATTATTGATCTTCCATGGCCATCTATAACAGACAGAAAAGTTAAGGAAAGGAACAGTGGCTAAATTGCTGCTGAAAAAAATCAGAGATTCACTGAATCAAAAGTGTCGTTACATGTACAAGCTTAAAAAGCTGAACAAAAAAAGTACATGTAAGTGAAATAAATCCTTTCATGCTGATGCTCATTTTTCTTTCTGCTTCAGGAAGTGTCAGTTGCCGTTCAACAGGGATTGCTGCTTTCATATTGGGCACTATGAAACCGGACAGTTATGTAGATGAGTTTTTTGTTTGAATTGTTAAGCTGTCATGTGAGGTAGTTTAGGTCAGTTACCATTTGTGTATTTCCCTAAATTTACATGTAAAATACTTGTGCATTAAAACCCAATTTTATTAATGTGTGCCACAATTCAGTGACATTATGATTGGCATGCACTGTTCTATTAGCTAATGTCAATCTATATTCCTGCTGGCCTTGGGCATTACAAATGCAGATCGAACACTCATATTGTATAATGCCACCCATTTCATGCATGTGCTATTAAAAATGTGCTTCATTCAATCACATTAACTACATATAATTTATTATATTATAACATCTTGGCCAAGATCTTGTCATCATATCTTGGGATCATCTTGGACAAGATCTTGGGCAGGTTCTTGGCAAGATCTTGGCGAGAACTTGGCCGGCATAATCTTGGCATCCTGGGCAAGTTCTTGGCAAGTTCTTGGCAAGTTCTTGGCAAGATCTTGGCAAGTTCCTGGCAAGTTCTTGGCAAGTTCTTGGCAGGAATCTTGCCCAAGAATTCGTTGCTGGGTATCGTTTGCTTTTGTTAGTGAAGTTGTTTTTGTCAAAATGCCTTCACGTCAGCGTAAGGCTAGAGCTAAACGTCGAGCGGAATACCTCCAAAAGCGAAAGGAAATATTGAAAGAGCGGTCGTCAGAAGAGAGCAAAGAAAAAGCTCGAGAACGATATCATCGGAACCCTGAGCCAAAACTAACCGCTGAGGAAGAACGATATTACCAAAAAACCGAGCCAAAACTATCTTTAAAGAGGCAACGGTGCAGCGATAATTCAGCCGCCACGTAGGAACGATTCTATCGCTTCCGCTTCTGCGAAAAGAATGTGATTTCCAAGAACGATTGACAGCTGAACATGCTGCAGGGGAAAAAGCCTAAAGGTACGTTCGAATTCGACTGAGTGACATACTTTGTATGTGTGTGTGTGGTTTGTATACTTTACATGTGTATGCGTTGTATGGTTTGGTGATGCGTGCATTGTCCGGTTTGTGTATCCACGTGACTGAGAGGTCACATAACTTATGTATAAATGTTCTATGTAGCTGTACATCGTGTGCCTAACTGTCACTGGGTATGGTTTCACATTAATGATACTCAGTAGTCTTTCAAGATTATAAAATAAAATCTAGGGCTACATGTACTGCTATCCTATTTACAGCACAACAGTTTATTCTAGTTGTGAAAGCTGTCAGTGGTCAAAGCCTGACCTTGCCCTTTCAATAAATATTCATCAGGTGAAGATGTAACAGTTTTCACATGGCTTCTGTTTGTAACTCTTTTTAGAGAAAACATAGCATACTGGTGGAATATAAAAGTAGCCTTGAAACAGATGAGCTACATAACACCCACCCATGGTTAGCACAAGAGATCTGTACTAGATCTGCACATGCAGCTGTTAGTGAAGCTAGTGCAGGTGCATTGCACAAAAAAAAGCAGGTGAATTTTTACGTAATATTTGTGCTATTGATGCAATTAAAATGCGGATTGTGGCATTCTAGCTGTTAGTTCTGTTGCCTCTTACAACCACACAATGCAGCTTGGTGCTATACCAGTAGACCTGAATGATAGGTGTATAATGGCGGACGAGATAGGTGACAGGCATCATAACAGCATGCGTCCACTAAAATGGAAATGCACAAATGAGTGTCGGCTGCTCAGTAATAGATATTGTATTGGGGACAAAGGTACTATTTCAAAAATGCATAGGCTGGACAGGTGCATTATGACTGATAGCATTTTGCATGCAATCAGACTTGCACTTTAGTGAGTACCCTATTTCCTTTGAGTTCTCAACATGCTCCAGTTTCACATACTACTACTACTACCCGCACTCCTCCCCTATCCTACTCCTCCCCCTCCCCTTACCTACCACTACCCTACTCCTCTCCTTACCTACCACTACCCACACTGCTTCCCTTTCCTGTCACTATGCCTACTACTACCCCTACGCCTCCCCTCCTACCTATTCCTCCCCCTCCCCTACTCCTGCCCTCCTACCCCTACTCCTCCCCTCCCCTCCTACCCCTACTCCTCCCCTCCCCTCCTACCCCTACTCCTCCCCTCCCCTCCTACCCCTACTCCTCCCTCCTACCCCTACTCCTCCCCTCCTACCCATACTCCTCCCCTTCTACCCCTACTCCTCCCCTCCCTCCCCCTACTCCTCCCCTCCTATCCCTACTCCTCCCCTCCTACCCCTACTCCTCCCCTCCTACCCCTACTCCTCCCCTCCTACCCCTACTCCTCCCCTCCTCCCCCTACTCCTCCCCTCCTACCCTACTCCTCCCCTCCTACCCCTACTCCTCCCCCTCCTACCCCTACTCCTCCCCTTCTACCCTATTCCTCCCCCTCCCTACTCCTCCCCTCCTACCCTACTCCTCCCCTCCTACCTATTCCTCCCCCTCCCCCTACTCCTCCCCTCCTACCCCTATTCCTCCCCTCCTACCCCTATTCCTCCCCTCCTACCCCTATTCCTCTCCTACTACTACTCCCCTCCTACCCCTACTCTCTCTCCTCCTACCCCTACTCCTCCCCTCCTACCCCTACTCCCTCCCCTCCTACCCCTACTCCCTCCTCCCTCCCCTCCTACCCCTACTCCTGCCACTCCTCCCCTCCTACCCCTACTCCTGCCACTCCTCCCCTCTACCCCTACTCCCACACCTCCCTCCTACCCCTACTCCTCTCCTTATACATACAACTTCTATTTTACCAATAGTGAGCAGCCGACACTCGTTTGCACATTTCCATTTTAGTAGATGCCTATATGCTCTGCCACTACACACTGACCATTACATGGGAGACATTATCTGAAGTCCAAGTCAGTGAAACAGAAATTTTTATATTGCCTGACCCTGAGCTGTTCATAATTTTGAACAACATTCCAGCTAAAATTCAGGTTGGGGGGCAAACATTGGTTAACGTAATGTCTTAATGTTAGCCATACAAGAAATGAATTAGTTGTATTAAAATCTGGATGATCGATCTCTAAATGATTGAGCAGAGGTCAGATGTGTGATTGCTAATATCATACCTGTACAGTAGGTATGGCTTCACTTAAAAACAGTTTTGATGGGCACACATGCATTGTAGCTGCATGTGGAGGACCCTACTTGTTCAGTACAGTTAAGCATGCTGAGTGTATCATCTATTGCATGGGGTGAGGTGAAGTTGAGTTGAAACAGATCACTTTAATTTGCAGAATACTGTAATGACGGAAGAGATGACTCGATGGACACACCTGTTACTGTCATATGAAGAAGAAAACAGACTTATATGAGAAGATAAAGTTTCGCTGGTATCACTACTTTTATATTAACACTGTGTAACATTGTTGATAGACTGAACAATATTTATCATCCATGGCTGAGTTAGTACTATATAAATGATATTCTAAATGCCAAGTTTAGATAGTAGCATATGTGATCAGTGTAAATATGTCTGTTGCAACATGAGTTATGAAATTCAGTTAATATATTATTTAAATTGCATCAGTCATGACTTTATATATGCATACAATTATGAATAAAAAGCAATGAAACAAGTATATAAAAACATTCTCTATGAAAAAGTTGGTGGTATATAGGATTTGAAGGCAATGGTGGTGTAAAAAGGAAGGGAACAAGGGTCTAATAATAAGGGGAAAATGTAATAGTCCTATATTTAGCACACAAATAACATACATGTAATATCCTAGAAAATTGCTAAATATAGGACTATTACATTTTCCCTTATTATTAGACCCTTGTTCCCTTCCTTTTTACACCACCAATGCCTTCAAATCCTATATACCACCAACTTTCTCATAGAGAATGTTTTTATATACTTGTTAATTTTGAAGTGTTATGATGTAAATGCACATAACTTATTATCCACAAGTTATTTTTTCAACGAATCAGGTTGTGAGTATAGCTGGGTTAACTGACTATCAGAGAAAATCAAGAGTTTTAAAACCACTATGGTTTTTGAGGTCAATAACCTCTACTGTTGTGATCCTTATTTAAGGATGGTGTCAATCCTTAAATAAGGATGTGCCACTTCATCCCTGTTTTAAAATATGGACATTGATCATATTGACATCATTCACAGTTTGTTATGGAGGCTAATCAGTTGACAATTGACCAATAGCATTTATATTATCTAATTTGCTTGGTTAGCAAAAGTATGCAATGCAAAAGACGATCCTTATTTAAGGATAATGACATCCTTAACTCTTTGACAGTCAAGACGGATAACGTAGTTAATTGATTATTTGCCAGTAATGTTTTTAATTATGGCTACCCGTACGGCCGTTGCTTAGTAGTCGCTGTTCTCGAAGAATCTCGCGGTTAGCCTCCTTAAAAAGATACTATCTATGATAGAAGAGTGTTTTATGATGTTTGTTATGATATATGGTGTACTAGCTTGAAAACAATCGGCAGCTAACAAGACCCGATTTAGGTCGAGCGAAGCGGGCAGGAATTCGAAGCCGTATATTGCGCATACTACGAAGCAGTCGATAAAAACACCATAGTTCTATCCCTTGTTGTTACATCTAACGTCCTGACGTTTTAAAAAGCTTCGCTCGCCCATGTTTTAGTAGAAAAGGCGGGTGCTAATTCGAAGCTGCTGGTGCACGGTGGTCTGCTCTCATTGAACGCGTGGAAACTAAGCCCTACGCCCCAAAATATTGAAATGGTTACGTACACCCATAGCAACGAACCTGACAACCGATGTCCTTTAGAACCAGCTGTGCACGAGGTACATAAAACGTTATCAACACCTAAAAGCCATACTAGCAGTGATGAACACCTCTGACCTCTATTGTAAGCAAAAATCACGTGGCATGGCGTTGCCAACTGTCGGCTGTGGTTCTTCAAACCTATCGACTTACGCACGGTGATAACAGACTACATGTGTTCAAATGACGATAACGACCCTCGGTGACTGAGATGGAACATACCAAAGCTATCACGGTAAAGTTAGTTGCTTGTACTGTCATATTTTGGTACAGGTTAGTGGCAACGCATTTTCTGAAGTGAATTGGTAGCCTTTGGAAATCCACCATTTTGGCGTCTTTTTGGGAGGGGGAAATTAATATTAGCGCAATGAAGTTTTCGTTTTAACAGAGCGTTAGAAATATAGCCTTACATTACTTTTGACTCCATGTTCATAGATTGAGCTTAAACTGTATTACATTTTTACTCTCTTAGCTGGAAGGGGTATAGCAGCTACTAGTTGTGGTTCAATACTTAATAAGTGTTCTTTAACTATGCATTTGAGGTTCTGCACTCTGTCTTTGATTGGCGCAAATGTCAGACCAAGTCGATTAAACCTGGCATGAATAGACTCAGCCCCCTGTTCACCCATGAGGCCAAAGCCAACACGGTTGCAATTTACCCATCGCAGAGTATGGTCCTCCAACAGGTGCATTTTAATTGGGACTGTTGCCTCAGGAAACGTGGTTCTGAAAAAGGTCATGAACTCTTGAATAGCCTGGAATGAGGCATATAGTGAACCCTAGCTACATGTACACTAAACATTGTTTATCTACCTGGTCTAATGCACGTGCTTGTGCTTCATCAACGAAGTTCCCATCACATATATTGTGGCATTTTCCATATAAGGAGAATGCAGTGATGAAGTTCGAAACTTGACCAGCAACCTCTGCAGATCGGAGGGGCAGTTTCTCTTCTGCCAATTGTGAAATTGACATACAAAGAGTATGGATGTTGGATACCTGAGAAATTTCTTTCAGTGTGAATTATTTATAGGCACGTGCATAGCACAGTTTACCTTCAATGCCTTATGAACATGGTTACCAATAAATGCCCCTCCAAAATACTGCTGTCGTTGCACACCAAACGATTGCAACGCAGTGTCGATTGCCTTGACAAAGGGCCCTTCTTTTTCAGAATACCCTCTTTTCACAAGTGCTGTGCATTTGGCCACTTCTACTTCCTATAGTGGACATAAACTTTAATAGAAATTGTGTTGGATCATTACATACAAGTGCCTTCACTGATTTCTTTTTTTCAGCAGATTGTTTCAGCAGATCCACAGCTAGAGGGTTTTTCTCCCCATGAACTAAGGCCACATATGTTGCTACCTGCTGCAACACTTCCTGGGAATGCTGGGTGTTTTCAAGCTCTGCTTGGAGCACTGAAAGCCTCTGAAGTGCCTGACTGTACTTGGAAAAGCTGGAAGAGTCAAAATCAGTAGTTTGACGTGCCAGTTCCAAGTCCAGCTGACAGCATAAAGCTTCCAGCAAATGGAACATCTTAGTGAAGATCCCCAACATTATGTGGAGACCAGGTGGGCAGACCTGCATGGTGTTTGTTAACGGAAATACTCACAATATCAGATTCATTTACCTGTGAAATGGGGATGTCAAAGATAGGCACTGAAATGCAGTTAAAGAACTTCTGTGCATCTTTTCTAATACTGCCTGATGAGATGTAACGCTGGTGGTCAGCACACATATCTTCAAGTGACCTTTCTGTGGCGTGCCCTCGAACGGATAGGGGTATAACCATCTGCTCGCTTCGAATTTTGCAGTATAGGCAAGGGTAACACCCTATCAGTATTGCATGGTCATCATTTACATGAGTTATGCTTGCATTTAGTATGCCACTTGTACATACCACTGGCTCCTGACATGCCATACATCTTTGACAAGAACTCATAGTCTCCACATATGAACACTATTACTGTGTATTGCCTGTAATTTATAGCACTTGTGTACTATAAGAAGATTTAAGGTATAGAGCTCTCACCTCCACTTCATTCCATGTAGGTGTTCTACCTGGTCCTTAAAGCGATCAAGTGCCACATGGAGGTTAGTGACACTGTCACCAGCGGCAAAGCAGCTGAATACACAAGTATTATGGACTGAATTGGGTGCAGCAACGTTCACAATTTGGAAGCTCATTTTGAATGTTCCACCTCCCTTGTCCCCTCCGATCTTCAACCACATCTCACTGGCTGGTATAAACCCCTCATGCCATGTAAGCCTACCAGTCCTGAACCGAAACCATGTATAAGAACAACCTTTGTATGCCACTGTCTTACCTTTCATTCCCATCTAAGAGCTGCACAACTTTATCCACCAGATGTGGAATGTATACCAAAGGAGCTCCTTTGATTTCCTCTCCCCCAGATGGAAGTGGAAAAGAAAATGGGGCAATCTCTCCTTTCAGATTCTCACCCACAATTTGGGTAGAAATGTGGCGCATCCTTTCCTCGCCAGCCAGAGAGATTCCAGATGCTTTGAGCCACCTGAAACACCAGTGAGTTAGAATTGTGCATTTGCTGTATGTTGCTGTATGTTGTGACATACCGCCTTAGAAACCTCAGTTTGTGCCAAGGTAGGGCAAGCTCAGCCTTAATCGCCAATACCTCAGCTGCCCCGATCTCAATGGATGATGAGATGCCTGCCTTATCCAACAAAGATTGCCTCTCTTCATCACTGAGGATAAGGACCTCATTTTGGATAAGGGCAGACGCTTCTCCACCACTAACAACGGTGCGGATCCTCTGCATTTCTAAACATCTCATCTTCACAGTCCTTGAGCAGGCAGCTGTGGTTTCCTGGTTTGCTCTGGTGACATGCATGAATGTCATTGGCTAAAGTGAGTGGTAGATATTATGTAACCTCCGCACAAGTCAATGACATTCACTTAACTGCTCCCCCTGTAGCAAGTTGTATGATGGCTTTGTCAGGACTGGTAGAGATGGCCCTCTTCAGTAATCCTGCTGCTTGCTTCTCCTCCTCAGGTGTAAGTGTTGGTACACACTCATGCCCTTCATAGTCGCCAGCCTTAATGTCCCTGCTGCAGTCTGTACAGTGCACCAGAACATCCGACAGCAGCAGGAGAATCACACTGGATGCTGGTCTGACGTGGGATGAAGCCAGGGGACCATCATCTGAACAGCAGGGACAGTTCACAGCACCAGATGCTGCTATACACTCCTGGAGGCATTTGGAGCATGCCAGTGCACCACACTGCAGTTCCAGTGGCTGTGAGAGGGTGTTGGAGCACAGTGCACACTTCAGCTCATTCAGCATTGACTGGTTGTTAGCACTTGCCAAAGGTGGGCTAGGCTCACTACTGTGGAGAACTTGAGGAGGGGCAATCTTCTCACAATGAGCTATAAGTGCATTAGGTGTGATGCCTGCCTGACGGCCTCCACCAAGTGTTGGCCTCCTACTGTGTCCACTTGAGCATGCATGGAAGTGCTCACATACCTACACCATGATGTCATATGTTTACTTAGAGCAAATTAATGTATACCCCTTACCTTGCATTCTTCATCTGGATGTTTTTGCCACTCAAATGGCATCACTGTACATTTGTGATGCACTCCCTCTGATATGGCACAGATGGTTCTCTCCATGCTCAGCTTGCATTTAATGCAGAACATCTCAGGGTGTGTATTGACATCATCCCCAGATGTGTCGATGTCAAACGCTATTTTCAGCTCAGCTGAAAATGTTTTGCAGACATAGTTGGTTCTTTTTCTTGCCCTGTACTTGCTCAGCCTCTGCCCACACACTCTACAATGTAGGGGAACTTGTTCGCTGTGGTAATCCATATCTATAATCATGTATAGGACATGTACATGTGGGGACAAAACCACAACGTATGTCGATTATTCATGCAATACGCTCGGCTTGTTAGTGGTGACAGAAAATGCGTTACCACTTCAGGTTAGTACATTCTGGTAGCCACATGCCTCCTGAGCATCGCTGTGGTACGCTTACCTTCCAATTCAGTCACCAAAGGCTACGTTGTCGAAGTTAGTAACGCCCCTCTTCTAAATACTTGCCGCATGGCCTTATAAAACGGTATGCGCATGGTAACTATGTAGAATTTCAAATGTGCGCATCGATTGGACATGCTAGGAAAAGGAATGTAGTTTTTGTGTTCGTTTTAAATTTTATATTTGATGTTTCTTGTCAGTCGTAGTAAGCTTTTAAACATTAGATGTCTATAATGAGCCATCATTTCACAATAATGTGGTAATACCGTAAATGATCTAATTATTGACTTAGTTTCCAGCCGCAAACAACCGTGGGTGACGATAGAGCCGCCATTACGTGTACACCTGCAGCTGTTCGTTCCCGCTTTCCTTTCAATTAAAACCCAACGCTCCGGTCATAGCTCTATGCCACTAGGGCTTATTAGTACATGGAGCATGTAACCGTGCGACACAGACTTGTTTTCTATATGTGTGCATATATATATGCACTTGGCGGTTAACGCGAATTATGTATATATATATGCACTTGGCGGTCAAAGAGTTAAATAAGGATTTTTCCCTGGAGATTAAACATTAATGTTAAATTTGTGCTAAACGTTCAGAATGAGATGCTTATACAGGTATAAAATCTATAATCAACTACAATCGAACAATTCTGAACAACATTTATAATTCAGTAAAGTTGTTAATGATTTAATACATGGTCATGTAAAATTAATGATGTAAAACATACACTTTATGATGTCTAAACTAATACAAGCATGGTATATAATGTGAGTAGACAATTGCAATAACAAAGTATGCTGTATGCGTTAGGGCTCAAAGTATAAGAACCTTGGAAGGATGGCAGTTACATTGGCCATAACAAGTCCTGCAGTAATAAGGATATTGGCTGTCCCAGGGAAAAGGCATACCTATATATACAACTGTCTATTGTCTAAGCTGTATTGTATAACAGAAACAAACGTTATTCAAAAATTTGCATGAAGCGATATGTTAATTGCAACTCCCAATCCTTACAAACAACAAGAATTGACAGTACTTGTATCAGTCTGACATGTTAAGTACTCTACTATTGATTCCCCTGGTATCAGTTTAGTTCAAAAAATTATATATGTGGCTACAATTTCCCTCCTTTATTTGATTTTACATGCACCTGTCATTGTTGATCAGTTCGTGGCTAAGCTCAGCCATCAGGGGAGGAGGTCATCTCAACTACCAATTTTTATTTTAAATTAAAGGGACTATGGGATAACTTGTTTTACAATTATGGACTCCAACTGATCAAATCCTCAACCACAATAGTGTGTATCAATGGTGTTTCAGGAAGCATACCACTCCATTTACATTATAGAGTGCATGTACGCATGTATACATTGTATAATCACATCAAATACAAAATACCTTGACAAAAAACAGTGGAAGTGTCCAATCATGAAAAATAAATGTCTGGGCAACTTCTGCCTCCTCAAAAGCCCAGCCATTTGTATTATGTATTATGAAGAATTTTAAAAGAATAGAACCCACAGGCCTAGACTGCTCAGATGGGAAACGTCCCAACAACATCACAATGGTCCCATATAATGGAAGAACGGGAACCTTTTGGATTGGAATGCCACCTGTTCTGACACATATGCTCCATCTCACCTGGCACAGTCCACTATGGCAGCAGGTGCTATCGCCAGTCAGGCAGAGGACTGGAAAAAGGCCAAATACACATATCTGGAGGGACACCTAGGCATATGTTTCAACCCTATTGCCTATGAAACATCAGGTGTAGTTGGCCCTCTTTCCCTAATCTTCCTGAAAGAGCTAGGTCACAGGCTCTCAGCCACAACTGGTGACACAAAAAGCTACAGCTACCTGCTCTATGTCTTTAAGTGGCTGTACAAAGGGGCAATGCTGCCTCCATGATAGAACACTTTTTTCTCTTTCCAGTACTGACTTTTAGGGGGAGTGGTTTTTAATGGTTTTTAGTGTGTGATTATATACTTGTAATAATTAAATGAACTTGTTAAATAAATATTAAACTATACATGTTAAATAAGTTGAAATCATTAGCAGGTTTTAATTGCATGCTGAGAAAATTTGTTATATAGATTAACTATTGTTTTATATCTTTGCATAAGCATCTCATTCTTAATTAAATCATAGATGTGTGTTACATCTATGATTAAATAGAACACCTAGACAAATTTGACATTACTTGACTGTGAGTTAATTTTCCTTCATTGTGTTGCACGCAAAGTAGCAGCATTTGGTGCTAAACTTTTATAAATCTGCTAAGTTCAATTGTAGTTGGATGTGGCAATGCAGCCACTAGGGTGTTTACAACACAATATATAGCCATATAGCTTATGCTGACCCCTAAGTGGAGCTATTTCAATCATATGGCACTCTCATCCGGGCATGAGGCAAAATGCCAGGGCAACTTTGGTCAGATTTGCACATGCACACACACACATACGTGCTGTACTAAGAAGCATTAATAACAGAAAGTCATAAGAGAAGGTTAGAACAGCAATGTCAACTGATAACAGGCAAAGCATGAACAGTGTGGTGAAATTTGATTTCTAGTGAAATACCCCAATAAATTTATGGGGTCAAATCCTATATGAAGCCTACTACTAACGTAGGTTCTGATTCCTTCTGGATGCTGCTCATAACTACCTCTAGGTACGCGTGACTATCACCCTCGGCAATTTGAAGAACGGTATAACGGTTTTCCACGCACGAGATACATATGATCGTTTGGCACTTTCTTCGTTGGTAGTCAAGACCCTCTGTATATGCTCGATCGATAGAATCTCGCGATACGCCAGCGCAACCGTTAGTATCAATGCGTCCATTTGGACCTGGTCAGATGAAACGGTTCTACCAGTCTGTGTTGCCGGTGATAACATTTGTCGACGACGAGTGATGGAAGAACCCTCTACCACTGACAAATAGTTGTCTCCAACGGTATGGAATGGAGGTTGGACTTGTCTTATGTCACAATCTGTAACATTGCATAACCCCCCCCCCCCCCTCCAAGATAGGGGGTGTGAATTTTGGCAGCGATCACCCGCCCTGTGTAACCAGTAGCGAAACGTAAGGGTCTCCCGCTCGTGTTTGGCCAAATGCAAGGGGGACCCCCTCCCCCCGCTCGTATTTGGGCTGCATTATAGCCTTAGGTTTTCCATTCCTGTGTCGTTTTAAATAACCGCACTGCCGTAACCCCCCTTTATAAAATCCTGCGTACGCCCCTGACGAATTGTTTTTTACGAGGTAGAGACTAAAAATCCTGAGGGCACTGGCTATATCATGTTGATGAAGGCAGAGGCGAACTACGGTACCGGTAAGTCATAAAAAAACCTCGAAAACAGGGCCCACGGAGCCGGGGGGGGGGGGGGGGGGGGGGGGGGGGGGGGCAAGGGGGGCAGCTGCCCCCATACTTTTTTGGCATATATTGAATGTTGATCGCGGATGCATACACGCGTACGCGCATGCAGGCGCGCGGCGGCTCCATCGATCTGTAGCAGACCATCGTTCTTTTGTTATTGCTTGTGCAGTGCTTTCGACGCTTGTTGATTGTTTGCTTGACGAAGGAAACTCCAAAATATATTTGCTTGTGTTTTATAGATAGCCAACCGATATGCATAATTGCCCGCCAAATTGGATTCGAATTTTAATTGCTCGGCCGGTCCGCGCTACGTATGCACAACGATATGTATATGGGCTAACCTCCTTGTAAGAAGCAGTGTAGCATAGCCATTGCCACACAGACTCTGCATATGAACGATATGCACACACATATTATTAAAGTGTTCATGTACAGAGGGCTGCACTGATATGAACACTTTATAACGATTACATCATCTGCGTCTGCGTAACACTGTATACTACATTCTGTCAAGCAGTGTATATATACGATCTTCCAACCATGCTAATCCGAATTATATAGGCAGAAACTTCTACTATGAGACTATTAATGATAAAGTGTTTTGTCATACGTGTATGCGAGTAAATTGCGCTGCCCGAAATAAAGATCCAGCATTTGTTTATTGCGAAGTGGAGAATTTTCTAAATTTACAGTGGTTTTCAAAGCCTTGAACAATGTGAAAAGGGCATAATTTCAAAGATTGCAGCTATAGTGAAAAACCTTTTTCGACCGCTCGTCGCCTGAAAACGTGGCTTGGAGCAACGGAACATGCAAGAATCAAATTAGATTCAATAACTTATCTACTACAGTCTAGCTCTCATAATTCATAGCGACGACAGAACATCTGCTAATATTGACCTGTGGACGACGTTGCCTCTGCGATATTAATGTGCATTTGGCTTACATGTATATTTGTACGCGCGTTTCTATGAATAACTTCCACATGAAGAGGGTAAAGAGTGTGACCCTATGAATAGGGGCCAAGATGCAGAGTGCAAGGAGGGCAGATTGATGAAAGGGGGTCAATACTCTGAAAGGATGACGGTGAACTCATCTGTCACCTGTGACTAGTGGCAGCAGGGTATAAAAGGAGAGGAAACATTCGTTAAGGAGAGCTGGAGGAGAGAGTTTCACACTTTTAAAGTCTAGCTGCTAAAAAATAGATACAATACGTCAAGAATTTACTTGCTAGACTTTAAAAGTGTGAAAGTTGCAAAGCGGCTGGGGACTCCGATGGCCCATATCCAGACATCCTTGCTTGTGGCTTATAAGCAACTTACTAAATGCAATTTCTTTTACATTTTATTTAACTTGATTACATGCATGTTCGCACTGTTGTTAAACCATGTGTTTTATCTACAATGAGATATTCCCATTACGCTTGCAGTTGCGTGCAAACCTACGCGCGATGGAATGATATCGGAAGGAGTCTGTTATGGACCCGCTTCGCCACCGCGTAGCTCGCGCACACCACGATACAATTAACTGTAACTCTTTATCTTTATGAACACATGCACACACATTGCATGTGATCTACGCAAGACAAAAAACCAATACTGCCTATCCACTCTCTCCTCCAACGAATGTTTCCTCTCATTTTATACCCTGCTGCTCCTAGTCACAGGTGACACAGATGAGTTCACCATCATCCTTTCAGAGTATTGACCCCCTTTCATCAATCTGCCCTCCTTGCACTCTGCATCTTGGCCCCTATTCATAGGGTCACACTCTTTACCCTCTTCATGCTCAGCTTTGCTCCATGACAAGTCAAGTTAAACAATTTCGCACCCTCAAGCGAGGATGGAGGGGCCGCCAAGCCGGACCCTTTTTGCCTAAGGCTGCCAAACATCTAAGGCCGGCCCTGATAGTAGCCTTGGTATCATTAAGTGACTCCTTCCTTCTCTTTTTGTAGCCATTAAGTTGAAATTATCCCTCCACTTAGAATGCTGAGAACAGAAACAGCTGGAGATTGGAGTCACTTCCTTCCCAGAACATATAGATAGGCACACCTGAGAAGTGCAGGTAATGGTACTGGGGGATGCAGACTCAATGTTGGAGACACTATGAAGAGGGTTGTCTAACACAGGAGGCTGCTTGACGATGCCTACTAGCCAGACATACAATCGGGCTGGGAACGAGGGAAGTGATGTAAGTCTGGCTATGTGTATCCATAAATTGATTGGACATCGGCAAATTTTCGATACAAGGCTGTATAACAGAATGAAGCAGCTAAATTAGTCGCCTGTTTATTGCGTGCACCTGTTTATATTTGAGTGTTCATCATTAAAATTTGGTCTGGGGATGGGTAGGTTGCATATTCTCGGGACGGGTATTATTGGCAAGCTGGCAGGTCTGTTAATAATTTTTAGGGTGGACGATTTCAATGCGAGCAAAACAGCCGTGAAGTACGCATTGCATTGCTGTGGCACTTTTTGCAGTGCTGTACAAATATTTTTATATCTTCATTTATGTTAACTACTCAATTTAATGTGTAATGTCCTCGGCGTGCTCCGCGGTGCACCGTGGCGTGGGGTACAAAAAACTACGTTTTTTTGCATTCCGCCGTTTCAGCATTCTAGTGAAGTTTGACTGTTATGCCACGTTGTCTAAGTCCTTACCTGTTTGGGCCGAAGCTTTAAAGGCCTAGTACCTTTCGCTGCTAATACACGGCTGTTTGCGGCCATTCAAATCATGGAAAGAAAGTCCTACGCCCAGAAATTTTGAAATGATTATGTCATTACATAGCAACATACCATAGCAACGGTAGGGTTTCTTTGATAAACATTTTCTTAATAAGTACTGGGTTACAGTTCAAACAAAGGCCATAGATGTTAACCCCATTGACTTGTGTATCGATGGTAAAGTTCATGTATACTACAGTTATTCACGTGCAGAGAAATTTGCTCCTAATCGGACGGGCTCTGGTAGAACATGACGCGACCTCAAATACAAGTCAAGCGCTACTGTCAAAACGCAAGTTTTTACGCGATTAAAACATATCAAACTCTTTAGTGGATAGATAGAGCTATTTGTTTATCGTACAGCCATGCCGCGGAGATCATTTTTTTCGTTGCTACAAATCGTTCTTAAGCGGGGTTTAATCACGCGGTTTCGTTCTGGGTCTCTTCACTCGGATGGGAATAGCAGCAAGGTTCTGAGGGTCGATACTTATTAAACGTGAAGTCCTGGTAGCACACCCATGGTGCACAAGGAATTAATGAAGAATTAATTTTAGCCATGCCATACACATACCTGGGAGATGGGAATTGCAATTGTAGTGTTGCTGTGCTTATCACGCCCAGGGAGTCTTGACTACCTCCATGGGCGTGGCAGAGGTCAGTTCTGAGGGAGGGAGGTATCCCCCATGTCATAGTCAAGCAAAGCTTGGTCCATTGTAGTGGCCCAACCTTTTTGGAGGATTGGTCCCCAGGAGCCATCAGCCAGGGTTCACCCCAAGTTTCCCTGAGTTGTTATCATTTGGAGCTGGTCCTTCTGCATCCATGGGGACCTCCTCCATATCCACCATCTCCATGTTGTTGAGCAACAGGTTATTATTATTTTTTGGATGGGCAAGTGTGTGAGAGAGAGAAAGGGAGAGAGAGAGAGAAAGAGAGAGAGAGAGAGAGAGAGAGAGAGAGAGAGAGAGAGAGAGAGAGAGAGAGAGAGAGAGAGAGAGAGAGAGAGAGAGAGAGAGAGAGAGAGAGAGGAGAGAGGGAGGGAGGGAAGGGGGAGGGAGAGGGAGGGGGATAGAGAGAGCCTTTCACCATTGGTATCATGTACAAAGGTTTGTGGCTGTGTTGAAAGAATAAATTATAATTATGTGGTTTTATGAGGCAACTTGACTGCTCCTCCAATAGAGAATTTCACAACTGGCTGCTCTGGACTTAAGGAAGCTGCTCTTGGGAGAATCAGAGATGCACTCCTTGTGTCAGTTTTATATCTCTGGAACACAGGACATAGTGAACCATCACAACATCACTTAATAGGTTCAGTATGGGTGCTGTTTTAATATGAGATGCATGGTGCAAGTGGACATTGAACTACCTTTTGCAGATTGTACTAGCCAAGCTTAGAGACACTTGGCACTATTGAATTTCATGTCAACTCCAGAGGCTGGTCAAGAATCTCTAAGCACAGTGGACACCTGAGATGATCCAACTGACAAGTTGTTAGTGTCAGATACTGGAGGAGGCTTAATTGATTCCAGGAGCATTGCATGAAAGTGCATGGTGAGGTGCCTTCATAAGATGGTTTGCATATTGGGAATGATGCCCTCCAGTATGTTGCACTATTTTGGCTTTCACCTGTTCTCAGTCAGCTTCTTAAAACTGATGCTCACATGCCTGTGAGCAAGCATACATTGTACATGTACATAAGTACTTTTTCATACCATGCAATTCTCATTACTATGGTTGCTCCGTTGGAGTGGGACAGTGGAACCTTAATTGAGCTGCTGCGGTGATTTTTTAAAACCATTGTACACTTGCAGCAACCGCATGCAGAAGCAAGATGGAAAAGTGGTTGAATCGTCTTCAGCATCAATAGTAATGCCAAAGGCATCCTGCATGCTGCTGTTGTGCAACTTTCCTGGCATCTGTATATGGTTTGCACATAAAACATAAGCCTAATGATTTTTCTACCTGTCTATGTCGCGTAGACTGTTAGGAAAACCGGCTGATCGAAGCAAGGGACACGTCTTCCTACCCGTAAAATTTAACCCGCAGTAAACCCTTTAGCTAAAGTAACAGAGCACCTCCGTAGGAACGTACATAGCGGCATGCGCAGTATCGAGCTTGGTAGAAGATAGATAGGCATGTATGTTGTATATAAAAATATGGCTGTTTGGTACATGGTTAGAACGTAGTAGATGTGCAAATGAGGCTATCGGTTAATGAGGCAAAAAACCATTTAATGACAACATCTCAACCGTAAATCCTAATTATGGACTTTGTTTCCAGCCGCAAACAGCCGTGAATACAGCAAGTCGCCACATTGGAGGTATACTGCACGGCGAGTGTACGCGGTAATTGAAAAAACAATAACTTACGTACCGGAAGTTTCGCGTACCTCCGCTGTGACAAGTTGCTGTATTAGCAGCGAAAGGTACTAGGCCTTCAAAGCTTCGGTCCAAACAGGTAAGGACTTATACAACGTCGCATAACAGTCAAACTTCACTAGACTGCTGAAACGGCGGAATGCAAAAAAACTTTATTTTGCTTACCCCGCGGTGTACAAACGTGCACCGCGGAGCACGCCCAGGACAATAGACATTTTAAAAATTCGTGGTTTTATGTCTACCTAAGTGGCTTTTTATACAGGTATACATGGCACAATAGAAAAAAAAAATTCTGTTTGTACCTCCCTTCAGTTTAAAACACAAATCCTCACTGAGCACTCCACCGTTTAACTTGAAGTTTTTGCATTTGTGCCTTAGATTAGCTATGCCTTCATTCAAAATGCCATTAGGATACTGATTCATCATTATCCATGCGAGCTTCCTTTCTATTTTCAACAGGTACACGTGGCTAAGAAAATCATGTCCTTAGAGGAGTCATTTATGTCTCTGACATCAGCCTCAAATGTAATTACTGCTCCAAAATGAGTTGGAAGCACACTTTCATATACATGCATATAAATGATTATATGCTTCGCATTGTTTACAGCAGAATAATGTGAATATTCAACGTTCTGTTCTACACTGAACATGTATGTGCAACTATAGATCGTTCCGCTGAGAATCATATGAAACATGGTGCCAGCAGTAAAACAAATGCAACAGTAATTTTCTACTTTGAATATACCTGTGCATAAAGAACATATCATAAACATTGAAAACCAGTGCACATCCGTGCTGATTGGTAATTTGAATTACCCTTTTTTTAATAGAGCTATTGAAATTAATTACATAAATGCACACTTTAATATTTCAAAAGCCAACTCATTTTAATGAATTTACACTTATGCCCAAGTTGGTTGACACAGTCTTGAACTGAACTATTTAATTGCTATTAGCTTAGCTAAAAGCTCTAATTTCACTTGCCCTTTAATGAGTGCTAAATATGACACTTATAGGGTCTGCAAGTTATCACATGAATTAAGTCCAACCCAATTGCCCTTATAGTGATGCTTCTTTAGACAAGTGGAATTATGAAACTGCACATTGACCTTGAGTTGACAGTGACAATTGACACCATGCTATGTTGAGGTAACCTTTCCTATCCTGACATAACATGCATTGTCATTCTACAATTCAAGTTTGTGCCATTCTTTGAATTGCAACATAGATGTTGTTACTATTACTCCACATGGAAATTGTAACTCATCATCAACATTGTACTTAGTAATTCTGAAATTTAGTATTCAAGCACGGTATATGTGAATTAATTATGAGACACGGTTCTTTTTTTTTGTATTGCTCATAATTTGTGCCCCATGACTATTTACATACATTATTTAGTAAACCTTACTCTTTCTAACCCCTAAATTAGATCAATGTATTGGGAAACTTGGCCCAATCTACCTCACTCCATTTTAAATTTTGATTTATATATGTGTCGTAATAGTACATCCTCACAATTTTCGGCTTAGTCATTTAGATGTATTGTACAAAATGCTACATGTACATCCCTACCATAATTGCATATTAACGAGCCTTGATGGATAGCAGATAGAGCATCAACAGAAATTAAAATTCATTCAGATGTTCATTCACAAACACAGATTTATCAAAATGCAGAACTAACTGTCCTTGATGTGCATATGATTCTGAAGTTACTGCTGATGTACAAGTGAGCTGTGTTTCGGAAGCTGTTATTGTATTCCAACAGAATAAGCAGATCGAATAGGCAATGTAAATAAATGTTAGTGCCTACAAATCTGATTTTTGTGACACTTGATAAATACCGTTTGTCCCACTAAATTATCATGGATTTAATGCATGTAATTTGTTTAAATCCATCAATTGTGCAGTAGATGCAAAATAAAACCCCCATAACCCCATAATTTAGAATTAGCTGGACTTCATATTTACTTACATGGATGAACAGCTGTTATTATGTCATTGAATTCATAGCTGCCACAAGATAGAACACATTGTGTCATTGAGCTTCCAAAAGTCACATTTGTATTGCTTATAAATAATGATCATGTAGAATCAACTGAATTATTTATCAGCACACCATTAAATGTCCACCAATCTGGTCTATTTCCTCCAAGTAAGTTGCATTTGAAATAAACTGGAATAGCATTGCAGATAGTAAGACTGCTATAGTTCGACATCAGAATGTAGTAACCTTGTACATATGCCTCTGCAAGGTGAAATCAAGATGGCATGAAGTCATATCATAGTCTTAGAAACCTACCCAATGAGAAATTAAGAGGCTTTAACGAGTAGTACACACTCTGATGAGTCCCAACTGTGCGTCTGTATATTGCACGTGGTCTGGAGTGTAGCGGACTGTATGTTCAGTATCTCCATGTACCCTTTCAGCTTCGGATAAAAGTATCTCTTGTTTATCGATCAATAATGTGTGCCAAGGGCATATTAATATATATGTATTCCAATAATCTATTATAGCACATAAATGAATGCACAATGAAGACTCCATTCTGTTCTTGTAGATGTGTGCAATGAGTAGTAGTACAACTCTTCAAATTCTTGCAACACTACATAAACTGTTAACGGTGCATCCTTCTAGATAAACTACTAATCAGAAATTGGCAGTTTGTGGAGTAAAACACAAACCCAACATACACATGTATGTACATAATGCACGGGGGGTGCCATGTGCATGCATAATTCTGTCATTATGATATACATCTGGACCCCAAAGAGTTAAACTCCAAGTGCATACCATGTATGTCAATACACTTCTAGCTTTGTACATCATTCCTCCAAAAGTGTGCAAAACAGTTATTGTTGATCACAATGTTTATGGACAACAGATCCATGATGAATTTGCAAATGTGTGTTAACAGTGATGCATTTGGGATTGTTATTGTACTATTCAAAATGTCCAATTTTAGGGAATTGCTGTAAAGAATCATGTGTCTGTGGCATATATACTAAGCTATTTCCAGTACATATTTTACCTTGAAGATGCAACTTTAGGTGGTAATGAAGCAGATGTATGTGATGATTTTAAGATGATTGAAAGAGAAGCTGCTTCTGTTGGTTTGGAGCTTAACCATCACAAATCAGAACTCATCTGTGCAGATCTAGCTGGTCTTGCTCTTTTGCACCTGGCACCTGACCTTTGTAGAGTCAGGCCCAACACTGCTACTTTGCTGGGCTCACCAATTGGTTTGTCTGTTGATGAAGCATTGCTTGATAAAGTGGAAGCTCTCAGGAAAATGAAATCTCGCCTCAGTCTCCTGAGCAGCCAGGATGTCTTGATTTTGCTCCGCCACTCATTTGCCATCCCTAAGATTTTGTACATCCTCAGGACAGCTCCTTGTTTCTCATCTCCGTGCTTGGCTGTTTATGATGCTGAATTGCGCAGCACTCTGAGTGAAGTTCTGAATATCGATTTTTCTTGTGAGTCAGTTTGGTCCCAGGCCACTCTGCCAGTCTGTTTTGGTGGTATTGGGGTTCGTAGAGCTTCTCAGCTTGCACCGTCTGCCTTCTTGGCCTCCGCTGCTGGTTCCTACAACCTCATCAACCAAATTTTGCCTGCCCGGTTTTCTGGCATTCCATACACAGCTGTTGATGCTGCTGTTACTCAGTGGAGAGAGGGTCACAACTATCCACCTCCTGTCTCTCCTTCATCTTCCAGACAAAAGGCATGGGACCTCCCTCATGTGGAAGACATATGATCAGCTCCTGCATAGTGCCTCTGACTGCAGGTCTCGTGCCAGGTTACTGGCAGCAGCCACTAAAGAGTCTGGGGCCTGGTTGCATGCCCTCCCTGTCTCTTCCCTAGGCCTGCGAATGGATGATCACACAACCAGGATAGCTGTTGGTCTCCGTCTGGGTACGCCACTTTGTCAACCCCACATCTGCCACCACTGTGGAGGTCATGTTGATGCCCTCGCTACTCATGGGCTCAGCTGCATTAAAAGCCAGGGTCGTTTTTCAAGGCATGTTGCTATCAATGCCATTATACATAGGTCACTGGCAGCAATAAACGTACCATCAACACTTGAGCCCATTGGCCTATGCAGATCAGATGGCAAGCAACCTGATGGTTGTTCCATTGCCCCATGGAAGTCTGGCCAGTGTCTTGTTTGGGACTTTACTTGTGTGGACACCTTTGCAGCTTCATACATGTCTGATGCCACAAGGGAAGCTAGAGCTGTAGCCACAGCTGCTGAAGCCAGGAAGAGGGAGAAGTATGCTCTGCTGTCAAAATCCCACCATTTTGTCCCAGTAGCAATAGAGACCTCAGGTGCCCTTGGCCCTGATGCTCTCAGTTTGCTCATGGATATCAGCAGGCGTCAGCAGAGCATCACTCATGACCACCAGTCTCTCCCTTTCCTTCTGCAAAGAGTGTCCATTGCACTCCAGCAGGGCAATGCTGCCTCTGTAATGGGCACCACAAGTAGTGTGTAATTTATATAGTGTATGTAATTTATATAGTGCATTCATTTAACTTTGTACACATAATAATGCATTAATTAATACAAGATATAAAAAACTTTATTAGATTAGCTGATTGCCTTTTTTCTATTAGTACAATGCTGAAGAGCAAATGCATTAATGTACCTGCATGTGTACACAAATAGTTGGTGTCCAGTAATCCATTGGGTCTTGAGTACCACTGCATCTTTAATTTAACTGTTTACATGGGAAAAGTCAAAATGGCTTGTATGTCTCTAAATTTTTCCATTGCGCTGAATTTAACTGGAATTAATGCATATTGATTTACTGCTTTCTGTGTAGTTGGATTAATCAAATAACAATGTACACATACACAATTTGTAGCTGTGGCTGTACTATGAGAGCAAAAAACCCGTATTGATTCCATTACATTCAATAAAAAAATGTTTTTCTTTCATGTTAAAAGATTTAAGACTGTAAAATTGAAATACATGTTGGGCATACAACCAATTCAATGTGCTGAAAAAACTCACATTCATTAAATGGGCTTGCATAAATGATTTGAATGAAGATTACATTACAGACTCAATGCATACATGTAGGTACAACAAAAAAATTCATACTCCCTCCTCTGAACACTGATATTGATGTTGTCCCATTAACAAGGCAAAATAATAGCAATTTGTTGCTTAACTTTTAGTGCTTTAGTACCTGTAGTATATACTCCATTTGTTGCTACTGTTCAACTGTCATGAGTATTTCCCTCCCTCTCTCCAATGATAGAGTTTAAGATGTACACTAACATATATACTGTGCTTGAACACTTACAGATGCCTGAGGGTACGTATTAGAACAATCACAATTGATAAAAAATCTCGACTATAACGTCTTTCATATCCAGTGACTGGTCACGAAAGTTCCAGGTCAAGGTGAGAGTCGATCCGGTGAATCCAATAGATGTATCATTGAGCAACCCTATCGGAGCTTGGATAGGAATAGTGACAAGTGATATGCATAATATTAATGATGTAAAATTCTTGTTTCACTTATAAAATAATTAAAGGAGATAATAAGTATTCACGAATCATAATAGAAAGGTTTAAAGCACGAATTTTAGACAGCCATATATGAGTGCACATATACTAACTCTGGAATGATATACTTGTAGCTATTAAATTCGCATAGTGCTTGCATATTAGTTAGGTGCTGATAAGGTGTAACAGGGTGTCCTACTGTCCGTTGTTACAATCTTTATTCATCATGACAACAATATTACCATAAACGTAATACAATTAAGACAATCATTCCTTCTAATGATAGCTTTCTTATTGATATGATTTACCACAAAAAGTAATTATTCATGATCCATTCACACATAATTGCAGAGTTTGTAAAACTTACACGAACAAAGCTATTTTAGCACAACTATGATATTCAGCACAAATTAATAAACAATGCCGGAAAGTAAACACAGTAACTAATTACAGCTTTGTTGTTAAGATACAAATAGTGAAAGAATTTTTACTGCACCTAGCAAGTTTTAGCTCAGCAAAGGAATGAGGAAGGAAGGCTGAAGTGTACAACCACTGATTAATCAACGCCGCGTGGTGTTCCACCATCTCTCTCGTTCATCATAAGGAAAAATAACTTTTCAACTACTTCAGCATGTGCTGTTCAGGTGTTAATTCCAACTATAGATGATTTCAGTGAAAAGGCTTACCCCCTAAAAGCGCGTGCCACGTGGCTTAAAACGATGAAAAATTGCTGTGGTACATAAAATGGTACTGAGGTCTTGTTGTAGAAATCCTGGTGGTCAGTGTTTGGGCTTAGGTTTCTTTAATTTTCCTTTGAAAAATGAAGAAATGACACGAAAATGGATTCAAGCAATTTGTTGTGAGGATTGGCAGCGTTGAAAGTACTCGAGAATCTGTGGTGACCATTTTGTGTCAGGTTAGTAAAAAGTGTGGATCCAATTGCAATTGTAAGTCACAAATGAGTAAAGCAATCATTGGTTTTACTGTGGGCAAGTCTGTTGATCGACAATCCCAGTGATGTGGCTATGTCCCTTCTGAACAATTCTCATTGAAGGAAGGATTTGATGGCATCAGATGAGAGAAGAACGAAGAAGAAAGGTGATCAAAGTTATCTTCAGCTGTAGAGGGTCTTTTGTTAATTCAGGACTCGAAGTTCGCCATTGACGCTGGAACGTATACGGAAATCATCAGTATGAAAGGTACTCAGACAACAGTGGAAGCCATTTCAGCATGCTCTCAAATCCAGGAAAACGATGACTCATACTCAACTGTAGCCCCCATGTCTGGAATAGCCACCCCATCTGCACCAATCTAGCTGGATGTGCTTTGGGTATGGACAACTTAGCAATGATGAGGATGCAGTAGAATTTTATACAGGGTTACATAACTGTGCTGTATTTATTCATGTACTCCAACATGTGCAGTCATGCTGCCCTGCATGATTTGGCTACAAGAGGTCAGAGGGTAAAGTTATCTAATGCTGATTGCTTGCTACTTACCATGATGAGACTACATTTGGGTCTTAGGGTTTGAAACCTAGCTTATCTCTTTCAGATAGGTCTGACAGCATTGATTAATATTTATTGCAGATTAGCTGGAAGCAATGTTGAAATATTTTATCAAGTGGCTTACTCAGGACAAATGCTTCCAGAATATGCTACAACGCAATATTATACATTGTGCATTCTTTTTGTTTGCGCATATAATTGCCATGCACATAATACAGAGCATGTCCCTGGAAATCTTGTGCTTATCTAGCGGTGCATTTAAACTCGTTTACATGTCCAATGGGCTACTGTCCTTCAATGACACACAATATGCTACGCACTTCACCGACTCCTTCACAAAATGCTATGTCAATGTAAAGCTATTATAATTATTACTAACTGCCATGAAAGTGCAGTGGGCTGACACAATCGACCCTATTGACTGTGCAATAATCCATATGCTTCGTGGGCCTGTACTGCAGTGTGTTGGCTAGCCACCATTGCAAACACAGTCCTCACGAAGCCTGATTCAATGTAGTTGTAGGCTTTTAGCTGCTTCCACGATAATAGCTGCACTTGAGTACTGTTATATACGTTCCCGGCGATTGATAAAATTACGGTGGCCCTGGAGGTCGCGCGACCAAACATTGCACGACACGCGATTTTGTGATTGAACAATATAGCAACGGTCCGATTCCGCGATCGAGCAATGTAGCAACCGTCCGATTCTGCGATCGATCATTGATCCCATTCCGCGTCCAAACAACCGTCCACTTCCGCTACCATACATCAACGCGAACTAGCATTGATCTATTTTTGGGATCAAACAACGGTCTATTTTTGGGATCGACCAGCCGAACGTTTCTCAGACCGACCTGCCAAACGTACTATGGGATATACATGTAGGCGGTACCTTCCATGACGTCACCGAAAATACTACTTCACAGAGACGATCCGGGCCGTAAGTTCAGTGACGTAGCGAGGGGGGGGGGGGGGGGGGGGGGGGGGCAATTGCCCCCGGGCGCCGACCTAAGGGGGGCGCCAAAATGCCTAGATGTTTGCTATAAATAGCATTGCGTACCGGATAGTACGTAAGCCGAGGAAAGGTTTATGTTAATGCTCTTATGTTTATTGATTAGAAACAGCAAGTCCGTGAATACTGTTGATGAAATTGTGATTTTATTTTCGTATAATTGGAGCTGAATTTTGGAACAAGAAATTAAGCAGCAGGGCGCCCCCCCCCCCCCCCCCCCCCCCCCCCCTCCCCGGCCCGGCAAAACCTATCGATATTGATCGCTTTAACGGCGCAACGATCCTCCAATACATGTAGTGGTTGTTATAAATGCCCCAACTCACATGATATAGTTAAAACTATGAATTGTTGAGCGGATATACCGTATATCGGTTCAATTATGTGGCGTGCAAGACTACAGGAAAGTCTGGAAGCAAGTTATTTACTATTCTACCTGGTTTTAGCATGTTTCTAGGCAATTATGCTATGTTTTGTGACTTTAAAAGTGCGAAAGTTGCGAAGCGGCTGGGGATCCGCCCCAGACCCCGCTTGCTGAGGTAGGCGTGTCCCGCCACGCCATCATTTCCCCTCCGCACCTAAATCCTGGATCCACCCCTGACTTAGTCAAATGCAAGGGGACCCCCCTCATATTC
Organism: Spongilla lacustris; assembly: GCA_949361645.1. Classification (NCBI taxonomy): domain Eukaryota; kingdom Metazoa; phylum Porifera; class Demospongiae; order Spongillida; family Spongillidae; genus Spongilla; species Spongilla lacustris. The sequence goes on from OX442435.1 coordinate 4,589,504, forward strand.
ATGTATCCGTTGCCAAACGCAAAGGGAAGTAGTCGGATTTGACCCCCCCCCCCCCCCCCCCAGTATTCGGATTTGCCCAAACGCAAGGGGTGAATGGTCTTGGGCCAGGGGGAGGGGGGGGGGGGGGGGGGGGGCGCCATTAGTGCATTTTGCCCCCGGGCGCCCAACACCCTCGCTACGCCACTGCGTAAGTTATCGCTAACAGGTAACAAATTATGCATATACACGCACATGCAGGACTAATAGTACTGGATGCAGCAGAAGACAATCCTGGTCATACTCGCGTATCAGTGGCTATTAAATGCACCACGTGGTTGACAGTTGGGTATACCGTATACGTAAGCGTGTCACTATGCTGGCTACATTGGTGCAGTACCAGTAAACCAACAGCATCGCTATACCGGTCCGCTATACCTTCAGGCTAACATGGCTCAAGAAAAGGCTCGCTGCACAGCATGGGCTGTATACACAGGATATTAAGGTCAGTACTTTGCCGAGCTACGAATATACACAGTGGTGTGATTGGGGAGCCATAGAATGAGCTGCAAATGTCCAACTGCTACCTCGGGTGGCGAATGCTTCAAATGAAGTATGGATACATGCACCATTAAAAGGTGCCCCGCAGAAAAGTGCCGCTCGAGCTTGACATGTCTCCGAGCAAACCGCGAGGCTGTGCATGCATGAGTCATAAAACCGCACGGGTGATGTTATATATTGATTAACGTTGAGGTCTTGTGCATGTTTTGTGTCGAAGTGAGTGCATGGCCAGGAGCCTAACTTGGTATGCATGAATTTTGTTACGATAAGTGAGAGTGGTGTGAGCATTGCATTTCTTGTATATGCTTGTGGTACCGAGATTGGGCCTGGAACCTTCAGTGGACGGGTTACCAGTGTTGCCAGCGTTCCAAGTGACTGGCGATCAGGAGCCGGTGCCTGCAAGAACCTCGGAGCCTGATGGTGCTGGAGCAGTAAATAAGCTGCTCACATCAGGCTTGCAGATGTTGGATTGGCTACCGCAGGGTAGTGGTGGCATAAGGCCCCCCCAGGTATCAATTGGTAATGGCCTCCCACCACTCCCAAAGAAGTTGGTGGAGAGAATTCAAAGGCTGGAGTACGTCGACATGGCCGAGCTCCGCCCCATCCAGTGGGAGGAGTTGTCGGAGATAGAGTCGGAGGCACAGAAATTCGTGATCCTACCGGGCCTCGAGGTAGCAAGGGCCAGGCGCAAGCCAGTGGAAGATATCCACACCTGGTCGATGTGCTTTGTAGTGTACATGGCAGCAGTTGTACAGAAGCACCCGGAGATGGTTGGGGACTTGCTGGCATACATGCTGCAAATTTTAAAGGCACACACCGAATACGCGGACCAGGCTTGGCGAGAATATGACGTCAGGTTCCGCCAGGTAGCTGCAGTGTCTGGCATCAAGAACTGGTCCCAACTTGACGCCCAGATATACAACCAGTGCTTTGTTGGTCGGGCACGTCGAGCATCAAGAACTGGTCCCAACTTGACGCCCAGATATACAACCAGTGCTTTGTTGGTCGGGCACGTCGAGCCGCGCTCAGGCCGGCGGAGCACAGCCAGATGCCTTCCAGCTCTAGAGCAGGGCACGAACAAAGGGTAGGGAAGATAAAAGGGGACGTGTGCATCAAGTTTAACCGTAATGGAGTCTGCCCCTACGATGCCTTATGTCGGTATAGGCACGCGTGCTCCGAGTGCGGGGGACGTCACCCGTCTTCAAAGTGCAGAGGCAAGGAGCGGAAGTAGTCGAGAACTTTAATAATTGCAAAGAAATATGTTACATGTACTTGTAAACATTATATAATACATTGTATAACCGTATGTATTGGCGCCATTTATCGGTCAATAAACATGTTACATGTTCATCTACGGAGAGGGGAGGGAGGGGTGAAAAGAAAGGGGGGAGGGCTCCACCCATATGGGTGTGACGGGTTCAAAAAATAAATAACTCCACCCTCAAGGGTGTGACTATACAAAAACTGCGGGTGTTAACATAATGCTCGGCTTCTTTTACTTGACAGACTGGGAGAAGGAAGAGCATGCACAACAGCATGTCTACCGGTTCACAGATGATCTGTTGGCTCTAAATCGCTGCGTGCCGGTGGGCGTGGTAATGCCGGCGGAATGGAGGGGCATTTGCACCCCGTTTGTTCTGGAGGAATGGGAGAAAGCACTCAGAGGGCACCCCGACCAGCGCTTTGCGAGATACATTATTTCCGGGATACGCGAGGGCTTTAGGATTGGGTTTGATTATGCTACCCACTCGTGCGTACCTGCCCGCAGAAATATGCTGTCAACCCAGGAGAATTCAAAGGTCGTCAGCGACTACATTGACGAGGAGGTGAAGGCGGGACGAGTACTGGGCCCTATATCACCCTTGTCCGGTCCAAGGTGCCAAGTTAGCCCGTTTGGGGCATGTCCAGAAATTGTGGACATCGATGCATAACTCGGCGTACGATTGTGATAAAAAAAATCTAATTGCACCATTAAACTCACTAGGTACTTTAGAGATTTATCACGTTATTAAAAATGCTAATTAATTTATTAAAATATATTATTGTTATTGTCTTTTAATAAATGCATTGTATGTCTGCATGGCAGGGAAGTTAGGAATAGGCATCGCTGTTACATAAAATCCTTCCAAACTACAGCTATCGTCGATTTTAGTGATCTAAGCATACGCATGCGCAACTCAAAACATTAAGTTGTACTCGTGCCCCTGCCATTGGATGCATTCTAGAGGTCACGTGATCTGTTATGCCGCCTATACCAAGATTTGTACCCATCTGATAGTATTGTGGATATACAATGTAATAGCTCTACACTCACCATCAATCTAATTCTTGGTATACGCTAGTCTCGCTAGCCAGACGTACAACATCGAACTTCAACTGGATAGGCTTGAAACCCCCATAACGCGAAGGTCGAGCCCAATAGAACCGCTGCTGTGGAGTAGCTACTACATAATATGATATATATAGGTGTGACTACGAGACTCGCTCGTTAAGATGCATGGGCGATTCCGTCCCTATATTATTATATAATTATATGTATTGTATACATGTATATATCTATCTGCATGTGCATCGCTCTGACGTTGACCACGATGACTGGCTTGTTTTTGATAACATACTAGAAGTTCTCGTGGAGGTGTGTTAAGGATATTGCCTTCCACTAGCTAAAGAATTAACATATGCATGGCGGCGGATATTCACAGCTGGACTCTCCACTGTGTCCTGGCGATTAATGACTGTATATGGATCAATTGGCAGGCAAGGTCGCTCGCGCTCACTCCATAGCAGTCTCGTTCCCAGACCCAATATCTGCTACGAGGTTAAGTCCTGTACTCATTTCTATCCAGCTCCGCCGGAATTTTGGCTAGGGTATACAAGAAGGATGAACAGCCGTAAACGTATTCGGCAGTTGGCCTGAGATGTGTGTGTTTGTTATGCCGTGTGTTCTATATTTTTATGATTGAGCGGCTGGAAGGAAATGCACACCCAAATGCAAATACCATGCACGCAAATACACACACACACACACACACACACACACATGTACATGCAAATACACACACACACACATGTACATGCAAATACACACACACACACACATGTACATGCAAATACACACACACACACATGTACATGCAAATACACACACACATGTACATGCAAATACACACACACACACATACACACACATGTACATGCAAATACACAAACACACACACACATACACACACACACATACACACACATACACACACTGACACACAATCACACACACACATACACACACATACACACACATACACACACATACACACACACACACATACACACACATACACACACATACACACACATACACACACATACACACACACACATACACACACTTGACGCAGGACTTGCATGGGCATGCAGTTGAAGAAAAGATCACATACATGCACCTATTTACTCCTACAAATACTAAAGCAATGGCACAAAAAAGGATGCCATGATGCAGCTCTGATCTGTCATCAATGAACAGATCGATGGCCGATGGCATGAAGGCTGGTGATCATGACTCATACACAATGGCAAGGATGCTATACATGTATGTACTAGTCCTAAGGGCCATGTATGTGAAACGTTTACATAACAGTCATAACTAATGACCATATGCCACCACCCTAATTAAATAGATGACCACAAATATTTTGAGTCAGCTACATGTACATTCTCTGTTAGTACAGGTACATGTAATACCTTCTGAACTTTCCATATTTATCACACACATACACAACCAATACATAACCAAATAAATATAAATGCCACACCACAACTGTTACATTACCTATTGCATACATCTGCAGAGCCATGTACATATAGCTAGACCACAGAAAGCCTTCCATTTGAGTTGCTGCTGAAGTTTATCACCAGGTGCATGTTGGAAGGGTGGCTGGCACAGTCCATGAGATGCAAAACTTTGTGTCCAGTCCCTGGTCCATACCAGGTGGTCATGTAGGTAAGCCTCCTCTCCTGGCAGACAACTGGTGTCTGTGCTATGTACACGTACAACCAAACCAAGGAGTTTTTCTAACCAAACTAATAAAGGTGGACACCACAGGATGTGACAATTGTAGCCACTTTAAACAATTATTCTTTGGTCCTACATCTACATGCATGTAACACGTAGATCTATCTCCTTCTAACTGTACCCTACATCAGAAACCTTTAAACTTAATTTGATTCATATCCCAGTGGCTGCCTCTGGGATGTGCTATCAAATTCCTCATCTCTAGGGAGAAGGGCCAACATGTATTATCTTTTCCCAACTGTTCCACAAGGATACCTCCCATCCACCTTCACAAGGCACTCTCTCCTCTACCTCCACAAGGCTATCTCACAAAACTACCTCCCTCCACCTTCACAAAACTACCTCCCTCCACCTTCACAAAACTACCTCCCTCCACCTTCACAAAACTACCTCCCTCCACCTTCACAAGGCTACCTCCCTCCACCTTCACAAGGCTACCTCCCTCCACCTTCACAAAACTACCTCCCTCCACCTTCACAAGGCTACCTCCCTCCACCTTCACAAAACTACCTCCCTCCACCTTCACAAGGCTGTCACCCTTTCCACCTTCCCCATGTGGATAACTATCAGTAAAAAAGTAGGTTGTTACCGCATGTATTCCTCACGTGATATATCCTTATAAGGTTCGTCTCTGTGGAACGGGGGTTTTTTTTGCTGTATTGGTAGTTTTCATTCTGCAGAGATGAAAAAATATATAGAGACGCACAGATACAGATACGTAAGTACTATTAGTTGCAACAAAAAAATAGAACAAAAATATGGCGTCAGGTTTGCACGTAAGGACATGCCCATCTTTACAAATATTACTGAGGGTAGAACAGGTGCAAAAATGTGGCTTTGCTATAGGGATTACATCCACGAACTCCTTGTGGTAGAATTAGCAATATAGGTGAGTAAGCCGGAATCGAATCGTTTAAAACCAACGCAACCAAAACAAGCCGTTGTAGAATCCATGTACATGTACATATAGGTAGCTAAAACACTCCGAACATGATCGCGCCCTACAGCTATAGGGCTTAAAACAAATGTTGGAGCAGCCGGGTAGGCCTACTACAAAAAAAAAAGTACAATCTCATCTATATTGCCACCCATGCACACGCACAACAGTCGAAATCAGACGCACATGTGTAACAAGCTGTCAAGTATCGAACGTTCGTTGCTAGGATTCATACCGTGGTCGGTGATTTGTGCCTTCTTGTTTGAAAACCTTCATCGCGGCAGGGCACGCACGCGGCGTTTGTCGATTTATTATTGAATATTGGTATTTACAAAGACATATGAACCTTAATGATAAAAGTGATCAGGGAAGCGAGGGTAAAAGGGTCATGAACGTTAGAATATGTCACACTCCAGCCCTAATGGTTTTACTAACAGCAGTTAGTCTTTCCTTTTTGATATCTAGCTTGGATTTTCGTCAGGAAGCATAAATGTCTTGAAAAACCCTCATTTTTAAAATCAAAATCCATACATGTCTATGGAAACACTGAAATTCTGATGAGGAAGCGTCAGGAAGAGGGCTAATTTTTTTGTTTAACGACAGAGGTATACCTTATGATCCTCTTCATCATAAAGTTCTTTTTCCTTGTCATGGGCATCTTTTCCTGAGTGACAGTGATCAAAAGAGTGTCATCCTCCATACATTTCAATGGACGCGTGCACGGTAATGAAACGGGAAAAACGTCATAACGCGTCAGGAATTAGTAATGAAGGCATGCAATTTCTGGCCATGGTAATTCCGAAGGGTAACCGAACGGGGAAGTGGCGGCTCATTGTGGACTTGTCCTCGCCTGAGTCGGGCAGCGTGAACGAAGGGATCAGCCAACAGTTATGTACTCTTACTTACGTGAGCGTGGACGACATCGCAGCCAAGATCCTCGAGCTGGGGAGAGGTACCATGCTAGCTAAGCTGGATATCCAGAGCGCGTACAGGCTATAGTACCAGTGCACCCAGACGATCGCCCATTGCTGGGAATGAAGTGGGAAGAAAAACTGTATTTGGATACAGCACTCCCATTCGGTTTGCGTTCAGCCCCCAAGATCTTCACGGCAGTTGCCGATGCGTTAGAGTGGGCTATGAAGAAGCGTGGGGTTAGTGCAGCGGAACACTATCTCGACGATTTTATTCTGCTCGGGTCCCCACATTCCCAGGAGTGTCAAGCAAACTTAGATACAGCCCTCACGGTATGTAGCACGTTAGGTGTTCCTTTGGCGAGGGAGAAGCTAGTAGGCCCAGCGACCTGCCTAACCTTCTTGGGAATCGAGGTGGACACGGCATCCTTGGAGTTGCGTCTCCCAGAGGAAAAATTAATGGCTCTTCGCGACACAGTCATGGACTGGCAGGGGAAGAAGTGTTGCACCAAAAGGGAACTACTGTCCTTTATTGGACAGCTATCACATGCATGCAAAGTGGTCAAACCTGGCAGGCGGTTCTTGAGACGCTTGATTAACCTCGCCAGCACGGCAAGGTTACTTTCGAGAACTCTTAGGCTCAATACTGAGTGTCGGGCCGACATATCCTGGTGGTCCACCTTTTTACTCCGGTGGAACGGCGTATCGATGCTGTGGAACCCGTGCATAGTGCAGGTGGCGGGGCACATTTATAGGGTGGCTGGGGCTGCGGTGCATACTCAGGGACGCATTGCATGGTTCCAACTGCCGTGGGCCGAAGCTTGGACGAACGTCACCATAGCTGTAAAGGAAATGGTTCCAATCCTGTTGGGGTCGTTTCTTTGGGGAGGAGAGTGGGGTGGACGTGTGATCCAGTGCAGCTGCGATAACCAGGCAGTTGTGGCGGTGATCAATACTGGTATATACGGCAAAAGATGGGCATCTAGCCCATTTACTGAGGTGCCTGCACTATGCAGAGGCGTTTTACGAATTCAGGCTAATTGCACGCCATGTGGCGGGAAGGGAAAATGACAGGGCCGATGACTTATCCAGAAATGGTCTCGCTTCCTTCTTGTCGAAGGTACCCGAAGCGGACAGCTACCCGACGCCCATCCCTCCATACCTCGTGGAATTGGCTCGGCAGGAAGTAGACGCGAAAATCGTACGGATCAGCCCAGGGCCAGTACCTTGAATTCTGCAAGTCAATAAAAGCGAATCCACTGCCCACCAACGAGGACATATATTGTGTAAATTTGTGGCGTGGATGTTCAGTCGTAATTTGTCGCCCCCTACCATGAAAGGTTATTTGTCCGCGGTGCGCCACATGCAGATTGCCAGCGAAATGGGCGACCCCATCATCTCGTCCATGCCAAAGCTAGAATACGTGTTGCGCGGAGCAAAGAGGGAAAGAGCGAAGTCGGGACTCGGAGCCAAGCGAGTGCGACTCCCAATCACTCCCGAAATCTTGCGAAGAATCCGGAGAGTCTGGCAGCAGGACGAGACCTCCTATGACAAGATACGTATGCGCCTGCTTCTTTGGCTTCCTAAGATCAGGCGAGATAACCGTCCCGACCTTAGCAGGGTACGAGGCGGGAACTCACCTGAGTATGGCCGATGTGACAGTCGACGTACCGGCGCTCCCACAAGTGATCCGCCTCAACATCAAGGCCTCGAAGACCGATCCGTTTAGGCAGGGTGTATCGGTATACCTCGGAAGGACGGGGAATACATTATGCCCCCTCGTGGCAATGCTGTCCTACCTGGCAGCGCGAGGGACGGAACCAGGCCCTTTATTCCGCCTCAAGGATGGACGCCCATTACTCGGGTCCGTCAAGCTCTGTTGCAGGCCGGAGTGGATGCAAAAAACTATTCCGGGCACAGCTTCCGTATTGGTGCCGCCACCACAGCAGCAGCGGCAGGTATCGAAGACTCTACGATTCAGACCTTGGGGCGGTGGAAAAGCAGCGCCTACCTTCTGTATGTGAGGATTCCGCAAGATAAACTGGCCAGGTTGTCAGGAGTCTTAGCTAGCGAATAATAATAATAGTAGGGGGAGTGGGGGATGTACCATCCTTTGGAGGGGAGTTTTAGGACTCCTCCCACTCCCGTTTGTGGTTAATAAAAAGGGCAGGGCTGATGGTTAGTTATTAAAAATTAACCAGCTGACCCTCCCCCTATCCCCTGACAACCTGCCAAGTAAGTCACACCACTACTCACAGCTATAGCGGAGATGATATATTATCTCTGGTTATGGATACACCTAAAACATTAAATACCGTTTAAACCTAATGGTTAAACGGAGTTAATGAAGGGTGGAGGGGCGAGCGAATCCGGAACGGCAGTATTACATAAGACAGCGCATGCGCGTTGCATCACTTGAATCCTCCATATTTGAGTGAGATACATGTCACATGCCTTGATAGCGTATGCATGCATCTATATTGCACGTTTACATAATTTTGTTTGTGCACACCATTTAAAAAAAAACATTACTTAATATGTGCCTGCATAGATGCTGTGTGGGATATGTGCTGTGTGTTGTGTGATATGTGCTGTGTGTTGTGTGATATGTGCTGTGTGTTTGTGTGATATGTGCTGTGTGTTTGTGTGATATGTGCTATGTGCATGTGCCTGCATGTGTTGCTCTATACCTACTAAGTGCTAAAACAACTAATCCTCCCCCCACTGAGGTGTTTGATTGTCTTTTGTGGTCAACACCTTCAGAGATTACTTTTTAAAATGTGGTGTGTGACTGTGTGTTTGGGAATGTATGTTTGATATGTTACAGTCAAGAGCTGTCGGATATTAGTCCTAAGATTATTCATATGCTAATAATTGTATTCGTGCACGTGAGTATTATTATTGTGTTGGCGTTTGAAAACGGTCGAGTGCGTGGCGGAAAGAACGCTTAGAATCTACTAGAATCGCTCGTGGTATCGTCCCGAATAAGAAATATCCTGGATCATGGTCCTTCGAGCCGGGAATAAACTGAAACACGAGCACTGAAAATGGCAGAATCAGAACTGGTGGTAAAGAAGAAGAGAATCCGCGCGGGACATAAGGGGTCTCTCAAACGCATCCTCATGGAGGTTAAGGAAATGTTGGCGTCACCAAGAGAGCACTCCGCGAAACTTGGCCAACAGCTACAGACGCTGAAGGAAAAAAGAGAGACTGTGTCCAAGCTGGACACAGAGATCATGGACGGACTGAAGGAGGAGGAGGAAATAATCGACGAGATAATGCAAGCCGATGCATACCGTGAGGGGATTGATATGGCAATCCTGGATATTCAAGACACCTTGTCAGGACTTGACATCGCGAGGAAGGCGGTTTCGCAGCCTGCTGACAAAGAGACACGTGTGCATCAGCAACAAGGTGATGCGGTCGGGCATAATGTTCCCTCTGTACCAGAGGCTTCAACAACAGATCCTATTCCTCCTACGAACTCCACACCGAGTGCAGAAGCGACAGCATCTGCGTCAGATCCGCAGGCTCAGGCTAGTGTGCCATCAAGAGCAATTGGACGAGTAAAACTCCCAAAGTTATCACTGAGAAGGTTCAACGGCGATCTGACATCATGGACGCCTTTCTGGGAATCCTTCAAATCCTCCATTCATGAGAGCGATGAAATTACATCGATTGACAAGTTCAATTACCTGAACTCCTTGCTGGAAGGTTCTGCTGCCGCAGCAATAGCAGGCCTCACGCTTACTGAAGTGAACTATAATGAAGCTGTGACCATACTGACCAAATGGTTTGGCAATCGTCAGCAAATCGTCACTAAACATATGGATGCACTGATGGGTCTGGAGGCTGTAACGTCAAACCACAACCTAAAGGGGCTGCGGCGGTTGTACGACTTGGTGGAAACACACACAAGAAGCCTGCGTTCACTTGGAATTCCGTCAACTTCTTACGGGAGTCTACTGTCATCGGTTGTCATGAATAAACTTCCCCAAGAAATTCGCGTGTCAATCAGTAAGGAGGTTACAGGTGAAGATCTGGATCTGGACGCGATCATGAAGGTTGTGGAGAAGGAGATAAGTGCGAGGGAACGAGCAACTGCAACTGTGACTGTGACATCACCTGTAAGGAAGCAGCCCAGAGAAGGTTCAGTGACTGCATCGGCATTGCTGTCCAACAACTCTTCTATTGCTTGCTCATTTTGCAGTCAACCTCATCCATCTTCTGATTGTGGAAGTGTGACAGACGTTTGAGAGAGGAAGCGGATATTAGTTAAGGCTGGAAGGTATTACAATTGCTTGAAGAAGGGCCACATAGGACTGGATTGTCGGTCACCAAGTAAGTGTTCAAACTGTGGAGGAAGACACCATTTGAGCATCTGTTCCAGACCTAAAACCAATGGACCACAAGACGCAACCCAAGCAAGTCGACAGACAGTTCAGAATGCTGCTCCTACTGGCCAAGTATGAGCCAACAATGAACCAACTGGATCCAACGGGCGACCGCCAGCTGTTGTCTCCATGTACGTCAGCACGAAGACACCAGTACTGTTACAGACTGCGTGCGTTAGGGTCAAGGCTCCTGACAAACCAACCCCTGTGATTCAAACTAGGGTCTTGCTGGATAGCGGAAGCCAAAGGTCTTACATTTCGAGCAAGTTATGCAATCAGCTAGGACTTAAGGAGAATAGCAAGGAAACCTTACTAGTGAAAACATTTGCTGCTGATGAAGGGAAGATTCAGGTGTGCAGTTTAGTCGACCTCAGCGTGATGACAAGAGGTGGACTAGACATGTGTTTATCTCTGCTGTCAATTCCAACCATCTGTGAGCCGCTAACAGGACAGCCTATCAATTATGCTACCAGTCGATTCCAGTATTTGTCTGGAATAGACCTTGCTGACTCGAGTGATGGGAAGGACTGCCTGGAAGGGTGTCCTAATAGGAGTGGATCAATACTGGAAGATTGTCACAGGAAAGGTCGTGAAGGGCATAGCTGGTCCTACTGCAATCGAAACAGCATTTGGATGGATCTTATCTGGTCCTGTACTAGGTCTCACCCTTGAACCAACTGTGACTTGTTTGAGCATTGTTCACATGATGAAGGTGGATGCATCTGTTTGTTCGGCTCAGCAAGAAATTGCGAATCTAGAAAATCGACTACAAGCATTTTGGGACCTCGAGACACTGGGGATTAAAGAATGCGAGACTTCTGTCTACGACAACTTCATGGAAAGCGTATCATTCAACAATGGTTGTTACTGTGTTCGACTTCCCTGGAAATCACCCCGTGTTTTGCTCCCAGACAACTTTGACCTAAGCCAAAAACGTCTATTCAATCTACTGAAGAGGCTTAGGCAAACACCACACATCTTGACACAATACGATGAGATCATTCAAGAACAGATCAGACGAGGCATAGTAGAGGTGGTCGATCCCTCTGACATTGGATCAATGGGAATAACACATTATTTCCCTCATCATGCCGTGATTAAGGAAGACAAGCAGACAAGCAAATTGCGCATTGTTTACGATGCGTCCGCAAGGAGCAATGGGCCGTCTCTCAATGATTGCCTATATGCAGGGCCTACCTTTGGGCAAAACATTATGGACATACTCCTGTGGTTCCGTATTCACCGGGTAGCTGTGATCGCTGATATAGAGAAGGCTTTCCTCATGGTATCTGTTTCTGAGGAAGATTGTGACGCCCTGAGGTTTCTATGGATCCACAACATCAACACACAGCTTCCAAGATTGGTCATCATGCGCTTCACTCGGGTGGTATTTGGAGTGTCTGCCAGTCCCTTTCTGCTTAATGCGACGATAAGAAGGCACGTTGAGAAGTACAGAGATGAAGACCCCCTGTTTGTGGATAAATTCAATCGATCTATCTATGTGGATGACCTCATCTTTGGGGCTAAGACTGAAGGTGAAGCATTGGAGCTGTTCACGAAAGCAAAACTATGCTTAGACAAGGCAGGATTTACGCTTCGAAAGTTTGTATCCAACTCTTTGAATCTTCAGACTCGTGTGTCACCTCAAGAGCACCAGGCACAAGTACCCGACAGGGTGTCAGTAGCATGTGAGGACGAATCTTACACAAAAAATACCTTGGGGGAAAGGCTGAATCATCCAGAATATATCAAGGTGCTTGGAGTGAAGTGGAAGCCAATGGACGATACACTCATATGTGATCTCAGTAACCTCTACCAGGCTGCATCCGAGCTGAAACCCACAAAACGGAATGTCATTGGACTTTCGGCAAGAGTCTATGATCCACTGGGGTTTCTGTCACCCTTGACAGTATGTTTCAAGCTGATGTTTCAGGACATCTGTGTGGCCAAGCTGAACTGGGACGATGACTTGGAAGGAGATCTGCTGAAGAGATGGAAGGGCTTGATACTGCAGATGAGAGAGCCTCTACTTCTACGCATACCAAGATGCTATTTCAAGGGTATGGGTGAACCTCTGTCATACAGTCTTGTTGGATTCTGCGATGCATCAGCTAGGGCCTACGCAGCGGTTGTGTATATGAACTTAGTGTCGTCTGAGGGATGTGTTACCAGGTTTGTTGCTTCAAAAACCCGAGTAGCTCCTCTTAGTGCGCATACCATTCCGAGACTAGAACTGCTAGCTGCTCTCTTGTTGGCCAGACTCCTCTCAAGTGTTGCAAGTGCACTGGGACCAGAACAACCATTGAGGGAACCACTGTGTTTTACAGACTCCAAGATCGCACTCTGTTGGATAAGGGGTTTCGATAAAGAATGGAAACAATTCGTGGAAAACCGAGTAAGGGAGATCCGTTCTCTAGTACCGGTTAAATGTTGGTATCACTGTGCAGGAAACGTCAATCCAGCTGATCTTCCATCAAGGGGAGCAGACCTTTCAGAGTTAGGTACATGTATACCTGAGTCATGGCTGACTCTACCTCCTGGACTCTGCGAACCTGAGCTTGAAACCAGTGAAATTGATTCGTGCAGTCCAGAAGCGAGCGCAATGGAGCTGAAAATTGGAAGCAGACCAACATCACAGAACACACACAGTTTGATGGTACAAGAACTCTGTCAGTGTGACTCAGTCATTCGCTGTGAAGACTTCAGCACCCTCAGGAGGCTCTTCAGAGTAACAGCCTGTGTGCAGAAGTTCGTTGCCCTTCTGAAATCCAAGATCAGGGGTGTTTCACAACATGTGACGACCACTCTGGTAGCGGGTGACTTGGCAAGTGCAGAACGACTTTGGGTCAAACTGTCGCAGAAGCAGCTGCCGAAACACAGCAAGTTTGAAGCTTGGCAGCAGCAATTTGGGTTATACTGTGATACTGACGGCATCTGGAGATGTCGTGGGAGACTGAGTAACGCACAGCTAACTGAATGCATGAAGCATCCAATCCTTCTTGACAAGAAGCATCATTTCACGTGGTTGGTGGTTCGAGATTGCCATTCTAGAGTGATGCACAATGGAGTCAAGAAGACCTTCACAGAATTAAGGTCTAGATATTGGGTCGTTCAGGGATGGCAGTTCGTGAGAAAGCTCCTATATGAATGCAGGATTTGTAGGAGACATAGCTCCAAACCACTCACTGGCCCACCTCCTCCTCCGTTGCCAGATTTTCGTGTCCAGTCTTCGCCACCGTTCATGGTAACAGGGGTTGATTATGCAGGACCACTGTACTTGAAGAGTGGTGAGAAGGTTTGGTTCAGTTTGTTTACCTGTTGTGCAGTGAGGGCAGTTCATTTAGAGCTTGTTCCAGACTTGACGGCTAAGGCCTTTATATGCTGTCTGAAGCGGTTCTCTGGCAGACGTGGAATCCCACAGAGATTGGTGTCAGACAATAGCAAAACCTTCAGATCAGCAAGCAGGATCCTGTCGACTCTGAAAGGGGCACCTGAAGTGCAACAATATCTCAGGGACTCACACATCGAATGGTCCTTTATTCTAGAAAAGGCACCATGGTGGGGTGGATTTTACGAAAGACTCATTCAGTCAGTGAAAAGATGCCTGAGGAAGGTTATAGGGAAGGCCAAACTGTCATATGATGAGCTGATGACTACTTTGGTTGACGTGGAGGCTACCCTCAACTCTCGTCCAATATCCTACCTCTCATCAGAGGACTTTGAGGAGCCATTAACACCCTCTCATTTACTAATAGGTCGACGTGTCATCACTCTACCTGATGTGGTGGTTATGCGTGAAGAGGACCCTGATTTCAAGGACACAGACACTAGAGTGGACCTGAATAGACGCATGCGATATCTGAGTCAGGTCATGGTAACGTTTTGGAAGAGATTGAGATCCGAGTATCTTACTGTGCTCAGGGAGCGTCATGCATACGATCCAGGTCTAGGGAAGCCGCAGAGCAAGGTTGCGGTTGGAGATGTTGTTCTCATCTACGATCCAGACCAACCCCGAACTTTTTGGCGAATGGGTAAGGTGGAGACACTGTTAGAGAGTGCAGATGGGGCAGTGAGGGGAGCGTCCCTGCGAGTTATGTCCGGTTCCAAGTCTGCAGTACTACGTCGACCCATTCAACACCTCTATCCTCTGGAAAGTGCACCTCAGATATCTGATACTGAGAGGGAACCAGAGACTACTTCCAGTAGTCACAGCATGGAACCAGTTGTTAGCAGCAGAAGATCCAACCCTCCCAGAGTCGCCGCTCAGCTAGCAAGATATAGGATTGAAGAACAGTTGTAGGACTTCCTGTTGACTAGTCAAGGGGGGAGTGTCGGATATTAGTCCTAAGATTATTCATATGCTAATAATTGTATTCGTGCACGTGAGTATTATTATTGAGTTGGCGTTTGAGAACGGTCGAGTGCGTGGCGGATAGAACGTTTAGAATCTACCAGAATCGCTCGTGGTATAGTCCCGAATAAGAAATATTCTACAAGTGCTATAACAAAACTCCACACTGCTTTTGTGGTCACATCTTCAAAGATTACTTTATATGTGACTGCATGTGTATGTGTGTTTGTATTAGGGTGTGTAACCTCCCCTGAATAATGAAAATCGATTTTTCCGAATACTTTTAAAACACTAATCGATTTTTCAGGTTTTTCTGGATCTGAAAATCGATTTTTCCGAATACTTGAAAAAAGAAAATCGATTTTTCCGAATAGGTTTTGACAATTTGCCAGCCGAATACCTAGGTTATTCAGGTTTTCTGCTCATTGAGCCACCTAAATGTACACATCACACCAGAGACCCTCCTACAGCTACCCCCATGACACCAGATGCCCTCAGCACACCTACCCCATCACACCAGAAGCCTTCAGCACACAAACACACCTACCCCCATCACACCAGATGCCCTCATGAGGTACACAACCATAGCTACCTCCATCACACCAGACACCTTACTACAACTAACCACATTACACCAGATCAGTAGCCTCAGCAGGGATCCACAGCTACCCACATCACACCAGATGCACTCAGCACACAACCACAGCTACCTACATAGGCCTAAATCACTTGGCCTAACCACATACCTTGTTGGGCGTGTCCCGACCTAAGTTAGCGTGGCCACGCTGAGCTTTACCAGTACCTACAGTCTACAGATGTACACATCGCACTTGATGCCAAAAGAATAGAACCACAGATGACGTTTACGCACCAACAGCCATGCAGCCTCCATTTCACCATCGCGAGTTTTGAAAATCCTAGTATCTACCGGGGTAAGCAAGCCTTAGTACGATCGCGGCAATATCAGCTCAGAGAGATTGATGCAAGAAGCCAGCTGGTTCGAAATACACTAAGCGAACTGACTTTGATTTGCAGCTGGAGCTGTCCGTCGTCATGACACGTGAAGAGGGAGATCTCTTTTGGCTACATGTAGTTCGAATTACTGCCCGTGTATTTGATCTCGTCCCCACGTATATATTTATAGTAACAACAGTGACGTTATTTAGAAGTAATTATTGTACATGTAATATCGTAAACGCGTATCCGGATATCGTCATAAAAAGGTATTCGAATAATGGGCGAATTGTCGATGCGGACGACGAATACCTAAGTACCTCCGAATGGAGATTCACAAACCGGTTATTTCGAATAGAACAAATCCAATAATCGATTTTTCCGAGTAACGCTAAATTACTATTCGAACGGATAGGTTTTTGCGAATATCCGAATAACCCGAATAACCTGATAACCGGTTACACACCCTAGTTTGTATGTGTGTCCATGTTTCCTTTATTTCGGATTGCATACTTCAGGATGTTCGATGTAAGAAGTGATTGTGGGACAGAAAGAATGGCTTTATGACATGAGCATGATGACCAGTTTGTAGGGAAGCTCCATCAGAAACACTGTAAGCATCATATGCATTGCTACTTCAATCTCAAGCCAAGAGTGGTTCTTCATGTAGCAAATTGGAGAACCTTTCCTCTTGGGCACAGCAAAAACTTGAGAGCATCCCGCCAGGACAAAAAGAAATATATAAACTCACTATGGCAACTATCGAGGGTTATGCACCAGCTGTTGAGGTCCTCCAGATCCTTCACTGTTGTAACCTGGTGATTATGATGAGGCAAATGTCGTACCCATCGATGTGCCAACAACAGTTTGGACCCTGCAATGAAACACAAAATCCATAGGTTCTCCTAGTCAGTCACATAGCCATGAACCAACAGGATCCATTATGGCAAGTAGCATCATCACAGCGGATCTAGATGAGTGACAAAAGAGTGTCTGCCAAGGACCACGTGTACCTCACCCAAATATGGGCACCTTTGAATGGTGTATCAGTAGGCCTACTTCATTTGAGCATTCGCCACATTGATCGGTACCCGAGGACAGTTGGACATTTGCAGCTCATTCTATGGCTCCCCAATCACACCACTGTGTATATTCGTAGCTCGGCAAAGTACTGACCTTAACTGATATCCTGTGTATAAGGCGTCGCAGCGTTGCGCCGTTTTAGTCCCATGCTGTGCAGCGAGCCTTTTCTTGAGCCATGTTAGCCTGAAGGTATAGCGGACCGGTATAGCGATGCTGTTGGTTTACTGGTACTGCACCAATGTAGCCAGCATAGTGACACGCTTACGTATACGGTATACCCAACTGTCAACCACGTGGTGCATTTAATAGCCACTGATACGCGAGTATGACCAGGATTGTCTTCTGCTGCATCCAGTACTATTAGTCCTGCATGTGCGTGTATATGCATAATTTTTTACCTGTTAGTGATAACTTACGGCCCGGATCGTCTCTGTGAAGTAGTATTTTCGGTGACGTCATGGAAGGTACCGCCTACATGTATATCCCATAGTACGTTTGGCAGGTCGGTCTGAGAAACGTTCGGCTGGTCGATCCCAAAAATAGACCGTTGTTTGATCCCAAAAATAGATCAATGCTAGTTCGCGTTGATGTACGGTAGCGGAAGTGGACGGTTGTTTGGACGCGCGATCGCAGAATCGGACGGTTGCTACATTGCTCGATCGCGGAATCGGACCGTTGCTATATTGTTCAATCACAAAATCGCGTGTCGTGCAATGTTTGGTCGCGCGACCTCCAGGGCCACCGTATACAATAGCCAAATATATCGCCATACTCATTACGCGGCCAAAATGACATATCCATCGCTGAAACGATGATCATTCTCCTTCATGAAAGGGTCGTCGCTTAGTGTTAGCCCTGCCGACTCCAGTTTTTGCTAATAACGCTCCTTTTAATTTCACTTTTAACGTTTGCCCTCCAAAAAAAAATTCACACGACTCTCACGTGACGAGCGGATTATTACCCATACACTCGGATGGTCAAGCTACGGTTTTTAAATAAATTAATACAAGTTAATCAGGGATGATATGATGCCTCTAGATATTTTACATTTCCCCCTTGATTTTGTGCTAGCTGCTGCCCTCGTAGTATCGTCTTTCTTTTTTTTGGGTGTGTTTGTGTTATCAGCTGGTATTTTACTAAACATCTTTTTGCTTGGCATGATTTAAAACACTTTGTGCATGGAATATGAAGACTCCAGGGTTGTTAATAACAATACTCAGCCGGCTATACATGTATAGCTGGCTGTATGTATACATACATGTATAGTCCGCTATACATACATGTACATGTATGGCTTAATAAAGTTTTAATGTTGTTTTTTTTTTTTAATCTCAAGCTCGACGTCCTTATTTAAGCGTGGTTACCCTCCTTAATTAAGGCCGCGCTTTATTTATAATTTTCCATGAAGAAGAGTAAGTTTAATTTATTTCGTTTTACAATTTTCATTATCACGACCGCGACTTCTTTTTTTTAACTTAGATGATATACATGTACATTATATCATCTCGTCCACTGATTAACCAGAGAAGATAATACATAAGGGGATTGGAAACGAATCACGTGAGCCATACATTTTTACGAGAGCCTCAGCGGGCGATGTTATCTGGCGCTAAATCGCACCTTTAATGTGTTATCAGTAAGGCACGGTTGTTCTGCATTGGCAATAGGTTTGATATTTAGAACAACCAATAAAATTTGCGGTACTTGCTCCAAAATGGCGGCTTCAGAGCTCATTAACTTTCAAGCACAAACCTTCCACATCTGGCACATACAGTGCAGACAAACAGGCCATCGGTAGTTAGGTAAACGTATATGTACTATCTTCAATATATTAAACGCATGTGTACGCTGTTACAACGTCGATGCACTACGCGTTGCGCAACCGAAGGTTTTTATTGTGCACGATCGGTTGTATTGTTATCTGGCTTTCGTTCTCCGATTCCTCCCTTATAAGTGCCCTACAGGAATGAGAGCATTCACTGGTAAGTCGAAATATTCTTTTATCTTTAGGTGCCATATTTTCCACATGTGAGGATGGCACGAACAACGTACCACACCAAGTCATGAATAATGCTCATTCATGCCATATTACGTATATACAGTGTAAAGATGGTCGATTTATTCAGGTATGTGGGTGCAGGCTACAAAAAGCTCTTAAAGCTAAGGGCAAAACAGGGCAACGAAAGCCACAAATATTCGTCCGCTCCTATCTTCGATATTGACGTTGCAAGTGATCGATGCTGTTGAGATCCACCCCCAGATGTTTTGCATTAATTGTCATTGTTAGGACAAAGGGGTGTCAAACCCCATACAAGTGCAGACACACATACTGGATACGTGTAAAGTATGTTTATAACTCTCCACTATATGTACATGTGCCAAAATAAGTAGGTGTTCAAGCCTTTCTGTACACTTAGATGGCAAGGCACTTTTAAGCCTGAATGGCCAAAATGCTACACTAGCTGATCACTTTGATTGTGCCAATATTGACATCTGTGATGAACATGCATGCTGATGTATCCAATTTGTATAGCTGTACTGCAGCAGCCAATCCAGCTGCCATGTCACATGCAGTGCATCTCAGCAAGTGCCCCTGTTGTTATGTCTTGGCCTGCCTACAGAACAGTGCAGTGAAACTACCTACAGATATGGTAAACACACTTCTTGGGGATGTCATGGTGTGCTGTAAATTGTGTGGGCAAGGTATCGGAGCTGGTGACTATGATACACATGAGTGTAGTCAGTTCAGCAAACTACAACAACCATATGGTTGATTGGATTCACTACCACAATGTGGTTGTGGATTGATGGGTGAACACTTTACAGGGTCAATTCACTCCAAAGTTAACAACCTAAAAATAAATCAGTACATGACCCAGTTGAAAGGAACATTACCTCTCTGTATCACACAAAAATCCATTGTGCCACCCCATCACAGAAGAAACGTAAAGAAACTAAGCAGAATTTTTAAAAAATTAAAAAAAACACTTGATTTCCTATAGATTGTTTATCTATAAAATGGCGTCGACTGCGCATTATAAAGCGAATATTCAGAAGGCAAATACTTAAAGTAGAATATATGGCACCCGTTAAACTAACAAAGAAACGTTCCAAAAACTTACGTCCGTTGTTGGTTTCAAATTTCAGGTGACTTTATCAGGGCGGAATCGTCAAAAAACGGTCACTTCTCGTCCCTAGTCAGCGGCGGCGGAAGGGCAAAATTATTGGGGGGGGGGGGGGGGGGGGGAGCGCTGTTTAAATTAGAGACAATGAAATTCATACATATGTATCGGATGGAGCAGAATTTAGCTCTCTCAAACTCGTGCTACTTGCCCCAGCATCATCGGCTGGTTCACCACAATCCTGCTTCTTTTGCCTTATCCACGCTTCGCTCAAACCTATCTGCCTTAATTCTCTTCATACGATGCACATCACATACGATAAGTCGTGTGTGATCATGCGTATAGATCTCAAGGTGTTTTTTTTTGTAAGCGTGAGGCATTGGGTTATTAAGCGTGAGATTAGCAGTTCTAGTCGTGAGATTAGTATAATGTAGCCTGTTAAGATCATTTCACATCATCAGAATTTTCTTTTTTATCTCACGCTAGTCTCATATAGCCAAACGCTACGCGGTACCGTACGTTTTACACGATTAGGTACAACACTAGGTGTAGGGCTTATAAACACGCAATACAAACAGTAATTACTCTATTTCCTTCAATGTGTTTTTTTATACTCCCAGGTTGCAGTTGATTTTGTAGCCTTAACATTTGAGACATGCATGGGCGTGCTGATATGCCGTTCTACATCAGCTTTACCAATACGTCTACAACTTATCTGGCGAAGACGCAAAGTACATTGAAACGCAAACGGATTGTCTCTGATCTCAAGTGACGATAAATGGCCAAATCACTCACGACGGAACCAAAATTTAGTATGATAATTTCCAGCACCTGCAGCTGCATGTTGCATACTTAGCTCGCTTTTTTGATGGTCCAGGTCTTGTCTCATCTTCCTCTTTGTCGGACACTATATATATAAATTCATCATTTTCTTCAACCATTCATTTGCGTGCAATTTACGATCGCGATACCACACCTTCGGTCGCGATTAATTCATTAATATTAGTGATAGGGATATAATTTGATCTCACGAGTGCGTGAGATCAAATGGGCTGTGCGTGAGAGCTTGAGATTGGACTCTTATGCGTGAGACTCACGCTTAAGGCGTGAGACTTGAGGTGTCTGCATGCGCCACCACTGTTGGCCATCGTGCAGCACATTACTGTATATCTAGGGAGATTTAAAGCCCCCCGCCCTTCTATGGTATCATTCATACACATGTAGCAGACAAGTAATTAGCAATCCGCGCAATCCGCAATGAATAAATCTCCCGCTGTATCGTACTACATGATCTAACCGAGGCATACTACATTTTACAACGCTACTAACTGGCTACAACTATTTCTGTACTTGTCAGGATCTAAGTTGTTCTTTTTCTGATTGGGGGGGCTCAGCCCCCCCCCCCCCCCCCCCCCCCCCCCTTCGTCACGATTGGAGGGGCTAAAGCCCCCAACCCCCCCCCCCTTCCGCCGCCACTGCTAGTCACAAAACACGCACCGACAACTCGCGCTTGGATATAACGTTCTGTACGACGGCACAAAACATGCTTTATATCATTAATGACACCATTTCTCCTATATTTCATGGTGAAATAATCGAGGCTCAACGTCTACAGGAGCTGCTCCAAATGACCCTTTCTGTGGACATGTTTTAGTTGCTATGGGCGTAATGAGTTCCGTTGCTAGGTACTTATTATTCATACGGTGAGGGCCTATTGTCCAATTTTGTACGTATTGTAACAACCGTGAAGGAGCGGACGTCGACGAAGGAGGAAGAAAAGTAGCTTTTCTCGAGAAATGTGACCAGGATCAGGTAGGTTTATAGTAAGTAAAGTGGGATTGATAGCGGGGTATTGTTTTTGAAGCGAAAAAATTGAATTTTTACGTCACTTTATGATGCTTTTATGCGCTGTATTGGAGTCTGCTTTTTGTGGGGTAGCCGCTTCTCAGCTATTGGTGCGTGCGATTAGTAAAGCAGCTTAAAAGGTTAGTAACTCATAGAATGTATTGTGGCGTGAGCTAGGTTTTGTCACGAAAGCTCTCCTCAGACCTGCCAACTGTGATTTGATAATTTGCTTGAGCTTGGGCATGACTTTGCGGGAGAATGGGCAATTTTAGGGTTGTAATGCTGATAATTGGAACTACTAGAGATAATCACAGGTGATGATTAAAAGGCCATTATTTTTTAAAATAAAGTTGATGTACAACAAGCAAGTAAACTTTACACACAAGACAAGTCTATGGGTCACGTGCACGGTTCCCAATCCTTCAACTCTATGGTTAAACGAAGACAGAAAAAGTAACACCGCATCCACGAGAAACGCGGGGAAAAAAAATTTTTTGGGGGGGGGGGGGGTTGTGGATATTGAATATTCCCTCCTATGGTGTTTTTTGGTTTGAAAAATATATAATCAGAAAGCTCACCCATTTGTAAAGATCTTGGAATGGTCTTTTATAAATGACTTCCTTTTACATGAAAAGGTCGAACCGGTACATGGTTTTTGATGTGGATGTGGAAAATGCCACTTTTGTGGTCATGTTTCCCACCACGGGCAGCACCTTGAGTATCATTGCATTAAACATTGGTTACACAACTATAGGAGGGTGCATCATTTTTTTTTTTTTCCAAACAAGCCAAAGCTTCTATTGTACTCATTTTGCAGCAGTAAGTTACAAGACATTTTCGCTCACGGTAGGTAGGGGGCGTGGTCGGTCCATTTAAACTGCCAGCGGAGGCAAGTTTTGCACGTTTGACCAACAAATCCAGTCTGTACTTGCCTGGATAGAGTCTTGGTCTGTTATTTAGTAAGACAGGAAGAAAGATTCTCGAAGTCTGCCCACGCAACAATTCACTGGCGGTAATACCGTTTTCTGCGTATCACTCCTACCTTGAGAGATGATTACATGTATTTAACTTAGAGCCTCTGGCAATTTTAAACCATTTTCACGACGTTTCATACAGTTTTTACGCGATTTTTGTAACACTCTAGAAGGAATATGTTCTTTATAAAAAAGTCTTTACCTCTTACGCGATAAAGCTACTATGCGCGTGCAATGACGTTTAGAGCCAATGGTATATCTGTTTGAAAAAAAAAAAAAGGAATCTGCCTCATAATGGTACATGTAGTGAAATCGCCACTCAAAACCAAGCAATTCATTCTAGAGGGTATTAATCGTTTTTCAGTTTGCCCCAAAATTGACTAAATTTCCCCGCGTTTCAGTCTCATGGATGCATATGCTGTGTTAAAATATTTCCGCAAAGACGTAGACGGATATGCGTGAGAATGGACATGGCTAGCAGGAGTGCGTGAGAGTGGATGTAAATGCGTGAGTCTCCCGCGAAATGCGTGAGAGTTGGCAGGTCTGGGTTAGATGTACGCATGTGTATAGGTAACTGCTTGTGTTTAATGGTTTGGTGATGCGTACAATTGACCCTTGTGTATCCATGTGACCGATAGAATGTGTCTGATTTGTTCTGTGTAGTTCTGCGTAGCCACAAGATATGTATACACGTAATAGTTATTGTGCCGGACGGTCACTGGTTATCGTAAAACAAAAAAATTTTACATTGATGTGTGGCATCACAATATAAAATTATACAATTAAAATATGTGTTGCAACTGTTACAAGCAGTCCTATGTAAACTATGGCACTAAAGGTCAGAATTCATTGCACTTGGGAAAACTGTCAGTGTTCATTGATAGTTTTCACATGGCTTCAGTTTGTTACTCCTAATTAATTTTTTAAGTCCCCCTGATTGTATTCTTAGAGAAAAGGTGTAACTGTATTGCATGGGAGGTGTGTGTACATTGTACCTAATGGGAGGTGTGTGTACATTGTACCTGATGGGAGGTGTGTGTACCTGATGGGAGGTGTGTGTACCTGATGGGAGGTGTGTGTACCTGATGGGAGGTGTGTGTACCTGATGGGAGGTGTGTGTACCTGATGGGAGGTGTGTGTACGTGATGGGAGGTGTGTGTACCTGATGGGAGGTGTGTGTACCTGATGGGAGGTGTGTGTACCTGATGGGAGGTGTGTGTACCTGATGGGAGGTGTGTGTACCTGATGGGAGGTGTGTGTACATTGTACCTGATGGGAGATGTGTGTATATTGTACATGATGGGAGGTGTGTGTACATTGTACCTGATGGGAGGTGTGTGTACATTGTATCTGATGGGAGGTGTGTGTACATTGTATCTGATGGGAGGTGTGTGTGTACATTGTATCTGATGGGAGGTGTGTGTACATTGTATCTGATGGGAGGTGTGTGTACATTGTATCTGATGGGAGGTGTGTGTACATTGTATCTGATGGGAGGTGTGTGTACATTGTATCTGATGGGAGGTGTGTGTACATTGTATCTGATGGGAGGTGTGTGCACATTGTATCTGATGGGATTGTATCTGATGGGAGGTGTGTATCTGATGGGATTGTATCTGATGGGAGGTGTGTGTACATTGTATCTGATGAGAGGTGTGTGTACCTGATGGGAGGTGTGTGTACCTGATGAGAGGTGTGTACCTGATGAGAGGTGTGTGTACCTGATGAGAGGTGTGTGTACCTAATGGGAGGTGTGTACCTGATGAGAGGTGTGTGTACCTGATGGGAAGTGTGTACCTGATGGGAGGTGTGTACCTGATGGGAGGTGTGTACCTGATGGGTGGTGTGTACCTGATGGGAGGTGTGTGTACCTGATGGAGGTGTGTGTACCTAATGGGAGGTGTGTACCTGATGAGAGGTGTGTGTACCTGATGGGAGGTGTGTACCTGATGGGAGGTGTGTACCTGATGGGAGGTGTGTACCTGATGGGAGGTGTGTACCTGATGGGAGGTGTGTACCTGATGGGAGGTGTGTACCTGATGGGAGGTGTGTGTACCTGATGAGAGGTGTGTACCTGATGGGAGGTGTGTATATGATGGGAGGTGTGTACCTGATGGGAGGTGTGTGTACCTGATGAGAGGTGTGTACCTGATGGGAGGTGTGTACCTGATGGGAGGTGTGTGTACCTGATGAGAGGTGTGTACCTGATGGGAGGTGTGTACCTGATGGGAGGTGTGTACCTGATGGGAGGTGTGTACCTGATGGGAGGTGTGTACCTGATGGGAGGTGTGTACCTGATGGGAGGTGTGTACCTGATGGGAGGTGTATAGGAGGTGCATGTGTACCTGATGGGAAGTGTGTACCTGATGGGAGGTGTGTGTACCTTATGAGAGGTGTGTACCTGATGAGAGGTGTGTTCCTGATGGGAGGTGTGTACCTGATGGGAGGTGTGTACCTGATGAGAGGTGTGTGTACCTGATGAGAGTTGTGTGTACCTGATGGGAGGTGTGTACCTGAAGGGAGGTGTGTACCTGAAGGGAGGTGTGTACCTGATGGGAGGTGTGTACCTGATGGGAGGTGTGTGTACCTGATGAGAGGTGTGTACCTGATGGGAGGTGTGTGTACTTGATGAGAGGTGTGTATCTGATGGGAGGTGTGTACCTGATGGGAGGTCTGTACCTGATGGCAGGTGTGTACCTGATGGGAGGTGTGTACCTGATGGGAGGTGTGTACCTGATGGGAGGTGTGTACCTGATGGGAGGTGTGTACCTGATGGGAGGTGTGTACCTGATGGGAGGTGTGTACCTGATGGGAGGTGTGTACCTGATGGGAGGTGTGTACCTGATGGGAGGTGTGTACCTGATGGGAGGTGTGTACCTTGTAATATAATAGTTAAGGCACGTGATTTTCACGTGAGTATTGATTATTGTTTCGTATGTCTTTTTTGTAAGTACGTGTGTTTTGGCTATGCCAAGTGAATCCAGCTAACATCAAGTTTTGACATAGTTATCTCGGGCGCTCTCGCGTAACATTACATGGTGTCAGGAGTGGAGCTTCTAAAATGGAGCACATAAAGCCACCGCCTGAAATGGACTTCGCGTCGAGTGATGGAACGTCTGTAGCCGAAACGTGGAGGAAATGGCGTCAATCAATGGAACTTTTTCTCACTTTGACCATGACTGGGAAAACTGAGCAAGAACAGTGCAGTGCTTTCCTCTACATTATAGGTCCAGCAGGGAGAGACATTTACAACACGTTCAACATTTCAGAGCAAGACAAGAACAAGATAAGTATCCTATTCCAAAAATTCGAAGGGTATTGTAAACCGAAACAAAATGTAACCATTGAGCGGTACAGGTTTAACACAAGGTCACAGCAAGAAGGGGAATCTATCGATCAATACGTGACCGCACTGAAATTGATGACTAGAAATTGTGCTTTTGGAACACTGGAAGGGGAGCTCATCAGGGACAGAATTGTTTGTGGTGTTTTATCAGAAAAGATCAAAGAAAGGCTGTTACGGGAGCGGGACCTCACCTTAGACAAAGCCATAGACCTCTGTCGGGCTGAAGAGCAATCAAAAACACAGCTGAAATGCATCAATGAGGAAGCTTCTGCAGATTTGTCATTGGTTCATGCAATAAATCCTCGTCCAAAGCGTCAACCAACAGTGTCTCGCGGTTCACTACCGAATGAGGATGCAGGTGTTGTCAAGCCAATCTCAAATCAACATCCAATCTCTAACTGTCGAAATTGTGGATACCAACACAAGAGAGACAAGTGCCCTGCTTTCGGCAAGCGTTGTAATAACTGCCACAAACTTAATCATTTTGCCAGGTACTGCAGGTCAAGCAAAGGAGTATCAACATTGATACAAAAAGAAGAGGAAGAAGAGCGCAGTGATGCGGATGAGTTTGTGGTAGGAACTTTGAAGGCAAAGCAGACTGTAGAAATTAGTGTCAATGAATGTTTTGCATCTTTCATAATTCAAGGTAGAATGATCAAATTCAAAATTGACACTGGCTCTCAAGTGAACGTCATGCCACTGAGTGAGTACAACCTGATGCATCGTAAACCCACATTGGCAAAATCAAGAGTGAAGCTATTTGGGTACACTGGCGATTCGTTGAAGACAGTTGGTGAATGCACGCTTCTAGTTGGTGGGCATCAGTTAGAATTTTTTGTTGCAGACACATCTCAAAACCCAATTCTTGGACTCAATGCATCACGAGAACTAAATTTGGTTAAAGTTATCATGAATGTCAACTTGCAGATGAACGCAACACAGCAGTTTAAAGACGTTTTTTCTGGTTTGGGATGTTTGAAGCAACCTTATCACATTAAGTTGGACCCCACAGTAAAGCCTGTAATCAGTCCACCTCGCAACCAGCCAGTTACGATTCGTGATCGATTGAAAACAGAGCTTAACAAGATGGAAATGGAATCAATGGGAGTCATTGTTGCGGTTGAGGAACCAACAGATTGGGTCAACTCCTTAGTTGTTGTTTAGAAACCGAAAACCAAACAGTTGAGAATATGTCTTGATCCCAGGTCTCTGAACAAGGCAATAATGCGAGAACATTTTCAGCTCCCAACATTAGATGATATTGCTACACGACTTCATGGAGCAAAAGTATTTTCCAAGCTGGATGCTAATCATGGGTATTGGCAGATTCCTTTGGACAGAGCAAGTCAGCTTCTCACCACATTTAACACGCCATTTGGGAGGTATTGTTACACCAGATTACCTTTTGGAATCAGTTCGGCACAAGAAGTATTTCAGAAACGAATGTATCAGCTGTTTGGAGATCTACCTGGTGTGGAGACTGATATTGACGACATGCTAATCCATGGACGTACAGAAGAGGAGCACCAACAAAGACTTACAGCTGTCCTGAAAAGGTGTCAAGAAGTGCACTTGACATTGAATAAAGAAAAATGTCAATTTGGAGTACCACAAGTAACATATCTGGGACACTGCATCAGTGCTGATGGAATCACACCAGATGAAAACAGAGTGAAAGCCATTCTTGCCATGCCTCCTCCGAAGGATAGGAAGGGTGTTGAACGGCTACTGGGAACCTTGAATTACGTATCAAAATTCGTGCCCAACATGTCCACTGTCACAGAGCACATACGAGTACTACTGGGAAAAGATGTTCCATTTGTTTGGACATGGGAGCAGGAAGCAGCATTTGAAAACGTAAAGAAACTTTTGAGCACTGCACCTGTACTGGCATTTTATGATGTAAAACAACCGGTGACCATCAGTTGTGATGCCTCACAGACTGGACTTGGTGCTGTTTTACTACAACAGGAACGTCCAGTTGCCTACACCTCGCGGGCACTTTCCGACACAGAGCAGAGATACGCGCAGATAGAGAAGGAACTATTAGCAGTCGTGTTTGCGTTTGAAAAGTTCAACCAATATGTTTATGGCCGGACAGTGAGTGTGCAGTCAGACCATAAGCCATTGGAGTCAATACTGAAAAAACCCTTACATCATGCACCACCCAGACTTCAACGCATGCTACTTCGACTACAAAAATACGATTTCGTTTTATCATACAAACTGGGGAAGGAAATGTACATTGCAGACACGCTGTCTCGAGCATATACAACTGACACAACTGTTGGTGAAATGGAAACGGAATTAGCTGAAGCTGTACATCTTGTAGTGAGTAATGTTCCTGCATCTGGCAAACGGATGAGAGAGATTAGAGAAGCTACAGCTAAAGATACTGTTCTATTGGCTCTTAGGAATGTGATACGGGATGGATGGCCGGACAGCAGATCTGCAGTTGCTAGTGATCTTCAACAGTACTGGAATTTTCGTGAGGAACTGTCAGAAGCATCTGGAATCCTGTGGAAAGGAGAAAAGATTATTGTACCAAAAGCGCTGCGACAAGATATGTTGCAAAGAATTCATGCAGGACACATGGGCATAACAAAATGCATACAAAGAGCAAAAGAAGTTTTTTTTGGCCAGGAATGTCACAGGAAATAACAAACATTGTTCAGCAATGTCTAACATGCAGGGAATTTCAGGCATCCAATGCCAAGGAACCCATGTTTCAAGAACAAGTTCCTCACGGTCCATGGGAAATGATTGCATCCGATCTATTTCACTTCAATGGTGCAGACTACTTGTTGATTGTTGACTACTACTCCAAGTTTATTGAATTTAGTCGGCTCAGTGACACTCTCAGTAAAACTATCATTACCCACACCAAATCAATCTTCGCAAGACATGGCATACCCCAAAAAGTTAGAACAGATAATGGTCCTCAATTCAGCTCCCGAGAATACAAGCTGTTTGCAGAACAATGGGGTTTTGATCACATCACAACTAGTCCCCTACACCCACAATCGAATGGACTTGCAGAGCGATCTGTGCAGATAATCAAGAGAATGCTGAAGAAATCTTTGGCCACTGGT
Organism: Spongilla lacustris; assembly: GCA_949361645.1. Classification (NCBI taxonomy): domain Eukaryota; kingdom Metazoa; phylum Porifera; class Demospongiae; order Spongillida; family Spongillidae; genus Spongilla; species Spongilla lacustris. The sequence continues at coordinate 4,619,119 of OX442435.1, forward strand.
CAAGATATATACCTGAACCTACTAGAATTACGGAACACCATGATAGGGGAGTTGGGATCACCTGCTCAATTACTTATGAGTCATCGCCTTCAAACCTCACTACCAGTGAAACCCGCACAATTGGAGCCGAAAGTCATCAACCCAGAACATGTCAAGTCAATCTTAGAAAAGAACAGCAGACAGCAAAAGAAATACTATGACAAAGGGTCAAAATCACTTGCACCTCTACACATTGGGGATAGTGTGTACATACAACTTGACAAACACTGGAGACCTGCCACCGTAACAGACATTGCTGACACACCACGATCATATATTGTTACGACCACAGAAGGAAAAACATACCGAAGAAACAGACGACACATACAGCAAACCTCCCATCATCAACAGGATGCAGACAACATGTCAGAGTACAGTGATGATTATTCAGAAGAATCACAGACACAGGTGAATGAACAGTTTCATAACACAGATCAAGATAACCAAACAGACAAAGACACAGAAGAAACCACAGTTGTGCACGATGCGAATGACGAACTACTACAGCAGGAGCACATGAATGTCCCAAGTGATGGTTCTGAAGTTCAATACAGAACAAGAAGTGGAAGAGCTGTAAGAGAGCCAAAGCGATACAATGACTATGTCAGAATCTGAACTTCTGAAGGGGAAAATTGTAATATAATAGTTAAGGCACGTGATTTTCACGTGAGTATTGATTATTGTTTCGTATGTCTTTTTTGTAAGTACGTGTGTTTTGGCTATGCCAAGTGAATCCAGCTAACATCAAGTTTTGACATAGTTATCTCGGGCGCTCTCGCGTAACATTACATACCTGATGGGAGGTGTGTACCTGATGGGAGGTGTGTACCTGATGAGAGGTGTGTGTACTGATGAGAGGTGTGTGTACCTGATGAGAGGTGTGTGTACCTTATGAGAGGTGTGTACCTGATGGGAGGTTTGTGTACCTGATGGGAGGTGTGTACCTGATGGGAGTTGTGTACCTGATGGGAGGTGTGTACCTGATGGGAGGTTTGTACCTGATGGGAGGTGTGTACCTGATGAATGGTGTACCTGATGGGAGGTGTGTACCTGATGGGAGGTGTGTGTACCTGATGGGAGGTGTGTACCTGATGGGAGGTGTGTACCTGATGAGAGGTGTGTACCTGATGGGAGGTGTGTACCTGATGAGAGGTGTGTACCTGTTGGGAGGTGTGTACTTGATGAGAGGTGTGTGTACCTGATGAGAGGTGTGTGTACCTGATGGGAGGTGTGTACCTGATGGGAGGTGTGTACCTGATGGGAGGTGTGTACCTGATGGGAGGTGTGTACCTGATGGGAGATGTGTACCTGATGGGAGGTGTGTACCTTATGGGAGGTGTGTACCTTATGGGAGGTGTGTACCTTATGGGAGGTGTGTGTACCTGATGAGAGGTGTGTGTACTGATGAGGGGTGTGTACCTGATGAGAGGTGTGTGTACCTGATGAGAGGTGTGTACCTGATGGGAGGTGTGTGTACCTGATGGGAGGTGTGTACCTGATGGGAGGTGTGTACCTGATGGATGGTGTACCTGATGGGAGGTGTGTACCTGATGGGAGGTGTGTGTACCTGATGGGAGGTGTGTACCTGATGGGAGGTGTGTACCTGATGGGAGGTGTGTGTACCTGATGAGAGGTGTGTGTACCTGATGGGAGGTGTGTACCTGATGGGATGTGTGTACCTGAAGGGAGGTGTGTACCTGATGGGAGGTGTGTACCTGATGGGAGGTGTGTGTACCTGATGAGAGGTGTGTACCTGATGGGAGGTGTGTACCTGATGGGAGGTGTGTGTACCTGATGAGAGGTGTGTATCTGATGGGAGGTGTGTACCTGATGGGAGGTCTGTACCTAATGGCAGGTGTGTACCTGATGGGAGGTGTGTACCTGATGGCAGGTGTGTACCTGATGGGAAATGTGTACCTGATGGGAGGTGTGTACCTGATGGGAGGTGTGTACCTGATGGGAGGTGTGTACCTGATGGGAGGTGTGTACCTGATGGGAGGTGTGTACCTGATGGGAGGTGCGTACCTGATGGGAGATGTGTACCTGATGAGAGGTGTGTGTACCTTATGAGAGGTGTGTGTACCTTATGAGAGGTGTGTACCTGATGGGAGATGTGTACCTGATGGGAGATGTGTACCTGATGGGAGGTGTGTACCTTATGGGAGGTGTGTACCTTATGGGAGGTGTGTACCTTATGGGATATGTGTACCTGATGAGAGGTGTGTGTACTGATGAGAGGTGTGTACCTGATGAGAGGTGTGTGTACCTTATGAGAGGTGTGTACCTGATGGGAGGTTTGTGTACCTGATGGGAGGTGTGTACCTGATGGGAGTTGTGTACCTGATGTGAGGTGTGTACCTGATGGGAGGTGTGTACCTGATGGGAGGTGTGTACCTGATGGATGGTGTACCTGATGGGAGGTGTGTACCTGATGGGAGGTGTGTGTACCTGATGGGAGGTGTGTGTACCTGATGGGAGGTGTGTGTACCTGATGGGAGGTGTGTACCTGATGGGAGGTGTGTGTACCTGATGGGAGGTGTGTATCTGATGGGAGGTGTGTACCTGATGGGAGGTGTGTACCTGATGGGAGTTGTGTACCTGATGGGAGGTGTGTACCTGATGGGAGGTGTGTACCTGATGGGAGGTGTGTACCTGATGGATGGTGTACCTGATGGGAGGTGTGTACCTGATGGGAGGTGTGTGTACCTGATGGGAGGTGTGTACCTGATGGGAGGTGTGTACCTGATGAGAGGTGTGTACCTGATGGGAGTTGTGTACCTGATGAGAGGTGTGTACCTGATGGGAGGTGTGTACTTGATGAGAGGTGTGTGTACCTGATGAGAGGTGTGTGTACCTGATGGGAGGTGTGTACCTGATGGGAGGTGTGTACCTGATGGGAGGTGTGTACCTGATGGGAGATGTGTACCTGATGGGAGGTGTGTACCTTATGGGAGGTGTGTACCTGATGGGAGGTGTGTACCTTATTGGAGGTGTGTACCTTATGGGAGGTGTGTACCTTATGGGAGGTGTGTGTACCTGATGAGAGGTGTGTGTACTGATGAGGGGTGTGTACCTGATGAGAGGTGTGTGTACCTGATGAGAGGTGTGTACCTGATGGGAGGTGTGTGTACCTGATGGGAGGTGTGTACCTGATGGGAGGTGTGTACATGATGGATGGTGTACCTGATGGGAGGTGTGTACCTGATGGGAGGTGTATGTACCTGATGGGAGGTGTGTACCTGATGGGAGGTGTGTACCTGATGGGAGGTGTGTACCTGATGGGAGGTGTGTACCTGATGGGAGGTGTGTACTGATGGGAGTTGTGTACCTGATGGGAGGTGTGTACCTGATGGGAGGTGTGTACCTGATGGGAGGTGTGTACCTGATGGGAGGTGTGTACCTGATGGGAGGTGTGTACCTGATGGGAGGTGTGTGTACCTGATGGGAGGTGTGTACCTGATGGGAGGTGTGTACCTGATGAGAGGTGTTTGTACCTGATGAGAGGTGTGTGTACCTGATGGGAGGTGTATACCTGATGGGAGGTGTGTACCTGATGGGAGGTGTGTACCTGATGGGAGGTGTGTATCTGATGGGAGGTGTGTACCTGATGGGAGGTGTGTGCCTGATGGAAGGTATGTACCTGATGGGAGGTGTGTACCTGATGGGAGGTGTGTACCTGATGGGAGATGTGTACCTGATGAGGCTGTACATCAGTTGTGGGTGCAAGTGCATACACATGTAAGCATTCACGCATACACATTCATACACACAGAAAGCTATTATTGTCATCACAAGCTCCAACTTGATCTCCTCTAATATTCTACTTGTGAATATTATCCTTAACATTATGACAGACAGATACATATAGCACACACACACATTGTATTGTTCAAGGTGTTAATGGGCTATTGATGTCACATGCTGCAAAGCTGACCTGGGAAGCTCCTCCTATAGCCGTTATGGCTTATAGTGGCTAGCTAATACATAAAATCTGACCAATAGGATTGATATATAAGTAGGCATGGCTTGTTATATACCATTTCGACAGTGTAAAATGTGAGGAGACTAAGTACTAGTATTCTGTAATGGCACTATTTTATTTGTTTCCAATCTAGATGGCTGATCATGACAAAGCGCTATTCCAAGAATTGGCTAACAATTACGATGCTGAGGAACGTCAAGCTGGTGTGCCACCCCAGGAGCCAGAGGTTCTCTCAAGGACGCCTACATGCCACCTCACGTCAGCATGCCACCCTGGTACGCACAATAAAGCATGTCACCGCCAAGAGCAAGCTGCATTGCGAGCAGATCATACAGATCTTCAGGAGAGCTGGCAGAGGGTTTACTGCTACATTGAACTCCAAGATGGTTGAATTGGTATGTGCACGCAAATGTTCAACTTTTTGCATACCGGGAGCCAGAGGCCCTCTCGAGGACACCGACGCACCACCCCACGCCCACACACCACCCTGGGACGTCTTGATGTCCCTGCCGACGTGCCTCCTCCTGGTCGGGGTATAGGCAGACGAAGAAGCAGAGGTGGACGGGAACTTTTACGCCACAAACATTAATATTTACTGCAGTTGAATATTATTATTGCATCTGAACTGTGCATCTTGTCGAGAGTTATATATAATCATTTAAACCAAGTTGCTGCAGTATTATGATCGAGAGTTACGACATAAGATTTGTGCCTTATCATTATCCTACCGAGCTGCGAATGTGCAGTGCATGGACATAATTGTAAACATTGTACAATATTGATATGTGTCGTCCTTGCAGAGGTAATTATTAAAAAATTAAGGAAACAAGATATTTAAAAACATTCTCTATGAGAAAGTTGGTGGGTAATAGGATTTGAAGGCAATAGTGGTGTAAAAAGGAAGGGAACAAGGGTTGAATGATAAGGAAAAACGAAATAGTCCTATATTTAGCCCGGCACATGTATGACAATACATTGTTCATGCAAGTGCTAAATATCGTTTTTCCTTATCATTCAACCCTTGTTCCCTTCCTTTTTACACCACTATTGCCTTCAAATCCTATATCCCACCAACTTTCTCATAGAGAATGTTTTTTAATATCTTGTCACACTCATATTTCTGAGCCACATATTCCTAAACTAGGGGAAGATTCCGAAGTGATGTTACCTTCTTTTTTTTTTGTTTAGAGCACTGGCTTTATCAATTACTCATTCAGTGAATCACAGCAGGGGTCAGCCACGTATGCAATTTACGTTTTAATCTAGCATTATCATATGCGGTGCTATTAATTCTGTAATGGTAGGGTAAATAACCTGCAACACTTAGGTAATCTTAGTGAAATAATGTTTGTAATAACCGGTGACGAGGTTGTAAAAAACATTTTAAAATCGATTGAACTTTTTTTTATATAGTTGAATAATAATCGATTTTGGTCAGATTTTATGAATGGTTATACATTAACAAGATATAAAAAACATTCTCTCTGAGAAAGTTGGTGGTATATAGGATTTGAAGGCAGTGGTGGTGTAAAAAGGAAGGGAACAAGGGATCAACGATGATACAAGTTTTTTGTAACAGTCCTATATTTAGCATTTTTGTAGTACGTACATTTTTCATTGCTAAATATAGGACTGTTACAAAAAACTTGTATCATCGTTGATCCCTTGTTCCCTTCCTTTTTACACCACCACTGCCTTCAAATCCTATATACCACCAACTTTCTCAGAGAGAATGTTTTTTATATCTTGTTTCCTTCATTTTTTTTTTACATTGGTTTGCCTTAATATAACCAGGTACCAGTATGACATTGTGTACCTGCCTTCTAGTATAGGAAAGTGCATTCATCAGAACCTGTTACTTGTGTGTGCATTTATGTAACTCAGTAGTGTCATAGACACTTGTTTTGGTTAGTGGTAGAGAGAAAAGGATCAGTCATTTATACCAGCTGTGCAGAAGTACCCACCAAAATGCTATGCATACCCATGTCCAGCTGTAGCAACACTGAACATGTCACTGCCTAGCAAATCATGTTTTGTGGTTTGTTTCTGAATATATGGAAGCAAACAACATCAAACTTATAAACTCCTGGGGTTACCTTCTTTGTGATTTGATTCTATTGCCATTGAGGATAGGTCCCCCATATTATGCCTGCTTCTCAGACATATATGTATTATCCACTCAAGGTGGAGGGTATCATGAGGCCCAACCTCACTCATTGTCGCCTATTTTAGGCAAATGAATCTGCTTGGACAATCAGCTGATAACACACCTACCATTGAGGTCTACTGGTATACAGTGTAGGCCATGCTGTTTTGTGTGATTGTAAGAGGTATAATAGAAATAGGGTTCTGAGACAGCACTATGATGCCTTATCCCAGCTATAATATCATTATTTTATTGCATTAATGGCACGAACATCTTTTAACAATCCCCCTGCTTTTGCTCTTCGAATGTTCAGTGCCTTAGCAAGTAATGCATCTGCGCTAACTTTGCTAACAGCAGCATGTGCAGATCTAGTGGTAACCTTTTGTGCTAACCATGGATGGGTCTTGCAAAAGGCATCATTTAACTCATCTAGCAATGTCCTATTGTTTAGAATAGCTTTTTCATGCCCACCCTTATACTCCATTGGAACACTATCATTGGGTTCATACAGGCAGTAGCTAAAATGATTAAGGAGATGGAAGCATGCAGTCAATACTTCACTGGTAATACACGTACAAGCCACATAATAATGTCAACCCCATGTCATGCATTATTTGTGTGTACTATACTAGGGGTGACACTTGAACTGTATTGCAAAACATAATAAACAGTGCAACTAATATCAATAATATGAATACTGTGTAGCAACACCCCTTATGCAACATGACAAAATCCAGCTGTACATGTCATCACCTAGCAACACAATGTATAAAGCACTTTTCCAGCTGCTCTAGACTAAAAGAAGCCCGCCAAACCATAATATTCCATGCACAACTCACCTTTGGGCCTCACGCTTACGCTTCTGGTATTGCGCCCTTTTCGCTAAACATGCAGCAGAGAGGTTTATCCAATATTGTATCCTTTTGGAATCCCGATTGGTCTCTTGCTGCTTTTGCCTCTTAACTCGTCAGAATTCTGCTCATCACAGCATACACGCCCCCTCTTAGAAGCGCCGAACCCGAGAGAGGTCTCTAACTCCTCGTTTCGATTTTGGAGGTATTCCGCTCGTCGCTTTGCTCTCCGCTGTTGTTGTCGTGAAGGCATTTTGATAAAAACAACTTCGCCAATATGAGTTTAAAAATGATATACACAACCAGAAATTTTTTCCCGTTACGATGCATGTAACAATGTTGAGTCGATGACCGAATACATCCTGTAGCGATATATGCGTCATTACCCGTTACGGGATCGAATGTTGCCGTGACCGTAGCGATGGCGTAAGCTACAGTTTGATTCGATGCCGTAGCGATGCCGGTACGAGACCGTAACGATGGGTGTTCCAATACTGTATCTACACTACCTGGAATATAGAAACCTTTTAACCCTTTATACTAATATTTATTATTTGAAGTTTGCATTTAGTGCTTGTGAACGTGATTGTAGAACACATTAAATACACACATGATAAAAGTGCTTGTCCAGTCATGTAGAAAAGTTATTTCTTGCAGTTGCTGTATTGTCTCTTGTCTTTCTGCCTACATCAGTTTCAACAAAGTAATCTGTCAATGGTCCTCGTCAGGGTGTAGTAAGGGCAGTCAGCACTGCATGGTACTCCAGATGCCACTTGTACTGCCTCAATCGCTCCATTTCAATTCCAAGTGACAGTGTTGCCAAAAGCACTCCATAACTTAACTGGTAGTGAAAGGAAACATTGCCAGTCATTTGTGTGGAAGTGCATGCATACACATACCTGCTGAAATGGTTAAACGTAGCCTCCTGTACACACCAAGCCTCTATATAAGAATGGTGTACCATGCGTAGTTCTTCCAATGTGGATGACACAAACTCTAAAAGTAACTCATTCCAGCACGGGATGCCTGCCTGCACATAAACACAATAAAAGGAATGAGGACACAACTAAAAATAAGGAGATACCTTCCGTGCAGCTCCTGGTTGGTTATTGCTCTGCACTACCTTGGGTGGAATTACATTTCAATAATGCGTATATATAGGATGACCGGTGCCACAGCTGTTACAAAATAAAAGTGTTTCTATTAAGTAGCTGAATGTGCTTACATGTCATTGCTATACAATAGTGTTCCATGTCAGACGTATTGGTTACTGTGAAGATTGGCAAAGTGGTTTACTATGTCCCTGCTTGGTGCCTGTTTGTTATTGAAGATGTAGTGCAACCTCACATCTGAAATGAAATATAAGTAACAGCTTAGGATCTGATCACTGAAAGGCCAAACTCACAGCATTACCTTTCAGCACTAAATGCAGAACAGGTACCAAAGTCTCACATACAATCCACGTCATGCAGATGAAGGAGTAGGCTTTTAATAATAGTAAAAAGGGCATAAGTGCTGAAAGAGGAATGAAATCATTGAGCACAAACACGTAGGGCATTACCTGCATGCTAAGTTGGCTTGAAAAACAGCAGTGGGCTATTGAGAGTATGAACATATAGGTGTAGTCAAAACTCTGAAACGTTTACATGCATGTGTATGTACCTTGGTAAATCACAGCAACACGTGTTCCAGGCCTTTCAAAAGGTGGGTACAAAGTCACACTTCTCCCTGCTTCTCTCCTTAGAAAGAAGATGAGGATAAATTTAACAATCAACCTTTATATAAGCATACCATAGAAAGACAGCAGTGATGTGAAGCTCTTCTTCCTCCAGGTGAGCCATCTGTTTCCAATCTTGACGGTTCTTGCAGAAGAGACTTCATCATTTCTACAGCATCCATCTTATCAGAACAATACGGATATTCCGTGCCTTCTCTGTCCTCGCCATCCTAAGCGAATGAAAATTAAGAGGATTTCAGTTTCCTAGTTACGCTTAAAAGTAAGTCGGGCGGGCCCTACACCGCGTTTGACCAAACGCGGTGGTAGGGCCCGCCCGATTACTTAAAAGTATCAAGTATCAAGCAGGATGGAAAGTTAACTTTGTAAAAATAAAACTATAAATCTATATACGCAGGACTGACCACTCCAATTAATGCCCCAAAATTGACAAAGGTAAACCACACGAACCATTTAGCATTTAAAATTATTGTAAGTGGAATGCGCTACTACTCTTCAACAGGCGTACATTAGGTCTAGCTGATATCTCGTTTTAATGTACCGTTCTGATAGTAGTATACAGCTTCCATACTAGTATAGACTCCGCCCCGCCACGCGAGCAGTCAACTATACACATATCACGTGAACATTGCCATGGGAACGCTTTCATATAGCTCCATATGCATATTACGTATATCAGTAACATGCTTTATTTCCATATCTGAGACCTGTAGATGTTCTTCCAGAATTTTCTAGATTTTTTGGTGTATTTTGCGCTCATTACAACCATTCCTATCCCGAGTTATACTCACCCAGAAAAACTGTCGGAGGAGAAATTTGGGACTGGGAACGAGTACTACGAGCTTTTTTGTTCTCTTAAAGTAAACAGTCTGGCGACTTGAACAAAACATGAAAATGATCGTCTTTCCATTGTGGGTCGATAGCAATAAAGAACTACACTATCCGTTTCTTGGTTCGTGAGTTATACACGGATCGCGGTTTTTTAATGATATTCATGATACGGCACAAATCCTATATGAGAGTTACTTCCGTAACTCTCGATACACTGACCATATCATGCAGCCAAAACGTACCTTGTTGATAATCGGGACAGTAGGCAGAAAGTGCTGCAGGTAGAATGCCCAAGAGCGTCAGAGCAAAAAACATCGACATTGTGTAATAATTAAGGTATAGTTGTTAGCACGATCGATTGACCTCGATCCGGTTTAGCCTACAGATTATTAAGCATGTCCGGAAGGCCTTATCAAATTTCACAACTCGGGGCAGGAGATTGTAGAAAAGAAAATTAAGAATGTTAAAGGTACTAGTGAGTTTACTCATAATCCAGCCGTTCTTGTGCAATTTAATACTCTTCACAATCCTTGTGATCCCCTTCCCAAAGTACATTTTTTGGATTTCTGACCCTGGCTGCACATACCGCAAACGAGTATTGTACTCAAGTTCCTCTACTTCATGCACCAAAGGAGTGCCAGGGGGCTTTATCTGGGTCAGGTACAAGTACATGAAATGCAATTTGGAGTGAAATTATTTAAAAATAAAAAAACTAATTAACAGTGTACAGATTTGGGAGGCTGGAATATTAACAAACAAGCTGGTAATGCTATTGTCTATTCGTGATGACACCGCAAGACAGTTGCGTTTGGTGAATAAAAATTAATGCAATCAGTAAAAAATGGTACCAACAATGGTATTTACGTATTAATTTTGATATACAAAGTGGTGCTGGTATATAGTCACACAACATTTTATTATCTGTGCCATAGAAAAAAAAAAAGGAACCATGCTCTCAACTTCTGTAACAGACGACAGGGTCTGTAGCATGCATGCATGCATAATCATGGTGGCACTACATATATATGGGTGATTGCGTGGAATCCTTGAGCCTTGCATTATTACTGAATGCAACAGTACATAACGTACCTTGTGTCCAAACATAATAATAACAAGTAAATAAAAACATTCTCTATGAGAAAGTTGGTTGTATATAGGATTTGAAGGCAATAGTGGTGTAAAAAGCAGGGAAACAAGGGTTGAATGATAAGGAAAAACGAAATAGTCCTATATTTAGCCCAGCACACATTGTAGGACAATACATTGTTCATGCATGTGCTAAATATAGGACTATTTCGTTTTTCCTTATCATTCAACCCTTGTTTCCCTGCTTTTTACACCACTATTGCCTTCAAATCCTATTTACCACCAACTTTCTCGAAGAGAATGTTTTTATTTACTTGTTTCATTGCTTTTTATTCAAAACTGATTGGATGCTTTCAACAGTGACGCTACATCTAAATATATTCACTTAGCAACAGACATTTCATCACTATTAATCGTATATACCCCAATAGTGGAAAGACTGTACTTTGCATTTTAAAATGCAAAAAGGACCATCCTCCGACGTTGCAATTATGATACCATAGAGAAACACTGATCACTTAGCTACGATCTGAACTTGATACGCGATGTGATGATGGCGATGACCATAATCCTGTTTACAGAATGTACATGAATGGGAACATGATGTAATTGGCATGGCTGAAGATGACTACATCTCTATTCAATAATTCAACAGTAAGTGCTGTGCATAAATCTATTTATTGACACAAGCAATGATCAAGAAACCCCTTAAACAAATTATATTATAAAGCCATAAGTGATTGGTGATTTGAGCAATGACAATTGTATCAATTGAGTTCAGTTCATTTGTTGAAAATGGTGGATTAAAAATACGTACAATTTGCACTCTGCAATTTGCAAACTAAATAAACTTCTGAATTATTTAATATCTGCTGCATAAAGATCGACAGACTATACATGGTGGTTTACAACATACTAATGTGTGCTTATGACATTTGAACAGAACCGTTTCTACAGATATTACGTAATGGTCAGTGTCATCCATACATGTGCCTCAATTAAAACTGAAATACTTATGTTTATGACTTTGTAAATCCCAATATAACAAGACCGAATAGCATCATTATTCCAAATGACTGTGGCTTGCTTTTTGATATAGCTTTTGGTACAGCAGTTGTTAGGGGGATGGCTTCAGAGAAATTTCACTTTGATCAAACATTGATGTAACATCTTCTGATGTGTTGTCTGGTAAAGGGAAATCGGCTCCATTTCAATGGTATGATAGAGGATGTATACATAAAGACGTGTGGGGAATCATTTTTCCTGCAGACCAAGATGGTACAGTTTTCCACTAGTACGTTGAAACAAGCTTGGTTTTGTCAATGGAAATAACAAATATACATCATGCAAGTTCAATCTCTAGTGTATGTTTTGCAATAAAAACTTCTTACATCTAGGCGTAGATAGTTTTATCCTATGGGACTGAAATTATTTTTCCCTAGGGACCAAAACCTTCTGATACTTTTTGTCCTAGGACACAACGAAATTTATCCCAGGAGGACAAACAAATGTCAGTGTACATGTATGATAAAAAGTTTCTGATACTTTCTCCTAGGATAAAAACATTTAACCCTAGGGACTAAATTTACTTAGTACAATAATTTCTGCACACGTACAATATAGGTATCGCCTATGGGTATAGTCGTATTGCGACTAGGAGAAAAATCATTTATTGAACAAAAGAATTCAAATCGCTTTAAATTCGGATTGTACTTGCATTAATAATCGGAACTATTGCTACTTGTCGTGTTGATCAACCTTAGCCTACCCGTTACCTATGTACGGTTGAACAAAGTAGGCACATGCCTTCCCGCTAGATTCGTGTCGACGGTACTAATGTCACCACATACTACTCACTACGCATTTTGTACAAATGTGTGTACCTCTAAATATAAGCTGTGTATGCATTTGCACGTGCGCAGATGTTTGCAATTGTATGTTATCACTAGTGTTTCTTTGCGTGTGTATAGCTTAGTTGTTAGCATACTGCGCGCAATGAAAAAAAAAAATTTGATTCCACAAATTGTTTAGTTTCACTTGTTTTCAAGTGCAGTATTGTGATGGCCCGGTTTACCATATGTTTATCTTACACTGCAATATTTTTTACCGTTAACAATATGTAAGTGGGGGAGTTGTGTGAACGTACGTATACGCACATTAGGGTGTGTAACCGGTTATCAGGTTATTCGGGTTATTCGGATATTCGCAAAAACCTATCCGTTCGAATAGTAATTTAGCATTACTCGGAAAAATCGATTATTGGATTTGTTCTATTCGAAATAACCGGTTAGTGAATCTCCATTCGGAGGTACTTAGGTATTCGTCGTCCGCATCGACAATTCGCCCATTATTCGAATACCTTTTTATGACGATATCCGGATACGAGTTTACGATATTACAAGTACAATAAAAATTACTTCTAATTTGAAACGTAACGTTTAATTAACGTCACTGTTATTATTACTATACTACGTGGGGACGAGATCATATGCAGTTTACATGTACGGGCAGTAATTCGAACTAGCCAACAGATCTCCCTTTTCACGAGTCATGACGACGGACAGCTCCAGCTACAAATCAAAGTTAGTTCGCTTAGTGCATTTCGAACTAGCTGGTTTCTTGCATCAATTTCTCTGAGCTGATAGTGCCGCGATCGCATTTAGGCCTACTTAGTTACTAGTATTTGCTATGGTGAAATGGGCTGCATGGCCGGTGGTGCATAAACTTCATCTGTGGTTCTACTCTTTTGGCATCGGGTACAATGTGACAGTCTACATCTGTAGGTAGACCTCAGCGTGGCCACGCTACCTTAGGTCAGGACACGCCCATCTAGGTATGTGGTTAGGCCAAGCGATTTAGGCCTATGTAGGTAGCTGTGGTTGTGTGCTGAGTGCATCTGGTGTGATGTGGGTAGCTGTGGATGCATGCTGTACTGATCTGGTGTAATGTGGGTAGTTGTAGGAGGGTGTCTGGTGTGATGGGGGTAGCTGTGGTTGTGTGCCTCATGAGGGCATCTGGTGTGTCTAGGGGAGGTGTGTTTGTGTGCCTCATGAGGGCACTGGTGTGATGGGGTTAGGGTGTGCCTCATGAGGGCACTGGTGTGATGGGGGTAGGGTGTGCCTCATGAGGGCACTGGTGTGATGGGGGTAAGTTGTGCCTCATGAGGGCACTGGTGTGATGGGGGTAGGTTGTGCCTCATGAGGGCACTGGTGTGATGGGGGTAGATGTATGTATGCTGAGGGCACCTGGTGTTATGGTTTAGCTGTAGGATGGTATCTGGTGTGATGTGTACATTTAGGTGGCTCAGTGAGCAGAAAACCTGAATAACCTAGGTATTTGGCTGGCAAATTGTGAAAACCTATTCGGAAAAATCGATTTTCTTTTTTCAAGTATTCGGAAAAATCGATTTTCTGATCCAGAAAAACCTAAAAAATCGATTAGTGTTTTAAAAGTATTCGGAAAAATCGATTTTCATTATTCAGGGGAGGTTACACACCCTAACGCACATGACGGGGGTATGATAGATAGGTATGTAGCAATCCGTGCTATAATTGTCCTCCACATTATTATTGCAGGATTATTAACACTTTTGAGATCCATTCAAAAACTTGCCTCGCGTTGCTCTGCGTCATAGTTCGAAGGTTCGTTTTCATTTTCTGTGTTGATTTCATCAAAAAACTTACTTTTCCAGATTTCATTAACTATCCGAAAAAGTACCATAACTTTACCATGCAAAAACACCTAGATCGGGATAGCGGACATCTTTGAAAGGTGTTTGGACAATCAATGTAGTGTATAACCTTGTATTCTAAGAAACTTCATAAAAATCTGACGATGCGAAGGTATAATCTTTTTTCGCCCGGAATTCGGTAGGCCGCACATGTAGTGCGTTTTTATGACATTTATACTGACATTGAGTTAGTGCATACTGATTGCTATTCAAACATTAATCAAAGAACTGTCACAAGGCAACAATGTGAGAGCTTCATGGACAGTCAGCCAGTTGAATGGTGCTTCATTTTACACCCTGAGTCCGAGGAATAAAATTAAGTAATTATCCTTGAACATGCGCATGCTATGTTGTTATTAAAGTTATAGAAAAACTTTGAACGGGCATCTATTAGCCTGACTTTACTGAAACTTCCATCTTGATATGTTATATGCTGCAAAAGTTACGTGGGATTAAAGAGAACATTCTTACGGACGCACGTTGTAATGAAATCCAGTACTAAAAATTTAATGCTTTGTTTACGCTTTAAAACGCTATATCTTCCGTATTCTACTTATGATTTTGGTATCATTAAGTATGGTTTAATGCGCTATTCACATCAATGTTATTATATCAGGGATTTTTAAAAACAATACGAAAAAAATTGCAACATACCTATGATATATTGTAAATTTAGAACGCGTGGGGCTGGATTATAGAAATACACAACTGAGAAATGTTTAACCAAATTGGTATGAATAATAGATTACAGCAATCCTGCAATGATCGATTTGTGCAGTAGGCTCATCTCTTTGTAGTGGGGTGATTTATTACATCACAGATCTTCATCAATTGCAGCAACTCTAAAACATGATTTGATGAGATTAATTGGTGAATCTGACCAAGTAGCATGGGTTAATATATGATGAAAGTTATTAGACTATGCATATTGAAGTCTCGCAATCTGATACTCAATTCCGAGTATTTAATTTACATGGTGTACCCATATATGTATCCGGCACAGCTGGCACGGACAATTATAATATCTTACCCTTCAAGTATTAATATCCCTCCTCGTCTTCCCAATGCAAGACACACGTTACAACCTTAACCCCTTCCTAAAGCATCATTTAAACTGAGTGAAAAGGATTTACTAGACTAGCTGGGAAGTTGTTGAAGTGATTCCTTTCATTATGACCCTATATATTGCATTCAGCAGCAGGCTTTTCTCCAATATCTTCCAACTATAATGCACTTGAAGAAAGAAAAAAATTAGTTGGGTTATGACCCAACAACCAACCAGTGTAATAAAAAAGTTAACCCAGAAATGTATTTACGTGAGATAAATATTTAAGGGTGGACATTTTGTATCGTCTCATGATATGCAGTAAACGTACACGGGTCAACAAGTGCGGGGGCAGAAATAAGTGCGTGCGGCATGTGAATGATGTACATAATATTTTAATGCAGCATATGGCCGTGGCCTTTGCGTATAAAGTATTGCAGAATGCAGCTGAATATCTCAGTGATGTTGTCAACAACTTTCGGTATGCCTGTATATGGTCATCCAATGGTATCTCTGAAAAGGCATCAAAAGTCAATTTATCCGGAGGAAATTGAAGGACTTGGACGACCTGAAAGACTTATATTAGCATTTGTCTACACTGGCTTTTGTACAACCAACCGATTCACCTTCTTTTGTTTAGCAAATGCGCACGTCAGTGTAATTGAATGGATAATTAATGTATATTATCATTGCATGATGCACTGTTATATACGTATACATATAATTATAATAAAATAAACTTTTCAAAGTGTGAATTGTTCAGTAGGGGAGGCAACTCCCTTTTCCCACTAGTAGTGAAGTCATCTTTGCTCCCTAACCTGGTCATTCTTGGTGTGCCAATTGGGGACTATGTGCACTGTGCTCGGTTCATATCAGAAAAGTGCACGATTTCTAAGGCTTTGCTTAAGGCTCGTGTGGATGCCTCTGCAGTTGACCTCCATGTGGCCTTCTCACTTCTACGCATGTGTGGAAGCTACTGTAAGTTAGTACACCTAACCAGAGCGACCCCTCCTAGCCTCTGTGCTGACTCTCTTCAGTCCTTTGATGAAGAAATAAGGCTTTGTTTTGCTTCTTGCCTTGCAGTGGATGTCCCTGATTCTCATTGGCAGCAAGCGCAGCTCAGTCCATGTTTTGGCGGACTAGGCTTTCGTTCCCTTGCTCATCACTCCCCTGCTGCTTTCATCTCATCCCTTGCCTCTTCAGGACTGTGTAGCCCAGACAACATCCACATGCTACAGGCTGTTACTCGCTACAACACCCAGGTCGCCTCACATGACTCTACCACAGTTGAGGCCACTCTAGCTTCTCCCCCTCTGCAGAAAGCTTTGTCTCAGAGGTTGGATATTGAAGCATTCCAGTCCTTGCTATCCTCCTCGTCTCCAGTGAACAAGGCTCGAATCCTTTCCATCTCTGCCCCTCATGCAGGTTCCTGGATTTCTGTTATCCCTTCCACTGGCTTGGACCTGCACCTTGACAATGCTGAGTGTCAGGTGGCTCTTAGATGGTGGCTTGGTCTTGATACTTCAGGAAGTTCCTCTTGCCCTTTTTGCCCTGGCATCGCCCTAGACCCACTAGGTCACCATGCAGCCTCTTGCAGACATCGTGGGGATGTAGTTTCATGGCACAACAATTTGTGTGACATCTTTGCTGACATTTGTCGCCGTGCTCACCTTTCTGTGAAGGTTGAAGTGGGATATGGCTTAAGTAGGGAACATTTCAACTTCCGTCCTGCAGATGTTTGTTCTTGTTCAAAGTTGGAAAGCCTGCAGCCTTTGATGTCACAGTTGCCTCACCTCTAACCCCTGCTACTCTGAATGAAGCTAGTGCATCTGCAGGGGCAGCAGCCCATGTGGCTGAAAACAGGAAGCATGCTGCAAATGATACAAAGTGCCAGGAGTTGGGGTGGACATGTATCCCCCTGGTAGTCGAAACATATGGAAACTGGGGGAAGGAAGCACAGTATGTGTTTTCCCGCGTAGCATCCCTACTTGCTGTTGGCCAGTCAAGTCCCAAACCAAAAATGGTTGCAGAAATTTATGGCCGCCTCAACCTCTCACTTGTAAGATCACTGAGTGGCAAGGGCCATCATGGGAAGGGAGATGGCCCACGGATAGACTTATTGCAGATGTTAAATAAGCTTTACATTGTGCTAATAGTTTCATTTGTGTAAGTTTTGCTTGTAATCTGAAAAATTACCTATTATATAATAATTATGATAATAATAATAATAAAACTTTAAGATGGATTCTACGGAGGATGGCTCTGGCATTAGTCCCATCTTAAAGTTTAATTAACTGTAGTGTGTTTTATAGCAAGTGTTGTGTGTATGATTATACTCAAAGAAATACAATTATAATTATAATTATATATATATATATATGGAAAGATTCAGAGAACCTCAGAGGGCAGGGGCGGATCTGGGGGGGGGGGCCCTTCCGGACGACTCATTAAATATTCATGGTGTATTTTTGCGTACCGCGTGCGATTTATAACCGCACAAAATAGTGCCTCGGTTATAGCTACAGCGCGGATACATGTACATGTACACGGGAAGGGCCAATAATAAAGTATGATTTTCATACGTGCGTATTGAAAAGAAGCGGAGATCAGTATATACTAAAAAGATCAAAAAGATTGCATCGCATATAAAAGCTGAGCTATATTTTTTGGCCCACTTTAAAAGTACGAACGCTAAACTCGTTCTTTGGCAACAACTAATATGTATTTCTTGGGAAAAAATACATGCATTGCACACGTATAAACATTAATGTCAAAATAGCTACTATTTAACAGGCCTGCTTTTTTGCGTAGTTTTCGGAGCTTTTACAACGCAAAACGCGGTAGCTTCTCGGGCTCCGCCCCAGGCCCCGATGGGGGAGCTTGCAGCGCTCCCCCATAGTACCCCCTAGCTGGGCGGAAGGGGTGCCCCCCTCCCGCACCCTTCCCGGGGCGGCGCCTCTAAGGCTCTAACTGTGCCCCCCCCCCCCCCCCCCCCCCCCTTCCCAAAATCCTGGATCCGCCCCTGGAGGGCTATGGCCACGTACTGATAGTTGTAATATGGCAAGTCTTATTAAAAGTGCTGTACCAGTTACATAATGTATCTGCATGAATATATGAATTTATATATAAAAGTGGAGGAAGGTCTTGTTTATACGACTGCGGCGACAGGTTTGAGGTAAGACAGACATATAAGCCGCACGAACTATAATTCTAATAAACCGAACTCAATGGAGCAATAATTCGATCACAATGCGCATATGCACAAAAGCCATTGTCCCACTTATTCGTTAATAAGTTCTAATATTTTGTGTCTTACAGGGCATTCTGACATCAGTAGCTGCCACATTCCGTGAGATGCCTTTTCCGTTTTCCTTGGTGGTCTTGTACGCATCAGTTGTGTACGCGAGACAAGGCTTAGGTAACCCCGATAACCTCATCACGTATGACGAGTACTACGCCGACGGAATCACCGCTTACAACGGGCAGAAGCATACGGATACCATTAGGTACTTCAACCACGCTCTGCAGGACTACAACCAGCTGGTGGAAGCCAGACTGAAATGCTACGCGAAATGTCGTAGAAGCTCCACTGCTAAGCCGTTACAATACTATGGAGATATGGAGCTAAAGTTTTTTGACGTCGTACTCCATCGCTCCGGCTGCATCGAAAGGTGCAAAGAAGACTTTGTCGGCGTGTACCCGATGAGCGCTGTACCCCACTCGATTGCGGATCAGATGGAGAAGAAGGACGCATACAACTACCTTCAAATGGCTTACTACCATGTGAGTTAACGCGTTGAAATTAAATTATCGACTTTCATTTTAACTTGGGGAGTAGTGTGTCGAATATTCATCTGCGAAATGTTACAGCAGATCACAATCGTCAGTTGTAGCATTTTCAACTGGTACTGATATGCATATAGAGGACCTACAGTGTTTCAGTTGAATAGATGGTTTTGCGAATTTTGTAGATCCTTTAGGTATATGCAAGGGAATTTGATTTTCACGTTGAGAAAAGTGGTTGTTTAATCAATAATGTATACAATGGGTACTGGTAAAGAAAACAATGTGTGATTCAAAATGCATTTTCCAGTGGTTGGAAGGATCAGTCCCAATCGATGCATGTTTTTTTTTTGTCGGGGTTTGTTATAATTTGTTGGACTTAATTAAAGCCTGCTATTGAATCAGGACCCACGGTAGTGGGTCCTATGTAGGATTGCCTTCGTGGGCGTGGTTTTCGATCGATCGTTTTAAAACGGTAACGAAGCGTTGTCTTTACTCGCCAGCTCGCATACAATCCATCACAAACATGACAGATATGCACATATAACGTGAGCTTCACTAAACAGTGCCGTTTACTTGGAGTGACAAGTCGGTACCAAAATTCCGCCATTTAATTTTTGTTCTCCTCCTCCTCCGTCTTTTGTTCATCACGTATAACTCGCGACAGGAACGTCGTAATAAGACGAGATTAGCTTCAAAAAGTAGCATTTTAACTCCAAATGTATCTTTTTTTGCAGATAAGATGCACAATTGTAAGCTGGTGATAATATGCCGTGAAATAACACGAGCAGGTGCATTTCATTATCAATAAAAGTTCTCAGTTGCCTAGCAGTATGCAATATGCAGCTGCAGACACGTTTACAGCAGGCAGTTCTAATTCAGCAAAGGGGACCAAGCCAATAAAATCGGCTCGTTAAGAAAGAGAACTCTGAGTTTAAGATATCAGAATAAAGGTAGGCCTATCAATAAAATTAAAAAGAGGCCTATATATTCAACGAGCGGGAGGAGGGCTGTCCGCCTTCGGCCGATTCAACAAGCGGGGGGGGGGGGGGGGGCTGTCCGCGTAAAACTGCGTGCAAAAAAAAGTATTTAGGACTAAAGGGCCCCGGGGATGCAACCCCCAACCCCCTGTATCCGCCCCTGGGAATCTAAGCATTGGAACGAATACACTAAGCAACATATTACTGAACACTCCTGGCAGAGAAAAAAAATTAGGGGAACAAGTAAATCAAAAACTTCTCTCTCGAGAAAGTGATTGGTGGTATGTAGGATTGGTTGTGCAAAAAGCAAGGAAACAAGGTACGGTATGTTAAAGTGAGGTTTGGTAGGATCCTACAACTATAACAGTCCTACATTTGCAAATAGGCTTCTTCGTTTGCAAATTCAGGACTGTGAGTTGTAGGATCCTACCAATGTTTCCTTGCATTTTGCACCACCAATCCTACATACCACCAATCACTTTCTCGATAGAGAAGTTTATGATTTACTTGTGATAATAAGATTATCATACCTTTTTATGTGCCTACACTGCAACTGTGACATTTAAAAATTACGTGATGTCAGAATACACAGCATTTTCTGTTGCAGCGGTTTGGTCTGATTTTATGCTTGTTTTGTTCTGAAAATAACCCATAGCAGACTGGCACTCAAATATCCCTGTGCCCCCTAATGTGATTTCATGTATATCAGAGATTCTGGAGTATTGGAAAAATTCACGAGTTTTTTAGTGTATTGAAGCAAGAGTAATAATTTTAAATTTTATATACATGTAGATACAGTAGAGCGTTATAATGACATATATTGTTATCAATTGCATTCAGACCTTAACTTGTCCAAATTCTGGTGGAACTATCTGACACCATGAGGAATGTGTCAATTGAGACCAATTTTTCCAACCACAAACCCGTGTACTGCAATAGGGCACTATTGATGGCAAAAACAAGTGTTTGTTTATTGCAAAAGCAAGATGAACGGAATATTGTAAGACAAAAAAAAAAAGGTCCATCGTACATTATTTTTGTTGTTGTTTCCACATTCATCCATTAGTAGCTAAGTATTTGTATGGCCTCCAACTGTCTTCAGTAACAGTTATATGGTTTCTGTTTACATCTAGGAATACACCATTTTGTGTATTCTCGGCATGTGGTATTATCAAAGCAACTTGCCCAGGGGTTAAGTTGTCAAAATTACATGTACCATGCAAACACATATACATATAGGTACCACTAAACAAATAAAGGAGCTGTTTCCTATGTCTGTTATGGCAACTGAGACAATCCATCGTAGAGCACCACAACTTTTGCCACGACCCTCTCAAAGCCTTTTCATTTTTCAGCAATCTAATAGGGCTCATTGAGATTAGTTATTATGCACAGTTTCACTTTCGGATACACTTCGGTTAATGGACAATATTTTGTCAACTTTATAAGCGCCATGAAATTTTGTGACTGTTTTGCAACGCTACAGGTCCATAAGGTTTTGATTGAAACTGTTACTAACACTAGAATGCACTCACCTCATGGGTGTACACATATGTATGTGTTGTGTGTAAACCTTAATAAACTTAATATTTTGACTAGTTGTTTTACACTTCTCAAATTATCTCAAAACACCACTATTCATTTCTCTATTTCAATTTAACCCCATGACGAGATAGGTTATGAAGTAGTTAATGCATTAAAATTAATTTTGGGTATTCGTTCCGCTAGTAAGTTATAAATTGATTTGTGTCAAAAACATTTTGTTTCTTTGAGCTGCCACTTGACCACAAAGTTTACACAGACGTAATGATACTATTAAAACAGACGTACCTATGATAGAAGGGCGTAGCCCAAGTTGCAAAAGAACGGGAAGGTCACGTTGCACTCTGCGCTAAGCTTTGTACGCTTGCTAATATGCACTTCTAGCACGCATGACACTTCGATCCCGATACAACAATAGTAGCATTCTATAAAGCATAGCAAAACTGTACGTGCTATATTTATCTACTCATATACATGTGCACAAAAGATCACACCATATGTAGCACAAAAAAAACAAAAAAAAAACTAACTACTCAGTCTAACTTGAAGGGCTCTTTGAGCGATACAATATCACTAAGCCTCTAGCAGTGGGGGTCAACAAAAGTTGAAGCTGGAATGATGGGAATATCTTGAGTCTGTGGATAAACATGCTTAGAGCGCTATATTGTTGTATTGGGACACTCATGCGTGCTAATTAGCAAGCGTACGAAGTATAGCGCAGTGCAACATGACCTTCCCGTTCTCTTTTGCAACTTGGGCTATGCCCTTCTATCGTAGTTACGTCTGTATTAAGAGCATCGATACGTCTGTGTAAACTATGTGGTCAAGCGTCAGTTCACACAAATCAATTTATAACTTACTAGCGGAACGGATACCCAAACTAACTACTTCATAACCTATCACGTCATGGGGTTAAATTGAAATAGAGCAATGAATAGGGGTGTTTTGAGATAATTTGAGACATGTAAAACAACTAGTCAAAATATATTAAGGTTTTCACACAACACATGCATATGTGTACACCCATGAGGTGAGTGCATTCTTATGTTAGTAACAGTTTCAATTAAAACCTTATGGACACATTACTGTAGCTTTGCAAAGCAGTCATAGTGATCACAAAATTTCATGGTGCTTACGAAGTTGACAAGATATTGTCAATTAACCGAAGTGTATCCGAAAGTGAAACTGTGCATAATAACTAATCTCAATGAGCCCTATTATATTGCTGAAAAATGAAAAGGCTTTGAGAGGGTCGTGGCAAAAGTTGTGGTGCTCTACTATGGATTGTCTCAACTGCAATACCAAAAAAAAAAAACTTATCAGTTTGTTTAGCAATTTTGTGCCAATTGGTGTTAGAATTGAATACGATGTTTTGCTGAATCACACCATTTTGCGTACTGCTGTATTGTTATTATTCATTCTCATGTACACATTAGAGCAGTAAAAATATAGTAGTAGTTGGTCATTGGGTGTACTTTATTATTCAACGAAGATAATGTGGTTTATTTTTCAAATAGGATGGTAATATAAAGCAAGCTGCAAAAGCTGCTGCTACTTTCAACTACTACAACCCATATAACATACACACAAAGGCCAACATGAAGTTTTATGAGGGACGATCAACTGTCACTAAAGACGACCTACAATCTTTAGAGCCACAAGCCTATCGTGACTTGTACATCAAAGGGCAGGAGTTGTACTTTGCGCAAAATTGGAAGGACATGATAGAGACCTTTGAGTCCTCCTTGCAATCATTTCATGGTGCACTTCAAGAATGCCATCTCCTCTGTGAAGGTCCTCAGAAGTACAGCAATGGCCAGACATTTCCTCATGCCATGATATCATCACTAATAACTGTGCTGAACTGCCAAAACCATTGCGTGGAGAGCCTGGGCAACTTCAGGCAAGACAAGAAGGAAAATTTCCTCGGTAGCTACTTCCACTATATGCAGTATGGATATTTCAACAGTAAGCTGGGATGAATTGCACCTCACCGTGCATACATGTACAAGTAAAGTGTACATGTTCAGTTATGTTCTGAGGCTTCTATAAGCTTCTCTCTCCAATGATCACATTGCACTTGCTTTAAGCAGATTTTATTTTGTTGGATTTTGTGACGTAAGAACAACCCACTGTTCAGCATTCAAGATCAATGTCACTCTAAAATTTGCAAGTCCTTAGTTTTTTGCAATACCACCTACTTCTTTTGAGCCACTTTTAGGATATACTTGGCTGATATTTATACATTTGTGCATCGTATCTATAGATGTTTGATTTTAATATGTTAGGTGAAGTGTAGAATATATGAATGTTGTGACTTTATTGTTCATTTGTTCATGTACAGTAAGTAGTGGTCAAAATAAATATCACACAACGTCTTAGCACGACGGTCATGTGACTATGCAGCACGATCTAAAACAATGATTCATTAAATGGAGCCAATATTGGCACCTCAAAAATGGTAAACTAGCAGAATTGGGTCTTTGCAATGATTGATGTACATGTCAAGCAGATTGTATGTAGATTGTGGGCACATTTTGCACGGTGCTTTGAAAGACTCAAGTCTTCGTAGCTAACTATATCATAATTATAATTAATACATAGATTCAAATGGCATAATCTATGGTAATTTTAATACCCGCTCATTAAATTGGTATCTTTGTTTAGACAATTAACTGGCAAGATGAAGTTGTTTTGTCTGCATGCCTATCGGCTCGTGATATGCTAAATAGTAAGCCTTCAAAACCGTATGTAGCCAGACAATCCTAAAAAACTTCGCCCTATCTAAGTCGTATGGTTGTACATGTGTAGCAATAAGACGATATGTGATAGTTTTTTACACCTACTGATACTATTGTATTTCTTTGCATGTACATGCTGTATTGTAACATAAAATTCTAGCTAACTTACTTATTCCACATCCTCAGTGAACCAATCAGTGGCTGCAGTTGAAGCATCTGCCACACAGACCAGATTGGAACCTGACAGCGAAGTGGCAAAGAGGAATGGTGTTTTTTATCGCCAACAGAAAGGTGTTACTCGAAATGATTTCAATGTCAGGAAAGTAAGTTGTCAAGGTTAATTCATACCCTGTATTAGTTTTTTGAATCCCAAAGCAATTGGCAATCTGCAGTACATTGTTGAGGGGGGGGGGGGGGGGGGGGGAGTCAGGATCAGTTGACCCTGAAAAGCATTATCTGTGTAAATATGTATTTGACAAAATGGCAAGTTCTGAATTTAAATTGATTTTTACATTCCTCTAAATCTTTTTAATTAACTCTTTAATGGTGGTTGTCACCGACCGGCGACAAATTAATTAGTCTCCCTCCAGTGGATGTCGCCATTCAGCGACATATTGAGTAGCCCATGTTTGAACAATTGTTTACAGCATTATACATGTGTGTGTCTATTGTACATGCATAGAAGTAGGAAGATACATAAACAACAGAACGTTATATGTACTTGCATACATAGATTTGGACACTTTGTAAAGCCATGTAAAACACGGTCTGATATTGTGGTAAAAGGTGGTTGTGTGTCTATGAATATACTTGTATTAGAACCACAACAATAACAGCAAGAAAACGAAGCATTTGTATAAGTGTTGATGAGGTACTTTTGACTCTAGGATGGAAAGTAGCGCTAAGTGATTGGAAAGAGAGGTTATGATCGGTTAGGTAAAGTATGACTGCAGTGATCAAACAATGTACAACTACAGGCATTCTAAAGGTGGTGTACATGTAGTAGGTAAGGCAACTCAGGGAGGTTTAGGCATCCTACACAAAAAAACATATTTACATGATGTTGACAATATGTCGACAAGTATGTTCATGATTACATCATTATGACTTAATTCAAATCACTGATTATTCAAGCATTGTGAGCGTACAGAAGATATTTTTGTAAAGCATTCATACCTATTATCATGCTAGGGTATTCTAGCGCTTAGATTTCGTATATGACGCGTAGAAGTTCAGGCTTGACAATATAAAAGCTGCAGCTGTCGAGCGGGAAAGTTCAGTTACGACATATTTTATCGCCTTAAGAAGGTTGTTTGTGAAAAGCAAAAAGGCTGAGATGAAGACGAGGGTGGATAAGAGGACTATTGTGCCTGGTATGTTTCTATTGCTCATCTATGCTTAGGATGTGAATGAAACGTTCTTGGTTTGCTAAATTTAGTCGTGTTTATGTAAATACGCCGCCATTTTGAATAGATACTAAGCAGGATGGCTACGAAGGCTGAAGTAAATCTTACACAACCTAAGCGTAACTTTTTCAGGCATGTAGAGTTCTAACATAATATGGCATTTATTGCTTGATCCGTGCATTGCTATATCTTCGCCTCTATCGCTCAATGACTAATTGTCATCAATACTTATGTTTGCAAGTAAACCTGAACAATCGAAAAACACTATTAGGTGGATATATAGCATTCTTAAGCCAAGTTTGACCGCAATGCAACATGTTATATGGCTTTTACACTTTAGGAAGGTTAAATATGTATGGTCTGGGTACAAGACATGCGTTGTCTGCCTTAACACCCCTGAGAATGATACCTTTCATCTCTAAAACAGTACCTAAAAATCAAGACAGTGAAGCAAGGCATCATCAAAGTCTGTTTCCTGTAAGACAGTGACTTTGATGTCTACACAGATCTATAAGGGTCATGCTGACAAAAATGTGAATGTGAGGGCACCACATTTGGAACTAGTGTAGTGCGTGTACTCCCACTGTGAAAATTCATTTCACGGCCGCTGCACTATTCCAAATGCTTGTGGAATGGCTAGGCAAACCTCAAATGTGTTTCCATATGTGCTTAGAGTCACAAATTCCTCCTGCATACACACAAATACCTCCTGCATACACACAAAGGCCTCCTGCATACACACAAATGCCTCCTCATACACACAAAGGCCTCCTGCATACACACAAAGGCCTCCTGCATACACACAAAGGCCTCCTGCATACACACAAATGCATCCTGCATACACACAAATGCTGCATACACACAAATGCTGCATACACACAAATGCTGCATACACACAAATGCTGCGTACACACAAATGCTGCATACACACAAATGCTGCATACACACAAATGCTGCATACACACAAATGCTGCATACACACAAATGCTGCATACACACAAATGCTGCATACACACAAATGCTGCATACACACAAATGCTGCATACACACAAATGCTGCATACACACAAATGCTGCATACACACAAATGCTGCATACACACAAATGCTGCATACACACAAATGCTGCATACACACAAATGCTGCATACACACAAATGCTGCATACACACAAATGCTGCATACACACAAATGCTCCTGCATACACACAACTACACAACCTTCCCAACACTCACAACCCACACAAATGTTTCCCATGCACACAAGTATAATGGGCAGTTTGCAAGCGTTATTTTGAACAGGAATGTGTTAACCATTCAACTGTGACAGTTGACTAAAGTCGACAAAAATTCTATTCAAGCGGTCCATCATATGTATTTGCTCTGTTGTTGTTTCAAAACACATTAATACTAGCTTTAAGTGCTAGAATAGTTTCTAACTGGCTCCATTTACCTGTAGTTGATGGTTAGATGGCTACTGTTTACTACTATGAATACTGTATTTTCAACAAGAAGTACAGATAGTGTCAAAACGATTTGAATACCATTTGGACACTTATTAGAACATGTTTACGCTTTGAACGTGGATCTACTTGGTTACTCAAGCACGATGATATGTTGAAAGGAAGTTTGAAATCATTTAATTAGCATTCTACTTACTTGATGATAGGAGTACTTCTACATGATCCATTTCAAAGGAAGCTTTGTTTTAGTTACAGATGGCACAAATGAAATTTAAATTCATAAATCCATGCGCACAATGTACGACTGTGAATAATTATTTAGTGCAGGTCTAGGGTTAACCGATGAAACGCGGTATATGCAGTTGTGTGTATGTAAGGTATGACTTAATTATTGCACGGCATGCACAGATATGTGTACAGCTGTGTTTTATATACCCTATACACCAACGGCTACTTATCCTGCTCTTCAAGCACCAGTTTTGTACCAGGTGGGACTGTAGTTTGATGTTTAAACACTGGATAGCATAGCTAATTAACCTACTGCTCAAGTAAGACGAAGCCGTACAACAGTATGAATGTGATTAACTAGTATGACAAAGCCTTCGCTAAAAGGGTACTTCGAACATGACGAATGACAACTACTAAGAGTGAATATAGGCATAGCTACAGAGAGGAACCCAAAAAACCCCACTCAGATAGCCTTTCTAAAAACAAGCGGTAAACTAGCCAGCGGCGTCTTTCAATGAAATATACTACCTATAGGAGAGGTGTTAGAAGCGAACTAATTCATATAAATGATAGCCCTTGGACTCCAGAGTTGTTTGAATGCCACTTGTGTATTCAAATGTCATACATTTCTTTACATGTAGTTGTATCAGTCAATGCATGTTTTAATTAAATAGCTTTAAACTGTTAGTTATATTTACACGGAAGTCAATTAGTTATATAAATATCTGTACAATTTAGTGTATAATCGGTTAAAGTAAGTGGGAATTGACAAATGGTTATGTAGTTCAGGTACTTTGAAATTTTTTGCAAGCTGATAATATGTAACATTTACATGTATACTCACCTAATGCTCTAGGCTGGTTAAGTGAAGCAGTTGATTGACTTTTACCGTTATTCCTCAGGATATGCTGTCATTAATAGAAAAGTTGGAGTTTGAACATAAATTACTACAGATTGTGAACTTAGTGTCAAGTCAAGTAGAGGATGAGTCAGAAATCAATCGTGTTAAGGCCAGCATTGAGACTGGGAATGATGAGCAACTGGTAGGTTAAAAGTTGATGTTTGACTTCTATTTTGATTTGTGTAATACACGTAGCTTGAGGAGGACTTTCAAAATTATCCAGTTAGAACAAATTCACCTGATGAGACATCAGAGGTACAGTGCACATTTACCTGTATGGTAGTTTTGTGTGCTTTTTTGTATACAGAGATGTGCATTATGTGTCACTGTGCAAAATAAGTAAATATATACATGTATGGATATTTTAATGGTAGTATAATTGCTTTATGATCACAATACATGTACATGTATTAACTGTAATTGTTAGGCAGTGGAATTTTGTAGGTGTTTTAATATTGTACAGTAAACCACATAGTATCTGTATTGAAAACAAAATATCATAACCATTGTATGGCTTCAATTAACTGCGGATATAAATATGCATTGATACCACTTAACCAGCCATAAGGTGTTGAATTTTTCAGTAGTTTGCATAATAAAGCTATATTTGCACTTTTAGTATCACCCAGATGCAACTTTACACACACATGCACATGACTAAGATGTTTACGATTTATCGATACTATTTTAAAGCATACATGTGAATTGTTTACGGGTCTCGTGTGTCATGTGAATGTTTTGATGTTGCATCTGGGCAGTACGATAGGAAGAAAATGAGCATGAAACTGATACAATAGTTCATCAGTACCAATCTTTTGAAGAAAATAGTTTTTAAAAAGTGTACATGGTGGTGGTGTAACAATACACTCTTAGTACCTGATCTAGCTCTCATGCTGGAGTTGTGACCTTTCACTTTATGTGATCCATAATACAAATGTGTAAGTCAAAATAACCATTCTAGTTACTCCTACCACTGGCTCTCTTTAATACCTGTATACATTTTGTGTAACTCAAGTATATGTGTAGTTTAAGGTACTTGTTTTTGTATTGGTTATTATTGGATAGGAGTGATCTGTTCAGAAGTAATAATAATTTGTGTAAGAGGTAAATTTGCATCCATGCAATTATGCTATGGAAAACATAATGCGCTGTAAGTGTTTTTCATAGCTAGAGTATATCATTCAACTGTGTTACAACTGGACAATTCAAGCAGCAGAAAATTTACTTTAGGACATTGTCTATTAAACACTTTCCAAAAACACTATGGTAATCCCGCTTAAACTGTACTCCTACGGTCATTGCATGTGACATAATCGCTATGCATACATGAACTTAGATGTACTTTTTGTGACTGCTATTGTGTGAATGTGGTTAACTTTGTATGACCAAGTCCTTGCTAAAGGGTACTTATAACATTTTAGTTGTAACAAATGCAACAAATTATGACTGCTACTAAGAGGCTTATCAACAAAGATAAAACCAAAAGGACCCACATGGATAGCCTTTCTCAAAGCTAGCGGTAAAATAATCAACTTCAATCTTTCGCTATGAATAGAACTCGCGTTAGAGGCAAACTAATTCAACCAAACGATAGCCCTCAAAAGTCATACCATTCTGTAGTTGTATCAGTGCATGCATGTAGTAAATACAGTACTCGTCAGAATAAAGTTGGCGCCACGCATTACGGTATAATAGTACTGCGCTCCATTCGCAAAAAATTGCGATCGGAACGCAAAACTACATAGTATCTGTATTGGAAACAAGATATGAATATATACAATATATATATGTATATATACGTAATTAATAGTACGTTCTGTTGTGATCGGAAAATATTTCGTTATGGCCGTAATACGATTACGATGCTACTCCCGCGCGTTGTTTGGACATATGTTGGTATATGCTGAACATATCAAGACATGTTCCGACAGGCGGTGAAATCTATCGCGCTAAATAAACGTCCAATCATATCTTTGCGCCCCTGTAGTTGATGAACTGAAGCTGTTCGTAATCCCGCGCTAGGTTATCTAACTTATACATAAAACGCCCCTTGTGTGTATGATCAATTTTAAATGAAAAAGGCTAGTTTTTTTTTTTGGTTTAAGCTTTTAGAGCTCCTTCATTATGTCCTTTTGTCCGTTCTGCAATCGCGTCCTCTGTTGGCAACAGTGTTGAGGTTTTGTACAGGCAGCAATGTTACTACTTCAGGTAAACCACAAGCGTGCCACAGGGCACATGCGTATGATTATCATTAGCCATAGTCCGTTGCAAAGGAGCATTAAATCTGCAGATGTTGGTACCGTTCCTCGTTTATCACCCGAAAGTATGCGAGGGAATTATGTACATTGAAAAGTATTCATTGTATTCATTTTCAAAGAAGGCCCCTGCTTTAGATCGAGTTCGCTCGTATAAAAAAATGTACAAAGCTTATCTTATACAAGGAAATGCCCCAATCTTACAGCTAAACCAGCCAAAACAAGGTTGGGAATTTTAACTGAAAGTTACTATGTATATACATGTAATTCTACTTTTAAATTGATTTAGGGACAATCATCAGTGTAGTTGAAGGAGGAGAAAAAACAACGTGCTACGGGTATCTTTCAAAGTTCCAAATCATGCGATGAATGAGCTCAATGAGCTCTTCCAGTACTTATAAGAGCCCTGTTTGTGCCCATGGGTGTGGTCAATGCGTGAGAAGCTATGGGGTTAATGAACTTTCCGGCTAAGAGTGCTCATGGGTGTGGTCAATGGTGAGATGGAGTGGATGAGTGAGAAGTTATGGGGTTAATGAACTCTCCGGCTAAGAGGGCCCATGGGTGTGGTCAATGAGTGAGATGTTGTGGGGTTAATGAACTTTCCGGCTATGAGGGCCCATGGGTGTGGTCAATGAGTAAGAAGTTATGGGGTTAATGAACTCTCCGGCTAAGAGGGCCCATGGGTGTGGTCAATGAGTGAGATGTTGTGGGGTTAATGAACTCTCCCGCTAAGAGGGCCTATGGGTGTGGTCAATGGGGGAGATGTTGAGGGGTTAATGAACTTTCTGGCTATGAGGGCCCATGGGTGTGGTCAATGAGTGAGAAGTTGTGGGGTTAATGAACTCTCCAGCTATGAGGGCCTATGGGTGTGGTCAATGAGTGAGAAGTGATGGGGTTAATGAACTCTCCGGCTAATAGGTCCCATAGGTGTAGTCAGTGAGTGAGATAACATGAGATATCAGGGGGGGGGTGCCTGTTTACTATCTGATAACCGCATCAGTGGTTTTCATAACTGGTAACGTATAACGGTATACACATGTACACGGGGTGTATAAGATAACGTGTGAAATCACTGTAAACAATGGGATAGCCAAGCTAGCATGTTACACTGCGTTCACACTACCGCGATAGAACGGTTCCAGAAACGTTCTATCGCGGTAGTATTATATACAGGTGTGTCGCCTCAGGCACCCATTACGCTAGGAGGTTAGAGGGGCATGCCTGTTTACTCTGACGAGCTACTCCTCGAATCAACACTTACAGCTGCCTGCCCGTTTGCAGTTCCTGGACATGTGTTTTGGACATGTGTTTAGTTGTAAGCCTTTTGGCGACCGTAACGGAACGTAACTACTTATAATTATGTTGCGTTCGGAGTGTATTTATTTTACAGTTATAAAGTAACTAATTCCAATCGTAATGCAATTACGGCGCAACGCAATAATCCTGACCGTAAGGCATGGCGCCAACTTTATTCTGATGCGTACTGTAATCAGCTTTATAAGGCCTATGAGTGCAGAAAAAGCTGGAATCATCATCTGGAAGGTCATTCTACATTTTATGTTATAAATATCTCCAAAAATAGTGCTCGCGACAATTTTTTGGTCAACGGTGATGCGCACTTATCGTTTGTTTTGGTGTCAAAATTACTGTGGGTTAAAGGAATGGGAACAGCAATGCCTAATGAAAAAGGGAAGCTCTGAAGCTCTACTTGTTGCAGAAGTTTGTCCCAGCTAGGGGGGATTGGATTGCATGGATTTCTATGTTTATATTACGTACAAAGGGCAGCAAGTTGGAGGTGAAAGTGATGCACGCATTGTCATGGGCAGTGCTGTATGGTATACTGTGTATTGTGACCAGATTTTAGAAGTTTCTAATAAACATGATGGGCTAGCTATACTATCAATGCAGGAAGCATTTTTGAAAAAACTGAACAGTGCATCAAAACTTCGCACAAAGCAGAGTGCTACCAAAGCAAGGAATTTCTACTTCTAATTGTCATTTTCAATACAATGAAATCTGAATCACACATTGAGACCCAAGCAGATAAGGGATTGAAGCACACTTTGCTAAGGAAACTGACATCACAAAAGAATATAATCTGAATACCAACAGCAAAGGAACATTAGCTCTGATTCTACAACTCAATGTTGGCCTCGTTCTCAGGCCATATTTTATATTTGGGGTGTAAAATAGCGCCTGGTGTTCATTGGCTAGGTCCTAGTGCACATGCTCTAGCCATTCTAAGAAGCTCAATAATCGTATACTTTTTTCCCATATACTATCTCGTTCTAGCACTAACTTTTCCTTGTCCAAGGTCATCGTGTATACGTCATCCGTAGATTTATTACAACCATATACAATTACTAAGATTCTTGGTAATGGTAACGGTAGAATCTTGCCAATGGGCACCAGGCCTTATTTTACACCCCCATAATTAGGTATATATAAGTAGGGTCTAGGGACGAGGCTAGCTCAGTCTGTGCTTCCATCCATAAGAATATTTTGTTCCAGTCTTTACATTCATCGTAAATGCATTCTGAAATACACTAAGTACATCATACTATCATCTATAGCACTGTCACTGCCCAGGTCTCTCTGCATCACACTCACAACATACATTTTTGCTTTACAAGTACATACCACTTGCTTTACCTATGTCTTGAGCTGATTCTACGCTGGTACCTCCTGTGTCCCATTCTGTGGTGAACTTGCATGCTTGGTGAGTAACGATTCCCTTCTTACCGCTAAGCTTCTTGCTCTTTCCTTCAACTTTATCCCCAACTTTGATTGGGATTCTTGCAAATGAATGTTGAAACAGTGCCTAAACACTTGTTTGCTTTGGAAAAAAAAGAAGTTATTGCTAATTAGATTGTGCTGTTTAGATAAAGCCTACATATGCTTAGTACCCCCCTAAAATATTCAGCACAATGCAAAGGAAGTTTATATGAGCGGTGTAAAGTCATACCTAATTCTGGATTTCCATCCTAAATTAAGGATGGAAATAGATTTAAAAATGGGGCATGTGTTTGGAAATGCATGTATTTACATTTCTTGTAACAGATGATGGTGAAATTCCAAAGTGATATTTGAGGAAAGTGTGTAATGTTACTGCTTTTAATGACAAATCTATTGTATTCAAGCCCATTGTGATAGAAGGTCCTCGCGACGTCAGTGGACATGAACGACTTGTGGTGGATAGTGTGATCACTGAGAAGGAATGCAATTTGCTCTTGGAACTGGCCGCTAAGGTGAGCATATGTTATGTTGTAATCATTAAAATAGGAGCAGAATATTAATATTGATTGTAACATTAAATATTGTTTATGTATTTCAACATACAGATGGGCAAGGAAGGTGATGGCTATGCACAAAAGTCCCCTCACACAAAACATGAAAAATTTGATGGACTCAATATAATAGATGCAGCCAAGGTAAAAAATTGTACAGTACAGGGCATGATGAAAGTTGCATTCTGTCTGCTAAGACATTACCATGCGTAGTATCTTAGCATTGTTTATTGATTGAGGCCAGTTGTTGAAAGAGAATGGTTGCTAACAGCACAGTATATAGGTGGAGCCAAGTGGGCTGGGATTTGAAGCCGTGCATCGAGTATACTATGAAATAGACAATGAAAATACGGTAGTTCTATCCTTGGTTGTTATTTCTAACGTCCCGGCTTTTTAAAAGGCTTCGCTCTCCCATGTATTAGGACAAAACGCTGGTGCTTTATCTAAGCGGCTGGAAACTATAGCGACGCCATTATGTATACACCTGCAGCTGTTTGTTCCCGCTTTCCTTTCAATTAATATGCAACGCTCCAGTCATACGAAGTGCGTAACCGTGCAACACAGATCGGTTTTCTATATGTGTGCATTTATATATATATACGCACTTGGTGCTTAACGCAAGTTAATTTTAATCATAAGCACAATTTCATGTAACAAATGGGACAATGTTTACTAAATCACCTTTATGAGTTTAAATAAGATTTGACATTAAACTATGATTATGATAGCACTTAATTGTTACACTATACTTTGGCTTGGTAAGTATCTCAAATCACTTATGTTTAAGATTTCTAATTATTATTTATTAATTGACCATAGTCACTGCCAAAGTAAGTATTTTTGAAGCAAGTGCTGCAGTTCTAAATTGTGAGTCACCTTTGTGCTACATCTAGATTATGGTCATCGTAAGCCATGCATGAGTTTGAATTCAGAGTCCCATGTTGTTAAAAGTTCAGCTTTTGCCATGCAGAAGTTTCAATCACTCTAGTTTTCCTAAAATGATCCAGTATTATCCAATAGTTAATGGCGATTGGTACAAGATCATTCATAAGCATAAGATACACAAACATGTCAACAGATGCATTTGTGCAAGCAGACTATTTCAATCAAAATGCTAGTCACATGCATTTAATAAGTCTATTTGCTAATAAGTCTATTTGCTGATTTATTTTTCCATCATTGTGCAATGAATGTGTCCATTATTTAGCCACTATAGTGAAGTTTATATGTCCATTGCCCTCTATGAATACAGGCTGCTGTGATGGGTGAGGTGAATCTAACACTTTCAATGTTGTATCTCAAGACTAGCAAGAAGGCAAAAGATATTCTTGCTGAACAGTTCCAACTTAAGCAGCCTCTATACTTCTCATTCATACATCTTGTGTGTCGGACAGCTAAAGATGGTAAGTAAGCACATGCCTTGTAGTCATTATTCCAATTATGTACAAAGCAATCATTCTATGATTGTGCTTTAGTTACAATTTAAACCCTGTGTGTGGTTTTAATTTCATATTTAACCTTATTATGATTAGGATGATTGGAAGCATGTGCAAATGGATGCAGTTTTATGTTTGAATGTCAAAGTGAATAGGATTGGTTGTCTATTCAACATTTTTATCTTTCTTTCCATATATGTTCTCATCTCCTTATTCTATTCTAATTCTTATGACCTTGAAATGCTTGGTGAACCCTATAATTAAGAACGTTTATGTTTTAAAGTGTTGAACTGTTATTATAGAAGTATGAAAGTAACCGTGCAGTTGCCATGCATACATGTATCCATGCTCATATGTGTTTGGTAGTAATGCTGTGGCTAATCTGATAAGTGTTAATAGCATACCAATGAATAATGACATATAACACATTAATTACGGGGCACAAATACAATCAACTAACGCAGAACACCTTGTTTCTGTTGTGCAATTGATTCATGAAGATTAAAATGAAAGTTGTATATCAATGAGCACAATTTAACCATCATGGCTAAGAAGCGATGAACATTTAGAGAGGAGATACGCCCAGCTGGATGATTCTGACAATATTGACAATGATATTGATGATGAAAAGCCAATACTATATAGATGCACTCCAAATGTATACAAAAACCATGTAGTAAATGGAGTACAGACTATTTACACAAATAAACACCACCTAAATACGAATATTTACGCAATACATATTGCTTGCGTACCGCTTGTTGCAAACAAGTTACGATATATTTGCATTATGGCTCCATGTCTCTAGTGTTTCCAGATTGTTTTCCACTTTGCTGCCACTTTGCTGTTTACATCATATCAATCCTCTTGTTCATGCAAAGTTAGGAATGAAACTGTATGCAATCATATAAAAGGACAAAACATAAAACGTTATGCTCAATGGTGCAACTGTTACATAATTAAATGTCTAGGCATTAATAGTGAACCAACTGCAGCT
Source organism: Spongilla lacustris (assembly GCA_949361645.1). Taxonomy (NCBI): domain Eukaryota; kingdom Metazoa; phylum Porifera; class Demospongiae; order Spongillida; family Spongillidae; genus Spongilla; species Spongilla lacustris. The sequence goes on from OX442435.1 coordinate 4,655,579, forward strand.
TTATTAATTTTTTAAAGTACAGTTTTTGTCCATGATTAGACCGTAAAATGCCATGGCAGGGAATAATTTACTTTTTAAAAATTGTATAGCAATTTTGCTATGCAAAATCCAAAGTTGATTAGCAACTCGGTTCAGTTGCACAGCAACTTCATTTTGTTCCCGCCGAGATGTGTGATATGGTATATCATTTGAACACATTGAAGGAATTGACAGCAGAGCTATCCCACACAAACGCCTGTGCATTCGGATTGCTTTCAGGCGAATGAATTGAACGACCCCCTTTCTGAAGGCTGCCTACGCTGTGCGCCCATGTCATTCGTACGTGTATGCAATCATGTATTGTCAGATTTGCTTGTAGCTATTGGTGTCATGTGGGAATGCACTGATGCAACATACGTTGCGTGAGCAGCGCTTTGTAGATCTACAGACGCCTTTTTGATTGGATGTCTTCTTTTGTACATCTTTGCATAGCACTTACACTCAGCATATGCTTGATAGATTGCATCGCAGTTTTCTGCGATAATGTTTTGAAGTTGTTTCGCACCTAATAAAAACTGGATCACAAAATGTGATGCGATACCAGTTAAATTATTCCCTGCATGGTGTATAATTGTAGTGGCCTCAACTGTATTATATTTACAGGTCAAGGTGATCGTGACGATTTGAGTCATCCAGTACACTCGGATAACTGCATTTTGGATATGAGTACTGGTGAATGCAACAAGATACCACCAGCCTATACTTGGCGTGACTACAGGTTAGTGGTGTAACGATATAGGTATTGATATTACTGCACCAAAAGTGATTCTAATGTTATAGAATGTCATGTACATGTTAATTAATGTTTTATTTTTTATGTGTTTATTTTAGTAATTTCTTTATAGTGCCATTCTATACTTGAACAATGACTTTGAAGGGGGGCAATTCTTCTTTGCTCATTCCACTCAGGACCTCACTCCAAAGGTATGTTTGGCAGTACCCAAGTTAAAAGCCTTTGTTATTGATGTACATGTACATGCTGCTTCATTGTGGGTGTTATTCGTTTCTAGTGAGTCATCTGCAAGTTAAATAACACCTATTGCTATGAATACAACTCACAAAGAACTCACTGGAAACTAATAATGCCCACAATATAGCATGCATGTGTGGAATGAATGCTCTCTTAATAGTTTTCACTCATCACTACTTAAACATTCCAAGTACCCTTTTAGCAATGGCTAGCTTGGTTGTATGAATTTAATCACATTCATACAATTGTACAATTTAGTTAACTATACTTCTATCCACTGTTTATAAGTGACAAGGATTTTGACAGGTTAACCTGTCAATTTAGGGTTATTTTTGGTTTTTACAACTCAAACCTATAAGTTTAAAGGTACCAATGATAATTTTAGTGACAGAAATGCACCTTTTACATTAAGCTAGACTCCATCCATCCGGATCCTAAGGTGCACATTAGTGCGTCTTTTGCCTTCGTAAGTTGTCTGCCCTGCCACGATACTTCGTCATGAAGCTTCAGAGTGGGATAAGCCAAAGTGTTGTTTCCTTTTGGTGCTGAAAGCTGTTTGCCAGCAGCTCCTCAAGAAGCCATTTTTAGCCCTTTGCATGAGGTAATCGTGTGAGGTAATCTTAGTGAAAGTTGCCAGGTTAACCTGTCAATTGCCAGGTTAACCGGGCACTCGTCGATTATAGATTAAAAGCATCAAAGCAGAGCTGGTAAAAAAATCTGACATTTGAAGTACAGAATGCATAGCATTTGATGTGCAAATCTGGGTTTAATTGGTTAATACAATGCTTGCTTATATCTACTTGTCTGCCAATATGGTTAAGAACTACTCTGGTATATTTGCTCATTTTTAAAAAACATTAATAGGCCATGCAATAGCAGAAAACATGCTCAAACATTGTGACCATACTGTTCTGCCGCTTATGATGAATAAACTGAACCTTTTCAAAAGTATAGCAATGCAGCTAGTACCTTTTTCTAATAAAATGCACCAATTGTTGTTTTTTAACCTTAATTCCCCAGGTCCTAGTACTACGCGTAGGACCAATATTTGAAAATTCATAATAAATAGAAATGCAGGTTTTTGGCATCCATTTCTCTACTGTTGTTTGATGTATCTATCGTGCTAAATTTACCAATTGTCTTCTAACTCTGATCGGTTTTGCCATTTTACGTTTTCAAGATTTTGTCCATTCACTTTGCTATTCCAGCAACATGCGACTGACAAATACCTATCGTTCATACGCTTGTGGAGCTAGCAAATTCCAAATCTACAATGTACTTATTTATTTGCTTAGCGCAAAAGACCTGTCTTACCACCCCATTCTTTTAAAATGTTGTTTTGATCTTTCCAACATTACTTGTTGGTACTTGAATTTGAATTGCGATTTACCAAAAATACATCTTTTAGCAATGCAGTATTGACTGTATTTGACAATCTTTGAAGAATTGCAAGGAAGTACCAGTATTTTCTGAATTGATAACCATTTCTACAGTACAATGAGATTTTGGTTTGTTTTCTGTTCATATGAGTTTGCTAAAAACTAATTTTAACTTGCGTCCTATGCGTAGGACAATAATCCTACGCCTAGGTCAATGGGGGATTAAAGGTTAAGTAGTGATCTTTGTGGAACCTTGCTTTGTTTCATACTTTTTATACATTTTGTGCAGTAAATACCTGTGTTTTCATTGTGTAAGTTTCAGAATTGTGATGTATGGAGTGTGAATGAGGCACTGATTATACAGCTGTAGGGTGTAAAAAAATCCTTTAAAATCCTTATTTTTACCCATGTTTTTGGCATGGGAACCCTGTATTGGTACCACAGCTGTAATGAATTATATTGATTAAATTCTGTTAAGGTACATAATATCAAACCAACATAATCAAGGTTAAATGTACTGCTTTTAAACTGCCTAGCAAAATTCCCTGCAATATTTAACTACAGGTAACTACAGTGGAGAACATGGTAGTTGGCCAAATAATTTTTTCTCATTAATTTTTACTTTCGAATTGAGTATCTCAGTAGCCTTACATTGTTATTAAAATCTAATTGCACACATCTACCACTTGACTATATATAATCTTGAAAAAGAAATAGGTCACATGACTTCTAAGGCTCGTTAATTAATTATTTAGTGACCCTCTCCAAATCAATTTGTTCGAGTTTCTCCGCACATATTGAACGGATCCCAACGAAATTGGGTTTGTAATTAAAGGACCTACGTACGCAACATTTCAGTCATACGCATCTAGCATCGGACTAACCGTTGTGCCATTATTCACAAAAAGGCGCCATTTTAGGGCCTAAAGTGTTAGGATGGATGTTTTCCCATGCGCTTTTGATAGTTTGCAGGAATTGCAGGTTAAATCGTACGATGGGCATTCTATAGATTTACCTACGTTATGAGCTTATTGCAATAAAACTACCGTAAAAAACATGTTTTTAAACATCAGTGGCTTAGTAGTGTCGCCATTTTGAATAATTTCGATTAATTATATTATGAATATAATTTAAAACACTGGTTATTCGAATGGCTGAGGGCGTTGCCTGTGTTGATGGAAACGGTTCTTTTCAGAACCAAACCAACGAAGCAGCAAGTGTGAGTCGATCTTCAAGACGGGCTAGCAAGGTTGCTGTATCGGCATGACAGAGCTTAAAAAGCGACCGAATGTCTTCACAAGGAAACCCAGCTGGCAGCTACACGAAGCGATTGTTGAAGCACTCTGGGAAATTCCAGGTACAGGAGATGCAAAAAAAAGGTCAGGTCAGATCTGGTAGAAAGCTCTATCAACGAGCTGGAGTATGTGCCAAACAGAGTGCTTCAACAATTGCTAGGGCTTTTCGGGCCCACCAGTAGTGATAGCCTCTTAAAATAGACCGAGATACACAGCCGGCTAGATGCCTTACCAAGCACTATATTTGTTGTGTTATATACACTGTCCCATCAGTCCATTTTACTGCGCACACGTAGTTACTTCGGTTCACTATTTTTTACATGGGTACTACGCTAGGGCTTCCATAAGTTCCATCTTCAAACGCAGCACAAATGTGGGTATGTGCTAATTGAAGAATGCGACAGACAATGATTTGTGACATAACCATGTACGAGAATTACTTACGACTCCAATTTGCACTTAGCTGTCAAAGTGTCATTGCTCAAGACTGACAACATGAGGTGGTATTCCTGAACACTATTGGTTACACCTAGTCTTGTCTCCAGACTCAAATGACGTAACGATTATTGTTGTAGATAGTATAATCTACATATGGTCTGGGAAATAAGTACAATGCACTTGTTCCGAGTGTCCCAAAATATTGGGATCGATGTGTATATACGTAATGACGCTGACGTAACCTTAACGGTTTAACCGCTGATAGCGGATGTATATCTGACATGAATATTTAGATGCGTAACCGCCAATGACTGATTTGTCTGTCATGGCAACATAGGGGATAAAAAGCGTATGACAACTTCGCACAAAATTGTTTGTATTTAGCCAAACTTTACATATAACTAGTAGACAGGTATGCGAATGGGTATCACCTAAGTTTGAGCATCACTCTGTTTACAAAATATGTTTGTATAACGCCAAATTCCGAGCATCATGTAAGGACAGCTGGCATAGCCGTATTGAGTGGTTTGTTGATGTCTTGAAGCGTCACAAAGGCGACTCAGGTTCAGGACATGTTATGAGTTATTAGTGTTTAGCTTTACTAAAGAAAGAAAACAGGAGTTCAAAGTACGCTCCATCATGAATAATATTGGGACAATTGTAAGTACAGTACGCTTGCACTGTTCAGCCTGTTTTCATGCACAGATTGTATATAAAATACGTGCTTTCATCCTTAAGAACTTGCCTAACAGTCCTGCAACGATAGTAGATAGATTTCCAATTCATAACGTCTATGACAGCGAGAGTGTCTCTGTAGGTAACCAACCCACTCGCTCACCGTAGGTTACGGATAACTTACCAGTGTGCTACAAACAATCAACTCACACCAGTGTGTGTAGAAAAATCACTTCTGTAATTGAATTTTGAAAGTTGCACCTAGAAGACTCGTTCGGTTCAAAAGTTATTTGGTGCTAATGACACTGTATCTAAAAATAGCAAATATCAATAATTAAATTCCTTGGTTACGTAGAGATATTTGAGCTGGTAAACAATTAATGATAATACAATGAACGTTATTTTTAGTTGCTGATTAGCTTAAATAAAGTGTGGAAATGTGCGAGCAAGCTAGGATTTGCAGACCTACGTCCGCAACAAATGGAGGCTGTAAAGACCTTCAAGAAAGGAAAGTTTGCCGACTGGATACGGCTATGCATGCTTGGTTGTGAAGGGTAATCGTTGTTTCGCCACATTACCAATCAGCACAGAAACGATGCAGTTGCCCTTCCTCCATCGTTGACTCTCGCGATGTAGTTTGACATACATGTAGCCACTTGGTGTGGCTACGTCACCATAGTAGGAACTCCTTTTTGATACCCACCACAGACCATGTGCGATACACCTCGCAAATTGGCTAGATCGATCCATCCCCTAGAGCAGACCACAATGCAGAAAGCTTGTTTGCAAGACATCTTTCGAAAACAACTCATACATTCATATCCTTGAGTTATTAAGCCATAAGAAAATACTTTCTAGGTTTTGCCTAGCGTAAAAACAAGTCCTTTCTGACAAATGTAGGGGAGGGCACATATCTAGTCTCTTTGTCGTCTCAGAATCATAGATAATATTATCTATGTTAGAATGGTTGTGCCATTGATTGTACCATAACACCATTATAGCCATTAATTAATGACATTAAAATTCTCAATTTAGTCTGATGAGCTTTTTTGCAAGTAAACATTGAAGGACACTCGGAACAAGTGTGTCGTTCTTATTTGCCAGATTATACATAGATTATACTGTTTACAGTGATAATCATTTTGTCATGTTGGTCTGGGGACGAGACTAGGTTACATTCGATTTTTCTATCACCGCATAAATACACATTATCAAGCGCTATAATTCCACCTTGGTGAAGATTGAATGCCTAAAGTTAAGAATTCAGATCCCAGAAGTTGACCCTAGAAATTATTACAATGCATGATCTCATTAGTAACGTACAAATGTTTTGCTGTATAGGAATCAGTTGCAAAGGGCCATCATAGAACAAATGAGTGATAATTTACCATAGTTTAGAAGGAAAAGCATGTAACAATTATATGTATGAAAGTGAAGCTGTACTGGTTTTTTTATATTGACCCCATGACACCAGCAGTAAAGGTTCCACTCTTACAGTCACGGACATACCTAACTAAAATCATTTTCAACCCATAGTTGGATGCTCTTGTGTTGCAATTTTTTATTGATATTATTGACAAGTAAGGGTTGATGATGAAGCATGTTCACGTGATTAACACATATGTTTGTATGATTTGAGTTTGAAATCCTCTTTTCCCAGCACTATGTCAATGCACAGTGTGGTAGGATGGTGGGCTTCTCTGCTGGAAAGGAGAATATGCATGGAGTAACTGCTGTCACTAAAGGGAGGAGGTGTGCTGTTGCCTTATGGTTTACCCTCGATCCAGATCACCAAGAGACTTCCTATGATGCTGCTGCTAGCATGCTTAATGGTGTATCTTATTTATAGTGTAGCGTCAAATTACTTTCAGAGAATTGGTTTGTCATCAGTAATCAAATGGTGGGAATGTGAGTCGGGTAGAGTGAAAATACATGTAACACATGGAGACTAGATATTGGAGTGACAAAATAGGAGGATGCAGGAGGGAAACCAGTGGCGGATCCAGGTTTAGATTGAAGAAGGGAGCGTACAGGGGATGCCATGTACAGAAACTGGAGGGTGCGGGGTGTGACAATAAAGGTGTGAGTGTTATAGACGGGTAGCTTGGTTTTTTTTTTTTTTGGATCCCATGTAGTTAGAAAAGCAATCCCCCTGCTGTGCTGTTCAAGGTAGCTGATAAATTAATTATTGTTATTATACATGCCTGGGTAGAAAGGCCTGCATATATAATATAAAAAATGTCGTTTGGCATATATATATATATAATGTTATCAAATGCTTCTCTTCTGAATTGCTATATCTTCTGAACGGTTAACGCTATCAACGTCCTATTTTCAACACTTCATACCACACCATTTCCTTATGGTAAAATATATTTTGGAGTCTTGCACTTGCTCCTAGCCTCGTCCCCAGGCCCTGTTTTATTAAAGTTACGGGGGGAAAAACAGGGCCTGGTAGACACTGCCAGGGTCCTAGCGCGCATGCGCTAGTTTGTCCCAGAATACCTGGGGTAACCGTAATTTCCTTTTGGAAACCATTCCGTATACTCGTCTGATTTCGCTGGTTAAGACACGATAAAGAATAAGCCACCGCTTCTCGGAACCCAACAGAATACGCCATCGCGAAATCAGACGAGTATACGGAATGGTTTCCAAAAGGAAATTACGGTTACCCCAGGTATTCTAGGACAAACTAGCGCATGCGCGCTAGGACCCTGGCAGTGTCTACCAGGCCCTGTTTTTCCCCCCGTAACTTTAATAAAACAGGGCCTGGGGACGAGGCTAACTTGCTCCGTGCCAGTATTGCAACGTTCGGTACCCCCACCGGGTTCAAACCCACCATAACTTTAGGTAGGAGTAATCAGTTCGTTTCAAATTCGGTTTTTAGGTAGAGAGGTCCTATACCTATCGATTTGTTTTGTTCGTTCATTTTATGTCATCCGTTACGGAGATACAGCGGCGCAAAGTTGGTACAAGTTTCCCGCTCGAAAATCACGCCGTTGTACGTGCGTGACACTGGTGTTTGCGGCCCAATGTTTTGTGGACACTAGGTTCGTTTTCCGAAAAATTGAAATGATGCTGTCATGCCCTTGACAACCGAAGACCTTTGGAACGTGAGCTCACTCAAAAACAACGATGGGCTAAGGCCGTAGATAAGGTAGATAAGGGGGTGCTTGGGGGGGGGGGGGGGGGGGGGGGGGGGGGGGGGGGCACGAGCCCCCCCAAAATTTCTCACATTTTCTAACTTTTATATGTCCACCATGTGCGTAGTAATCAAATATTGAAGGATATCGAAGTGCTAGTAGGCTGTAGTAGCGAGCGGGAGTACTGAATGGAGTCGTATTGCGGCCATGATGGAGCTAGCAGATGCTAGTCCTGTGATCTGTACCCGAATTCTCCCATTAAAGCCCATGCAATCAGCCCAGGCTGAAGTTTCCTTTGAGGAAGTTAGGTAGTAAGCCTAGCTCGTATAGCTTTTGTTCCTCGTGGTTGCATTACCATGAAGAAGAAGATGCCAATACTTCGATCTATTGCGTTACTGCAGTTCAGTTTAAAGATGCCAATGAGAGGGTACATGCATGGATAAAGTATTTAGTACTTCAGGATTTGTTAACAAAGCATGCATGCGATGCTCTTAGCATGGTTGCAGCAGCTTCGACAGAGACAATGAATGTGGGCACACAACTAATTATATAAGTGCTGAACATACTGAACAGAAACCCTTGCACTGTAAGCTCGCCAAACTTATTATTGCATACCTGCCACCAACGCAGCCGACGAACGAACCTTCAGTGCCCTGTGACGGTTAATGATCTGGCTAAGACTGAAATACAACGACCAATCAAGTTTAAACTGGTGCATGCTACTGCATGTAACAAGCTTAACCTTACAACGCTATCCATTGGCAACTCATGATGAATTTGCAAGCCACAATTCCAGTCGCCTGGATATTTTTCCTTAATGAGTTTATGATAATGCATGCATAATATGGTTCAAATCAAGTTATGAAGAATTGTGCATGTAGGCTTATACATGTACGTACGTACCGGGCCTAGCATGCCTTTAAACTGACGAATATTAGAATTAGACTGAATTTAGACCACAATGACATTCGGACTGCATGAGTATTGTGCCCCCCCAAACTATAAAAGTTATCTACGGCCCTGTGGGCTGATTGCCATTGTATCACTAGGCTAGGAAAGAAACACCTTTTATTTATCGATATCTCGCGAACCACGAGGCGTAGTGAAGTTGCTACGGCAAGCTACGGGCCTTGAAAGCGGGTTAGTCTTAGCGTACCTCTTCGATACAGAAGCATGCAATTCTCCACGCCTGCGACAATAGAAAATCAGAAAAAAGGTTGGTTCGTAAAGGGAACGAAAGGTACTAATAGCTACTAGCATTGGCTTGTAGCCACATTTTTTTTTGACAGCGATCAAGCCGACTAAATGTAGGTACTCTATACCGGTTGGCGCTGTGGTATTGCCGCCACATTACGTGGGCCAATGGACAGCAGTTGTTCTTTCACAATGGAGAGCAACTGTTGTACCTTAATTATGTCTTACTCAAAGTTTGTCTTGGTGCTGTTAGCTACTTATATAGTATACTCTTCCGTATCAATCCCATTCCTAACACCAGAACCAGCCTCATCTCAGCACCAGTACCAGCCTCATCTCAGCCACCAGTACCAGCCTCATCTCAGCCACCTGTACCAGCCTCAACTCAGACACCTATACCAGCCTCATCTCTGTTACCAGTACCATCCTTATCTCAGCCACCAGTACCAGCCTCATCTCAGCACCTGTACCAGCCTCATCTCAGCCACCAGTACCAGCCTCATCTCAGCTACCATGCCAGGGGCAGATCCAGGATTTCAGAAAAGGGGGGGGGGGGGGGGGGGGGGGGGAAGGGGTTACATTTGAAATATATGTTGTCCACTTCAGGCTGATTCAACCAGTAGTGGTGGTTATTGGTATTGGGGGGGGGGGGGGGGGGGGGGGGGGGGGTTGCTGTCTACTTACGGCTCTCTCTATATTGGAAAAGGGGGAGGGTGCCCTCTACTTACATGGCTATATTGGTTGCTTCCTGTACGCTTTAAGCTTACACTGCAGGCATGGGGTGCATCTAAAAAAAATTTTTCAGACCAGAGTTGGGATTGCAACCCCTCCCCCCCCCCTTTAGATCTCCGCCATCTGTACCAGCCTTATCTCAGCCACCTATACCAGCCTCACATCTCAGCCACCAGTACCAACCTCATCACAGCCACCTATACCCTCATCTTAATAACCCGCAGTACCATGGAGCCTCATAACTTGTTCAGTTGCATCATTGTGAGTATCAATGCCAAATACTAATACTGAGTGTAATTGTGTAAATCTCTGTGTTTGGTATGAACGCCTTGATTTCTTATTCCTAGGTAAGCGACCTTTGATTATGTGATAATGCTCCATTCGAACCGCACGTATTTTTCATAAAATACACACGCCGCGTAGAGCAGCGCCGGGTTAACCGGGCGCAGATGGCGCAAAAGCGCCTGCAGGCCCAACGACGATAGGGGCCCATTTATCACCGAATAGAAGTTAGCCTCACATTCCTCAGCCTCACATTCCAGCGGTTAGATCAATAGCATGCCGATAACCGGCGCGCGCGGTATATACTATTACAGTAATATAGCCTACATTACCAAAATAGCGCAAGGAGCTGTGATCGACAAAAACCTTTAAAGAAGGACTTGGAGTGCCATCCACCGGATGTACGCGACGATTACATGAGCTGAATAAACCTACGCTTAGTCTATACTACCGGGTATGCTATAATTCGACGAAGTGGACTGGTACGAAGTGGTCTGGTGCAACCAACTACAGTGATACTCATGATAAGGTAAGCACACCTGTGTACTGCTGGTGCATAGCCTCACATGGATATGCATTTTGTCCGTCACTATATAGCCATCACGTCGACACGATAAGATGGCTGCCTAATTAGTGCCTATCTTACACCAGCTCAATTTTATTCATAACTAGATTATCAAAATAACGATCTAACCGCTGGAATGTGAGGCTGAGGAATGTGAGGCTAACTTCTTTTCGGTCCATTTATCCACATATATATGTACACACCCACAATGGATGAATTTAAATAGTTTATAAGTACAACAGTAAAGCAGCGTGCTCATGCGCGTGTGTTAAAGGCGAATCGGCCCAACGGAACACCCATATAAAATCGGACCACCTCGCCACAGTATTTACGGTGCGCAATTGAAGCTTAATATAAAGACTTTTCTGAATCCATCAATTACGGAAGATATTCTTGCAGTCTTAGCTTTGATTTTATCGAAATAAAACTGCAGCATTCTTGGACTGCATGGATCGGGGGAAGCAAGTAATTCTTGTCGTATTGTATCTATTTTTAGCATGTTACTTAGTACGCAATACACAGGGAAAAACAAGTCGAATCATTGATTTTCTGTAAAATCACTGTGTGATTGAACATTAAAATTCATTTTTATGTGATATCACGTAATGATTCCAAAATGATTCTACGGTAGGTACGGGTAAATTTTTTTCAAACGCAATATTTTGCACCAAGTTTGGTACTGCCTTAAAGAGCAGATTAAATGAATTAAAATGATATGTGAAACGTGGCATTTGCATAAGCAGTGAAAAAGTTATAGCGATCCAAACATCGGATTTTGCGGCTATGGCAATCCATGCGGTAGCGCATAAAAAATTGTGACGGTTTTTGTTCTCTTCGCTATAGCAACTACAATCTATAATATAATCACACCAAATTTTTTTTACAAGTCTTGCACACACATAAGAAGTATAGAATAGTGTTATACATCAATTTCACTAATGTACAAGTCATCTGTGATATAGTCAACTAAGAATTCATATAGCGTCATTGAAACATCATCTCCATCTTCTTGACTGCTTCCTCGTTTCCAATAAGTAGCAGTATGAACTTACAATAACATTAAAACAGGTCTGAATATGGGGTCGTGGAAGCATAATCATACCTAATTGTAGCACATAGGAAGTGGGAGTAACTGTTGCAATGCTGATATGAACTTCATTAATATGACGTCCCTCCACAGATATTGAATCCCATGAAAGGGTTACATTATCATTATCATACAATATTTCACCAGCTTTTAATATGCCTAATTCATAGGCAAAGTAACTAACTGTTTGAGGATCAGGAAGGCAATCTACAGTTACATTTCCAAGGTGCTCAAGAACGGCTTATACATGTATAACATTACATACACTTGATACAGGCACCTGATACTGAAGGCAAGAATATTGTTTTACGACATGCTGTACTGTAAGTTTTTTTGTCTTGTCTAGTACTGATGCATTGTGCTAAATTGTGGTTCTAATCCACATTAGCCCTTAATGCTTCATTTTCCAACTCAAGATTGCGGACCTTCTTACTTATAATGGCATTACTTCTCTTCAGAGCACACTCTTTACTTTTCACGTTTCCTATGAGCAGACCTCATTTTCACCTAAGAATGTTTTAATGAAGCTATTTTATGCAAATTACCTGTGTTTTTTAATAATAAGTTTTCATTTGCCAACCGCTTCAAAGTGGCATCTTTTTGATTTATCTCCTTTTTAAAATGTGCATGCAAATTTCTTTCAATCTGCTCCGGCAAAGCTTGTCTAAGTTTACGATTGTCATGTTGCTTACTTATAACAGTTTGATACTTGCGACTGAGCATCCGCTTTGAAATGAGTAATTCTCTTAGTTTTTGTCTCTTTATTCCACATTTCTTGCAAGGAGTTCTTAATTTCAAAGAGGTTTGACAAGTATAAGTACACAGATGGTATAGCAGTGGTTTGAATAGGAAGTGAAAACTCATCCTCTAATAGATTAACAATATCTTCCCAAACGCTTTCAAGATGCTCTTCATAATTTTTATTCTCACCATGAGCTTCATTAATATTCCCACATACTCCTTCATGAATAAAAGCCACCATTTTGGCAGTTTTAAAAATGCTTTGCTGCATTATGTTTGTATATATGTGCACTACCAAGCCATTTCTTATTGCTGAAACCTGTAGTGCATTGTCTGCACTGATATCACCACTAAAACCTTCAATCAACTTCTTAAAATCTTCTGCAGTCTTCATCCTAATTTGGAAAAAGACACACTAACAGATCGTTGCAGCATGCTAACATCTTAAAAGGGTTACATGTAGGGCTGTAAGCACACTGGAAAGTTGCACAGTCATGCGTTAGTTCCATTTTCGCGGCAATGTACAATATGATATCTGGGGACGAGTCACTACCTGAGAAAATCTGGGGTATGCCTTGGGCATCGCCCAAAAATTAAGGTATTTTCATAGTATGTAGATTTATAGCAAAACTGCGTTTAGAAATGCTTCTTTTTACGGTACCTCGAAAATAATGGTAGTCTTTATTTAGAGTTAAACTTTGTTATTGCAATACGGTACTCAAAGGTAAGAAATGTTCTTAAAAAGTTGCAAAACTATGTTTTATGGGCAGTGCTTAACCACCTAATAACGTTTGACGTCAGTTGGCTTCATGAATAGCACGTGCCATATTTAAACACATAGGCTGTTGGATGACGCTTTGGGCATCAACCAAAGTTCGTGAAATTTGAAATCCATATAGATTAAGACCTGGGGAGTACCTAAATCTGATCGGTTTCCCGGTACCTCTAAAGACAAAAAAGTTCTACCAAACCTAAAGGGTACATATTTTTTCTACGCGCCAGAAATTTTGAACAAAACGTTTCAAATAAACCAGAGCTGTGTCATAGCATAGACAATGTATCGACATACCGATAAATCCAGAAACAGTCCACGACAGCCATCAAACGAACACAAACCAGCTTTTACTCGAATTTAATGCACCTGAACAATTTGCAACCCGCGTCACAATTTTTACTTAATATTGGATCACCAATATTTCGGTACTCGTACGTGAAATATGCCGGTACCTATCTACGGTGGCCCGGTAGGTCGCGCACTAAGACAGTTGCGCCACGCACTACTTGAAGTTTGCACCGCGCACTAGTTGAGGTTTGCACCGTGCACAGCGCACTAGTTGAGATTTGCACCGCGCACTAGTTGAGGTTTGCACCGCGCACTAGTCCGGGTTTGCACCGCGCACTAATTGAGGTTTGCACCCAGCACTAGTTGAGGTTTGCACAGCGCACTAGTCGAGATTTGCACTGCGCACTGACTATGGGATGGCGATATGTTTGATTACGTCACTATCTATTAAAGCGGCTATTAACAAACAGTTCGAAGTTCTAACGTTCTTATGCTGCACCAAAACGATCCAGAGGTCTTTCGTTGCCTCCAATATACTAGTTGGGCGTAGCCTGACCTTCGCGTTTTGGCGGAAGGTCGGGTATCTAATCAAGCCTATACCAGGTACACATACCCGACCTTCCGCCAAAACGCAAAGGTCAGGCTACGCCCAACTAGTATATTGGAGGCAACGAAAGACCTCTGGATCGTTTCGGTGCAGCATGAGAACGTTAGAACTTCGAACTGTTTGTTAATAGCCGCTTTAATAGATAGTGACGTAACCAAACAATACGCCATCCCATAGTCAGTGCGCGGTGCAAATCTCGACTAGTGCGCTGTGCAAACCTCAACTAGGGCTGGGTGCAAACCTCAATTAGTGCGCGGTGCAAACCTGGACTAGTGCGCGGTGCAAACCTCAACTAGTGCGCGGTGCAAACCTCAACTAGTGCGCAGTGCAAATCTCAACTAGTGCACTGTGCACGGTGCAAACCTCAACTATTGCGCGGTGCAAACTTCAAGTAGTGCGTGGCGCAACTGTCTTAGTGCGCGACCTACCGGGCCACCGTATGATTCTACGCGTTTTTTCCTGTGATAACTATGCTGTTTTTGTGACTTTAAAAGTGCAAAAGCTGTAAAGCGGCTGGGTCTCCGCCCCAGACCCCGATGGCCCGTATCCGCTGGGGGGAGGCGTATCCAGGTATCCTTGCCTGTCGCATCACCCCCACCCTCGCCCCGAAATCCTGTATCCGTCCCTGCTATGCAGTACTAAAATTTGGTACATTTATCAGTTGATTTGTTTTCAGCCATTGAAGCTAGAACTAGAAAAATCGCTTTTTATGCATAAGGTAATTCTTTTGCATGTGTATCTTCATAAAAATATTTACATGCATGTGCGCGCTGTGTACGAAACAAACCAGCTACACGTGGTGGAAACCGAATGATTCGATATCGGAAGGAGTTATGTTCAAACCCGGAAAATGCGAGATGGAGGGGCCGCCAATACCCTATTTGCCTAGGGCCGCCAAACATCTAACGCCGGCCCTGCTGGCCCCCCCCCCCCCCCCCCGCTTGCGTTTATACGAGGCAGGGGGCCCACAAGCTTTACCATGCGCCAGGCCCCATTAAACGGTTAACCCGGCACTGGCGTAGAGTGGTAAAAAAAAAAATGTGGCTTTTTCTGATTGTTGTAAATATGCTTCTTGATCTGTCTTGTTGATGTTGTAACTTGCTGACCTAAAGCCTATTGTCGCTGTCTTTGCTACACACGATCAAAGTACCCCCTCTCAGTTACCGCCTCGGCGCCTCCATCATATGGACGTATAAAAACGATGCGCGGCTATTCGAGTAATATCATAGGTCGTGCGCGCTGGTAATTTTATTTATTGCGATAGTAGGGGGTACGAAAGGTCAAATTCTCTCGAAGGTATGACTTGAGCAAAGCATGAAATGTGTGTCACAAAAAGTACGATTTATAATGAGCTCTAAAAGTATATAATTTTGCACCATTCAAAAGGCATACCATATTAGCCAATTTTCTGAATTGTGTCCAGCCGCAAACAGCAGTGGCCATAGGGTTGGTGGTTAGTTTAAAGCTTCAATTAACTACTTCCGTTTAAAAAGTTATTCAAAATTGAAAACTTAATTTTTTTATTTTCGCAATGCACTTGATTTACGGCAGTTAGGGGCCATTGGGTTAGGGTTAGGTATCTTGATTTAGTGGTTTGAATTTACGGCAAGTTATTGTTATTAAAATTCAAGAAAATGTTGGAGCTTTTGGATGCCTCTAAATGATACGTTTTGATTAGATGTTATTGGGTTTGTTTAATTTCTTTGATTTTATTTGATTAAATATTTCCTTTACTGATTTACATCGAAATATAAGCCCATATTTAGCAACAATTATTGGTTAATTAACTGTTTGTGGTCAATTCATAAGGATTTCTTACTACCTCCATTGTTGCAAAGCTACTTTGATCAGGCTTGTGAAAAAGGTTTGTCATCTTGGTTATCTGCCCTTCCCATTGCAGATCATGGCTTCCATCTAAACAGAGGAGAGTTTCGTGATGCTTTGTGCCTGAGATACAACTGGTCACTACCCACTGTCCTTCAACATTGCAGCTGTGGAAAACAGTTCTCTGTTGACCATGTCATGACTTGCCATCTATTGTCTGTCTCAGTTAATAAGAGAGTTGAATACTACTACTTTAGAGCTTTGTATCTTGTCAGTGGAATGAGATGATCTCATGCCAATTTAAAGTCATATTAACCCATCATTTGCCACTAAATAGCACTTTTCATATGGTCCAAGAAATGCTAGATATCAGAGATATAAATTTCCTTCTGACAGATATTGAATTTTACGAATTTGAGCTTAAATAACTACAAACACACATAACTCCTGATTCCTTTATCTCTAAAGCTTCAAAATTGAAATCCATGTTCAAAGGTCATTTTGTTACTCACATTCTTTTCGTTCCAGTTTCAATAAGATACTGCTGATTTGTAGCTTTCAGAACACAAAGTTGTCATTTTGCGGTACTACCAGTTTTAGGGGGGTGGGCAAAGTTTATTTGTATGTATCAGTCCAATTAACTTCCTATGTCACAAGCCACAATATTTTCTTGAATTAAGAGTGGTTACTTAGTTTGAACATGTATAATTTTTGGCATCTTCTGCATTTATTTTTTCATAAAATGTAGCTTTTCCAAACTCTCTTAGTCATTGAGACAGACAATAGGTGGTTTCCTAACTGTTAGGCACAATGACATCAGAGGTTTTACTGCCTCATTGCTGACGGAAGTTTGTCATAATGTTGCAACAGAGCCAACGTTAACACTACAACCTCTTAATGGAGAAACCTTTTCTTACCTTACAGCCAACACAGATGCTGAGGCTAGGGCAGACATTAGAGCAAGAAAATTTCCAAGATGCATATTTTGACGTAAGGGTTTTTCACCCTAATGCATCTAGCTACGTTTCAAAACTTTCTGCTCTCTTTTGTACCCATGAGCATACCAAGAAAAGGGAATATAGGCAATGCATTCGAGATGTTGAACATGGCGTCTTCACACCCCTTGTTTTTTCCACCTCGGGTGCAATGGGGAGAGATGCCACCACTTTTTACAAACGGTTAGCTGACGTACTATCTGAAAAGCAAGACAAGGCATATTTCCACATTATGGGCTGGCTGAGATGTCGTCTGTCTTTTGCCATACTGCGCAGTGCTATCATGTGCCTGCGAGGATGTAGGTCTTCTTACCAGGCAACCACCCAGTTTATTGTGATCTGGCCCTAGCAGTACATGAGGGCAAAGTCTCATTATAGGCTGGTTTGATCACATATGTTAGTGTGTATTTATTTTTATTGTACTTAGTCATCTGTTATATGTTACGTTGTAGTATGTATTTCATGTTCAAGTTTATTTGTGTTAAAATCATAATAACGACTTTATGCATGTTAAACGTACTGGCGTTTAAATCGCACATCGCTCTGCTAGCCTTGTCGAAGTATTTAGGCTATAGCCATACCGGTGTCGTAGTGTACAATGACCCCCCTACAATTTATCCCCCCTACAATTTGTCCCCCCCCCGGACATTCCGCACTAGTGTAAAATGTCCCCCCGGACATTCTGCATTAGTGTACAATGTCCCCCCGGACATTCTGCACTAGTGTACAATGTACCCCCCGCGGACAATCTACACTAGGGCAAACTGTCCCCCTCCAGGGTAAAATGGCCCCCCTCATAACAGTTTATTTCATCTAATGATCTATAACAAGGCTGGGAAACATATCATGCAATCCTAATATGGACTTGCAGTGTACAAAAGCGTGGTATTTTCAAATACGTATACCGTATCGCACAACGGCAGTACACGGGATCGCGTTGACGCCATTACTCAGTAGCTTCTATCAGAGATAATATATAGATGGATTGGAAACGGGGCCAATCAACACTAATCAACGCGCGCGATCCTTGAACGAATCCTTACAAGCGGTTAGATCAGTACAACTTAGAATGACATGACACTAAGGCACCCAGGATGGAGGGAGTGTGACCCTTTATTCCTCTCCCTCACCATGGTCAACGATCGTACCATGCCACCAGTGAGATGGGATAAAGGGAAGGAAACACTGAGTGAATTTATTACTTGTGAATGTGCCGAAGCTTCGATTTTCTTCTGCCCATCCATCACTATTGAAGAAATTCACTGAACAAATGGAATTTGGTCTAACTTTAAAAGCATGCGATGGGCACACAACCCGTCACAGCGAGGTTTCTAAAGATGCTATACGCAAACAACATAGCGATGGGCACCTAATAGACTATGACCATTTAATAAACAAATAATGACGAGGACAGTTCTTCTAGATCGACGGATTCTGACCCCAAAGTAAAAAAAATGGCTATTCGCTTTCTGTATTGTTAAGAATGGCGCGCAAAGTCTAATCTGAAAGTATTTAATGAATCTTTAATGTATCATCTATCGGTTACTTCATTTAAACTTGAGAAGACTTGTTTCATTACATTACAACATTCAAGACTTCAATTCAAGCCCTCAATTCCGCCCCTTTTTTTGGTCAATGTAGGTGCGATTCACGCGTGCACGGATAGGGCGCGTGAAATTGCTGAAGTCTATGGGGCACGTGATTCGTTTCCAATCCCTCTATATATTATCTCTGCTTCTATATCCGTCGTCAAAGCTGCATGTCCTTCTGCCACTTGACATGCTCGTTGAAACCAATACTGACATGCACACATACACAAACATTTAGAATTATAGAATTAAAATTCCTTAACGAATATAGAGCTTTTATCCTTTCCGTGGGTGCGTGATAGTACAACCGATCAGTCGGGTACCCAGACTAAAACCCATCCTAAATAGCATAAAAACCATCCTGCGTCCAGGGTGGGAATAGTGTAAAAAAAAAAACTTACTGGGATTGAGCGTCCAGGGTGGGAATAGATATGATTCTACCCTGGTTTTGTCAAACAAAACCCATGTTGACGTATGAATTGAATTATTGCTTCAACATGCATGCATGGTTTTTGTTCGACAAAACCAGCTAGGGTAGAACTACATGCATTCCCATATCCTGGACGCACAATCCGGGTAGGATGGTTTGTACGCTATGTAAGGACGGGTTGTTAAAAACCAGTCTAAAATATCCAGATTGGACGCCCGGTTCATAACTGTTTCCTTTGTTATCCTAATAGGTATAGGACATAAAGCCCTAGTGTGGAGTATCCGGGGGGGGGGGGGGGGGGGGGGGGGGGGGGGGGTGGGGAGGGGAGGATATTTTACCCTAGGGGGGGACAGTTTGCCCTAGTGCAGAATGTCCGAGGGGACATTGTACACTAGTGCAGAGTGTCCGAAGGGACAGTCCGCACGGGGGGACAATCCACCCTCCCACACCGGTGTCGGAGGATATAATGTCCCCCTGGATAAAGTGTCTCCCCGGACAATATACCCTAGGATACATTGTCCCCCCCCCCCCTTCCCCCTGGATATACTGTCCCCCTCCCCGGACACTATAACCCAGGGTATATTGTCCCCCCCATAGTATAGTAGCACAACAAAGGGGGTAGAGGTGGGTGCCAGAATGGGATAAGGGTGGGAGGTGGTCAATATAGCCTAGCTGGTTGTACTCTGGATGGTAGTTATCCAACTGGGTATTCCAAAGACCAAAAGCGATCATTCAGAAGAAAAGCGAAGCTTAATTTTTCGAGTCAAATCTGGTGTCCTTATATCATGCAAGCCTCGTCGGTTTTATCGGAAGAGCGGCGATGAAGGAGAGTAACAACAGCAGAAGAAGAGCGTCATCGCGTCATCACAAGCACTAACTGTCATGCATCTGCTGAAGGTATAAGCATCGTGGTGATATACAGTGTATGTCGGAGCTGGCTAGATCCATTATAGAAACTGTATACTGTAGATGTATTTGAACGCAAAGTACGATAGATAATAGATCCTGTTTTACTATCAAACTATTGATAATTATGTTTGCATTTGGGGAGGTACAGAACTCTGTAGAAGATTACCTCGAGATTTTTCCGGAACTGAGATATGATTGATGATATATACATCAGTTTGAAATCTTGTGATACCTGCCAGCGAGCTAATGACACGAACTTTTCCACCCTATTCAGTCCTGTGGAGTCTACTGTCTAAAGCGTGGAACCAGGTAGAATTGCAATCACAATTTTTTTGTGTATGTGTCATGCAGCCCCCAATTTATTATTATTTTAACACCGCGTCCGTGAAATTCGAATGTTTTTTGGTCGAACTAAACTTTTTAAAAATTAGTCGGAACGCCCCAATTGTCTGGAAAAGCATATTTTTTATACAGTTCAACTATCGCCAATACATTTGGCGTTGTTGTCTGCCTTATATCTATCATGGACACGGACCTGTATGTGTTCAAAGTGACGCGGTTTGATGTTTTTCGGTTACGAAGCGTTGCTGAGGACACTTTTTTTCTAGACAATTAAGAGCCGCTTTAGATACGATTTTAAATGACATTTGGTACGAGTAGGAGGCCACAATGAATACTGTGTTGGCCGTTAGCTTAGTTCTTGTACAAAACTCACTTACAGTTATTCACCTCGTTCGAGGACTTACATAGATCAGTGTAGTTAATTTATATCTGGGTACGAGATAATCAAATAACCGGACGGGAACGAACAACTGGAGGAAAGAGGGCGGTGTACTTGTCTCACGTGGTGCATATTTATAGTAACTTATCGTAGTGACGTATTGTAACTCAGACTGGCGTGACGTCAATCAACACGACATTACGATGGCCAAAATTAGGCGTTTAGGTCCGGAGACGAGATTTAAAAGAGTTTTATTGCTTGTTTCTACGCTAACACGATAGGCTATTGCCAGAATTTGTTCAGGCGCTACCTATCCGATCCAGTTGAGCATGTCTATGTTGTTTTTAAATTCCGAAACCTTGTCAGAAAAAAGTGTCCCTTTTCCGGTAACAGTCTTACCCTCTCAACTCTAAACAAACGCAGGTCCTCAGCGGAAGTGGTTACAAGGCTGACAGTAGCTCCAAACATCGTGTAGGGAGTTTAACTACTAGGTACACCGCTATTTGTGGCTATTGGAACCCTTCCGACTAATTTTCCAAAAAGTGAGTTCGACAAAATAGGCCAAAAAAACATTCGAATTTCACGGACGCGGTGTTAAAGTTAGAAGGCTCAATATGCATTTCATGAGGGCAAATGCAATAGCCATCCTCTCAGTTGGTCTGCCGCCAATGCAAGTTACCGCGCACTAGTGTTAACCTTTCGCGTGGAACGACAGGAATTCATACAAATCCTACATGTATCCAACAGTCATTGGTTAACTTGGTCTATGTGAGCCTGGAGTAGTAGTTTTTGAGAGCATGAGTGGAAAAAACGGTTAAGGACCTACCCACCAGAGCGAAGGAACAAACAACATCACGCAGTATGTACTCCACTAATTCACAGGGGGACAATATAATCTAGGTTATAGTGTCCGGGTGGGGGGACAGTTTCACCAGGGGGGGGGGACATTATATGCTAGGGTATATTGTCCGTGGGGGACAATATAGCCTAGGTTATATTGTCCGGGGGACATTATGCCCTAGGCTATATTGTCCGGGGGGACAATATAAGGGGGGACAATATATACTACGACACCGGCGTCCAACTGAAAGGGTATTTTCGCAGTTGAAACTTGTAATTGATCTCGCAAGGGATGGCAGATGGATGCTGGTATAGTGGAAAAAGTCATCTTCTTGCGGCGTAACGAACTTCTTAATGTATAATGTATAATTGCTGTGGATATTACTTAATTGCGACCGGATATCGACGGGGCCGGGGCCGTCTTGGATCCATGCAGGCGGCCACCGCCAAACCGCCAACGTGACCGTATTGCTAAGATACGGTCAGTGTTCGTCCGTGAACGTGACCGGAATGATCCGGTGTCATAGGGTATACGGTCCGGCCCAATTTTCGGTCCGGCGGACCGTATTCCCTTAAGGAATACGGTCCCCCCCGGACCCAACTCCCTAGGGAATACGGTCCGTGTAAAATATTGTACATCCAGGGAATACAGTCCGGGGGAGGAGGCGGACTCAATTCCCTGACAGCAAGGAGATTTGATTTTGACAGTAATCATATATATAGCGTGTATAATTAAAAAGAGATTGAAGTCGATCCTCACCGAAATCGCAACGGTTAGCGTTTAAACAACCACTGGTAATTATAATTAAAACGAGAAAACGATTCTCACCGAAATTGCAGCCGTTAAGGCAGACAAATTTATAATGAAAACTATTTTAACCGCCACAGAACAGAAGTTCTAATTGATAATTTGGAAGTTATATAATGAAAGCAATGTAAAACCAAGACAGAAGTTCTTTCACGGCATCAGATGTTTAATGTATATATTATAATGAATAGCTAATTTATAATTTAAACACAAGACAGAATTTATATAATGAAAGCAATTTAAACACAAGACAGAATTTATATAATGAAAGCAATTTAAACACAAGAAGACAGAAGTTATGTAATGAAAACAATTTAAAACAAGACAGAAGTTCTTTCATGACAACAGATGTTTAATTGCAGGCGACTGTGCTCCTTTCTTCTGTTCTCGGCATGAAGAGTGTTCTAAAGAATGATTTTTGACCCATTGTCTACTGACAGATTGTTCTTAAAAATTCCTTCAGGATAATAAAAAGTTCATATGGAATCATTTGTTGTATGCATTCTTTGTAGGAAAAAAAACCTCTTTTTCAGAGCATATTTGAACAATATACTTCAATGTAATTTTCATGTCACTAAATCAAAATTGACAAAAATGTTAGTATCCACACAATATTGACTTACTTGTTGATATACATGTAGGGTGGAATTTTCCCTGCTTTCCACTTTTTTGGTATGATTTTCATAGAAGCACCTCTCTGGCAGGGGTTCCACTGGCTTCACTTCTGGAATTGGTTGTCTAAAACTGGGTACTAAATCTTTATATATGTATATAGCTTTGGAGAACCCAAAAACAATTATATAAAAGTAATAAGAAATGAAAAGTGATAATAACTACTGGCATGTTTTATACATTGTTTTGCTTACTGTGTACTACTTCCTCACACTTTGTAGGATAAGGCATGAAAGTCACTTTGCACTCCTTCACACATGGAGACAAGTTGCTGATTCAAAACCTGCATGTACGTCAGTCAATGTTTCAAAACCAACAGTTGTATTATAACCATTTGTGTGCTATATATTTACCTTCTGAAGAGCTGTAGTGAAATCTGAAGTTGCAAGCATGCATGGCTAAGCATCATATCTTGAACAGCCTTATATGTGACATGTGGGCTGTTGGGGTTGAAATGTGCATTAGCACTTGTGTGCTTTATAGCTTACCTTTGAAGAAGCCATTTTGCTAGCCAGGACCAAAGCTCAGAACTGTCTGCCTGTAAAATTAAATATATTGTGAGTTTAGAATCATAACATTAAGCTGGTGAAGTAACACACACAGTAAATCTCAAAGGCAAATTCTCTGCTACACACTCACCAATCATGTAAGAAAATTTCAACATGACATTCTTGGACATTATGTGGTACAATACAGCCTTGCAAACAAAGATGCCGCAGTCTGAATGGTTCTTTTGCTTTAGTTCTGGTGCCTACATGTATATCACCCCATGCACTCTGACATACATTATAAAGTGAAATGGTCAACAAAATTCCATTTCCCAGCCCTCGCATAGTACACATTGCAGAAAGTATATTTGTAATGTTTTGCCTTGAATTGATTCAGAATACAAATCATATATCAGCACACATTTTGAAGAGACACCAACATATCAGCCACATACATGAACGAATGGAAGTGGATCAAGAAGCCATGCAGTGGCTTGGAATGTTACACGGCAGAAGAACGTAATCATATTCGCGAATATCTCTTTCCTAAATGAAATAATTATATTATAGGAACAGTTTCCATTCAGTGTGCTTCATATATTATTTAAAAAGAGCAATTTTCACTGTCCAATTATGATTTGAATATTATATGTGTATATGAGGTACCTTATTATTGTTTGATTCATTCTTCCATACAGTCCATTAGATTGTGGATGATTGGCTGACGTCATTCGATAATCGATTTCTAGCATAGGCAGTCAACAACCTGCATGGAAAGTTCATACACTTGAAACGCAAATACATCTTTCTGCAGCTTTGTGGAATGAGATCCGTGCAGAGTGTGTCATTCATAAAACATGAATTGAAGTGCTTAGAAATGTATACATCAATATAAGGATGTCATGGTGTGGGAACTTGGGGGTGTATATGAAGGTGCAGCTGGATCTCAGGTGAGTGAGATCTGTGGAATGAATCTTCAGCTGTGTGTGACTGTGGGTACATATAACCTTGGCCAAATTGTGTTAATTAAATGTTACCTCGCTGATAAACTCACTGCCCTGATAAGTGATTATGTCTGATGCTACATAAAGTGCGCTGTGAGATCCGTACTGTGTGACCAGTATATTTTGGACGCGTGATACGTACTACTAAAACGCCTTTGTTCCATCTTCTGTTAAAAGCACCGCAGCAGCTATTGCATCTTCGTTCTTCTCTCCCACATACAGCATGCAGAACATCGTTATGGCTTAGCGAGAAGTCTGTCGAACGCTTTCGTATCAGCCACTTCTCTGACTCTGTGTAGCGGCGCATAATGCATGCAGGGTACGTCCTGTCCTTTCGATACGACTCTACCCACTTCAGCGTTCCTTCTCTATTCCTGCAATGGAGTACAATGTAATTTCTTACTATATTGACACATGCACTGGAAAAGAAAACAACAGTGCTACATTCTAAGTAGAACATGTACAATGAGTGCTCAGTCTCAGATGTTCATAACATAACCTACCATTCCACGGCCTTCTTGTTCTCAGTATTACGTGACGCGCATGCACGTGATTTTAAATTGGTGATGTAGGCAATTTAGTGATTGCAAATATTATATACAGACCTACATTTACCAAGTTAAATATATAATACATGTAATATTTGACAAATGCTATGCTTAACCATCTTGTGTCTCTCATCTTTTATGCAGTTTGTCTATGAGCGCAACATTTTTTTATATGTGTATCAGTACAATCCATTAGTGCAAGCCAGCAATTACGATGGTTCATGTCGCAAACTTTCATAGCACATATTCATGTGTGTACATCGTTGGCATAAGTGGGAATCTGTGGGATTTCATTCTTCATTTTGTAGCCGTATAGTACACTAGATTAGCCAACATCGCTTGCACGTCCTAATACCAGTTCAGCTACTCTCCTCTATCACTGTAGTATCTGTCAAGTAGGATATTGATGCAACTGAACTGACAGTCATACTGTTGGAGTGGATCACTGAACTCCAATATTTCCTTCTACTGTCCCCTGTATAGGCCTATTATATTCCTGAATCATGGGCGGGATGAACTGTGTTGGTGCAAGGTGTTAATTAAGGCTTGTTACGTGTACTTTATACTATAAGTGGTAGAAGCCTTACTATGGTATGGGCATAAAAGTTATTGAGCAATTCTATACATAGTATTTACACCCTCTGGAGCATGGAAAGAGAAGCGAGAAAATTGATATTGCTATACTGGCACGGCGTGAAGATTGATATCGACGATTCGTAGCAGGATTATCACAGGTTTAGGTAAGAATAGATTGCTATTTGCAGTGAATTCTAGTTCTTTTTAAAATCGTTTCATGACCGTTACCCCGGCAGAAATCTAGTCAATTTGGTCCATTCCTATTAACGCTCCTTCCTAACTTCACAATCAATGAACAGACTACGGTGAATACGAGTGTGTTAATCACTTAGATTTGGCGATAACTCCCCATTGCTGTGTTTTCTAGCAGTATAAGTTTCTACTGGGCTCTAATATGGGTACTAGTAATAGGGGTAGGATGGAAAACTGTTCTTTCAGTGTGTTTCAAAGGTGCATTCTTATTGATGCACAACTCGGAGGAAGACTGGTGAAAATGTTTGTATTAGAGAGAATCAGTGTGTTAATTTAAAGTCAATGTGTCATGTGTGTTTACACTTACTCTCAGATGATGTATATGTATTGTACTCTTATAGGGTGTAGATGTGCATCTCGCCAAGGTCTCATAGGTAGGAATTTTTAAGGTCAGTGCATACACCTGTATGTATATGCACCTCTAAGACAAGGATTGGCGACTGTGTGTTTCCACTGGATGGTTATTTCAGGTCAGTGTGTCATGTTTGTTTGCACTTACCCTCAGATGACATATATGTAGGCACATCTTTTTACATGCACACAAAGACAAGCCAGACAGCTTAAAGACATGTGAGGATATTACAAAGAGACGCTGTCCCTACAAGATATGTAAATTTTCGATCAAACCTACACAAAGACATCCAGCCCATGCAACACCACTAAAACAGTTATTCAGTTTTATTGTAATCCTTAAGCATGGCTTTAATCATATACAGCAACAAGTAGCTATCTTGCTAATGCCACGTGTCGAATACACAGTGACACTCAAGATTAAAAAGACACTGGAGGCACAAGCAATATTAATTGATGCTGCCAAGCTTATATTTATCTTTGAAATTCACTTTTTGGCTGATTTAATTAGGTACGAAATTGAGTACACTCAATATTAGCATGTCTCTTGACTATTATCCCCCACTCATCCCATTTCTTTTTCTCCTGACACAGGTGTATAAAGGAAGTATGCAGACACACTTAAAGAGTGTGCCAGGTCGAGTTAACCACTAATTAAGAACCAAGTTGTTGAGGGCCCATGCTGTGTCCCTTTACCTCTTCTCACTTCTTTTCTCATCCCTCTTCTTTTTCCTACCTCCCCTTCTCTGCAGAAAATATCTGGGCATACGAGCAGCGTTATTTGTCTGTGAAATTCACTTTTTATCATGCACATGATTAAGAAACACTTATGCACCATTCGCTAAACAATAATGGCTGAAGTGTACTAGTTTTATTTTCTTTTTTACAGGTACGAACTGAATTGAGATTTATCCAGTACCCTCATCTCTTTTATGTTCAATTGACTATTATGATATGTGTATATATTTTTATTTCTTTTCATCTTTTATTAAATTTATTATACTTCTCACCATTCTCTAAACAATAATGGCTGAAGTGTAGTAGTTTTATTTTCTTTTGTACAGGTACAAACTGACTGGATAACTATTGACTATTATGATGTGTATATTTTTTATTTCTTTTCATCTTTTATTAAATTTATTCTACTTCGTCTGCACTTGGTGTTCATACGATTTGATAATATTAAACACTACCAAATCATAATGGGAACATATATAAATAGTAACAACTTAGAATAAATATACATGTAAATATACATTTGTATAACAAATTCGTTTTAGAATAAGCATCCCAGACCGAAAACAGTTCTTTGTTACAGACTGAAGAAAACAGTTAATAGCTGCTTATATTGTTGACGACCTGCGATCATTGACTTCTGCTTTTCGAACCAAATGTGCCAGCCCTTACGTGAATGCAAGGGGTGGAGTATACATATTACATGCATGTATATTTAAAACCAGGGAATACGGTCCGGGGGGGGGGACTCAATTCCCTAGGGAATTGAGTCCGGTTAATTGGTTTTGTACAACCAGGGAACTCGGTCCGGGGGACCGTATTCCCTAGGGAGTTGGGTCCGGGGGGGACCGTATTCCCTAAGGGAATACGGTCCGCCGGACCGAAAATTGGGCCGGACCGTACACCGGCACGGTTAGCCGTGAACGTGACCGGATCGATAATAGCCGACCGCGGCATCACTGCTACAGAGTCCTATCGTTATTACAATTTGCTCGGCTCGATATAAAATGGACAGTCACTGGGGCCGGGTTTGCGAGACTACAAGCAAGTAATTATTACCCATATATGTCTATTAGACTATTACTAAGCAATGATTTGGGACTCAAAACTAGCGAAAGTTGCAAAACGGCTGGGGTTCCGCCCCAGACCCCGTTCGATGAGCTCACAGCGCAGACCCCTTTGCGGGGGGGGGGGAGGGGGGGCGTGTCCCTTCCCTCCTTTTAACTTACGTTGGCCCCCCCTACAATAAAATCCTGGTTCCGCCAGTATCTATAACAGCAACCTGCAATGAAGCCTACTTGGCAATGCGGCAATTATTTGTAGTCCATTGTAGGTGTGGTGAATTGTCGATTATATAGGGGCGTGTTCCAAAAATGGGTGCGTTCGAAGGAGGGGGGGGGGGGGGGGGGGGTGATCTTAAGAATTTTTAGGATGGTGTCTATATACTATTACATGTAAATATTTCTGAGCACATGTGAACTTCTCGTAATTTTTTTGCAGCATGCATGCTTCACTAAATATAATTAAAGTTCCTGGTTGTCCGTGACATGTTGAGTCAACCATACCATCATGTTATTACACTTGTAATTCCCCCGTATAACAAAGGCTTTGTTTGAGCTTGGAGGACATCAAACATGCGCAGTATTTCTAAGGACGCGTGTACATATACCAGTTTTGGAATGATCAAAAGCGCAAGAGATCGACCATCACAGGGAAAATAGTTATTTCACAACGTGGAATAAGTAATGCGTTTTTGTTGTCAAACCGAGGGAATCGTGTGGTATAACGTTGTGTTCGCTTATAATAAAACACAACAAAATTGTGCTTTCACAATGTGTGGTTTTTTCACAACGTTATGGAATTTCACTACAATGTACATCAAGCTAGGCACAACGTATGGAAAGAAAGAATACGACAAAAGACAACGCTATACGCAGCCAACTACGTTCGGATATATCAGTTGGATACTAACGAGATCCCCTATGCGTATATTTTCCTGTATACGTAATGGTAATCTTCTCACGTATTCTCTTTGCTGATGCAATCCTTATTTCAGGTCCCCAGTCTTTCATCTCTGGTCCCCAGTCTTACATCTCTGGTCCCCAGTCTTTCATCTCTGGTTCCCAGCCCTTCACCCTCCCCCCCCACCCTTTATACATACGCGCACTACCATGACCTTCTCGTTCACTTCATAACAATATTTCAAAAAAGAATACTTGTATACATGTACATGCTACGCTATTAGATATACCTCCTAACACATTGTATCTTTCAGCGTCTTCTGCAAAGAGTGTCTGATATGCAAACCATTGGTGCACCACTTCAAAGCCGAGCCTGTACATGTACATATGACACAACTTTTAAGCGCATACATTAATGTACCTTGTTTACATTGGAAGATTGAATCTGCTAGAAAATAAAATCAGTTATCGCTTCGCTTACGTACCAAGTTTACGCTTCGCTTACGTACCAAGTTTCTCATATGCATAGACGTGGTATACGCTACGCACACCATAATTGTGACGAGAATCTAGGAGGAAAAATAATCATTCACGCACGCACACACCTCCGTGTCCATGAGTTTTCAGGAATACAAAATGCGAGAAGACTTTCTAGAGGGGGAAAGAAGAAATTACTGACGATTACAGACGACCTTAAGACTATCTGTGACTTAACCGCAAAGCCAAAGATAGTACCGCACAGTTGCAGGCTTTTTTTTCCCTGAAAAGGAAAAAAAAAAAAACATACATTGTTATATACCTACCGACACTTTTGTTTTCTAGGCGCGTCCACTTGAGATAGAAAGAAACAAAGTTACAACGCACAAATATATTATTATCGTACCTCAGTTACACACTCGGAAGCCCAATGTGTAAGCAGCAGGAAATGATTATCTTCATGACGCGGCTAATTAACAGCTGCCTAAAGCGCTTTCAAACACGTGACTATATATATTCAACAAGTACCTATACATGTATATGTGAAAGTTGGTGGTGTATAGGATTTGAAGGCAATAGTGGTGTAAAAAGCAGGGAAACAAGGGTTGAATGATAAGGAAAAACGAAATAGTATATTTTTTCCCACCTACATATGTGTTTAACCGATTACTGGCCGATCTAAATATACCCGTCAATAGGAGTCGTATATATAGAAAAGAGTTTTGAGATGCTATTAAAAGCAGAAGGAAGCAAAAAATTTGTTGCAAGTTTCTTTCTACTATTATTACAGTCATTCTCAGTTGCATATTTTAAGACCTGCGCTTTGTTGCGATCGCTACGTGTACAAAATACGCTAGGCTCAGCCCCGATTCGGCGAAGACACGAACGTTCGTATCTTTAGTCAAAATACAAAGTAAGTGGTCTTTTCTTACGTATCTTTCTAAAAAGTGTGCTTGTCATACGCTACAGTTCGATATATGATGAACAGCTGATCAAGTTAGTTCTATAATTATTGCGCGTATACTAGGTATATTAAAAACCATCTATGGTTTGACAATGTACCTCTTTCTGTAGGAGCAGCTTATCTGTGACCCATTCACATATTTTGAAGGCCACCAGTAAAGCTTTGCTGCAGTTCAAGGTAGGTTTGCTGACACAAGTATATTCCACACCTAAATGTACATTTGGTGGAGGGATGGACTGTTGCATGGTGTGGGTGGAGGGTACAGGGTGATAGAGTGCAGTGACGATAGAGGGCCGTGGGAGGAGGATACAGTGGTGATGGAGGTTGGTTGGAGGATGCTGTGGTGATGGTGGGTGGGTGGAGAGTACAGGGTGGGGTTCAAGCTTCATATATATATATATATAATGTATGATATCTGGACCCACGGTAGTGGGTCCTATGTAGGATTGGCTTCGTGGGCGTGGTTTTCGATCGAGCGTTTTAAAACGGTAACGAAGCGTTGCCTTTACTCGCCAGCTCGCGTATAATCCATCACAAACATGACAGATATGCACATATAACGTGAGCTTCGCTAAACAGTGCCATTTACGTGGAGTGACAAGTCGGTACTAAAATTCCGCCATTTAATTTTTGTTCATCTCCTCCTCCTCCTCCTCCGTCGTCTTCCGTTCATCATGTATAACTCGCGACAGGAACGTCGTAATAAGACGAGATTAGCTTCAAAAAGTTGCATTTGATTTGCAAACGGGCCCTTTCATACAAATAAGACCTACAGTTGTAAGCTAGTGATGAAATGGCCGTGAAATGACGCGAGCAGGTGCAATTCATTATCGGTGAAAATTCTCGGTTGCCTAGCAGTATGCAATATGACGTCACATAAGCGTCTTAATTTACTGTTGCCAGGCTACCGCAATTAACGTACACAGCTAGCTAGCTGCAGACACAGGCGGTTCTAATAATTCAGCAATTGACCAAGCCAAAGAAAACGGCTCGTTAGCACGGAGAACTATACATGTATATAGGTAGGCCTATCAATAAAGTAAAAAGAGCATCTTACCGTTAACAAATTATGCAACTTTCCTCAACCTTACCACCATGTAACAGTGTTCTTTAAGGAGGGAAGGGTTCCCCCTCCCTTACCCTCCCCTTTTTATTCCATTTCATGGAGTGTTGGTTACATCCGTTATTTAGTAAAAAGAAAGTGAGGAGGGTGAGGGATCCCTCCCTCTTAGTCTTACATAAAGAGTCAAATTAAGTTCCACAAGCAATAAATAATTATTCCTTCCAACCCCAACCCCAAAACGGATTCTACGCAGTACTTCAGTGAGTGGATCAGACTAATACAATACCCAGAAACCCTTTGGCATACCATCCGGCAAAGCCTATATATGTTTACCTTAAGGTCCTACACGGCCACCTCGACAGCGGCACGTGTCACTCGATTCCGACAAATCGCGGTGGTGATACGCTGCCAAACAACAAAAGAAGCAATAGTTGTTCCTTTAAACAACACCTAAAACTGAACTAGTCCATATAAAGATTGCTACTTCCCACACGCTTATCTACAGCTACGTGTGCATGTATTGTTCACTGATACGCAGCAGCTGCCATAATTTAGTAATTTGAAACCAAGCAACGTACGCGCGTGCGCTCCGTTAATTGTATAAAATAAAAAAGCCTTGCCTTAATATAGAGGATTTGCAGTTACGTAATCTACCATAGCAACAGTTGCTACGGCGCCATGTGAGTGGCAATCGTTATTTAGGAGTTGCACTTTACTTTTGTTTTCGTGCGTATGGAGGGTGAGTGCAGCAATCGTTTTTCTGCTTACTTCGAGACGCTACCTGAGACAGCTAAAAAAAGTATGTTGAGAAATTAACTGCCTTGGGTGGTATTCAAGATCCGTATGTGGAAGCTTCGGCTGAAAGCTTTATAGAGTGGCAGGACTGGCCAAATGTCCAACACGCAGACATATACAACTATTTGATCACAAGGACTAGTCCATACACGCATCAGCAACTTAAGGCCTAGAAGCTTATAAGTTATTTAAAGCGGGTTGGTTGGATCAAAGAGGTTACCGGCCGTGCAATCGGTTCCTTCGAGATCAGATCTTTATATTGTGACCACTCGTGTAAGGCTCTACCAAAGACTATCGGAGACACCAGTGAAGGCATGGGTAGCTGTAGAGCATGTTGGAACAGTATTGTGTGTGCATTGTACCTGTATGGCGGGATTGGGAGAAGTATGCAGTGAATCATTATGCAGCCACGTGGCTGCAATACTTTTTACGATAGACGCTAATGCACAACTCAAGAACAACACCGCTTCAACATCACTACCTTGTTCATGGTTGCCCCCAACGTTCCAGTATGTTACTTATTCAGAAATTGTTGATATTTGGGTTTTTTTTCCATACCAACACTGTATCACCTGTACGTCAACCATTGCAATAGTCTTCTAGCTCAGGCTGTTGTTATAGCCATACTGATACCAGTTCTAAGGCTACAAGTTCATCACACCATCCAATAAAGAGCTTAACAAGCTATATAACACCACCAACAAAATGAACACCACAAATCCAGCTGTGATAAGTCGGCTCCCAATCCTCACAGTCACCCCTTTTCAGCGCACTAATCCACTTTCTTCTCCTTGATATCTCTTCCGGGAACCGATAAAAGTGTGTTTCTGAACCTTTGAAAAAAGGTTCTTGCAACCAGGAACGCAACAACTTTTAATCATCCTAGGCTTTGCCACTCAAATGGCCGACAGGAAGCAAAAAGTAAACTATGACGTCATTTGTGCAAATCCTCTATACCTGAGAGGCCTATATACTCATATTACACATAAGAGGAATCTAAGCGTCCTATACATTGCAACGAATACACTAA
This sequence comes from Spongilla lacustris, assembly GCA_949361645.1. Lineage (NCBI taxonomy): Eukaryota > Metazoa > Porifera > Demospongiae > Spongillida > Spongillidae > Spongilla > Spongilla lacustris. Next base: position 4,688,821 of record OX442435.1, read on the forward strand.
GCCATGATCACTCCTGGCAGAGAAAAAAAAATTAGGGGAACAAGTAAATCAAAAACTTCTCTATCGAGAAAGTGATTGGTGGGATGTAGGATTGGTGGTGCAAAAAGCAAGGAAACAAGGTACGGTGTGTTAAAGTGAGGTTTGGTAGGATCCTACAACTATAACAGTCCTACATTTGCAAATAGGCTTCATCATTTGAAAATTCAGGACTGTAAGTTGTAGGATCCTACCAAACCTCACTTTAACACACCGTACCTTGTTTCCTTGCTTTTTGCACCACCAATCCTACATCCCACCAATCACTTTCTCGATAGAGAAGTTTTTGATTTACTAGCTTGTCTATATATATATCTCACACACCAGTTTAGCATTTGTAATTAGCGATTGAGCTTGTGATAGTGGGTGTTCAGTGTGCTACATATAGATAGATGTGGGGAGTTATTGTTGATGGGTATAGTGTGATGTAGGAGGGGTGTGTTTTGCTAGTAGTGGACTGGGGACTTGAGAGGCAGAAAGCTTGCCGTCTTCCCAATGGACAAATTACGGTCTGGGAACGAAAACTACGAGCTTTTTTGTTCTCTTAAAGTAAACGGTCTGGCGACTTGAATTGTCGTTCCATTGTGGATCGATAGCAATAAAGAGCTACACTATCCGTTTCTCGGTTCGTGAGTTATACGCGGGACGCTTTTTAAAATGATTTCATGATACGGCACAAATCCTATATGAGAGTTACTGCCGTAACTCTCGATAAAAACATTCTCAATGAGAAAGTTGGTGATTATTAGGATTCGACGGCAATAGTGGTGTACAAAGCAGGGAAACAAGGGTTGAATGATAAGGAAAAACGAAATAGTCCTATATTTAGCCAGCACACATTGTATACATTATGCATGCATGTGCTAAATATACAAGTATATATAAAAAACATTCTCTATGAGACAGTTGGTGACTGCATGGAAGTTGGCACCACATTCCTCAGCACCACATTCCACACAAATTATCGCATAAAGCAAATTATACGGCGCGCGCTCGTCAAATTGAACCACAAGTGAACCTTGTGACTAAACTAAACGATGTTCTAGGAATCCTGCACCACAGAAGTATCTCCTGAGGTCTGTGTCACACATCTGTGCATGTGTCATGGTTGTGACCCACCCCCTCTGAGGACCGTGGCTATGTCACACCTGTGAGAGTGACAAAGTGCAACCTTGTGACCAAACTAAGCAATGTTCTGGAAATCCTGCACCACAATATCATCTCCTGAGGTCTGTTTCACACATCTGTGCATGTGTCATGGTTGTGACCCACCCCCTCTGAGGACCGTGGCTATGTCACACCTGTGAGAGTGACAAAGTGCAACCTTGTGACCAAACTAAGCGATGTTCTGGGAATCCTGCACCACAATTCATCTCCTGAGGTCTGTGTCACACATCTGTGCATGTGTCATGGTTCCGACCAACCCCCTCTGAGGACCGTGGCTTTGTCACACCTGTGAGAGTAACAAAGTGCAACCTTGTGACCAAACTAAGCGATGTTCTGGGAATCCTGCACCACAATATCATGTATTGAGGTTTGTTTCATGCATCTGTGCATGTATCATAGTTGTGACCCACCCCCTCTGAGGACCGTGGCTATGTCGCACCTGTGAGAGTGACAAAATGCAACCTTGTGACCAAACTAAGCAATGTTCTGGGAATTTTGCACCACAATAGCATCTCCTGAGGTCTGTGTCACGCATATGTGCATTTGTTTCATGATGTGTAAGCTGGGGTCTTTATACACACATTTCCAGTCAAGTTAACAAGGCGCTTCAAAACACATCATTTAGGTGTTGGATGAAACCTGCTTTGCATACTCTTGCTGCAACACCTTTGCATTTGATGCTGAAGGGTTAGCCACACATAAAAATAGATTCTGTGCCCACATACATATAATAATCATACAGCAGCAATGGATGCACAGAGTTTCACTTCAGTTCAGAAGACATTAACCACGTTCTGTTCATTAGCTTGCTATATGCCACAAGCCTAGCTGTAAGAAATTGACAATGAATGAATACTCAGTAGTCTAATGTAGCATGTGCTGCAAAAAGAGAAAGCATACTCTCTTAATTGTGGATTGCAAAATGACTGTGTCGATGGAATAATAGCAGTGCTTAAAGTACTGTTATCAGCATGATCAGAAGTTATTCATGATAATACATTCTTGTCAAGAAATGCTTTAGGATTAGCTTAAGGCATGAAGCAATCATCTTTATGAAAGAACTCACAACAACTGAAGATAAAATGGCTACATGCTGTTCACAGGTGTAAAAACCCTGCATTGTATATAAGGCATCATATAAAAGCAGATAGGGCAAGATTATTCAAGTTGGACTGTGATCTCATTCAGCGCTAACAGTCAACCAGTGGATATTAAAATAATAAACACCTGGCTTGATGCTTTATTGTTGTACTCAAAAGTACAGCATGCAAATATAAATGCAAGCTAATATGGAGATATCATGTAATGAGGCCTCCATGCCATAAGCCATTGTTTTGTATTGCAGTATAGTTGAATTCACAGAAATATTTAAAAAAGACAATTAGAGTTCCAAGGTTTTGTTATTTTTAAAAAGAATTTTGCAGTAATTATAACATTTCCTTGGCTTACAATCTTGCACATTCAAGTTCTAAGTAAAACCATTACTTACATGCAGTTACGTGCACTCCTGGTGAATAATAGTGTTTTTCATATCCACACATACAAGTGCACCTAATTTTACATTAAATGAGAAGCCATTGTGGTGCAGGATTACTAGAACATCGCTTAGTTTGGTCACCCTGTCACTCTCACAGGTGTGACATAGCCACGGTCCTCAGAGGGGGTGGGTCACAACCACGACACATGCACAGATATGTGATACAGACGTCAGTAGATGCTATTGTGGTGCAGAATTCCCCGAACATCGCTTAGTTTGGTCACAAGGTTGCATATGTCACTCTCACAGGTGTGACATAGCCACGGTCCTCGAAGGGGATGGGTCACAACCATGGCACATGCATAGATGTGTGACACAGACCTCAGGAGATGCTATTGTGGTGTAGGATTCCCAGAACATTGCTTAGTTTGCTCACAAGGTTACACTTGTCACTCTAACAGGTGGGACCTAGCCACGGTCCTCAGAGGGGGTGGGTCACAACCAGGACACATGCACAGATGTGTGACACAGAGCTCAGGAGATGCTACTGTGGTGCAGAATTCCCAGAACATTGCTTATTTTGGTCACAAGGTTACATTTGTCACTCTCACAGGTGGGACCTAGCCATGGTCCTCAAAGGGGGTGGGTCACAACCATGGCACATGCACAGATGTGTGACACAGACCTCAGGAGATGCTACTGTGGTGCAGAATTCCCAGAACATCGCTTAGTTTGGTCACATGGTTACACTTGTCACTCTCACAGGTGGGACCTAGCCACGGTCCTCAGAGGGGGTGGGTCACAACCATGGCATATGCACAGATGTGTGAAACAGACCTCAAGAGATGCTACTGTGGTGCAGAATTCCCAGAACATCGCTTAGTTTGGTCACATGGTTACACTTGTCACTCTCACAGGTGGGACCTAGCCACGGTCCTCAGAGGGGGTCGGTCACAACCATGGCATATGCACAGATATGTGAAACAGACCTCAAGAGATGCTACTGTGGTGCAGAATTCCCAGAACATCGCTTAGTTTGGTCACAAGGTTACATATGTCACTCTCACAGGTGGGACCTAGCCATGGTCCTCAGAGGGGGTGGGTCATAACCATGGCACATGCACAGATGTGTGACATAGACCTCAGGAGATGCTACTGTGGTGCAGGATTCCTAGAACATCGCTTAGTTTGGTCACAAGGTTACACTTGTCACTCTCACAGGTGGGACCTAGCCACGGTTCTCAAAGGGGGTGGGTCACAACCATGGCACATGCACAGATGTGTGACACAGACCTCAGGAGATGCTATTGTGGCGCAGGATTCCCAGAATATCGCTTAGTTTGGTCACAAGGTTACACTTGTCACTCTCACAGGTGGGACCTAGCCACGGTCCTCAGAGGCACAACCATGGCACTTGCACAGGTGTGTGACACAGATCTTAGGAGATGCTAGTGTGGTGCAGGATTCCCAGAACATCGCTTAGTTTGGTCACAAGGTTACACTTGTCACTCTCACAGGTGGGACTAAGCCACAGTCCTCAGAGGGGGTGGGTCACAACCATGGCACATGCACAGATGTGTGACACAGACCTCAGGAGATGCTACTGTGGTACAGGATTCCCAGAACATTGCTTAGTTTGGTCACATGGTTACACTTGTCACTCTCACAGGTGGGACCTAGCCACGGTCCTCAGAGGGGGTGGGTCACAACTATGGCACATGCACAGATGTGTGACACAGACCTCAGGAGATGCTATTGTGGTGCAGGATTCCCAGAACATCACTTAGTTTGGTCACAAGGTTACACTTGTCACTCTCACAGGTGAGACCTAGCCACGGTCCTCAGAGGGGGTCGGTCACAACCATGGCATATGCACACTCAGGGTAGTTAAGGCTGCCTCATGTTAAAAATCTTGTTTTCGTGTTGTTGACACATTGTCAACATTCATGTTTGGATTACATCATTATGACGTTATGCGGATCGTTACTTATCGATCTCCCGTTAGCGTATGCCGTCTACTTTTGTACAATATTCATACCTATTGTAGTATTCTGATTATTAGCGCATGCGCAGTGCTGCATTCGTGCATATATAATTGTCTGTTCATGTACGTTGTGCAGCTGATATTCGTTTGGGCCTCATTGAGTTGCTGATATAAGCTTACATTGGTGTCAGAAGCGAGATATGACTGATGAGGAAGAGGTTCCCATGGAGGTGACCGAACCTACGGCTAGCACTAGTAGCAGGCCCGCGCCAGCGGTGGCGGTTGTTCGTACGAGTATTCCTCGACCGTCCAAATTCACGGGACGGGGGATGTCGCCCTCTGGTTTAAACGGTTCGAGTTGTATGCGAAACGGGCACGTATTCCCTCAAGGGAGTGGGCCGAAGAACTACTTCTACTGCTGGAGGACGAGCCATTTCGCTTGGTAAGCCTTTCGGATAGTGAGGACTACGAGTCTGTAAAGAAACGTCTTCGAGAGCGGTAAACGGGTTCGCTCCAGAAGGCAATGAGATAGAGTGGCAGCAACGTCTACAGAGCAGGTCGCAGGAACGTGGAGAGGCTCTAGAGGACTTTGCGGGAGACCTGCAGAGACTGGCGGAAAAGGCGTACCCGGACCTGGATGGCGGACAGCGGGAAAGGTTTGTACGCAACCAATTTATTCAGGGTCTGCTATCATCCACAGCTCAGCTGCTCCTTCTGAAAGAGATGCCACAGTCGGTAGACGATGCACTTCGTCTGGCGAAGAAGCAGCATACTGTGGAGGAAGCTCAAAAACGCCTGAGACAACGAAAACACGGTGGAGACGTGGAGGCGGTGGTTGCTGTTGATTCAGAAGAGACGGGAGATACTACGGCAACAAAGAAGCAGGGTGTTGAACAAGGTACATTGTTCCAGCAGGTTCGACACCTTCAGGAGGCGGTGGCCCAGTTACAAGTACAGACAGGAAGTCGGGGTACCCAAAAGCGGAAAGTTGTCTGCTGGCAGTGTGGTGGAGAAGGGCCCATCAAGAGGGACTGCACAAATAGGAAACCAGCATGGAGAGGACCGCGGAATGAGCTAGATACTACAATGGTAACATTGGTTAGGAAAGACCTATGGGAGGAAGTAGCTGGGGAGTCTAAAAGCCCACTTAGACCACCTTCAAGATCAATAGTGACAGCTAATGGGAAAGCATTGGAGATAATGGGACAAGTAGATGTTTTCCTTTCCATTGGTGACTTCAGTTGTATGTTTCTGGTTCTGGTCTGTGAAAAGCTGATACAGCAGTGTGTATTGGGGTCTGCCTTTCTCATCAGAACTGGGTGTATGGTTGACCTGCAGAGAGGGCACCTTGTCATTGGTAAGGAAGTAATCCCTTTGCAATCACATTGCCAAGACACTAGGGGTACTGGAGAAGTGGCGTCATATTGTGTGGCTTTGTTGGAGGACGGTATAGTACCACCACTGCATCAAGTCCAATTACCTGTGCAGTTGCAGACCAAGGTTGGCGTGGAGTATGATGGAGTACTGGAACCGTCTAAGAAGTTCACTGAGCGTCATCAGTTGCTACTTGCCCATTCTGTTGTTCATTGCTCAGGTAATAACACTGTTGTGCAGATATTAAACCCAACTTTGCAGCCCGTAGTTACATGTACTAATAACAGGACACAACTATTATATACAGTTGGCCTACTGCCTATACAGTTGGCCTTCTCCCTATACAGTTGGCCTTCTCCCTATACTGTTGGCCTTCTCCCTATACTGTTGGCCTTCTCCCTATACTGTTGGCCTTCTCCCTAGTCTGTTGGCCTTCTCCCTATACTGTTAGCCTTCTCCCTATACATTGGCCTTCTCTCATACTGTTGGCCTTTTCTTTATACAGTTGGCCTTCTCCCTATACTGTTGGCCTTCTCCCTATACAGTTGGCCTTCTCCCTATACAGTTGGCCTTCTCCCTATAGGTCTTCTCACTATACTGTTGGCCTTCCCTAACGTTTTTCATTCTTAGTATGCACGGCATTACATGTAGTACCTTGCTCTCATTACTGTCAACAGTAAGGCTCTCAACTGTAGTACTCCAAGCCTAGCTGGCAACAAGTAGACAGGCAATAGAATAACCCTGGGGCTCACCAAAAATGTACATACATGTATGGACACAATTAGTAGTGCTGCACATTTGTTAACATACTATGAACTTCCAGGACACAGCTATTGTATCAACACTGGGTTGTATTTGCACCAAGGTGCATGGCATTGTGCATGGCATTGTGCATGAGATTATTCACTGTATGTACAGACCTAGACCTTTTATCAGAACAGTCTGGCCACACAACAAAATTCATGACATTGGGCCTTTGTTACTTTGTACAAACTTCCAAATAAGATAGGATCAGCAGGTGTTTATGTACACATACACACACACACACACACACACACACACACACACACACACACACACACACACACACACACACACACACACACACACACACACACACACACACACACACACACACACACACACATCAGCTGAACGTGGGGGAGGAGGAGGCAGGAATAGGCAACATCTGCCAGTATCACTTATGGTATCCAGTCATGCATTTGCTACGGATATTATATTTACATGTACATGTACAAGAAGCACACCATTACATGCATGTACTTCCTATAACATCAGGGATTTACTGCACCTACCCTCTGGTTTACACGTGGCATGTCACTTGCAGTTCTGTCAATTAATCCAGCTGGTTTTCAAACATGTCATTTAACTGTACATATAAAGGGAAGACTTCCTACGATAATACTGCAGCAATGCAAGTAGAACATCATAACACAAACTTTCATGAATCCCTCAATTGTATTTAGCCAGTCAGACACTCAATGTTTTGGCATATACAAAGTGCCACCACAACCTGTACAAAAAATACTTTCTCTTCTCCTCCTCCCGTCAGTTTTCCTACCTCACCCTACATGTACCTCCCCATCACTCTTGATCTTCCTCTCTCCTTTCCTCCCCTTATCCCCATTCATGCTGCCGGCCCCGGCTCTCATTTTATAGGGCATGTCAAATTAACATGAAGTACTATCAGACTGAAAGGATTGTGTGTGAAAGGAAAAAGGTAACTAGCTGGGTTTGTTTAAAAAAAAAACAAACTGAAAACTGAATAATACCATGCTTTCCAGAATGGAAGAATAGTTTATCTAGTGTTGTAAAGTGGAAAAAAAACAAAACATTTATATTGGGTTGAAGAAAAGGACGTAAGTTAACCTGTTCTCTTCTACAGTATGCAATATGTGTGTTCAGGTGTACTCTAGTAATTGCTAGCATTTTTATTTCAGGGAGTTCAAGTGTCAGCTTAAATTGATTTTTCACATACAACGCTCACTAGCTGCAGGAACAATCAGAAGGAACAGTGTGCATGGATGTCACTATGGATGTAGTATAGCGTTGCAGTTGTGTTAACTTAACTGCAGGTGCCACAACAAAGCACTGTTGTACATGTACATGTGATCATCAGACATGTTTCAAAAGATTCAACCACATGCAATGGCGTCCTAGGCTGGTTTGTTTCTCAGACACTCGGATAGCTCACAACATCAACAACCATTCATTCATTATACTAAATCATACACGTAATCACATACACACACGTGATCCTATATATCTCTAATCACTGAATGTTTCCGGACATCACAGTTCCTCCCCATTTCACACTGGTGACAGACCACTTTCCCTTGGTTTCCATTCTCAACCCAGAAAAGGGATTACCAGCAGTGACAGCAGCACGGTTGCATTGGTATATGCGGTAGGCTAGCCCTATCTTGATATCAGGTACAAGAGTACCACTCAGCACAAAAATGCTGATGCACTTTCACGTCTCCCAGTGGTGGCCGACATGCAGATGGCACAAGTGGACGAGGAGGAAGGAGGGACATTCCCAACTACAAACCCTCCTGGTCGAGGTGGCAGAATTAGGAAGAACAACAACAATTAAGGGACCTGGTGTTAGCAAGGGTGTTTCAGCCTATTCAGGAGGGATGGCCACCCAAAACTACAGTAGAGGTTATAATGTCATGCTTTGAGTAGAGACATGAACTATACAGCAGTACAATCCTGTGAAAGGGTACAGGGAGAGGTATAGGCCTGTACCACTGTTCACGGAGGGGTACAGGCCTGCTCAGGGATACAGGCCTGTACAGGGAGGGGTACAGGATACAAGCCTGGACAAGGGTACAGGCCCTGTTCAGGGAGGGGTACAGAGGGTACAACCCTGTACGGGGGGGGGGGGGGGGGGGGGGGGGGGTGTACAGGCCTGCACAGGGGTACAGGCTTGTACAGGGGTGCAGGCCTGTACAGGGAGGGGTACAAGGGTACAAGCCTGGACAGGGGTACAGGCCTGTACTGGGGTGGGGTGGGGGGGGGTTGGGGGGTACAGGACTGTACAGTGGGTACAGGCTTGTACAGGGGTAAAGGCGTGTACATGCAGGGAGGGGTACAGGGGTACAGGCCTGTACTGGGGGGGGGGGGGGGGGGGTGTACAGGACTGTACAAGGGTACAGGCTTGTACAGGGGTGCAGGCCTGTACAAGGGCAATGGCATGTACAGGGAGGGGTAGTGGCCTGTACAGTGGTACAGGCCTATAAAATTGTACAGGCCTGTACAATTTGGGGTACAACCAATTGTATTGATACATAGCAGTTGTTCATTCAAGATGAGCTCCCCATACATATAGGTTTACCCATTGTCCTCTGTTTCATTCCATTTCTCTTGTCTTCTGCTAGGCCATGTAGTGATCCCCATTGCAGTCTGTCCCATTCTTCTTCACTTTCATCGTTCCCCTTTAGTTCCTTCACAGAGTGGTCTCTAGTGGGTACGCCCTTTCCAACACCTGTTCCTTCTGCCCTTTTCTTTGCACAACACGCCCTCTCAATGTGTCCCCATTTCCTGCAAACTTTGCTTCTGAACCTGCACTGTTGAGTATCATGCGCTCCTCCACACCTGTTGCAAGCAGGGCTGCCGTAGGCCGGCAAGGGGTCTGGCCTGAGGCCGGCCGGCCTGCCAGCCCGGCCTAACAGGTCGGCCTGGTAGGCCGAGTTATTAAAAATTATTGCAATTAAATATTAGTTATCATTAATTATCAATAGTTTAATCAATTACCCTTGCGCGCGTACGAGTACGATCACGACAACGATGTCAATCACCGAAATACCACCGCCGCATGGATCGGTTTCTACACCTTCAGCTGAACGGCTCAAGCCTACTACTCCAAACCCGGATCTGTGGGAATACAATTCCGAGGAATTAGTAAGATTCACCCCAATGAGGCTTAGTAGTGCAGCATCCTTTGTCTGGTCGCACTTCAAGATACATAGATCAAAGGAGTACGCGAACAAAGTTTGGTGTGATTACTGTCACAAACCGTTTGCCAGGGAACACTCGACTATGTCCAGACACATAGAACGAAATCACAAGGACAAAGTGAGTGAAGTGAGCCCAGTGACAAATGCCGACGGCTCAGCAGTGGCGGTTTGTTCAAAAAAAGAGAAAACAATTTCGACTGCCAAGAAATCGCAGCTTGAGCAGTACTTCACATCGCAAGTCCCTTCTCTTACTAAAGCTGAGCATGACGAAGCCATGAAACTGTTGACACATGCCTGGTGTGAAAATTTGCTCCCCCCAGTTCTTGCTGACAGTCTAACATTCAGTAAGTTTGTTGCATGCATCTCAAGAGGATCCTTTAAGATGCCTGGAAGGACGAAGGTTACCTCAATGATAGATGAGTTGTATGAAGAAATGATGATGAAGCTAAAGGACATGTTGAAGCAATCCAGCTCTGTTTCACTTACCACTGATGCTGCAAAGATGCCAACAGGGGATTCATATGTTGCCATCACCGGACACTGGATTAGTTCAGAGTGGGAGTTGCTCTCAGCTGTCTTAGCTGTGAGTGTTAGTAATGTGTCCCATACGGCAGAGGAGATTGCAACATTAGTGCAGCAACTTGGTATCAAATACACTTTAGATGATAGGCTAGATGCAATTTCAACAGATAATGGTGCGAACTTTGTTGCTGCTATGAAAGAGTTGTTGGAGGATGGGATTTGCGAAGAACATGTGCGATGTGCTTGTCACACTCTCCAGCTAACCATCAAGAATCACATCGATCCACCAAAGCCTATAAATGGCTCCGCTGCAACAAATGCAACGAGTGAATTGGTTGGAATGTATCAGAAGTTGGTTAATAAAATCCATGCTTCCCCTTTGCTGACAGAAAATCTTAGAAGTGCTCAGTCTGGAGGACCAATTAGTAACATCTTGGTAGAAGTGGAGCCTGATGATGAATCTTCTAATGATGATCTGGCAGCTACATCCAGTGATGCTCCTGCTGCTACAAGAGTGTCTTCACTTCATGCAACTCCACGTAGCCATACCCTTAAGCTGATCAAAGATGTGGTAACAAGGTGGAACTCAACATTCTACATGCTAGCACGCTGTGTTCTTCTTGAAGTCCCCCTACGTAAAATGATCGACGAACTTGGTCTAGATGGGCCTACTGATGATGACTGGTCAGCTGCTCAGTTGCTGTGCCACTTCATGAAGCCATTTCAAGTTGTCACTGATTTTCTTCAAGGTGAAAAGTACCCAACACTTGGTAGTTTGTCCATGAAGTTATCACAGCTCATGTTGTACTTGAGCAGGCCAAAACCACCACAATCATGAGGCTTGGGCAAGACCTGGGCTCAGCTTCCCAAAGCAGTGTTATGTATGCGAGACTTTGTCCTGGCTGACATGAAAAGGCGATGGGATATAGGCAGTATTCTTCTTGGAATGGCTGCAGTTGTGGATCCAAGGTACAGAAGTTTAGAGTGGCTGCCATCTTCAATACAGTGCACCATTAGACAACAACTGTTGGTGGAGATGTTTGCTGTAGCAGGGATTTCATCTGAAGCTGATGATGAATCCATTGTGCCAAAGTCCACTAAACGCAGAAGATTTGAAGACTGTGATTTTTAAATGATTATGAAGAAGAATCTAATGAATCTGTGGTTAATGATGAACAACCAACTGTGAGTAGCAGCAGTCTTCGCAACACAGTTCAGGAGGAGTATGATGCTTGGCTTCGACTCTCAGATGTCATGGCCTCATTAGATCCATTGGAATGGTGGAAAATACACTGCACACAATTTCCCACCATTGGCAAGCTTGCTCGAAAGTACCTGGCTATTCCAGCGTCATCCGCCCCATCAGAGAGAGTATTCTCAAGAGCCAAGTTGATCCAGGATCGTCAGCGATGGAGCCTACTTCCCCAACGACTGGAGGCATCAATCATGCTAAAGCACAATGCATGGATGCTTCGAAAGAAATAAGCAACTGCATGTGCCTGCTATGAATTACAAAACTGTTCCATATGTATTCACATTGATCCGTTACTCAGTTAGTATGATTATACAGTCATTTCTCAATCAATACACTTATTTCATCATATGCATGATGCAGTGCTGTATATAATACATGGAGTGGGCATTACATGGAGTGGGCGTGGTCCGGCCTGACAGGCCAGGGGTCCGGCCTGACAGGTCAGGCCAAGGCTCTGGCCTGTCAGGCCGGCCTGACAGGCCGGCTGGCCTACGGCAGCCCTGGTTGCAAGCCCCTAGGCCTGACGGTCTCCCCGTTCTTGGTGGTGCTGCCACTTGATGTACATGTACTTCCTGTTTTGTGACACTCTGCAACTGTTCTGCGCGTCTTTAGTCTCCCTTTCCGCTATTTCCGCTGTCTCCAGCACCTTGGCAAAAGTGAGGTCTGCCTTTGTGAGGAGTCTCTTCTGTACCCCCTCGTCGCACCAAACGCATAGTTCTGCAAACTTGCTGCATACCACATATCGCACACTTTCTCCCTCCTTTTGTCCCGTTTGTGGAACCGTACGTTCTGCGATGCATGACTAGAGGTTTAGGCGCTACGTGTGTCGTTAAGGCTGCGACCAATTGCTCGTACGTTCGGTCTTTGAATTTCTGGGGTGCTACGAGCGCTCCAGGCGCGTATCCAGAAATGAAAGGAGGGGGTGCCGAAAGGATAGCGCGCGCAGCGCGCGCGAATTTTTTTGCAACCACGCCCACTCAGCAGTATAGCTTAACAGAAATACAACGGCTCAATCGGCAATAATGTCTGCAATCGCCAAGGATGGCGCCGAGCGCATACACTAATAGGGTGCATGCATATACATGTATAATTGTATATCCAGAAGCCGCCGAAGAGCGCATTAGCACACTAAATGATCCGCTGAGTATGTTGTGAATACCGATAAGCGCTCTGGCATTTGCCAGCAATGCAGCTTTAATACTGTGGATACAATCTACTGATGGAAGATCTGCAAACTTCTGAAACTGTATCCATGCCAAGGATAAATTAAGAGCCATTTATATTGTAAAAGTGCATGTAATCAGCACCTGGCTTCAAGTGGTTGACGAAGTAGTAACTAAAATGCGCTTTTCAGCTGGAAGACGACTAACAGTCAACGGAATCCAACTATGTATATACATGTCCCAACGAAAAAATGTCTCGTGTTTTAAACTAGCGCGTCTTCGTAATCGTTAACGCTTCCAACATCCTGTTTAGCATTTCAGGAAAGAGCTGGTACTCCAGGCAACAGGATTTTAAAGAACGGCACGCATGCAGCTGCGTTCATGATTACGAAGATACGCTCGTTTAAACACGAGACATTTTTTTTCGGTGGGGGCAGAGTGGACTTTACGGTAATGTGGACTTTACGGTAATCTTATATAGTGATGTTAATAATAGAAGTGAATTGAATTAAAATACCGCGCTAAAGCTACGTATATGCCTGCGAAGGGAAATTATGAGCGTACTCACTATTTGATTATTTTAATTATATTCATTCTTGGGTCGGAGGGGGGTGCCTTAGCCCCCTGAGCCCCCCCCTAAATACGCCACTGCGCTCGGAGCAGGCCAAATGTAGGCCTAATACAGGCGAGGAAAGCGTTCTTTTTCTGTTCGGCTTCCACTTTATTTGCCAGGAAGAAATGTTCTAGCCGCTCGACGTATTAACTCAACCAGTCTTCCGTTGACGCGTCATACTCCCCTGCCATCCTTCTTAGCTATCCCATGCACCCTCGTCGCCACTGTAGACCTCAGGATGCACTCGGATAGCTCAGATCCAGCTACAGCCTACATCTCTTGTCTGAGCAGCCGGTCGAGGTAAGCAGCCTAACATCATTTCAATACATCGATCTGTCTTGCAGAAAACACAGACTCGAAGCTTTTAGTATTCCATGGCATGTACTAGTAGTTACCCCCGGCACGGGGCGGCACCTGGCCCACCACGCCCTCTGCTCGACTCCAGCTTTGCAAAATGCTCTATAGTGGCATGTCCTAGTTATAGCTGGTCTCATTTTATTAACTATTGAATATCCTTGATTTTACTAAATATCTATGGCAACACATAGAAACGCCATTTAAAAATGGCGCCTTATTGCATCAAAACTGATTTACTATTTTTAAAAATGGTCCCCAAATTCTTCACGACAACATCCACTTTTTTTCGTATATTATATTATTTAGATAGTTGTAGAATTGTTTCAGAGGGTGGCAAAAGTTCTAACCCCCTCTGTTCATTAGTTATAACTAATGGAATATCTTAATTAGCACGATTTTTTTCCATTTTCTGTACAAGTCTATGGAATATCATATTTTCAGAAATGGTCCCAGAATTTTGGACGATACAAGGTATAAAATTTGAAATTGCCTACATTTAAACATCATTTAGAGTAGTATTAGAGGGTGGCAAAAGTTGCAGGTCCGTTAGTTAAGTAAATAATAATCAAGTTAGTAAAAACGCCATACATTCTCTATGGAACGTACCGCGGAATGAAATCCAAAAATTTACAAACCGCAACTTTCGTGTCCGTTGATTTCTCCATATGTTCTTCACGTACATGAAGTTGTGGGTCACTTCTATCTAGGGTGTGTAACCTCCCCTGAATAATGAAAATCGATTTTTCCGAATACTTTTAAAAAACTAATCGATTATTCAGGTTTTTCTGGATCTGAAAATCGATTTTTCCGAATACTTGAAAAAAGAAAATCGATTTTTCCGAATAGGTTTTGACAATTTGCCAGCCGGATACCTAGGTTATTCAGGTTTTCTGCTCACTGAGCCACCTAAATGTACACACCACACCAGATACCCTCCTACAGCTAAACCATATCACCAGATGTCCTCAGCACACAAACACACTTACCCCCATCACACCAGTGCCCTCATGAGGCACACAACCATAGCTACCCCCATCACATAACCACAGCTTCCCCCATCCTCCTACAACTACCCATATTACACCAGATCAGTACAGCATGCATCCACAGCTACCCACATCACACCAGATGCATTCAGCACACAACCACAGCTACCTACATAGGCCTAAATCGCTTGGCCTAACCACATACCTAGATGGGCGTGTCCTGACCTAAAATTAGCGTGGCCGCGCTGACGTCTACCTACACATCACACTTGATGCCAAAAGAATAGAACCACAGATGAAGTTTACGCACTACCAGCCATGCAGCCTCCATTTCACCATCACGAATTTTAAAAATACTACTAACTAAATCTAAGTAGTCCTAAGTACGATGCGGCAATATCAGCTCAGAGTGATTGATGCAAGAAACCAGCTAGTTCGAAATGCACTAATTGGTTTGTAGCTGGAGCTGTCCGTCGTCATGACACGTGAAGAGGGAGATCTGCTGGCTATCTCGTCTCCACGTATATATAAATAGTAACAACAGTGACGTTATTAACGTTACGCTTCAAATTAGAAGTCGTACATGTATCGTAAACGCGTATCCGGATATCGTCATAAAAAGGTATTCGAATAATGGGCGAATTGTCGATGCGGACGACGAATACCTAAGTACCTCTGAATGGAGATTCACAAACCGGTTATTTCGAATAGAACAAATCCAATAATCGATTTTTCCGAGTATTGCTAAATTACTAGAGTTGAACCACGCATAAATGACCCAGTAATGGCACCGTGTTTCTATGCAACCTATGCTTTTTATATATTATTATTTACATGCATAGCTTTGTAGTGACATAAAGGGGATAATAAGAGACTTTATTTGAAAAAAAAATTATTTGATTTTTTATTTTGCATTTTTTCAAGTTTATAATTGAAATTACAACACAAAATTATATCAGAGGCTCGGTAGGTGAGTTTTACTTTTACAGCCCGGCATAGTATTGATGTCACTGATGTTGTTGGAGTATGATCTGGTTGTGTAGTTGGGGGTGGGGGATGGGAGGGGCTGCCGATGGTAGATCTTGTGCAGATCCCTGTTGTTTGAACAATGGGCTTGCCAATAACCTTTACCTAGTACCTAGAACGTAGCTCTCACCCGGGTCCTCTACTGTCACTCTTTTGCTTTTCGAATGTCTAACTGGCCATGGGTTGTAGGTCAGATGGAAGTACCACTTTCCCCTGTCACTACGGAAACGGATCGTCTCATCCCCACTTTTAATGGATGTGCAAGGAATCTGTCCTGATAAGAGCTTTTCCCACTCTCTCTCGTGCACTGGTTTAGGTTTCTTTCCACGAAGGCTAGCCATAGAGTAGGGTTGAGCCAAAACGCAGCGCGGGGAATGTATATTTAACGCCCGTTAACAATAATAAAAGGAGTTAATTTTTAATAACTATACAATAAACCCAATTTGTGTGAAAAAGATGGCAGCTCTCAAGGCTATTGTCGTTTTTGAATTATTTTGAACAAACGGTAAGTGGTGCATTGCTATTTAAAGTATGTATAGGTATAGGAATCACTGAAGTTTGATCGAACCACACAGCGAGACCCATTACTATATCCTAGAAAGTGCAGTGAACGCGTGAGCGTGGTCAGGTAAAGTTGGGTCACGTCGAATTAAAGCAACTGAAGGTTTATACGGACCAAAAACACCCTAGTGATTTAGTTTGGGTCTCCCGCTACTTAAAAATGTGTTTGTCATCATTGCACCACTTAAAATGGCCGAGATATTTAAACCACACCAGAATTCCTTATACGAAGTTCCACTCTATTCGAACGGATAGGTTTTTGCGAATATCCGAATAACCCGAATAACCTGATAACCGGTTATACACCCTACTTCTATCCCTTGTTCAAGGAAGATCAGGTTTGTACTCTTGGTGACTGTGCAAAGGTGCCTGAAGGAAGTCGGGGGCGGAAGGTGGCAAAACAGCAGAGGAGCAGTATGATTCAGAGGCTCATGTCAGATATTGAGGGGTTGTCACCAGAACAAACGTGCAAGCTGCACAAAATGCTGGTGGGTTATGCTGATGTAATTTCACAGAATGACGGTGACCTGGGGAAAACCAACTTGGTGAAGCATCGTATTGATACCCAAGGAGCTAATCCAATTAGGCAGCCAGTGAGACGGTTACCCATGCAGCAGCGAAAGGAAGTTCAGGGTATGTTACATGACATGCTTCAAAAGGGGGTGATTGAAAATTCACATAGTCCTTGGGCATCACCCATTGTATTAGTGAAGAAGAGGGATGGGTCTCACAGATTTTGTATTGACTTCAGGCGTGTGAATGCAGTTACAAAGAAGGATGCGCAACCTTTACCCCGTATTGATGACACACTGGATGTTCTGGCTGGCTCATCATGGTTTTCAACACTTCACTTGGCAAGTGGGTATTGGCAGGTGGGGGTGGAAGAGGGTGATAAGGAAAAAACTGCATTTGCAAAACCATTTGGCCTGTTTCAATTTAAAGTGATGCCGTTCGGGTTGTGCAATGCCCCAGCAACCTTTCAGCGATTGATGGAACTATTCCTTTCTGGCCTGCATTGGTCTGTGTGCTTGGTGTACTTAGATGACATAATCATTTTTAGCAAGTCTGTAGATGAGCATCTTAAACAGTTACAGCAGGTCTTCCAATGTCTGAGGGCAGCCAACTTAAAGATCAAGCCTAGCAAGTGTCAATTATTTAGGAAGAGTGTGCGCTACCTGGGCCACATTGTGTCTGCAAAAAGGGCATAGAGGCTGACCCTGAAAAAGTAGCAGCTGTTATGCAATGGCCTATGCCTAAAGGCCAGAAAGATTTAAAACAGTTCCTTGGCTTTATGTCATACTACAGACGTTTTGTCCATAATTTTTCCAGTATTGCGGCTCCCCTAAACAAGTTGACAGAGAAAAATGTTGCATGGGTTTGGGACTCACATTGTGAGCAAGCCTTTAAAAAGCTTAAACAGGCGCTCACACATCCGCCAATTCTTATCTTTCCACGTGGTGATTGCATATTTCTTCTTGATGTAGATGCATGTGCAACTGGTTTAGGGGCAGTGCTCTCCCAGTATGTGGATGGTAAGGAGCATGTGGTGGCATATGCTAGTCGTGCATTGTCAAAGGTGGAGAGGCGGTATTGTGTGACACGGCAAGAGATGCTTGCTTTGGTTTGGGCTGTTAAACATTTTCGTGCATACCTGTATGGCCGCCCCTTCACAGTCAGGACGGATCACCAGTCACTGAAATGGTTGCAAAGCTTTAAGGAACCAGAGGGGCAGGTAGCTCATTAGCTGGAAGCACTGGCCGAGTATGATATGACGATAGTACACCGACCTGGAAGACAACATTGTAATGCAGATGGCTTTTTACGGATGGAGTGCACACAGTGCGGGTTTCAGTTTGAAGAGCAAGAACCTCTTGAACAGCTGTTGTTGGTCACACCTGAGGAGAGCTGGCTACCCTGCTGGAATGAAAAGGAGCTATTAAAGTATCAGCAACAGGACCCAGATTTGAGCAAGGCTTCTGAAATGACTAAACAACACACATGGCCAACCACTGCACCGCTTTCTAGTAGTCACACACTGCAAAGCCTGTGGGCACAGAGGGAGCATCTGGTGATTTCTAATAATCTGCTGTACAGGCAGTGGGTGGATGCATTGGGAGGCGGTGTGAACCCATGTTTGCAGCTTGTGCTTCCCCATGTATTGGTTTCACAGGTATTGAAGCAGCTGCATGACTCTGCTACTGCTGGTCATTTGGGAGTGCAAAAGACCCTGGATAAGATTCGAAGACGCTTCTACTGGGTGGGACAGCGCCAGGATGTGGAGGATTGGTGTCGTCGCTGTGAGGCATGTGCAGCAAGGAAACCATCAGTGCCTGGTCTTGTTTGCTCCTATGCAGTCATCAGCCAGTGGGGCACCTTTTCAGCGTATTGCAATGGACATTGTTGGTCTTTTTCCACGGACGGATAAAGGTAGTGCATACATCTTAGTCATTGGGGACTACTTTACTAAGTGGGTGGAGGCATACCCCATGAAGGATATGGAAGCTGCATCTGTTCAGATGCTGTGTGCTTGTATGACTTTATCTGCAGATATGGAGCTCCAGATTTCTTGCACACTGATCAAGGCAAGAACTTTGAATCAACCTTGATATCTGATTTGTGCAGATTGTTAGGTATTGTTAAAACAAGAACCACCCCATACCATCCCCAGTCAGACGGAATGATTGAGTGCTTCAATCGCACCCTTCTGGGCATGCTCTCATCTGGGATCTTGGAAGAGGAGAGAAACTGGGAGCAGATCCTACCAGCAGTGATGATGGCCTACCGGACCAGTGTGCACAAAACAACTCATATGTCTCCATTCAAGCTGGTGTTTGATCGAGAGGTACGTCTGCCTGTGGATGTTATGTTTGGCAACCCTCCTGCAGAGCTAGCTACGTGCAGCAGTATGCATGCCTTGTATCTGAGGAATACCTTGGAGTCGGCATACCACAAAGTACGGAGATACTTGACAGTGGAATCTAGGATTCAGAAAGAGGGGTATATGATCGCAGAGTAAAAGGAGTGAGTCCAGCATACAAAGTCGGTGACCTGGTATGGCTTCACTGCCCAGCGGTAGCAAGGGGGAAGTCCCGCAAGCTGCATAGACCATGGAAGGTTCCCTTTGTCATTAGAAAAACATTTAGTGACGTTGTGTTCCGTATTCAGCATCGTGATCCTCCACGCAAATGTCTTGTACTTCATTTCAACCGCCTGAAGCCTTATTTGCTTTGTGACAGGGATGCTGAAGAAGGGACGGAGCAACTAAGCAAACAGAAGGATGATGAACAGGACCCCTCATCTAGGGACAAAGAAGTACGGGAGGCGGCTTCTCCAGATAGCGATATAGAGGAGGATGAAGTGATTGCTGAAGAGGAGCATCAAGATGAGCTGGAGGATCAGGAGGAGCATCAAGATGAGCTGGAGGATCATGAGGCAGAAGGTGATGAAGATGAGGGGCCTTGTAAACCACCTCAACCTCAAGCACCACTACAAGCTGAGCTAGGGGACGGTGATCGGGAGGAGATGCCTGGTGATCCTGTGGTATTGAGAAGGTCAACCAGGATACGGAGACCTCCGGATAGATTAATCTGGAACATCTAGACATGTTTTCATTGAAAGACGGGGTAGTGTAGTATTCTGATTATTAGCGCATGCGCAGTGCTGCATTTCGTGCATGTATAATTGTCTGTTCATGTACGTTGTGCAGTTGATATTTCTTTGGGCCTCATTGAGTTGCTGATATAAGCTTACACTATTATGACCCTAGATAGATCCACAGCATAACATTTGCGTTATATGCTCCCAAACTAACGATTGCCAAAAATTAACAGCACCTGTCGAGCAACACTAATCAACCGCCTGGTTATTTGTTAATAACCACTGTACTTGACCCGTGTATTAACGAACTTCTAAAATGCTGGGATGAAAATGCAGCTTGAAGGTAACTTTTTAATGCTAGGCAGGTTCCTCTAGGTTGATACTTATGGTTTATAACTGGGGTTTTCAATAACTGGACCGTGCATCGAAGATTCATTAGTCTTTGTGCAGCTGGTCGGCCATTTTGAACTTTGTTCATGGTTGTTGTGAATACAGCAAGCCATCGTGTCGAGTTTTATCCCCAGTAAAGTTATCAATATATGTATTTATGTTATCAGTTCAAGGTCCAATAGGATCCACAAGTATCTGACTCAAAAGGGCACTACCGCTTGAAATTCTGAACGTACTGGCATCATTTGCGTCCTTTAAAACGGTTCTTATCTCGAGTTCTTTACAAATAAAGGAAGGAGAAAATGGCCGCCGTTCCATCTGGGGACGAGGAAAAACAGAATCCCTATTGTTCTCTTGAACGACACGGTTATGCGACATCAAACAAACACGAAACGGCTCTCTTTTGATTCCTTGTTCGATACCGACAACTAGCTAAGCCATCCGATTGATAGGAGTCCAGTTAGAAGCGGGTCCCGTTTTTAATGATATTCACAATCGGGGTCAAATCCTATATGAGAGTTAACTCTCGATATTGCTACTTCATTCACACTATCGTGGCTGCAGACCATTCTTTCACGTCAGTGTGAGCACGGTGTTACTATTAACTCTCCAATTTTCTGGGGATGGAGTGACCGAAAGTGGGCGTTACCGTCACGTGAGCCATACTCTTCCACACAGAATCCACTTATATTGACCTATCTCAGGTACACTGCATATTTGATACACCAATTTGGACAGATGTATGTGGTGTGACTACCCCCTGGGGATGGCGTGACCGGAAGTGGGCGATACCGTCACGTGAGCCATACTCTTCCACGCAGAATCCACTTATATTGACCTATCTCAGGTACACTTCATATTTGATACACCAATTTGGACAGATGTATGTGGTGTGACTACCCCCTGGGAGTGGCGTGACCGGAAGTGGGCATTACCGTCATGTGAGCCATACTCTACCACACAGAATCCACTTGTATTGACCTATCTCAGGTACTCTTCATATTTCATACACCAATTTGGACGGATCTATGTGGTGTGACTACCCCCTGAGAATGGCGTGACCAGAATTGGGCGTTACCGTTACTTGAGTCAATGTGTTCCACAGTTCCTGTTGTCTCCCATGAATGCTTATTATATGTACTTAACCCTCGACCAGCGCTAATTAATATTCATGATGCATGACGTTACGCGGAGGGTTTTTAAATAGAAATGTTCAAATTCGAGTGTACAAACGCTTGCGGGCCTTTCTCGAACGCAACGCTTCCGATGGTGCTTATTTTTTCGACACGAGTCGAGAAGTGTTTGTTCTAAACGATTTGGGGAATTTGAACGCTACGCGTGTATTTACGCTTCTCTGACGAACTTCGAGTGAGCGTATTTGGAATAGTGAAGCGATGCTCACTCTCGAAGGAGCCCTGATACCTCAGTTATGTACGGTAAGTGTTCACACTAGCGTTTGTGTGTATTTACACGCATTCCCTTTTAGTTTTTTCTAGGGCTGATCAACCACATTCATTGTATAGGCAGCTGGTAAGCTAGATGGTTCTTCAAACTTCCAGCTGCTAATTAGAAATGGTGACTCAATATGCATCGCTATTACAGGTAAGAGAAAGGGATGTAACGTATGTAATTCCATACCATAATGGTGCAACCATGTTCATCCCTTGTGCTACAACCATGTTCCTCCCTTACATCACAACCATGTTCCACCCTTGTGTCAGAACCATGTTCGTCCCTTACATCACAAGCATGTTCCACCCTTGCATCACAAGCATGTTCCACCCTTGCATCACAAGCATGTTCCCCCCTTGTGACAGAACCATGTTCGTCCCTCACATCACAACCATGTTCCACCCTTGTGTCACAAGCATGTTTCCCCCTTGCACCAGAACCATGTTCGTCCCTTACATTACAACCATGTTCCACCCTTGCATCACAACCATGTTCCACCCTTGTGTCACAAGCATGTTTTCCCCCTTGCGCCAGAACCATGTTCATCCCTTACATCACAACCATGTTCCACCCTTGTGTCACAAGCATGTTCCCTCCTTGCGTTCGTCCCTTACATTACAACCATGTTCCACCCTTGCATCACAACCATGTTCCATCCTTGCATCACAAGCATGTTCCTCCCTTACATCATAAGCATGTCCCCTCTTGTGCTACAAGCATGTTCCTCCCTTACATCACAAGCATGTTCCTCCCTTGTGCCACAAGCATGTTCCTCCCTTACATCACAAGCATGATCCTCCCTTACATCACAAGCATGTCCCCCTCTTGTGCCACAAGCATGTTCCCCCCCATGTGCCACAAGCATGTTACCCGCTTACGTCACAAGCATGTTCCTCTCTTACATCACAAGCATGTTCCTCCCTTACGTCACAAGCATGTCCCCCTCTTGTGCCACAAGCATGTTCCTCCCTTACATCACAAGCATGTTCCCCCCTTACATCACAAACATGTCCCCCCCTTGTGCCACAAGCATGTTCCTCCCTTACATCACAAGCATGTTCCTCCCTTACATCACAAGCATGTCCCCCTCTTGTGCCACAAGCATGTTCCTCCCTTACATCACAAGCATGTTCCATCCTTACATCACAAGCATGTCCCCCCCTTGTGCCACAAGCATGTTCTCTCCTTGCGCCAGAACCATGTTCGTCCCTTACATCACAACCATGTTCCACCCTTGTGTCATAAGCATGTTCCCTCCTTGCGCCAGAACCATGTTCGTCCCTTACATTACAACCATGTTTCACCCTTGCATCACAACCATGTTCCTCCCTTACATCATAAGCATGTCCCCTCTTGTGCCACAAGCATGTTCCTCCCTTACATCACAAGCATGTTCCTCCCTTACGTCACAAGCATGTTCCACCCTTGTGCCACAAGCATGTTCCTCCCTTACATCACAAGCATGATCCTCCCTTACATCACAAGCATGTCCCCCTCTTGTGCCACAAGCATGTTCCCCCCATGTGCCACAAGCATGTTACCCGCTTACGTCACAAGCATGTTCCTCCCTTACATCACAAGCATGTTCCTCCCTTACATCACAAGCATGTTCCTCCCTTACGTCACAAGCATGTCCCCCTCTTGTGCCACAAGCATGTTCCTCCCTTACATCACAAGCATGTTCCCCCCTTACATCACAAGCATGCCCCCCCCTTGTGCCACAAGCATGTTCCTCCCTTACATCACAAGCATGTTCCTCCCTTACATCACAAGCATGTTCCTCCCTTACATCACAAGCATGTTCCTCCCTTACATCACAAGCATGTTCCTCCCTTACATCACAAGCATGTCCCCCTCTTGTGCCACAAGCATGTTCCTCCCTTACATCACAAGCATGTTCCCCCCTTGTGCCACAAGCATGTTCCTCCCTTACATCACAAGCATGTTCCTCCCTTACATCACAAGCATGTTCCTCCCTTGTGCCACAAGCATGTTACCCCCTTACGTCACAAGCATGTTCCTCCCTTACGTCACAAGCATGTCCCCCTCTTGTGCCACAAGCATGTTCCTCCCTTACATCACAAGCATGTTCCTCCTTTGTGCCACAAGCATGTTACCCCTTTACGTCACAAGCATGTTCCTCCCTTACATCACAAGCATGTCCCCCTCTTGTGCCACAAGCATGCTACCCCCTTACGTCACAAGCATGTTCCTCCCTTACGTCACAAGCATGTTTCTCCCTTACATCATAAGCATGTCCCCCTCTTGTGCCACGAGCATGTTCCTCCCTTACATCACAAGCATGTTACCCCCTTGTGGCACAAGTATGTTACCCTCTTACGTCACAAGCATGTTCCTCCCTTACGTCACAAGCATGTCCCCCTCTTGTGCCACAAGCATGTTCCTCCCTTACATCACAAGCATGTTCCTCCCTTACGTCACAAGCATGTCCCCCTCTTGTGCCACAAGCATGTTCCTCCCTTACATCACAAGCATGTTCCTCCCTTGTGCCACACCACTGTGCTGAGTGAACTCAGGGATGCTACCACCAGCACCTTCTCCATTGCACACACTAATGTCACTTTGCATTGCACACACAACCATATCTTCTTCATTACTACATCCTGTACAGCAGCTATGTTACATCCATTCATTATTATATTCATCATTTCTATTGCTGTACCACTATTATTCATTACTCAGGTAGCGCCTTGATGACTTCATCATCAACATAGCCATCAAATTCGTCATCACTACAGTCACTACCTATGTCCTCCATGTATAGGAGGAGGCTGAGGAAGGGACCTGCATCTGGTGATCGCCACTACTTTACACCCAAGATAGAAGCCACATTATGCATAGAGTTGTGTAAACAAACTTCGCGCAGCTGCAATTGATTACACACGCCCGCGCTACGCATTTATATTATGCCATCCCGCTTGGCCACTAAAGTGGCCTTCCGCAATGCGCAAGCGCTCGCGTACGGCCACTATAGTGGCCCGTCGCTGTTCGAGGGTTAACAATATTAGACATAAATGTTCATGGATAAATTTTCAGATCCTTCCTTCGTTCCTCCTCCTCTTCCCAGCCTTAATATACTTTTTTATGATGTGAGTATTTGCTTTCGAACAGTATGGCTGTCATTTAATCCTCGTTGGGGAGTTGGAAATGGGATGACGGTTCACTAATTTAAAAACGCGCGCTTCGCACAAGTGATCGTGAGAATCTATTCGACATGCATCTGGATAACCATGTTGTGTTAGTATAACAAAATCTCTCACGAGATAACCAATCAGTGCGTGCTGATATTCATACCTGTAACTATATCGGGGGCGAGGCAGGTAAACATCTCAAGACGTGACTCTGCATGAGCCACCGGTACACGTTGTGGTTATCAAAATATGCACAATTTACATTTATAATCACGTCCTCCATACAGCTAATGTACATGTCTTGGTGGATGTCATCAACCTGCACTGACGGATCAGAAATAGGCCTAGCCTAGATGCACTACAGATGCATGTATTCTCTAATGGCAGAGCTCCTTCTCTTTGCTGTGCATGATATTAGTGCTGACATCGGTCTATAACAATACATACATGCATCGAAGCTACATGATCAGTTGAAAAGTTATCAGTAGAACGAGTTGTAATTATTCGTCTCTTGAACTCAGAAACTAAATTCCGCTCCTCAATACGTTTTCAGCACACTAAAACTTCAATCCCCTTCTAATACACAAGCATATATATTTATGTTTATTGCGTCAATAATCATAGTATGGTCTGTATATAAATATAGGATTAGACGTGGATCACTATATATATATTAACCCATGCATGCATGCAGTTCGAGTCAAATCAGAAGTGAATGTGATTTACAGTTGCCTCGATCGATACCTCCTTCTCTTAGAGGTCTTACTAGAAGATGCACAGCTGAATAAACAGAAGTGAATGCATACTACACGTAAAACATAAAAAGAACAGCCATATCAAGATAGGATGTATATGCATCAGTGCACCTGCCGAGTGTCACAGCCGGCTGTAGTATGTTAAACCTAACTCTAAAGTCTTCAATGCCAGTACATTACTTATAATAATTGGAAAAAGCGAGTACTCCGGCATGGAGTAGTCAGCTATACTATGTATAGCTATATACGCCGGTATGTATTGCATGGAATTATTATACAATCTAACTTTTTATATGCAGTGTACATGAATTTTCAAACCAATTATCTGGGTTTTTATTGATACAAGATGCACTATACGTCAATTGCTAATGCCTTTTGTGCATCATCATGCATGCAGTTCTACAGTATACACCTAGCATGGACAATGATCGATGCATACATGCATGGATGCATACATGCATGCATGCATGTGTATATATAAGACACATGCAAGCATGCAGGTAACAAGCACAAATAAAAATTCCCATTATACATACTACAGACTACTACATGTAGTCAGTAGTCTGTAGTACTATGTACTGTGTGCTCTCTTTACTGTGGTAGTCCGCTGTAGATTCTCTCTTTACTATAGTAGTCTGTAGTATGTACTGTATGCTCTCTTTCATTCACATGCATGTGGATGAAAGAGAGCCCACATGCAGTGTCATCGTCCGTTCCAATAAAGCAATCCGGTCCCCTGCATATAGCTCTTAGAGTCGCGTCATGTGATCCAATTTTATTATATCGCTTCAGCTCCGCCTCGAGTTAGCTAGCTCTTGCCGTAATCATCGTCCGTTCCAAAAGGCAATCTGCTCCCCTGCATACAGCTTTTAGACCCGCGTCAGGTATTAATATATGCAATTTTATTATATCGCTCAGATCCGCCTCAAGCTCGCTAGCTAGCTAGCTCTTGTATGTCAAGTTTATTAATTATTATTGTTTTGATCTCGTGACTATATTATTTGGCTGTATAGCTTTTGGCGGTTGAAATGGCGACCTTAGAGCTCTTCGATTCTTCATTTAACAGTAAACGAGACAGATTACTACGTCAACTGTATAATGAGGTTTGCATTACTCGTGCATGGATTGCCGTCGTATTTCTATGTATTGCGCTATTATTACTAGAGTCACTTTGGACTGAATCCCGTGAAGCTGAATTGGTGATGCTCCATTTCATACGAGAGAGGCAACGGCATGCAGCTTCTGATCACCTGATAGTAAGGTAATGGCCTTTGTTGTGTGCGAATCCAGAGTACACTTCGACTATGTGATCATGAGCCTATGATGCTCACGCCGTCGATGCTCACGCTGCTCTGGATATATAAATTGGCCTTTGTCGATATTTGCAACGTAAAAGATGCCTCGAACGCTGAGAAAGCTAGGTAAACACAAAACGTGCCGTTATTTATATGCCTTTCGTTCTAATAACAGCGCATGCACGGCTATAGCGGTTCGAGCGCCAATCGGACATGCTAGGTGGTAAGCGAAACATGATTCAACATGCATGTGCCTCTATTTAGGGATGGCTTCGATCTCGAACATGCTACATGTAGGTGAGCGTCCGTTTTGATAACCAAATGTGTTTTGCTTGTTTTATACTACTTGTATTCGCGGAAAATCTGTAAGTTAGCATTGTTATTGTTTCCTAGCCAACTACTAGCTTCGAGAGCGTCATTGCTGTGTCACGTGCTACGACAGAAGTCGGTTCTCTTCCAATCTTGGTGAATGACTAATACTTTATGTGTAGCGATTTCAACGCACGTCATCCCATGCAATACGCTAGTTCAAAACAATCCTCATTGTGGCCACAGAAGCGCAACATGTTCAGGTTAGTGCTATTCGCGACGTCTCTGCATGTGTTAGTAGGGCCTATATTGCCTTTTCCCCATACAGCACAAGAGTGTGAATTTATGAGTTAACGGTTTACCAGCTAATTTAATTATCAATTATAGCTACGTAACCGCGGAATTTAATTATTCATATTTGCTATTTTTAGATACAGTGTCATTAGCGCCAAATAACTTTTGAACCGAACGAGTCTTCTTATTGCAACTTTTGATATTCAGTTAGAGAAGTGATTTCTCTACACGCTGGTATGAGCTGATTGTTTGTAGCACACTGGTAAGGTATCCGTAACCTACCGTGAGCAAATGAGTCGGTTACCTACAGAGACGCTGCCGTTGCCATAGACGCTATTAACTTGAAATCTAACTACTATCGTCGCTGGACTGTTAGGCAAGTATTTAAGAATGAAGGCATGTATTTTATATACGATTTGTGCGTGAAAACAAGCAGAACAGTGCAAGCGTACATACGAGCGCCATACATTGAATTGTCCCAACATTATTTTTGATGGAGCGTACTTTGAACTCCTGCCGTTTTCTTTCTTTAGTAAAGCTGAACACTACTATCTCAGAAGATGTTTTCTTTACCCTGAGTCATCTTTATAACGTTTCAAGACACCAATATACCACTCGATACGACCGTACCAGCTGTCCTCACATGATGCTCGGACACACCCAAATATTCTACCGTATGGGCGTTGTAGAAATGTATATTTGTGAGCGTAACGTTACTCAAACTATGTTGATTCTTGTTCGCATACCTGTCTACTAGCTATGTCTAAGGTTTGGTCTTTATGTGTACGATGGGCGAAAAGTTACATTTGTGTAACTATCAACATGTTATTTTGTCGCTTATAAGCGACGTCCGCGGTGACCGTACGTAATAATTGTGTCGCTTATAAGCGACGTTCGCGGGGAAACCGTTAACTGAAGCATAGATATTAGAGGTACCTCTAATATCTATGACTGTGAAGTGACTTGCTTGATCAAGTGATTTGTTTGCTGTTGTGTTTTTAAAATAATAAAGATAAACATCGTTTGTATAGTCATTAAATGTGCGATGTTTAGCGGAGTAGGTATACTAGCTACTAAAAGGCGGGGCATTGATATTGTATACGTACGTACCGCTACAGTGTAAGAACGGGTGAAACGTAAGGCATACAAATTAAATACGTAAGCGGACGTACTAACTGCAGGGATCTGTATCCACATCCGTATGCAATCAGTCCACACACGGGGATCGGAAGCCTATGACTGCCGATGCCCGTACTCCTCCGAATACGGATGCACTTATGTAAGCATGCAGTATCGTATTTGCATTAGCGAGTCGCTGTGCCTACACGTGGTGGAATGATATCGGAAGAAGTTAAGTTAAAAAATTTCGCACCCTCGAGCGAGGATGGAGGGGCCGCCAAGACCCTTTTTGCCTAAGGCTGCCAAACATCTAAGGCCGGCCCTGATAGTAGCCTAGGTATCATAAAGTGACTCCTTCCTTCTCTTTTTATACCCATTAAGTTGAAATTGTCCCAAGTCCATTTCCTGATTTCCACTTAGAATGCTATGAATAGGAACAGCTGGAGGGATCACTGGCTGAACATATAGGTAGGCACACCTGAGAAGTGTAAGTAAAGGTACTGGGGGATGCAGCCTCAATGATGGAGACACTATACGAGGAGGGTTGTCAAACACAGGAGGCAGCTTGATGATATGTCTACTACTAGTAGCCAGACGTACAACCGGGCTGGGAACGAGGGACGCGATGTAAGTATTGATTGGACGTCGGTACATTTGCCTCTAGATTTTGATACAAGGCTGTATAACAGAATGAATCAGCTAAATTAGTCATCTGTTTATTGCGTGCATCTGTTTATATTTGAGTGTTCATCATTAAAATTTGGTCTGGGGATGGGTAGGTTGCGTATTCTCGCGACGGGAATTATTGGCAAGCTGGCAGGCCTGTTTATAATTTGTTGTACAGCAAATTCCACAGGTCATTGGGTGTTGCCAAGGGGACTTACAACGTTCATTTCAAAATTTCTGGGCGTAGGGTAACACGATTTCAATGCGAGCAAAAACAGCCGTGAAGTACGCATTGCTACGTACATTTGTGCGGTCGATACTATTAGAGCGCGTTGCTGTGGCACTTTTTGCAGTACTGTACAAATATTTTTATATCTTCATTCATGTTTCTCCAGAAAAACTGCTCAATTTAAAAAAATTATCTGCCTAATTTTTTATACTGCAGGTCTACAAGGCATAATAGTACAAATTTCTTTTTCTGTTTGTAGGGGAGGAGTGGGTTAGTTGAGCCACTTTTTAGGTTTAGGTTTATACTGCCTCTGAGGTTTGGTATTAAGCAGAGGTTAATACTCTGATGTAAAGGGGCATCACTTGGGTACATGTCATAGGAATGTTAGAGACTGGAGATGTACGTGAGAATAGGGACATTATTAAAAATCAACAGGTGTCAAATGGCACAACTAACCCAGCCAAGTGGGTTAGTTGTGCCAGGTACATGGGTCAGTTCAGCCATATGCTGCCTTCAGCCAAAGTTAGTTGCATTGCACAATAATTGCTAACATAAGTAGGTCTAGGCCTTATGTTGTCAAATCATTGATAAAAACAAATTCATACATGACACTTTTTCAATGAGAGCTCTTGAAATTGATCGACAAGTGTTTTTAACGTTATTCAAAGTCATTTTTCTATTTAGAAATTAAAACAGAATACTTCTGAGATTGCTGCATAGCCAAATAAGCATAGCTCACTATTTCTATTACGTCAATCAATAAATCATTTTAATGCCATACAATTGCAGCTAAAGCGTATGGCTCAACTAACCCCCTTTGCAAATGGCTCAACTAACCCCACTACTAACTTTTCCTGTAACTACCTAAGTTGTATAAAAAGGAAGCAAAGTATAGAATTCATTATAAACATAAATATAGCTGCATACATGTACTTTCAAACACCCAAGACTGAAACAAGAATATAGTCATTGTGTAGAAATTATGAGGGCACAAACCGTAAAAACAGAATTTCACTTTGATCATCAAAATTCTTATTTTTGAATTTCATATTCTGATGAATACTAAAACAAAATCCTAAAGTAGGACACAAATCTAGTCATAACACTTAATGCCAATATATGTTAACATAATTCAATTATGTTTCTTCATGGAGCTAAAACAGGGGGTGGCTCAACTAACCCACTCCTCCCCTACCTTCAATTCCAGCTTGACATGACTCGAAAATGCGTCTTCCTTCATCTTCAGTTTAAAACACAAATCCTCACTGAGCACTCCATTGTTTAACTTGAAGTTTTTGCATTTGTGCCTTAGATTAGCTATGCCTTCATTCAAAATGCCATTAGGATACTGATTCATCATTATCCATGCGAGCTTCCTTTCTGTTTTCAACAGGTACACATGGCTAAGAAAATCATATCCTTAGAGGAGAGTCATTCATACCTCTGACATCAGCCTCAATCATAATTACTGCTCCACAATGAGTTGGATGCACACTTTCATATATATAAATGATTACATGCTTCGCATTGTTTACAGCAGAATAATGTGAATATTCAACGTTCTGTTCTACACTGAACATGTATGTACAACTACAGATCTTTCCGCTGAGAATCATGTGTAACATGGTGCCAGCAGTAAAACTAATGCAACAATTGCCGCTTTGAATATACCTGTGCATAAAGAACATATCGTAAACATTGAAAACCACGTACTGATTGGTACTTTGCATTACCCTATAATTTTAATAGAGGTATTGAAATTTATTAAATATTTCAAAAAGCCAACTCATTAATGAATTTACACTAATGCCCAAGTTGGTTGACACAATCTTGAACTGAATTATTTAATTGCTATTAGCTGAGCTAAAAGCTCTATTTTCACTTGCCCTTTAATGAGTGCTAAATATGACACTTATGTACAGCTACATAAACATAGGGCCTGCAAGTTATTGCATGATTTAAGTCCAACCCAATTGCCATTATGGTGATGCTTCTTTAGACAAGTGGAATTATGAAACTACACATTGACCTTTAGTTGACAGTGAGAACTGACACCATGCTATGTTGAGGTAACCTTTCCTATCCTGACATATTTATTTTCAGACGCTTTATATTTAATTACAATGTGCATGCATTGTTACTTTACAATTCAAGTGTGTGCCATTCTTTGAATTGCAACATAACAACATAGATGTTACTATTACTCCACATGGAAATTGTAACTCATCATCAAGATTGTACTTGGTAATTCTGAAATTTAGTATTCAAGCACAGTATATGTGAATTAATTATATGAGACACATTACTTTTTTTTCTGTATCGCTCAAAATATGTGCCCTTTGGCCATTTACATGCATTATTTTGTAAATCTTACTCTTTCTAACCCCTAAATTAGATCAATGTATTGGGAAACTTAGCCCAATCTAATATCTCACCCCATTTTAAATTTTGATTCGTAATAGTACATCGATACAATTTTCAGTTTATTAACAATTAGTCATTTAGATATGTTGTACAAAATGCTACAATATTAATTAAAAATTTCCCTACCATAATTGCATATGAACGAACCTTGATGGATAATATAAGTTGATGATAGAGCATCAGCAGAAACTAAAATTGATTCAGATGTTCTTCGTGATGTCACTGCAATACATTATAATTTGTGTCAATTTGATTACTTCATGCAGCAATCGTATGAAATGTGGCATTCACAATTCTTATCAATGTAATTCATACTTACACATGTATGTATTTAATTAAATAATACATATACATATTTATCAAAATGCAGAACTAACTGACCTTGATGTGCATATGATTTCGAAGCTACTGCTGATGTGCAAGGGAGCTGTGTTTCGGAAGCTGTAATTGTATTCCAACAGAATAAGCAGATCAAATTGGCAATGTAAATAAATGCTAGTGCCTACAAATCTGATCTTTGTGACACTTGATAAATACTGTATGTCCCACTAAATTATCATGGCATGTAATTTGTTTAAATCCATCAATTGTGCAGTAGATGCAAAATAAACCCCCCATAATTTAGAATGCACTTACATTTTAGCATGAGTTCATATTAACTTACATGGATGAAGAACTGGATCCATCAAAAATATTACAGCTGTTAATATGTCATTGAATTCATAGCTGCCACAAGATAGAACACTTTGTGTCATTGAGCTTCCAAAAGTCACATTTGTATTGCTTATAAATAATGATCCTGTGGAATCAACTGAATTATTTATCAGCACACCATTCAATGTCCACCAATCCGATCCATTTCCACCAGGTAAGTTGCATGTGAAATAAACTGGAATAGCATTGCAGATAGTAAGACTGCTATAGTTCGACATCAAAATGTAGTAACCTTGTACGTATGCCTCTGCAAGGTGAAAATCAAGATGGCATGAAGTCATATCACAGTCTTAGAAACCTACCCAATGAGAAATTAAGAGGCTTTAATGAGTAGTAAACACCCTGATGAGTCCCAACTGTGCGTCTGTAATACCAGCATATATTGCACGTGGTCTGGAGTGTAGCAGACTGTATGTTCAGTATCTCCATATACCCTTTCAGCTTGGGATAATAGTACCTCTTGTTTATCTATCAATAATGTGTGCCAAGGGCATATTTATACATATGCATTCCAATTATCTATTATAGCACATAAATATTAAGACTCCATTCTGTTCTTGTAGATGTGTGCAATGAGAAGTAGTACCATTCTTTAAATTCTTGCAACACTACATAAACGGTTAACGGTAAATCCTTCAGGATAAACTAGTAATCACAAATTGGCAGTTTATGGAGTTAATCACAAACCCAACACATGTACTAAATGCATGGGGTGCCATGTACATGTACATGCATAATTATGTCATTGTTATGTACATCTGGCACCCAAAGAGTTAAACTGCAAGTGCATACCATGTATGTCATGAGACTTCTAGCTTTGTACATGATTCCTCCAAAAGTGTGCAAAACAGTTATTGTTGATCACAATGTTTATGGACAACAGATCCATGATGAATTTGCAGATGTATGCATTTGGGATTGCTATTGTACTATTCAAAATGTCCAATTATAGGGAATTGCTGTAAGGAATCATGTGTCTGTGGCATATATACTAAGCTATTTCCAGTACATAAAATCATTGTACTCATTGATGTTTTACTTTGCAATGCAAAACTATATCCATATCTTGAATGCGACTGTTTGCTCTAGTGACAAATGTTATTTTTTCTGTTTGCTATAGTGACAAATGTATTGTGGTCCTACTTGTAAACATTTAGTCTAGCTCTAGTAATGGGCTCAACATTTAACATTTGTATTCTTCAAACATCAGAACAGAACATGGTTTACTGAACTTTGATATATTAGCCATTAAACATTTAGGTCAAAAGCCTAGTGATTTGGTTAAGGAAAATTTTGTTTATGCAAAACACCACAATTTAGCACTTTATTAGATTAGCTGATTGCCTTTTTTCCTATTAGTGCAATGCTGAAGTGCAGTTTATCGTTTGGAGGAATGAAATAGTGGAAAAGCAAATGCATTAATGTACCTGCATGTGTACACATATAGTTGGTGTCCAGTAATGCATTGGGTCTTCTTTTGTACCTGAGTACCACTGCATCTTTTATTTAACTGCTTACATGGGAAAAGACAAAATGACTCATATATCTCTAAATTTTTTCCATTCTGCTGAGTTTAACTGGAAGTAATGCATATTGATTGATGTTATTTACTGCTTTCTGTGTAGTTGGATTAATCAAATAACAATGTACACATACACAATTTTAGCTGTGGCTGTATTATGAGGGCAAAAAACCAGTATTAATTCTATTACATTCAATAAAAAATGTTTTTTTTTTCATGTTAAAAGATTTAAGATGCTACACAATATTGCTAGGCACAGACTTTAAAATTGAAAGACATGTTGGGCATACAACCAATTCAATGTGCTCAAAAACTCACATTCATTAATAGGGCTTGCATAAATCATTTGAATGAAAATTACATTACAGACTCAATGCATACATGTAGGTACAACCAAAAATTCATATATACTCCCTCCTCTGAACACTGATATTGATGCTGTCCCACTAACAAGGCAAAATTATAGCAATTTGTTGCTTAACTTTTAGTGCTTTAGTACCCATAGTACATACTCCATTTGTTGCTACTGTTCAACTGTCATGAGTATTTCCCTCCCTCTCTCCCAATGATAGAGTTTAAGATGTACGCTAACATATGTACTGTACTTTAACACTTACAGATGCCTGAGGGTACGTATTAGAACAATCACAATTGATAAAAATCTCGACTAAAATGCCTGTCATATCCAGTGACTGGTCACGAAAGTTCCAGGTCAAGGTGAGAGTCGATCCGGTGAATCCAATAGATGTATCATTGAGCAACCCTGTCGGAGCTTGGATAGGAATAGTGACAAGTGATATGCATAATATGATTTTATATCTTGTTTCACTTATAAAATAATTAAAGGAGATAATAAGTATAAATAGTGATCACAAATCATAATAGAAAGGTTTAAAGAACGAATTTTAGACAGCCATATACATGTATGAGTGCACGTATACAAACTCTGGAATACTTGTAGCTATTACATTCGCATAGTGCTTGCATATTCGTTACGTGCTGATAAGGTGTAACAGGGTGTCCTACTGTCCGTAGTTGCAGTATTTATTCATCATGACAGGGCTTTATTCCTTCTAATGATAGCTTCAAACAAGTAATTATTCATGATTCATTTGCACATAATTACAGAGTTGGTAAAGCTTACAGAAACAAACTATTTTAGCAAAACTGTTATATTCAGCACAAATTAACAAACAACGCCGGAAAATGAACACAGTTAACTAATTACAGCTTTGTCGTTAAGATCTCCAATGGCAGATAGTGACAGAATTTTTACCGCACCTAGCAAGTTTTAGCTCAGCAAAGGAATCAGGAAGGAAGGCTGAAGTGTACAACCACTGATTAGGCAATGCCATGTGGTGTTCCACCATCTCTCTTGTTCATCATAAGGAAAACAACTTTTCAACTACTTCAGTATGTGCCGGCACGTTCAGGTTTATTCCGACTATAGATGATTTCGGTCAGAAGGCATACCCCCTAAAAGCGCGTGGCTTAAAACGATGAAAAATTGCTGTGGTACATAAAATGGTACTGAGGTCTTGTTGTAGAAATCCTGGTGGTCACTGTTTGGGCTTAAGTTTCTTTAGTTTTCCTTTGAAAAATGAAGACATTACACGAAAGTTGATTCAAGCGGTTTGTTGTTAGGTAGGATTGGCAGCCTTCAAAGTACTCAAGAATCTGTGGTGACCATTTTGTATCAGGTTAGTAAAAAGTGTGGATCCAATTGTAAGTCAGTAAAGCAATCATTGGTTTTACTGTGGGCAAGTCTGTTGACGATCCCAGTGATGTGGCTATGTCCCTTCACGATTCTCTTTGAAGGAAGGATTTGATGGCGTCAGACGAGAGCAGTACGAAGAAGAAAGGTGATCGAAGTTAACTTCAGCTGTAGAGGGCCTTTTGCTAATTCAGGACTCGCAGTTCGCCATTGACGTTGGAACATATACGGAAATCATCAGTATGAAAGGTATTCAGACAGCAGTGTAAGCCATTTCAACATGCTCTCAGATCCTGGAAAAACGATGACTCATACTCAGCTGTAGCCCCCAAATCTGGAATAATCATCTCATCTGCACCAATCTAGCTGGATGTGTTTTGGTATGAACAACTTAGCAATGAAATGTAGTAAAATTTTATTATAGGGTTACATAACTGTGCTGTATTTGTTCACGTACTGGAACATGTGCTGTCATGCCCTGCATGCTTTGGCTACATGCAAGAGGTACATGTCAGAGGGTAAAATTTATCTAATGCCGATTACTTGCTACCATCCATGATGAAACTACATTTTGGTCTTAGGGTTCGAGACCTAGCTTATCTCTTTCAGATAGGTCTGACAGCATTGATTAACATTTTTTTCAGACTGGCTTGGATGCAATGTTGAAATAATTTATCAAGTGGCTTACTCAGGACAAAAGCTTTCAGAATACGCTATACAACGCAATATTATACATTGCGCATTCTTAAAAAATGTTTGCGCATATACTTGCCATGCGCATAATACAGAGCACGTCCCTGGAAATCTTGTGCCGGCTTATCTAGCGGCCCATTTAAACTACTGTACATGTCCAATGGGCTACTGTCCTTCAATGACACACAATATGCTACGCACCTCACAGACTCTTTCACAAAACGTTATGTCATTGTAAAGCTGCCATGCAAGTGCAGTGGGCAGACATGAACAATCGAGCCTAATGCTTCGTGGGCCTGTTCTGTAGTGTGTTGGCTAGCTATAGGGTTAACGTACATTGGCTTAAACAGCAATTTTGGTCGCCTGAGCCAAACACCATTGCAAACACAGTCCTCACGAAGGCTGATTCAATGTGCTTCCACGATGATAGTTGCACTTGAGTATATATCGCCATACTCAATACGCGGCCAAAACTCATATCCATCGCTGGAACGATGATCATTCTTCTTCACGAAAGTTCATCGCTTAGTGTTAGCCTTGCCGACTCCAGTTTTTGCTTGTATTGCCCTTTTTCACTAATAATCTGCCAGACCTTATTCGACCGCGATATGAATATATAAATGTCACACGCTCGTCCCAATTACTCACGCGATACGTCCAATATTGGTTCAATTACATCACGCGACACGAAGTTCTTTAAAGTGGAGTGAGTTCAGGAACTATCAGCGATCACTTTTCAAGGCCTAAACTTTCATACAAGGTTGGTTCCGTTCTTTTCTATCGATTTGGTGATCCGCGTGGTGCGAGGTTATAGTTTGCCGTCCCTGTACTGAAAACAATCTTGTAATCCCTCTGGCCCTCCGTGAAAAGGAGAAAAAGGAACACCAGTGACATAATTAAGCTCTCTATCATACCGTGGGTGTAATAGGACTGATTTGACTTCACCTCGTTTTTTGTTATTTATAACATAATCAAGACAAGGCAATTTAATGACTTCTACTGTGAGCCAATTCTCGGAACGGTAGCGCCAAGCAGAATCCACGTGTAGTGATGTCTAGTGGGTGTATTGAGATATAAAGCATGTTAACACGGTGTAGGGTTGTTGAGATTCTGCGCCTCAATTGCGGAGTTGAGCTGTCATGATTTCACACAGCCCTTGTGATATGCCTCGAAGAAAACACTTAGTGGGCCGGCCAAACATCTATTGATGTACTGTATGGATATGTGGTTACCCCTAGCATACCAAGCTTCTCTATATAGCGTAACTTTCCCACCGTATCAAGCTGCTTACGAATCCGACAGTTCAGCCATATTCGTGTATATCATTAACGGCGACGCCTTTCCAATTATGTCACACAAGAATATATTCTTTTTTGTGGTCGAATAAGGTCTATACCATACGTCTCACTAACGTTTGCCCTCCAAAAAAATTTCACACGACTCTCACGTGACGCGCGGGCTCTTAAAAATGTACCTATAAACTCGGATGATCAAGCTACGTTTTTTTTTTTTTAACCGGAGGATTTGGGATGATATGATGCCTCTATATATTTTGCTACAGAAAACATTTCTCACTTGATTTTGTGTTATAATTTGCTGCTGCCCTCGTAATATTGGCTTTTATATATACATGTATAATTATAAAATAATCATATATAATTATATATATATATGCGTTTGTTTGTGTTATCAGCTGGTACATGTATTTTACCAAACATCGTTTTGTTTGGCATGATTTAAGACTCTTTGCGCATGGAATATGAAGATTTCAGGGCTGTTAATATCAATACTCAGCCTGCTATACACACATGTATAGCCGGCTGTATGTATACATACGTGTATATAGCGGGGTTTAAAAAAAAATGTTTTTAATATCTCCAGCTCGACGTCCTTATTTAAGCGTGGTTACCCTCCTTAATTAAGGCCGCACTTTAGTTATAACTA
The DNA here is from genome assembly GCA_949361645.1 of Spongilla lacustris. Classification (NCBI taxonomy): domain Eukaryota; kingdom Metazoa; phylum Porifera; class Demospongiae; order Spongillida; family Spongillidae; genus Spongilla; species Spongilla lacustris. The sequence goes on from OX442435.1 coordinate 4,727,594, forward strand.
TAATCATTTCCATGAAGAAGAGTAATATTATCACGACTTCTTTTTTTTAACTTTGATGATATACATTATATCATCTCGTCCGCTGATTAACTCAGCTACCATTCTGAGTCTGTTGCATTTTTTTTCAGTACCATTTCAGCTAAACGGACCGGTGAACCGCTTCTAAATTGCCTTCAACCATATACCGCTATATGATTATTTGCGGTATGCCAATTTGACCATGCATTCCTCATTATGTGACTCATAATTGCTCAATTACATGTGGAACAGAAGCGACAAAGAGGTGCATTCCATTGTTATACGCGACACCCACTGGTGGGAATAATGCCATGGCGGCGGGTGGTGTGTTTAAGACATTGTTTCACCAAAAAGTATTTTCTTCGAAGGCTACCAATGCACTACTAACTACATGTGTATGGTCTGTATGGAACATGTAAGATTTTGGGCTAGCATCTCCACCCCGCTTCTTAACAAACTATAATGGTCCTCTCAACAATGTATAATTTCCATCCGCTTCTATTGCCACCAGTGGACGTGACGTAACATATTGGAATGCATCTCTGTCTATGTGGATAAGCAAGGGTGTGGCTACGCCAGACTTCACGTCTGTTGTGAACGGTTTTGCATCTATTGAAGGTTGTAACAATTTAGAAAGGGCTATATAAATATGCTTACCATGTTCGCTGGGAAAACTGACTCATTATAGGCAGAAATCGTTCCAAAATCGGTTACCGGTTTGAACATTTCAATGGTAAACTGTATTTCTAGTTTCAGTTGTAATACGTATAATTCTTTTGTACGGCCGCGAATTAGTAGACGTTGATAGCCTTTTGGCTGTGTACTGATTGGCCGTGCTCGCTCACGATTGACCTTCCTTAGTCTCGTACCCAAACCCAAACGTACGTAAGAAGGAATCTCGGCACGTCCAATTACGTCACGTTATTTAGTATTAGAGAAAGAGAGAGGACCCTGGTACTTGTCATGCTGAAGGCTGTGATATCGGACTCATTACGAAGTACGTCCAAAAGTTGTTGTGAATCGCTTTTCAGCCCATCGCGTTCACCACTCTGTGAGTATCATTGTGATGGTAGCCTTTTTGGCCCCTTTCTCTTTGTAGCTTAATCAATGATGGACACGCGGCGCCGCTTAACAAACTCACTGATGACGAACCGTTGCTATAACGACTCAATTTACATTTGAGCGATAATGCGGATGTACGTTTGCATGGGTCCAGATAGCATGACGACGCGACCCAGTAGTCCTTCCTACCCTACGCTGTACGTTCTCGCGACGGTATGCCTAATCGCGAATGCAAGCTAGTTGTGTAGTGATTGTAGCCCATCTTTTCGGGTTCAGGAATAGTTCATCGATCAGATTCAGAAAAGACCATGGCCAGGGCCATACTAACTGGGGCACATGACGCGACCTGTTCCATTGAAATGACATAAACAGTGTGCCTCACCGTAGGTGGGTATCCAAGCCATCCCAGGCCATGACACGGACCCAGACACGCAGTAGTTGTGAAGGTATGGATGGCTTGGATACTAATCGCGATCGCCATGTCAACAGAAAAGGAACCAGTAAAAACATACATCCGTTGAAGTGGTCAAAGCTGATGGAGAACCGGAATTTTTACTACTGTATGGCCACGCATGCAGTATGGAATGAATGGGAAATATTGACATGGGTTAAACTATATATACGTACACGTAAACACACTCATATTACTGAGCCACATATTCCACAATCCTTAAGCTAGGGGAAGATTCCGCGGTGATAGCACCTTTTTAGAGTGCTGGCTTTATTTATTACTCACCGGATCACAGCAGGGGTGAGCCACGTATGCAATTCACATTTTACTCTATAGCATTATCATATGCAATGCTATTAATTCTGTAATGGTAGGGTAAATAACCTGCAAAACTTAGGAAATAATGTTTGTAATAACCGGTTACGAGGTTGAAAAAAACACTTTAAAATCGATTGAACTTTTTTAGTCAGATTTAGACATTTAAATTAACACAGCCAAAACGTACCTTGTTGATAATCGGGACAGTAGGCGGAATGTGCTGCAGGTAGAATGCCCAAGAGCGTCAGAGCAAGAAACATTGTGTAATAAGGATTACAATTGCGTACAGGCGCAGGTTTTTACACGTCTTTTATAGTTGTTCGCACGATCGATCGACCTCGATCAGGTTCAGCCTGCAGTAATTAAGCATTTCCGGATGGCCTTATCAAATTTCACAACTCGGAACAGGGGATTGAAAAAAATCCTATTTACTCACAGGTGTTAGTAGTACGGCAGATCGCCTCTTTGCCTTAAATTCTCAGGGTTTTCTGTCACCGATTGATGTATATACATCCATTATGTATATGCGTGCACTTATCAGCTTTTCAAACCGCCTAAATGTCCTTCACCATAATAGCTCCCACATGCTTTCCTTTTAAAGTTTCATTAAGAAGTAAATTATCACACGTTTCATTTTTGTTGTATTTACGTTGGAACTTTTGTAAGGGATTTCTATGCAACGAAACTTAGCAGAAGTTGCTAATGAGATACGCGTAGTCAATTTTTTTGGGGGGGGGGGGGGGGGGGGGGGGGGGGTCAACTTCCGGTAACTTGTGAGCGCTGTAACGTTTGCACCATAACTGGTGAAGGTACTTCATTTTGGAATATGGTATGGCAGAAAAATAACATTCATTCTGTACTGGCTGTGTTTCTTCGTGGCGTTTCTATGAGGACTTACATTTTGTCAAACATAATGAATAAATTTGTGACGTCAGCGTCAAAAGGTCTAATAGACCTTTTACCGCTGACGTCACAAATTGATGCTCGTCACAATCCTTGTGATCCCCTTTCCAAAGTACATTTTTTGCATTGCTGACGCTGGCTGCACATACCACAAACGAGTATTGTACTTCCTTTATTTCATGCACCAAAGGAATGCCAGAGGTCTTTATCTGCGTCAGGCTAACAGTATACAGATTTTATGAGGCTTGAATATTAACAAACAAGCTCGTTCAGTCATGAAGAGCATGATGGAGGAGGGCATAGTCATAATTGCGAACAGCATAAAACTGATAGAAGGCATGAAACAGTTAATCATGAGCATGTGTCGTGTTTCTCGGATACTTAGGATTCAAATTGAATATAATTACAGGAAATCAAAGGGCACAGTACAGACACAGCTATTAGCCAGTTAACTGTTAACTGCTACAGCTAGTGCATGCTAAGAAATGAGAAAAAAAAGTGATTGAACACGTGGTGTATGTATTAAATACTCCCAAATTGCACATGTGCAAGAGAACTGAAATGGTGTCAGGTTACATGGTCAGAACATCTCCCTGCCAGCCTTAACTCCTCCATTGATCACTGAACGGAAACATCTCCTCTAATGATAGGGTTCGTTGGTGCATGGTTTCTGGTTGATCTTCTGGGGTTGTCTCAAGTGTAGTCCTCACCCGTTGGGAGTCGAAGATTGCGGAACTGTCGCTTTGGTTGAGCAGGAATCCTCAGCTCTTCTGCAGGAACGGGAGGTGCTTGGATTTCAAGCGGGGATGTTACCACCTCCATGTTTGGTGGAACTGAGAATGGCTCCCTGGAGCCTACTGGCAATTCCTCTCCCGGGTCTGCATCCTCTTGAGCTCCATAGCGTGAACGGAGCTGCTCTGTGTGTCTTCGCCAGATGCCACCCTGTGGAAACACCCTCACATTTACACTTCGGGTGCCAAACACCTTAGTGAACACAGCATCCTTCTCACGCCTAGGACCACAATAGAGAGCATAGCATGGGGTGCTTACTGAGTATACAGGCACCACTCTGTCTGTGACCTCTTGAGCTTGAGTCTTTGTGGCTTCCATAGCGTGCTAATCTGACAACCATTTAAAAGTTCACTAGGAGAATAGCCCTCAGCATCCGTGGAGCAGAAGTCGTCCCCAGCGCCTGTGTCCACTTTGAAAACAAAACTGTTTTCGCTGGATTTGAACTGTTTGCTCAAGTTGTGGGACCGCCTCAATGATCTTCACTGTCTGTATCAGGTGCTTGGAGATTGTCTTCACAGGTTGGGTGTGCCTCTTCTTCGTCAGACACACTGCCTCTAGATGTCCCAGCTTTTGGCAGTACCAACATATTGCCTCCTTGTAGGGGCAATCAGCCGACCTGTGATTTGTCTTCCCACAATGCAGACATGTTCCAGTGGGAAACTCTACCCTTAACCAACATCTGTTGTTTTGGGTGTTCGTCTGGTTCCGGGGAGAGCGACCGTCTCTTAGATTCGACTTTATGAAGGCTTGTCTTAGTCCCATACACTGTCTCCTTCGCCACCTTCGCTGCTTCCTCTATCTCCGCGGCAACTGATATTGCATTAGCAAAGGTCAGTTCGTCGTTCTTGACTTTGAAGAGCGCCTTTAAAATAGCTTCATTGCCAACGGAGCATGCACATAAAACGAGTGCGCATTGCTTCGTCCAGCGGGTCACGGATAGCGGTGAAATTGCAAGTGACTGCGTCATGACGAATTCGCACGGCGAGTTCCTGGATTGTCTCTTCTCCCCAGACCCACATACGCAGCAGCGGATGGATTACATCACCGCTACGCGAAAAGTGGTCCTGTACTCAATTCTGTCCTTTTGCACCAGATTGTTGGGGCACCAATCAGATTTAAGGTATGCGGTAATTGCATTCTTTAGTTATTGCACGAAGTTATTCACAGCAAAAAAAAACGCATCAAATCAATTATTGATTTCGAAATAGATTTTAAATCAATAGTTAAATCAACACATGATTTGACAGCAAAATCAAGTGCGCTTGATTTGCGGTTGATTTTACTGTGAAATCAATTGTGAATCAATTATCAGTTGCGTTTTTTTGCTGTGATTGTTCATTGCGATGGTGATGGAGGATGGACAGCGAACGATCAAATGAACGGGTGAACGTAAGGATTACTCGACACTCAAAGACAAACAGTTCCGAATCAACGTAGAAGTACGAGGATGTCTTTGTATGTCTTCCAACTGGTTATGGGAAGCCATTGTTTTAAGCCGTTCTGCCTTGGGCATTTGATGCGCGATCGAGGAAGGACAACGAGCGAAGCGTTGTTCGGGAACTTCTGATCCTTTCTCTTTCATCAGTTGCTTTAATTTACTTTTGACCTGCTGCCAGTAACTGCTGAAATATTGTCAGAAGGCAATAGCCAACAACAGGTCCATATACTAGCCAAATTAATTATTCAATTAACTAACTGCATTCGTGTTGACGCTAAATACATTCATAAAATACATCACACCATATCAGTTATATATATTTTTAAATGTACATATAACATACGCATACGCACGTGCTTATTCATTCGTGTCATTCTTTTTCATTGTGCCGACTGACGAAGGCCTGTGCCGAAATATATTTCATCAAATCAAGTCAATTGAACAGTCATGTGCGCTCATAAAACCAGTGTCTATCATCCACAGCGAAACCATTGCATTGAGACGGTAACGTCTCATCACGTGACCTTACCCGTCTCTTGGATGTAGGCGGATACCGATGAAATCAATCCCAACGGCCCGTGTGCAAACCGAGAGTGGACGGTAACGTCTTTCCCCCCCCCCCCCCCCCTCCCCCGTCGCTCTGTCACGTCTTTATACGTTTTATCCTGTTAGTCCGGGAAATCCACGGTTAAGGGCGGATCGCTTTGTACCGTGTCGTACCGTCAGTGCGTACGGTTGTGTTACGGTTGGGTACCACTTCTACAGTACTTTCTATCCATGCAGCTTTTACGTACACCATCCCATTCACTTCTCAGAGGTAGTTTTCAAAAAGCCATATACAAATACAAATGCATGTACAAAAGGAAGAGCAAGCGTTTTGTTGGGTCTCATTCATTACGCAAAGAGCCGGATGCCGTCCTATACTGAAAGATATATAGCATCAATAATGAATGGCCCACAGATTTACTTGCTTACATTTGCCCGATATTGATAATCTGCGTGCGATGACACTGGCGAGCCACTCACATCATCAAACCTTCATCTTGTGTAAAATGTAACAGATGAGAATAAAGTGACCCTTGTACATACCTCATTGTACTCCAAAGCCAAAACAAGTAAAGCGTGGCTGGGCCGGTAGCCTGGGTAGAAGATATGAAACACGTACCATTGCAATAATACGTCACACGTACTTAAAAAGGCATATGTGTTCGCTTTACAACCTATATTCCTGTAGATGGAAGGAAGATGCACGTGGCTGTGATATCTTCGACACCCCAAAAAATGGCGCTTACGCTCAATTTACTTAGGCAGCACTCATGTCTCATCACTCTCACGGATCAGTATGTGGCGTATTAAACGAGTTCAAAAGGATAAACTTCGGATCCAGAATTTCCACGCCAATGTTTGAACCTGAAAGTTGCTATATAGGAGGACAAATCATTAATGCCAATAGTGAACCGCTTACCATATCTTGTTCATTGTAGCTGAACCGCCATTAGTCACGTGAATTGGTCAAGGCTAATTGAACTATTCAATAGCATATAAATTGTTTTTAGCGAGCACACATACATGTAAAACCTCCTTATATCCAGTGGCGGATCTAGCATAGCCTTGGGGGGGGCGGCCGCCCCCCCCCCCCCCCCCCCCATTCATCTTAAATGCCGCCCCTGTCATGAAAATGCCGCCCCCCCCCCCCCCCACACACACACAGCGTGCGCGTGCACTTCCTACCGTACGTAACGCACGCGCATCTAGAAAGCACACCTCATGTGTCTGTGTGTGTGTGTGTGGGGGGGGGGGGGGGCGGCAATTTCTTAAAAGTTTCAGTGATTACGAAATTTAATCTAATACCGGAAATTTTTTTTTTAAAATAACCGCGAACGTTTTATTCGTTCCTTCGAAATCTTGCCTGCATGTGCATAGGCAGTGGCGTAGGAGCTGGGGTGGCAGCAGCGGCCATGGCCGCTGCACTTTTTCACAACAACAAAAAATATATTATAATAATAGGTTCACAAGCGCGCAGGTATCAATTCAATTATAGCTGAGCAATTGCTGCTATAGTTAATGACATGTAAGTGCATGGTCTTCAAATCGATCGCGAGAGCTAGCTCAAGCTAGGCTACCCAGTGTACAATGGTTACCAAAAGTGGCCTTGGCTGCACTATAGCCGTTTATATTATACATGTATGCGCAGAGACATGGTCTCAAAATAAACTAACCTGGTTATCGCGTTGTTTTGGGGGGTTTTGTACGCAAAAAGCGTTGGCTTCTCGGGCTCCGCCCCAGACCCCGATGGGGGAGCTTACAGCACTCCCCCGTGCCCCTAGCTTGCCGGGAGGGGTGCGCCTCTCCCGTACCCTCTCCGGGGAGGCCGGGGAACCACCTTTGTTGGCCGGCGCCGCTGCACTCTATATTCCCTTCCTACGCCACTGATAGGCGTATACTAACTTAACTGAATCACGATCATAATTAACAATAACAAATTTTCAGTCTTTAAATGTACAAGTACATAGTTTACCGATTGTCACTAACGGTTTAATTAGATGCACCGTTCCGTAAAAGGTGCAAATGGCGAAACATTTTCACAGCTACTGCTTCAATTGCTAGATCACCATGCCTCTAAAGCGATTTACATACATCACAACGACAATATAGAGGAGAAGTACGTGTTGCTCACGCGAGCATATCCAACATTCTCAGCCGGACGCTCAGACGCCTGTTGACGACCGTTACCGTATACAAAGCGCGTTTCGCGCGTATATAAATTCTTTCACTGCGCTGCGAATACGCTGATTTTTAGAGGCTTTGAAGCGAAAAATGTGAAAGCTTCTGGGGCTCCTCCCCAGGCTCTGATGGGGAAGCTTACAGCGCTCCCCCATACCCCCTTGCTGGTGAGTGGGTGGGCCCCGCCCCCGGCCGCCCCTCCAACCAACCGCCCCCCCCCCCCCCCCCCCCTATAGCCACATTCCTAGATCCGCCACTGACAGCGAGCGTACGTTGTACGGGATAAAGAAGGATAAGCCACTGTCCTGTGCCATGCGGTAATGAGGGTTTGGTTGCCTGTCTCCATGTTGGGAATGGGGACGAGACCTAATGTCCAACTTTTCAATGGATACGTATACGCTCGATAAGTAACGATCCGCATAACGTCATAATGATGCAATACAAACATGAATGCTGACAATATGTCAACAACACGAAAACAAGATTTTCATATGAGAGGCAGCCTTAACTACCCTGAGTCGAGTAGCTATAGTGAGCGGCGCGGCGCGCATGTGCAAGTGTGTGTGACCCAGTGGCGTAGCGAGGGGGGGGGACATGTCCCCGGGCGCAGGGGTTTAGGGGCGCCAAAATAGACAATTTGCGCAGATAATTATGGCGTTAACGCGAACGGGCGCGCGGGCACCTCGGCTCTTGAGTCTTGTTAACAAACATCTGCACTCGATCTGCACGCAAACTTTTAAAATTTATTTCTAATCACCGACATTGAAGATACGGTATCCAATCGTCACCTCCATAATCTGTTGAATAAACCAGGTCCAGGGTATTAAATACATGGATTGGAAACGGTTCCGTAATCTACGTGTACCGGAAAACCATCCGTGTTGCGCCTACATGGATTCTGAATTGGTGAGTTTGCTGTTGACTCGGACGAATATGACATGGATGCTGATCCCAGTGGACGGGTTACAGGGGTGTAGTTCAAAGTTTTCAGATCTGTTGTACGGTAAGTTGTTCAGGAGATTTCGTTACTCGAAGCTTTAGCGATCCGAACGCTTTAACAGGCTTATGCATTGCTTTCAAAAGTAAAGCTTGACTGATCCCATTAGTAAAACCTGCTTCTTAATTAGAAAGAAACCAACTTACCAAGTGCAGCTTTTTGTTTCTGCGATTTCGTGACTCTAAGAATAGCCTTCAAGCGCAACACGGATGGAAATAAGGAATACCGTAATTCAGCCGTATATCAGCCTCGTTTCCAATCCATGTATTTAATATCCCTGAATAAACCCACGACACATTGCAGTTCCAACTTCAGGTTTATCGCTCGCTGATGTTGTGAGCCTGTTATGCACAGGCAGCGAGCGTTATCGTACAGATAGGTACACATAGCGCCAGTCATAGCGCGAGGGTAATTTTGCGGGGGCGGATACTTAAGTACTTTCCCAGACTAAATTTCCAAATGCGAAGGCATAGGTTGCTTGCGGAAGCAAATAACTTGAATTATTGACTGTTAAATTTAATACGAAAGTATCATGATTTGTGGCTTAAAGAGTGCGAAAGTTGCAAAGCGGCTGGGACTCCGCCCCAGACCCCTTTGGGTGAGCTTTGCATGCCCCCTTGCTGGGAGAATCGATGCCCGGCATATCTCTCTCCGCCCTTGCGGCTGTGTACTAACCCTCGCTGCAAAATCCTAGATCCGCCCCTTTATTGGGGGCACCATTATTACATTAATATGTCCCCGGGCGCTCAACAACCACACTACGCCACTGCATGTGTGTGTCAGTGGCGGAGTGCATGGGTGTGCTGTGTTCTAATTCTGTGTACTTACTACGGTCAGTTACCATGTAATATACGCTCATATACTCATTGCTAAAAATAAACGATGCAGGCTACAACGTTCTACATAAGAGCGTTGAAATCATAGCGCCGGCATCCTTGCATGGCGACATGCATCTAACGCGGTATTTACACGCAGTGCCTTGTTCACTTTATTCTTCAATGATCAATGGAAGGATCCAGTTGCTCAGGGGCTATCGTAACATTCCAAGTCTCTAGATCGAATGAATTGTACATTTACAACTTTAAAATAAATTGTAATGAGAATGTATTTGTAATACACTTTTACAACTTAAATTTACAACAGCAATCCATGCACGATATGAACTTGAATGTAATACATGTATATACATACATGTACATGCCATGCACGATATGAACTTGAATGTAATACATGTATATACATACATGTACATGCAACTGAGAAAGTTTCGTAATTTTGCTTTAACCACTGTAGGCGCGTTCGTACTCTCAATGATCCTCATTGCGAGAAATTTCGGACGCTCATTAGCAATTCCTGGCCAATTTTGCAAACGTCCGTCACATTTCCCGCGCACGCGTCCATAGGAATGTATGGGATAAAGTTAATTTTTGAATGCCATATATCAGAGAAAGCCGGTAGTAAAGGTTTACAGGACTCAAATGATGGATAGCATAAAAATCTTTCACTCTTCTGGGTTGGTGTAATTTTTAGCCCCTTCTGCTGGGTTCCTCAGAAGAATTAGTACATTCCCATAGAGATGTATGGAAAATGGCTATTTTAATAATGATTTTTCATCACTATTATTCATTTTGCTCTGAACTGAAGATAGGAAAGTTAGTTATACAGATTTCAGAAGATACTAAAATGATCCAGGCAACTTTCTAGCAGGTTTATATGCCCATAGGCTTGGTTCCCTGGGTTTCTGGGGCACTTTTGGTCATCAGGGTACATGTTTGGTTGTAAAATAATTAAAAACCGCCCGCGGATGACAATTAAACTATGGCGTTCAGTTCTGGCCCAGTTGGAAGTAACAAACTCCACTGCGCGCAAATTTGGTATGTTCTTTGTTTGGGTTTTCGTTGGCTTGGGATACTAATATAGAGCTTCTAAGTCCTAGCTAGGCCGTTTCAAGCCTGGTTTCAAGATTATGGTCTGTCAAACGCGGAGTGGTCTATGTCTATCCGATGGACATTAAACGTTACTACCGTACGTGTCTATTTCAGGAAAACCAAGGCATCACAGACACTTATGGCGAAGTAAGGCCCTATAACTTTCTATATTCGACCACGTGATATGGCTCTATGAGTATGACAGCTGGGAAACGTGCGTTTTCTTTTGCTACTTTTTCAAAAGGGTGCGTGCATATCCACATTTGTAAATGCTATCGTTCTATATAGAATTTGAAGCGGACAAGCGAAACACTGATACGGGACAAAGACGAGCCATATAAGGATATGTGCCCAATAATATTATCATGTGCAAGGCAATGATTTTACTACGTAACTATTCTTTTTAGGCCAGTGGCGGATGTAGTCAGCGCGCGATCTTCTCGTACTGAGTGGATTCCTGTATGAGCTGACAACGACCCTCCAGATGGAACCTCTCTATGGCAACACCTTCTCATTAAAAGGTCTTCCGTGATCCACCACTAACTGGCTGTAGCTGCCCTCATATCCCAGGTGTGTGGATTTCCCTATACTACCTCATAAAGCACATTTATATAGGTGTCATGTGATACATATATAAACACACACAAACACACACACACACACACACACACACACACACACACACACACACACACACACACACACACACACACACACACACACACACACACACACACACACACACACACACACACACTGCTCTGGGTGGAGGGAGGTAGTCTTGTGAGATAGCCTTGTGGAGGTAGAGGAGAGAGCCTTGTGAAGGTGCATGGATGGGAGATATCCTTGTGGAACAAGAGTAAGCTTTGGTTGGGACAGTTTTAAGGAAAGATAATACAGGCCCTTCTCCCTAGAGATAAGGAATTTGATAGTGCATCCCAGATGCAGCCACTGGGATATGAATCAAATTAAGTTAAGATGTAAAGGGTCTATAAAACTGAGAAGGAAATACGTGTTACAGTAGCGGCTCACTAATCAGACCACGCGGTAATAAGACCACTTAACCGCCCGATTATAAGACCACTTCGCCAATCCGACCACCGTCTAATAAGACCACTAGTGTATTAATATTGGAGGGGCGTTTTTGTGTACCTTTCTTTCTCTAAACAGGCGATCAATGAAGTGGTTTCCTAATACAGTTGGTACCCACCATGCATTCGATTGCGGGGAAAATCGACGATCCCGTACTAATGGAGTTAGCAATGTCTATGACATACACGAGCCAGCTCTAAGCTTGCTTTACAATCCTTGGCATAATTGTTCATCCTTCCAGCTGTTATTTTGTTACGATTCATTTGTTTATCTGCTACTTGTATTCTAATCAAAGCGCATTCGAAAGGCGGGAAACTCGCCAGTAAGACCGAAACGGTCGTATTGGCGAGTTTAACCACAAGATCCGATTGTCCCGGGGTGGTCTTATTAGTGAGCCGCTACTGTACATGCATGTAGATGTAGGACCAATTACAATTGTCCACCTTTACCTTCTGAGGCTGAGGGTTTGGTTGTACACACAGGACAGTCACCAGTTGTCTGCCAGGAGAGGAGGCTTACCTACATGACCACCTGGTATGGACCTGGGAGGACTGGACTCAAAGTTTTGCATCTCATGGACTGTGCCAGCCACCCTTCCAACATGCACCTGGTGAAAGCACTTCAGCACCCAACTCAAATGGAAGGCTTTGTGTGGTCTAGCTATATGTACATGGCTCTGCAGATGTGTGTAATACATGTAGGTGATTGGTGTAACAGTTATACGGTGTGTATTTATTTGGTTATCTATTGGTTGTGTAAGTGTGTGTGTGGAAGGTTCAAGAAGGGCTGGTATTAACAGAGTACATTGTAGCTGTCAACATCTTAGTGGTCACCTATTTAATTATAGGGTGGTGGCATGTGGTGATTTGTGTAAACGTTTCACATGCATGGTAGTACATACATACATGTAGTTCTACCTAGCTGTGCCTTCATGCCATCGATCTGTTCATTGATGACATATCAGAGCTGCATCATGGCATCCTTTTCTGTGCCATTGCTTAGTATTTATAGGGGCAAATTACACAGACAGGTGCATGTATGTGATCTACTTATAAGTTATAACCACTCTCCGAGTACGTTTACGGCTGTTCATCCTTGTTGTATACCTTGGCCGACATTCCGGCGGAGTTGGAAAGAAATAGACTTCTCGTATACGTAGCAGAGCAGCTGCGTATATTGGGTCTGGAAACGAGACTGCTATGGAAGTGACCTTGGCTAGCCATTAATCAACGATATACATATACATAACAGGACAGAGAGTGGAAAGTCCAGCTGGGAATATCCGCCGCCCATATATGCATATGTGAATTCTAGTGGAAGGCAATGTTCTAAATTAACACACCTCCACGAGAACTTCTAGTATGTTATCAAAAACAAGCCAGTCGTGGTGGTAAACGTCAGAGCGATGCAAATGCAGATATATATATATATAGGGACGGAATCGCCCCCGTGCATCTTAACCGCTAAACGAGCGGGGTACTCTCGACTCTCGTATAGTGACACCGTGGTAGCTACTCCACAGCAGCCGTTCTATCAGCTCGACCTTCGCGTTTTGGGGGTTTCAAGCCTACATGTATATAGTAATACTAAGTCTTACTTCCAACATGCGTCCCTCGTTCACAGTCCAATTGAAGTTCAATGTTGTACATGTACGTCTGGCTAGCAAGACTAGCGTATACCAAGAATGATTGATAGCAATCGAGTGTAGTGCTATTATATCCACAATACTAATCAGACGGGTACAAATATAGGCTTGATACCCAACCCTTCGCCAAAAGGCTAGCCATGCCTAGTCTCGTTCCCAGACCCTATTTATTGACAAACAAGGTGTTCTCAATAAATAGGGTCTGGGAACGAGTAAATAACATATCACGTGACCTCCAGAATGTATCCAGTGGCAGGGGCACGAGTAAAACTAAGCGTATGCTTAGATCTCTAAAATCGACGATAGCTTTAGTTCGGAAGGATTTTATGTAACAGCGATTGCTATTCCTAACTTTCCTGCCATGCAGACATACAATTAACGTATTACAAGACAATAATAATAATATATTTTAATAAATTAATTAGCTGTTTTAATAACGTGATAAATCTCTAAAGTACCTAGTGAGTTTAATGGTGCAATCAGATTTTTAAAATCACAATTGTAAGCCGAGTTATGCATTGATGTCCACAATTTCTTGACATGTTGCATATATCTGCCATACTACATAAGCCTATAGTTTATTTCTATACGTGCATGGTACTACGCAGTATGCTTTCTATAACAGTGGTGAAATCATGTACCTGATCACATGCATCCGTGGAAAATTCAGGTATTTCTTCTTTAATTGCACGCATTTCGTAGTTCGCTTTGTACTGAAATGTACCTGCTTAGCGGCTATCTCGTAGAATGGACCTTTTGCCTTTGACGTCACGCATGAATTTTGGGGGGGGGGGGGGGGGGGGGGGGGCAACTTAAAAAATGGCATAACTTCACCATCGTAGCTCCTACATGCTTTTAAAAACGTTTTTTGCTGTGAATTCCTTTTAAGAAGTAAATTACCACACGTTTCATTTTTGTTGTATTTCACGATGGAGCTCTGTAAGGGATTTCTATGCAGCGAAACATTGCGGAAGTTGCTAATGAGACACGCGCAGTCGCGCTTTTCGATTTTTTGGGGGGGGGGGCAACTTCCGGTAACTTGTGAGCGCTGTAACATTTGCACCGTAACTGGCGAAGGTACTTTGTTTTGGAATATAGTCAGGCATTCATTTACCATTAATTTCGTACACTGCAAAAACAAAAGAGCGACGTTCAGTCGTTCACTCTTTATCACTCGACACCCTGCGAGTGAAAACCAAAACGAGTGAAAAGCACTTAATTTAAGATGTAGCGCTCGAACAAATTGCGAGTGAGGGTGGTTTGCACTCGTACCGTAAATGTATATATACACGTATGCAGGTAAAATTCAAATCGGTTAGTTCATTCTGTATTCATAATTATACCGTAAATATATATATTCACGATGCACTATTATACGCCAGAGCTGTATATTGAATTTTATTATTGGAGCGTATCATTTGCGCCTTGGGCCTTTTCTTCAAAACGGCGCGTACAATCGAGCTAATCTCCGTGTGAGTCAGAAAGGGGTTCTACTATCCCGATTGTGGTGTTTGAACTCATTCCGCTCGACAAATGGTCGAGAATCGGCAGCTCTGCTAAGGTAATCCGGACGACTATATTGTCACGGTCGCTTGCTGTGACTTGTTTTGTGTTCCTATATGCGTTAGACGTTTGCTATTAGCGGTTGACCACATCAGCCATAACATACCAGCTGTTTGGAAAGATGCGCATCAAATGGAAACGAAGAGAAAGCAGTAAGTTATATACGGTACAGTATCAAGTGTTCCAAATCGTACGGTTATAATTTATCTACCATTGTAATGTAAAGTGTAAAATGATAGTGAAATAAGGAAGGTACCTGAGTATGGATGTGGTGTGGGGAGGGAAGATGGGAGTGGTGTTGGTGTGAGCATGGGTGTGGTGCAAGGGGAGAACATGGTTGTGGCAAAAGGGGCTAACATGGTTCTGGTGTAAGGGGAGAGCTTGGTTGTGGCACAAGGGGTTAACCCTTCACCTGCGAAGGGCACATTATTGTGCCCGATAGTAGCGCTTGCGCAATGCGGAAGGCACATTTATGTTACAAGGGGGTAACACAGTTGTGGCGCAAGGGGGTAACACAGTTGTGGTGCAAGGGGGTAACACAGTTGTGGTGCAAGGGGGTAACACAGTTGTGGTGCAAGGGGGTAACACAGTTGTGGTGCAAGGGGGTAACAGTTGTGGTGCAAGGGGGTAACACAGTTCTGGTGCAAGGGGGTAACACAGTTGTGGTGCAAGGGGGTAACACAGTTGTGGTGCAAGGGGGTAACACAGTTGTGGTGCAAGGGGGTAACACAGTTGTGGTACAAGGGGGTAACACAGTTGTGGTGCAAGGGGGTAACAGTTGTGGTGCAAGGGGGTAACACAGTTCTGGTGCAAGGGGGTAACACAGTTGTGGTGCAAGGGGGTAACACAGTTGTGGCGCAAGGGGGTAACACAGTTGTGGTGCAAGGGGGTAACACAGTTGTGGTGCAAGGGGGTAACAGTTGTGGTGCAAGGGGGTTACACAGTTGTGGTGCAAGGGGGTAACACAGTTGTGGCGCAAGGGGGTAACACAGTTGTGGTGCAAGGGGGTAACACAGTTGTGGTGCAAGGGGGTTACACAGTTGTGGTGCAAGGGGGTAACACAGTTGTGGTGCAAGGGTGTAACACAGTTGTGGTGCAAGGGGGTAACACAGTTGTGGTGCAAGGGGGTAACACAGTTGTGGTGCAAGGGGGTAACACAGTTGTGGTGCAAGGGGGTAACACAGTTGTGGTGCAAGGGTGTAACACAGTTCTGGTGCAAGGGGGTAACACAGTTGTGGTGCAAGGGGGTAACACAGTTGTGGCGCAAGGGGTTAACACAGTTGTGGTGCAAGGGGGTAACACAGTTGTGGTGCAAGGGGGTAACGCAGTTGTGGTGCAAGGGGGTAACGCAGTTGTGGTGCAAGGGGGTAACATAGTTGTGGTGCAAGAGGGTAACACAGTTGTGGTGCGAGGGGGTAACACAGTTGTGGTGCAAGGGGGTAACACAGTTGTGGTGCAAGGGGGTATCACAGTTGTGGTGCAAGGGGGTATCACAGTTGTGGTGCAAGGGGGTAACACAGTTGTGGTACAAGGGAGGAACACAGTTGTGGCGCAAGGGGGTAACACAGTTGTGAGTACATGTTTGCCTTGTTCCCTTGGTGATGTCAGCAGTTCCCTTTTGTTGATCAGGGGTTCCAGCAGAAGCGCACTTACATAGCCACCCAGAGGCCCCTCCCATCCACCACCTATGACTTCCGGAAGTAAGCACATGTATGGGAGCAGAACTCCTGTTGTATCAGCATGCATGCTGACAAACCTTGTTGAAAAAACCAGAGTGAGTGCCCAATTTAAGTATAGCTGTGTTTAGTGTTCTCTTTGTACTCCCAGCCCTGTTCCCTTGTACCCCCGGAGCAACAGTAAGTGCGTAACTGTTGAAATTAATATTTCCTCTTATCTCCATGCCAGAATGAAAACAGACGTAGCCTGGATTATAGCGTTGAACTGATGTCTTTTGAGATAATATTTATCAAAGAAAGTATTTATCATGAATATTTATGAACTGTTTATCACGTGCCAATACCTTGTAACGATTAACTGTGAATAACACTCGTATAAACGATAGCACAACACTCGCAAAAAAAAAAAAACGAGTGACTCTCACTTATATTAGCACGTGATCTCTCTCGTGAACGAGTGTGATGATTGTAGGTGACTTACACTCGTATTAACGCGTGCATATCACCCGCGGAAATAGTAAGGTGGAGATCACTCGTTTTAACGAGTGATAGGTTGGACGGAACGATCACTCGACGGGGCGAGTGAACGTCGCGCTTTTGTTTTTGCAGTGTACTTGCTGTGTTTCTTCGTGAAGTTCCTATAAGGACTTATGTTGTGTCAAACACAACCAATTAATTTGTGACGTCAGAAGGCAAAAGGTCCATTACTGCCGGTCTTTATAGATGAATTTAATTGCATCGTACACTTATTATAACTAGTCTCGCAAGCCAGACGTACTTCGACGTTCATGTACTATAACATGGACTAGGGATTAGCACGAGAAGTACGTCTGGCCTGTAATTACGTATTCCGACACAAATTCCAGCAGAGCCAATCAGATTACTGGCCACGTACTTCTCGTGCTAGTCCCCAGTCCAATGTCATAGTACGCGAACGTCAATATACTTTAGTACGTCTGGCTTGCGAGAGTAAATGATAACCCCCAAAAATTAGGATAATCCAGTTATACAGTGTGTGCAGTGCTTTTCACAAAGAGAGGGAAAAATGAGAATGTCTAGTTTTTTAGCTATAACTCTGTACCCAAACACAATGCGAAAATACCATTATATTCAGCATCTATTTTTGTATCACCCTGTGAATTTATGTTGTGTCACGTGATGTGTCTTCATTTCAGGACCTCAACAAGTAACATAGGGTTTAAACAATATTTTTTGTTTATAACTCATGCATGAACGCAATGGAGTTAAGGCTTCAAATTTACAACACAACTGCATCATCATAGTCTGCATGTCCATGACCAGCTTGATCGTTGCACGCCCTCTAATTATGGAGATCAGTTCAAGATTGTAAAAAATTGAAGGTGGGTAACGGTTAAAGAAAACGCTCCAGAAAAGTAAGGTTAATTCTTTGTTTGTTACATTGCTAAGTCCCTGCAGTTAATATATGGAATATTGTACTCTTATCCTTCATTGCGATCGTAAGTTGCAATTTGCCAAAGTTAAACATTTGATTATCGGATAGAAATTTAAACTTTTTTTCCATATTATTATCGTCCACTTTGACGTCACAACAGTTTATCGTAATAACGCAATGGCTTCGCGCATGCAGCGATTTCCAAGTATGTGATTCTGTTTCTGGTACTGGTACTTTTCACTGATACATACACACATGTATCGGGGGTACCAGAAATAGAAAGCGCAAAATTAAAGTCGGGAGGTGAAAGACGTTCCTGCGGTTGTAGAAGAGCGGTCGAGCAATGGGAAGGCCAAGGAAGGGTTACAACAAAATAGTCTGTTGACGGTCATCACATAGTAGGGTTTTTAATTCTATATGTACTTAGGGCTTGATGTTTGTTAATTAAATACGTGTGTATGTGTACGTTTCGCGATAAGTACAGCCTCGCCTGTTGGCAACACAATTTTGTCTATGAAGAACAGCAGTGTTGCCGCGATTCTAATTATATCGTCGATTACGAATTAATGGATCGCAATTAGTATCCATCGTCGAGTCATTATATCGACGAATATTCATAGCTCATTATATCGTCGATACACGAGCCTAATCGACGATCTAATCAAAAATGGCTACATAGGGCAGTGGCAACAGCAGTGTAAGGAATTTGTCTAGTAAACACTA
Source organism: Spongilla lacustris (assembly GCA_949361645.1). Lineage (NCBI taxonomy): Eukaryota > Metazoa > Porifera > Demospongiae > Spongillida > Spongillidae > Spongilla > Spongilla lacustris. Next base: position 4,746,338 of record OX442435.1, read on the forward strand.
AGCAGTAAGCTTATAAATGATGGCACTGCAACTGTATCTGTTGCAAACAGATGTATGATGCTGTATAAATGCATGGCTTCTTTGAACCATACAAAGTGCACGCGCGCACAGACCACGCGTATACTTGAAATAAACGAGTTGTTAACATTGATCTCTTATGATGAAATTTGTGACTTACAAAAGGTCTCATAAGTCTGCTAAAATTGCACGATTGTGTCGTAAAGATAAGACTTGGTGAAGATGGGAGGGCAAAATCCGCCATCTTTTTTTCTTCTTTGTGGTTGAGAAAACACGCACGGATGGTGCTGATGAGGCTGGAATGGCTAGGTACTTGCGAGCCAGAGCAGCAACATGTGTGTATGCAGCTTGATGTGTTGTCCACCACATCAGAGGATTTTTTTTTTAATGGTCTATCAGTACTATGTGCACATGTACACATATGCACATACACACCCATGCAAGTAAAAATGGCAAGCTGATGACAACCTTAACTTGTGTCAGCCTTGTGTACATGGTTGTTATAAGCTTGTTACATGCATGGTCGTTGCAACGTTATTAACAAGGTTGTAACAACCATGGTAAAAGATTGTCACTACCACGTTTTGGGCAGTTTCCAGCTTGTTACAACCTTTCACAGATTGAAGTCAGCCAAAACAACCTTGTGGTGAAGATGTTAATTAATATGCATGCACCTAGCTTGCATGTATGCAGTGCATCACAAAACTGGGTTAAAAAGATATTTTTAAAATGTGAAAAACATATTAAGAACACAAAGACACAAAAAGGGACCATATTGCTGTTTTGCTTGTCATTGATAGATATTATGATTCAACTCTGCAACGAACTTGCATTGCAATAAAAATGAAATGAATTCTTCTTAAGATTTGTACTGACGTAAATGTACACAAGCAGTGATTGTAGCCCTGTGGATTAGCCTGATGATGCCAGGATGGACACGGTAGCAGGTGACTCATTCAATCTGAAGACATGGATCCATTATTTCATTTTTACATATGTGCAGCAATCTATGTACATACCTGCTGCATCTTCAAATTGTTTCCACAGCTCAGTTGTAGTTGCATTTTGCCCACACTTAGATGTCACTGGTTAAGACAAACAGCGCCATGCACATGTGTGAACCGCAGCTAGACTGAATTGAAGTACAGTACAAAGTGTATAAAAATTGGTGTAATGGAGTTGCAGGCTGTTAACATAAATAACCATGCAGAGCAGGCAATAGCTGTCGTGCTATTCCATTATCTAACAGTACACCCCTATGGATGACAATAATTGCAAATACACAACCCCCCCCCCCCCCCCGGGTTAAGCACCACTGAACAAGCATTTATTATGTCCCCTGAGACAGACTTATAAATGCCTGCCCCCCCCCCCCCCCCCCCCCCCCCGGACAAGCTTCTATTTTGTTTCCCGTTTCCCCCCCCCCCCCCCCCTGGACAAGCTTCTACTTTGTTTAACCCCACCCCCCCCCCCCAACACATACACGCACACTGTACACTTCCAATGGCCCATGATAGCTACATTGTATGTAGGAATCACCTGTGTTCTTCATTGTGGCTCCATCTGTTGTGATGGTTACTGAAGATGCCTGTGCAAGACTTTTAGCTGCACGGAAGGGTAATTATTATTAGAATCAGTTCGATAACTGATGAACCTACCAGGTCTTTCACCTCCTCATATTTAGCTTCAATTCTGTGTGGCAGTACAAGAATCTCGTGCGTGAGATTTTTTGAATAAACTGTCGAAAATACCCCACACAATGGCATTCACTAATAGGTCATTTGCTTCCTTTACGCTTTCCTCGCTAAAGTTAGGTGGCAAGCCAAAACATATCTCGGGGCTGCCCATGAGAGGCTTTGAAAGTTCTGGCCTGAAAAATCGTGCATCACACATCACCAAGAAGGAATAAAAGCAAACTAATTTGACGAATTACAGCAAGCTTTTGGATGTGTTGTTCCGCGAGCACGTGACACAACTTTATGACAAGTTTACACTTGGCGGGAGGGAATCTTTCCTTCGCAGCAGGCTGCCGTTCTATTGTGAAGTGCTTCCACACTAAGCTTTGCGCATTCCTTGTGGTCGTACTGCTACATGTACAACACTCACTATCCACACTCCCTTCCGACATTAAATTAAGTAAGTGTCGCTATGAATAAAAGAGGTATCGTCGAGCCTCGACGATACCTAATTATAAACATCGTCGATTATCGATACCGGATGCGATACAGGATATGCATCGACGATCCCGAGATCGTTTCCGGATCGCGGCAACACTGTAGAACAGTCATTCTTTACTCTTCGTGACATACAGTTTAAATATATCACATCGAATTCCCTACAAAATCAAAACAACGCGTCATCACTATAATGACATCATGTTTTGAAACGTCATCAATAATCAAAATTTCTATCCGATAAGGGGCCGTTCATAAATTACGTCACACAAATAAAGGCTGTTTTGGACCCCCTCCCCCCTCCCTCCGTCACGGAACCGTCACAATAATCCTCTCCCCCCCCTCTTAATTAAGTCACATTTGCTCCCCCCCCCCCCCCCCCCTTCATGAATAATCATAAATCGCTTCGAGCGTGCATATTTGGCCAGTTTCGCGCCGTATACGCGCGTAATGCAAGCAAAGCTCAAAGAAACAGTTTTCGCATGCGGGCAACTCCATTGAATTCGACCACACTACTGTCAATAATATATCATACATCGTCGCAAGCATGCAGGTCTTCTTCATTCTAGGCCGCGGGGCTACCCGGCATAACTCCTTAATTCGGGGTCAAAGTGATTTTTACCAATCCAGACTGCCTAGCCTGTTTCAGGCAGTCAACTTTATCTCATCTCTGTGCCTCAGGGGATAGGGCAGCAACTTGATGCGCGTGACTCTAATTAATGTAATAATTACTCGGTTTGGTCAAACGCGCCGGTAGTCAAGCAATGCCCAACTAGGCAGCTCTTATTTTGTCTCGCTTATGAATCACCATATGTTTCTACAGCATCACGTTTAAAGCGAAATAGAGAGAGCAGATCTTGCACGACCGGCCGAAAAAGCAAATGCAAGTGGACTGCCTGGTACTGATGCCATCATCGAACGCGTAGATCAATATTACCCACGACATGAATCAATTTTAGTAACCGCTAAATACCATCGTGCATCATAGACCACGACAATGAATTTTAATTCAAAATGTGACATCACGCCAGCCTAAACCCCCCCTCCCCCCCCCCCCGTCACAAACCGTCACAATTGTTCAGACCCCCTCCCCCCCCCCCCCCTTTTGCGTGACGTAATTTATGAACGGCCCCTAATCGAATTTTTAAATTTTGCAAATTACAACATACGATCGCAATGAAGGATAAGGGTCCGTGTACTTTTCCACAATTTAATTTCTCCTATTTCTATTTATACACGGAAGACCTTTTGGGCTCGATTGTCAATGTTGCACGTGATGGAATTCAATTTGTGGCCTAAATTCTACGCGTCGCAAAGTATTGAAAAATGAAAAATGAAGTATCGTCAATATAATGAACAGTGCTCCATCTGCAACGGAATAATGGTCTGGAAGCAGTGCCGACCTGTCTCCAATGACCGGAATCGGCCCCCTCTGCACGGAATACGTACGCCCTGTAGGCGTGTGTACCTATTAATTTATAAGTTGTTGCGTTCTGTATCGTGGTGTGTACCCGATGCTAAAAACAGTATACTATTTTAAAATGTGTGCGTGTGTGCGTTGGTGAAGATTAGTAGTATGTTTCTCTTGTTTTTACCTAGCTATACCTAAAATATTTAATCGCCAGTCAGCGTCCTGTTTAATGGCACACGGAAGCATGTGCATATGTGATAAAATGTGACAGTCTCCTCACCCTCCCTCTCCTTCTTCCTACCTACCCCTGCCTTTCTCTCTATACATGTGTTTATAAAGTGTGTACAACAACAGATGGTTGCACAAGGTCAGAGTACCTTATCAGGTTGCCATGGTAACTGATATGAACAATATGAGGGAGGTGGAAGGTGTGACACATCACTTATAATAAGGATCTTTTCATCGGGTGGGCATGCACTTCATTAGTACATGGTGCGAAGGATGATCTGTCTCTGGGCTTCGAATGGGTTATCAACTGTTCCAATTGATGTCATGTGTTACTAATGTCATTTCAACATGTACAGCTCTCTAATGTTTTAGCCAGTATGTAAGTATTTTCTGTCAAGGCACACAAGTATATATTATACATGTATTTAGTGCAAGAAGGCATGAGATACTGCATGCTGTGTGTATGTACTGTATGTGTGTGTGTGTGTGTGTGTGTGTGGTGTGTGTATGTAATGTATGTATGTATGTATGTACGTATGTATGTATGTATGTATGTATGTACATATGTATGTACCATACTTATGCATGTGTGTGTGTTGTGCATAGTGGATGGACAGATGCAGTGTAATACATCCCTTTTGTATGAAATGGACTAACTGGTTAACATCAGGTACTTCATTTCCAAATTTATCTACTATAAACTGGTACCCTAAGCATTTATGTGTGTGCATACAGGAAGGGTCAAGATGATGTCTTCATCACAAGGGGCCTACATGTGGTAAACCCAAAAACATATTACAGTGTCATATGTGCTGTTAAAAATAGTGTTCCATGCTTAGAGGCCTGCAGTCTTAGCAGTTTTTGTCAAATGAATATGGGATAATCTGCTTGGAAAAAAAAAAAAGCTTATTCAATTGTACATGGAACTGAACATTGGTAACTTAGGAACCCTTAATTATAAAACACTAGGATGAGAAGCAGCTGTTATACAGTCATCTGGAAGTATTAAATTAGACAGTAAATGAGTTCCCACCTAAATAGGGCCAGTACTAATGGTAATGACTGCATGGGGATGGTACATGTAGAATGGCGGCATTGTGCTTGGTTATTGGTGGGGCCAGCTGTAAGTGGCAGCTGGCAGCCCAGGTAAAAGCAGTAGCTGGAGGCTGTTGTTCTGTCTAAGCATTTGTGCATGCACAACACTTGTAGGCACCAGTAATTACTTTAGTATTTGGTTGTTCTTTGTTTGGTGCCAAATGGTAGCACTGTATGTGTCTTATCAGTGGATGATCCCTGGGCACAGAGAAGGCAACAGCTGTTAGACACTTGGTCTAAGTTGTATGTGGCTGGGCAGTGCTACATGTAGAGGTTTTTTCTCCAATTTGTATGGTGGATTTTTTCCTGCTAGAGGTTTTTCCACAGGGGTTTTTCCATAAGGAGATGTCAGTGTATCTCCAGATTGAGCCCCGTGCCCAGCCTTGTGTGTTGTTTATGATTGCTGTAATAGTGTGGGTATTTGTAAGCCTGATTGTGGTGAGTATGTTTGTTGTTGGTGTTGGTACGTACTATTATTAAAAGTTGGTGTGCACAGGTGACACTGCGCCAATCGTCATGTGATCTGGGAAGGGGGGAGGGTACATACCATGGGAGGCATGTGGCAGAAACATTCAGAACAATCTGTACAACAGTATCATTCTTTAGGTGGACAGCTTACTATATATGAATGTATGTGTATGTGTGTGTGTGTGTGTGTGTGTGTGTGTTTCTGTCTGTTTGTCTGTCTGAACCTTGTCAGAGCAAATGCAACAGTGATCCTCTCAAGGTGTTTTGCCTTTACATTTGGAGTGTTTAGTGTGTATCAGTTGTAGATTTAAAATAGGTTTTCCAATATGCAATGTATAATTAATAAATCTTATTTACAATGTTTAGCAAAAATGGCAAGTATTGATACAGTACATGTACTTACATACAGCTATTATGTGTATGTATGGCTGTATACATGTAGGTAAGGATGGATGTATGTGTATGTATGTATTTTATTGTATGTGTATGTATGCATGCATGCATGCATGTATGTATGTATGTATGTATGTATGTATGTATGTACGTATGTGTGCGTGCATGTGTTTGTGTGTGTGTATGTATGTGTGTATGTGTATGTATGTATGTATGTATGTGTGCGTGCATGTGTTTGTGTGTGTGTGTATGTATATATGTATGTATGTATGTATGTATGTGTGCGTGCATGTGTTTGTGTGTGTGTGTATGTATGTGTGTATGTATGTATGTGTGTATATGTATGTATGTATGTATGTATGTATGTATGTGTGCGTGCATATGTTTGTGTGTGTGTGTGTATGTATGTATGTATGTATGTATGTATGTATGTATGTATGTATGTATGTATGTATGTATGTATGTATGTATGTATGTATGTATACATTTCTGTGTGGATGTTATGAAGATCCACAATAACTAATATGTACTAAAATCAATTGCAAGATATAAATGATACGGATACACGTACAATATGAATGCTTCTGTACAATATTATTAAACGTATGTGCAATGTGTTTAGGGGCTGTTCACTGAACCAGGATCAGTACGTACATAACTTGGGTTAAATTGTCAGTGACAAATGAAGCCAGCTTGTGTGACCTGAAGTAGGGTACCAGTGTATATCAATTAACACTGTAAATGGGAAGTAGAACAAGAACTGCATGTTAACCAGTTATATGTAGTCCATTTCACAAGATCGGGGTGTATTTGTATGCATATATACATGCATGGATACAGAATATGTGCATGCATCTGTCCATCCATTAATCTACATTCATCCACCCACCTACACACATACAGCATATATATATGCACATATATTATACATATACGTGCATGCATGCATACATACACACATACATACATACATACATACATACATACATACATACATACATACATACATACATACATACATACATACATACATACATACATACATACATACATACATACATACATACATACATACATACATACATACATACATACATACATACATACATACATACATACATACATACATACATACATACATACATACATACATACATACATACATACATACATACATACATACATACATACATACATACATACATACATACATACATACATACATACATACATACATACATACATACATACATACATACATACATACATAAATACATACATACATACATACATACATACATACATACATACATACATACATACATACATACATACATACATACATACATACATACATATATACATACATGCATACATACATATACATACATACACATACATACAAATACATGTATAATATACTCGTGTGCTTTGACAGAAAATAATCACATTCTAAAAAATTCCCACATTCATCCACCCACCTATGCACATACATGCATACATATATGCACATATACATATTTGTGTATGCATGCATGCATACATACACACATACATACATGCACGCACGCACCCACCCACCCACCCACCCACCCACCCACATACACACACACACGCGCACACACATATACATACACATAACATACTCATACACATACATACTCATACATACACATACATACATACATACATACACATACATACACACATGCACACATACATACATGCACACACATACATACATACATACATGCACACACATAAATACATACATACACACATACATACACATACATGTACATGCATACATGCATACACATACATACACACATGCACACATACATATATACATACATGCATACACACACATACATACATACATACATACACACACATACATACACATACATGTACATACATACATATCGAGAGTTACGTTAGTAACTCTCATATAGGATTTGACCCCGATTATGAATGTCATTAAAAAAACGGGACTCGCTTCTAACGGGACTTCTATCAATCGGATCGCTTTGCTTGTTGTCGGTATCGAACAAGAAGTCGAAAGAGAGCCGTTTGGTGTTTGTTTGATGTTTCAAAACCGTGTGGTTCAAGAGAACAAACGGGATCCTGTTTTTCCTCGTCCCCAGACGGAACATATAGTATCGCCATTTTTTTCTTCTTCCTTTATTTGTAAAGTATTCAAGATAAAAACCGTTTCAAAGGACGCGAATGGTGCCAATACGTTCAGAATTTCAAGCGGTAGTGCCCTTTTGAGTCAGATACACGTGGTTCCTATTGGACCTTGAACTGATAACATAAATACATACATTGATAACTTTACTGTGGAACAAACTCGATACAGGAGCCTTTTCAAAGAGTGGTATAGATAGGTTCAGAATTTCAAGTTATATCCGTACAAGTGAGTATGCTCATGGGGATCGCTTGTTAAAGTAGCTCTGGCTAGAAATGGGTTTCAAGCCATACGGCCATGATAGATGCTGTAAGCCACACCTACTTGAGCTTAAATAGAACTACTGTCACGGAAATTTCGGTCCGCTGAAAATTTTGGTCCTGGACCAAAATTTTGGTCCGGTCGGACCAATTTTATCTGAAAAAAAAGGTCCGTGTCCAGAAAAAAAGGTCCGGAGATTTATTTCATATGTCCAAGTGTTTGATATCAGTTTGCGAGTGATGGCGGAGATTGAAGAAACAGTTGACGATGGTTTTGATTGTGATGATCTTGTCGAGGAGGCTTATGCCTATTTAGTGTCGAAGAAGTATCCTGAATGTGTCAGTGAGACCAAAATGAGGGTGATACGAAGGAAAGCGGCGAAGTTGACAATATCTGTTGAAGGAGAGCTATTGTATAAGCACAAGCAGGGAAAGGAAAAGGTAAGTAGCGTTTAATCAATACTGCCATTATCGTTTTTGATATTTTTGGTAGTGACATGTATGTATGTATGTGTCTAATAAAGTAGCCATCTTTTACGCAGAAGGAAGTGCTGTTGCGTTACATCCTACTGGCATGTCACATTGATTCCACTTCTGGTCACATGGGTAAGACCAGGACACTGTACAGGATCAAGGAACGATTCATGTGGCATGGCATGGTTAAAGACGTTGTTAGCTTGGTGAGCTCCTTATTTAACTGCATCAGTGGTACTCCTTTATTTTGTAATATTACAAATTCAATCCTGGTTCTGTTATATTTCTGCAGCTATCAAAATGTGATGTGTGTCAATGCATGAACAGAAAGCTAACTACTGGAGTGCCTGAACTTCATCCCATTCCAGTTAAAGCCCCCTGGTACATGGTTGGCATTGATTTCATTGGCCCTCTGAACCCAGTTGCAAAGGACGGAAGTCGCTACATCCTCACTATCAGTGATTACTTCACAAAGTGGGTTGAGGTGGTACCTACAGTCAACAAAATGGCATCTACAATGGCAAATTCACTGTTTAAGGTCAGCATGTGTACCAATTATTTATTTGTGCATGTAGCTATTTGTACATGTAGCTGTGCATGGCTTTACTAGTTCTTTTAGTTTGATAATTTTTGTGGTACAAAGCATGCTCTTACCATGCAACTGATAGTATGTTTTGGTGAGCTCCAAATATTATGGTCGTGTCCTTACTTTAACTACAGATCTTTATGCGAATGGGACTACCATGTGTGTTGCTTTCAGACAATGGCAGCGAGTTCTGTAATGCACTGAATGACCAACTTTTAGAGATGCTAGGAATTAAGAGGAGGCTAACTACACCTTACCACCCTCAGGTTTGTTCCATGAATGTTATTGTGTACTGTAGTATACATTTTAAAATGCATGCACACAATCTGATGTCATCCGATCTCTCTTAACTCCAACTTGTAGGCCAATGGTCTTGATGAGCGCTTCAATCAGACGCTTCAAAACATGTTGGTGGAATATGTGTCTTCAAAAAAGGATATGTGGAGTCACTACCTAGACACTTGTGCCTTCGCATATAACACTTCCCGACACGACTCTACTAAATACACACCATTCATGTTAATGTTTGGTCGCCGAGCAACCCTTCCAATTGATGTGGAGCTTGAGCGGCAATGTTATGAAGATCTCTGCAAGACATATTGGGAACTTGAAGAACATCCCTATCCTGCTGTAATTTCAGAACATGCATGCATATTGGAAGAGGCCAAAGGCAACATTATTGCTGCACAGTTGAGGCAGAAAGAAGCATATGATAAAAAGCACTGCAAACCAGGCCAATTTCAGTGTGACCAGTTGGTATTGCTGAAAAACTTTTCTCGTAAAAAAGGTCAAGGGCGGAAAACTTACAGAAAGATTTCTTGGGCCATACAGAATCATAAATGTGCTGCCAAATGGTGTATATGAAATATGCAATGAAGAAGGCAAGACTATCGTGCTACTGGCAGCCACTTAAAAATGTACATGTCAAGTGATGCATGTTGTATGGAAGATGAAGATGAAGATCAAAGTTCTTCACAAGGAGATTGTGTAAGTAAAATTTTAGTGTGTAAATACATGACTTGTCAGTCTGCAGCTGATGTATGTTTACAAATACATGGGTATATGCAACTCTTAGCCACCATGAAATATGCATTTTTAAAGGTTACTCCTTCTGGTACTCTGGCAAGCCCTCATTCTTCTGAAGATGATTCAGATTGTCACAATGCAGGCCAATCTAAAGGTTTGTCTTGTATATCCTTTTTCACTTTCTTAGAATATAAGACTTGGTACATTTTCAATAGACCATTCATCACCCTGTAATCGTGCCCATCAAAATGACTGTGTTGAAGTCGGTGGCATTGACAGTGGTTGCACTGTACTGGAAGATTGTTCAGTTTCTGTTAAACGAGATACCATTCGTAAGGTAAATTACTTTGTGTATAGCAGAGGAATGTACTACCTATATAGTACAAACTGCTCATTTTGATTTGGATTGCACTCTGCATTATGTGTGTAAACTGATGATTTACCATTTATTTTCCCACAGAGAAAGTGCCCTTTCACACGCGAAATGAAAAAACAAGTAGTGGATGGTGAATGGCTGACTGATGACCATATGTTCTATGCACAAGAGCTTCTCAGAATGCAGTTCCCCACCATTGATGGATGGCAGAGCACTCTTCTAGCTCAGAACAATGGATGTTTTCCAGCCAAGATGGATGCCATTCAGATTCATATAGTGTCGGATTCCCACTGGGTAATGTCAGCACGACTTGGTGGTACAGTCACTCTTTTTGACTGCCGTAAGGTTGGAAGTCATATCTCTTCGACTCTAACCCATCAGTTATGCCAGGTGTACAGAACATGAATATGTGAGAGTGCGGGGAATTCATTCTTAGCTGTGAATGTTGCTACCGTCCAAAAGCAGCGTGGCAGTGATGATTGTGGGGTTTTTGCAATAGCATTTGCATTGCATGCTGCCCTGGGTCACTGCCTAGAAGAAATCGAGTTTAACCAGGCAACTATGCGAGACGAACCTCTTAAAGTGCTACACTACAAGAAACTTCACTCCTTTTCCTACCAAGAAAGTGAAAAGAGCCCATCATACCCTCATCATGAATATAGATGTGTTTTGTAGCTGTCAGATGCCTGACACCTATGGGGATATGGTGCAGTGTGGTCTTTGCGAACAGTGGTTTCACATCAAGTGTGTTGGCCTCCACTCTCTTCCATCAAGTGCAGAAGAATGGAATTGTTCACTCTGTACATAAATCTTGGTGTGTTAATGAACTTTACCTTTACTGAGTGAGTATTTATATACAATGAGTTGCACAACTGAACTACTACAATTAAGCAGACACATCAGGGCCAATTGCAGATCACCTATTGTGTGGCCTTGATAGAAAACGCCAAAAGGTTTTGGTTGGTCTACCATCAGAGCACATATGCATGTAGTCTTCTACAATGAGTAAGGAGTCCCAAAGCCCCTTCTAATAGGTCCTATTACATGTAGTATAATAGATCGAACCCCGTTCAGTGAAGTTAGCCGCACATTCCTCAGCCGCACATTCCAAGTAATTATCCTGCGATCGCGGCCGTACGGCTAATCGTAATCACTGACTTAAAATTATTCATTGAAGATACTATAGTGTACTACATGCAAACTCGTTCAATTCTACGTGGAAAGAATAATCAACTGCTTGACAGTTACACACTATTCCTTGGTGTATATCAATCACTACAAAAATATTATATGTGTAATATTATTATACGTTGCACAAGACCCCACTTGAATAAGTAAGTTGGAGGTATGGCTTTGGCACCTCCCCCCCCCCCCCCCCCCCCCCCCCCCCCCCGGCTCTCTTTAGGACCATGACTTTGTCCCCTAATGGCTTGATATTTCATGATCATACGCAACACTAATAGAACGACCCACTTAACAGGTTTTTAGTACTTAGTAGGGAACGATTATAATTCAAAACATTATCGCTGGATCAACAGTGCAATGAACAACGTAGTTACAATGTAGTACAGTTATTGTGGCAGGGTATGGGTAAGTAAGTACATGTGAAATGGCTTCTGTTCGTGTTACATTAAACTTTGTAGCTATAAGAGCTGTGACAATCTGGATTCACGTGGGGGGGGGGGGGGGGGGGGGGGGGAGGAGGGATAATACAGCATTCAGTAGCACTAATGTACACACATAAACTTGGCTCACTTCAGGCCAAACTATGAATCGATTAGTTTCTGATAATGTCAGTGATGCAGCTCCTCTGACATCGCTTTCCACCTCTGTTATGTACAGATTGATTTCTGACACCTGTGTTGTAAGGATGAATATTACATAGATAAACAAATAGGTGCTGTACATGTACATACCATGTCAAGGCATTTCTACAGTGGCCAGTCCATGTCACTTTTGTTCAACTTTGCAATGGTTTGGGCATGTGCTTTAAAATTCAGATGTGCTTTGACCCATCATTATGTTTCTGATCCTTCCCTATTATATACTTAGGTTGAAGTCATTTGAATACATGCATGAACCTAACCTCTAAGTCCTTCACAATGTTCCTTATGAAGGTTCTACTGAATGGACATTGCAGTTCACTGTATTGAAGAATCATTAAATCACACATATACAAAAAGCTCTCATTGATATTTCGTGTAAGGGGGTCGTTTCATTCTGGGAAAGTACTTCATATAATGGTGTAGGCCCCACTTAAGAGCATACATATCATCTACATCTGGTTGATTAAAGTATGATGGAACTAGGAAGTTATCCACATCTTTGGTAGTATTGCAGCCTTTTCCACCATCACTATCAATGTCAGAACTTGTATTATCAGTTTCAACATTATCAACAGGATTGTCACTATATGATTTTGGTCGTCACTCTGAACAGAAGGGCAGTCTGCTACATGCATATATATATGCAATACGAATTAACACATACCATGTACTTCAGGTTGCATGTCTCTTACCATTTTTTGGTGTAAAAATGGCTTCATTATAAATACTAGTGTTGTTTGACGATAATGAAGCTGTGTCACCCTATACATAAGCAGTTATTAAGCATTGTTTTAGGCATTACTGGTTATCATTTAGTCATACCTCTTGTTCAGTCAACTTGCTAGGTTCCTCTTATAAACCATATTAACCATGGGCCTTACTGCTATGATGTGATCAGTGTACTGACCTGTTAATGTCCTTAGTGGGTGCAAGACACCTTCTGAAAGCTCATGCACCATCTGAAGCCAAAAGTTATGCACCAGGTTCTGTAAGCCGATGTATATTAAAAATTCAATAAGCTGTTATTCACAATAGTAGGATACCTGGGTATATTGCAGTGCTGTATTTTCTGCAACAAGTCTAGCTGCCTGTTGTGAGATATGCATGCAATTGCAAGGGACACAGCCATAAGCATTTCATATAGCCCCCTTTATAACCACACTTACAAGACTTGTAAACACACACAGTCCTTTGTATTTTCCTGTTTGGGCCAATTGGTATTCTGCATGAAAATGTATAACACTCAAACAAATATGTAGACTTAGCACCATGCAGTAGTTATATAAAAATAAATCACTCATATATGTACTCAAACTGCAAAGATAGAAATTACATACCAATGAATCATTATAAATCCAGTCAGAACTTGCTAAAATACCATTTTTGTAGAATTGTACATCATTGTTGATGTATAACCTGATTAAAATATCTTACTGACAACATATTTCAAGTACGTTTATAATCTGTTTACCATATCCAGTTCACTGCATCCTCATCACTGTTGTGGAGGGAATCAATTCCTACAATGGTGCATGTTTGTGGGTACACTACCTACGATGCAAGTAAAAATAACAAACCAAACAAAGAATTTTTATTATATAGATACTATTAAGCTCCAATGCAATGGTTTATGTATTGGAAACATAAGGACATCACACTTGACCTCCAATAAACGTTTCCTCTTCATATAAACAGGAAATCAACAATGGTACTCAGTTAAATGTGATACAAACCTTGGAATACCTATTCACACTTTGATATCCCTTAGACTTAAATGAGGGCAAAAATGAAGGATCAAAACACATGATATTATTCCCTTTCTGTGGGAGTCAAATTTAGGTATAACTTTTACTATGGTTATGCAATCCACACCTTATGTGCAGTTTGCAGAACTAACTCCAAGTATGCAGAAATCACTTTTGAGTCCATCCACATCCCAGATGCCAAGCTTATGGGATCTTGCCTCTGCAACTGGAACATTGCATGTGGAATTGGTGCTCTGTGCAAATCCTTGATGAAATGGTATAGAGGTACATATGCATAACAAGTTTTGTAACAGGTTTTAGCAGAACCTCAAGTTCAAGTTGTTGAGATAAACTACAGTTCACCTGTAAGGCATATATATTAACATACCAGTCGCCATTATTATTTGAGCATTTTGCATTAGCTATAACAGAAACAGAACTATCTTTGTAAAGAATGGGCTGAATAAAAATATGATAGATTTGTAACACATGTACTATTTACACTGTCAATCATCTTTGATACCATATCTGTACAACAGATCTTGAATAACAAATAAAAAACCTAAATTATCTTATCTGACACTTGGTTAAGGCCAATGATTAAGTAATCACTCTCCTGGGTTATAACCTTTATGTACACTGAGCTTATATTAATGTGTTGTACATGATGCATGCTTTGTACTTACTGATATTATGTTGTCAATGTAGTAGAAATAAATGTCTGTTTATGCTATAAGCTTGATAATTGAATATACATTGTACACTACATACATACCAACGGATTGTTGGGTCACATTTTAAACTACATATCAATCATAACTCACAGTGCTCATAGGAGCAGTGTATATAGCAATACAAACATTATTCTGCAATTGAGGCAAAACATTTCAAGTGATACATGTACATTGCGATATCAATACCTGCACATATCTGGATGAGTTATAGTTAGGAGTTGATATCTTCCTGACTATTGAGTCACTGTAACTAATCCACTCATCTCTGCTTCTGACAATACATGAATCTGGATGAGAGCATTGTACCTCAGCATGTAATAACTTTATACTCCTTACAGTGCTCCTTGTTTGCATACTTTCCATGATGAAGCTGAAAGTAAAATTGTTATGACATACAAGAATACAATCATTATGTATCCTCATCAGTACCACTATAGCACACAGTTCATAAGTAGAACATCCTGTGGCTTTTGCATGATACATTTCACATTGCCTGCAATTATATAGTATTATTAAAATGCGTACTGCATTTTCTGTCTACCTTGGTAATATAACACTACTCTGTGCTTCTGCAAATCAGACACCCTGGGGCTGCACCCTCAGGAATAATCAATGCTTCAGGTTTCCTGACAATAGTAAGACCCATCAAGACATGTAGCATCTATTTATTGTATAATGGTATAAAAATGTAAACCGTTCTCAATTAATTTTAATCGTTTATATACTAGTACATTATGATCTATACAAAGAATTGTAAAGTACTAAAGACCGCTAGGTGCAGCATATATGAAATTAAAATTCTTATACCTCTCTTCAGTCTGTGCTTATTTCAGGTATGTCTGTTATGTCTGCTGTATCCTGGCTGGATATACAAGTTACATAAATAGGTTTAAATTACTTTATTTTCTACCTTGAGACAGAAAATAGGTGGCTCCATAGCGTAGATGGTTTCTGTTGTAAGTAACCAAGTGATGGATTTGGAGCTGCATTTTCTTTCTTCCTTTTAGACCACTTCTCAAGCAAAGGACGAGATGGCTTAACCGTTATAGATTGCTGCATATAGTAATATTAACAAACTAGCTGCAATACTGGAAAAGGTTTTGCCAACCTTAACGCGTTTCCTGTTTTTTGATTTTAAGTCATCACAGTACTGACACCGCCTTCCTACTATTACAGGGTAGTGCTTCTGAATGCACACATCTGGTCTCATTAGCTTTTCTTTGTGGTCTATTCGTTTTAGGATGTAGTTCCAGGCCTCAATAGTTCCAGCACTAGTATGTTCAGAAAATTGATTACACTGATATGTGTGTACACATATATATGTGTAAATTTACAACATCAATTACTACAGCTGCGCTGACAGAATGATCCTAACCAATCTGTTTTTAGGGATTATTGACCAATCAAATGGGACTAAACTACATTGACCATCTGTACTCGTGTTGTGCATATGACAGTCATGATCATCATCATAACAAAGCAACATGTTACAAACACAAAATAAAACATTAGCAACTGTTGGCTAATGCTTCTTGTTCACAAGTAGAGCTTGCTGCTGAGGACAACAGAGAAAGGCTCCCTGACGAACCATCCAGGAGCCGAACTGCATGCGTGTGAGACAGAACACATGGATGAATGCATACATGAATACACACATATCTTCAATAAGTACACATACACACATACATACAGACAAGACTTTTAAAAAATAAGTACAAGTACACGTATGACACTAGCTCCTCTTCACCAAGTACAGACAAATAGAATTACATATACAGACACAGCTCTTCCCTACGTAGTTAGTCATGTGTGATGCTTCTGTCAGGCAGGTGTACATGTACCTTGGTGTTTTTTGCTGTGCATGAATTACCCTGGTAGGCTAGCAAGGGATGTAGCCACAGTCCTAAAGTGGGAGCGGCCAAGCCCATACCTTCTGCTCACATATGTCAAGTGGGCCAAGTGTGATGTTTCTGTCATGCAGGTGTACTGGTACCTTGGTGCTTTTGTGCTGTCACCATGGTAGACTAGCAAGGGACGTAGCCACGGTCCTAAAGTGGGAGGGGCCAAACCCATACCTTGTGCTCACATATGTCAAGTGGGTCATGGGTGATGTTTCTGTCATGCAGGTGTACTGGTACCTTGGTGTTTTTGTGCTGTCACCCTGGTAGGCTATCAAGGGACGGTCCTAAAGTGGTAGGGGCCAAGCCCATACCTTGTGCTCACATATGTCAAGTGGGTCATTGGTGATGTTTCTGTCATGCAAGTGTACTGGTACCTTGGTGTTTTTGTGCTGTCACCCTGGTAGGCTAGCAAGGGACGGTCCTAAAGTGGGAGGGGCCAAACCCATACCTTGTGCTCACATATGTCAAGTGGGTCATGGGTGATGTTTCTGTCATGCAGGTATACTGGTACCTTAGTGTTTTTGTGCTGTCACCCTGGTAGGCTAGCAAGGGACGTAGCCACGGTCCTAAAGTGGGAGGGGCCAAACCCATACCTTGTGCTCACATATGTCAAGTGGGTCATGGGTGATGTTTCTGTCATGCAGGTGTACTGGTACCTTGGTGTTTTTGTGCTGTCACCCTGGTAGGCTATCAAGGGACGGTCCTAAAGTGGGAGGGGCCAAGCCCATACCTTGTGCTCACATATGTCCAGTGGGTCATGGGTGATGTTTCTGTCATGCAGGTGTACTGGTACCTTGGTGTTTTTGTGCTGTCACCCTGGTAGGCTAGCAAGAGACGGTCCTAAAGTGGGAGGGGCCAAGCCCATACCTTGTGCTCACATATGTCAAGTGGGTCATGTGTGATGTTTCTGTCATGCAGGTGTACTGGTACCTTGGTGTTTTTGTGCTGTCACCCTGGTAGGCTAGCAAGGGACATAGGCACGGTCCTAAAGTGGGAGGGGCCAAACCCATACCTTGTGCTCACATATGTCAAGTGGGTCATGGGTGATGTTTCTGTCATGCAGGTGTACTGGTACCTTGGTGTTTTTGTGCTGTCACCCTGGTAGGCTAGCAAGGGACGTAGCCACGGTCCTAAAGTGGGAGGGGCCAAACCCATACCTTGTGCTCACATATGTCAAGTGGGTCATGGGTGATGTTTCTGTCATGCAGGTATACTGGTACCTTGGTGTTTTTGTGCTGTCACCCTGGTAGACTAGCAAGGGACGTAGCCACGGTCCTAAAGTGGGAGGGGCCAAACCCATACCTTGTGCTCACATATATGTCAAGTGGGTCATGGGTGATGTTTCTGTTATGCAGGTGTACTGGTACCTTGGTGTTTTTGTGCTGTCACCCTGGTAGGCTATCAAGGGACGGTCCTAAAGTGGGAGGGGCCAAGCCCATACCTTGTGCTCACATATGTCAAGTGGGTCATGTGTGATGTTTCTGTCATACAGGTGTACTGGTGGTAGCTTGGTGTTTTTGTGCTGTCACCCTGGTAAGCTAGCAAGGGACATAGCCACGGTCCTAAAGTGGGAGGGGCCAAGCCCATACCTTGTGCTCACATATGTCAAGTGGGTCATGTGTGATGTTTCTGTCATGCAGGTGTACTGGTGGTAGCTTGGTGTTTTTGTGCTGTCACCCTGGTAGGCTAGCATGGGACGTAGCCACGGTCCTAAAGTCGTGCTAAGATATGCCAGTACAAAACACCGTACCGTGTGATGGAGTAGCATTCATTTGTAGGTATAGCTATCAGCATGTGCATGTACATGTGTACACTTACGTCCTCACTTGGTCCAGCGTTCAGAACCGCTCGTGTTGTGTATCAAGTATCCGGATATATCCACAAGGGCGCGCATACTATACGGCCGCCGCTTGTGGAATGTTAATTTTATTCATTTTGGAATGTGCGGCTGAGGAATGTGCGGCTAACTTCAACGGGGTATAGATCGATACGAGAGCATCAGTGATTATACATTTATATTCACCTACCACTCAATCCCTTCGATGAAGTCAAGAGACTAGTTACATACATGTATGTACTACAGCGATTACGAAGGAGATGGTGGTGAACTTTATTATAGACTTAGAAAACAACGTCCGGACCTAAAATTTCAGGGCGGACCGTATTTTTCGAAATTATCGGTCCGGGCGGACCAAAATTTTCAGCGAAAATTTCCGTCCGGGACCAAATTTTTCAGGACCAAAAGTCCAGTGACACTACACGTGAGGCAATTTCTTTGGTGTTCCAGTTCGTAGTTTATTTTGTTAGTGAAGTTTTTTTTGTTGTCAAAATGCCTTCACGTCAGCGTAAGGCTAGAGCTAGACGTCGAGCGGAATACCTCCAAAAGCGAAAGGAAATATTGAAAGAGCGGTCGTCAGAAGAGAGCAAAGAAAAAGCTCGAGAACGATATCATCGGAACCCTGAGCCAAAACTAACCGCTGAGGAAGAACGATATTACCAAAAAACCGAGCCAAAACTATCTTTAAAGAGGCAACGGTGCAGCGAAAATTCAGCCGCCATGTAGGCCTAGAGTGCAGAACGTAGGGACGATTCTATCGCTTCCGCTTCTGCGAAAAGAATGTGATTTCCAAGAACGATTGACAGCTGAACATGCTGCAGGGGAAAAAGCCTAAAGGTACGTTCGAATTCGACTACTATGTATGTGTATGTGTGGTTTATATACTTTACATGTGTTTGCGTTGTATGGTTTGGTGATGCGTGCATTGTCAGGCTTGTGTATCCACGTGACTGAGAGGTCACATGTATGTATGTGTATGTGTATGTATGAGTATGTATGTGTATGAGTATGTGTATGTGTATGTGTGTGTGTGTATGTGGGTGGGTGGGTGGGTGGGTGCGTGCGTGCATGTATGTATGTGTGTATGCATGCATGCATGCATGCACATATATGTATAATATATGC
This sequence comes from Spongilla lacustris, assembly GCA_949361645.1. Lineage (NCBI taxonomy): Eukaryota > Metazoa > Porifera > Demospongiae > Spongillida > Spongillidae > Spongilla > Spongilla lacustris. The sequence goes on from OX442435.1 coordinate 4,766,206, forward strand.
ATATATGTATGCATGTATGTGCGTAGGTGGGTGGATGAATGTGGGAATTTTTTAGAATGTAATTATTTTCTGTCAAAGCACACGAGTATATTATACATGTATTTGTATGTATGTGTATGTATGTGTGCATGCATATACGTATGTATGTATGTATGTATGTATGTATGTATGTATGTATGTATGTATGTATGTATGTATGTATGTATGTATGTATGTATGTATGTATGTATGTATGTATGTGTGTATGTATGCATGCATGCACGTATATGTATAATATATGTGCATATATATATGCTGCATGTGTGTAGGTGGGTGGATGAATGTGGGCATACAAATACACCCCGATCTTGTGAAATGGACTACATATAACTGGTTAACATGCAGTTCTTGGTTCTACTTCCTATTACAGTGTTAATTGATATACACTGGTACCCTACTTCAGGTCACACAAGCTGGCTTCATTTGTCCCTGACAATTTAACATTTAATAATATTGTACAGAAACATTCATATTGTACGTGTATCCGTATCATTTATATCTTGCAATTGATTTTAGTACATATTAGTTATTGTGGATCTTCATAACATTCACACAGAAATGTATACATACATACATACATACATACATACATACATACATATACACACATACATACATACATACATACATACACACATACACACATACATACATACACACATACATAAATACACACATACATACACACATACACACACATACATACATACATACAAGCATGCATACATACACATACAATACAATACATACATACACATACATCCATGCTTACCTACATGTATACAGCCATACATACACATAATAGCTGTATGTAAGTACATGTACTGTGTCAATACTTGCCATTTTTGCTAAACATTGTAAATAAGATTTATTAATTATACATTGCATATTGGAAAACCTATTTTAGATCTACAACTGATACACACTAAACACTCCAAATGTAAAGGCAAAACACCTTGAGAGGATCACTGTTGCATTTGCTCTGACAAGGTTCAGACAGACAAACAGACAGAAACACACACACACACACACACACACACACACACACACACACACACACATACATACAATCATATATAGTAAGCTGTCCACCTAAAGAATGATACTGTTGTACAGATTGTTCTGAATGTTTCTGCCACATGCCTCCCATGGTATGTACCCTCCCCCCTTCCCAGATCACATGACGATTGGCGCAGTGTCACCTGTGCACACCAACTTTTAATAATAGTACGTACCAACACCAACAACAAACATACTCACCACAATCAGGCTTACAAATACCCACACTGCTACAGCAATCATAAACAACACACAAGGCTGGGCAGGGGGCCACATACAACTTAGACCAAGAGTCTAACAGCTGCCGCCTTTGCTGTGCCCAGGGATCATCCACTGATAAGACACATACAGTGCTACCATTTGGCACCAAACAAAGAACAACCAAATACTAAAGTAATTACTGGTGCCTACAAGTGTTGTGCATGCACAAATGCTTAGACAGAACAACAGCCTCCAGCTACTGCTTTTACCTGGGCTGCCAGCTGCCACTTATAGCTGGCCCCACCAATAACCAAGCACAATGCCGCCATTCTACATGTACCATCCCCATGCAGTCATTACCATTAGTACTGGCCCTATTTAGGTGGGAACTCATTTACTGTCTAATTTAACACTTCCAGATGACAGGAAAGTGCATATTTCTTCATTCATTGAATGGGTGGTGTATAACAGCTGCTTCTCATCCTAGTGTTTTATAATTAAGGGTTCCTAAGTTACCAATGTTCAGTTCCATGTACAATTGAATAAGCTTTTTTTTTTTCCAAGCAGATTATCCCATATTCATTTGACAAAAACTGCTAAGACTGCAGGCCTCTAAGCATGGAACACTATTTTTAACAGCACATATGACACTGTAATATGTTTTTGGGTTTACCACATGTAGGCCCCTTGTGATGAAGACATCATCCTGACCCTTCCTGTATGCACACACATAAATGCTTAGGGTACCAGTTTATAGTAGATAAATTTGGAAATGAAGTACCTGATGTTAACCAGTTAGTCCATTTCATACAAAAGGGATGTATTACACTGCATCTGTCCATCCACTACGCACAACACACACACATGCATAAGTATGGTACATACATATGTACATACATACATACATACATACATACATACATACATACATACATACATACATACATACATACATACATACATACATACATACATACATACATACATACATACATACATACATACATACATACATACATACATACATACATACATACATACATACATACATACATACATACATACATACATACATACATACATACATACATACATACATACATACATACATACATACATACATACATACATACATACATACATACATACATACATACATACATACATACATACATACATACATACATACATACATACATACATACATACATACATTACATACACACACCACACACACGCACACACACATACATACACACAGCATACAGTATCTCATGCCTTCTTGCACTAAATACATGTATAATATATACTTGTGTGCCTTGACAGAAAATACTTACATACTGGCTAAAACATTAGAGAGCTGTACATGTTGAAATGATATTAGTCACACATGACATCAATTGGAACAGTTGATAACCCATTCAAAGCCCAGAGACAGATCATCCTTCACACCATGTACTAATGAAGTGCATGCCCACCCGATGAAAAGATCCTTAAGTGATGTGTCACACCTTCCACCTCCCTCATATTGTTCATATCAGTTACCATGGCAACCTGATAAGGTACTCTGACCTTGTGCAACCATCTGTTGTTGTACACACTTTATAAACACATGTATAGAGAGAAAGGCAGGGGTAGGTAGGAAGAGGGAGAGGGAGGGTGAGGAGACTGTCACATTTTATCACATATGCACATGCTTCCGTGTGCCATTAAACAGGACGCTGACTGGCGATTAAATATTTTAGGTATAGCTAGGTAAAAACAGGAGAAACATACTACTAATCTTCACCAACACACACACGCACACATTTTAAAATAGTATACTGTTTGTAGTATCGGGTACACACCACGATACAGAACACAACAACTTATAAATTAATAGGTACACACGCCTACAGGGCGGACGTATTCCGTGCAGAGGGGGCCGATTCCGGTCATTGGAGACAGGTCGGCACTGCTTCCAGACCATTATTCCGTTGCAGATAGAGCACTGTTCATTATATTGATAAAGACGACGGTACTTCATTTTTCATTTTTCAATACTTTGCGACGCGCTGAATTTAGGCCACAAATTGAATTCCATCACGTGCAACATTGACAATCGAGCCCAAAAGGCCCTCCGTGTATAAATAGAAATAGGAGAAATTAAATTGTGGAAAAGTACACGGACCGATAAGAGTACAATTTCTCCATATATTAACTGCAGGGACTTTGCAATGTAACGAACAAAGAATTAAACCTGACCTCAGAACTTTTCTGGAGTTTTGTCCCTAACCGTTACCCACTCTCAATTTTTTACAAACTTGAACCGATCTCCATACGTAGAGGGCATGCAACAATCAAACTGCTCATGGACATGCAGACTATGATGATGCAGTTGTGCTGTAAATTTGAAGCCTCAAATCCATTGCATTCATGAGTTATAAACAAAAAAAGTGTTTAAACCCTATGTTACTTGTTGCCCTGAAAAGAAACACATCACGTGACACAACAAAATTCACAGGATGATACAAAAATACATGCTGATTCCAAAAATGTAATTGGTGTTTCCACATCGTGTTTGCTTACAGATTTATGGGGGGGAGGGGGGGGGGGGGGGGAGGGGGGGGGGGGGGGGGGGGGGGGGGGGGAATAGACATTCTCCTTTTTCCCCTCTCTTTGTGAGCACTGTACAATGTATAATTGGGACAGTTTCCGAGAAAATGATACGTTGCATATATATATAATTATTATTATATATATATATATTTCATAAATGCTTTTGCGTTTGGATCATTATAACTTCCCAGCGGTTAACAATATCAACTTCCTATTTTAAATGCTTCATACCACACCATTTGTCTATGGTAAACTACATTTAGGGGTCTTGCACTTGTTCCATGCCAGTACTTCAATGTACGATACCCCACCGGGTTTACACTCGCCATAACTTTCTGTAGTAGTAATCAAATCGCTTCAAATACGGTTTGCAGATAGAGGTCTCTAATAGCTATTAGATTGTTCTATCGTTAATTTTTATGCAATCCGTTACGGAGATACAGTTGAACAACTTACGTACACGTTTTCCCGCTTGATTCGCGCCAATGCTATAATCCTCGCCACGCAATTCGCCCAAATCATTGGCGCGAATCGAGCGCGAAAATGTGCACGTGGTATGTTCAGCTGTATATCTCCGTAACGGATAGCCGGCATAAAATTAACGAACAGAACAATCCAATGGCTAAGGGACCTGTCACGTAACAATTGGTCCCCCTCAAATAAGTCCCCCCGGACCAAAAAAATGGTCCGGTGTCACGTGCACAGGAAAATTGGCACCCCGGTTCCTTTTTTCCTAGGAATTTTGACACCCCCACCCCAATTTTTTTAGGAAACTCGGCATCCCTTCAGGAAAACAGGCATCCCTTAGCATAGCCTTTTCTCCTAGGAATATTGTCACCCCCACTCCGCATTCCTATATGCACAATAATGAATAGATTTTTAAAAGCTATATTTAATGGCATATAAGAAAGTGGGGAACCATTTCAAGGCTTTTAATGTATATAAAATGTGTGCATGCATGCACTCAATATTAGATGTTTCAATTCATGAACATTAAGAATGAGCAGCTTGCAAACACAACACACACACATGGACATTTCATCTTTTTAACTGTTCCAAATGTTTGTTGGAGTTAGTTATATATATGCCTTAATCTTGATGCAATCCTGATTTAGTATCCTGTGGTGAATACTTTGGCATATATAATTATATGGGACAGTTCACACAAAAATGGCCCTTCGCGTATATACATATATAAAATTTTAATTATATATATAAATGCTTGTATTAAGCAACGATGCTACTGCAATGACCTCCAATTCCATAGCCCAAGTGTCCAGAGTCTGCATCCTTGATCATTTCATATAGCTTTCCATAGAGTCATCTGGGGATCCAAGAGAGGATAACATTGGATTTGTTGATTTGTGTATCTTGTGCGTTGTGATCAGCAGACGCAGTTGAAACTCCATTTCCATCTGCTGAGATCCTATGGGCAGTGTGACACAGCAATGATTGATGGCTGTGTCAAGTGAGATTGATTCCCACGGACTAATGTCAACCCTAGAAGAGCACACCTCTCCTTTTGCCATGCACTGCATACTGGCTGGTAGTTGATATCAAATTCTTTGGTAATCTCTAAATCCTTAGATGATATACTGCTGCTACACTTTTTCACATTCTAGTAAGCCATCAGTGGTGAAATCCTTATCAGAAAAAAATATATATTTCTTACCCACTGGCACAACTCAATGAACTCATCTAGGTCATAAATTCTCATGAGGAAATAAGTGTTCCCAAGTACATGAACAGGCCTCAACTCACTTTAAGCAGCTCGATTCCTTTAACCAAGCAATATGCTGTTCCAATGTATGATTGGACTTTCCCTTTGAATTCATCAAACTCATCATGCAGGTTTTCGTTGACAACAACAACATGCATTTCCACCCGGTACTTAACTTACCATAAATTGCATGGAAGTCTATCCATAAAGAGACAAATATGTCTTTACTCAATGCAAATTCCTCTTGCTGCAGATCGAGTACTCTATTCTGTATAGAGAATAATAATAATTACAGCGAAGTGCATAGCAACATTAGTAAGAATTTACCTCAAACTCTTCATCATCTTCTTTGGCTTCATAAAGTAATGTACATGTACAACTCCTGACCTCCATAGACATAAAATGTTCGGAAAATACAACTGCTCCTCGAGTAAAGATGCAGGTTAAAGTATTGTACGCTGCTCTCGACTGTGACTTTTCTTATGTTCATTCTGAAATCTTGGCTTCTTGTAGTTATCATCATCTTCATGGTCTACACTGTCACCTATTCCTTTTTCATTTGCTGCCTCTTGCTCACTTGCAAAATCATTAGTATTGCTGTCAAGTGTAGCAATGGCACTGCCACTGTTCTCTAATTCTTCAACTTCATTCACAATATCTTCATCACTGCTCAATGATATCTCTTCTTCAACTACTGGATCAAAGAAAACGCTTAAGGCGAGCACAATGAATGGTTTGCTTCAATGGTTTTTCTTCCAATGTTATCAGACAATATCTACCCTTGCCCAGGTCTTGATTAATGATGTAAGGGCCAAGCCATGGTTTCTCTAGTTTACCTCCCATTCTGTGACTATTCCTTGCATTTTACTTCATTTTTGATATTGGCACGATAAATGAGTTTCTCGAGTCTACACACGTATGACCAGTTGTATCAATTATCTGCTGCATGCTTATTTAAAAATCATTAAAATAATAGTTGCACATTTACACGTGAGCTATACGATAGTATGCACATGGACTGCGAACGAGGTACATTCCATTGTTACGCCACACCCTCTGGTGGGAATGATTCAATGGTGGTGGAAGGGAATTATGTTTTTCAAGCATTTTAATTTTTCACCGAAAATCACGTTCGCTCGGCGTCGCCACCGGCTATAACAAGTAAGATTTAGATTAATAAAACCAAAATATTTTTCTACAGAGTCATTTAGCAAGTCCACCCGCAGCTTGCGCTCGAATGTTCCTTTCAGGTACAAAATGCTTGAAAGTTGAAACACGTGTAATTCCCACTGCTGCCGTTGACAGTTATAATCCATTGTTCGAACAGCTAGCATGACCCTCAATAACTTGATAAGTACTGTCATACATGTAGAGCGCAACCTCATGGTGGAACCAGAGATCATATATACAGAGATCATGTATAGATCTATATATGATCTCTGGTGGAACAATCAACTGAATCAAGACATGTACGATATTCAGAATGCCATGGCTGAACATCTGGAAAAGAGCCAGCCCCGGGTAGCGCGTTTGTTGACGAACGCACATGTACTATACTGCAGAGAGTGCGAGCGTATTATTATAAAATATAATTTAACGTGCCCACTGCGCGTGCAGTGCCGGGTCCCCAGACTAAGTGTTAATTACTTTAACAATACAGTGTATTTCATTTTACCGATTAACCCGTTAGTAAGCCTATAAAAAGAGTTAATCGATTTCCTACCGATTTTTGCATATGAAGGAAACGAATATCGACTAATCGCGACTAAGAAAAACAGAATCGGTGTATTCGACTAATGGAAATTATGAAATCGGTAACCTGCTATTCTACTAAATGCATAGTGACAGAATAGGTAATCGCGAATAATCGATTAACCTGTAAAACCTGAAAATCGGTTACACACCCTAGGCCATGGCTGTCTGCAGGTGCAATGGAAATGCGATTTCGCGTTTCTCGGCGTTGCCTACTTTGTGATGGAGGGAAATTGTCTAACTGAAGCACTTGGTGGAGATGATTTCTTATTTTGTTCTGTTCATATGTTTCCATATGTGGATCTCTTCCTGAGCACAAAGTTACTGCAAATACTGTATATAGCAAAGATGCCGCAATCATTTGCTCCCATCTGAGTTTAAACATCAGCTGCTTGTAGGAGTTTTCAGAATTGTTGCAATCTGATTTTTCAGAGACAAACACATCTACTATGTGAGGAGAGCAATTATTGTTTGAAACACACACCCAATACAGTTTGGATACATTTATCAGTGATTTGTAGGAAGTTAATAAGTCCATTCGATTTCCAACTGTGGCAAGCTGAGAGCAGAATAAGGTTACACATGCCATTGCATGTGATAATGATATTGTTCTTGCAGTAATTGCATTGCAGCAATCCAGTTATATGTGTATCTGACAGCCATTCATTCCCAAGAAGGGGTCCAACTCGTCATTGAGAGATAAACCAAGACTTTTAATCCAGTATTGTTTTCACAAGTGCCCTGCAATAAAAATGTCATTTATACCTATGCATGCATAATATTACACTGTCACACAATTATTTGTCAATACGTGCATGCTATCAATACCTTCAACCAAAAAAGTTCAAAAACCATTAATGTTATGTTATTGGCCCCATTTCGGTCTCATGTTCATCAATGAAGACTCATCTCAGAACTCTACGGGCACTCGGGCAGCTGAACCTTCACCTGGTACAAGCCAATGCAATTGCCATCCTTTCCAGTAGCATCGGGTCAAAGTGATGTAGGGTAGATATAGTTAGTATTTTGTGTACATTGTGTAGTCTAGTTGTATATGGTTATATATCAGTGTATTAATAATTATCATAAATTAATAATAACACAATTAAATTTAATACTCGTGACGGGGAGCATGGGTACATCTGAGAAGAATGGCTCTTGCATTCTGCCTCATCAGTGTGACAGCCAGCAGGCAGCACATTTGGCTCAGTGCCTCAGTTTCACATATTCCAACTTGCATGGCTAGCCTCTTATTCAATCTAGAGATGCATTCTTGGGCTTCACATCCCCAACCACCATAGACCTCCACCACTAATGGAATGCATGTCCAGCCCAACCTTGCACACAGTACAGCTGATCATTCTTGGCATATTTTCCAATCTCACCAACGTCTGCACAGTTGCCTGAACCCAAGCTCGCTTCCAGAATCAAGTCTGTATTAATCGGATGGATCAGTGACTTTCAGGTCATATATCAGTGTATTTGTGTATGTCCATTTATCCTGTATTCAGATTATTAATTTTGAAAAGCATGGAAATGAGAATCCATAGCTTCTTAACCTTAATAAAAAGACATGTTAGTGGATTCCTGAAATACTTTTAGTAAAGATTTTAAAAAATAGAATTAAAACAGTTACTTTTCAAGAAGTCGTTCGGCACTGTTTTTCCACCCACAGAAATGACATGTAAGCAAAATTCAATACGTGTGGACTGCGTATTTAATCTCAAAACGTCCATATTTCCAGGACCAATCTCGGATAAATGAACTGAATATCTTTGGTGATACTTACCCTTTTACATAAGTGCTGACTGTCTTGTTGGGGGGAAAAATGTACATGATTGCAAAACATAGCAACGAAAAGCTGATTTGGAATGAAGCCAAAAATAAAAGTTAGGCAATGGGTATGGCTTTTTTGCGATAAGTGATACAAGCCCTTATAGAAAAGATTTGGCAGCAGGGACTAATCAACCACAAGTAGAAAACAACAATTCTGTGAAACATCCAAGCTCTTATGTACTTCATGAATCCTGGCTTCATAGGTACGTTTCTTGTCTTGTTCTAAATGACGATAGGATAAGGTCAATAATTCTTTCACATGTCAAATCCTAGGTACCACAAACATTCTCATCGAGAATTTTTTATTCACATATTTCTTCAATCATTTTCAGCCCTAGTTGGATGCTCTTGCATTGCAATTTTTACTTCGAATTCATATCGTTGACTAGATAGGCTACACATGATTGACATATATGCTCATGTGATTTCCTTTGCAGCCAGTACCTGAGTTTGGAATCCACTTTTCCTAGCACTAATAAGCAGTATTAATATTTATTTACCAGTAGTGAAATCATGATGAAACCAAAGGCTTCACTAGTTTGAAGAGCATTTCGGGTGGAAAAGAACCATACCTCTTTACATGGATTGTGACTCTCATCAGGCGCAGGCCCTGATTGGTCACGGGTGCACCTTGTAACATGCATAGAGTTTCAGCATGTTCAGACCAAACCACAACTAGTAGAACTTATAATCATGTCAACCTATAGCCAGTACTGTAGGCCCAATGATTCAGAACACCTGCACAGTCCCAGTGTGTGTCCTGGGGACCTGAATGTCTTTGTCCCTCATAGCCATGATATACATGCATGTAAAAACTCAGCAAGTACTGTTGGCCCACTCATTCAGTACACCTAAAAGCTATCGTGCATATATGCCTAACAGCCATTGGGTTGAAAGTCTGGATCACTGAGGATTGAGAAGTGCTCGAAACGTAACTTCGAAGTAGTGAAACCTTTGGGCAATATTGCATGATCATAATGCATTACCAGACAACAAATAAGTTAATTTCTGTAAAGCTTCAAAATCGAGAGTTACGTTAGTAACTCTCATATAGAATTTGACCCCGATTATGAATGTCATTTAAAAGGACCCGCTTCTAACGGGACTCCTATCAATCAGATAATCAGATAGCTTAGCTCTTTGTCATCATCGAACAAGCGGTCAAAACAAGCAATTTCGTGTTTGTTTGATGTCATAAAACCGCGTGGTTGTGGAGAACAAAACACTTGTCTACGCTCGTACCCAGTCCCACCGTATTTCTCGTTGTCGTTGTCATTGTTGTTGTTCTTGACCACGCGTGGCTCGAGATAGGAACACTTTTAAGAAATGAAAATCACACCAATAGCTTCAGAATTCATTGTCATTCTCGCTTCAGTGGTCAAAATGTATCGAGGTTACATTGTACGTATCGGTCCCGTGGTTAGTCTCGTACCCAGACCCTAGTACGTCACAGCTGCGGATGGATTACATCACCGCTACGCTAGAACTAGGGTAAGTGACTGCAAAAAGTCGGTGACAGATGGAATGTTAATTGTTTGTACAAGAGATAGGCAACTAGACCGCAATAGTTTCATTTATTAATGTTTTAATGGTTATGGCGTCTTAGCAATGCTTAAGGGCCTAAAACTACAATCTAAGACCAAACTGTTCTCTTTCGAAGATGGTCGATCGCGAACACGAAAGGCAGCTAGGCATAGCACAACGTTATTCCTTGGTCCATCGTTAGAGATACCAACGTCGAAACGCAAACTACAATCAGGCCCTTAGGCTGGTCGAATGTCGTAGCACAAAGGAATGTAATTAACAAACCAAGTCACGCGCTAAAAATGGAATTAAGAATCCATACAGCCAATAGCGGCTGCTAATAGACCACATGGCTTGCCTTAGTTATGTGTGGTCAAACAGTGCCTTCCAAGAACAGAAGATCTATAGGTCGAAGGAACCCCGCTGTGACGGAAGAGCTTCATATACTGGCAGGAACACTTACACTGTTTCAGCAATCAGTCGTTCAGTCACTTTTAAGCAAAGACAGCTGATTACGTTGACTAATAAAGCTAATGAGCTAAAGAACCGCATTCTACAGAGTCTACTGCGTGCAGGAGGTAGTCTTGGCTTCGTAGCAGATAATGAGGAGCGAGATCGTGGCTTCGAACTTTCTGATAGCGGGCTACATACACCTGCAAGGAAAAGGTCAGGGACGTATCACTGTACAGAACCTAGCAAAAAGCGAGCCCTGGATTTTGGAGTATGTAGTTTAAAATATATAAGTTATAATTTCAACAATTAAGTGTATTATTATAATACATGCAGATTTCGGTTCACACAAAGCGCAAACGAAGGCGTTTAACTCTTGTTAAGAAGAATTCAGGCTTGAAGACTCTCACACGAAGCATTGCTCGTGGTGATAAATGCTCAATCGCCAGGCAGGTTGCGAAAGATCCGCAGCTTAAACAGTTGGTAATCGAGAGTTTAGCGAAACATGTACATAGAGAAATGCAGGCTGCTTGCTCAAGCAAAAATGGATCAATTTTACGTTCGAATGAACTAATTAATCGATTTAAATGGTGTGATGTATTATCTGATGTTCAAAAGCATGCGCCCACTCTGGTGCAAGTATTGAAATGCATTAGTGAGGTTAAGCGATATGTGAGATCCTCTGATGTAAGTTTAGCAAGAAAAAGAAAAACTCATGATTCTACTGTGGGGCTGTGTTTATCGATTCTGTTGCGGCATAGAAGTATGCACATGAATTTGGTGCAGAAAACTATTTCACTAATTTTTAATGCTGTGCACGCATCTGAGCAGGTAATATTTAACAAGTGTACCTCTAATACAATGAGATAATGTTATCTCCCTCATTTTAGACATATCGACGACTTCAAAAGCTGAGATTATGTACAACTAGGAGGTCAACTACTGGGTTGTTAGACAAACTTGGGATAAATCATGACTTGGAAGTTAAGAATTGGCAACACAGGATAAGTGCAAATATCCAACCAATTGAAACAGTAAGCAGATATACAAGCTTGTACTGAAAAGTAATTTATGATATGTTATGGTGTATTATAGCACACTGAAACTGATAATGTCACCAAAGGTTTCAATGCTGCTATGCATAACAATGAGGTTATCTCCTTTGATGGGGTTGAAGCTGGTTCCATTGGTATCGATCCAAAAGATAAGCCTTCATGTTCAACCCCTGCAAATTTATCACATCAGAATACTAGCACACCACCATGTTATGATGATTGTTCACCCGCAAGCCCTACATTCTCAAGTGTGTCAGACCTTTCTATAGATATGGTCAGAATATTTGGTCAAGATAATGAAGCAAACACATCAAGTACTAGTGAATCCATTTGCAGTGAATCAGTTTCAAGTTCAGCAGATTCACAATCAGAAATAGACAGGTTAGATGCAGGTATTTCTAGAGGTTTTACAACATTCAAGATAATCGGTGACAACCTTGACAAGAATGTCAAACCACGTGACATGAGAATTGATTTTCAAACTCGTTCTCTTCATTACTTCCATGCTTGTGCAGTTCAAGATCGTATTGATCTTTTAGTAGTGAAGTTAGAATTCCAGATGTCCAATCAATACAATTGTGCAACTTACTGCCTAGAGATTCTGATATAGCGGCAATGAAGAATAATTTTGGAATCCTTATAGCACGAGTTCTTGTAAAGTATGTCAAATTTTTTCAGAAACTAGGAGAAAACATTAACATTAGACATATATTGGCACATGATCTGGAAGGAAATGTCCCAAAAATCAAAAGTGGTAAGTCTACTAATAAGTCTTTATGACTCAGTTGACTTCACTTATTTATTTCATTGTTAGATACCTTTGGGCATATCCTTAAAAGGAGAACAAAATTATGAGGATATGAAGGAGGTTTTTAATAATCTGCACCTATATGTTCCAACAGTTTCAACTCAAGAGCATATAACGGCTTGTGTGCAGGGTACAACTATATCCAAGGTTGTGTACATTGACCAGTTCGATCCGATTCTGTTAGGTAAACATAGATACATGAATTTATGTATATATTGCTACTAAGTATATTACTTTTTTTAAATAGGTGGAGATCAGATGACAGTAGCAAGAACTAGAGGGTGCAAAGAAGTAATGAGTACAGCTGACAGGGGTACAGAACGATTAGAAGGTTTGATCCCTGTTGTTGAGAATTGGCATGCCAAAATGTGCTTGCTAGAGGTATAAACTCAGTTGCATCGTTTTACCATATATTAACACATATGACTTTCTTATGCCGGTCATTTGGAAACATCTATATATAAGTGTGCTTCATCAAAGGATGGAGGAACATTGCATAATTTGAGAAACATTATCAAACGCAGGAATGTAACCAGTTCTCCTTCAAAGAGAATGGATGCTTGTGAAGATGTTTTTGTGACTGTTGTTGAGGCACATATAGTGTGTGCTGCCCTACAGTTGTTTGGTATGAATAGTCCAGATGACACTCCTTCAATACCAATGTTTCCTCAGGGTTGCTTAGAATTTGACAAAAGTCGACGAAATGCTATTTTGATGACTGCGGCACAAAATGTTGTAGAAAACTTTGTGAGCATTTGCTATGGCTTGCAACAGGGTTGTAGTCGCTCTGCAGATAATGACCATGTGAAAGAGTATGCATGTGATGTTTTAAATCTAGGCCTGATGTTGATGGAGTTCAAGGACTCCATTAGAGAAGGTGATGGTGAGCGAATTATTCGTTGCTGGAGGTACTTATTGCCTTTGTTTAAGGTTTCTGGCAGAAAGAACTACTGTATAGAAGCGTTTACTCTGCTTGCTCAATATTCATTTCTCTTGTTGCCCAGGAATGCCATGCAACTCATGTGGAGCAGAACTGTAAATGTCCATGGTAAACCTGGAAAGAATATTTCCTGTGATCTTCATCTTGAACATTTGAATCGGGAGGCTAAGAACTGCATTGCTGGACTTGGAGCAAATATTACAGAAGAGGCAGTAAAACGCACAGGGAAAAGCATAGGACCTACTGTCACTGCAATAAGTAACTTTGATATGGTTAATGGAATAAAAAAGTCATCTATTAACCATTCTAAACATTCATGTTTGAAAGACATTGACATACTGGTAAAACAGCTTCATGACTCCAGTGCTGTCTTTAACACTGTTCCTGGAAGGAAGCATAGAAGTTTCAAAAAGTACAAAGCAAATTGTATCAAAAACATTACAGTACCCGAACTTAGTGTGTGGATGAATAAACAATGGAGTAAAATTATTGCATCTCTCCCTCTGTAATGATCATGCATTTATCATTAACCTTAAACTGTCATGTATAAATCATTTGTGTGAAAATACATTGATGTAGCTAGATGATTCCAGTAATGCATGTCTGTTCCTCACTGGAAGCATAGATGTTTCAAACAGTATGTATACAAATCCAATTTTATGAAATATATTACACTATATATTTTAGCTAATATAACTGTGTGCATGGATGAACATAGTTATACTAATTCTTACTATAAAGTCAGTGCTGCCTATACACAACATGACTGTGGCATTCCTTGCCCACATATTTGTATCTCGTTCAGCCATAGAGACTTATGTCTACATGCTATAACATCCACACACCACAAGCATCACAATCTGATAACTAAACAGCTATAACTGACATGTACAATCAAAGGTACAATATATGAAAATGTTACCACCATACATGGTATAAATCAGGGCTCGTATGTTCCTTAACCCCTAACAGTCTTGCAAAGGAGGCCACACCGAAATGGTTATCTTCAAGGGGGAGGTGGGGCATCTAGCTTACTCCTACATTCGAGGCCACATCTACAGGGCTTAAATTGGCGGAAGTATGTTGAATTAAAAATTCATTTTGAACATTTATGACATTTGCATTTCTTTTCACACACATCACAGCACAAACATGTACTCAGCAAGTTACTTCAACCTAAAGGTGTATCTACAACAAAGTTTTCAATGATTGTTTGCCTTCTACAATGCTGTTCATGTAAGCAGAATAACTTCATGCTGTCTTGAATGTACTGAAATAGCTTTTTAGAAGGTATGTACAGAACAGCCTCAGAATGCAGCCCATCTCTTCCAGCACGCCCAGTTTCTTGTGCATACTCCTCTAGGTCAGATGGTGGACCCCAGTGAATAATTTTGCGAACATTTGGGCAATTGATTCCCATCCCAAATGCCGCAGTTGCTACTACAACACGAAGAACTCCTTCCTTGGAGCAAAATGAGTGTAAAATGTGCTTCTTAATGTCAGGAGGTGTGCAAGCAGTGAACATGTCAACAAGTCAGAATATTGACAAATCTCTGGCACCAACAGGTTCTGTCATTTCTTTTAGAAGCTTGGACCTTAAATACAAATACACAGAAGAACAGTCATCATACAAACGGCAGTAAATTATAACTCTTCCCATTTTTACTCTTTCCTGTCGAATAGCTCCTACCAATGAAGAGAATGCTTCTTCGATGCATATAGGTTGTTGGATTACTGAGTATTTGATGTTGGGTCTGTCAGGTACATCCACAACATAAACAGGGTTGTCCATCCCAAGAATACGGCTTATGGTTCTTCGTGATGTGCTAGTAGCTGTAGCTGTTAGAGCCATCACATTTACCCTTTGTGGTAATATACTCCTCAATGTACCCAGTTGAGAGAAAGCTACTCTGAACGTTTTACCCCTATAATGGCAAAGAGGAACGCAGGTACTGTAAATAGGTTGTATATGCATTAATTGAAACTGACCATGTCTTCACACAATGTGCATCATCTACAACAAGGCCAACAAGATGTAATTGATATTCAGAGCTGGACAGAATCTCATCCCAGCGCTCGTCGCATAATATCATCTCGGGACTTACAAAAACTAACTGGTACTCACCCCTGTAAAGCTTACCCTCCATATAATTAGGAAAACCATCCTGCAATGCTTCGCCTGCGTACACAGCCGTAATATTCTTTTCCATCGCACTTCTAACTTGATCTTGCATCAACGATATCAAAGGGCTCACCACCAGAACGATCGCGTGCACCGATGTTAGTTGCTACAAGAATTTTTAAAATAGGTTTTTAAGTTACAAAAATAGTATAGCTGGAAAGAGCGTGAGAAATGCAGTATAATGGTACATCATTTGTGTAGATATCGTTCATATTATGAACAATAATTGATGGTTTGTAGCCAAAAAAAAGAGACGCGGTAGTCAATAGGAGCGGTAAACAAGAATTGGCACGGTTATGGTTTTAAACGATGTAGTACTATGAGGTATATATACACATCATCACTAAAAGTTCCCAATTTAACTTTCTGACCCTATAAAGGCTATTAGTATCTAATTTTGCTTATTATACAATGTTTACAACAATTATTTGCATGACAAAATAGGAGTAGAGAGCACTTCTATATACATAATAAAGCAAATACACTAAGACAAAAGTGGTCACAAAGCTCAAGATCACCTAACATATAATCAACTAGTAGTTGATTTGATTTCATTTTCTTCATCATCTTCAGCCGGTCTCATTTGGAACCCAGTACATGTATAAGTAACAGTCACTTTTGAACTCTGGCTTAACATCGGAAGCAAGTATACATATACATCACTGGTGGCTTCCAGAGCAGCTTCAACTTGGTAAATTTACTTCAGACTTGACTTCATGATATTTCTTTGGCATTTCATAGTTTCATAGTTTCATAGTTTCATAGTTTCATAGTTTCATAGTTTCATAGTTTGCACACTACTCTTCTAAACAGCTGATATTTTTTCAATGTACATCATGTAGCACTGGCTTTGTGATGGTTTGTTTTCTGTTCAATGTACTTGATATTTTATTGAGGTGACGTATTTTCTATTGAAACTGTGAGGAAGTTCTCATCCCATCTGGGGTTGAATTTATTCTTTCTGAGGTCGTCATGAGTTTTGTCAAAACTTGTTCTTCTGTTTGCACACTTGCTACACTCGGAATGCAGTGTTTTTTATATAAGGTATTCTTGAATTGGTTTGCACACTATTTGCCACAATGGACACCCTGGATGAATCAAAGATGATGGTACTGGATTGATGAGATTCTGGCTAAGGCAAGACACATTACGTATTGGTAGAACATCAGATTCATGATCTGGCAAAGATCCTACTAGTTTTTCCCAATTCCCAACTGTCAACATATTTGACTTGGTTTTGATCTAGTGGTGCCCTGGAAAGTACACAGGTCATTTTCTTATAAATTGTAATTAAAGAATGGTACCATCATTCATGTCTGTCTTATTTCCATGCTCCATAAATAACCACTGAACGAAGTCCTTGAATGCCTTCAAGGAATTGTAGGTATATGTAAGTCAAAATCTTTCTCTGGTATGGTAAATTATCGTTCGGTACTTTGTGTATCTTAGTTCTAAACAATGCTCCAGCAATACATGTACGCAGTATCAATCTATGTGCAAAAATGGCGGCTATTAAATAGGCAATTTGGCGCCATCTGGGAAACACCTTGCGCCAACACCATAACACGTGAAACTCTCGTAATAAACGGTACAGTGTTTAAAGAATGAGTCAAAGTTGATACCAAACATGTCATGTGACAAATAAGGTGCGTATTCACTCGATGGAATTGGTCGATTTTGTGAGCGGTACGTACATTGCCCAGTACACGTTTTCCCCACTTTTATACTGTATCAAAATGTACCCAAAGGTATAAGCTTTGACATAATCCACATACACGAGCCTGCTATAGCATGTTAAGCGTACCAGTAGGTTCTTTTGGCAACAATCTCCTCTCAAAATGAAAAACCCGTGCCAAAAATTGCACCGTTACGTGGTCTTCAATTTTTGGGTGCATTTTACGGGGGGTTTGAAGTACCTACCTCAGGAAGGATTGCGAAA
This sequence comes from Spongilla lacustris, assembly GCA_949361645.1. Classification (NCBI taxonomy): domain Eukaryota; kingdom Metazoa; phylum Porifera; class Demospongiae; order Spongillida; family Spongillidae; genus Spongilla; species Spongilla lacustris. Next base: position 4,784,309 of record OX442435.1, read on the forward strand.
CACATCGACTTCCCACTGCCAGTTGGAAGACACAGACAAAAACGTCTCGGCCTTTTACAAAGCTAGTGATGACATTCTTCTGATGAAGACGTAGCGCAGGGTATCCAAGCTTTAAAACAGCGCTCGACATGGCGGATTCAATAGAGGCGTCAGAATGCATATTCCAGCAAAACAATTGTGAAAATTAATCGTGGTATATATACAATATAATTATATTGGAATGTTATTACAAACCATACGACAAGTTGCCCCGTGTATGCCAGCCTTTAGACTCGCAACTCGCAAGCCAGACCTACATGTACTTCATTATTGAACGGGAACACAAACTGGGCTATATCCATGTTTCTATGCAATTATGCTATGTTTTGTGGCTGAAAAATTGCATGAAACATGGATATAGCCCAGTTTGTGTTCCCGTTCAATAATGAAGTACATGTAGGTCTGTCGTATGCAACTCAAATGACTACATGTAACAGTATGCTAGTTGGCGCGTATCCGCCAATACGCGAAGGTCGGGCTACGCCCAACTAAAAGTATGCATGGATAAAAGTTCCGCAATTCTTGATCGTATGCGGAACTTCTACATGTACCCATAGTTGCATGGGAACCAGTAATTTAATCACGGACCCTCCCCCTGTTCCGCCGCTGTGGGCGCCCATTTAGAATGGATGTCCCGCGGTTGCTAAGCCTGCATGTATTGTTATCTCATTCTCGCGGGCTATAACTATACATGTACAGAAGTAATGATTAACTTGAATTATTTTGATGGCAAGCGGAACTAGTTCTGACGAGCTGGGGGGGGGGGGGGGGGGGGGGGGGGGGTCGACCGAACCCACCGACCCCCCCCCCAGCCTACGGGCCTGACAATACAGTACACTTGCTCATAATGCATAATGACGTTTAGGATATAAAGCAATGCATTATTAGAAATATGCGATACTATGTTCCTAGTTGAACAGATGGAACCAGCTTGGTTTGACCCAATTTCAAAGCAGTATGGCATTAGTGTAGTATGCATTATGAGCAAGTATACTGTACTGGTAGACTAAGAAGACCGAGGTGTTCCTTTCGAAGATGGTCGATCGCGAACACTAAGGGCAGCTAGGCATAGCACAACGTTCTCCCGTACCACGTTGGCAAAATAACGAAACAGTCATGGCCTCGAACAAAGTGAATAGCCTCTTTTTGTTTGTCCTTCAACGTACACACTCTCAGTTCATCCAACGCAAAACGTACAGCTGTACAAGCATAATCAATTTTGTTATGTCTATTACATGTACTGGCCTACTTGTTGACTTAGCAACATTCCAGCGGGCTGCGGTCCATTAAAAAGTTCTGTCACCGACTTTTTGCAGTCACTTTCCCAGACCCTAGTTCTAGCGTAGCGGTGATGTAATCCATCCGCAGCTGTGACGTACTAGGGTCTGGGTACGAGACTACAGTAATATAGTGTCCCGTTGGGGCGGACCGTCAGGCAAGAGTACCCAGTGGCGGATACAGGGGGAGGGGGGGGGGGGGGGGGGGGCAAACCCGGCCTATGCCCCCCCTAACTAATAAGGATACGCCTCCTGTCCATTGTAATGAATTTAATTAATCGTCATCAGTGCCGCACTGTCTTAGCTCTTGCAGGCGCTAGACCTGTTGTACGTGCTATATATATCACCCCTGACACGTGGCAATTTTTCTAGCTTTTGAGCGTTCAGTTCGTACATTCGGTCAGCGTTCAGTTCGTACATTCTTTCAGCGTTCAGTTCGTACATTCTTTCAGCGCTCAGTTCGTACACTCGTTCAGCGTTCAGTTCGTACATTCGTTCAGCGTTCAGTTTAATAGTCATGAATCACCAGCAACCCAAATCAAGAAAACAAAGTTTTTTTTTTTTTGTGAGACAAGATGGGTTGAAAAGCATACCACCCTTCTTGACTTTGATCTGCTTTATAAACCCACTGCTTTCCTGCTTGGATGCAATAGGTTCACTTAAACCTAATTGGGATGCTAAAACAAGTTGATGCTTATGGATTAATGGAACGAATTACTGACTCCACTTTCATAGCCTGCTTCCAAACTATTCTACATTACTTTGGATACTTAAGGGGAATAAGCTCAATGCTGCAGGGTTCTACACTTGATGTCCTGGAAGGTCATCAAATGGTTAGCACAGTTAAGTCTATAAAATCATTGCTACAAGGAATGATGACATTGAATTTGATGTAGTGTGTGGAAATATGCTAGGAATGGCTAATCGTGCAGGTATGGACACCCTTGATGTACCTAGAATATGTGGAAGACAAACACAGAGGAGCAATGTTCCTGCTAGATCACCAAAAGAATATTTTTAATTGGCTGTTTTATTCCATATTTGGATTGTCTCATTCAGCAATTAGATCTTCGATTTTCGGATCTAACTATTCAAGGTTTACGAGCATTATGTTTAATTCCTTCGCATCTTTTCAAAGATGATGAAGAGACTATCGTTGCAGTCGACCTATACAAGTTTTATAGTCATGATCTGCCTTTTCCACAAACATTTCATCAAGAGATTGCACTTTGGAAAACCATGTGGAATAATTCCCCTATTAAACCAAACTCTCTTGTCACAACCATAGCAGACAGAACTGCATCCCCTACCATGTTCCCAAATATTATAACTATCATTAAGCTACTGCTATTCACCTCTGTAACATCAAGTGGAGTGGATAGAGCTAATTCCTCTTTGAGATTTCTATAGTATAGCGCAGCACTATGGGAGAAGACAGCGTTAATGTTATATATATTGTATGTGCACAAAGATATTGAACTTAATATTGATGCTATTATTGACAGCTATAGTCGAAAATACCCTCGGAGGATGCTTCTAATTGACCCCATTTGTGAAGTGTGACTGTTATAAGTATCTTTAATCATTTGTATCTGTGAATACCAGTTTTATAACTTCCAAAAGTGCAAACAAACAAAAAAAACACCAGTGGCTAGGGTTTTGGGGCGGAGATGATGGTGCTTACTGCACTTTCCCAGACACCCTGGCAAGTTCGGAGGGGCACGCCCCCATTCCCATCCCTATATGCCCCCCCTAACACAAAATCCTGTATCCGCCCCTGGTACCCTCTTCGCTGCATCGAGCTTGTTTCAAAAGGTTTGCTTACCTTGCTCGGAGGAAAACGTGACTTCAAGAGACAGTTTGTGACGCGTCCCCATGTCTCAATCAAAGCACGCGTGCTGTTGATAAATAATTCAACAAGTGAGACTAAGTTATTAGTGCTAATGTGGAAGAATTTACAGCACTAGTAAGTATTGAGTTTTAGAGGTTTATAGACACCCCATGTTTCACAGACGCCATTTTTAGCATCTTAATTTGGCCGCACGGCCGGCTGACAGCTTGCCATAGAAGCGCTTTTCAATATGGAGAAATGGCCCATACATAGACGGTCATCATACTTTTATTTTCAAATTCAATTTTAAACACGTTTATACTTTACTATAAATCGGTCTGATTGTGAATTTGTGTTCTATATAATTATATCATGAACCAGTCGTGTAGTAAAATCAAGACAAAAAATTAATTTCTACCACGCATAATTTATTCATAAACAATATGTCGTAACGTAATACCTTGCGTCATCTTGGATTAAGTTACAGTTATTGCGTACGTTGGAGTTAGTTAACTGTTAATTGCAGATGAATTATTAACGATAATATAATCGTAGCTTTGGAGAGATGTGGAGGCATGCAGGGCAATAAACGGATTGCCCTGCATGATTTCAACTTCTGAGATTCAGGTGTTTTGGTGAGTATACTGTGTGAATTTAGTATGTGCAGAAGAGGCATATATTCGATGCAGTGAAGGGGGAGGAGATATGGCCTTCTCCCTATACTACTACTGTATCCCTGTACTGTTGGCCTTCTCCCGGACCGTTAATTGCCCGTCTCCTTATACTGTTGGTCTTCTTCCTGTAGTGTTAGACTGGTGGCCTTTTCGCTATACTGCTGGCCCTCCCTATACTGTTGGCCTTCTCCCTATATACTGTTAGCCTTCTCCCTATACATTGGCCTTCTATCATACTGTTGGCCTTCTCCGTATAGAGTTGGCCTTCTCCCTATACAGTTGGCCTTTCCTTATACAGTTGGCCTTCTCCCTATACAGTTGGCCGTCTCCCTATACTGTTGGCTTTCTCCCTATACTCTTGACTTTTTACCTACATGTATACTGTCGGCCTTATCCCTATACTGTTGGCCTTCTCCCTATACTGTTGGCTTTCTCCCTATACTGTTGGTTTTCTACCTATACTGTTAGCTTTCTCCCTATACTGTTGACTTTCTACCTACATGTGTACTGTCAGCCTTATCCCTATACTGTTGGCCTTCTCCCTATACTATTTCCTATACAGTTGGCCTTCTCCCTATACTGTTGGCTTTCTCCCTATTTGAACCACTGAGCATTGTCCATTTGTGTAGCATCTCTGTACATTTGTTTACCATGTGTATAGCTGACCTGTGGGACACACACACCACACACCTAGTGCATGGACACTTCCTGCAAGTCACGCACACTCAGTGTACAGTGTGGACACTCAATGTAGTAGCCCTACTGGTGGAGATGCATATACGCACAAGTGATCCATCATGTGCACACTACACACGCTGATGCAGAGCTGTGTAGCATGTGCTTCAAACATGGGCACACACACCAATGATGTCCACACTTATACCTGTACATAGTGGTACTTACATCCACATACATCAGATATAAATTTAATATTAATAATTTGGACACACACATAAACACACACATGCATGTACATGTACACACACACATGCATGTACATGTACACACACACACATGCATGTACATGTACATGTACATGTACACACACACATGCATGTACATGTACATGTACACACACACACACACACACACACACACACACAGATTGCTGTACAACCACAACAAGACACAACAATCTACCAAGAGAGAGCTACCATACTACTGGAGGAGCAGAGGATCAATGAAGACCTACTAACTGCAGTACTACAAACCAAAGTATTTACTGATCTGGCTACTTCTCCAGTCCTTTGAACACAGTGACGACAGATAACAGGTGTGTGAATGGCTGTTTGGGGGCTATTGTGTTGGTGGTTACATGCACTAGAGTACGCATGGTATTTTTGGACATGCTAATTTTTGTTTGCATGCATTGGTGCTGAGAACACTTCCTCACTTCCCTGGAGGGCTGTTGGTGGTGTCATTGGATCACCTCTCCAAATCCCCCAGAAGGGGGGAAGTATCCTTTGTACACATGCAATGCATCACTTGGGTGACGGTTCCATCAGAGGTCTTTGAACATGCATGTTAAAGTTGAAGGGCCTGGAGAGGTACATTAACATTTATATGTACTCTTTGTTACATGTACTATTGTCTATCCTTATAGGCACCATCTACTGTTACATAATCCTGTACCTAGTATATGTACCCAGGACTAATTAAAAAAATGGTACCACCATGCTCTCATCTGGTGGCTACCAGATACAGGTACATGTATAAACCCTATACCTGACTACCTACACAAAAGTTCAGGTAAATTTAATATTACTACATTTACATCTGAAACTGTGCCTTAAAAGGTGACCATGCGCTATATTCATTTGAGTTGCATGCAACATGTTACCTATGTGTGGTCACCTTAACCCTTCTATACATGTATGTAGCCAAGTCATCTCTTTTTTGGCAAATGTTTTGTAGGTCACTACATGTACATGTAGTGGTACTTCAAAGCTAGGTAGTGATTTTAGTGGTTTCCTAAGTTTTGCACAGCAACCACATCCATTGTGTGGACAAGGAAACCACAAGCCAGCCCTAAGCTGTACATGTACTGGCCTAACAAGGGATAATGGTTCTGGGGCTATGCTAAAGCTACATACATGTAGGTTGGCCCATGCCGATTTACTGTTTGCATACATGTATAGACACACCTCCCTTGACAACTTACATGTACATGTACATGTACTACAGTGCCGGCTCGGAACTGTAGAAAGTAACACCTCGGAACTGTAGACTTTTACAGCGATTCATTGTTTATTTAGGCGTCCCATAATTCGATAACGTGGTCAGAGTGGCAATTGATTATGCTTACCTAAGTCAACAGTCCAGCCCAGCTTTTACATAATATTATGTAACTTTTCCAGCAGTCACGCGCACTTCTCTATGTGCTTGTGCGTAGTCAGGCTGATGCTTCTGAGTTTACAACACGCATACTTGCGCGCACACGCACAAAGATAAATACACGTGTGCTATGTAGCATACCTAGCTAAAGTTCGAAGGATTGAAGGTGTAAAAGCTGCATAGTACTGCTTATAGCGTAACATCTGATCTTCAAGCGTGGCTACTATATACTGGTAATAATACGAATCATACATGGTCACTATACGTACAGTACCAAAAGTAGCCACGCTTGAAAATGTTACACTGTAAGCAGAACTGTGCGTTAGCAATACATGGTTCGTGTACCTCCGTAAATGGTTTAGCAAATCTTTCTGTAAGTGGCTTACAGCTGCTTCCGACGCTTTCCTACATGAACCGCCTAATTAAGGAGCACTTAGCGTTCGGTCTGCTTACGTCGAGGCGCTAGGTAAGCTGTACTGTCAACTTTGTGTGTATGACACTTGTTGGTCAGTGTAGTATGCAGCATCGAAGTTCGAACTTTAGCTAGGTATGCTACATAGCACACGTGTATTTATCTTAACTATATTTGTGCGTGTGCGCGCAAGTATTCGTGTTGTAAACTCAAAGCATCAGCCTGACTGCGCACAAGCACATTGAGAAGTGCGCGTGACTGCTGGAAAAATTACATAATATTATGTAAAAGCTGGGCTGGACTGTTGACTTAGGTAAGCATAATCAATTGCCACTCTGACCACGTTATCGAATTATGGGACGCCTAAATAAACAATGAATCGCTGTAAAAGTCTACAGTTCCGAGGTGTTACTTTCTACAGTTCCGAGCCGGCACTGTATATAATTTAATAACAGGACACAACTATTATAACTGTTGGCCTACTGCCTATACAGATAGCCTTCTCCCTATACAGTTGGTATTCTCCCTGTACAGTTGGCCTTCTCCCTATAGGTGGCCTTCTCTCTATACATTTGGCCTTCTCCCTGTACTGTTGGCCTTCTCCCTATACAGTTGGCCTTCTCCCTATACTGTTGGCCTTCTCCCTATACAGTTGACCTTCTCCCTATACAGTTGGCCTTCTCTCTGTACAGTTGGCCTTCTCCCTATAGGTGGCCTTCTCCCTATACTGTTGGCCTTCTCCCTATACTGTTGGCCTTCTCCCTGTACTGGTGGCCTTCTCCCTATACTGTTGGCATTCTCCCTGTACTGGTGGCCTTCTCCCTATACTGTTGGCCTTCCCTAAAGTTTTTCATTCTTAGTATGCACGGCATTACATGTAGTACCTTGCTCTCATTACTGTCAACAGTAAGGCTCTCAACTGTAGTATTCCAAGCCTAGCTGGCAACAAGTAGACAGGCAATAGAATAACCCTGGGGCTCACCAAAAATGTGCATACATGTATGCATCTGTTAACATACTATGAACTTCCAGGAAACAACGATTGTATCAACACTCCCTAGGACCAGGGGTTGTATTTGCACAAAGGTGCATGGCGTTGTGCATGAGATTATTCACTGCATGTATGTACAGACCTAGACACAGTCTGGCCACACAACAAAATTCATGACATTGAGCCTTTGTTACTTTGTACATGTACAAACATCCAAATAAGATAGGATCAGCAGGTGTTTATGTACACACACACACACACACACACACACACACACACACACACACACACACACACACACACACACACACACACACACACACACACACACACACACACACACACACACACACACACACACACACACACACACATCAGCTGAACGTGGGGGAGGAGGAGGCAGGAATAGGCAATATCTGTCAGTATCACTTACGGTTTCCAGTCATGCATTTGCTACAGATGTTATATTTACATGTACAAGAAGCACACCATTACATGCATGTACTTCCTATAAAATCAGGGATTTACCGCACCTACCCCCTGGCTTACACATGGCATGTCACTTGCTGTTCTGTCAATTAATAAGCTGGTTTGCAAACATGCCATTTAACTGTACATATGAAAAGAAGACTTCCTACAATAATACTGCAGCAATGCAAGTAGAACATCATAACACAAACTTTCATGAATCCCTCAATTGTATTTAGCCAGTCAGACAGTCAATGTTTTGGCATATACAAAGTGCCACCACAACCTGTACAAAAATAAATAAATAATCTTTTCCTCCTCCCTTCAATTTCCCTACCTCCCCCTCCCTCCCTTCACTCTCGCTCCTCTCTCCTTTCCTCCCCTTATCCCCATTCACACCGCCAGCCCTGGTTCTCATTTTATAGGGCATGTCAAATGAAGTACTATCAGACTGAAAGCTAGCTGGGTTTGTTTAAAAAAAAAAAAGAAAACTGAATAAATACCATGCTTTCCAGAATGGAAGAATAGTTTATCTAGTGTTGTAAAGTGGTTAAGAAGACACTTATATTGGGTTGAAGAAAAGGATGTAAGTTAACTTGTTCTCTTCTACAGTATGCAATATGTGTGTTCAGGTCTATTCTAGTAATCGCTAGCGTTTTTATTTCAGGGAGTTCAAGTGTCAGCTTAAATTGATTTTCACATACAACGCTCACTAGCTGCAGGAACAATCAAAAGGAACAGTGTGCATGGATGTCACTATGGATGTAATATAGCATTGCTGTTGTGTTAACTTAACTGCAGGTGCCACAACAGAGCACTGTTGTACATGTACATGTGATCATGTTTCAAAAGATTCAACCACATGCAATGGAGTCCTAGGCTGGTTTGTTTCTCAGACACTCGATACCACAGGATGCACTCGGATAGCTCACAACATCAACAACCATTCATTCATTATACTGAATCATACACGTAATCACATACACACACACGTGATCCTATATATCTCTAATCACTGAAAGTTTCCGGACATCACAGTTCCTCCCCATTTCCCACTGGTGACAGACCACCATCCCTTGGTGTCCATTCTCAACCCGGAAAAGGGATTACCAGTAGTGATGGCAGCACGGTTGCATTGGTATATGCGGTAGGCTATCCCTGTCTTGATATCAGGTACAAGAGTACTACTCAGCACACATATGCTGATGCACTTTCACATCTCCCAGTGGTGGCCGACATGCAGATGGCATAAATGGACGAGGAGGAAGGAGGGACATTCCCAACTACAAACCTCCTGGTCGTAGTGGCAGAATTAGGAAGAACAACAACAATTAAGGGACCTGGTGTTAGCAAGGGTGTTTCAGCCTATTCAGGAGGGATGGCCACCCAAAACTACAGAAGAGGTTATAAAGCCATGTTTAGAGACATGAACTATACAGCAGTACAATCCTGTGAAAGGGTACAGGGAGAGGTATAGGCCTGTACCACTGTTCACGGAGGTTCTTTGCACAACACGCCTTCTCAATGTGCCCCCATTTCGTGCTAAATCTGCAAACTTTGTTTCTGAACCTGCACTGTTGAGTAACATGCGCTCCTCCAAGGTCTCCCCCTTCTTGGTGGTGCTGCCACTTGATGTACTTCAGTCTTGTTCCTGTTTTGTGACACTCTGCAACTGTTCTGCGCGTCTTTAGTCTCCGGCCCTTTCCGCTATTTCCGCTGTCTCCAGCACCTTGGCAAAAGTGAGTCTCTTCTGTACCCCCTCGTCCCTCATACCAAAGAACACCCTGTCTCTCAGCGTCTCTGATAACGTCGCACCAAACGCACAGTTCTGCAAACTTGCTGCATGCAACATATCACACTTTCTCCCTCTTTTTGTCCCGTTTGTGGAAGCGGAACCGTACGTACGCGTTCTGCGATGACTAGAAGTTTCGGCGCTACGTGTGTCGTTAAGCTTAAGGCTGCAACCAGTTGCTCGTACGTTCGGTCTTTCATAGCCGCTCGACGTATTAACTCAACCAGTCTTCCGTTGACGCGTCATACTCTCCTGCCATCCTTCTTAGCGATCCCATGCACCCTCGTCGCCACTGTAGAGTCTCGATACCTCAGGATGCATTCGGATAGCTCAGATCCAGCTACAGCTACGTGTAGGCGGAGGCCTACATCTTTTGTCTGAGCAGCCGGTCGAGGTACCTGGTAAGCAGCCTAACATCATTTCAATACATCGATCTGTCTTGCAGAAAACACAGACTCGAAGCTTTTAGTATTCCATGGCATTACCCCCGGCACGGGGCGGCACCTGTCCCACCACGCCCTCTGCTCGACTCCAGCTTTGCAAAATGCATGTCCTAGCTATAGCTGGTCTCATTGTATTAACTATGGTATATCCTTGATTTTACTAAATATCTATGGCAACACATAGAAACGCCATTTAAAAATGGCGCCTTATTGCACCAAAACTGATTTACTATTTTTAAAAATGGTCCCAAAATTCTTCACGACAACATCCAATTTTTTTCATATATTATACTATTTGGATAGTTGTAGAATTGTTTCAGAGGGTGGCAAAAGTTCTAACCGGCCCCTCTGTTCAGTATTTATAACTAATGGAATATCTTAATTAGCATGATTTCTTTCCATTTTCTGTACAAGTCTATGGAATATCATATTTTCAGAAATGGTCCCAGAATTTTGGACGATACAAGCAAATTTGAAATTGCCTACATTTAAACATCATTTAGAGTTAGTATTAGTGGGTGGCAAAAGTAGCAGGTCCGTTAGTTAAGTAAAAAAATAATCAAGTTAGTGAAAATGCCATACATTCTCTATGGAACGTACCGCGGAATGAAATCCAAAAATTTACAAACCGCTACTTTCGTGACCGTTGATTTCTCCATATGTAGTTATACGGCAACTCCTTCTTTAAAATTTATATACAGCCGCACAGCCGGTTGAAATTTTTGGATCCAAGCTCCTTTTATACGGAAACTCCTCCTTAAAAAATTAGGCTGGACGTGTAGAATTTGAAATTTAGTGGGATCGTATAGACCCCTTTCATATGACGTCAAAAATTACATGAAATAATAATTAATGAAATTCATTTGAGGTTAATTCAATTCATATTCAATGCTGTCCGCCATCTTGGTGCTCAAGTTACTATAGAACGGTATGGGCAATTTACAGTTTTTTTGTTGTTTATGCCTGTTTTGGGTTTCGTAATACATTTATATTCTTACCATGGAATGATGTCAGTGCCCACTGTAAAAAAATAAAATCAAACCCATAATCACTTACTGTAAACGTATAGTAATAACCAAACGTTTTGTTTTGCCCATATCGTCCTATAGTAACTTGTGCACCAAGATGGCGGACAACAAATAATTTTTATTTCAATGAATGTCATTGCTCACGCGATGAATAGGGTCTATTCCCTAGGAAGTTGGGTATGGACTATGGACTAAACAATTGCCCCGGAACCTACGATACCGGTATTTATCGTGGAAACGTGTGATATGTTGTAATTGGCATAATATTACAAGTACACGGCGTAGGCGGGGGGGGGCAGGGGGGGGCCCCGGCTTGGCACAAAGTAATGAATTAGATTATCGTATGCGTAAGTCTACTACGATCGAATGGAATGCATTGTGAGGTGTATGATCTTTTTTTCTGGGAAATAAAACAGTAGCCGGATCTAAGTAAACTTTATGTAGTACTGTCTGCCAAGTATATAATATTGAGAAGCGCTTATACATGTGCATGTAAGGCTTCAGATCGGGTCATGCGTTATTAACTGAGCAGCACGAAGCACATGCTGCATGCATACTCGCACCAATTTGGCATCAGATGCTTTCAAACTTTTTGATGATGTCGTCCACCACTGTGTCATGGTTTTGAAACTCTGGATGAGGCATGGTGTCAGGCCCAACTTGGTTTCAACAGTGGCCGGTGGTCTATATGGTTATGCTCACTGTAACTTCACTCCAGTTCATGCAGCACTTATTGCTTCCTTTGGTTCGTAATGTTTATGATACAGATGACTTGAACCTTGAACCAATTCAATTCTCATGTTTCTCCAAACTTTCTGTCAATTCTGTGGTCTCCTTGCCTGTATGTCAGATGCTTCTGTCTTCAAAAGTGAAGGTCTATTGCTTTCAAGGCCCTTTTGATCAATGCTCACCTGCTACCAAAGCTATAAGCTTCTAACAGTTACAACCCCCCCCCCCCCCCACACACACACACACACACACGCATGCAACATCCTGGTTATCAGTTTTCCCTCCACATCACTAGCTGTACATCTTGATCCAATTGAATTCAGGGTGCTGTCAAGTTGTAGCTGAGCCTATACATGCATACATGTACCTCCCAGGGTGCCTTCAGTCCTGCCCAAAATCTGGACCCTCTTGGATACCATATATTGACATCAAATGAGGGGATGATGTTATCTCAAGCCATAATGCTCTCAGGGACACTTTAGTGCACTTCCTCCACCAATCATTCTGTATTTGAAGCTGATGCTGATCTCTTTCCTGACCATTCACAGACGCGACCTCAGTACTGATATTCTTGTGCAGCATTGGAATCTTCGTTACCCTGGGCATCTCTTTTATCTCACCACTAAATCTATTAACTTTTCGTTGAATGGCTGATGCAGTCCTTGAGGCAACAGAGAGCAGAAAACGCCTAGCCAGTGATGAAAAATGCTTCTTTCTGGCACAGGTCACGGCTATATATAGCTAGGCTTGCAATACGCAAGCCACTGACAAAGACACAGGCATCTTTTGAACTGTTCTCCAACTTGAACAAGAGCGACTTGTATGGCTGATTATATGTTTATATAATAACCCTAACCCTAATATGTATATGTTTACTATAACCTATACAATTTTCACTCGTTTTTTATACTACTGATATGTCTGGGAGCGCGATGTACATGTACGTGAATATAAGACCTAGTCCCGTGCCCACACTCTAAAAACGGCACAGCTGCGGATGGATAACATCACTATTGCTTATCGGGGATGTAATCCATCCGCAACTGTGACGTATATGAGGGTCTGGGTACGATACTGACACTAACAACACTAGGTTAAACTGCTCACATTACACTTCAGTCGTGAGAACAACAAAACAAAAAAAACCCTTACCTGTGCGAATCTTATCGTATCAGATCCGGAAAATGGAGGAACATTGTTTTAGGTCCAAGTATGAGAACGAGTGATCGTTATCTCCGTTAAGTGTTTGAGCTTTGTAGCAGTTTGACTACATCCACGTCACGGCTCTAATATCAGTAATATGTCAATCGATTCTACAGTACATTGGCAATTAAGTGCTGTCACACAAAGGATGGTCCCCCCAATGATTGGTCCCCCCGGACCATCCATAGCAACTGCAGATGGTCCCCCGGAACATCCGTAGAACTGTGAACGGTCCCCCTAGGACCATCCATGGTGCCATAGATGGTCTCCCTCTGCCACAGATGGTCCGCCCCCCCGATTACATTGGTGATGGAGGGGGAGGGGGCATTTACATTGTATAGCGATCCGGCCACTTCATGCATGCGCAGCGCAAAAATGATGCACGAAGCTAGCTATCGTATATACTAATTGTATGCTGCATAATTAGTGAACTATACTTGGTACACATACCAATACTACACATTGCATACATGTAACTGTGTCAAATTAAAATGATTAGCTGTAAATTAAGTTAAGCTTGCTGCAAATGGTATCTCTCCGTCCGATACTGCGCTTGGACTGAAGTTTTAGAACATTGAGCGTAACGAAGGTTTTATGGTAATCGAATTTGTCACAATATATATACTATTCCTTTTTGCGGATATATATATACTCGCCACTCATTTTAAAAACAGCTAGCTCAGTGCATGCTCTGCCTTGAGAAATATGGCACGGATATATGTTTCAGTCTTAACTCTTACGCGTAAGTTATTTTCAGAATCTTACGTTTTATGGTCGGCTCGAAAAGGTTGACATATTTGTGACTACAAAAGGGGACCATATGTAGCAGAGGGAGACCATGGGTGGTGACCATTGATGGTCCGGGGGGGGGGACCACCATGAACGGTCCGGTCGGACCGGTTATAGCCCGGACCATTTACGGCGTGACAGTACCCTTGATCGATTATTATTATATTCATATGATTGGCCTTGAATATCGAACGTCGAAAAATGCCGGGAACAAAAAATTGACTTCGTTCATTGGTCTGGGCACTGGACATGACTACTTATTGATTGATTAAATGCCAATGTCAGGTGGTTTACTATATCATGAACATCCGGTATTTCTAAATTTTGGACAGTGATACTATCGCAGTATGGAGTCGTATTTGTGCGCCTGCGATATACGTATGATTATTAAAAACACCGGATGTTCATGACGTAGTAAATCGATGGTACACCATCTGTGCCGCCAAATTGAATGCATATCTGCCATGCTTCGCTACCTAGTAGGACGGTTGTCAACCAAAGGAAACAACTCACGGGCAACGTCTTTCCAGTTTACTGTTGCGTCGCTTATGTGTCTTATTGTGTTGCCACAGGTTCGACCGGACTGTATTTACTCCAAAAAGAGTAAGTTATAAGCCTGGTGCTCGCATACATGTGCTACATGCATATGCGTATACACTTCTTTGGCGTAGTGTCGGGAAAGGGGCCCGCGCTAACGTCGTGTGCTATTTTAGATCTTACAATTCGTTTCGCCTTTCGAGGCTGAGAGTTCTAGTCATCGTAACGATGCTTATATAATAATTGATTTTCATATAACCAGTGGTGCCGTCTTTTGCCGATACACATGTATGTCTATATCGTACCGCGGTTTTTTTTAATAAGTGTATTCATATAGCAATCACTTCTTAATAATCACACGACTTTCATAGTTGTGGCTGCTTTGTGATGGCCGCTACCCAAATAAACTTGTACTCTCGTCTGAAAATAACCGTTAGTCAAACTCTAAAGTTAGGGGGAGAAAGGGGAAGAGGAGCAGCCATTTTTTTTTGGCAGACACGTTCAGCATATATGTTATACATGTAAAAGATATGCATAGTTGAACAGTGAGTGCTTTGACTTGATGCAATTTTAAGAACGCCTGAATGTGGACTGGAAACACATACTCATGCACAAGACCAAACTTATAATGACGCTTTGAAAATATTGAACCAGAGGAATATGAGGGGCCCCTCCCCTAAGAGCTCATTGTCAATGGGTGAGATGGTCAGCAGGACCCACCTGATTGCATTTCATGCATGTAGTACAACTGATCTAGTACAGGTAATTTCATGAACAAAGTTAGTTTCTTTCACATGCGCAAATACTGTGAAGTACCTGATTCCATTGCTATAGTATTATACTATTAACGTATATTCATTCCTATTGGTTGAGCACTATTAATCTTTGTTTAATGTTTTGGGCAAGATTGCATGTACAAAGCGAACTCTGATGCGACAAAATTGATGAAATACAATACTACAATGATTAGTTTTCTATAAATGTTGTGTAGACTTCTTCAATTATGTGTTGCAGAATCGTGTTACATGTATGTACAGATCATACTGGCTTCATATGCATCCATGGGGAGTACAGATGGTAACATTGCAGTCAGTCATTGACTCAGTGCCTTCTAAAATGCATTCTTTTATGCATTTGTTCCTCTTGCAAATGTAAGTACTAATTATCAATGATACATGTAGTTTTTTTTTTTAGCATATTATGTACGTGCAAACGTATAGACTTCTCAATGAATAGACTGAACTCACTGACAATATAAATTCGTCGTGTAATCAATTGCAAGCTTTAAATAAAATTAAATAAAATTAGTTGCATCTACATGCATGCAATAATAATGTGACATATTGTGTAATGCATTTACATAATCAAGGGGGGTACCATGTAAGGGGGAGGGTAAAGGAGGGATTTTCCTCCATGATCCCACTCCCCACACCTCTCGGCCCCTTCCATGATTACTGAGCTGCTTAACCTACCCACACTTATAACTTCACTTGCATGCCCGAGGACCATGATTAGATGATGGCGGGGCAAGCAAGGTCTGCTTAACTACATGTACTTCTACTATGATAAATGTAGGGACATGTATCTCAATGTATCAATTTAAATACATAACCACGTCGCCAGCACAAGCGTATTAATTACAAGTGATCACATAGGGGCGTTATAATGCCGTTTTAGTTTTCGGCCTGTCCAACAGTAGTACCATCCTCGGTGAGTACAAAGATTCATTATTGCTGCATGATGGGGTGATATGCCGTTATGCATCGTATGCATACATGTATATATGCGGGTATGCGATGTATGCAAATTTTGGAATCGGTATGTCAACCCAGTGAATGACGTGCGCGTTGTTCCGTGACATTTAGATTTTTCATTGCATTTCGGGACGATCACGTGTCTGATTATTCTCGTGTGCAGTCTACGTTTCGTTCTCGTGTAATTCATTTCTGTTCAGTTGTGACTTGTTCGTTCTAATCTGTTCACATCCACGTTGCTCCGAGAAAACACAACAGAAAATCGGCGTAGTCGGCAGGATCTATCATGTCTGGGACGGGGCAGATAATCGAGATACTTTGCCAGCATTTGGAAACTCAATGAAAATATGCTGATGGAGTCTGAACGAGAGCAGACGGAGACATTGTTCAAAACACTAGCGTGAAAGCCCACTTCGGAGCCTACCTCCAAACTAGTCTCGTCCCCAGACCCACATACGACAGCATACGGCGGGCAGCAGCGGATGGATTATATCACCGCTACGCGAATGCATATCAGGCTGGGGTCTAACCGCCTGCGGTGACAATCCCATATTTCTTTCCTTTTGACTCTTCTTCAGAGCTCTTGGGCACGCTTCCTCGGTGCGAATTCGGTTCCAGACGACAGGGCTGCTCAGATATTCCTGACAAATCAGTCTAAAGTCACGTACATGTACAAGCTCTTACAGACGGCGCCCAAAGAAGTGAACGCGCTTATACTCTCGACGAAATTGCGATTAGGTAATAACTCTAGCTCTGACCACTTTAATAGCTTGATAATATAGGGATGTAAGAATTTATATTTAATTAAAGAAAACGTAATCATGTACAAAACATACTACACCTAAACGGCATTATTCAAAGAAGGGGAGAAGGTTGGAGGCAAAGTTCCCAAAACGGATGTAGCATTCCCCCTCTGAATGGCAACTGGAAACTTTTGCAGGAGGTATGACAAAGAGCTTTTGTCACCTGACTGTGGTATTCGCAATGCGGTGTGACCCAAGTCCGTCCAAAAAGACATGCATGGAGCGAGGGCCGCAGAGTGAATGGTGTGATATCACACCAACGTTAAAATTTCGTGTGATGGTACGGGTGATTATATGTGACCTTCACACTTTTTTATTTGCTGTGTAGTTGGTAATTATGACACTATAGTGCACTTCATTGAGCATAACACTATATTTTACTTCCAATCTCCATTTCTGTACATTGTATGCTTCGTCAACATGCCATGCTTAATGACATTCTGCACAGGGCTTTGTCTTTTGCCAATGTTCCTTCTCGGCTAGAGCCCGCTGGTCTCGATCGAGCAGATGGTAAGCGACCCGATGGAATCACCATGGATCCTTGGTCAAATATATATATATATTTTTAAGATGCAACCTGTGTAGACACTTTTGCCACCTCCCATCACAGCCTCTGAAGTGCGTGCAGCAGCGACCCAGGCAGAGCAGACCAAGATCAAGAAGTACAGTTACATCACCTCCCATGCGTACCATTCTTTCACACCTGTTGCCTTCGAAACTTCTGGAGTCTTTTATTTAATTTGGTGTGACCTTCACTCCGCTTTAATTTATCATTGTGGGATAAAATATAACTTAGTTACGTATTAAACATAAATGTCGTCGTAGCTTGAGTAGTTAGGTAGTGGGCAGTAGGGCAAATGATTACGGGTTCGTAGTGCAGATGCATGGTTACGGGTTCGAATCGTGGCCATTACTTATAGTATATTTTTATCCTTCTGCTTTTTGGGTGAAATCATCAGTGCCTGGTGTGACGGTGTCGGAGGCATGGCTGTCCCCCTGGAAAAAGTGTCCCCCCGGACATTCATGCCTAGGCACGACTGTCCCCCCGGACACTGGTGCCTAGGAATGAATGTCCCCTCTAGGCATTATTGTCCCCCCATGCCGGACATTTTTTCCTAGGCACAGCTGTCCCCCCCCCCCCCCCCCCCCCCCCCCCCCCCCCCCCCCCTCTAGTTGGCCCATAGCCCGACCTTCGCGTATTGGGTATCTAGCCTATACCTGGATTTGTACACATCTGATAGCGTATGTGGGCTATACTATTATCACATACAGCCCACATACGCTATTAGATGCATGGGTACAAATCCAGGTATACCCGACATTCCAATACGCGAAGGTACGGTCGGGCTACGCCCAACTAGCCACCCTCCACGTTTTCTCGTTTATCATAAACGTTCAACCAAACACTTAGCCTTCCAATCCTCGTAACTGCTCTGCCTCATGCGTGTATAAACTAATGTTCGCACGCGTCCGTGGAGGTTTCCTTTTAGAACAGCGAGTGTTTCTGGCCATGGACGACGAAATCGTTTTGAACTCAGTTCTTGTTAAAAGGAAGGTATCCAGGCCAGTTGGATGTTCAAAATATCAGAAACGTTCTTTTAGACGAAAGCGCGTGGAAATTACAAAGTTGACAATGGCGCTCTTTATTTACAAATTGTTCCAAGATATGAGTGGCGATCAACAGTGATCAAATCGAAAGAAGAGCAGGAAAGAATAATGATAGCTTGCCACGCTTCACCACAAGGAAAATCGTCAGGCCTGGCGCGTATCCAGAATTTCAAACCTATTAACATTGTACGTCAATCGAATACGAGCGGGGGAGGGGGGAGGGGGGGGGGGGGGGGATCATGCACTCTTGCGATAGGCCAAATAAGAGCGGAGAGGGGAGGGTAGGCCAAATTAATACAAGTGGGGGGAGGAGGGAAGGTTAGTATCAATTAAGTTTTGTAAATATTATTCTATTGGGGCGGGGGGGGGGGTTTCAGGTAACACGGAAACCTCTATGGATATGCTCCTGATCGTTGTATAGATATATGCATGCGACCACCATGTATAGAAGCATGACTGTAACTTTGATATTGGGTGTTCACTTACTTCCAGCAAAGAAAAATCGTACAAAGTTCAAGAGTCAGTTGGCAAAGGTGTTTACAAGGCAAATGGCTCTGCACTGCATGCAGCAAATATCTGTCTGACACATGAAGCATGTTTTTTTTTTTGTGATATCATGGTACCAATCATTATTTTATGACCTCACGCGGATACTTGCATGCACACGAATTTTCATATATACGATTTACATTTGTAAACATTTACACAAGAATGCCTTTCCTTGAAATGAGAGCCTTTAGTAATAAATAATTAGCTGCTCTGCACACAACCGAGCGGGCACGCAGACGCATGTAAATGTATTAAGATATATCATGGCATGCATGACGTTTGCTAATACATGCACGTATAAAACGACTAACGCATGTATATCGATCCGATTTGGTTGTATTATACTTACGCTTGTACATTCCAGGCCTGTGTTTAAAGTGTAGGACATTCTATCCTAGGCACCAGTGTCCCCCCATGGGGGGACACTGGTGCCTAGGGTAGGACAATTATGCCTATAGGCATAAATGTCCCCTGCGGACATATATGCCTAGGCATAATTGTCCGGGGGACAATGGTGCCTAGGAACGAGTGTCCGGGGGACAGCGGTGCCTAGGCATGAATGTCCGGGGGGACATTTTGCGGGGGGGACAACCATGCCTACGACAACGGTCGCACCTGATTTGGTATGGCTATTGGCATACTACCATCACACCAAAGAATAGGGGGGGCTATGCCGGGTCTTCACACTTCATATTTGCTGTGTAGATTCAAGTGATTTAGTTGTTATTTCAGCAAACTGTGTACAACACATATTAAACTAGCAATGCACTATATCTGACATCCTCTATAGCTAAGGGTCCTTTCTCACCACCCGGTACACTTTTCGCAACCAAAATTGTACCGCATATAGAGAAATGGCCCATACATAGGCGGTCATCATGCTTTTATTTTTAAATTGAATTTTAAACACATTTATAATTTAGTATAAATCGGTCTGATTGTGAATCTGTGTTTTATATAATTATGAAATGAACCATTCGTGTAGTAAAATCAAGACAAAAAATTAATTTCTACCGCGCATAATTTATTCATAAACAATATGTCATAACGTAATACCTTGCGTCATCTGGGATTAAGTTACAGTTATTGCGTACGTTGCAACTAGTTAACTGTTAATTGCAGATGAATTATTAATGATAATACACAATCGTAGCTTTGGAGATGTGGAGGCAGCAATAAACGGATTGCCCTGCATGATTTCAACTTCTGAGATTCAAGTGTTTTGGTGAGTATACTGTGTGAATTTAGTATGTGCAGAACAGGCATATATTCGATGCAGTGAAGGGGGAGGAGATATGGCCTTCTCCCTATACTAGTACTGTATGGAATTCTCCCTGTACTGTTGGCCTTCTCCCGGACCGTTAATTGCCCGTCTCCTTATACTGTTGGTCTTCTTCCTGTAGTGTTAGACTGGTGGCCTTCTCGCTATACTGTTGGCCTGCTCCCTATACTGTTGGCCTTCTCGCTATACAGTTGGCCTTCTCCCTATACTGTTGGCCTTCTCCCTATACATTGGCCTTCTCCCTATACTGTTAGCCTTCTCCCTATACATTGGCCTTCTCCCTATACTGTTAGCCTTCTCCCTATATACTCTTGGCCTTCTCCCTATACTGTTGGCCTTCTCCCTATACTGTTGGCCTTCTCCCTGTACTGTTGGCCTTCTGGTGGCCTTCTCTTTATAATAAGCTGCGCTTATACTGTTGGCCTTCTCCCTATACTGTTGGCCTTCTCCCTATACTGTTGGCCTTCTCTCTATACTGTTGGCCTTCTCCCTATACTGTTGGCCTGCTTCCTATATACTCTTGGCCTTCTTCCTATACTGTTGACCCTTCTCTCTATATGGTTGACCTTATCCCTATACAGTTGGCCGTCTCCCTATGCTGTTGGCTTTCTCCCTATACTGTTGACTTTCTACCTACATGTGTACTGTCGGCCTTATCCCTATACTATTTCCTATACAGTTGGCCTTCTCCCTATACTATTGGCTTTCTCCCTATATGAACCACTGAGCATTGTCCATTTGTGTAGCATCTCTGTCCCTTTGTTTACCATGTGTATAGCTGACCTGTGGGACACACACACCACACACGTGCATGGACACTTCCAGCAAGTCACGCACGCTCAGTTACAGTGTGGACACTCAATGTAGTAGCTCTACTGGTGGCGATGCACATATTCACAAGTGTCTCCATCATGTGCACACTACACACGCTGATGTAGAGCTGTGTATTGTGTGCTTCAAACATGGGCACACACACCAATGATGTCCACACATATACCTGTACACAGTGGTACTTACATGTACATCCATATGGAGAAATCAACGGACACGAAAGTTGCGGTTTGTAAATTTTTGGATTTCATTCCGCGGTACGTTCCATAGAGAATGTATGGCGTTTTTACTAACTTGATTATTATTTACTTAACTAACGGACCTGCAACTTTTGCCACCCTCTAATACTACTCTAAATGATGTTTAAATGTAGGCAATTTCAAATTTTATACCTTGTATCGTCCAAAATTCTGGGACCATTTCTGAAAATATGATATTCCATAGACTTGTACAGAAAATGGAAAAAAATCATGCTAATTAAGATATTCCATTAGTTATAACTAATGAACAGAGGGGGGTTAGAACTTTTGCCACCCTCTGAAACAATTCTACAACTATCCAAATAATATAATATATGAAAAAAAGTGGATGTTGTCGTGAAGAATTTGGGGACCATTTTTAAAAATAGTAAATCAGTTTTGGTGCAATAAGGCGCCATTTTTAAATGGCGTTTCTATGTGTTGCCATAGATATTTAGTAAAATCAAGGATATTCCATAGTTAATGAAATGAGACTAGGACATGCCAGCATTTTGCAAAGCTGGAGTCGAGCAGAGGGCGTGGTGGGCCAGGTGCCGCCCCGTGCCGGGGTAACTACTAGATAGTATTGAAATGATGTTAGGCTGCTTACCTCGACCGGCTGCTCAGACAAGAGATGTAGGCCTACACGTAGCTGTAGCTGGATCTGAGCTATCCGAGTGCATCCTGAGGTCTACAGTGGCGACGAGGGTGCATGGGATAGCTAAGAAGGATGGCAGGGGAGTGTGACGCGTCAACGGAAGACTGGTCAGTTGAGTTAATACGTCGAGCGGCTAGAACATTTCTTCCTGGCAAATAAAGTGGAAGCCGAGCAGAAAAAGGACGCTTTCCTCGCCTGTATTACATTTGGCCTGCTCGTAGCAACCCAGAAATTGAAAGATCTTAACGACACACGTAGCGCCTAAACCTCTAATCATCGCAGAACGTACGGTTCCACAAACGGGACAAAAGGAGGGAGAAAGTGTGATATGTGGTATGCAGCAAGTTTGCAGAACTGTGCGTTTGGTGCGACATTATCAGAGACGCTGAGAGACAGGGTGTTCTTTGGTATGAGGGACGAGGGGGTACAGAAGAGACTCCTCACAAAGGCAGACCTCACTTTTGCCAAGGTGCTGGAGACAGCGGAAATAGCGGAAAGGGAGACTAAAGACGCGCAGAACAGTTGCAGTGTCACAAAACAGGAAGTACATCAAGTGGCAGCACCACCAAGAAGGGGGAGACCGTCAGGCCTAGGGGCTTGCAACAGGTGTGGAGGTGCGCATCATACACAACAGTGCAGGTTCAGAAACAAAGTTTGCAGGAAATGGGGGCAAATTGAGAGGGCATGTTGTGCAAAGAAAAGGGCAGAAGGAACAGGTGTTGGAAAGGGTGTACCCACTAGAGACCACTCTGTGAAGGAACTAAAGGGGGACGATGAAAGCAAAGAAGAATGGGACAGACTGAAATGGGGATCACTACATGGCCTAGCAAAAGACAAGAGAAATGGAATGAATACCCAAATTGTACAGGCCTGTACAATTTTATAGGCCTGTACCACTGTACAGGCCACTACCCCTCCCTGTACACGCCATACCCTTGTACAGGCCTGCACCCCTGTACAAGCCTGTACCCTTGTACAGTCCTGTACCCCCAACCCCCCCCCCCCCCCCCCACCCACCCACCCCAGTACAGGCCTGTACCCCTGTCCAGGCTTGTACCCCTCCCTGCATGTACACACCTTTACCCCTGTACAAGCCTGTACCCACTGTACAGTCCTGTACACCCCCCCCCCCCCCCTGCCAGTACAGGCCTATACCCCTGTCCAGGCTTGTATCCCTGTACCCCTCCTTGAACATGCCTGTATCCCTGAGCAGGCCTGTACCCCTCCGTGAACAGTGGTACAGGCCTATACCTCTCCCTGTACCCTTTCACAGGATTGTACTGCTGTACATGTATAGTTCATGTCTCTACTCAAAGCATGGCTTTATAACCGGACCTCTTCTGTAGTTTTGGGTGGCCATCCCTCCTGAATAGGCTGAAACACCAGGTCCCTTAATTGTTGTTGTTCTTCCTAATTCTGCCACCTCGACCAGGAGGGTTTGTAATTGGGAATGTCCCTCCTTCCTCCTCGTCCATTTGTGCCATCTACCACTGGGAGACGTGAAAGTGCATCAGCATTTGTGTGCTGAGTGGTAGGTACTCTTGCACCTGATATCAAGACAGGGCTAGCCTACCGCATATACCAATGCAACCGTGCTGCTGTCACTGCTGGTAATCCCTTTTCAGGGTTGAGAATGGACAACAAGGGATGGTGGTCTGTCACCAGTGTGAAATGGGGAGGAACTGTGATGTCTGGAAACATTCAGTGATTAGAGATATATAGGATCACGTGTGTGTATGTGATTACGTGTATGATTCAGTATAATGAATGAATGGTTGTTGATGTTGTGAGCTATCCGAGTGCATCCTGAGGTATCGAGTGTCTGAAAAACAAACCAGCCTAGGACGCCATTGCATGTGGTTGAATCTTTTGAAACATGATCACATGTACAACAGTGCTTTGTTGTGACACCTGCAGTTAAATTAACACAACAGTAACGCTACATTAAATCCATAGTGACATCCATGCACATGCACTGTTCCTTCTGATTGTTCCTGCAGCTAGTGAGCATTGTATGTGAAAAATCAATTTAAGCTCAGTGACACTTGAACTCTCTGAAATAAAAATGCAGTGATTACTAGAATACACCTGAACACACATATTGCATACTGTAGAAGAGAACAGGTTAACTTACGTCCTTTTCTTCAACCCAATATAAGTGTCTTCTTAAAACCACTTTACAACTATTTTTCCATTCTGGAAAGCATGGTATTATTCAGTTTTATTTTGTTTTTTAAAAACAAACCCAGATAGCTTACCTTTTTCCTTTCACACACAATCCTTTCAGCCGGATAGTACTTCATTTGACATGCGCTATAAGATGAGAGCCGGGCCAGCGGGGTGAATGGGGATAAGGGGAGGAAAGGAGAGAGGAGGAGCGAGAGTGATGGGAGGGAGGGGGAGGTAGGAAAATTGACGGGATGAGGAGGGAGGGAGATGGAAGGGGAGGTAAGGAAATTGAAGGGAGGAGGAAAAGGAAAGTATTATTTGTTTTTTTTTTGTACAGGTTGTGGTGGCAGTTTGTATATGCCAAAACATTGAGTGTCTGACTGGCTAAATACAATTGAGGGATTCATGAAAGTTTGTGTTATGATGTTCTACTTCCATTGCTGCAGTATTATTGTAGGAAGTCTTCCCTTTATATGTACAGTTAAATGGCATGTTTGTGAACCCTGGATTAATTGACAGAACAGCAAGTGACATGCCACGTGTACACCAGGGGGTAGGTGCGGTAAATCCCTGGTGTTATAGGAAGTACATGCATGTTTTGGTGTGCTTCTTGTACACGTAACATCTGTAGCAAATGCATGACTGGAAACCGTAAGTGATACTGGCAGATTCAGCTGATGTGTATGTGTGTGTGTGTGTGTGTGTATGTGTGTGTGTGTGTGTGTGTGTGTGCGTGTGTGTGCGTGTGTGTGTGTGTGTGTGCGTGTGTGTGCGTGTGTGTGTGTGCATGTGTGTGTGTGTGTGTGTGAGTACATGTATGTGTGTGTAACACCTGCTGATCCTATCATATTTCGATGTTTGTACAAAGTAACAAAGGCCCAATGTCATGAATTTTGTTGTGTGGCCAGACTGTGCTGATAAAAGGTCTAGGTCTGTACATACAGTGAATAATCTCATGCACAATGCCATGCACCTTTGTGCAAATACAACCCCTAGGACTGGTTTTGCTGGTGGAAGTTCATAGTATGTTAACAGATGTGCAGCACTACTACTTGTGTCCATACATGTATGTACATTTTTGGTGAGCCCCAGGGTTATTCTATTGCCTGTCTACTTGTTGCCAGCTAGGCTTGGAGTACTACAGTTGAGAGCCTTACTGTTGACAGTAATGAGAGCAAGGTACTACATGTACATGTAATGCCGTGCATACTAAGAATGAAAACCTTTAGGGAAGGCCAACAGTATAGGGAGAAGGCCACTGTATAGGGAGAAGGCCAACTGACCAACAGTATAGTATATAACATGTGCATGTACATGTAAGTTGTCAAGGGAGGTGTGTCCATACATGTATGTACGAAGGTGGGCCCATAAGGTTATTCTATTTGTGATAACTAATGCAAACACTAAATGGGCATGGGCCAACCTACATGTATGAAGCTTTAGCATAGCCCCAGAACCATTATCCCTTGTTAGGCCAGTAGCTTACAGTGGAAACCATCACACTTGCTCCTATAATTTTTTTGTACTGTTATTTTGTTCACTTGAATATATTTCAATAACAATGAGATCAAATGAAAATCTGACAAGGCAGGTATAGTGTACAACTATTTTTCAATATATACTGAAAGTTAAAAAGCATCACGTGACTATTTACTTTTGTTATTAACACTTGTTGTGACCCGAGTACAAAAAAAATTGTGAGCATAATTCCTCCTCCTGTAGGCAATAGATCTTGACCATATTCGCAATATATCTAAAGAACAAGCATTAGCAACCTTTGGCCGAGTCGGTTTTTAAGTCCGGTAAATAGTTACGGTATTATCGAGCTAGATATGCGTTTTTAGCTCGTAAAAGCTTAGCGATGCTATTTCGTAGTACGCTCTCACTGGACTGCTATATTTCGCTTCCGAGTCGTCACATGTTAGATCTATCGCGAAATCGTACTTGGGAGGCAATAGACCCTTCTTTGCCGTTAAAAAAGTGCCATCAGAGCTGAGTACCTGAAAACCTCCGCCATATCGCGATGAATTACATTTGAAACGTCATCATTGCATCATTTTGTATCGTGAATATATTTATAATGTGACGTATCGGCAGAGATAATATAGCATCAAATTGGGCAGGTTACAAGAAACGTCAAAAAGCAAGAGGCAACTCTAAAGCTGGAAGGGAAGCGTACCCAATTAGCTATTTGGAAGCTGCCATCTAGGATTCGAAGCTTTGGGTGATAGAACGCTAGCCTTGGCGAATGTCTTGATGGTCCATAAAGCTTCCCAATTTGATGCTACTGATTTACTAAACGTTCGCCGTGAGTGGCTGCAAGATGCAGCATCGCTAGGTTAAGAACCATTTTCACAATCCCTTGCATCCATTCGTATTATCGTCACATTATAAATATATTCACGATACAAAATGACGAAATGATGACGTTTCAAATGTAATTCATCGCGATATGGCGGAGGTTTTCAGGTACTCAGCTCTGATGGCACTTTTTTAACGGCAAAGAAGGGTCTATTGCCTCCCAAGTACGATTTCGCGATAGATCTAACATGTGACGACTCGGAAGCGAAATATAGCAGTCCAGTGAGAGCGTACTACGAAATAGCATCGCTAAGCTTTTACGAGCTAAAAACGCATACCTAGCTCGATAATACCGTAACTATTTACCGGACTTAAAAACCGACTCGGCCAAAGGTTGCTAATGCTTGTTCTTTAGATGCATTGCGAATATGGTCAAGATCTATTGCCTACAGGAGGAGGAATTATGCTCACAATTTTTTTTGTACTGGGGTCACAACAAGTGTTAATAACAAAAGTAAATAGTCACGTGATGCTTTTTAACTTTCAGTATATATTGAAAAATAGTTGTACACTATACCTGCGTTGTCAGATTTCCATTTGATCTCATTGTTATTGAAATATATTCAAGTGAACAAAATAACAGTACAAAAAAATTATAGGAGCAAGTGTGATGGTTTCCACTGTAGGGCTGGCTTGTGGTTTCCTTGTCCACACAATGGATGTGGTTGCTTTGCAAAACTTAGGTAACCACTAAAATCACTACCTATCTTTGAAGTACCACTGCATGTACATGTACATGTAGTGACCTACAGCCAAAAAAGTTGCATGAAGGGCATAAGATGACTTGGCTACATACATGTATAGAAGGGTTAAGGTTACCACACGTACATGTAGGTAACATGTTGCATGCAACTCAAATGAATATAGCGCATGGTAGCCTTTTAAAGCACAGCCTCATATGCAAATGTAGTAATATTAAATTTACCAGAATTTTTGTGTAGGTAGTCAGGGTTAGGGTTTATACCTGTATCTGGTAGCCACCAGATGAGACCATTTTTGAAATTAGTCCTGGGTACATATACTAGGTACAGGATTATGTAACAGTAGATGGTGTCTATAAAGATAGACAATAGTACATGTAACAAAGAGTACATGTACAAGTTAATGTACCTCTCCAGGCCCTTAAACAAAAGTACTTTAACATGCATGTTCAAAGACCTCTGATGGAGCCGTCACCCAAGTGATGCATTGTATGTGTACAAAGGACACCTCCCCCTTTCTGGGGGATTTGGAGAGGTGATCCAATGACACCACCAACACCCCTCCAGGGAAGTGAGGAAGTGTTCTCAGCACCAATGCATGCAAACAAAAATTAGCATGTCCAAAAATACCATGCGTACTCTAGTGCATGTAACCACCATCACAATAGCCCCCAAACAGCCATTCACACACCTGTTATCTGTCGTCACTGTGTTCAAAGGACTGGGGAAGTAGCCAGACCAGTAAATACTTTGGTTTGTAGTACTGCAGTTAGTAGGTCTTCATTGATCCTCTGCTCCTCCAGTAGTATGGTAGCTCTCTCCTGGTAGATTGTTGTGTCTTGTTGTGGTTGTACAGCAATCTGTGTGTGTGTGTGTGTGTGTGTGTGTGTGTGTGTGTGTGTGTGTGTGTGTGTGTGTGTGTGTGTGTGTGTGTGTGTGTGTGTGTGTGTGTGTGTGTGTGTGTGTGTGTGTGTGTGTACATGTACATGCATGTGTGTGTTTGTGTCCAAATTATTATTATTTATATCTGATGTATATGGATGTACATGTAAGTACCACTGTGTACAGGTATATGTGTGGACATCATTGGTGTGTGTGCCCATGTTTGAAGCACACAATACACAGCTCTACATCAGCGTGTGTAGTGTGCACATGATGGAGACACTTGTGAATATGTGCATCGCCACCAGTAGAGCTACTACATTGAGTGTCCACACTGTAACTGAGCGTGCGTGACTTGCTGGAAGTGTCCATGCACGTGTGTGGTGTGTGTGTCCCACAGGTCAGCTATACACATGGTAAACAAAGGGACAGAGATGCTACACAAATGGACAATGCTCAGTGGTTCATATAGGGTGAAAGCCAACAGTATAGGGAGAAGGCCAACTGTATATGAAATAGTATAGGGATAAGGCCGACAGTACACATGTAGGTAGAAAGTCAACAGTATAGGGAGACGGCCAACTGAATAGGGATAAGGTCAACCATATAGGGAGAAGGGTCAACAGTATAGGGAGAAGACCAACAGTATAGGGAGAAGGCCAACAGTATAGGGAGAACGCCAACAGTATAGGGAGAAGGCCAACAGTATAGGGAGAAGGCCACCAGCATAGGAAGAAGGCCAACAGTATAGGGAGAAGGCCAACAGTATAGGGAGAAGGCCAAGAGTATATAGGGAGAAGGCCAATGTATAGGGAGAAGGCTAACAGTATAGGGAGAAGGCCAATGTATAGGGAGAAGGCCAATGTATAGGGAGAAGGCCAATGTATAGGGAGAAGGCCAATGTATAGGGAGAAGGCCAATGTATAGGGAGAAGGCTAACAGTATAGGGAGAAGGCCAATGTATAGGGAGAAGGCCAATGTATAGGGAGAAGGCTAACAGTATAGGGAGAAGGCCAATGTATAGGGAGAAGGCCAATGTGTAGGGAGAAGGGCCAACAGTATAGGGAGAAGGCCAACTGTATATAGGGAGAAGGCTAACAGTATAGGGAGAAGGCCAATGTATAGGGAGAAGGCTAACAGTATAGGGAGAAGGCCTATGTATAGGGAGAAGGCCAATGTATAGGGAGAAGGGCCAACAGTATAGGGAGAAGGCCAACTGTATATAGGGAGAAGGCCAACTGTATAGGGAGCAGGCCAACAGTATAGGGAGAAGGCCAACTGTATAGCGAGAAGGCCAACAGTATAGGGAGCAGGCCAACAGTATAGCGAGAAGGCCACCAGTCTAACACTACAGGAAGAAGACCAACAGTATAAGGAGACGGGCAATTAACGGTCCGGGAGAAGGCCAACAGTACAGGGAGAATTCCATACAGTACTAGTATAGGGAGAAGGCCATATCTCCTCCCCCTTCACTGCATCGAATATATGCCTGTTCTGCACATACTAAATTCACACAGTATACTCACCAAAACACCCGAATCTCAGAAGTTGAAATCATGCAGGGCAATCCTGCCTCCACATCTCCAAAGCTACGATTGTGTATCATCGTTAATAATTCATCTGCAATTAACAGTTAACTAGTTGCAACGTACACAATAACTGTAACTTAATCCCAGATGACGCAAGGTATTACGTTATGACATATTGTTTATGAATAAATTATGCGCGGTAGAAATTAATTTTTTGTCTTGATTTTACTACACGAATAGTTCGTGTCATAATAATATAAAACACAGATTCACAATCAGACCGATTTATAGTAAATTAGAAATGTGTTTAAAATTCAATTTAAAAATATAAGCATGATGACCGCCTATGTATGGGCCATTTCTCCATATGCCATATACATCAGATATAAATAATAATAATTTGGACACAAACACACACGCACACACACACACACACACATACACACACACACACACACACACACACACACACACACACACACACACACACACACACACACACACACACAGATTGCTGTACAACCACAACAAGACACAACAATCTACCAGGAGAGAGCTACCATACTACTGGAGGAGCAGAGGATCAATGAAGACCTACTAACTGCAGTACTACAAACCAAAGTATTTACTGGTCTGGCTACTTCCCCAGTCCTTTGAACACAGTGACGACAGATAACAGGTGTGTGAATGGCTGTTTGGGGGCTATTGTGATGGTGGTTACATGCACTAGAGTACGCATGGTATTTTTGGACATGCTAATTTTTCTTTGCATGCATTGGTGTTGAGAACACTTCCTCACTCCCCTGGAGGGGTGTTGGTGGTGTCATTGGATCACCTCTCCAAATCCCCCAGAAAGGGGGGAGGTATCCTTTGTACACATACAATGCATCACTTGGGTGACGGCTCCATCAGAAGTCTTTGAACATGCATGTTAAAGTACTTCTGTTTAAGGGCCTGGAGAGGTACATTAACTTGTACATGTACTCTTTGTTACATGTACTATTGTCTATCTTTATAGACACCATCTACTGTTACATAATCCTGTACCTAGTATACGTACCCAGGACTAATTTCAAAAATGCTCTCATCTGGTGGCTACCAGATACAGGTATAAACCCTAACCCTGACTACCTACACAAAAGTTCTGGTAAATTTAATATTACTACATTTGCATATGAGGCTGTGCTTTAAAAGGCTACCATGCGCTATATTCATTTGAGTTGCATGCAACATGTTACCTACATGTACGTGTGGTAACCTTAACCGTTCTATACATGTATGTAGCCAAGTCATCGTATGCCCTTCATGCAACTTTTTTGGCTGTAGGTCACTACATATACATGCAGTGGTACTTCAAAGATAGGTAGTGATTTTAGTGGTTACCTAAGTTTTGCAAAGCAACCACATCCATTGTGTGGACAAGGAAACTGCAAGCCAGCCTTAAGCTGGTTTTGGCCCCTACTGGCCTAACAAGGGATAATGGTTCTGGGGCTATGCCAAAGCTTCATACATGTAGGTTGGCCCATGCCCATTTAGTGTTTGCATTAGTTATCACAAATAGAATAACCTTATGGGCCCACTTCGTACATACATATATGGACACACCTCCCTTGACTACTTACATGTACATGTACATGTTATATACTATACTGTTGGTCAGTTGGCCTTCTCCCTATACAGTGGCCTTCTCCCTATACAGTTGGCCTTCTCCCTATACAGTGGCCTTCTCCTTATACAGTTGGCCTTCTCCCTATAGGTGGCCTTCTCCCTATATTGTTGGCCTTCCCTAAAGGTTTTCATTTTTAGTATGCACGGCATTACATGTAGTACCTTGCTCTCATTACTGTCAACAGTAAGGCTCTCAACTGTAGTACTCCAAGCCTAGCTGGCAACAAGTAGACAGGCAATAGAATAACCCTGGGGCTCATCAAAAATGTACATACATGTACATGTATGGACACAAGTAGTAGTGCTGCACATCTGTTAACATACTATGAACTTCCAGGACACAGCTTTTCCCTAGGACAACCAGCAAAACCAGGCCTAGGGGTTGTATTTGCACAAAGATGCACTGTATGTACATGTACAGACCTAGACCTTTTATCAGCACAGTCTGGCCACACAACAAAATTCATAACATTGGCCTTTGTTACTTTGTACAAACATCTAAATAAGATAGGATCAGCAGGTGTTTATGTACACACACACATACATGTACATACATGTACACACACACACACACACACACACACACACACACACACACACACACACACACACACACACACACACACACATGCACACACACACACACACACACATGCACACACACACACACACATGCACACACACACACACACACACACACATCAGCTGAACGTGGGGGAGGAGGAGGCAGGAATAGGCAACATCTGCCAGTATCACTTACGGTTTCCAGTCATGCATTTGCTACAGATGTTACGTGTACAAGAAGCACACCATTACATGCAAGTACTTCCTATAATACCAGGGATTTACCGTACCTACCCCCTGGTGTACACGTGGCATGTCACTTGCTGTTTTGTCAATTAATCCAGGGTTCACAAACATGCCATTTAACTGTACATATGAAGGGAAGACTTCCTACAATAATACTGCAGCAATGGAAGTAGAACATCATAACACAAACTTTCATGAATCCCTCAATTGTATTTAGCCAGTCAGACACTCAATGTTTTGGCATATACAAACTGCCACCACAACCTGTACAAAGAAAAACAAATAATACTTTCTCTTTTCCTCCTCCATTCAATTTCCTTACCTCCCCTTCCATCTCCCTCCCTCCTCATCCCGTCAATTTTCCTACCTCCCCCTCCCTCCCATCACTCTCACTCCTCTCTCCTTTCCTCCCCTTATCTCCATTCACCCCGCTGGCCCTGGCTCTCATCTTATAGCGCATGTCAAATGAAGTACTATCAGACTGAAAGGATTGTGTATGAAAGGAAAAAGGTAAGCTAGCTGGGTTTGTTTTTAAAAAACAAAATAAAACTGAATAATACCATGCTTTCCAGTGTTGTAAAGTGGTTTTAAGAAGACACTTATATTGGGTTGAAGAAAAGGACGTAAGTTAACCTGTTCTCTTCTACAGTATGCAATATGTGTGTTCAGGTGTATTCTAGTAATCACTGCATTTTTATTTCAGGGAGTTCAAGTGTCAGCTTAAATTGATTTTTTACATACAACGCTCACTAGCTGCAGGAACAATCAGAAGGAACAGTGCATGTGCATGGATGTCACTATGGATGTAATGTAGCGTTACTGTTGTGTTAATTTAACTGCAGGTGTCACAACAAAGCACTGTTGTACATGTACATGTGATCATGTTTCAAAATATTCAACCACATGCAATGGCGTCCTAGGCTGGTTTGTTTCTCAGACACTCGATACCTCAGGATGCACTCGGATAGCTCGCAACATCAACAACCATTCATTCATTATACTGAATCATACACGTAATCACATACACACACATGATCCTATATATCTCTAATCACTGAATGTTTCCGGACATCACAGTTCCTCCCTATTTCACACTGGTGACAGACCACCATCCCTTGTTGTCCATTCTCAACCCTGAAAAGGGATTACCAGCAGTGACAGCAGCACGGTTGCATTGGTATATGCGGTAGGCTAGCCCTGTCTTGATATCAGGTACAAGAGTACCACTCAGCACACAAATGCTGATGCACTTTCACGTCTCCCAGTGGTGGCCGACATGCAGATGGCACAAATGGACGAGGAGGAAGGAGGGACATTCCCAACTAACAAACCCTCCTGGTCTAGGTGGCAGAATTACGAAGAACAACAACAATTAAGGGACCTGGTGTTAGCAAGAGTGTTTCAGTCTATTCAGGAGGGATGGCCACCCAAAACTACAGAAGAGGTCCGGTTATAAAGCCATGCTTTGAGTAGAGACATGAACTATACATGTACAGCAGTACAATCCTGTGAAAGGGTACAGGGAGAGGTATAGGCCTGTACCACTGTTCACGGAGGGGTACAGGATACAGGCATGTTCAAGGAGGGGTACAGGGATACAAGCCTGGACAGGGGTACAGGCCTGTAGGGGGGGGGGGGGGGGGGGGGGGTTTACAGGACTGTACAGTGGGTACAGGCTTGTACAGGGGTAATGGCGTGTACATGCAGGGAGGGGTACAAGCCTGGACAGGGGTACAGGCCTGTACTAGGGTGGGTGGGGGGTACAGGACTGTACAAGGGTACAGGCTTGTACAGGGGTGCAGGCCTGTACAAGGGTAATGGCGTGTACAAGGAGGGGTAGTGGCCTGGACAGGGGTACAGGCCTGTACTTGGGAAGGGGGGGGGGGGTGTACAGGACTGTACAAGGGTACAGGCTTGTACAGGGGTGCAGGCCTGCACAAGGGTAATGGCGTGTACAGGGAGGGGTAGTGGCCTGTACAGTGGTACAGGCCTATAAAATTGTACAGGCCTGTACAATTTGGGGTACAACCAATTGTATTGATACATAGCAGTTGTATGAACTCCACATACATATAGGTTTTACCCATTGTCCTCTATTTCATTCCATATCTCTTGTCTTTTGCTAGGCCATGTAGTGATCCCCATTTCAGTCTGTCCCATTCTTCATTGGTTTCATCGTCCCCCTTTAGTTCCTTCACATAGTGGTCTCTAGTGGGTACACCCTTTCCAACACCTGTTCCTTTTGCCCTTTTCTTTGCACAACACGCCCTCTCAATTTGCCCCCATTTCCTGCAAACTTTGTTTCTGAACTTGCACTGTTGAGTATCATGCGCTCCTCCACACCTGTTGCAAGCCCCTAGGCCTGACAGTCTCCCCCTTCTTGGTGGTGCTGCCACTTGATGTACTTCAGTCTTGTTCCTGTTTTGTGACACTCTGCAACTGTTCTGCGCGTCTTTAGTCTCCCTTTCCGCTATTTCCGCTGTCTCCAGCACCTTGGCAAAAGTGAGGTCTGCCTTTGTGAGGAGTCTCTTCTGTACCCCCTCGTCCCTCATACCAAAGAACACCCTGTCTCTCAGCGTCTCTGATAACGTCGCACCAAACGCACAGTTCTACAAACTTGCTGCATACCACATATCCCTCCTTTTGTCCCGTTTGTGGAACCGTACGTTCTGCGATGACTAGAGGTTTAGGCGCTACGTGTGTCGTTAAGGCTGCGACCAGTTGCTCGTACGTTCGGTCTTTCAATTTCTGGGGTGCTACGAGCGCTCGGAGCAGGCCAAATGTAATACAGGCGAGGAAAGCGTCCTTTTTCTGTTCGGCTTCCACTTTATTTGCCAGGAAGAAATGTTCTAGCCGCTCGACGTATTAACTCAACCAGTCTTCCGTTGACGCGTCACACTCCCCTGCCATCCTTCTTAGCTATCCCATGCACCCTCGTCGCCCTGTAGACCTCAGGATGCACTCGGATAGCTCAGATCCAGCTACAGCTACGTGTAGGCCTACATCTCTTGTCTGAGCAGCCGGTCGAGGTAAGCAGCCTAACATCATTTCAATACATCGATCTGTCTTGTAGAAAACACAGACTCGAAGCTTTTAGTATTCCATGGCATGTACTAGTAGTTACCCCCGGCACGGGGCGGCACCTGGCCCACCACGCCCTCTGCTCGACTCCAGCTTTGCAAAATGCTGCCATGTCCTAGATCCTAGTCTCATTTTATTAACTATGGAATATCCTTGATTTTACTAAATATCTATGGCAACACATAGAAACGCCATTTAAAAATGGCGCCTTATTGCACCAAAACTGATTTACTATTTTTAAAAATGGTCCCCAAATTCTTCACGACAACATCCACTTTTTTTCATATATTATATTATTTGGATAGTTTTAGAATTGTTTCAGAGGGTGGCAAAAGTTCTAACCCCCCTCTGTTCATTAGTTATAACTAATGGAATATCTTAATTAGCATGATTTTTTTCCATTTTCTGTACAAGTCTATGGAATATCATATTTTCAGAAATGGTCCCAGAATTTTGGACGATACAAGGTATAAAATTTGAAATTGCCTACATTTAAACATCATTTAGAGTAGTATTAGAGGGTGGCAAAAGTTGCAGGTCTGTTAGTTAAGTAAATAATAATCAAGTTAGTAAAAACGCCATACATTCTCTATGGAACGTACCGCGGAATGAAATCCAAAAATTTACAAACCGCAACTTTCGTGTCCGTTGATTTCTCCATATGGCCCGGTATAATTTTGGTTGCAATAATTGTACCGGGCGGTATACAATTTTCGCCCGGTACAATTTTTGCGTGACAGGTCCGCGAATGGTTTAAGTTCTGGTCGGAGATGCAGCAAAAAACTGGCTGCCAGGATACGTCATGATGCTGTCAGATGCGATTTCCCCTCAATTAAAGACTCTCAAGACGAGGCGATGAGCACATGCGTAATGTGTTCGGTGAACAATGAAGCAGTAGTTAAGGCCCTTCTCAAGGTGAAGGATGACATTCGCATTCGCTACGGCACTTCAAACATCACAGGAGACCGAGGAGGCTGCAAAGGCAGCTACTTTGGCACCAGCTTCTTGTCGTTACGAAGTGGCTTATGAACAACCTTTGGCGACATTGGGAACATTTCAAACAGTAGTCTCATTGCAAGGAGAGAAACCCCGAAGCAGCAAAATCCAGTTCACTGTTGTCAGCAAGACACCAAGGCTTAACCTGTTTGGGACGAGGTGCAATATTCAAGCTTGGTGTAGACATTCCTGGTCTACTGGGCGTACCTTAACAAACAATCTATTCAAGGGTGAAGCAGTCCTCTCCATTTCTTTTTTGCAACCAGGCATACTTCTTCAACAGGCCAATGAGCAGCTGTGCACAGAATCCTGCAAGACTTAGAGCTGTTTGGTTCACCTCGGTAGATGCTGGGGCCGCATCTGCCTATACGTAGGATTTATGGATACAAAAAAATAAATAAATAAATAAAAATTCCTATTTAAAGAAATATTGCCAACCGACCAAGGCTTCCTTTACAGCTTAGCAAACCTATTTGTACAGAGCCAGCTAATACTTAGAAACTGCATGCACTTAGAAAGCTACAAATGTAAGATAGTAGAGATAATCCTAACTCAGCGTTAAGAAGATTTATTTTATGCATAGTATATAGAATAAAACATAATTATGATACACAAATAAATAAAATACACTGACTACAAAGTTCAGTTTATAGGTACGTGTATCACCCTCCTGGATGATATATCTTAAGAGGAGAGACCAGGCATTGGCCCGCACTAGTGTTTAGTTTAGGCGGCCATACAAATTAGAGACCACCTTGAACTTGGGTTTGTTAGTCTCATTCCTAAACTGGAACCTGAAAACAACTAAGTCATCTGTTTATTACATTCTGAATAAACATTACATCATATTGCGCAGCGGACGAGAGCGAACGTCGTCCGAAAGGTGGGACTTCACCACACGTGATATATATTAATACATGTAGCGTATATGATTCTGCAATACATAAGGACTATGAATATATATCATGTGTGATGAAGTATACCTCCTTTCCGAGACGTTCACTGTTTAATGGTGTAATGTTTATACCGAACGTATAATAACAGATAAGGTAGGACGACGACGCAAGTTGCAGAAGGTCCGATGTAGGGAAGTTCTCGTTACATATAGCTTTCAGTCGATTAAAGCCAATTGCTTGCAGTGTCATGAATAGGCATGATGAAGTATTTCCTTTCGTATAGGCCAAGCTGCTCCAGGCAATGTTTACAACAATGGATCACTTTATATCGAAGATTCATTTGTTACATTGAAGTGGAATTTTCTATCTGTGAATAGCAGAGTCTCTACTCATGTTAAAATTTTTTTCACATATACATGTAACAACACAACTCCTGCGTTTGAAGTATCAAAATTTGTAAGTTGTTTGTAGATTGTACATGCTGTGAGCTTTATACAAAATTGAGCCGCTCAATTTTCTACCTATAGTAAATAATTCAAATACAATATATTGTGTATTTTATATATTATTCTTCCACTGTATAACTTTTTTTTAGCATGTCTTCACTTACTTTGCTTCGAGTTTTGGGATACTGAACTTAATGAACGCTACTTTACAAACAACTTGCAGTGTTTGCTGGTATTATGAATTAACTATTGGAAGCAATCAGTCAACAACATATTTCCTAAATCCACTAATATTTTCATTTGGTAAGTGAATGTCAATTGCATAAATAAACAGTATTTTGCTATTAACACGGAACTCATAGGGTATTTATATTTCAGAGGCATACTGTGTGAACAAAACCTACAACATTTCTTCAAATTTTCAGTTCTTCACCATCCCAAGCAACAGTGTGGCCTGCTTTATTTGTTATTTGCCTGGAGGGGCTACCCCTGATACATGGATTTACAAAGGGTCTATTATAAATCAAACATATTTAGAAGGATCTCTACTTCTTGAAAACACAAGTTTGCTTTTTACTGATTCCATTACTGATTCCATACTTACTTGCATTGATTCGGCAAGTATGAACCTTTTGAAAGCAAATGTTACTCTTAAAGGTAATTTCTAAGTTAATTTTCTCTGCTAATACATTTTGCCAACAATTTAGATTCAGTACAAATGTCAAGTTCCAGCACAGGAATTATATCAGGTATGTTACAACCTTTCTTTGTAGCAGTGATAATGGCATCAGCCTGGATATAAAAATTAATTGATATTGATATTTTCATATTACTGAAGGAATAACAAATTCATAGCAGAGTAAATACTTTCCAGTTTTTCTTCAGTGCCATCTTTAAACAATAAGCATATTAGGATGATGCTGTCAAATACAGAAAGGTTTACTGCATTGTAGTTGTGGTTAATTTATGACTGAAAGGGGATTTCAAAGTTTTTGTTTATGTCTCCCTTTTAGATTCTACACATATATCAAGTACCAGTACAGCAATTATATCAAGTAAAAAATTGCACTACTAAATGTTAGAGCAGTGCCGGAATACACTTAGATATTTCCATGAGTAACAAGCTTGCAGGAATCGTGTACTATCAAATAGAAAAGTGTTCTAAGCATTGTACTTCTGGATAATTAGAAATTAATGCATAGTTAAGATATAATAATAATTAAGATTAATTAAGTTGTAATTGCACATGTTATAAGTACATATTACACTGAAAGAGGATTTCAAAGTTATATTTTCTTAAATTATATACAATTATTATAGTAAGTAAAGCAAGTAAATTATAAAAATTATATAATATTATACGAATAAGTATAATTATAATACTATAATTTAGATTCAGTAAGTACCAGTACAAGAATCATGGCAGGTCAGTTACCAATTTCTGTGTCTTTCTTCAGTAGTTATTACAAAAATAGTCAGTACATTACAAGATAATTATTTATGAAAAAATGGCAAACATTGCACGTACATATATACTGCCCATGGGCAATTCTTTTGCCAATATACCAAATACATGAATAATTATATGGGACAGTTTCCGCGAAATGTACTATGTTTTATTATATTATAAAATAATCGTGGTATAATGTTTGAATCATAATATCTTCCGAACGGTAAAGGCTATCAGTCGACTTCCTATTTTCAACAATTCATACAACACCATTGCTTTATGGTAAAATACGTTTCGGTGTCTTACACTTGCTCCATGTCAGCATTGCAACGTTCGATACCTCACCAGGTTCAAACCCAACATAACTTTCTGTATGAATAATCAAATCGTTTCAAATTCGGTATGTATGCAGAAGAGTCCTATACCTATCGATTTGTTCTGGTCGTTAATTTTCATGCTATC
Organism: Spongilla lacustris; assembly: GCA_949361645.1. NCBI lineage: Eukaryota > Metazoa > Porifera > Demospongiae > Spongillida > Spongillidae > Spongilla > Spongilla lacustris. The sequence goes on from OX442435.1 coordinate 4,824,031, forward strand.
CGTTACAGAGATACAGTAAACTACGTGCACTTTTTAGATTCGCGCCAATGATATAAACACCGGCTCCCATACTTTGAGCAGAATGCGATTTGCACAAATCATTGGCGCGAATCAAGCGGGAAAAAGTGCATGTAGTTTGTTCAACTGTATCTCCGTAACTAATGGATGGTATAATAATTAACGAACAGAACAAATCGATAGGTATAGGACCTCTCTAGCTACAAACCGAATTTGAAGTGATTAGATTACTCCTACAGAAGGTAATGTTGTGTTTCAACCTGGTTGTGTATCGAACGTTGCAATGCTGGCACGAAGCAAGTGCAAGAAACCAACATGTATTTAGGGCAATGGTGTAGTATGAAGTGTTGAAAATAAGAAGTCGATAGCCTTTAAGATATAGCGATTCAAACGCTATAACACGATTATTTTATAATGTTATAAATCATAGGACATTTTCGCGGACACTGTCCCATATTATAATACTATAATTTCGATTCAGTATAAGTACCAGTACAAGAATTATGGCATAGTTATTACAAAAGTCAAACACTATGCATACCGATTTGCATCCGTTCAACCCACATTTGATTTTTGGAGCAGCTTCCTCTCCCCCAACCATCATGCATGTGAACGAACATCTATACAGCTAGGTGAATACACTCCCATCCACGTTCATTACATTAGCTTTGCTGCACATATAGGAAAGAATGGTTCCAAATGTAATGAACGTGGATGATGGTAAATTTACTGTTAAACATTTCAAAGCCATTTGAAACATACCACTTACTGTTCTAGATGAAATGATGACAACCTTTGGCGCCCTTAATACAGCTACATTTGCTTCACAAGGTTGGTTAAGTATAGAGAAGCAAGTGAAACATTGTGATCTAATAATCATTATCAGATACTAATAATACTATCAAATACAGAAGTGTTCTGTGGATTGTAGTTGTGAATAATTAGACATTACTGCATACTTCAGATATAATAAAGTTATATTTGTATATGTTAATATTACACTGAAAGCTGATTTCAAATTTATATTTTCTTCTGCCAATATAATATATTATAATTGTAAGTACTTACGTAATAATTATATAATGTGTATAATTCTATTATTTAGATTTAGCAAATAACAGTACAAGAATCATAGCAGGTCAGTTACCAATTTTTGTGCTTTCTTCAGTAGTTAGTCATTACACTACAGGATAATTATTTATGAAGGAATGACAAATATTGCACCTACAAATGTAGTCCCAGGGGTAATCCTGCTGCATGGGACTGACCAATTTGCATCCATTCAACCTGTAAAGGTCTTGATGACAACAATGAATACACGAGTCCAACACTACACAATGTTTCTAGTCTGACCTGTCGCTACGTAACCAACGTTCTACATGTCCCCACGCGCATGCGCGTGCATTATATATTACATACACGTAACAAAGTCTACAAACCCAAATTTGATTTTTGGAGCAAGGCACAATAGTGGGTTTTGCTGTACATATGGCAAAAATGTTCCCAAATGTAATGAATGTGGGTGGGAGTGAATTCACCTGGCTGTAGAGACGTTCACATGTATGTTGGTTGGAAAGAGGAGGTTCATCAAACATTTGAGCACACTTGCGGGAGGTTGGCATAGGAATCAGTTTTATATAAATTGAGAGTGAGGCAGCACGCAGATGTAATGAGGGGCCATCATTGCCAGATCCTTCTGGCCATGTGATAGAGCTACATTAGTGTACTGATGTGCTTTGATGTATAAATCGTATGCTGTGTATACATGTATGTAGTAGTTAATCACCATAAAAAAATTAAAGGAAGTGTTTGATACATTGCAGTTCTGGCTAAATAGAGTTTAAAGATTTTTACAGAATAAGACTACTTTATTGTTCAAGGTTGATGTCCACAAATTAGATATATTAATTGAAATTAAATTTTATACTATAAAATTTCATCTATATAAAAATCTCGTCCATAGAATCTGTGTTTATTTCACCAAGCAAAACATACGTTCGCTTAGGTGAGTTTTGATTCATACGTAAAACATTGAAGATAACTTCAGTTACATAATTTCTAAGCACATGTACATGTATTCTATGCAACATATTTACATAACGTTTTTTAGTAGATTTGCCTGTTTGTTTGAATTTATCATCACATAAAGAGTCTTGTAAAATAGAATACATAATCTGGCAATTTAATGCCGGCTGTTGCATCATGATTATCAAGATGTCCAGCATAATGGCTTTATGATGACCATTCATGCACATGTGCACATAGCTACATTGATTGGTACTAAATTTTGTATTTAGTGTCAAACAGTTCAAAGCTATTTGAAACATACCATTTTTTGTTCTAGATGAAATGATGACAACATTTGACCCCCTTACTAAAGCTACATTTGCTTCACAAGGTTGGTTAAGTAAAGAAAAACAAGTGAACGATTGTGATCTAATAACGATTAACAGGTGTTCAGACTATTATCATAGGAACAACTTCTTCAGTGGCATTTATATTTATAGCAGCTGCTCCTGTTGTACTGCTGGCAATTATATGGTAATTTTTGATTCTATCGTAATAGCATACATTTGCTAGCTGCTATGATACATCTCATTTTAATCTAATCTTCCAAATTTTGTGATCCTAACGTTATGAAAGGTCTCACAATGTGTCATGATGGATTTTAAGTTAACGGTTTCATGCCTACAATCCAATTAACAATTATACGCGTCACGCCGGTAACTAAATTCATTACGAAACTTGTTTGAAATGGAGTGATATACGAGCGAATAACTTTTGAACGGAGCGTCCTTTTGTAATGTTCTTCACATATTCTTGGAAAGGAATGTTAGTGCTACGATTCTGTGTCCATGAAGTGATTTCATACTATAGAAAACAAGCCGTCCGTGCGGGTTGAAAGATAGGTACGTGAAAGAGTAGTTATTTAGCTTTTTTGACGCTTCCTATTCAGGTATTAACCAGTTATAAGTACCAGTAGAAAGCCTTCATAGTGTATGAGGTTTCGGCTAAGCTTTAGACGCTTCGTAGTCCATAACAAGTACAGCAGCTTTAATGGTGGGCACACTTAGAAATAGGGCGTGTCTTGAAACTAATTAGAACTAATTATCGAACGGTACCTGTGGTTAGTTTTAGATAGCAGCGGCGGATCCAGGGTTTAGGGGGAGGGAGGGGGGGGGGGCACCGGTGGGGGTGTGGCAAGGGGTGGGGTGAAGTAGTAGGCGGGGCCGCCCCGGGGAGGGTGCGGGAGGGGGGCACCCCTCCCGCCCAGCCAGGGGGTATGGGGGAGCGCTGTAAGCTCCCCCATCGGGGTCTGGGGCGGAGCCCGCAGAAGCCAACGCTTTTTGCGTAGAACCCCCCCCCCCCCCCCCCCCCCCCCCAAAAGTACGCTAAAACTGCACCAATAACCAGATCGGATCAAGAGCTCAGCCTATATGCAAGTAGCCTATACATGTATGCATGTTCAATAGCGCCGATAAACCACCGTGATAATGTTCAAAATACTTGGTCAATATCTATGACATGGTAGTACTACACTCACCGTTCGTTCGTTTAGAAAAGCTCCCCCATCGGGGTCTGGGGCGGAGCCCCAGAAGCCAACGCTTTTCGGGTAGAACCCCCCCCCTCCCAAAAGTACGCAGAAAAACTGCACTAAAAAATAGATTGAGGCTGGGGAGCCACAGATCAAGAGCTCAGCCTATATGCATGTTCAATGCGCCGATAAATCGCCGCGTTAGAAAATGCACTGGAAGCTCCCTCATCGGTCGTTATATTAAAAAAAAAATCATTTAATCCCTTCTACTGAAAAAGGTTTGATTTGCTTTTTTTAAAAAATTGATTACAAGAATATACATATGTAGGAAACTGAATGCACCTTGCTGCAAGCTTTTAGAGACAGCAAAAAGGCAGTCTGACCATTGCAACGTTGTTTTTATCAAATAGCATCACTGCACATTAGCCAAATTTTCTACTTGGATCTTTAGAGATGCTGGCGCTGTTGTTCATCGTTTCTACGTTTAGGAGATAGAGGGCCTACATGATTCTTTGTCGTTTTGACACTTCAATCCCTTCAAATCGTGCATATTATTATCAAACTATCGGTAATGAATAATTGATTATCTATATCGGCGCGTATCGCGCACACGCTGTATACGTATGAATCAATAGTCGTAGGTATAGGCAGAGCTAGCTTGCTGAGCAGCTAATACAGTTTTAAAGGCATACAAAAAAAAAAATTGGGGGGGGGGGGGGGGGGGGGGGGGGGGGCACGTGCCCCGAGTGCCCCCCCCCCCCCCCCCTGGATCCGCCGCTGGATAGCCAGACGAATGTTGAGTATTTCCAGTCAGCGAAGTTTCCAATCAACGTCCTACGAGTCGCAAAACAAAACTGTTGAACAGAGGGGGCAGCTGGTACGCTGTTCCGCGTAATCGGCACGAACCGTATATACAATTTACGGTCTGCCTGTCTGTTAATGGTTTACTAATGGTTATATGGGAAAAAAAAAAATTTAGTTCATGTAAGCAATACCTAGTCTGCTGAAACTAACCATCAATCAGATAACCAGTCTGATAAACACTGCCCTCGCTCAAAATATCTGGTGCACGTAAACACAGCAAGTAAAATATATTTGTTATAGTGTTTCACCAGGTTTGCCATTAGGTTTCTGGGTCTGCTACTTGTTGCATTCTTCAGGGAGGGGGGGGGGGGGGGGGGGGGGGCAGATGCTGTATGAAAAATGGATTATAACTGTAGGGCATATTTAAATAGTTGGTATAACCAGTTGGTAAGCAATCAAACTGCCAATATAGACTTAAAGAACTGTTATTTATTGTGCTAGTACATGTATAAAAAATAAGAAAAAAGTCTATGTAATTGTAGGCAAAGTAATAGTGCATTAATTGATTTAATGTTTTTAATAATCGATTTTCAAGTCGCTATAAACCTCAAAAATCAATTGCACTTTTTCATAGTCGAAATAATCAATTTTGATTTATCTAAATGGTTACACAACATATTATAGTACATTTATCTTAGAGTTGCAAGTAAGTGTATAACTTTTGACCCAGCCAAGTAACTCAGAACTTAATGGACTATTACTTGTATTTGCAAAGATTTCCATGTCCAGCTATTGCGGACTTGAATAATTGAATACCCGCGTTACGCGTTAAAAATTAATTGAACGGGAAGTCTATGGAGAAATGTCTTATAACGCGCACCGTTCTTAAACGGAATAAAAATGTTAAGTCTACCAAACGGATTATGATACAGATGAAGATACCCCATCTCTTTTGTGTTCTTGTCTCCGTTAAAATCTGTCCACTTCATGTTCCGTACGCAGTGTTGTGTTCACTACATACGTTAGTACATGGAACATGCAATTGTTATGTTTCTTCAATTTCTTTCCATTCACGCAGACCGAAAGTTCAAGTCTACCAACTGGAATATTAAATGTGAACCACCAAGACATTTTTAGGCACAAGTAGTATAATTTTGCCCCCTTCGCGGTTTGTTCCAATGGCAATTTTTTGGACCCCACTGTAAAATGTGGGATAAATATATGATGTAATTCATGCATACGTCACGGTTGCATGGCGGTAAGATGTTAGCTGTCAGTGCATGGAGTCGGATGTCGGAGCGGGACGTACATGCACCAAGTACCATCAGGAGCAAAAGTAGGGCGTACGAGGCGCGCGTGCGAACATGCACACTCTGGACTATACTAGCTGCGATCAGACCAACATGCATGATAGCTAGCTTCTGTAAAGCGATCACGTTGTACAAGCGTACAAATGATGCAGTTCTCGGCTAGCGCTGATTCATAATACTGTCGACTCGTTGAGCCACTAGCTAGCGCTAGGTTTAATTGTGTCGAGTTAGTACCAGTACGTGACGTGCGCAGTAATTAAAAGCAGATTCGCATCGACATAGCCGGGCGGGTGAGTACTATACTAGTAGGTTACAGATACATTCGTGATTGTGGTTGAAGGACTCTACAAATGTGTAATCGCGATCGAAAGGTATAGGTACTACCGGTACAGTACTACCAGTCGACATAGCCAAGATGCGTGGTGTTTTACAGGCACAACAGGGCATATTATTGCGTATCAACCACTCCTTTTCTAATATCACCGACATAGAGAAGGTGTCTAAAGGTGATGAGCGTGGTTCGTAAGGAAGACAGTCGAGCTAGCCAGTGGGTGTGGCTTTAGTAACCGTTTTGCGCGCGTAGAGGTCACTTTACAATTACCGTATACCGCTCGAGCTCCATCTAGCTAGCTCCGGTCCTAGCCTACCCGGCCGGGTAACTGGCCTAACTAATGACCAAAACCAAATACCGGAGTGTATAATAGTTGCGCTCGTTTTAATTACATGTAAAGAAAATAGCCCACGAAGCTAGATGTTAGCATACAACCTCTTCACACCTGACCCCTCCCTACTATCACACCCCTCCCTACACCACACCCCTCCCTACACCACACCCCTCCCTACACCACACCCCTCCCTACACCACACCCCTCCCTACACCACACCCCTCCCTACCATCACACCCCTCCCTACTATCACACCCCTCCCGACACCACACCCCTCCCTACCTTCACACCCCACCTACCACCACACCCCTCCCTACCATCACACCCCTCCTTACTATCACACCCCTCCCTACCATCACACCCCTCCCTACCATCACACCCCTCCCTACCATCACACCTCTCCCTACTATCACACCCCTCCCAACACCACACCCCTTCCTACCATCACACCCCTCCCTACTATCACACCCCTCCCAACACCACACCCCTTCCTACCATCACACCCCTCCCTACCATCACACCCCTCCCTACCATCACACCCCTCCCTACCATCACACCCCTCCCTACCATCACACCCCTCCCTACCATCACATCCCTCCCTACCAACACACCCCACCTACTATCACACCCCACCTACCACCACACCCCTCCCTACCATCACACCCCTCCCTACCATCACACCCCTCCCTACTATCACACCCCTCCCTACCATCACACCCCTCCCTACCATCACATCCCTCCCTACCAACACACCCCACCTACTATCACACCCCACCTACCACCACACCCCTCCCTACCATCACATCCCTCCCTACCAACACACCCCTCCCTACTATCACACCCCTCCCTACCATCACACCCCACCTACCATCACACTCCTCCCTACCATCACATCCCTCCCTACCATCACACCCCTCCCTACTATCACACCCCTCCCTACCATCACACCTCTCCCTACCATCACACCCCTCCCTACCATCACACCCTCCCTACTATCACACCCCTCCCTACCATCACACCCCTCCCTACTATCATACCCCTCCCTACTATCACACCCCTCCCTACTATCACACCCCACCTACCATCACACCCCACCTACCATCACACCCCACCTACCATCACACCCCACCTACCATCACACCCCTCCCTACTATCATACCCCTCCCTACTATCACACCCCTCCCTACTATCACACCCCACCTACCATCACACCCCACCTACCATCACACCCCACCTACCATCACACCCCACCTACTATCACACCCCTCCCTACCATCACACCCCTCCCTACTATCACACCCCTCCCTACTATCACACCCCTCCCTACTATCACACCCCACCTACCATCACACCCCTCCCTACCATCACACCCCTCCCTACTATCATACCCCTCCCTACTATCACACCCCTCCCTACTATCACACCCCTCCCTACTATCACACCCCACCTACCATCACACCCCACCTACCATCACACCCCACCTACCATCACACCCCACCTACTATCACACCCCTCCCTACCATCACACCCCTCCCTACTATCACACCCCTCCCTACTATCACACCCCTCCCTACTATCACACCCCACCTACCATCACACCCCACCTACCATCACACTCCTCCCTACTATCACACACCTCCTATTAATGTGTTAACCAATAAGTTACATGATAACACGCTTAAGTCATTATGCCCCCCCCCCCCCTTCCCCAACATATCACCCATGCATATACTATTCTAACCCTGTCCCAGAGTAAACTTAGGGGGAAAACTTCACTGGAGTCTGGTGATATTTACACAGAAGTCATTTGGCATTTATCTCCCCCCCCCCCTCCCCCAAACATATGACCCATGTATGCTACATACTGTCCTAATCATGTCCCAGAGTAGGTGGAAACACTTCACTGTCTATTATTTGAGTCAGGTGATAGAAAATTTTAGTTACTCAAAAGTCACTTACCCCCCCCCCCCCCCCCCCAAACATATGACCCATGCATACTGCTATGCTACCTAAACATTACATACTGTCCCAATCATGTCCCAGAGTCTATTGTTTGAGTCAGGTGATAGACATTTTTAGTTACTCAAAAGTCACTTACCCCCCCCCCCCCCCTCCCCAAACATATGACCCATGCATACTGCTATGCTACCTAAACATTACATACTGTCCCAATCATGTCCCAGAGTCTATTGTTTGAGTCAGGTGATAGACATTTTTAGTTACTCAAAAGTCACTAACCCCCCCCCCCCCCCCCCCTCCCCCAAACATATGTACTGCTATGCTACCTAAACATTACATACTGTCCCAATCATGTCCCAGAGTAGGGGAAACACTTCACTGTCTATTGTTTGAGTTAGATGATAGAAATGTTTAGTTACTCAAAAGTCACTTACCCCCCCCCCCCCCTCCCCCAAACATATGACCCATGCATACTGCTATGCTACCTAAACATTACATACTGTCCCAATAAAGGCCCAGAGTAGGGGAAACACTTCACTGTCTATTGTTTGAGTTAGGTGATAGAAATGTTTAGTTACTCAAAAGTCACTAACCCCCCCCCCCCCCCAAACATATGACCCATGCATACTGCTATGCTACCTAAACATTACATACTGTCCCAATCATGTCCCAGAGTAGCTGGGGAAACGCTTCACTGTCTATTGTTTGAGTTAGGTGATAGACATTTTTAGTTACACAAAAGTCACTTACCCCCCCCCCCCCCCTCTCCCAAACATATGACCCATGCATACTGCTATGCTACCTAAACATTACATACTGTCCCAATCATGTCCCAGAGTAGCTGGGGAAACACTTCACTGTCTATTGTTTGAGTCAGGTGATAGACATTTTTAGTTACTCAAAAGTCACTAACCCCCCCCCCACCCCCCCTCCCCCAAACATATGTACTGCTATGCTACCTAAACATTACATACTGTCCCAATAAAGGCCCAGAGTAGGGGAAACACTTCACTGTCTATTGTTTGAGTTAGGTGATAGACATTTTTAGCTACACAAAAGTCACTTACCCCCCCCCCCCTCCCCCCTCCCCCAAACATATGACCCATGCATACTGCTATGCTACCTAAACATTACATACTGTCCCAATCATGTCCCAGAGTAAACACTTCACTGTCCATTGTTTGAGTCAGGTGATAGAAATTTTAAGTTACACAAAAGTTATTTGGCATTCCCCTCCCCCTCCCCCAAACACACACACACACACCTACTATACTATATTTATATATACTACCATCACACTACTCCCCCCTAACCTACAATGGCATGGGGTGAGTAAGTTGGGTGTGTGCTCAAACACCAGATACTGTCCAGATTGTGACATTCACTGTGCATGGTAAAAGATTTTTGGGATATACCCTCCCCTTGAAGTTAACATTCACCAGATGAATTTAAGAGTTGTTGTATGTCCCCAGCTAAAGATGTGCCAAGTATTGCACACTTGTTAGGGTGCTTTTAAAAAGTTTTCATATTGAATAATATAACCATGTCAAATAAAATCAGTATGTAAATCACAAGAAGGCATAAGAATCCAACTACATGTATCAGGATACTGAGTTTCACAATGCACACACTCATGAATATAGCTTCTAATGACAGCAGCATAGGAAAATGTTGGCATATTGGATGGAGGATGATCTGTTGAATGGGAGGAGAGAGAGAGGATAATACAACACGAACATTGTCAATGGATTGGTTCTCAGTGGCATATGTACCTCTCCATTGTCCCTGCCTCCACCACATTTTGCAGCCTTGCAGGCATACCATAATGTGCAGATGATGAAAAGGTATGAAGGTAGTCAGGGACCATCAAGGTTCTGTATGACCACATTAACGATGAGTAATATGGAGGACACACATGTATCGGCATGGTACTCTATCTGCTGGCATAGGTAGCTCAAGCAGGCCATTACAGCAAGCTTCTCTTCATATATATGTAGCCAAATAAGAACTCTGCATCTTACATCAGATAAGGTACAGCTGCAACACACATACACAACCATATGAATACATAAGTAAACAATAGGAAAGCCCTTCCTCACATTTGGGGGGGGGGGGGGGGGGAGGTTGGTGTGTGGAGGGAAGAAGGGTGGTGTGTGTGGAAGGGAGACAGTGTGTGCAGGAGGGGTGGCAGGGAGAAGAACCATATTTTGAATCAGATAAAAGCGATGTACATAGTACACGCAAGGGCAGCTGTAAATCTAATAAATAACCACATGTATACGTAGGTACACAATATGAATATGATATTAACATAACACCAGGTCCATCCTAGCTACATGTACAGTCAGTTAATTTTTGACCAAAATCCCAGGCTACATTATACATGTAGCTGTAAGGTCAGTTAACAATGTGGGAAAGTGTTAAGATATATGTACCAGCTCAATGTGTGTGCATGTGCATAAGTGTACGTGTGTGCGTGTGCATAAGTGTGTGTGCAAGCGTGTGTGGACGGATGGTCCATAAATGGGGTTAACTGACGGTACAGACCCCACAACTACATGTAGCTGTAACGTTAAACCATACATGCTGTCTCAGTGGAAGACCTACATGTAACTAAATGTACCAGGGTACCTTAGAACATTATTTTACATTCTCAATTTAAGGCCATTCTCATAGACCGTTCAGTATGACCATGGAAGGAGTTCGTTATTATGGAGGACACACATGTATTGGCATGGTACCCTATCTGCTGACATGGTTACATGTAGCTCAAGCAGGCCATTACAGCAGGCTTATGCTATATGTAGCAAAATAGTTCCTTGTATCAGATAAAGCTACAGCTGCAACACACATACATGTACATGTACACAACCACATGTGTACATAAGCTAGTGAACAATAGGAAATCCCTTCCCTCAAGTGTGGGGGGAAGGAGGGGAAGGAAAGGAAGTTGGTGTGTAGGGAAGAAGGGTGGTGTGTGTGTGTGAAAGGGAGACAGTGTGTGCAGGAGGGGTGGCAGGGAGAAGAACCATACATGCATCCTGAATCAGCAATGTAGCAGCTGTAAAACATAAGTACATACATGTAGGTGCACAATATGAATATGATATTAACAGGTCCATCACTCAATTCCCATTCCCTCACTTGCTATATGTCCTGGCTACAGTAAGTTAATCTCTCTAAGTCATTGGCCACAAATCCCAGGCTACATTATAGCTGTAAGGTCAGTTAACAATGTGGGAAATAACAGTTAGTGTGCCAAGTGTTAAGATACAAGCTCAATGTGTGTGCATAAGTGTGTGTGAGTGCATGTGCATGTTGACAAGTGTGTGTGTGGACTGATGGATTAAAGGGGGCCACACAAGTACATGTAGCTATCAAGTTAAAAGCTGTCGAAGTTCTAAGAACATTATTTTCATTAACCCTGAACACTCCCAACGTACAACCACACACATGGAGTAAATTCAAACCGAAACATTCACTGACCATGCACCACATTGCAGTTCATGATAACACTATCAGTTAAACCTGTAAAGTGCATGTGAATGAATAGGCAGGATGCATCACATAACACCACACATGACCTAGTCCCTAACACCTGTGTTGGGTTATGGGGAGATAATTTGTAAGACTTCTTTAGATGTTGACCTGACATGTCACTGCCATATATGGTATAAAGCCACTGTTATTAACCCCTGACACTCACCCTTAACACACCCACTGGGCTGTTTCTCTCGGCTATGTCGTTTAACCCCTGACACTTTTAACACACCCACAGGGCTGTTTCTCTCGGCTATGTACTTTAACCCCTGACACTTTTAATACACACACAGGCTGTTCCTTTCGGTTAACCCCTGACACTCTTAACCTGCTCTCCTCCAGGTAGGAGGGAGGGAGGGAGAGAGGGGGAGGGAAGGAGGGGGAGGGAGGGAGAGAGGGAGGAGGGAGGGAGAGAGGGGGAGGGAAGGAGAGAGGGGGAGGGAAGGAGAGAAGGGGAGGGAAGGAGAGAGGGGGAGGGAAGGAGGGATGAGGGAAGGAGGGATGAGGGAAGGAGGGGGAGGGAGGGAGGGAGGAGGGAGGGAGAGAGGGAGGAGGGAAGGAGGGAGGGAGGGAGGGAGGGAGAGAGGGAGGAGGGAGGGAGAGGGGGAGGGAAGGAGGGATGAGGGAAGGAGAGGGAGGGAGGGAGGGGGGGGGTGAATGAAGATCCAAACAATATTAACACACATCTAAGCATATCCACAATATGTATATTTATGGTAGCATCACAAACACACACACACAGACAGATGGAGTGTGAAGGGAGAGAGGGAGGAGGGAAAGAGGGGGAGGGAGGGAGGGAGGAGGGAGGGAGGGAGAGAGGGAGGAGGGAAGGAGGGGGAGGGAGGTAGGAGGGAGGGAGGGGAGAGAGGGAGGAGGGAGGGAGAAAGGGGGAGGGAAGGAGGGGGAGGGAAAGAGGGATGAGGGGAAGGAGGGGGGAGGGAAGGAGGGGGAGGGAAAGAGGGATGAGGGAAGGAGGGGGAGGGAGGGAGGAGGGAGGGAGAGAGGGAGGAGGGAAGGAGGGGACGGAGGGAGGAGGGAGGGAGAGAGGGGGGGGGTGAAGGAAGATCCAAACAATAATTAACACATGTCTAAGCATATCCACAATATGTATATTTAATGGTAGCATCACAAACACACACACACACACACAGATGGAGTGTGAGGGAGAGGGAGGGAGGAGGGAAGGAGGGGGAGGTAGGAGGGAGGGAGGGAGAGAGGGAGGAGGGAGGGGAGGAGGAGGGAAGGAGGGGGAGGGAAGGAGGGGGAGGGAAGGAGGGGGAGGGAAGGAGGGGGAGGGAAGGAGGGGGAGGGAAAGAGGGATGAAGGAAGGAGGGAGAGGGAGGGAGGGAGGAGGGAGAGAGGTAGGAGGGAAGGAGGGAGAGAGGTAGGAGGGAAGGAGGGGTAGGGAGGGGGAGGGAAGGAGGGGGAGGGAAAGAGGGAAGGAGGGGGAGGGAAGGAGGGGGAGGGGAAGGAGGGGGAGGGAAGGAGGGGGAGGGAAGGAGGGGGAGGGAAAGAGGGAAGGAGGGGGAGGGAAGGAGGGGGAGGGAAGGAGGGGGAGGGAAGGAGGGGGAGGAAAGGAGGGGGAGGGAAGGAGGGGGAGGGAAGGAGGGGGAGGGAAGGAGGGGGAGGGAAGGTTGGGGAGGGAAGGAGGGGGAGGGAAAGAGGGATGAGGGATATATATGATACCACTATAGAGATTATTTTGTATAGCAAAACAACTGAACGTTTATATTTAGTCCCATATTAACTGTAACGTTTCAGGCACCCAATTTCACTTACCCCCCCCCCCCCCCCCCCCCCCCCTTCCCAAACATATGACCCATGCATACTGCTATGCTACCTAAACATTACATACTGTCCCAATCATGTCCCAGAGTCTATTGTTTGAGTCAGGTGATAGACATTTTTAGTTACACAAAAGTCACTAACCCCCCCCCCCCCCCCCCCCCTCCATATGTACTGCTATGCTACCTAAACATTACATACTGTCCCAATCATGTCCTAGAGTAGGGGAAACACTTCACTGTCTATTGTTTGAGTTAGATGATAGAAATGTTCAGTTACAAAGACCACACCCACAGGACTCTTTTTGCTGCTAGGTTGATTAACCCTTCGAACTCTTACAAAGACCACACCCACAGGGCTATTTTTGCCGTTAAGTTGATTAACCCTTCACACTCTTAATACAAAGAGCACACACACACACACAGATGGAGTGTGAGGGAGAGGGAGAAAGAGGAGGAGGGAGGAGGGAGGGAGGGAGGGAGGAGGAAAGGAGGGGGAGGGTGGGAGGGAGGGAGGGAGGGAGAGAGGGAGGAGGGAAGGAGGGAGAGAGGTAGGAGGGAAGGAGGGGTAGGGAGGGGGAGGGAAGGAGGGGGAGGGAAGGAGGGAAGGAGGGGGAGGGAAGGAGGGGGAGGGAAAGAGGGAAGGAGGGGGAGGGAAAGAGGGATGAGGGAAGGAGGGGGAGGGAGAGCGGGATGAGGGAGGGAGAGAGGGAGGAGGCTATGTACTTTAACCCTTGACACTCTTAACACACTCACTGGGCTGTTTCTCTCGGCTATGTCGTTTAACCCCCGACACTATTAACACACACACAGGCTGTTTCTCTCGGCTATGTCGTTTAACCCCCAACACTATTAACACACACACAGGCTGTTTCTCTCGGCTATGTCATTTAACCCCTGACACTCTTAACACAACCACTGGGCTGCTTCTCTTGGCTATGTACTTTAACCCCTGACACTCTTAACACACCCACAAGGCTGTTTCTTTCGGCTATGTGCCTTAACCCCTGACACTCTTACAAAGACCACACCCACAGGACTCTTTTTGCCGCTAGGTTGATTAACCCTTCGAACTCTTACAAAGACCACACCCACAGGGCTATTTTTGCCGTTAAGTTGATTAACCCTTCACACTCTTAATACAAAGAGCACACACACACACACAGATGGAGTGTGAGGGGGAGGGAGAGGAGGAGGGAAGGAGGGGGAGGGAGGGAGGGAGAGAGGGAGGAGGAAAGGAGGGGGAGGGAGGTAGGAGGGAGGGAGAGAGGTAGGAGGGAAGGAGGGGTAGGGAGGGGGAGGGAAGGAGGGGGAGGGAAGGAGGGGGAGGGAAAGAGGGAAGGAGGCTATGTACTTTAACCCTTGACACTCTTAACACACTCACTGGGCTGTTTCTCTCGGCTATGTCGTTTAACCCCCGACACTATTAACACACACACAGGCTGTTTCTCTCGGCTATGTCATTTAACCCCTGACACTCTTAACACAACCACTGGGCTGCTTCTCTCGGCTATGTACTTTAACCCCTGACACTCTTAAGACACCCACAAGGCTGCTTCTTTAGGCTATGTGCCTTAACCCCTGACACTCTTACAAAGACCACACCCACAGGACTCTTTTTGCCGCTAGGTTGATTAACCCTTCGAACTCTTACAAAGACCACACCCACAGGGCTATTTTTGCCGTTAAGTTGATTAACCCTTCACACTCTTAATACAAAGAGCACACACGCACAGGGCCCTTTTTATGGTTAAGTTGCTTAAAACCTTCTTGCAAAAGCTAGTTGGGCTTGCGCGACCTTCGCATTTTGGCGGAACGTGGTACCTGGAACGTTTCCGCTAAACGCGAAGGTCGGGCTATGCCTAACTAGAACACCTACAAGACCATTTTTATACTCCGCAATTGCGCAATGTAAGCCACACCAACACGACAAATTGCATCCTTGCAAGCCAAGCAACACACATTCACTTCACAACTTACGGAAGGTTCTAAATGTTTAGTAGCGATCTAGCTCGAGGGAGGGATCATAATTTTGAACCTGCGTCGCGTGAGCTATAAGAGTCTGGGAACGAGTAACGCAGTCAATTAATTTTGCGCATGCGTATGTTGTATTTAGGTTTTTGAGCTACAAAACGAGAATTTTAGCACCCAAAAATACAGGACTAGTCTTTTTATAAGCTACCTACTATGCGGCGTTCATAAAATAACGTGTTGTTGTAAATAAAGTTAATTAATTTTAATTAATAATTAGCCATTTTGAAAGTATGATAAATCATAGAAAAATCAGAAAAATATATTGGTGAAGTCAGAATTTTAATATCACCATCCTATAGTAACTTATTATTCATGTCCTCAATTGCTGGCCATGCTTACAGCATAAATCAGAATCTAACACTTTAAAAAACTAAATCTTCAAAATAAAATGCAAAACCACACCATGTGGTGTCATGCACAGCAGCAAAGAAAATGAGGAGCCATAGAGGTGTTATCAGTCCATTTGAAAAAAATCCATACAATGTGGCGAAATATTAAGAATGCATGCAAAATCAGAAAAAAGTACTAAATTGAATATTTAAGACACTTACAGAGGGAAATATTAATTTGATCCGTAATTGAAGGTACCTATATGTATGTATGTGCACTACCATAGGCAACAGTATTTCAGATATAGACGAAAATTTGATTCATCGTCAACAGCATAACAGATGATGCATTTATGTATAGTTGGGCATGCTACTATTAGATCAATAGGATTTCGTATATTGATTCTATATAGTATGAACTGTGCCAGTGTATCAAGCTATCATTAATAGCAATTGTTCTGTAATTCTAAGCTAGACCACACATGCACAATTTGAACACATCCAATAAATTAGACAAATATTCAGCAAAACTAATCACATGTCCAATGTACTGTATGATGTCAATGGTTCAAAATGCAATCTTCAAACTATAACTTTTCTGCCAACTTTATAAGGAAAAACCTTCATCTAGGATGCAAGCTTGGAGATTAAGGGCTAACAATGCCTTAGCAATAGGAAATAAAACATGGATCAAATCAATGTTTTAAAGATATGTATGCACATCAAGATTAATTCCTGTGGTATTACATATGCAAACACTAGCTAACCATCTGATTGAGGAAGCAGCAGGAAAACACACATGTGGGTTGCAGTGTGATGTGTTGATAACAGTTCCTTATTGAATCATTCATGTACATGTACTAGAAAAGACAAATTTATATCATCTCCTTAGTTCTCAAATCTGCTCAATTCTGTTTGCTACAAAAAGCAAATATAGACCACGTATAATTAAATCAATGCACATGTGTTTTTTGCACTATGTGCATATTATTGTTAGCCTGTTAACAAGGTGTGTTTAAATGTGTTCAGGGTGGCAAAGAGGAAAAAGGATATTGACAACGTGGATCTTAATACAGTGGTAAGAAAGCATCTTTTGTTGCTAATATATAATGCTATAATCATTTAGATTAAGGAACATTCTGCTTTTGCTGAAGAACTTAAAAGTTCTATATCTGTTGCTACAGAACTTGATCATCTTGAGTGGGAGAAACCTACATCCAACGATGTTATGAAATCCCTACCTCCAAGTTTATCTTCATTTTCTGACAGCAATGGCACTAGCTCTGGTCATTATTTATTTAGTGCACCAAGTGGGCCAAGTCACTGCAAAGTACATTGTGGATACATAGAAATGCAAGCAAATAACACTCATTGTAGTTTAGAAAATGACATACCTTGTACTGAACAAGCTTGGCAGCACAATGTTGACAATATTCTACTCCAGAATGATACAAGTGAATTAAATGCAACTATTTGTAGTACTAAATGCAGAGAAGCTGGCAATCTTGAGTATAATCAAATGAATCAAGGCAAAATGGCTGAAAAACTGAAATGTCAAAATGCAGTTGTCATTGAAAAACCCCAGGCTCCATATATATCATATGCTGTTGAGTATCCATTGTTTCCTGTTGAGGGGCACATTGATAAGTGTTATGGAGCAAGCAATGATGTCTGTTTGGATAGGACTAGCTCTGTATGTGTGAATGTCTCTGAAGATTATGTTGACAGCTAAACACATAAGCATCATGGACAATGCGTAGAGTTATATTCAACTGTGCATAGTGCCAAGCGTACATTCTCTGCCTATAGATTAATTATTGACATGTTGAATTGCATTGTACGTCACTATTTTATAAAAAAATTATGACCAAATGGTGCAGATATAGGACGGAAGTGTTATTAATCGTTACCCATCAGCATTAGCTCACCAGTAGTCCACACACATGGCCGGTCTTCAACCCAGGTGACAGTTTCAATAAGAGAGAGGCACACACACCCAGCCAAACTCAGCACATTAAATGTAACTAAGTTACTACTTTAGGTTAGCAAAAATAGCGCTAATTCAGGGTGCATGATCATGCAATCACATGTTTGGGAGGCTGAATGTCATCCTGGTAGCATGGGCTATAAGGTGAGGAAGCAGAGGGTGGGGATATGATCATGAAAGGGTTTTACCTGTTCTTTGTCTATTACGTTGCCATGTGCCATGTGCACTGTCAACACTGGCACAATGTGCAATATGCAGTCATGTGATTTGTAGGAAAGGTGAGGAGGGAGATATATATTTTCCTCATTTCAATGTATCAGAAGTAACTATCCTCCTGCTAGCTGTGTGGGTGTAATACAAATTATGTGATTGTGTGGTTCCATGTTGGGATATGATTAGGGATGCATTTTCTTGGCATTTGATTATTGCCTTCAAACGTTTTTTTCCCTGGTAGGTATGTGTTATACATGTATCTTGAATTTTTATACGGTTTTGGAGTATTTTTGACAGATGGCAAATGAGGCCATCTCTGAGGGCTGAAGTCTTGGATTGTTTCATAATTTGTACTCTATAAGTACATGTGTACCTAGCCTATGGCTATTCCATTGTTAGGTGTACATGTATCTTGTGAATTACGTACAGGTAACCATGTGTTGAGGCAATGCCTGGGTGGTGCCTGCATCAATCTAATGAGAAATTTGTCTGAAACAGTCATACAAAGATGCCAATTGAGAGCACAAAATTCTGTTTAGTGGCTGACAAACGACTTCATTGAACAGTGTCCCGTAAAGAGTCACACTCTGCGCTGCTGTGAACCCTTGATGCCTACACCTCTCCTAGACTTCATGCTATTCATTATTTGCTGTCAGACAATGACTAATGGTTATTGGAGCAGTAAAAGTTGTGTTCTCTTAACTCAGCTTTCTGGTCAGTGACTGTCTCAAGTGACAATGGTCTGCAGTTTTCCTCAGCATCGTTTGACTAAAGTTTTCAGTATTCTCTACACTCAGCATTCCAGTGACTGTATCATGTGACAAGGGTCTGCAGTTTTCCTCCGCACAGTTTGACTAGATCTTCAGACCACACTTCCTCAGAGCAATGGCCTTGCTGAACCTACAGTACAAACTGGTGCAGTTCAGCATAATAGATATCATGTCAATCTGGTACCAAGTCTAGTACATGTACGTGTATATGTTAAGCAGGAAGGAGAACCACTACTATAGCAACAGGATGAGAGAGAATAGCTGTTTTGCATTAGCACAGACAAGGTTGAGGTTCAATCAGCCCTAGATCACATTGTGAACAAAGGATTTTGGCCAGCAGTGGCTTCTTTTCCCCAAGCTCCATAGGTTTCCATCACCATGGGGGAACACACCCATCCTAGATACCAGAATTTGGGGTCGTTGGCTTGGTGCTTCCCAGACTTGTTTTTTTTCAATCATCATTTTATCCATACCAGTGATTGTCCATTGTTCGGCCTAGAATTTTCCAGCAATTTTTTTGCACACATTTACAATCATAGCACTGTGCAGTAATATTTTGCATGCACAGAAACTCTGTAGCAATATAACATTATGTTGCAAAACATTGACTTCAAACACTAATTCGCAACCCAAGACCAATTGAATCAATTTCAATACACCACCCCGATGCTATGCGCTTGCCACACTTTCCCACATTGTTATGAAAGTGAAGAACATGTATGAGGTTATGCATGATGTGTTGTGTTCTGGTTGCTCTGGTAATATTCCAGATGGGATTTATAAAGCATTGCACCAAATGTACATGTCAACAGAAAGGGCATGAATTAGGCCTATGCTCTTATGCAATTTTTTCCTTTTGAAGTTTTGTTTAAAGGCATGTGTACCTTCTGATCAACACCAAGTGCAATGCAGAATATTGGAAAGAAATGCACTATCCATTCACAAAGTTGAAGTCTAAAGGCATGATTTGTGACATTCAACATTGCTGTAAATATGTACATGTAGGCCCCAAGTGCAGCAGGACAATTTTTTTTTTCAAGACAGTATCTAAACACACAAAACCAATCCTATGTACTGATAGTCAGTCAAAGCTCAACGTTCAAATCACCAGGAAGGTTAATTAATTATTTCATTTTCTTACTAGAGAAATCTTCACTAAATATTTAATGGCCCATAAATTTTTGTTGTACCATTGCCCGTTTAAATCTCCGGGTTCTTACAATATTGTTCCCTCTATAAGCGGCTAGTTTTGGCATGAGGTTCTGGTGAGCGTTGATAACTCCTTACAACTTCTGGTTGAATATATTTCCTCTTGCTTATAGTGACTGCGACCTTCTTTAAATCACTGTGTGACTCACTGACATATGTTTTTAAGCACGTTCTATGCAGGTAGTCATTTGTTATATAAAAATAGTGTAGCTCTTGGTAATTTAGATATAGCACTTTGCTATGGCTGGGCTACATATAAATGATCCTTTCACTAAACCTACCCACGTTTTGTGGTTAGTGATGCAATATTACACAGTCACTGCTGTTTGCGGCTGGACACAATTCAGATAATTGGCTAATACGGTATGCCTTTTGAATGGTGTAGAGCTCATTATAAATCGTACTTTTTGTGACCCACATTGCATGCTTTGTTCAAGTCATACCTTCGAGATAATTTGATCTTTCGTACCACCTACCATCGCACTAAAATTACTAGCGCGCACGACCTACAATATTACTCAAATAGCCATGCATCGTTTTTATACGTCCATGTGATGAAGGCGGTAACTGAGAGGGGGTACTTTGATCGTGCGTAGCAAAGACAGTGACAATAGGATTTAGGTCAGCAATTAAGTTACAACATCAACAAGACAGATCAAGAAGCATATTTACAACAATCAGAACCAGCCACATTTTTATTTACCACTCTACGCGGCGTATGTATTTTATGAATAATACGTGCGGTTCGAATGGAGCGTTATCACATAAACAAAGGTCAGGAGCGATGCAGGTTGAGTGGTCCCTTGCTTGTGGCACCTAGGGATAAGAAATCAAGGCGTTCATACCAGGCACAGAGATTTCAGCTAATTTACACTCAGTATTTAGTATTTGGCATTGTTACTCACAATGATGCTGCCAACACTGATACACCCACTCAAATTTTGTTATCAATGCGACTGAACAAGTTATGAGGCTACATGGTACTGGTTGCTGAGATACGGGTATAGGTGGCTCATGTGGCTGTGATGAGGTTGGTACAAGTGACTGAGATGAGGCTGGTGCAGGTGGCTGAGATGTGAAGATGGTACAGGTGGCTGAGCTGGATAACGGGGGGGGGGGGGGGGGGGGTTGCAGCAATCACCAATTTGGTCTGAAATAGTACAGGAAGCTGTGTGGTTTCCAATATAGCCATGTCAGTAGAGGGCACCCTCCCCCTTTTTAAATATGGAGAGTCATAAGTGGACAGCACCCTCCCCCCTCCCCCCTCCCCACCGGTTGAATCGGCCTAAAGCGGACAGCAACCCCCCCCCCCCCCCCCCCCAAACACTGGTTGAATTGGCCTAAAGTGGACAACACCCCAGTTTTCATACATGTGACCCCCACCCCTTTTCTGAAATCCGGGATCTGCCCCTGGCATGGTAGCTGAGATGAGGCTGGTACTGGTGGCTGAGATGAGGCTAGTACTGGTGGCTGAGATGAGGCTAGTACAGGTGGCTGAGATGAGGCTGGTACTGGTGGCTGAGATGCACTGGCGGAGCCCGGATTTTATTGTAGGGGGGCCAAGTTAAGGCTGATTCAACCAATGGGGAGGGGGGGGGGGGGGGGTGTTGTGCGCTGTCGGCCGATTCAACCAGTGGGGGGGGGGGGGGGGGGGCTGTCATAGGTGTCTGAGATGAGGCTGGTACAGGTGGCTGAGATGAGGCTGGTACAGGTGGCTGAGATGAGGCTGGTACAGCTAGCTGAGATGAGGCTGGTACAGGTGGCTGAGATGAGGCTGGTACAGCTAGCTGAGATGAGGCTGGTACAGGTGTCTGAGATGAGGCTGGTACAGCTAGCTGAGATGAGGCTGGTACTGGTGCTGAGATGAGGCTGTGGTACTGGGGTTGGGAATGGGATTGATACGGATTAATTTGTAGCTAACAGCACCAAGACAAACTTTGAGTAAGACATAAGTAAGGTCTGCAGTTGCTCTCCATTGTGAAAGAACAACTGCGTTCATTGGCCCACGTAACGTGTGGCGGCAATACCACAGTAGGCTAGTAACCACACACATAAACGTCAAATGATACTCCCGCGCCAACCGGTATAGATTTCTTACTTTTAGTAAGCTTGATCGCTGTAAAAAAAAAATGTGGCTACAAGCCAATGCTAGTAGCTATTAGGTACCTTTCGATTCCTTTACGAACCAACCTTTTTTTCCTGATATCCTATTGTCGCAGGCGTGGAGAATCACTTCTGTATCGAAGAGGTACGCTAAGACTAACCCGCTTTCAAGGCCCGTAACTTGCGGTAGCAACTTCACTATGCCTCGTGGTTCGCAACACAAATAGAAAAAAGGTGTTTCTTTCCTAACCTAGTGTTAAAATGGCGATTAGCCCATCGTTGTTTTTGAGTGAGCTCACGTTTCATAGGTCTTCGGTTGTCAAGGTGGTTGTCAAGGGCATGACATCATCATTTCAATTTTTCGGAAAACGAACCTAGTGTCCACTAAACATTGGGCTGCAAACAGCAGTGCAGTCCATAGGTGGCCTATTCATAAAGAACAACAGAAACCATGTAAAAACTGTTATAGCTCTTTACTAAATGAATTTTTTTATTGATCAAAGGGCAATGTCTTGAGCCCTAATCCTTCATGCTAGCATCTGCTTGTAAGACAGGTGTTGTTTGCTATGCAGCACATATAATTTCTTGTATACCCCAACTTTCCATCAGTCTAAAGGTTTTTCTTTTATCTTTTAGCAGTGACAGCCAGGACTAATAACTATTACATGTACATACATGTCAACAAATGTATGTAGATTTGTGGCTATACAGAATAATTCGACACAAGGTATGCCTGTAATAATTAAATCTGTCACGTGGATACACAGGTCTACATGCATGCATCACCAACTCATGCAATATTGAAAGGTAATGAACATATACATGTATATTGCAATTTTATATATATTATACTCATACATGTATGTGTAAATGATCAGATTATGTACACGTACATCTAACACAAAAACCGACCCATAGCCTATAATATATGGGTGTCGCATTTAACATTAATTTATTCATATGTTGTATATCGCGCACGTGAGTTTTTTGAGAAATAATTGAGTTGAGTAGCGTGGACGTTTCTCTGCTAGGGATATTTACTATAATCCGACTGCATCGTACAGACAGTGATAATTTCCGTAACTTTCACATGGTCCTTCGAGTCGTGGAACACATTTAGAACGGAAATCACTGAAAATGAGCGAAGAGCTTAGCAAGCAAAAAAGAACTAGAGCAGGACATCGTGGGTCCGCCAAGAGAATCATATCCCAAGCGCAGGAAACCATAGACTCCGGCGAAATAAACGTCTCGAAGTTGAGCCAATACCTCAAGACTCTGAAGGAGAAGGTTGAAACTCTTCGAAATTTGGACGCCAAAATCTTGGAAGCCATGGAAGATGGAGATGAACTTATCACGGAGATAGAACAAGCCGATCTGAACCGAGAGGTAATAGAACTCGCTATTCTCGACATTGAAGCCGCGCTACAGTTAGGTGAAGGGAGAAAGAGCGCAGATCGACCGACTCAAGCAACGTTAAGCGATGCGGGACGAGCTTCATCGAACGTTACATCGTCGCCGCAAGTCAACGACACTACGCATCTACATAGTGACGCGGTCGTCGAACCCGCTTCCGCTTCACCGCTCGACGAAGTACTAACTGTACATCATCAGAAGGCAAGGTTGCCTAAGCTGGAACTGAAAAGATTTGAAGGGGAATTGACGACATGGACGTCGTTCTGGGACTCGTTTGAAGCAGCCATTCACAACAATGAGCAACTTTCATCGATTGACAAGTTTAATTACTTGAGAACACTTCTGGAAGGCCCAGCAGCTGCAGCAGTTGCAGGCTTATCTCTGACCTCTTCAAACTATACTGAAGCTGTTGCTGTCTTGAAGAAGCGGTTTGGCAACAAGCAACTCATCATCTCCGCTCATATGGACATGCTCATGAACCTCGAGGGTGTCTCTTCAGGCCAGAACTTAAGGGCTATTCGGGAACTGCACAATGATGTTGAATCACATGTAAGAAGCCTACAGTCTCTTGGAGTTCCATCCTCTTCATTTGGTGCCATGCTTGCATCGGTTATCATGAACAAGCTACCTCATGATTTACGTCTAGCAGTCAGCAAGGAGATAACTGATGGTGAATGGGATCTAAAAAAGGTGATGGCAGTAGTAGAGAAGGAAATCGACGCAAGAGAAAGGGCAGCAGCAAACGCGAAACCTGTGCTAAGAGGAATGGGCAGGAGTCACCAACCTACTGCGTCAGCCCTCTTATCCAGTAGTGGTTCTCCTTCATGTTCATTTTGTGGCCAGCCTCATTTTTCAGCAAACTGCGAGACGGTGGCTGACGTCCGAGAACGGAAACAGTTGTTGAGTAAGAATGGTAGATGTTTTGCTTGCCTGCGGAAGGGACACATGAGTAAGGACTGCCGATCATCGAAGAACTGTCACGGTTGTGGAGGAAGGCACCATGCCAGTATCTGTCCTAAGGGAAAGCGGCAACTACAAGGATCCTCAACGTCGACAGGGAGTCAGCAGTCAGGTCCGAATGCCTCAAGTAGATCAAGGTCAAATGCCGGTGGAGGTCAGCAATCGTCCATTTCACTAGTGGTGAGCACCAAGGTGCCAACATTACTTCAAACAGCTCGTGTCAAGGTCAGAGCTCCTGGCAAACTAGCACCTGTGATCGAAACTAGAATTCTACTGGACACTGGTAGCCAGAGGTCCTACATCTCAAGGCAGCTGAGTGAAGCACTCGGATTGAAGGAGGAGAAGAGAGAGACACTACTTGTCAAGGCCTTTGCAGCAGAGGAAAAAAAACTTCAGGTGTGCAGTGTGGTTAGTCTTAGGGTGGAAACAAGGGCAGGATCGAGCATAGTGTTATCTTTGCTTGCCATACCAATCATCTGTGGGCCCATAACTGGGCAGCCGATTACCTGTGCAATGGATCTTTTCCCGCATTTATCGGGCTTGGAACTAGCGGACTCAGGTGATCTGAATGAATGTCTGGAAATTGGTATTCTTATCGGAGCTGATCAATATTGGGAGGTTGTGACGGGGGAAATAGTTCGAGGTAGATCTGGTCCGTCAGCAATGAAGACATGTTTCGGTTGGGTACTCTCAGGTCCCGTTCCCGGTGTTATTGCTGAATCACAAGTGACATGCTCGAACATCTCTCATGTACTAACTACGCAGACGCATTCATCACAGCAAGAGCTTGTCCACCTGGAGAAGAAATTGCAGGCGTTTTGGGACCTAGACACTTTAGGAATCAAGGAGGGGGAGCAATCTGTATACCAGAAATTTGTTGAAGATGTATCCTTCTGTGGTGGTCGCTATTGTGTGCGGCTGCCTTGGAAGTTTCCACGCATTATGCTGCCAGACAACCAAGAACTTTGCCAGAGGCGACTCTACAATCTGCTTAGGAGACTCCAGCAATCACCACAGATCCTAGCCCAGTATAATGAAATCATTCAAGACCAGCTCAGGCAAGGCATAGTGGAAATAGTTGACCCTTCTGATGCTGGATCCATTGGGGCAACTCACTACCTTCCTCATCATGCTGTAATACGGGAAGATAAGCTGACAACTAAGTTGCGCATCGTTTATGATGCGTCGGCAAGGAGTAACGGACCGTCTCTTAATGATAGTTTATACGCGGGACCAACCTTTGGCCAGAACATTCTAGACATTCTTCTGAGATTCCGTCTCTTTCAAATAGCTGTGACTGCAGACATAGAGAAAGCCTTTCTTATGGTGTCTGTAGCTGAAGAAGACCGCAACGCTTTAAGGTTTCTGTGGGTGGATGACATTGCGGCGCAACTTCCTAGACTAGTCGTCATGCGCTTCACCAGGGTGGTGTTTGGAGTTTCGGCAAGCCCGTTTCTCCTCAATGCGACGATTAGAAAGCATGTCGAAGGCTACAGAGATAGAGATCATTCTTTTGTTGAGAAGTTCAATCGCTCTATTTATGTGGACGACCTCACTTTTGGAGGGAAGACTGAAGCCGAGGCATTTGAGCTGTACGAGAAGTCAAAACGGTGTTTGAGCCAAGCAGGATTCATTCTCAGGAAATTCATGTCCAACTCTCTGGCCCTTCAGGCACGCGTGTCTTCTCAAGAAACCCTCAGCGTGAAGCTGTGACCTGTGACGACGAATCATACACCAAAAACACTTTGGGAGAAAGACTGGAACTACCGGAATGTGTTAAGGTGTTGGGAGTGAAGTGGAAGCCGACTGAAGACATTCTAGTCTGTGACATCGGGGATCTCTACAAGGTGGCTGTTAACATGGTTCCTACTAAGAGGAATGTTATTGGGCTCTCTGCACGTGTGTACGATCCCATGGGCATCCTTTCACCATGGACGGTATGCTTCAAGCTACTTTTCCAGGATATTTGTGCAGCAAAATTAGATTGGGATGACCAACTAGAAGGAGAGTTGTTGCTGAAGTGGAAGATGTTGCTGTCAAGAATGAAGGAACCACTTCTTCTCCAGATTCCTAGGTGCTACTTCCACGGTGTTGAAGAACCCCATTCCTGTGAATTAGTAGGATTCTGTGATGCATCACAAAGGGCATATGCTGCAGTGGTGTTTATGAAGATAGGTTCTGCAGGCAAGGGTGCAGTTCGATTTGTTGCTTCGAGGACCAGAGTTGCTCCTATGAACTCACTGACTATTCCAAGACTGGAGCTGCTAGCTGCACTTCTTTTAGCACGTCTTCTTTCAAACACCATGCAAGCGCTACAGCCTGAACAGAAGTTTAAGAAGGCTACCTGCTACACCGACTCGAAGATTGTCTTGTATTGGATAAGGGGCTATGACAAGGAGTGGAAGCAGTTTGTGGAGAACAGAGTGAGAGAGATTCGCACTCTGATTCCAGTGGAGTGTTGGCATCACTGTCGCGGTGATGTAAACCCAGCTGATCTCCCATCAAGAGGAGTTGAAGGTACCGAACCAAGTGCAATTGGATCCTGGCTGAAGGTACCTCAGCATGTTTGTGAGCCAGATCAGGAACCTTGTAATCCTGAATTGAACACCATACCTGAGGCCTGTGCAATGGAGCTGAAGGCGGGAGACCGAACCTCCTCAATGACTGTCCACAGCGTGGTGGTTGAAGAGTCAAGTCGGATTGATTCAGTCATTCGGGTGGAGGACTTCAGCACTCTTAGACGGCTTCTGGGGGTAACGGCTCGTGTTCAGAAGTTTATTACCCTACTGAAATTTAAGGTTAAGGCTGACCCTCAACACAGAATGAAGACTATGACTGCAGTAGACATCTTGAACGCAGAAAGGCTCTGGATTCGACAGTCTCAATTGTCACTTGTGCAGAATGATAGTTTTAGAATGTGGCAAACCCAGTTTGGCTTACGTATGGATAGGGATGGTATTTGGAGGTGCGTTGGAAGGTTACAAAGGGCTGACTTGTCAGACGACACAAAACACCCAATTTTCCTTGATAAATGTCATCCTCTATCCACATTGATTGTGTGGAATTGTCATGCTCGAGTGATGCATGGAGGCGTGAAGGAGACACTCACCGAGTTACGGTCGAAGTTCTGGATCTCAAGAGGGAGACAATTTGTGAAGACAGTTCTCAGTAAGTGTACGGTTTGTAAGCGTTTCAGTTCCAGGCCACTCAGTGGGCCACCACCTCCACCACTGCCAGACTTTAGAGTGCAA
This sequence comes from Spongilla lacustris, assembly GCA_949361645.1. Classification (NCBI taxonomy): domain Eukaryota; kingdom Metazoa; phylum Porifera; class Demospongiae; order Spongillida; family Spongillidae; genus Spongilla; species Spongilla lacustris. Next base: position 4,851,915 of record OX442435.1, read on the forward strand.
GAAGCACCACCGTTCAGTTTCATAGGTGTCGACCATGCGGGGCCATTGTATCTCAGGAACGGAGAAAAGGTTTGGATTTGCCTTTTCACCTGCTGTCTTGTGCGGGCTGTCCATCTGGAACTGGTTCCAGACCTAACGGCAGAGTCATTCATACGCTGTTTGAGACGATTCTCTGCCAGGCGTGGAGTTCCCCAGAAAGTGGTTTCAGATAACAGCAAGACATTTCGATCAGCAAACAAGATTCTGAAGGCTCTGATGAACACTCCTGAAGTAGAGCGCCATTTTCTTGACTTGCGTATTCAATGGACCTTTATATTGGAAAAGGCTCCCTGGTGGGGAGGATTCTACGAGAGATTGATCCAGTCTGTGAAGCGATGCTTGAGGAAGGCTATTGGAAAGGCAAGAATGGGTTTTGATGAGCTGGTCATGGTGTTAGTGGAGGTGGAAGCTACATTGAATTCACGCCCTATCTCGTATGTATCTTCAGAAGACATGGAGGAACCCCTCACACCATCTCACCTACTCATGGGTCGTCGTCTTTGTAGCTTGCCTAGTCCAGTAGATGTGTCTGATGCGGATCCTGAATTTGGGGTAACCTCGGTTAACCTAACACGACGCATGATGTACCTAAACACAGTTTTGGGGAATTTTTGGAAGAGGTGGAAAACGGAATACCTTGCAGGGCTACGTGAGATCCATTCCAGTGGGAGGAAGGGGGCCAAGGATACAGTTGCCAAAATCAATTTAGGTGATGTTGTTCTCATACATGACCCAGCCCAACCCAGAGCTCTATGGAGGATTGGGAAGGTGGAGAAGCTGTTGCAGGGATCGGATGGATTAGTGAGAGGTGCGTCTCTTAGAGTGCGTTCAGGCACTACTACCATACAGTTGAATCGCCCGTTGCAACTCTTGTACCCACTTGAATTTGGATCTACTACTGACCAGACAGATCAATGTGAACCTGATCAACCTAAGGTTATCGCCAAGAGATCTCAGGCAACCAGAGCTGCCGCTCAAGTTGCAAGACTCAGAATGAAGGAACAGTTGAACTAATGTTTACCTTTACCTGACTAGTTAGACTAGTCAGGGGGGGAGTGTCGCATTTAACATTAATTTATTCATATGTTGTATATCGCGCACGTGAGTTTTTTGAGAAATAATTGAGTTGAGTAGCGTGGACGTTTCTCTGCTAGGGATATTTACTATAATCCGACTGCATCGTACAGACAGTGATAATTTCCGTAACTTTCACAATGGGCGGGGTTGGATCAATCCCGGCTCCAAGAACATATTTTTATTTATAATTATAATAATACCCTTACTTTTGTAATGACAATTAAATATGGCATTCACAACCCATGCAAGCCTCATGCCGCGTCATGCAGCGAAGCTGGTCCCATGTAACCATCACGTTCATGCATCTTATGGTATGCATGGTTCCTGCCTCATAAGGTACTCGAATCAAGTTTGACAGAACTGAAGCAATTTCTGATGATGCAGCTACTGCTGTACTGAATTGTAAATGTAACAAGGTCTATGCAATTGTCAACTCCTTGCAATCTACTATAAGCATATGCATAAATAACGCACAGAAAAATAGCACATGCAGCAAAAACCGATGCTAGCTGTTCGGAGTGCACGTGAAATGTATCCATGCATCTATTGTTTATATATAAGCATCCTTTGACTTATTGCCCTGTTCTTTGGCAGGAAGTGACAGATTTAAGAAGACTATTCATGATGGGATCTATTCAAAAGAGTGTTGCATGTTTACATAACCTTGAATTGATCAGTAACGTCCAATACGTGCTAGTACACATTGAGTGTGTTGATCAACAACTAATTATAACCTCAAGTTCGTACCTATACAACACATTAGTCAAACTCGTGAATGGCCCAGGTCAGCCTGGTGACAGGTTACGGCTCTCTACAGTTGCAATGGGACTGGCTGGCTTCCCTGACAACTCTATTGGTATCGCCGAGATGTGCCGGATCACGGACGGAAGGTTCCTATATAGGCACCCTATAGCTCTGCTCATATAACTTTTCACAACTGAATCGTGCACGGCTTCACCCGCCCCTAGTTATGCTACCTACCCTCACGCTAAGTTGCAGGTATTTCTTAAAATCGTAGGGGCCGGGGACTCGCATTCCTAAAGCGGACAGTTATTCCTAGGAATAAATGTCCGGGGGGACGCGTATTCCTGCAGCTGGGGGGACATATATTCCTGTTACACCGGTTTGAACCGTACTGAGGCCCGGGATCAAAAGGCCTCATAGGCTTCTAGGCGTAATGTTTTTATTAGCCTGTCCTCACGTACACATAACACTCAGCGTTGACAATGCAGGGTCTGTCACGAATATTTCGGTCCGCGTCTAATTTTGGTCCGCCCGGACCAAAATAGGCAACCGGAAATGGTCCGGGCGGACAAAAATTGATAGCCTGATTTCATCCCTCGTGTCACTTTTTGGTCCCATCATTGTAAATGTGACGACCTTTTGGAGGAAAAAGAAGACGAATCGGAAAGGAGAAATGTGGTAAGCTATTAACTAAATCTGTTAGTTATATAGCCTATAGTGAGAGAAAGGATGCGTTGTAGCACAGAAATGATCGCCAGTAGCGAGTCGCGTTATATTTGGCTATATCTATTGCTAACCTGTTGAGTTGCTATCTAGTAGTTGCTGAATAGAGACCACCTGCTTACTGTGTTTTCATTTACAGTTCATAAGCCTAGCTGGCACGTAAGGCGTGTGGTTTCGGATTAGTTGGGCGTAGCCCGATCTTCGCGTACTAGTACTAGAGGAAGGTCGGGTACCAAACCCACACAGTTTTTGTACAGAAGTAAGGTGCTCACAAATAATACCACATGTTGCAATAAAATAATTGTGGTCTTTTCTGTAAATGGTCTTAAATGTGAATAACCACAAGTGGGCTTTAATTCGTACTGATAAACAACCGTGTACAATGAGCACTCAGCAGAAGTATGTTACCTCTACTGGTAATTAGTTCCAGTACTCTATAAGCGTTGAAAATGTTTAGCTTGTAGTGTGGCTTTGGCTCAGGCATGCAAGCGCACTGCAAGATTGAGAAGTACAGGATCATCTAACTTGCCAGCAATTGAATGGACCTTCAGTGACGAAGCTACAATTTGTGCCACTGGCAAGCAAGCTTAGCAGAGGCTTTTACCAAAACCCAAGGGTAGAATAGCAAATACATCCCTGCCTTTAATTAGAGCCACAGTGCCATCTACCTGTAAGGCTTCATTGAAGAGTAGCCTAGTTCCATGGCTGTCTCAATCACACACTGCAATATGGTTCTCTCCATACAACTCTCTTGCAACAGCTGTACATTAAATGAATAAATACTTGCGTATTTTGAATAGGTGGTAATTGCTTGCATTGAAGTGCTGCTTTCTTATTGGACTGCAATTAAATAAATTGTAAGGATAGCAACAATATAGGGAGCCTCTCTACCCAGCTTTATTAACAATCCACTATGTATGAAATTTATCCTGTGCATAATTTGAAAAGCCACATCCAGTGACACTTACATGTAATTACTCAAAACACAGATTGTAAAGCTGATTTGTGACACTATACTAAGAAGCATAAGACCCTACCTCTGGACTTTGGGACATAAAAAGAACAATTCAGAGGATAAGAGAATGATACACATGGAAAGGGCTTAACAAAGAAGTCATTAATCTGGTAGGCTCTTTCTGGTTGGAATTTATATTTTCTAAACGTATCATCCTGCATGTGAATTGTGTCAAAGGAATTCTGCAAGACTGGTAGTTACTACTGAACTGTGACCTGTATATACAGCATGGTATCATATAGCAATAGGTATGTCCACATGGATGTTTGTATGTGAGTATCACATGTTGCATACTTAATGCTGTAACGTAATTAGTTCATTCTGATGTATGGTATACACCTTTTTTGTTAGATACATCGTTACTTTGAGTGATTATTTCTCTAGGTCAGTTGAAGCTGTCCTTACACCCAGCAAAGAGGCCCATCAAGTAGCCAATGCACTCCACAAGTTTATATATGGTAGATATCAATTGAAATAATGTGTTTTTTTTTATTACAATAGAATTTTATGCGAATGGGATTGCCTGAGTCATGAATACTGATAGTGGTTCAGAATTCAAGAATGTTGAAAGGATGAAAGTACACTACCATCCACAGGTGCACCCTTACAAAGAATTATTTTGTTTATCTATATCATTACCTACATAATATTATGCAGTCCTGACGAAATGTTTAATCAAACATTGCAGTGGATGCTTGTTAAAACACTTACAGGACTGAAAGATCAGTGGGATGAATAATGTCTACTTACATCACATCTGAGTCCACTCACTACACTACACGTTTCGCAACAACGCTGTTTTGTGTTGCCAACCAGGAAAATGTACCTGATCACACGAAAGTGTTGTGCAGTGAAAGGCAGGAAATGTTGACGGACATTCTTTTTGCACAGGTATAAAATGTTGGTATACTTAAGTTGTTTTTATTTGCTCTTTTATTGTCTTCAGAAAAAAGCAAGATCAGCAGAATGATGCTAAACATGCCAGGGCCAATCTTTTTCTCAATGGTACCCAGGAGCTAAAGAAATATTAAGGAAAGGTGGTAAAAGGCTGTCCACTCCACCATCGCTATGCCTAGACTCTCCTCAACAGGCTACTCAATCAGCCTGGTTTTTGTAGTGTCATATTTCCACAATACTTATGCCACTAAGCTATGGGTGGGGTATACATGTACAGTGGAAATCGTGATACTTGTCGTTAAATTTTTTTGGGTGTGTTTTAATGTTAGCTTGATTTTTTAACATTAACTGTATGCAGTATTGAAAATCTAGTGTTGTTGACCAAACATTTGTAAACAAGTACCGGAAATAAGTAAGTGTCACGTGACTAACACGTCTGTTTGTTTTTGTTTTTAAGTGTCCCAGTCCAAAAAACGGATTTGTAGCATATTTCTCAGCTCTGAGGCAGCAGATCAACACAAAATTTGGTATATAAGAGAAAAACAAACCTGCCAAACGTTTGGCCGAGTCATATTTCAAACCCGGAAAATACTTTGTGTGTTTTCATGGGATAAACGTTTGTTTAGGTCGAAAAGCGTTTTACATGCTGCTTTGCACAGTGGGCATTGTACGCGACAGTACATCGATTTGTATACCGAGGGATGGCTATTGAACCGTAGACACCTATGTTTACAACGTAACAGTAAGTTTTACCGTCAAAATACTGCTTGCAAACGTTGAATCGTAAGAAACACGCCATTTTCGAGTGAACTCATTACAATTGTTACGTTATTGTAACAATTTCATAATATTAATTAAAGTTTCGATGGTGTGGCTGAAGACGGGAACGGTTTCAATTGCGAAAATGGTTCTTCTAAGAACCAAACATCAACCAGCGAAAAAAAAGCGGCGAGCAAGTAAAGAGGCAAGTCATGTGTGGGTACCTTTGAAGCGAAGAAAGGCTCCGAGGGGTGATCCCGAAGCTGCCGCTTCGAAGCGATAGTCGCGGTCAGCAAAGCAGGTTCCTCAAAAAGCAGGACGAATGCTACTATCGCAGAGAGTGCAGCCAAGGACACAGCGGTTCACTTGCATGATTCCGGGCTCGCCTCTGCACGTTCTGGCGCACGGATCCAATTGGATCCGATGTTAGCCGGTTGTACGATGACAGTACACGTGTGCGGACCGATAGGAAACGGCCGTGGAAGCGAGGCTCGTTTGGTCGCACGTTTTCACACGCTGATAATTCGTCTGCCTACCCCGTACGAGTTGTTCGGATCGTCTAACAACACAGTACGACTGTCAACCTGGCCCCGTACGGTCTGTTTGTATCGTTTACCTGGCCCCGTTTTGATCGTCTACCTACTCTGTACGAGCTTTCAACCCACCCCGTACGTATCTATGGTAGAACATGCAGCCTGCCGATCGACGCCATACATTTTGACACCGCGCCTCGCTCGCAAATAAACTTGGCCACACTTTTAAGTTTCTGTGAATCTCAAATTAGAAAAATACACAAAACACACACACACACACACACACACACACACACACACACACACACACACACACACACAATTTTCTCTTCCGTTTAGTGCGTCAATTGCCTCTCCATTTATATAGGCCTGTTTCTGTCCGCGCGTCTTCTATTTCTGATAATGCAATACACGATCTGAGATTGTTGCCAATAAGACAAAACCTTACCTCCTCACTTTGCTCGGGTAGGGATGCTGCCTTGTGCAAACAACTTGCTTGCACCCTTGAATTGCCTTGAATTCCCAGGATCCCTGTGTGCATGTACAATAACAAATAAACTATATGTACATTACCTCGAATAACGTAACTGTGCTGCATATACGACCTTCGCTGCTACAGCCTTCTGCCTTATAAAGTACTGAACAGCCACAAGTAGCTTCTCCGATGGTATAAATTGTAACGGAACTGCATCAAGAACTGTGTGAGTGTGCATGAGACGGGGTAAAAAAACACAAACCTTACCTATGTCAGTTATAGGTATATAGTTCAGGGCCTAGTTCGTTCAAAACACGCAGCATTAGTCTTTCATGGTGACCTTACAGAATCGAGATCGCAGTAAGATTGAATAATCCACCGTTACTTACTGAGTTGCTGTCTCTTGCACGCAGCGCGAACACTGGCCATTGCGGTAATTGAAAGGACGCGCGTACGTCTATATCATAAAAGGCTAGGTAAATAATCATCCTACCATTTGCGAGGCCAGTCTGAGTGAGTCAAGTCACGTTGCTATATACCGGATGCAAAATTGCAGAACTGTTTAAACGCGAGGGCATATTGTGCGGGTAACTAGACACGTGACCAGATGGTCATAAATGTAAAACATATACATAAACTTTGTATAGACAATTATTCGCTTGATCAAATTAGAGTCCTTCCAGGGAAGGAAGAGATGGCACCTCTCACACGCAGTATGGGGGAGCACTTATTGGAGAACACTGCATAGAGAGATGTTTGGATGTGTGTACTCCAAGCACATATCAGTCATCCATTACCTTGCCTTCAATGCTTTCTCATGAGGATGAGAAACTGAGTGTAAGGAGAGTGTGTAAAAATGTCTCAGTATGTACCTTGTTACAATCATTCGCAGCCCTTCCAGGGAAGGAAGAGATGGCACCTCTCACAGGCAGGGTAGATCTCTGCTACGTGGATGGATGGGGAGCACTTATTGGAGAACACTGCGTAGAGAGATGTTTGGATGTTTGTACTCCAAGCACACATCAGTCATCCATTACCTTGCCTTCAATACAAGACAATGCTTTCTCATGAGGATGAGAAACAGAGTGTAAGGAGAGTGTGTAAGAATGTCTCAGTACGTACCTTGTCGCTATCATTCGCTTGTTCAAATTAGAGTCCTTCCAGGGAAGGAAGAGATGGCACCTCTCACACGCAGTACGGGGGAGCACTTATTGGAGAACACTGCGTAGAGAGATGTTTGGATGTGTGTAATCCAAGCACACATTAGTCATCCATTACCTTGCCTTCAATACAAGGCAATGCTTTCTCATGAGGATGAGAAACATTGTGTAAGGAGAGTGTGTAAGAATGTCTCAGTACGTACCTTCCAATCATTCACTTGATCAAATTAGAGTCCTTCCAGGGAAGGAAGAGATGGCACCTCTCACACGCAGTATGGGGGAGCACGTATTGGAGAACACTGCGTAGAGAGATGTTTGGATGTTTGTACTCCAAGCACACATCAGTCATCCATTACCTTGACTTCAATACAAGGCAATGCTTTCTCATGAGGATGAGAAACATTGTGTAAGGAGAGTGTGTAAGAATGTCTCAGTACGTACCTTCCAATCATTCACTTGATCAAATTAGAGTCCTTCCAGGGAAGGAAGAGATGGCACCTCTCACACGCAGTATGGGGGAGCACGTATTGGAGAACACTGCGTAGAGAGATGTTTGGATGTTTGTACTCCAAGCACACATCAGTCATCCATTACCTTGACTTCAATGCTTTCTCATGAGAATAAGAAACAGAGTTGTAAGGAGAGTGAATAAAAATGTCTCAGTACGTACCTTGTTACAATCATTTCAGTCCTTCCAGGGAAGGAAGAGATGGCACCTCTCACAGGCAGGGCTACGTGGATGGATGGTGAGCACTTATTGGAGAACACTGCGTAGAGAGAAGTTTGGATGTTTGTACTCCAAGCACACATCAGCCAACCATTACCTTGCCTTCAATCATGTTTTCTGTTTCAAATCCTACACGCAGACACTCAAACGATGACGCGCAGTAAAGATGTGCTGACGGAATCAGATGTCTTGGAATAACCTGACCAGGCTGTGACAAAAAAAAAGACGCTGGCACCTCCTAGAGGTTTTCTGCAAAAACTGGTGGCTGGTACGGGCCCGTGCTGATGTACTAGTAATCCGTCTTACATCGGCGTGAGAGTACAGATCTGTCACGCCCACTGCCGATCTTACGGTGAGCCTCGGCCCGACTTTGGTGCTAAAGCCTATGGGACTGACTACGTCAGTACTCTAACTTTTCAATTTATCTGACGTCCGATGTGCTGTCTACATGTAACAGAAGTGATTGAGTACGATATATGTACATATACGAGGCCATACCATTGTTGGTACATGTAATATCAACTCCTTCAACTTCAGGACTAGTGATCGCACAGCCATGGTTAGCAAGTTGGTGCTCGAAGTAGGTGGATTTGCACACAAACTCTACACAGTGATCACAATATTAAAAGTCTTTAATTTGCCGCTAATTATTATGACTCAAGAAAAATAATTTCATTGCGTGTATTTAGTGTCTTTGCAGACGGTTTGATCGTACGGCCCACGCTCCAAATATCTACCGTACGGTCCAAGGAAACAATGACTGCCTACCCACGTTTCGCTGTTTACACGTCGGGTGTATTGACGGCGGGAATTAATCGTCACACGTATTTGGACGGCTGAACCGCTGTGGGAATTGGAGTCCCTCGCTGTGTCCCATAGTGATGCAAGAGCGTTTGCACATAGATATTAGTTGAACTACATAGAGGTGTCCAACGAAATGTCTCCCACTGATGCCCAAACAAATGTGAGTCACATGTTTTTGGTATGTTCCAGAACTATCGGACGACTCCGATTCTTTGGCTGCACTCTCTGCGATAGTAGCATACGTCCTTCTGCTCTTTGAGGAACTTGCTTCGCTGACCGACTACTGCTTCAAAGTGGTAGCTTCGGGATTACCCCTCCGAGCCTTCCTTCGCTTCAACGATGCCCAAGCATGATTTGCCTCTTTACTAGTTTCAGTGCCACTTTTGTATGCTGGTTGATGCTTGGTTCTCGTATTCGCCGTTCCCATTTTCAGCCATAACACAAAACGTTCCTTTAATTAATTGCCAATAACGTCATAATTGTAATGAGATTCACTCGAAAATGGCGTGTTTTCTAAGCTTCAACGTTTGCAAGCAGAATTTTGACGGTAAAATTAACTGTTACGTTGTAAGCATAGGTGTCTATGGTGCAATAACCATCCCTCGGTATAAAAATCGATGTACTGTCGCGTATAACGCCCACTGTGCAAAGCAGCATGCTAAACGCTTTTCGACCTAAACAAACGTGTCTCCCATGAAAACACACAAAGTATTTCCCGGGTTTGAAACATGACTCGGCCAAACGTTTGGCAGGTTTGTTTTTCTCTTATATACCAAATTTTGTGTTGATCTGCTGCCTCAGAGCTGAGAAATATGCTACAAATTGACTGGGGACACTTGTAAACAAAAACAAACAGACGTGTTAGTCACGTGACACTTACTTATTTCCGGTACTTGTTTACAAATGTTTGGTCAACAACACTGTGTTGTCAGATTTTCAATACTGCATACAGTTAATGTTAAAAAATCAAGCTAACATTAAAACACACCCAAAAAATTTTAACGACAAGTATCACGATTTCCACTGTACGTACATGTACGTTTAAAGAACCGGTCCGCTCCGTCCAGAATTTATACTTATTCAGCGTGAAGTAATCAGTTTGGATTTGTTATTGTCCGCCTGTATAACAGCAGCGTATGGTCAAATTAGGCAGTCTTTTTGGTCCTAGGACCAAATCAGGCTGCTTGCTTTTGTCCGCTTATGCATGCATAGGACCAAAATAAGCAGCGTAGGACCAAATGAGGCAGCCTGTTTGGTCCTAGGACCAAATTAAGCAAAGCCTGTAATAGTCCGCCGGACCAAAACAGGCTGCCTGAAACGGTCCTAGGACCATTTCAGGATAGGACAAAATCAGCCGTGACAGGTCTATTCAAAACAGATGTGTTATTTCTTAACAAGAAAATTGAATTAGTTAGCCGCCCGCTCGCTATCAGCAAATCGGGGTCGATCGCGACCCAAAGTTTGTGAATGAATAGGACCGTAACATATATAAAGTGGATAGGCATCATTTTTCATTTCATTCATCAGTGATTCTGACGATAATGAGTTCGAGCGCCGTTCTCAACACTGAACAATCATTGGCGCCTGGTGAACAACTGTTAAGTGCCAACGGTAAACATCAGCTTATATATACCAGATGGACGGAAATACAGTCTAAGCAGCGGATCCAAATCAGTGGCCTTCTGGTGTACTGGGATTCTAAATGGATCACCAAAAAAAGCCGTTATGCAGGAGGATAGAAAATTGGGGCTCTATGATGCCATGGACAAATCATCCATACTGCATGGGCCTCTCAAACTGGCGGCGTGGGTAAAGCATCTAACTACAGGCTCAGCATGCAAGATGACCGCAACATTGTCATTTATGACTGTCACAGCAAGGCTATCTATGCATCAAATACCTTCTTCGAGATTGCCACATGGTACTACACAATGGAGAGGGTTTGAAAAACCTTCAGAATAAAAAGGTTCCGCTCTATTTGGCGACTCATTATAATCTCTGCTTTGGGCAGCTCAGTGAAGTGAAATCTGGTGGATACAACATTGCAATGGGTCTTAATGCTGCTCAGGTGAAAGAACAGATCACTACGCAGGCTCCGGGCGTAAAAATTTATGCCGGACTTAATGACGGAGGAATTAAGTCCACTGTAGTACACAACCGGATGCACAACAACCGCTCGACCATCAACATTGTCAAGTGGCTTAAGGCTAACGGCTACGGTGGAATTTCAATTGATGCAGAAAAGAAATGACGGCATGATGTCCGTAGCTGAGCTTGTAACTCAACTCGGCGGAAGCTTCAAGTCGGCAGGTTATTGCCGTGTCGGTCCCTTGGCCTGGTAATGGCCCGGTGAGCCTTTATGGTTCAAATGCGGTGCAGGCTTTCAATGAAAACGTGGATGCCGTGGAACTTCAGGACTACTCTTCTGGTCCTACGTCAGAGGATGCACAAGTGTGGGTGTCAGCAGGGGTTAGAGCAAGAATATTAATGGGCGGAGTCTCTACTGAAAATGGCCCAGTGCAAACTTCACTTGAAGATACGAAGAAATGGACGACGTACGCTTTGGAAAATGGTCTTAGAGGTATGTTTAGCTGGCGCCTGGATAACGATCATGGTTCGGATGGCGAAGAAGAAGACATAAACCCGACTTATACCGGAGCAAGAGCGATTCACGAAGTAGTATACTCTGTCTGAACAAATTGATCTTTAAAATGTCCGTGCATGCATATCGCATGTTACAGAATGTAGTTCCTTTTTGTATACTACATATGATGTACAGGGGAGAACATTCGTTGGCCAAAGATTTTTTTTCCCCATCAATTCCTTCTCAGTAGTCTTACGTCTGTTAACTTGAAATCCAATTGAACACATTTGTTTCTAAATTAAAGTACATGGCAATGTATAACTTCAATTCATATCAACTCATAAGTCCAATTACATGTAGGTATTAGGTTAGGTTTGTTTTTATAACGTTTTTGAAATGAATGCTGCTGAATAAATTCGACTGACTTAAGACATGAAAATCATGTAACCAATAGTGGAAAGAGAGTACTTGCATTTTAAAATAAGAGCCTCCAATGTTGCAATTATGATACCTTAGAGAAACACTGATGACTTAGCTACGATCTGAACTTGGTATATATGTCATTTACATAGACTAGTAATCATGTATAATGTTATACTCAGTATTAGTACTGATACCATGCAGTGAATCAGTGTTCTGTAAATTTATTAAAAGTGATCATGATCTGTGTCAACTCAACTTGTAAACAGTATCAGAGATAATATATAGAGGGATTGGAAACGGGGCCAATCAACACTAATCAACGCGCGCATTCCTCGAACGAATCCTTACAAGCGGTTAGATAGAACTTAGAAAATTTTACAACAGACACCCAGGATGGAGGGAGTGTGACACTTTATTCCTCGCACTCAGCATGGTCAATGATCGTACCCAAGCCACCAGTGAATTGGGACAAAGGGAAGGAGACACTGCGTGAGTTTATTACTGATGAAAGTGCCGAAACATCGATTTTCTTCTGCCCATCCATCACCTTTGAAGAAATGTACAGAACGATTGGGACGTGGTTTACCTTTAAAAACATGTGATGGGCACACAACCAACATAGCTCTACCATAATAATATATTAAAACCAGCTACCATCGTAACAAAAAGCCGTGGCTCCCCCAGAGAGTAAGGGTACCCAAAACATCATAGCGAGGTTTCTGAAGATGCTATACGCAAACAACATAGCGATGGGCACATACTAGACTATGAGCAGTAAATACACAAATAATGACGTGGACAGTTTATTTAGATCGACGGATTCTCCCCCCAAAGTAAAAAAATGGCCATTTTTATTTTATTTTTTGGTTAAACAATGGCGCAAAATCGAATCTATAAGTACTCAATGAATCTTTAGTTGATCGTCTATCGACTACTGTATTTAAACTTGAGAAAGGATGTTTCATTACCTTGTGACATTCAAGACTTCAATTCAAGCCTGCAATTCCGCCCCCTTTTTTGGTCAACGTAGGTGCGATTCACGCGTGCAAGGATAGGGCGCGCTAAAATTGCTAAAGTATATGGCGCACGTGATTTGTTTCCAATCCCTTTATATATTATCTCTGACAGTATCCATGTAGATATGTTTCATACTCTGGCAGTAGTGTATCAGTGAATTCGTAACATTGAGGTCACCTCACTCCATGCACCAGGGGAATAGTAGGTAAGGGGAGGAGTAGGGGTAGTAGGTAAGGGGAGGAGTAGGGGTAGTAGGTAAGGGGAGGAGTAGGGGTAGTACTAGGTAAGGGGAGGAGTAGGGGTAGTAGTAGGTAAGGGGAGGAGTAGGGGTAGTAGGTCATGGGTGTCCCCGGGGGGGGGGGGGGGGGGGCGTGTCTCTTCCCCCCCCCCCCCCCCACTTCTAATAACATGTTTAAAGTCGCACCCCCCCCCCCTGGTGGCTGAATCAGCCAAAAGCGGACAACACCCCCCATAGTAATAATGGCGTCCCCTTACCCTATCATGGCACCACCCTTCCAGAAATGCTGGGGGCGCCCATGGTAGTAGGTAAGGGGAAGAGTAGGGTACATAAGGGTATGCAGGTATCTCGTCCGCCATTATACACATCTAACATTAGAGTACCAAGCTTCCTTATGTTGTTGTAAGAGGCATCACAAAAGGAAGGTTCTGTGACTTTGATTGCATCAATAACACAAATATCATGTAGAAATTAACCAATTTTTTTTATGCATGCTCAGTGCCTTGTTAAGCAATGCACATGCACTAAATTCACAAACAGCTGACCTTTTGTGCTAATCATGGGTGGATTTTGCAAAAGGCATCGTTTCGCCCATTTAACAGTTGTAGCCTTTGCGAGGCTACCTTTATATTCCCTAAGTTTGCTTTTTTTAGTTCATACAGGGAGAAGCTAAAAAGTGCAGAAAATGAACACATGCAATGAAAATACACCTACATGTACATGGGGTACTTGATAAACAGAAGCCATGTTAACACTGTTAATTGACCTGTTTTTTATTGACGACAGGGCAAGGTCACTAACAGTTTTCCCAGAATTCTATAGTTTACATAGGATAGCCCTACAGTGTAGCGCTTGTAACACACACTGATGCTACTTTTAAAAATAAGTTGTAACGTCTGTACAGTGGAGATCGTGATAGTTGAACGGAAAAAAATTTGACATTAATTTTATGTTTCTTTGAATTTAAAACAATAACCACATGTGATATTGAAAATCTAACTGCACAGATACATGGGCTATACAATTGTCATCAAGTAATAAAAAATATGGTGTGTCACGTGACTGTCACGTTCTACCACTTTCGTTTTCAGTGACCCCAGTCTTGTCAACTGAGTTTTCCTATTTATCTTCACTCAGGGATAGCGGATCCGGATGATTATTGGGATGTAGCTTAAGCACCAACCTCTAATTGATTTGGCCGAGCCATATTCTGAACCCGGGAAACCGTTCGGTTATTGTCGAGCGATACGTAGCTTATATGGACTAAAAGTGTTAAGCATTTTGTTTTTCGAAGCGCTCGATTCATGCTAGATAAAGCATTCAGTTATTCCGAAGGATGATCATTGCATCGTTTGGGCCCATTTTACAATGTACCAGCTTGTTTTTCATTTAGGATTCGGGTTGCCTAACTTCTGGCTTCAAAAACAGCACCATTTCGGATGAATTTCATTAAAACAATGCCTTTATAAACAGTTTATTCTCAGTTATGGCTAAGTAAGTGGGCGGTGGTTAGTTGGGCGTAGCCCGACCTTCGCGTATTGCCGGCGGAAGCCAATACGCGAAGGTCGGGCTACGCCCAACTAGGCGGTGGTACGACTCAAACCAAGAACGGTTCTTTTCAGAACCAAGCATAATCCATCTGTGAACGACGGCGGAGAGCAGCGCGTACTTAAATTGGGCATCGCTGCAGGAGAGAAAAGTTCCGAGTGTAATCCCAGCGATGCATGCCCCTCCGCCATCGGTCACAGCTGAAAAGAACCATTTTCAGCTTGAGTCGTACCACCGGACCGCCCACTTTATAAGCAATAACTGATTATAACAGCACGTTCTAATGAAATTCATCTGAAAATGGTGCGTTTTTAAAGCCAGAAGTTTGGCAACCGGAATTTTAGTGGAAAAACAAGCTGGTACACTGTAAAAAGGGGCCCAAACGATGCAGTAATCTTCGCTCGGAACAACTACATGCTTCGATTAGCATGAATCGAGCGCTTCGAAACACAATATGGCAAACACGTATAGTCTTTAAGCTACGTATTACTCGACAATAACCGAACGGTTTCCCGGGTTCAGAATCTGGCTCGGCCTAATCAATTAGAGTTTGGTGCTTAAGCTACATCCCAATAATCGTCCGGATCCGCTATCCCTGAGTGAAGATAAATAGGAAAACTCAGTTGACAAGACTGGGGTCACTGAGAATGAAAGTGGTAGAACGTAACAGTCACATGATGCATTATATTTTTGTCTACTTGATGACAATTGTATAGCCCAATTATCTGTGCAGTTAGATTTTCAATATCACATGTGGTTATTATTTTAAATTCAAGTAAACATAAAATTAATGTCAATTTTTTTTTCGTTCAACTGTCACGATCTCCACTGTAAAGCCACGCATTAATGTAAAGAATAGAAAGGTTTTTATGATACCACACTAATGTGTATGTATAGATCTACATGACATTTGTATCAGTACAGGTATGCTTGTGACCTCTCAGTCACGTAGATCAACTGATGCCCAAACACTTATTGTATCATTTACTCAGTCGAATTCGAACGTACCTATTGGGTTTGGTAGCTTTCCAAGCCTATTACCCCTGCGGTAACATTTTTTCCAGCAGCAAGTTTGGCTGTCGGTCGCGCGTTCTTGGAATCGCTTTCTTTACGCAGAAGGAGAAGCGATGGAATCCTTCACGGCCAATGAATTTTCGTTGTGTCGTTGCCTCTTTAAACTTTAGTTTACGCTCAGGTTCCGGTGATGCCCTCACCAGTTAGTTCTGGCTCGGGGTTCCGATGATATTTAGAAAATAGTGCTGCACTGGTGCTACGTGCCACAATCACTAGGTTAATTACAACTAATAGGTGCAGTGCCCAGACCGTACACATTGTATCCAGCTACTGGAGCAAAATATATATATGACCAAGTTGTAATATTTGATCGTTTTGAGTCCTGTCAAATACAGGATGCTTAAATGTACGTCATTTCCTAACACAGCCACCGATATATCCAATGTAGCGTCCATACATTTTGACCACTGAAGCGAGAATGCCAATGAATTCTGAAGCTATTGGTGTCATTACTTATTAAAAGTGTTACTATCGATATCTATATCTCGAGTTAAGCGTGGTCATGAGAAATTCGGTGGGACTGGGTACGTCCACAATCACGCGGTTTTATGACATCAAACACGAAACTGCTTGTTTTTGACTGCTTGTTCGATAATGACAAAGAGCTAAGCGATCCGATTGATAGGAGTCCCGTTATAATAATTATAAGTGGGTCCCGTTTTTTTTAATGACTTCATAATCGGGGTGACATCATATCCTATATTATAATATATGAGAGTTACTTTTACGTAGTCGTAGGTCTATACTATTGTGCTAGATGTGTACTTCTTCCTTCGCGCGCAGATTTAACGTTACGTGCAATGATCATGATTTCCAAGTACCTAGTTAAGGCCAGTTCAGGCAATGCTAGATGTTAAACGTGCGTGCATGTGAGTTAGATACTTGAACTGAGAAATGTTTACCATGCTAAAAATAGCCATAGTATATACTAGTACTGCGGCTGTAAAAATGATTATATCAAAGTTGTAATGAGTTTTGCAAGGGTAGCCATGTTTGACGAACCATAAACTTATAAAAGTATTTAAATAATAAACCTACATGTATATATTGCCCATGCAAAACATCCGTGGAGAGTTGGTTACTGCAACTAGGTGAGGTCTATCTTTACTGAGCCTCTTCACCTGCATGCTCCTGTACATGTGCTGCAGAGTCCTTTGCGCGTACCCAAAAATTACGTCAAAAATTGTGACTGGTTTTTGGGAAGGTTACGAGAGATAGGTCTTGTTGAAAATGTTGTTCTCGATAGTTTAAGGACGATAAAACTTCAAATTTGCCCCGATCGTAGAGGTTTAATTTGTACGCTCTTTCACATAGTGTTATGTATATAACCAAGCGCAATACGAATGTTAAGGTGTACTACTTTCTAATTAGAGTATACAATAAACGTTGCCATATTTTTTCTTCCCATGATTGTACCTTCTTGAAAACGTCAAAAAAGGTTGTAGACATGCCTTTGCTATGTACCATGAAACTTTCAGGACGATCTAACGATGCGCAAAGGTCCGTTTCCAGCACGCCATTGAATATGTAACAACTATGGTATTACATGTCACATTAAGCTAGAATTTGGTTTTCTTAGTGTGTAACCAATCCTCTGTTAGAAGATGTGGTTGCTTTATTTAAAACACTGTTTTGTGTGAAATTATTTAATCTATTTTACCTTCCGGTAATATAATCATGCCTGTTTTTGATGACATTTTATCCGCACCACCTTTTAAACAACTTGCATCGTTTCATTGATCTATTGGTGTAATAATATGCAATTTTTAGAATTTTTGGACTGTGCTCAATATTTTATTTTTTGCTGGAGGTTACGTTAGTGAATAGGGGGACATCATTGCGTGTGCATGCCAACGTAATGGTGTTAAGTACTAGAGTCTAGTTGGGAATACATGCAGAGGCTGATTTTGCTAGACTTCTAACATCAGTAGCTTTATGAATCATGATTAGTCATGATATAATCAATTCCTTTTCTCTTGAATTTAGATGCAATGTTAATCCTCTAGATAGTATATCAACTGATATTAGAGGTGCTTTTAAAAAGAATGATAAAGAACACAACATAGAAAGCAGCACATTTGGTAGTGACTGTAGGGTTGGTAATTTCATATATGGTCTAACAAAGATGCGATAAAAGCAAGGCAAGGGTGATCTTGCAGGATTCAAGCATTTTCTTCACCAAGAAAATATAAAGCCTGGTGTGATTGTACGATATGTATAGGTAATAGATTTCATGTTCTGTTGGAATATTTTTCCAATTGAAAGATAAATTATTAAATTACCTGCAAAATATGTGCCTCAATAATATCACTCTGAGAACATCTCTTTTAAAGGACTTACAATATAACGGCATACGTATATTCAGCTTAGAGTATTTGGATTAATTGGACCTTGGATGAAGATATTTTATTGCAATAATGAAGGTAAAAGTTATTTAGAAGTGGTTTCCATCCTTAAGGAAAGTGTCAATAGATTGCAATACCTTGTAAATATGTTTAACCACATCTGAGGATTTGTTTGCAGAGAAATTGAATAAGAATGATGAAACTCTGAAGTGCTTGCAGAGTGAGATTCCACCTCTTGAAAAGGAGCAATTCAACATCTTAATGACTATGGCATTACAATGTGTTCTTGATGTTCTGCAAAGACAGCTTCAGTCGTATCTAACTGGTGCATTATCGAACCCTTCTCAAGAAATCTATCCAGAAGTCAAGGTGCTCCAATCCACAACATGCATTCAGAGCAAACCCTTGCTCTAACTGACCATCAAATATGACGTGCGAGAAATGGTTTTGACTATGTTTATCCTTTTCTTCTAACCACTGTTAGAGTTCTGTTTCTTTTAGATTTTACTTAGTCAAGAAAAACTGATCTCATTTGCAATAGGGAGAGCTAGATATGCTCGACAGGAGCAGAAAGCTATAGTAATGATAATCTAAGGTTAGAAATAGAACATGCAAGGCTTATGCATAAGCAACAGAAGCGTGATAAAACATCATAGCCTGAAAAGAACTTTAGAGATGTAATGTTTAAAAAATGTAATGTAAATGAAACTTTTCCTGACCTTGAGCCTGGGATAGCAGAAGTAGTGAACATTAGATAAAGTTTTAGCTGATATTGTGCATGCATGATGACCTAGTTATACATTGTTATTATAGAGTGTAGCGGAAATTCCAGAAAGTATTTATTTTCATTTCACAAATGTGTATTCTGTGTATAAGTCTATAATTTAATGTTCTGATTTGAAAGTTTCGAATTCAAATGTTAAAAGACTATAAAGATATGATAATTTGAAGATCGGCGTCATATGCATAGCGATCACAGTTTTTCTGATTTTACCGCATTGGTCGCTATACATTCACTTTTCGGTACTTAACGATCCGTTTCTCCAGTTACGAAAAAGCTACAGAGAACATAAAAGCAGTTTTGTAAACCATAAAATATGCTCTTTACACTGGTTCATGTAGTTACGCGTGAACGTAAGTTTGAATTTTTTTTGTCAAGTACATGTACCTACCTTAACTTTATAGCAAATCTTCCACCCTTATAAGTATCCACCAAAAAAGAAGCGATCATAGTCTCATCCTTAGCTTTGCAGGTAAGTTCACGACTTCATCCTACGGTGCCACATCTCCTATATCCGCTACTACGTGTATAATGAAGACAGCATTTGACCCCACCAATCATGAATAATGCTCACTACGCGCAACATACATGTATGGAATCCATCACTGAGTTGTCTACAGGCCGCGCCGTTGAAGGGTATGTGGGGACTGTGACGCAATAATTGATCGGGGTAAAAAGTGATCCGGCCGGATCACTTTTCGTTGCATTATTGCAAAAGTGATCCGCCTCTGCAAAAAGTGATCCGGGTACAAATTCTGTTCGATACCAGTTTGTTTACATCATTACACTATTGCATACATGCAATTCTTTGCAATAAGCACTTCTGCATGTGGCCATTCCAAATGTGATTCAGTTTCATCCTCTACTGTTACTCATTTTGCACATGAATAGCTATATATGGACACAGACTCTGTTCCAACATACAACATTCCTAAGTTAAAAACTACTACAATAACCTATCTTCCGCTATAACACAGATGGAGCTGTTAATGAACCCTTTGCATGAAATTCGAAAGATCGGAAGTACGATAAACGTCACGTCTGGAGTAAAAACCACAGCGGTTGCCTAGAGACATTGTGTCACGTCCGCGGACCTTTGAGTAATAAAATGGCAACGCTCGGAGTCTGCTCAGACATTGCAGTAGCAGATCCAGGGAGGGGCTAGGGGGGGCTATAGCCCCCCCACCCCCTCCCCCCCCCCCTCAAATTAAAAATTCATACCCGCATGGGTGCTTTAAGTGATAATACTATTAGTACAGCTGTTCACCAAGTTGTTAATTACGTGCACGTGCGTGTGTTTCATCGATGGCAGAGAGCATGGCAGGGCCATCTAAAAAGGCTAAATTCAAAATATACAGAGGGTCCGAGTCTCTATTCGACCACTTTTCGCGATTGGGCACGTCGCAATCGGCGTCTGTCAGTGTCGTTAGCAATGAATCATCCGTGTCGGCCGTGGTCCTGGATGACACATTATTGGAGGGTTCCTTTGAGGTTGCTGGGAATCCAGGCTCCCTGGATGACCATTTTGATGAGGCAGTCGGAATATCAGAAGTTGTGGTAGGTCATCAGGCCCCTTTGCGACTGCCAATGGTTGGACCACGGGACACGCCTGACTGTGGTTTGTTGAAGCTGCGTATTCATGATGGCTCTGCGACTGATGAGGAAAAATATCGAATTGTGTCGCATTTATATCAACCAGAGAACGTCGTATTTCCTGCATCACAAGAAGGTAAGCAAATGAGGTCATTCCAAAGCTCTTGGTTCCTGAAGTACCCTTGGCTGACATATAGCAGGATGGAAAACGATGGCTATTGTGCGTATTGCTTTGTGTTTGCATTTGACAATTCTAGCCTCGGAGTGTTGGTAAGATCACCAATGGTGAGGTTTAAAAAGGCTCTTGAGACTCTCCAATTGCATGACATTGCACAATACCACCGAGATGCCAGTGTAAAAGCTGTAGCACTTATTGATGTGATGGAAGGAAAGCATGTGAGTATTGCTAATTCCCTGAATGAAACATACTCCATACAGGTGCAACGAAATAGGAAGGTACTAAAATCTATTATGGACACTGTGCAGTTCTGTGGTCAACAGGGAATAGCACTACGGGGACACAGAGATGATTCGATGCACCTGGATGACCAATGTAACAACCCAGGAAACTTTCAGGCCCTATTACAATTCCGCTGCAATGCTGGAGACAATGATCTTTCATTGCATTTTAAGGAGTGCGCCAGAAATTCTACGTACCGCTCTAAGACAATACAAAATGACATCCTCAATGTATTTGGAGACATGATTAAGGAGACCATTATAGCAGAGGTTAAAGCAGGAAAACACTACGCCATAATTGCAGACGAAGTCCAGGATGCTGCATCTATTGAGCAAATATCAGTGGTTTTGCGTTACGTGCACAAACTGAAAGATGACTGTCGCTATACGATAAAAGAATGTTTTGTTGCATTCAAAGAGTTGCATAGAATAATGACTGGTGCTGCAATAGCAGAATCACTTCTAGATGAGCTCAGAGAACTGGGTCTAAATTTGGATCATTTGCGGGGACAGGGGTATGATGGAAGTGGAGCTATGGCAGGCAGTGTTCAGGGTGCAAGCAGTATCATCCTTCAAAGACATCCACTTGCTAGTTCATGTTCTGATGTGCTGGTAAGGAACATGATGGGCAGTGTCAGTGAGGTGCATAAGTTTTTTGAGCACGGCAAACGTCAAGATAAGCTGACTGAGGTGATTGAAGCAACAATGCCTGATACCAAGAAGGTGAAAATTAAATCCTTGTGCAGAACGCGTTGGATTGAGCGTCACAATGCCTTAGAGGTGTTTGTTGACTTATATCCTGCAATCATACAGTCTCTTCGAGATATATCGATGATGGAAGATTCAGTGAAGTGGAATAGAGAAACAATTCAAAGTGCAACTGGTTTACTTGGGTGTATTGAAAAGTTTTCCTTTGTAATTTCTTTAGTGGTTGTTTTCAATACTTTGTGCTATATCAAAGGACTGACTGTTTTGTTACAACGGCTAGAGTCATTGGATATTGTTAAAGGCATTCAGATGGTGGCTGAAGTGAAAGAATTGCTAAATGATGTAAAGGAAAACATTGTTGAAAGATACCAAATATGGCATGAACAAGCTGTGAGACTGGTGCAGCAATCTGATTGTGAAGAGCCATCAATACCACGAAGATGCAAAACACAAACACTACGTAGTAATGTTGAAGCTGATGTTCCTGAGGTGTACTATCGAAGAACTCTCGCAATCCCTTTTCTCGACCACCTTCTTAATGAGCTAGGTGAAAGGTTTACAAGTCATGCAAATATAGCTGCTCTTGGATTGTGCCTCGTACCCAAAGTTTTGATAGAAAAAAATGACTGGAATATTCATGTTCAAAGCTTTGCTAAGATGTACGAAAGTGATTTGCCAGCACCACTTTTGTTGGATGCTGAACTTCATGCATGGAAGATGAAATTCTGTAAATGGAAGCCAGAGGACCTTCCAACTACCCCTTTAGCAGCATTGAATCAGTGTGACAATAGAGCTTACCCAAACACCTTCACGCTACTTCAGTTGTTGTGTACTATCCCGGTGACATCATGCATGTGAAGCAGAACGCTCGTTTTCTGCTCTGCGTAGAATTAAAACGTTTCTCCGCATCACTATGGGAGAGGAGAGGTTAAATAGTCTTGCACTATTGCACATCCATCGGGAAATTCCTATTAATCTGGATGAAGCACTAACAAAATTCGCACAAAGGCACAATAGAAAAGTACAATTGATTTAATTACCGCGAATAACGTTTAGATTGTATTTTGCTATCATTGTCATATTTTCTAAATGAATGAACGGTGGTGCGGCGCATGGAGAATACAAAAGCTGGATCTGTAATTATACTTTCATTGCAGTTTTTGCGTAGTTTTAGAGGGTTTTCCAACGCAAAAAGCGCTGGATTCTGGGGCGGAGCCCCAGACCCCAATGGGGGAGCTTACAGCGCTCCCCCATACCCCCTAGCTGGGCGGGAGGGGTGACCCCCTCCCGCACCCTCCCCGGGACGGCTCCGTCTACAGTTAGCCCCTCCCCTTTTCAGCCCCCCCCCAACTGTCCATGCTGGATCCGCTACTGCATTGATCCTTCGGCCGATCCAGTTCCTGATCAAACTATGCTGCCAACAGTAAGTTTGACCGATTCTGACATACCCAGAGCCTTTTTAAAGCCATCCAATTAAAAAGTCTCCGGGTATGTCAGACTCGGTCAAGCTTAGTGTTGGCAGCAGAGTTTGATCAGGAACTGGATCGGCCGAAGGATCGCCGTCTGAGCGGGAAGGAATGACGACGAGCGTTGCCATTTTATTACGCAAAGGTCCGCGGACGTGACACAATGTCTCTAGGCAACCGCTGTGGTTTTTACTCCAGACGTTACGTTTATCGTATACTTCCGATCTTTCATGCAAGGGTCCATTGGCGTACACGTGACCCCGTTTCCAATCCCTGTCTAAATAATCTATGCTATAGCATGGGTGGCATGCTACTGGCGACAATATTCCTCTTTCTACCCTCGGTCGCCTTGTGCAACTGTCCGCAGCAGAAAAGATTGGGTGAGTTAATTGTGTCATTAAGCGGGATGACGGTTACATTCGCGCATTTAGCTACGAAGTGTGACGGTTTAATTAGAACGTACATGTGCACGCGAATGCAGTGGCGTATCCAAGATTTCAGCGAGGGGGGTGCTTAAAGTCGTGAGGTCCGATACGAAAAGTGGGGGGGGGGGGGGGGGGGGGGGGCAGTTCGCTTCAGGTCCGATACGAAAATTGGGGGTGGGGCGGTGCAGTTAGCTTCTGGTCCGATACGAAAATTAAGTGGGGGCCTTTGTTTGGCGCACAGCAAATACGTTATCGTTCATGATTAATGGTTATACAATTTTGATAGAGGGGGGTGCTCAAGCACCCGAAGCACCCTCTCTAGATACGCCACTGGAATGTGTATGATTTTGTACCAAGCAAAAAATTAGCACACATCTAGTACACCACTGTACATCTACGTGCACCGATCGCTATACTGATGTTCATCGTAGGTTACTTGCATGCAAAGTCGCATTGTCATCTGATAATGGTGAACATGCAATGAATACATTATCGCCCGCATTCGTTTGATACTGTCTATGGTTCAATAGCATTGACAGGTGGAATCTCACCCTCTTGTTTGGGGTGGAAGCCATGACTCTTCAAAGGCGTTTCTTCACTCACTACCAACCGCAATCCAGATCGACCCGGATTGAGGGTGCTAATTAGCATTCATAGAACTGATCGATGCAGTTAAGGGCTAGAAGTTTTATTCACTTTGGAGTTTGGAGGAAACCCGCACATTTGGTGGGGGCTGGGTAGGGGGGGGGGGGGGGTGGGAGGGGGGCAGATGTGCAACGACAGCCACTGACGACAGCTCGATGGAGTTGTACGCAACAAGTTAATCTATCAGCGGATAGCTACTGCACTGCGTGTACGATCGTATACGTGGAAGGAAGCAGTGCGTCCTGAAGATGAAAAACCTACATGTAGTGCAGAAATACAAAAAAGTTATAAGCGTGCATGATCCATACAATTAATACGAGACGTAAACGCGCACAGGTACTAGGTTAAGGACTCGAATGGAGGTACTAATGATATACATGTAACAGGACAAGGCATGTATGCCGCTAAGCAAATGTATGCCTTTCCCAGCGGGTTTAATATGGACTCTAGACAGCGGCCATTATTTATCAGTATCGGCACGCCCTAACTGCATGCATCGATTCGGTTTGGTCGATGAATGCTAATTAGCTAAAGTATCCCTACCCCTATATCAACCTACCCTCATATCAACCTTGGGAAAATATGCCCTATTCATAGCTATGTTATAGGCTAGGGTTTTGTCTTTCTAGCGATCGCCTCAGCCAACCGCTAATAAGATTTGATTCGTGATAGTATCCTTTCACAAAGTGAATCTCTTAGCGGTGCGTTCTCTAGGAGCACAAAACCCTAGCCTAATATCACTATGAATAGGGCATATTTGCCCATTATTTACATTACCGTCATATGAGGGTAGGGGCACTGTACTGTGGACGCAACCTCAATCCGGATCGATCTGGATCGATCAGGCTTGCGGTTTGTAGTGAAGATTACTTAAAGGCGTTTCTTCACTACCATGTACCAACCGCAATCCAGATCGATCCGGATTGAGGGTGCGTCAATTACTAGCTAATTAGCATTCATCGACCAAACTGAATCGATGCAGTTAGGGCGTGCCGTTACTGATAAATTAATGGCCGCTGTCTCAAGTCCACATAAAACCCGCTGTGAAATGCATACGATTGCTTAGCGGCGTACATGGAGCTACGCAAAAGTCACCTTAGGAAAAAAGGGACACGTGGCCTTGTCCTGTTACATGTATACCATTACTACCTCCATTTGAGTCCTTAACCTAGAACTAGAACGGTACCTGTGCGCGTTTAAGACTCGTATAATTGTATGGATCATGCATGCTTATATCCTTTTTGTATTTATGCACTAGGTTTCTCACCTTCAGGACGCACTGCTAAGTGCTTCCACGTACGATCGTACACGCAGTGCAGTACGTAGCTATCTGCCAATGGATTAACTTGTTGCGTACAACTCCATCGAGCTGTCGTTGCAAATCTGCTCCCCCCCCCCCCCCCCCCCCCCCACCCAGAACCCCACCAAATGTGTGAGTTTCCTCCAAACTCCAAAGTGAATTAAAATAGCAGCCATTTTATATCATGGTTACGCCATACAGTAGCAGCTTGCACATCCGCACTTTTCACACCTCGCACATCAGCAAAAATAATTACATTCAAAATAATAATAATAAATAAATAAATACATTGATGGCGGTGCGTTAAGCGGCTCCGGTATTACAGCTCTCGTCCTACATTCATCACCATGAGCACCGACAACGGAAAGAGAGCTCCTTGTTGCCGCTGCAATGGGTTGAATACGCATTGTCGATCATGTGCATGCGTGAAGGCAAAGCAACCCTGTGTGAACCGCCATGCAGGGAAGCAGGGAGGTTGCTTGAATGGCCCCGACGGCAATATGGCATCAAGCCCAGAGTTCATAGATATTGCTGTTCAGCCGGTAGCAGAGATATGCCTGATTTGCCCGTTCTCGGTTCCCAGCAGCTGTCTTCATTCCAGCACAATCAATTGCCCGTACATGTTATGATCTCATCCCCTACTACAACAGTGACGTTAATTAATGTTACGTTTTAAATTGGAAGTAATTATATCGTACATGTAATATCGTAAACGCGTATCCGGATATCGCAATAAAAAGGTATTGGAAAAATGGCGAATTGTCGATGCGGACGACGAATACCTAAGTATCTCCGAATGGATATTCACAAACCGGTTATTTCGAATAGAACAAATCCAATAATAGATTTTTCCGAGTAATGCTAAATTACTATTCGAACGGATAGGTTTTTGCGAATATCCGAATAACCCGAATAACCTGATAAACGGTTACACACCCTACTGCTGATTACTTCACAGCCATCCACTTCAAATACGTATTTGTTGTCTGGAGAACCCGACTCACAACAAAATCCAGTACCGTTGTGGGAGGGCGGATTGTCCCCCCCGTGCAGAATGTCCCCCCCGGACATTCTGCACTAGGGCACAATGTCCCCCCGGACATTCTGCACTAGGGCAAACTGTCCCCCACTAGGGTAAAATGTCCCCCCCCCCCTCGGACAATCCACACTAGGGCGCAATGTCCTACCAATAGGATAACAAAGGCAGTTATAAACGTCCAACAGGCTGGTTTTTAACAAAGACCCGTCCTTATATAGCGTAAAAACCATCCTGCCCGGATTGTGCGTCCAGGATGGGAATACCCGAATGTTGAAGCAATTCATACGTCAACATTCGACAAAAACCCTCCAAGTAAGGTTTTTACACTATTCACACCCTGGACGCAGGATGCATAGTTTTTACGCTGTTTAGGATGGGTTTAGTCTGGGTACCAGCCACTGATCGGTTGTACTATCACACAACAGATGAACTGACGATGCGATAGCCTTTCCTAAGATATGTCAGGCGCGCAGTGCACGCAGTGTGAAGCTGTGTTTATGTGACATTACATTTCAGGCTATATGATCCTAAATCTCTCATACTTATCTGATGAGATTTCAGCCATGAAGTATATCAATCATGCACCACTGCTTAAGGAATTTTAATAATGAATGTGTTCGTGTATATATGTGTGTGTGCATTGACGACACGGAAAGGATAAGAGCTGTGTATTCATTAAAGAATTTAATGCTAAAATTCTAAGCAGTATTGGTTTCAATGAGCATTTCAAGCGGCTGAACGACATGCAGCTTTGACGACGGATAGAAGCTACTGAGTAATGGCGTCAACGCGATCCCGGCCCTTATACTGCCGTAAAAGTTTCCCAGCCTTGTCATAGATGAAATAAAATGTTATGAGGGGGGACATTTTACCCTGGAGGGGGACAGTTTGCCCTAGTGTAGATTGTCCGGGGGGGCATTGTACACTAGTGCAGAATGTCCGGGGGGACATTGTACACTAGTGCAAAATGTCCGGGGGGACAAATTTTGGGGGGGACGTTGTGCACTACGACACCGTCATCTCAATCTTCGCCTTCCCCATCGCTTAGGACTTCAGAAGCAGTCAGGCCATCAGCCACATGTACACTGGATGCAGCGACACACTCTGGACATACTAATAAGAAACCATGCGCTGTGCATGGCTGCCCTGAACTTGTTGCTCCTACTATGTGGAAACATCACATGACCTTACATGCCCAGGGTTTGTTCCCTGGCGAGGTTCCAGTCTCGGGGCTTAAGGAGCATAACCTGTATCTCTGTTCTGTGGTGGCTGAATCACACAGATCTTCTTATCAACGAAAGTGCAACCATACCGTGCATGCTACTGCAGAGCCACTCGTCGATATGCCTCCTATTCCAGGCTCTAACTACACATCTCTGACATCTGTGTTGCCCACCTTTGAGGATGTCTGTCAGTTACCCTGCTACACTTTACGTCATGTGCCAGCCAAAGCCAGGTCGACGTTTGCTCGCATTCTTTCAGCAGCTTTACGAAATGCTTTGCATGAGTACACGGAGGAGTCCTGGTTAAAGCTCTTCATGCTCCCTAAATGCATACTACATTCTCATCAATGCAGGGGACGTCATCATAAGCTCACTCCCATTGAGTATCTATGCGATCTATGGTCTAAAGGTCGATATGGACTTCTTTGGCAGCGTGCAGGTGGCCAGTCTACCTCCAATACTCGATACACTCAGGGCAATGACAATGACAAAAAGGTCCATACCTCCATTGCACTAGCAAGAGAAGGACTATTTGGGAAAGCGTGCCAAGTACTAACTTCTTCAGGTTTAGCACCCAATACCAACGATACCTGGGAGCTCCTGCAATCCAAACACCCCAAAGGGCCTCTACCAGTCCCTCCCTCAGGTGTCACTACTCCTTTGTTGACTATTGTCCCTAATGATTTCAATATCATGGCTATTCTGCGGTCATTTCCAAAAACAGCATCATGCGGTCCATCTGGTCTTTGCATCCAACATCTGTTAGACGCAGCAGAAGTTCCTTTACAGTTTCCCATGTGTTCTTCTCTTAAAGATCTTGTCAACTTGTTGGCTTCTGGGAATGTTCCTGTCCTTGTCTCCAAATATTTAGCTGGAGGCAGCCTCACTGCTCTGATGAAGGACAAAGCTGATCTTTCCCTGGACATTCGTCCAATTGCTGTTGGGGTAGCTTTGCGTCGTTTGTTGAGGAAATGTCTTTGCGCAGTGGAAAGGTCTATGGCAAGTGATTTTTTTGCCCCTCATCAATTTGGAGTGGCCAGTCCATCTGCAGCAGAGAAAGTAATTCATGGTCTCAGGTCTTGCATTTAAAAGCACTGTGGACAGACGAGGACTTTACAGTGCTAAAGATAAATATGCATAATGCATTTAATGCTCCCGTGGGCATCATGGTGCTATGGCCAGCATCCTTTTATGAGGCATCATTTAGGTACCATGAGCTCTGAGGTTGGTGTCCAGCAAGGTGACCCACTAAGCCCCTTGTTCTTCTGTTTGGTACTGCAGGTTCTTGTATCTAGCATTGCTTCGGATGAAAGCTGTTCAAGTCTGCTCTTTAAATCATGGTACCAGGATGATGGTGTTATTACTGGTCCAAGACTCGCTGTTTCCAGAGCACTTTCAATTATCCAGGAACGAGGGACCGCATTAGGTCCTTTTATTCTTTGAACTGTTCAGCTTGAGTGATCTCAGTATGTCCCCATCTAGGATGAAAAAGTCCAATGTACCCCACTTTGAAATCCTTGGCTCTCCTATTGGTGATGCTATATTCTGTGCCAAGTATGTGTCCCAGAAATGCGCAATAGCTTCCAAGTTGCTCACACAGTTAGAGGAGGTTGGCTCTGTGGACCCCCAAGTTGCTTTACTCCTCTTGCGCCAATGCGGGTTTTTTTTGCAAACTTGTACATCTGGCAAGATCCACACCTCTTTCCCTTGTGGCTGAAGGATTTAAATACTTTGATAATGATGTTCGCCATTGCTTTGCCTTGTGTACAGGTGTAGACACCACCAATAGTTCTTGGGAACAGGCACAGCTCATTTTAAGTAGAGGTGGTATTGGGCTCTGCAGCCTTTCAGACCACTCAGCAGCTTGTTACATAGCTTCACTTAGCAT
Organism: Spongilla lacustris; assembly: GCA_949361645.1. Lineage (NCBI taxonomy): Eukaryota > Metazoa > Porifera > Demospongiae > Spongillida > Spongillidae > Spongilla > Spongilla lacustris. The sequence goes on from OX442435.1 coordinate 4,881,624, forward strand.
GTCCACACTGGATTTGATATCTAATCAACATCTTGTCCATTCTATTGGAGAATATAATAGCGGTATTCCAACATCTGAGGCCATTACAACAGAAGCAGTCTTTCACATTCCATGCTGTCAAAAAGACCTTTCCGGCAAACTTGAAGATAGCCAATTTAATAAGCTAATTGCTAGTTCGTCTATGCCAGACAGAGCACGTCTGCTATCTGTATCTTCCCCCCATGCTGCAGCCTAGCTTTCTGTTATCCCTTCTCCAGGGCATAACTTACGCCTTGACCCTCTGGAGTTTCAAACAGCCATACAGTGGTGGCTAGGCATGAGTGTCTCTCAACGTGCCTGTTGTCCCTACTGCCCTGCTCATTCATTGGACTCCCTGGGTCACCATGCTTTGACTTGCAAGCACGGAGGTGATGTGGTCACTCGCCATAACAGGCTGCGGGATATTTTTGTCATGTCGAAGAGCCTGTGTTGGGGTTCAGGTAGAGATGGGGAGTGGTTATGGACTCCATGAGCACAACAAACGACCAGCGGATGTTCTTACTGCAAATTGGATGTTGGGCAAGCCGGCTGCATTCGACTTCACTGTCACATCACCGCTAGTTTCTAAAAGTTTACCTGAAGCGAGTGTGACAGCAGGGTCTGCAGCCTTTGCTGCCGAGGAGCGCAAGCATAGGTCCAATGACACCAAATGTGCTAAACTGGGTTGGGTGTCCATCCCACTTGCAGTGGAGACATATGGTTGCTGGGGTACAGAGGCTAAGTGGGCATTATCTCAGCTTGCTTTCAGATTGGCCACAAGACAGAACTGCCCAAAGTCCATAGCCATCGCAACTTTATATGGGGAGGCTGAACCTAGGGCAAATGTCAGGGCAATCCTTAACAGAGGATTCCAAGACTATTAACTATAAACATAATTGATAGATTTTTTTTTTTTAATAATGTTGTGTATGTTCATTTATCCATTTTAATTTTATGTTTACTTGATATAACCACCAGAAATATTAATTGTAGAAGCTGTTAGCTTTCATTAGGGGTGTACTATAATGCGATGATTTTGGAATTATGCATCACCCACTTAACCATGTGTGCATGGGGCATTTTGGCTGTAGAACGTATATACCTATCTTTGAATTTACCCCCTCCTATTTGCAAAATTCAATTCATTTCGATTCCGCAATCTTATCCTGCTGCCGATGCACCTATAAACGTATCCCAGTGCTAGCGGTGGAACAAAACAATTGCGCCGTGCTGTTTTATACCGGCCGCTATTATCTAGCTCTGAATACGGCATTTTTTTTGCCTATATATGAATGCCAGCATCAAGAACAGAGGCTATATTGTTCAATTCCGTCAGACCGTCACTACTGCCGAAACCGTCCGGTCCTGCGCCGGCATCAATATTAAACAATCGAAACCTCTACTGGCCGTAGCTGTGCAGCTACAGGAACATGTATCGAGTAACCAGTTCCATTCACAGGGCATAAGCATGTCGCAAGAGGTTGCTGGGGGCGTGGTCTAAGAAGGAGCAGGAGCTTGCTTGGAGAGATCGCGATGATGAAAACGTCAACTGCGAAGATCCTTTCCTCCGTGTGCACATTTTCAGCCCCCTCAGATTGGCATATTGCCATACACACACGCCCGACTGCATGAAGAATGTATAATTCCAAAATCATCGCTTTATAGTACACCCCTATTTGTCGAATGCTGGAAATGTGCACGCGGAGGAAAAGGATCGTCGCAGTTTATGTTTTCATCATTAAATACGATCTCTTCAAGCAGCCTCCTGCTCCTTCTTAGACCACTCCCCCCAGCAACCTCTTGCGACATGTTTATGCCCTGTGAATGGAACTGGTTACTCGATACATGTTCCTATAGTTGCACAGCTACGGCCAGTAGAGGTTTCGATTGTTTTATATTGATGCCGGCACAGGACCGGACAGTTTCGGCAGTAGTGACGGAATTGAACAATATAGCCTCTGTTCTTGATGCTGGCATTCGTATATAGGCAAAGAAATGCCGTATTCAGAGCTAGATAATAGCGGCCTGTATTAAACAGCACGGCTCAATTGTTTTGTTCCACCGCTAGCGCTGGGATACGTTTATACATGTAGGTGCATCGGCGGCAGGAGCCGGATAAGATTGCGGAATCGGAATTAATTGAATTTTGCAAATAGGAGGGGGTAAATTCAAAGATAGGTATATACGATCTACAGCCAAAATACATCATTTGGACCCATGCACACATGGTTAAGTGGGTGACGCATAATTCCAAAATCATAGCATTATAGTACACCCCTACTTTCATAGCAAACCCTATCAATCACTCCCGCTAGCCATATAATAATATTCTCTGTTTACACGCGCCTGCACCTTGGGATATCAAGCAATTAGCATGTAAAAACTTTGTTACCACCCCCCAAAACATGCACTGCACCCCGTCCTTCACAACTGCACCCCTCCATCACCACTGCACTCCTCCATCACCACTGCACCCCTCCATCACCACTGCACCCCTCCATCACCACTGCACTATTGCAACACGTAGATGGAGATATGAGACTTACTTGCATTCAGTGTAAGTCCAGCTGAATGTAGACGTTGGAGACCTTGATCTAATCTTTTGTTGTGTACCACTTGTGTTTTACTGAAGACCGGGATGTCATCATTTAAACACACCACTACATCCATATCACCAAGAATCATAGACATTCACTTCTGGAACAATTCAGGGGCAGATGCTATGCCATATGGCAAGTGATTAAAGCAGAAATGCCCAAATGGAATTATAAATGTTGTCAACAAGGCTGAATCATGAGCCAACGGGATCTGCCAAAACCCTGAATTGGCATCTGAACAATTGTGCTCCAGTGGGTTGCATTAAGATTTGGTCAACAACTGGCAGAGAGTGATTCTCTCTATACACATTGTCATTTAGCTTGGTGAGATCAACACAAAATCTGACATCCCCATTTGTATCATCCCTGCACACCAATTGGTTGGTTCTTCTACACTTGATATTACCCCCAAGTTCTTCCATCCATTTCAACTCTGCTTTGACTTTAGGTAGTAAAGATATGGCTACCCTTCGTGGTGTTGTGATAGCAAATGGTGTGGCTCCCTATTTCATCTGTATCTTGTATTCTGGTCCCAGTAATCCTAATCCTTTGAACAACTTGGGATATTTCTGTTGCACTGCTATGTGCCCACAAAGTTAACTCGCCATAAGAGGCCTAGAGATTTGATAGCTAGTCTTCCAAGTCGTGGTATTTGCAGTTTGGGAAGGATATATATCTCTTGCTTGACTTTTTTTCTTCCATGCTTTAGGGTTCCTAAGAAATAGACTCTCACCAACAATTTCTAATTTCCTGGCCCATACAGAATCATTTCTGGATGGCAAAGTGCCATGCTCTTAATTTTTGTACACGCTTAGAGGAATTACTGTTATGTCAGCACCGGTGTCAAGCTTGAAATGTGTTAGTGCATGGGAGGTGAGGTAACTGCATTTACTTCTTGATCTTGGTCTGCTCTGCCTGGTTTGCTGCTGCATAACATCAGAGTCTGTGATGGATAGATGGGAAGGGGCAAATGTGCCTACACAGGTTGCATCCCAAACAAACAATCTGCCATTCCACCATGGTACCATGGTGATTTCATTGAGATGCTCACCATCTGCTCCATCAAGACCATTGGGCTCTATTCAAGAAGGAACATTGGCAGAAGATGAAGCCCTGTGCAGAATGTCATTCAGCATGGCATGGCTGAAGTGGCAACCAGCACTAAAACGACAACTGAGCCCATGCATGCCCAAGTGAGCCCACATTTGATCCACAGTGGTGGCAAAGGTGAGGGATGCAAAGTGGGGCCCCCAGACGATAGCCAATGGCTATGTGGATAGTGTTGCCATCCATGTAAAGGCCCAGGGATGTAACTGGTAAGGTGTGCAACCAGGCACCAGATTCCTTTTTAGAGGCAGACAAAAGCCTTGCCTTGGAGGAAAGATCAGGGGCAGTGACCAGGAGTTCAGCTGCAATGGAAGAAAGCCTCACTAGATCTCTTGATTTCTGTCAGTATGAACTTGGGCTAGAGAATGTGGGTCATTATGACCTTTGGACCATTGAGTGATGGCAGAATCCCCAAATGGAGAGTGGTGATTCCTGGAAACAAGGTGGTAGAATGGAAAAGGTGAGTTCTTTACTACCCGCAAATGAGGCTAAGTACATTGATGGAGCAAGGTGAACTGCACTCATTATCCCAAGGCCTCCAGACTATACAGGGAGTGATACTTGCAACCATGCACGATCATCTAGAAGGGTGTTTGCTATTGTATGTAATACGATCCGCAGTTCATTGTCATAAAGTTGGAGACTGGATGACAGAAAACAGGGTGATGTCCTTAACATGTGCATTAATTTTGGAATCACAAATGCATTGCAGAGCAGTAAGAGGCTGTCATGAGTGCAAAGGTATTTCAATCTCTCCCCCATGATCTTCAAGAGGTCTGTCTTGTCTTGGGTGGACAAAGAAGTGGACTCCACATCTCCAAGAGGAGAATCCAAGAGTGTTGCATTCTGCGGTTCAACCACAAGGGCATTGGGCATTAGAGCAAAGATGGAGGACCTGGAAGAAAGATAGTTGGTAATAATTTCTGACTTTCTATGGTTCAGAACAAGCTTCAGCTCACAAACATCATATTCAATAAGATCGAGCAACATCATGCTGAGCATCTTCCAACAGTTAAATCATGTATGTAGCCTATGCATAATTCTGACTTCAGGTGACAAACAACATGGTGGATTGAGAGGCACAAATGTAGAGATCCCAAAGGGTCTCCTTGCTGAACTCATTCTGAAGACTGGACCCCAGAAAAGGAAAGAAGGGGAGGAATACACAGAATGTGTAAAAGGAAACAGTGTTAGGTTGGATTCCTTCTCTAGTGCACCACTGACATGTTAATCTCCTAGAACAGGAATTGTAACTCATCAATTTAAATGGTTGAGAATTGCCAGTTCACTTCACCCCGGCTCCCCCCCCCTCCCCCATAAACCTCCATAAAAGTATAAGTTGTTGCATCAATATGTGGCACACATGACCCCATCAATGCTCTAGTGACTGTTTCAAATTACACTGATACACAAACAATATATTAGTGTATGTCTTAAATATTAGTATTCTATTGTGTTCTTTGAATCCATTAAAAAAATTCAAATGTACTTTGAGACAGTGCCCTGAAGAATTGAAATTGATTGAAGTTACTGATAGAGCAAGGGAACCTATTAAAGAACAACCGACTTCCCTTGGCTGATGTGGACGGACTATGTATGCTGGAGAGATATGTTGGATAGAAAATTTAATGGCGATTACAACCGTATTAACCAATAGAAATGTTTCATGAATCCTGGTACAGAAAACTCACTTTTTGGCAAACATACCCAAATGTATGGCAAATATACCTAATTAGGAACAGCCACATCAAAGGGTTGTTATATAAACACACAGCTGCATGGGGTTTGCCACCCACTTAAAACGAAATTATGCACGGAGAGCTATGTAATTAACTGCATTGTAATTATGGCCAGGTCGCTAGCATGGCTATTAGCCAAAAAGGGCTCATTCCGCGACATTGCATCTTCAAGCGATCAATTTCTTAACGTGTACCGGCTAGGTAGCAATAAACTACAGTACATTTTTGTAAATGTCTAGTATAACATCGTGAACTAATGTATTACGGACTTACAGAAGGGTCTTAAGAGTTAATTCGTTGTAAACACGTGACTGTTGATTAAAAATTGTAATGAGATTTAGTGTTCCTTAATGAGGTTGTGTTCCACATTCGGTTCCTGTGCTCTATATATTACTTAGTTACAACTGATTTTTTTAAATTTCAATAACATTTCATTTTGTGAATAAAAGATAAATACACATTCAAATTTGGATATTTCGATGCTATTGAGTTTCCACTGCAATACATTAGGTGGTCTTTATCATTTCAAATTTTTTTGAATGCTGAAATAGCTGAAATTATTTGTTATTCCCATACTTTTGTGTATTGCTCACATGTATTATCTTCTTGTATCAATACTGCAGCTAGTACTGCTACATCAAACAATGCATCACTTTTGATTGATGGGTCAACACTTCTGCTGACGTGGAACTTCCAACAGCTTCAATTGCCTACTGTACAATTGCAAATTTTCATTAAGTATGAATGCTCTTATGCACTCGCTACAAAAGCAGTGAGTTCCATTGCAATCAAGAATAGTACTGGGAAGAAAATGCAGTTTTTGACACTTTGAAACTGCATATGTTTGCTAAGATGGGAGTTGAATGTTTGAATGTACTTTATAAGTGATATAAAAAGGAGGGAAGCACTTTAGCATTGCATTTACCAAAGGTATAAGTTATTTCAATTTTAGCACAGTGAATGTTTGTTTGTGTACAGTACACTTCAGAATAGTTTATTGTTTTTTTTTGTTGTTACTTTGTCTGCATCTGTAGGATGAAAATTATCTTTTAAATTTGAAAATGTTCCAAAATAAAACCACTATTTGTGTTATTGGAAAGGAAAAAAACAGCCTAATATTATATAATTTGCATTTTAAAAAATGATTTTCTCATAATTATTTATGTGTGCCTAATGTCTATACAGCCTCGTAACGAATGCACACCAATTCATCACCAAAGTCCTGTTGATATAAGTTGTGTTTTCCGAAGGAGATGAAGAAAGTGGAGAAATTTGAGGCTAAGTACAAGTACAGGCAGACCCCTTTTGTTATCTACAACCGCATGGTTTTGCAGATCAAAGAAAAAATAATAACAACAAGCTAAACAATACGATCATCAGCAGTCTTGTTAGAAATGTCACTTTTTAATGCCATTCTTAATATACATGTACTCTAGGTCAAATCCTATGTGTGAGCCTGTCATAACCTACAGCACCAAAGTAACTTTGAGCACAAGTTTAATGTAATGGCCAAAGTCAGGCTTCCAGAATGAACTATGCCACCCATTTAGTCTAGATAGGAAAACTGTATGAATGACCTAAGAACATAGGGCTACAGTATTTTCATAGGTTGGTTTGGGGTGAAAGTCAACATTTTAGCTACAACCCCACATTTACACATCTATGAATTACTGTTAGCAACCACTGATACGTTGCATGAATGTACAGATATGGTTAAGAGAAATACTTCCTATGCAGGGTCATTACAGTTGACTGGTTTACCATTCAAACTGGTCATAGCACTCAATACCATTGTCTGAGCTTATTCTATAACTCATATTGAATACACAATTAAACACAATCGATTTGAACAGGCATATTCTCAAATTCAAAGCTGGAAATAATTACATTCTTTCTTATTCTACTTTCTAACATTTAAATTGGATAGACAAACAAGTAGTGTCTATTGATCTGAATTTTAACCATTGCAGTGAACTCTCCACTTGGGTTTACAGTTCTTATTTTCTTTTGATTTCAACTCTGCAATTCTATGTTGTCATGCCATGGATAAATATCATGATATGCTACAATTTTTATTACAGATCTTTACAGCTTTTTTTACTGGACGCTTGGCATTACTGGATATTTCAGCTGCTTCAATAAACACTACCTGTACCATTTGTTGGTATTATTATATTACTTCAGGAACGAAGCAAGGAGATACTTATTCCCTACGCTCACTTAATTTTTCATTCAGTAAGAACTCTTACCCCTTGTGCATTGATGACATTGCAGTTGTTTTGCCATCTACTTTTTCAGTTCAGGATTGTGCCAATGTTCATTATATTATTGCACCGGGTGTTCAAAACCTCACCATTTCAAGCCATAGTATAGCATGCTTTTCATGTGAACTACCTGGTGGTGAAATTTGTGATACGTGGACCTCCAATGGTGTATTATTAGCACATTCAAATGATTCAAAAGGATCACTTATTGTTGGGAATACAAGCTTGCTGTTTGACGATACAATGATGCACTCTGTACTTACTTGTGGTAACAGTTTACATAATATCTCCCTTCAAGCTTGGATTTACATGAATGGTATGGTGCGGTGTACTTACTGTATGAATGTTTAACTAATTTGGTTTGTTTTATAGCATCATCAATCGACACAACAGCTTTAATTTACAGTAAGTTCATGGGACTATGAATTTCACTAAACATTGTTCATCTGTGTAGTCAAAATGCATTATGTTGTTATTTGCAGCTTGTACTTTGTACAAAATTTAAATTTAAACAAAAACTGATAATTGCTAGGTTCACCCAATGTGACCATGGAAACATCTGCTGCACAACCAGGTAGGTATATTTATATGTGTTGTTAAATTGGCCCAAGATCTGCGCCATCCGTCTTTTCTCTTCATCTATACAGTAGTCTCCCAGCTCTTGGTTTTCTTTATCATTGCATTGATCATCTAGCAACAGCTGAGGGAGGGAAAGAGTATTCAGTGTATTTTGGTTTACACGCTTGGACACGGGTGGGTTGCCACAGTATTGTGTTGGCTCTGGTTTGGTTTGTGTGACTTTGTCCCTTTGGTGTTTTGTAATGATTTCCATCCATCTGCTTATCCTTTAGTATAGTTTTTGTTTGGAAAGAGTACAATGTCTGAACGGTCCATGTATATTTCTGGGAGATCAATGGCGCGCATATGGATTGTTTGACATGCCTTGTTTCTGGCCGTTTCTTTAATACATATGTACAGTATGACCAACCTTGAGGGTACTGACATGAATAGGCTAATGAGTTTAGGGGGTTTTGCATTTATATGGTACAGGATAGGAACATATCAAAAGAAACAGAATTACAATATACCAATTCATCGTCCATCTTCTTTCTCTGTTTCTTCTCACAGATTCACTTTGATTTACTTCCCAAAATTCGCGACCGGTTTCGGAATTCGATAATTAATTCCATAGATAATATCTATATATTCCAGAGATAATTATCTCTGATAATTCCTTCTTCAGGCTTTGGTGAAGCACACGTGTCTCAATATATTTTTCAAGATCTGGGTACCGCGGTTGTCTTTAGCGGTCACGTGCTATAGGATTATTTTGGTCTGGGCTCCGCGTAGTCAAAGTTTGTCGGGTAGTCTGATGGTACTCTGCACACAGTTCGTAGGTGTTGAGACATTGGGTATGTTTCTGGACTGGGCGCGGGTTTTTTTCTGTAATTTTGAAGATATTCCAAAATAAAACCACTATTTGTGTGTTATTGGAAAAAAAAACAGCCTAATATTGTATAATTTGCATTTTTAACCTTTAATCTCCAGCCGTCCTTGATAAAGGACGATCGTCCTTTATCAAGGACGGCAAACTAAGCTTCGGAATACAACTAACGCTTACTGAAAAAATTCTAACAATACTCCGGCTGATTTAGATAAGCGCGTGCTACTTGGGAATGGTCTTTGTTCGTTATCTTTCATCTTGCGTCACGAGATAAAAGCTTTCAAACGTTGCGAACTTATTAATTTGCGGGTAACACGGCGAAAATGGGGAAGAACTTTGTTGTCGGTGATGCCGTGGTAGGAAAGATAAAAAAGAACCAGAATCGTTCTGGAAGTATTGTGGAGGTCATAGGGGCAGGTCACAAGTGTAGGATACGGGTGAAGTGGTCGGACGGCACAACAACGGAGGAAACAGTTCGGGGTATCGATAAAGAAGGCGTGGTTGAGGAGAATCAGCGATGCAGAAAGCGGAAGAACTGCGATCTCGATAAAGATGTTGAAGAAGGTGGTTCTGAAATCTCTTCTAGTGATGTGGAAAGTGATAAAGACCTGATTTTTTTTTCATCATATTTGTAACACAACATGCATTCAATTCATCAATCAATTTGTTATCCGTAATGGCGAGAGATCTATTTTTGCAATTTTCTGTGATGGGAAAGGGTTAAATCCATTTTTGTTTACACAAACATGTTGGTTACCATTGGTTTTATTGAAATTAAATAATAGTTATTAAAAATTGAAAGTTTCATATTCATATTACCAATAAACACATAAATAATTTGTTCAATAAAACCACAATATATGAATGGTTAATTAACTTCAGTAAAAAGTACTAACTAAAGGATTAGGGATTGCTTTGTCATTCATAAAAATTCTCCTCCGAAATGCTAATTTTGCTTGTCATGTAAATGGTATCATTCATAGATTTCACTCAAACCACATTCATTCATCTCATCAAACATAAGGATTGGAGAAAAGAGTATGGCATATATCATGAATACAGTTATAGGGCAGTGTTACACTAATGTAGAAACGTGTTCCCTAGTAAAAAAGCAAATATGGGTGTGAAGTTGCATGTAAAAAAAGTAACCGATTCACTTTCTTCACTTTTTTCGCTTATTTTGCATTAAACTCATTTGGCTGCGGATTTATTATAAAATAAATAAAACTTTTTTAAAGTGCTTTTTTCAACTAACATTCATTCAATATGATTGGAGATCATAACAAAATATAAATTTTAAAAATACAATGTTATTTCAATTAATTAAAAAGCTTTCATGTGGTGGTCCTTTATCAAGGACCATTGTGGTCCTTGATAAAGGACCACTGCCTGGAGATTAAAGGTTAAACATGATTTTCTCATTATTGTTTATGTGTGCCGAATGTCTATACAGCCTCGTAACGAATGCACACCATTTCATCACCGAAGTCCCGTTGGTATATATATATAAATATAAGTTTTGTTTTCCTAACCCAAGTAAGAAGGAAGTGGAGACATTTGGGGCTGGGTACGAGTACATGCAGGCCCCTTTCGTTCTCTACAACCGCACGGTTTAGCAGCGTCAAACAGTAAACAGTAACAACAAGCTAAACAATACTATCATCAGTAGTCTTGTTAGAAATGGGTCACTTTTTAATGCCATTCTTAATATACATGTACTCTAGGTCAAATCCTATGTGTGAGCCTGTCATAACCTACAGCACCAAAGTAACTTTGAGCAACAGTTTAATGTAATGGCCAAAGTCAGGCTTCTGGAATGAACTATGCCACCCATTTAGTCTAGATAGGAATGCTATATGAATGACCTAAGAACATAGGGCTACAGTATTTTCATAGGTAGGTTTGGGGTGAAAGTCAACATTTTAGCTACAACCACACATTTATGAATTACTGTTAGCAACCACTGATACGTTGCATGAATGTACAGATATGGTTAAGAGAAATACTTCCGGTCATCACAGTTGATGTTGTTGCTGGTTTACCATTCAAACTGGTCATAGCACTCAATACTATTGTCTGAGCTTATTCTAGATCTTTAACTCATATTGAATACACAATTAAACACAATCAATTTGAACAGGCATATTCTCAAAGTCAAAGCTGGAAATAATTACATTCTTTCTTATTTTACTTTCTAACATTGAAATTGGGTAGACAAACAAGTAATGTCTATTGTTCTGAATTTTAACCATTGCAGTGAACTCTCCATTTGGGTTTACAGTTCTTATTTCAACTCTGCAATTCTATGTTGTCTGTTAAATTCGGCAGTATCTTAATATTGTTTCACATTTCGGCTAAAATCAAAATAGCAATCAGCTTGTCTTACGAAAGTTGCCCATTGTGAATAATGTTTGCACAATAATTGGAATCTTACCATTAAAAAGTATAAATGCAGTCAGTGTTTATGTCTGGTTTTTAAATACAGACCAATTAATTCCACCACAGTCATTCAGCATGTTGTGGCTCTGTGGCAGACTTTTAAGTGTGTTACTTATAAGTCAGTTGTCCATCTTAGCACCTTCGAATTGATGCTTCTAAATCCAAATTCCGAAAGGGGTGAGACAATGTGAGCTAAAGTACATATAGAGTCCTTCCTGAGGGATTCAATTTGCCAACTGTGCCTAGATCTGCAACTTGCAGTAGTACTGCTAAGTTAACATGCATGGATCAATTAATTAACTTATTTCTAATATTACTAATGAAATTTCAATTAGCAATGCACACCGGATTTCATCTGCTGGCTACTTACAGATTCCACTCTTCTGTCCTCCAATTTATATGACTTATAATGAGCCAAGACTTCACATGGAAGGACAACTTGCACACAATAGTTGAATATGGCAGGAATCACGAACTGTTTAGCACATCTGCTTCGGTGTTCAGTTCGAATGATTCAAGACCAGAACACTAGTATTAACAAAAGAAATGCAATGACAAAAATAAACCTATATCCAGATAAGTAAAAGTACCCAGTATTGGCAAGGCAGATAAGTAAAAGTACCCAGTATTGGCAAGGCTAATAAATAAAAGTACCCAGTATTGGCAAGGCAGATAAGTAAAAGTACCCAGTATTGGCAAGGCTGGTACACATTTCGTAACCAAAATTGTACCGGGCAGTACAATTTTGGTCACCAGGTACAATTTTCAATATTTGCGTGACCTAGACCACACTGTAGGTAATGAATCTGTAAGACCTGAACACTCAAAAAGTGAAGGTGATGATTACAAGGACGAATAAGGTGGCGAGAAAGTTCTAGTTCTGGCTAGCTACTATAGCAGATTCATATTAAACTTTGCTGGGTAATAGTACACAGTATTAGTTCTTCTTCCTCATTAACTCATATTAGCCGTATATGATTGAAGAACTAGCACTGCTATTACGCATCCTTTGAGTAAGAAACATAAACCATATATAAAACAATTTGCATTCATTGCGGTGGATACCAAACTCCTACTCCAATGTAGTTTGGTTTCTGCCATGCAAAATTCTTATCCTCGCTTTTGCTGCTGCTGATGTCACTATCAGGTCTAGGCCTATGATTGCAGGCATCATGCAGCTGGGAACTCCTGGAGGCAAGCAACATAGGTTGAAATTGAAGGCACTGCTGTATGAATTGACCAGCTGCAATTATTATTGAATGCTTTTTATAAGTTTACGATTCGTCAAATATGGCTACCCTTGCAAAACTCATTACAACTTTGATATAATCATTTTTACAGCCGCAGTATATACTATGGCTATTTTTAGTATGGTAAACATTTCTCAGTTCAAGTATCTTCGATCCTTTCTAACTTTAGTCACACGCACGTTTAACATCTAGCATTGAGCTGCATTTCATTACGCGCATATAACGGTCCTGTCACTGAACTGGCCTTAACTTTATAGCAAATCTTCCACCCTTATAAGTATCTACCAAAAAAGAAGCCATTAGTTTCATCCTAAGCTTTGCAGGTAAGTTCATGACTTCATCCTACGGTGCCGCATCTCCTATAACCGCTACTATTATTATTATTATGAAGACAACATTTGACCATAGATTTGACCCAACCAATCATGAATAATGCTCACGATGCACGCGCAACATACATGTAGGGAATCCATCACTGTATGTGTTTTCTACAGGCCGTTGAAGGGTATGTGGGGACTGTGACGCAATAATTGATCGGGGTACAAAGTGATCCGACCGAATCACTTTTCGTTGCATTAATTGATCCGACCGGATCACTTTTCGTTGCATTAATTGATCCGACCGGATCACTTTTCGTTGCATTAATTGATCCGACCGGATCACTTTTCGTTGCATTAATTGATCCGACCGGTTCACTTTTCGTTGCATTAATTCATCCGACCGGATCACTTTTCATTGCATTAATTGATCCGACCGGATCACTTTTCGTTGCATTAATTGATCCGACCGGATCACTTTTCGTTGCATTAATTGATCCGACCGGATCACTTTTCGTTGCATTAATTGATCCGACCGGATCACTTTTCGTTGCATTAATTGATCCGACCGGATCACTTTTCGTTGCATTACATATGGAGAAATTGCCCATACATAGGCGGACATTTAGCTCTTTTTTTTTTTTCAAATTGATTTTTAAACACATGTACTAAGTACAATAAATCGGTCTGATTGTGAATCTGTAATTTATAGATTTATATCATGAGCCACTCTTGTACTAAAATCAAGACAAAAAATTAAATTCTACCGCACTAATTTAGACATGTTACGTAACAATTATGTCTAATGTTTTAACCAATAGCCTAGCTCACGAGACGCATACAAAGCCGATGACGTATTACTAATGCTAAGTAATTGTAGCTCCCGTAAACACAGATTGAACACGCACCGCAGATGACCGAAAGCCATAGGGATGATGTCGGCTTCGTCCAAAGTGGCCGGTCCGCAATTACTAGTAGTTCACGACGGGAGACCGAGTCCCAACATGTCAATCATATATGCTCCGTCATGCATATATACCCATTCTTTCAATATTGGTGCAGCGTCCGTTGTGCACGTCACGCCACCAGCACTTTTTATGCCACTTTTCTATGCGGCAATTCATTATTGCCATCATCGCGCGGGCAACATATCGTAAAAGCAGAGATAATAAAAAGCGATACTTCCTATGATATATGCTATGACATTTGTACTTTCTCTTAGCCCCTTCGTAGTCAATCATCGACTCAATGTGATATGGGAGATGTAAACGATTGGCGGACCGGCAGCGTGGGCGTTTCTCTAGAGCCGAACTATTTCATGTCAAGATATCGAACTTCTTATAGGTTAATACATTTACCGTAGTGATCAGGTCGACGGGTCATGCTGCCCTTCCCCATCACTGAGTTACGTTTACAAATTGACAATAACCACAAAGACCCTGCTGCTCTTCTTCTTCATCGGATGGCTATCAAAGTTACAAGCAAGTCTAGTGTCATATGATGAGCACCAAACAAAACAACAAAAGATAAGTGCCTAAGTAGCATCATAGATACTTGATGGTAGCACATCTCCATGGAAACAGACATTTAAACAAATTCGCAGCTCCTGATATTGAAACCTAGAGGAAAAAAGTGACGGTTATGCATCACTTGCTTATGCTTGCCCAACAGGCCCCTGTCATTACCCCCCCCCCCTACTCACACACACACACACACACACACACACACACACACACACACACACACACACACATTCTGCACATTACAGTTTACAAATAGAAAGGAGTACAGTGTAGGTGGTACGGAGATCAAGAGGAAAGGCACATGAACCTTAACCTTCAGTACTCACGATAAGTCTAAGTAGATACCATTCAGCCCCGGATCAAGCATAGCCTTGGGGGTGGGGGCCAGCTGCCCCCCCCCCCCCCCCCCCCCCCAGCCACACACGCTTCCATTGATGATTACAAATACCTGCGTGTAGATTACATGTTGTGTCATACATAAAAAAAAGTCCGAATACTTGCTGACAAATGTCAACAAAGCAGTGGAGCACAACAGGGCATGTACAAATGTAACCCTTCTACTGCATCCCCTCCTCCCCCCAGTTTTGTGCGCCCTCTGGTAAAACAAATTTCATGTAGGTCCAGGATAGTCCTACATGTACATAAGTACATGCCAGTAGTTAGATAGATGTACACATGTACATGTAGGTCTTGTAGAGGTACATAAAAGTCCAGGATAGGCCTACATACAGAGTATGTTTATTTTATGTCTAACATCAGATAAGGTTGTGGGTTCCTTTCATGTTTAATTATATTCACAGCACAGAAGGGCAGATCTTACATGTACATGTACATGTAGTTTGAAGGGAATACATGTAGACAAAAGACACAAGTAATTTTCAGTACTCAGGTAGGTACATGTAGGTCTATGTAGGTCCATGTAAGCGTTCATGCAGGGTATAGGTCTATGTGGGTCCATGTAGGGTTCATGCAGGGTACTGATGATACAACTTATGCAAGAATCAAAATTGCATACATGTATGCGTGCATGTAATTTACAACACTTTAAAGTCTTCAGCCATACAAACTAAATCAAACGAAAACTCCAAACATACTGTGACGGCTGGCATTACGACCCACAAATTCTTTGGCTACACTTTGAATATCAAGCAAATCCGTTTGATCTTGGTGGATGTGCAGTATCATGCACCAGTTCAGTCTTGCTTGATTCATAATACTCCGGAGCCATGTCTTCAAGCGTCGAAGGGCACTGAACGACCTTTCACTAATTGCATTGGTAGCAGGCATCACTAGAATTATTTTTGTGAGCTTGATGACTTCAGTGTATAACTCATGCTCTACTGAATTAAGAGACTGCAGGAATGCCACAATACCTTTTTGTTTGGCACATCCATTCAGATCCCTTACCTCAAGTCCAACATTAGAAAGCTGCGTAGCCAAACGTTCTTGGTGAAAGTCGTCAGCATACAACTGCAAAACATCACTTTAATCTTGTAACTTAGAATTAGCATTGCACAGCACAATTTGCAAAGCACCTTATAGCCATCTTGATCAAAGTGATGCGTTATTGCATTTTATTACATGATCTAAGACCTCGTAGTATGTCTTCCTGTAAACTTCATCAATCGATGTTTGCATCTCTGGAATTGTGGATCCCACTTGCAATTTCCTAGGTACCTTTTGCTGGCGACGAAGAGTTGGCTCTTCGATCCCACAGTGCTGTGTTTTCCTATTTCCAGAAGGCAATGAAAGATTAATCTGATCTCATGGTCTCATATGAGTTTTCAGTGTCATTCTCATAACACTTTGGCCACCACAAGCTGACTCGGATGAGCCTTGCAATGTTTTAGATAGGTTGTCTGCCATTTTGAATAAAATACGCTCCAACTCTAATCCAAATAAGAAGTCAAAAAATTCCATTTGTTTAGCTACACCACCTATACGAGCCCGGGCTTCACTATCTTTGGTCACTTCTTTGGCCTGAATCCAAGTTTCACCCCGGGCTTCGTAATTCTCTGCAATTGCAGTCAAAGCAGCAGCATTAACAGTCCAACGGGTTGGAGCTAGCAGTCGTATGCCTGGTGAATCTAAAGAAATGTCATGTTTGACCTTTTCAAAAATCACTTGCTTCCGCGGAGATTTTTTGATCAGCTTTGTCATTTCTTCAATAGTGTCTAATGTATCATGGAGGATTACATTTGCCTTTACTGCATCTTGAACAGCTAAGTTCAGAGCATGGCCATAGCAATGGGTATACAAAGTTCTATGCTTTTTTTGAAGAATAGTAGTTGATGCACCTGTTTTACAGCCTGCCTTTGAACTAGCCCCATCGTAGCACTGCCCATGACAATTCTGAAGTGAAAGGGATAACCTCAGCAAAATGTCTTCTATCTTTGAGATGATTCTTTCTGCAGAGATAGAGTCCATGCTGTGCAAACCAATGAATTCTTCATGGCAGTTAGGTGGATCATCAACAAACCGAATGCAGAACACCAGTTGTTCAACGTTAGATGTATCAGTCATCTCATCAACCATTATAGAGAAATATCTATCTGTTAGCCTTTCAGTAATACCACGAAGTACAGTCAGAGACTTGTAAATCGATCCTGTGACTTCTCAAGCCATGCTTCAAGGTCTGGTATTTCTTTTTTGAGAAGCAGGAGCTGCATAAAGTTACTGTTTATCTCTGCACTGCCAGAACTATCGCCTCGGGATGCTCCACACAAAGGAAGCCCTTGAAGTGCATGAAAGCGAACTGTTGATACAATTGCGAGCAGACATTTGCGGTTCTGAGCTTGTTTTCCTTTATAATCTTTACTCATTTGGAAACCTACATCCATAGAAGCTTTAGAGGCTGTAAGAACCATGCTAACAGCATTTCGATGTGATGCAGATTGGTAGTGTTTATTGAATCTATCGACAGCTTTCTTCCAGTTGGTGAAGCCAGTATGACTAAATAAGCTATCCATATAGCCAGTCATGGCATTTTGTGTTGAACAGCACTTAGCGCAATAGAAACAAAGAACAGCGTCTTCCTCTAGAATGTAATGCAACCATGGATAATTTTCGTACCAAGTTGTTGAGAATCCCTCCGTTCAGTCGGTTGTGGACCAAAAACTCTCTTTGGAAAGTTTATTTTTGGCTGGTTGGGCTTAGGAGGATGAATTCGAACACGGGCCAGTGATGTAAATTCAGTAACTACAGACTACATATGTATCTCTCGATCAACCGCTACAGCTGTAAGTGGTTAATTCTATTTTAATATTTTTTTCTCAAGTAAATCTTGGGGGGGCTCAAGCCCCCCCCCCCCCCCCCCCCCCCCCCCCCCCCCCCCTTATCTATGGCCTTGCCGTCGTCCGCATCTACAATTTGCCCATTATTTGAATACATTTTTATGACAATATCCAGATACGTGTTTAGGATATTACATGTATGATATATAATTACTTCTAAACGTTAACGTCACTGTTGTTACTATTTATATATATGTGAGAACGAGATCAGATGCATGTACGGGCAGTAATTCGAACTAGGCAACAGATCTCCCTCTTCACAAGTCATGACGACGGACAGCTCCAGTTACAAATTAAAGTTAGTTTGCTTATACCGCGTTTACACGACGATGGTACGGTACGGAACGGCTCAGCATGGTACGGTACGGAACGGTTATCGAGTAAAGTTTACACGCTATGTGGTATAGAATGGTTTTTAAAAAGCAATTCCGTAATTAACTACAATCATTGCCAGAAATCAAAATGAATGCCTTGTTTACAACCTTCCGTGCAATCGAGAAAAGGAGGCATCAGATCCACAAAAGAAGGAGAGCGATTATTTTCTCGTAACATACGCAATATTATGGCAATGACAATTCAATACACCTCAAATGGCCTCAGTACCGATCTTGTTGTACACCAATTGATTTTTTTCCCAGTTTTCCAGTTGCACTTGCATCGATTCCTCTCCCCAAATCCTTATCACCAGTAGCGGATCCAGCATGGACAGTTGGGGGGGGCTGAAAAGGGGAGGGGCTATATATCTGTAGACGGAGCCGTCCCGGGGAGGGTGCGGGAGGGGGTCACCCCTCCCGCCCAGCTAGGGGGTATGGGGGAGCGCTGTAAGCTCCCCCATTGGGGTCTGGGGCTCCGCCCCAGAATCCAGCGCTTTTTGCGTTGGAAAACCCTCCAAAACTACGCAAAAACTGCAATGAAAGTATAATTACAGATCCAGCTTTTGTATTCTCCATGCGCCGCACCACCGTTCATTCATTTAGAAAATATGACAATGATAGCAAAATACAATCTAAACGTTATTCGCGGTAATTAAATCAATTGTACTTTTCTATTGTGCCTTTGTGCGAATTTTGTTAGAGCTTCATCCAGATTAATAGGAATTTCCCGATGGATGTGCAATAGTGCAAGACTATTTAACCTCTCCTCTCCCATAGTGATGCGGAGAAACGTTTTAATTCTACGCAGAGCAGAAAACGAGCGTTCTGCTTCACATGCATGATGTCACCGGGATAGTACACAACAACTGAAGTAGCGTGAAGGTGTTTGGGTAGGCTCTATTGTCACACTGATTCAATGCTGCTAAAGGGGTAGTTGGAAGGTCCTCTGGCTTCCATTTACAGAATTTCATCTTCCATGCATGAAGTTCAGCATCCAACGAAAGTGGTGCTGGCAAATCACTTTCGTACATCTTAGCAAAGCTTTGAACATGAATATTCCAGTCATTTTTTTCTATCAAAACTTTGGGTACGAGGCACAATCCAAGAGCAGCTATATTTGCATGACTTGTAAACCTTTCACCTAGCTCATTAAGAAGGTGGTCGAGAAAAGGGATTGCGAGAGTTCTTCGATAGTACACCTCAGGAACATCAGCTTCAACATTACTACGTAGTGTTTGTGTTTTGCATCTTCGTGGTATTGATGGCTCTTCACAATCAGATTGCTGCACCAGTCTCACAGCTTGTTCATGCCATATTTGGTATCTTTCAACAATGTTTTCCTTTACATCATTTAGCAATTCTTTCACTTCAGCCACCATCTGAATGCCTTTAACAATATCCAATGACTCTAGTTGTAACAAAACAGTCAGTCCTTTGATATAGCACAAAGTATTGAAAACAACCACTAAAGAAATTACAAAGGAAAACTTTTCAATACACCCAAGTAAACCAGTTGCACTTTGAATTGTTTCTCTATTCCACTTCACTGAATCTTCCATCATCGATATATCTCGAAGAGATTGTATGATTGCAGGATATAAGTCAACAAACACCTCTAAGGCATTGTGACGCTCAATCCAACGCGTTCTGCACAAGGATTTAATTTTCACCTTCTTGGTATCAGGCATTGTTGCTTCAATCACCTCAGTCAGCTTATCTTGACGTTTGCCGTGCTCAAAAAACTTATGCACCTCACTGACACTGCCCATCATGTTCCTTACCAGCACATCAGAACATGAACTAGCAATAGATAGGTTCAGAACATGACTGCAACAATGAACGAAGATGGCAAGTGGATGTCTTTGAAGGATGATACTGCTTGCACCCTGAACACTGCCTGCCATAGCTCCACTTCCATCATACCCCTGTCCCCGCAAATGATCCAAATTTAGACCCAGTTCTCTGAGCTCTTCTAGAAGTGATTCTGCTATTGCAGCACCAGTCATTATTCTATGCAACTCTTTGAATGCAACAAAACTTTCTTTTATCGTATAGCGACAGTCATCTTTCAGTTTGTGCACGTAACGCAAAACCACTGATATTTGCTCAATAGATTCAGCATCCTGGACTTCGTCTGCAATTATGGCGTAGTATTTTCCTGCTTTAACCTCTGCTATAATGGTCTCCTTAATCATGTCTCCAAATACATCGAGGATGTCATTTTGTATTGTCTTAGAGCGGTACATAGAATTTCTGGCGCACTCCTTAAAATGCAATGAAAGATCATTATCTCCAGCATTGCAGCAGAATTGTAATAGGGCCTGAAAGTTTCCTGGGTTGTTACATTGGTCATCCAGGTGCATCGAATCATCACTGTGTCCCCGTAGTGCTATTCCCTGTCGACCACAGAACTGCACAGTGTCCATAATAGATTTTAGTACCTTCCTATTTCGTTGCACCTGTATGGAGTATGTTTCATTCAGAGAATTAGCAATACGCTTTCCTTCCATCACATCAATAAGTGCTACAGCTTTTACACTGGCATCTCGGTGGTATTGTGCAATGTCATGCAATTGGAGAGTCTCAAGAGCCTTTTTAAACCTCACCATTGGTGATCTTACCAACACTCCGAGGCTAGAATTGTCAAATGCAAACACAAAGCAATACGCACAATAGCCATCGTTTTCCATCCTGCTATATGTCAGCCAAGGGTACTTCAGGAACCAAGAGCTTTGGAATGACCTCATTTGCTTACCTTCTTGTGATGCAGGAAATACGACGTTCTCTGGTTGATATAAATGCGACACAATTCGATATTTTTCCTCATCAGTCGCAGAGCCATCATGAATACGCAGCTTCAACAAACCACAGTCAGGCGTGTCCCGTGGTCCAACCATTGGCAGTCGCAAAGGGGCCTGATGACCTACCACAACTTCTGATATTCCGACTGCCTCATCAAAATGGTCATCCAGGGAGCCTGGATTCCCAGCAACCTCAAAGGAACCCTCCAATAATGTGTCATCCAGGACCACGGCCGACACGGATGATTCATTGCTAACGACACTGACAGACGCCGATTGCGACGTGCCCAATCGCGAAAAGTGGTCGAATAGAGACTCGGACCCTCTGTATATTTTGAATTTAGCCTTTTTAGATGGCCCTGCCATGCTCTCTGCCATCGATGAAACACACGCACGTGCACGTAATTAACAACTTGGTGAACAGCTGTACTAATAGTATTATCACTTAAAACACCCATGAAAGTATGCTATGAATTTTTAATTTGAGGGGGGGGGGGGGGGGGGGGGGGCATTCACCCGTTTGTTTCGTCCAATCCACCATTTTAATACAATGGAAACCAGTTCTACGCATGCTCAATTGCTATCATATCCCGATCGACCACAATCGAGTCGTGCAGAGCCGGGTAGCCCGGTTATTGCAACCGTGCTGGCTCGGCACGGTTTTGACAGGGTTTACACGTCAAATTTTAACCGAACCGTACCGTGCCGAGCCGTAGCGTATCGTGCTGGCACGGAAAAATTGTGTCGTGTAAACGGGGTATTAGTGCATTTTGAACGAGCTGGTTTCTTGCATCAATCTCTCTGAGCTGATATTGCCGCGATCGCACTTAGGCCTACTTATAATTAGTTACTCGTATTTTCAAAACTCACGATGGTGAAATAGAGGCTGCATGGCCAGCTAGTGGTGCATAAACTTTATCTGTAGTTCTACTCATTTGGCATCGAGTACGATTTGTAGGTAGACCTCAGCATGGCCAGGCTAACTTAGGTCAGGACACACCCACCTTAGTATGTGGTTAGGCCAAGCAGTTTAGGCCTATGTAGGTAGCTGTGGTTGTGTGCTGAGTGCATCTGGTGTGATGTGGGTAGCTGTGGATGCATGCTGTACTGACCTGGTGTAATGTGGGTAGTTGTAGGAGGCTGGTTGTGATGGGGAAGCTATGGTTGTGTGCCTCATGAGGGCATCTGGTGTGATGGGGGTAGCTGTAGGAGGGTCTCTGGTGTGATATGTACATTTAGGTGGTTCAGTGAGCAGAAAACCTGAATAACTAGGTATTCGGCTGGCAATTTGTCAAAACCTATTCGGAAAAATTGATTTTCTTTTTTCAAGTATTTGCAAAAATCGATTTTCAGATCCAGAAAAACCTGAAAAATCGATTAGTGTTTTAAAGGTATTCAGAAAAATCGATTTTCATTATTCAGGGGAGGTTACACACCCTAGTTGGGATCATATAAAGCAAGCAATGGTGAAGTACTAAGTAATCCTTGAAAGCTCTTTGCTGGTCCATTCCCCACACCCACAAACTTTTTTTCTCTTAGCAGGTCCCTAGGTGGGGGGGTTTTTCTGGGCAATATGAGGTGAGAATTTACTCAACTGGTTAACTATCCCAAGAAACCATCTAATATCTCCAACTTCCTTTGGTTCTGGAAACTGCGTGATAGCCTTAATCTTTTCTGGATCTGGATTGATCCCCTTATTGCACACAACATGGCCCAGAAATTGTATCTCTGTCATAAAAAATTCAGACTTACTTGCATTCAGTGTAAGTCCAGCTAAATGTAGACGTTGGAGACCTTGATCTAATCTTGTGTCGTGTACCACCTGTGTTATGCTGAAGACTGCAATGTCATCAATTAAACACACCACTACATCCATATCACCAAGAATCATAGACATTCACTTCTGGAACAATTCAGGGGCAGTTGTTATGCCAAATGGCAAGTGATTTAAGCAGAAATGCCCAAATGGAATTATAAATGTTGTCAACAAGGCTGAATCATGAGCCAACGGGATCTGCCAAAACCCTGAATTGGCATCTGAACAATTGTGCTCCAGTGGGTTGCATTAAAAAGATTTGGTCAACAACTGGCAGAGAGTGATTCTCTCTATACACATTGTCATTTAGCTTGGTGAGATCAACACAAAATCTGACATCCCCATTTGCGTTCGGTACTACTACCATCCCTGCAAACTAATTGGTTGGTTTTTCTACACTTGATATATATTACCCCCAAGTTCTTCCATCCGTTTCAACTCCGCTTTGACTTTAGGTAATAAAGGTGTGGCTACCCTTCGTGGTGTTGTGATAGCAAATGGTGTGGCTCCCTCTTTCATCTGTATCTTGTATTCAGGTCCCAGTAATCCTAATCCTTTGAACAACTTGGGATATTTCTGTTGCACTGCTATGTGCCCACAAAGTTAACTCGCCATAAGAGGCCTAGAGATTTGATAGCTAGTCTTCCAAGTCGTGGTATTTGCAGTTCGGGAAGGATATATATCTCTTGCTTGACTTTTTTTCTTCCATGCTTTAAGGTTCCTAAGAAATAGCCCCTCACCAACAATTTCTGATTTCCTGGCCCATACAGAATCATTTATGGATGGCGAAGTGCCATGTTCTTAAACTGTTTGTACACACTTAGAAGAACTACTGTTACATCAGCACCAGTGTCAAGCTAGAAATGTGTTAGTGCATGGGAGGTGAGGTTACTGTACTTCTAGATCTTGGTCTGCTCTGCCTGGTTTGCTGCTGCATATACTTCAGAGTCTGTGATGGATAGATGGGAAGGGGCAAATGTACCTACACAGGTTGCATCCCAAACAAACAATTTGCCATTCCACCATGGTACCATGGTGATTCCATCGAGATGCTCACCATCTGCTCCATAAAGACCGGTGGGCTCTATTCGAGAAGGAACATTGGCAGAATACAAAGCCCTGTGCAGAATGTTATTCAGCATGGCATGGCGGAAGTGGCAGCCAGCACTAAAACAACAACTGAGCCCATGCATGCCCAAGTGAGCCCACATTTGATCCACAGTGATGGCAAAGGTGAGGGATGCAAAGTGGGGCCCCCAGATGAAAGCCAATGGCTATGTGGATAGTGTTGCCATCCATGTAAAGGCCCAGGGATGTAACTGGTAAGGTGTGCAACCAGGCACCAGATTCCTTTTTAGAGGCAGACAAAAGCCTTGCCTTGGAGGGAAGATCAGGGGCAGTGACCAGGAGTTCAGCTGCAATGGAAGAAAGCCTCACTAGATCTCTTGATTTCTGTCGGTGTGAACTTGGGCCTGTGGGTCATTATGACCTTTGGACCATTGAGTGATGGCAGAATCCCCAATTGGTGAGTGGTAGACTCCTGGAAACAAGGTGGTAGAATGGAAAAGGTGAGTTCTATACTACCCGCAAATGAGGCTAAGTACGTTTATGGAGCAAGGTGAACTGCACTCATTATCCCAAGGCCTCCGGACTATACAGGGAGTGAAGCTAGCAACCATGCACGATCATCTAGAAGGGTGTTTGTTATTGTACATAATATGATCCGCAGTTCATAGTCATAAAGTTGGAGACTGGATGACAGAAAACAGGGTGATGTCCTTAACATGTACATTAATTTCGGAATCATAAATGCATTACGGAGCAGTAAGAGGCTGTCATGAGTGCAAAGGTATTTCAATCTCTCCCCCATGACCTTCAAGTGGTCTGTCTTGTCTTGGGTGGACAAAGAAGTGGATTCAGCATCTCCAAGAGGAGAACCCAAGAGTGTGGCATTCTGAGGTTCAACCACAAGGGCATAGGGCATTAGAGCAAAGATGGAAGACCTGGAAGAAAGATAGTTGGTAATAATTTCTGACTATCTATGATTCAGAACAAGCCTCAGCTCTCCAGCCTCATATTCAATAAGAGCAACATCATGCTGAACATCTTCCAATGTGCCTCCAACAGCTAAATCATGTATGTAGCCTATGCATAATTCTGACTTCAGGTAACAAAAAACATGGTGGATTGAGAGGCACAAAAGTAGAGATCCCAAAGGGTCTCCTTGATGAACTCATTCTGAAGAAAGGACCCCAGAAAAGAAGGGAAGGGGAGGAATACACAGTATGTGTAAAAGGAAACAGTGCTAGATTGGATTCCTTCTCTAGTGCACCACTGACATGTTAATCTCCTAGAACAGGAATTGTAACTCATCAATTACAATATTTAAAATGGTTGAGAATTGCCAGTTCACTTCACCCTGGCCCCCCCCCTCCCCAAACCTCCATAAAAGTATAAGTTGTTGCAACAATATGTGGCACACATGACCCCATCAATGCTCTAGTGACTGTTTCAAATTACACTGATACACAAACAGTATATTAGTGTATGTTTTAAATATTAATATTCTATTGTGTTCTTTGAATCCATTGAAAAAATTCAAATGTACTTTGAGACAGTGCCCTGAAGAATTGAAATTGATTGAAGTTACTGATAGAGCAAGGGAACCTATTAAAGAACAACCGACTTCCCTTGGCTGA
This sequence comes from Spongilla lacustris, assembly GCA_949361645.1. NCBI lineage: Eukaryota > Metazoa > Porifera > Demospongiae > Spongillida > Spongillidae > Spongilla > Spongilla lacustris. Next base: position 4,907,305 of record OX442435.1, read on the forward strand.
TGTGGACAGACTATGCTGGAGAGATATGTTCGATAGAAAATTTAATGGCGATTACAACTGTACTAACCAATGGAAATGTTTCATGAATCCTGGTACAGAAAACTCACTTTTTGGCAAACATACCCAAATGTATAGCAAATATACCTAATTAGGAACAACCACATCAAAGGGTTGTTATATAAACACACAGCTGCATGGGGTTTGCCACCCACTTAAAACGAAATTATGCACGGAGAGCTATGTACAGTGGAGAACATGGTAGTTGGACAAATAATTTTTTCTCATAAACTTTTACTTTCGAATGGAGTATCTCATAAGCCTTATATCTTTATTAAAATCTAATTGCACACATCTGAGCCTATACCACTTGGCCATATAAGCTTGAAAAAGAAATAGGTCACATGACTTTAAAGGCTCGGTAATTAATTATTTAGTGACTCCTCTCCAAAACAATTTGTTCGTCGGGTTTCTCCACGCACATTGAACGGATCCCAACGAAATTGGGTTTGTAACTAAAGGACCTACGTACGCAAGTTTTCAGTCTTACGCACCTAACATCGGACTAACCGTTGTGCCGTTATTCACAAAAAGGCGCCATTGTAGGGCCTCAAGTGTTCAGATCGACGTTTTCCCATGCGCTTTTGATAGCTTGCAGGAATTTCAGGTTAAATCTTACGATGGGCATTCTATCGATTTAGCTACGGTATGAGCTCATTGCGATAAAACTACCGTACAAAACATGTTTTGAAGCATCAGTGGCTTGGTAGTGTCGCCATTTTGAATAATTTCGATTAATTATACTATGAATATAATTTCAAACACTGCGTCGGCCCGGTTATTTCTGGTTATTCCAATGGCTGAGGGCGTAGCCTGTGTTGATGGAAACGGTTCTTTTGATAACCAAACCGACGAAGCTGCACCTACCGAGTACGAGTCGATCTTCAAGACGGGCTAGATCTACCAAGGCTGCTGTATTAAAAAGCGACCGGAAGTCAGTCTCCACAAGGAAAGTACCCGAAGCGATTGTTGAAGCACTCTGGGAAATTCCAGGTACGTACCTGGAATATCCCAGAGTCTGAGTGCTTCAACAATCGCGTCAGTTGGTGACTTGGTGTGGAGACTGACTTCCGGTCGCTTTTTAAGCTCTGTCCATGTCGATACTGCAGCCTTGCTAGCTCGTCTTGAAGATCGACTCGTACTCGGTAGGTGCAGCTTCGTCGGTTTGGTTATCAAAAGAACCGTTTCCATCAACACAGGCTACGCCCTCAGCCATTGGAATAACCAGAAATAACCGGACCGACGTAGTGTTTGAAATTATATTCATAGTATAATTAATCGAAATTATTCAAAATGGCGACACTACCAAGCCACTGATGTTTCAAAGCATGTTTTGTACGGTAGTTTTATCGCAATGAGCTCATACCGTAGCTAAATCGATAGAATGCCCATCGTAAGATTTAACCTGAAATTCCTGCAAGCTATCAAAAGCGCATGGGAAAACGTCGATCTGAACACTTGAGGCCCTACAATGGCGCCTTTTTGTGAATAACGGCACAACGGTTAGTCCGATGTTAGGTGCGTAAGACTGAAAACTTGCGTACGTAGGTCCTTTAGTTACAAACCCAATTTCGTTGGGATCCGTTCAATGTGCGTGGAGAAACCCGACGAACAAATTGTTTTGGAGAGGAGTCACTAAATAATTAATTACCGAGCCTTAGAAGTCATGTGACCTATTTCTTTTTCAAGCTTATATGGCCAAGTGGTATAGGCTCAGATGTGTGCAATTAGATTTTAATAAAGATGTAAGGCTACTGAGATACTACATTCGAAAGTAAACGTTTATGAGAAAAAATTATTTGTCCAACTATCATGTTCTCCACTGTATACATGTACATTGTATAAATACGTGCGTACAAATTATAAGAAATCTCTGTAGCCAATGGGCCACACCCTCAGGGCCTCTCACATACAGGTCACACCCACAAGGACTCTGCTCTGCTGTAGTGCGCTTAACCCTTTTCTGCCTCACATACAGGTCACACCCACAAGGACTCTGCTCTGCTGTAGTGTGCTTAACCCTTTTCTGCCTCACATACAGGTCACACCCACAAGGACGCTGCTCTGCTGTAGTGTGCTTAACCCTTTCCTGCCTCACATACAGGTCACACCAACAAGGCCTCTTCTCTGCCGCAATGCGGTTATACCTTTACTGCCTCACATACAGGTCCTCACATACAGGTCACACCCACAAGGATTCTGCTCTGCTGTAGTGCGCTTAACCCTTTTCTGCCTCACATACAGGTCACACCCACAAGGACTCTGCTCTGCTGTAGTGTGCTTAACCCTTTCCTGCCTCACATAGAGGTCACACCCACAAGGACTCTGCTCTGCCGCAATGCGGTTTACCCTTTACTGCCTCACATACAGGTCCTCACATACAGGTCACACCCACAAGGACTCTTCTCTGCCGCAGTGCGCTTAACCCTTTCATGCCTCACATACAGGTCACACCCACAAGGACTCTGCTCTGCCGCAATGCGCTTAACCCTTTCCTGCCTCACACACAGGTCACACCCACAAGGACTCTTCTCTGCCGCAGAGCGCTTAACCGTTTCCTGCCGCACATATAGTTCACACCCATAAGGACGCTGCACTGCCGCAATGCGGTTTACCCTTTACTGCCTCGCATACAGGTCCTCACATACAGGTCACACCCACAAGGACTCTGCTCTGCCGCAATGCGCTTAACCCTTTCCTGCCTCACACACAGGTCACACCCACAAGGACTCTTCTCTGCTGCAGTGCGCTTAACCGTTTCCTGCCGCACATAGAGTTCACACCCACAAGGACGCTGCACTGCCGCAATGCGGTTTACCCTTTACTGCCTCGCATACAGGTCCTCACATACAGGTCACACCCACAAGGACTCTGCTCTGCCGCAGTGCGCTTAACCCTTTCCTGCCTCACCCACAAGGACTCTTCTCTGCCGAAGTGCGCTTAACCCTTTCCTGCCTCACATACAAGTCACACCCACAAGGACTCTGCACTGCCGCAATGCGGTTTACCCTTTTCTGCCTCACATAAAGGTCACACCCACAAGGACTCTGCTCTGCCGCTGTGCGGTTAACCCTTTCCTGCCTCACATACAGGTCACACCCACAAGGACTCTGCTCTGCCACAATGCGGTTAACCCTTTCCTGCCTCACGTACAGGTCACCCCCACAAGGACTCTTCTCTGCCACAATGCGGTTAACCCTTTCCTGCCTCACATACAGGTCACACCCACAAGGACTCTGCTCTGCCGCATTGCGCTTAACCCTTTTCTGCCTCACATAAAGGTCACACCCACAAGGACTCTGCTCTGCCGCTGTGCGGTTAACCCTTTCCTACCTCACATACAGGTCACACCCACAAGGACTCTGCTCTGTCGCAGTGCGCTTAACCCTTTCCTGCCTCACATACAGGTCACACCCACAAGGACTCTGCTCTGCCGCAGTGCGCTTAACCCTTTTCTGCCTCACATACAGGTCACACCCACAAGGACTCTTCTCTGCCGCAATGCGGTTAACCCTTTTCTGCCTCACATACAGGTCACACCCACAAGGACTCTGCTCTGCTGCAGTGCGCTTAACCCTTTTCTGCCTCACACCCACAAGGACTCTGCTCTGCAACTGTGTGGTTAACCCTTTCCTACCTCATATACAGGTCACACCCACAAGGACAATGCTTTGCCGCAGTGCTGTTAACCCTTTTACGCCCCACATACAGGCCACACCCTCAGAAACTGTTCTCTGCTGGAAATGTGTACCTAACCCCATTCTACCTCACGCACTGGCCAAACCCTCCAGGGCTGTACTGGCTTCACTCACACAAAGGCTTAATGTACTGCTGATTAAAAAAGTTAACCTTTAATCTGCGTGAAACGATCCTGAATTCAGGATCGGTAAAATCCTGAATTCAGGATGGTGAGTTCTGCCGTTTATAACAACCATTGCAGTGAAAATTAAAATCATTAAAACATAAAAGCTGTTTGTTTCAACAATGGTGCACACATTCTATAGCATGGAATAATTTTTATCGTCTAGAAAGCTGCCCAAACTTCAAGGATTCATAAGCACGTTCGTTGCTCCTGCGTACGTAAATTAAATGATTAGCAATTTATAGTTTGTAATGCTTACAAAGAGCATTGAACATATCAATTTTACTCCTTTTCACTACTTATTGGTGGTAGCACCTCCAGACTCTTGGTAGAAGTTGTATTTTTATCAAACTTGTACACAAAATAATAGAAAAGGGTAATTTATTATCACTGTCCGAGCATCCGCCCCTTCTTTTTATGTACCAACAGTACTGGTGACAGCATTTCTACCAATGCCAGGCATTTCTACATCGCTCTCAATGACAGAAATGCTTTTTTATTTTTATTTTGCAGAGGCTAACCGTCGTACCACCCGCTCTGACTCGCTTCGCTTAGTCCGCCTTGAGTTAATTTGATGCTCGTACCTCCTGTGTCCCATATTGTTTAATTTGCTTATATGGCTCTCCTTACAGATCTTAGTAACAGTTTCTATCTTGAAAGTAAGCTTCCTGCTCTTTCCTCAACCTTATACCCAACTTTGATGGTAACCGCGGCATTATTTGCGAACGAAAAAGTAAAGTTAGCCTAAACATTGTTTTTTCTAAAAGAAATAAAGATTTGAATGACTAAAATGCATAGCGCTGTTTAGATGAAAGCCTACAGAAGCTAAATATAAAAAAAAAAAATCAGCATTACCGTTCGAATTTATGTCGATTCGAGCGGCGTAAAGTCATCCTTAATTCAGGATTTCCATCCTGAATTAAGGATGAAAATAGATTAAAGGTTAATAGTAACACCGTGCTCACACTGACGTGAAAGAACGGTCTGCAACCACGATAGTGTGAATGAAGTAGCAATATATATATTTAGACCCGGTGGCGGGCGTCTATCACCGTCTGTCTAACCTTAAAACGCGGTCGGCGCGTTATCGATAGTTATCGTAACCAATCCGGTCGCTGTAGAAACTAGACGGAGTGCCGCTCCGCATATATGTGCATAAGAAACATATCGCTTGTACATCATAATGGAGAAATGGTTTTCCATCTGTATATCGCGCACGGCGCGCCTGCAACAACCTGGAATGATGTAATTCAATGTTGTTACCAAGAAACGTACGGGGCGTGCCTTAACTACATTGAGAAGATGCGACGTTATGAACTGAACTCAGACGAGAAACGAGCTTCTAAGAGGAAAGCTTGGCGCGCGAGTTTCGAACTAATGGAACAGCTGCAAATGCAACATAACTGTAAACTTTGTATTACTAGGCAATAAACATGGGAATTACAATTAAAGGCTGGATTTTATCGTACGATCGTCTATATTGTACTACATTTACACTTATGTACTAGTAGTCACTTATAAATAAAAAAGAATGAAACAAGATATAAAAAAACATTCTCTCTGAGAAAGTTAGGATTTGAAGGCAATGGTAGTGTAAAAAGGAAGGGAACAAGGGATTGCAGAGGCGTAGGAAGGACTTATAAAGTGTAGCGGCTAGGGTTACGTAATTGAAATGGTAGAAGTACAGAGGGGGTGGGTGCGGGAGGGGGCATGGCCCCCTCCCGCCCAGCAAGGGGGTATGGGGGAGCGCTGGAAGCTCCCCCATCGGGGTCTGGGGCGGAGCCCCAGAAGCTTTGCAATTTGTGCAACTTTTGTGTTCAAAATCCATACGAAATTTGATCACTTTCATGAAATGTAGGCTAGAGTCATTTATATGAAAAGAATGCAATTACGTGATCAAAGTTCCAAAATTAGCTTCTCTGCGACTGCAACCTTTCATAAATTCATTCCCTATTTCAATCAAACTGAGCTGATCTGTAAGATGGTTGTACATATGCAGAAACAAAAATGCTCGTAGTTAGTTAGGATTAGCGGCAGGTAAGCCTTCTGTAACTTCGCCGGTAGCTGAGCCTGAACAGAATTCGCTCACCGCAGCCGTTTAACATGGCAGCTGCAAACATTGTGGGAGTATATATGTGACGCGATGCGAGCAAGCACGTAGCGCAATTGCTTTTCAATATCAACCAAAGCAATACTAGTTAGTGGTGTATAGGATTTGAAGGCAATGGTGGTGTAAAAAGGAAGGGAACAAGGGATTGAGTGGAGATATACAATAATTAACTAGTTCCTGTTCGATCGCAAAAAGGTATGCACTAGCTTACATGCATGTATATACATGTACATGTGTAATTTCAGGGACGCTCGAGATATACAGCGGCTATTGTACATATACATGTGTGCTTTTAAGCTGTTACGACATGGCAATCGTTATTACACAAAAAAAAAAAAAAAGATCCACAGAAAAGTGTAGCGGCCACATATGGCCGCTACACCCGCTACAGTTCCTACGCCACTGGATTGAGTGGAGATATACAATAATTATTCCTATATTTAGCACTGTATAGAACGTCATTACAATCATGTTGCTTAATTATTGTATATCTCCACTCAATCCCTTGTTCCCTTCCTTTTTACACCACCATTGCCTTCAAATCCTATACACCACTAACTTTCTCGGAGAGAATGTTTTTTTATATCTTGTAGTACACAGTATTAGTTCTTCATCCTCATTAACTCATATTAGCCGTATATGAAGAACTAGCCCTGCTATTACGCATCCTTTGAGTAAAAAGCATAAATCATAATTACAATTTGCATTCATTGCGGTGGATACCAAACTCCTAATCCAATGTAGTTTGGTTTCTGCCATGCAAAATTCTTATCCTCGCTTTTGTCTCTGCTGATGTCACTATCAGGTCTAGGCCTATAGGATTGCAGGCATCATGCAGCTGTGAACTCCTGGAGGCAAGCAACATAAGTTGAAATTGAAGGCATGCACTGCTGTATGAATTGACCAGCTGCAATTAAAATATATAAGTTTACGGTTCGTCAAACATGGCTACCCTTGCAAAACGCATTATACAACTTTGATATAATCATTTTTACAGCCGCAGTATATACTATGGCTATTTTTAGTATGGTAAACATTTCTCAGTTCAAGTATATCCACCTTTCTAACTTTAGTCACACGCACGTTTAACATCTAGCATTGAGCTGCATTTCATTACGCGCATATAACGGTCCTGAACTGGCCTTAACTTTGTAGCAAATCTTCCACCCTTATAAGTATCCACCAAAAAAGAAGCGATTAGTTTCATCCTTAGCTTTGCAGGTAAGTTCATGACTTCATCCTATATACGGTGCCGCATCTCCTCAGTATATCCGCTATACTATAATGAATTAAGATAGGTACTTGGATAAATCACGTAACTACCGTAAAAAATTGTCTCCCAAAAATTGTGCCGTATTTTTTGACTGCCGGAGAGGATTGATTTGTGGCGATCGATTGTTTGTGCTGGTTTCGAGTTCTGTTGTGCTTGCTAAATTCTATAAAGGTAGCCCATGGCTTCATTTAGCATTAGCTATTCGTTGTATACGGTGAAATGATTCGCAGTAGTAAGTTGTGGGCGTGTCATAAAAGGGTATGGTTTGCTGGTTATAGAATTTTGTAGCGCATTGAATGGGTTCCATGAAATACATATGAAGGCATTAAGGACACCTAGTTGCATTACTCATTTAAGTATGAGGGCAATCAGACGATGCGCAGGGTGTTGTCTCGAAGCCTCCACGAATGGCTTCATATGGTTTAAGGTACGCGATTATCGTGAAAGCTAATAGCTTTTATGACAGTGGGACGTCATACTTATTTGCCTTAATGTTACAAAGATATGTTTTTCACTTTTTTTTACGTGGGTAGAGAGTGTTAAAGAGGTATTCTATATAAAACGCACCTTATCGTTGCCGTGGGTTCTTTAGTTAGATTATTTTCAGACTCTGCTGCTTATGTAGTAAAAGCGCCTTGCATATCTCGAGATTCTGATTTAGCGCAGTGCACTTATCAATCAAACCAATTTAATCAAAATTTGTCATAGCAACATGCAATGTGAGCTTATTATTCGTTTTTTAATACTATGTTTATGAAATTCTATATTTTTATTCAACACTTCTGTGTGTACTTGCATGGATAATGAAGACTGTTGCTGATGATTTGAAAGAATTTTTTTTTACCATTTTAATAATTACATTTAATGAACGTAACTAACTGTAAGCACCCATGATACAAAAGGGGCTTGGTGTTTTTACATCCACACTAACATAGCATCCCAACGTTTTGAAAATATAAGAAGTATCATATAATTATTGAGCACTCTGCTGGAAGCAGTCTCAGCACTACACCTGATGTGTTGCGGTGGGCAATATGTCATAATGTCAAAATTTTACAAGGTGTTGGGCTGAAGTACAGGTGTTTCTCAATGAGCAGTTTATAGTGTCTGTTGACACAGCTGAAAATGTAGCTGTAATACAGAGCTGGATAAATGTAATGTGCAATCCACCTTATGTTAAGAACTGATTAAACTTAAAATTAATAAAACAGCTAAATTAAGAAATTCATAAGTGGCACATACCAGCAGTTTATTCAGTGTACATATAAAAAGTTGCTGTCTGTACACAAGGGATGTAAGATAACACAGAGGAGATTTGCAAAACAAAATCACTGATTTGGTTCAAAACATAGAATTACATGTAAGTAATGAAGAATTGCTACATTGATTATCAGGCTCAAAATATCATCATGACCAGAAATGATAGCAAGAAATATAGCACTGCTTGCTGCAAGGCTATTTACTATTGCCTCCAATATGGAGCACCCATAACACATGTGTGTAATGTGATTAGCGCAATACTTTTTGAATTGGTGGGTACAACTATTGATAGTCTTCCTCATAGTAGTACAGTATATCAATGTGTAAATTAGGGATCATCAGTGATATTCAGGTAAGTGAAGTAATGTATGCAAATAAAAATCTCACTCTTTCATGGGACTCAACAACAGTTGATGCATGGGACATCAATGACCTCCATATCAGTGTGCACACTGTGCCAGTAACTTCGTATGTACTGCAATTAGGTGCTATAGCCTCTGGTCAAACAGAAGACTATGTTTCACATCAGTGATATAGCTTGACTCATATGATTTCTGTATTCAGTTGCAGAATTCATTTTTATATGTAAGGTCAACAATACTTAACCATTTCAAAAATACCTTAACCGACAGAGTTGCTGAGCAAAAACAAAATATTCTGCATCATAGACACATTATTTCAGTGAAAAGTACTGGTAAAGTTCCCAAAGCCACCAACTGTTACTGGACACAGGAAGACATCGAGGAAGAAGGGGAAGATGAAAAAATATGCATATTACAGCTGTATTACTGGAAATATTATTTTTGTTGATTTTCCTGACATGTGAAATGCCTTTTTCATTGAATGGTAAAATTTTGTTTCCGAGAACATGATATATATACATTTGGCTATATGTTTCTATATCGCTACCATGAGCAGCCTGCATATTTGGCATGATTTTATGCATAATATCGGCTGTAGTACCTTCTAAAAAGGATTTTTATATGCAGGTATGTGTGGCAGTTACTCCTTATATATTTGGCTGCAGTAGCATATTTGGTAAGATCAATGTAGCGAGTATAAGTTAAACCGGCACAGTTTTTTTTTGCGCGGTCATTCAATTCCATACATTCAAAAGTACCGCTTTATGCTGCCGTATTGACCGAATGAAAAAAGATTATATGATAAGTAATATACCGTTGGAATGCATATTTTTTACTCGTTTTAGAACCATGCGAATTGTTGCAAAAATATCAATTTGAAAAATATATCCAAGTACCTAATTAAGACCCCACCAATCATGAATAATGCTCACCACGCGCAACATCGATCTATGTATGGAATCCATCACTGAGTTGTCTACAGGCCGTTGAAGGGTATGTGGGGACTGTGACGCAATAATTGATCGGAGTAAAAAGTGATCTGGCCGGATCGCTTTTCGTTGCATTAATTGATCCGGCTGGATCACTTTTGGCTGCAAAAAGTGATCCGCCTCTGCAAAAAGTGATCCGGGTACAAATTCTGTTCGATACCAGTTTGTTTACATGATTACATATAATTTTGATTATTAGGGTCAACTATCGGTAAGGTTTTGAGCTTATCGGTAATTATCAGTAAGTAAACACCTATTATCGAATAATTACTCTACTCCTATCGATAAAAAACTTACCGATAAGCCTTCTTACTGAACGGTAATGATTACCGCCAAGGTATAAAGGCGTGTCTAAAGGGTATCTGTTGTCATCGTAGTATCATTTGGCATCCGTCGATCCAGAGGTTGTGGCCTTCCTTATAAGGAAGGCCACAACCTATAAGGAAGGCCACAACCTACTGGAGCGACGGATGCCAAATGATACTACGATGCCAACAGATACCCTTTAGACACGCCTTTATACCTTGGCGGTAATCATTACCGTTCAGTAAGAAAGCTTATCGGTAAGTTTTTTATCGATAGGAGTAGAGTAATTATTCGATAATAGGTGTTTACTTACTGATAATTACCGATACTAGTTCCTTGCATGCATTCCTTCATAGCCTGCAAGGTTATTGATGGGTTCCCAAGTGTTGTGTGCAGACTATTAGTGGTCCTTGAACCTACTAGTACTCCATTTAATTTTGTACTTTGGTTGGCCTTCGATGGTCAATAATCTACTTCGGAATAACCTGCAAGGAAGCTGCAATGGCAACTTGATCATATGGACCCTAGGTTTTTGCGCTGACGAAGCGTTTTAGCCTGTGGTGTTTCTTATCTAGTAGCTTTATTTTTATACCTTTAAGTTAAAAACGTCAAGTCTATGTAATTGTACACCATGCAGTACCAGCGGACCGTACATTGATTTAAATCGATTACGTACCGTGTGTCCACAAACGCACAGTTCGTTGCTCTGACGTCACAGTGCTAGAGAAACAAGTTCTATTCAAACATGTAAGGTACTAATGTTGTAGTGCGAAAATTCCCTCTAGTAATTACAGTGGAAACCGTGGTACATGACATTAAATTTTTTTTCCTGCTCTTCAATCTTTGGAATCGGTTTTAACAATAATGGTATGAACTAATGAAATTCTAACAATGCAGTTTGGTTGGCAAACTAGTTGTCTACAAGAGTTTGAAATTGAAACTTGTCACGTGACTTCTTGGTTTCTAATTTTGGAAATGTGTGCCCCTCGTTCAGCAAAAGTAATTCTAGCTCATTTCTCCTCCGTTCGGAAACGGATGAGGCTGAACGTTGGCATATAACTACCACGCACATAACTACATCACTTGGTCGGGCCAAATGTTGAATGCGGTAAACAGTTTGAGGACCGCGGCTGCAAATGTGCTGTTTTAGGGGGAGACGCGTTTAGCTGTTTGTCTCGTATCGCGTTGTGTTTATGCTACCGTAAATTCACAATGCATAGAAAACAGATATATCTATCTGAAACGCTCGTTTAATGTCAACTTTCATTTACTTTGTCGCAAAAAAGTTAGCCTCGAAAGGTTGGGTCCTAAAAGTCAGCCATTTTCGGATGAATAACATTACAATTATTTACATTATTGTGGTTATCGTTGTTATGAGTGAAGCGAACAAGCTGAAAACGGCTACCACGAAGAGCTAAAGAGGTACTGCCACAATGGGAAGTTTTGAAACAAAGTAATGCTCCAAGGGGAAACCCCAATGCTGCTGGTTTTAAGAAATAGTGAGCAAAGAACTGGAATCGTTAGCTCAGCATTGATGCTAGGGCACTCGCACTGAGAATGTACTACATTGATCTGAGCATTCTTTGCATTAATCAGAGAAATTACCTCGCTCAGTTCGATGTAGTACATTCTCAATACGAGCATCGATCCTAGCATCAATGTCAGACAGGTTTGGCATGTGCTGGGCTAACGATTCCAGTTCCTTGCTCGTTATTTGATGCAGTCCTTTGAATTCGACTCGTCGACTTGATAGATTGAACGATTGCCTCTTCAAACCTGCAGCTCTGGGATTTCCCCTGGGAGCACTTTTTTTTTTTTCTTTCAAACTTTCCCAAAGTGGCAGTACCTCTTTGTTAGCTCTTCGTGGTAGCCCGCGTGATACTGGGCCTTCCGTTTGGTTCTGAAAAGAACCGTTATCCGCTTGTTCAATTCTTCCATCTTCACTCATAACAAAGATAACCACAATAATGTAAATAATTGTAATGTTATTCATCCGAAAATGGCTGACTTTTAGGACCCAACCTTTCGAGGCTAACTTTTTTGCGACAAAGTAAACGAAAGTTGACATTAAACGAGCGTTTCAGATACAAATACCTGTTTTCTATGCACTGTGAACTTACGGTAGCATAAACACAACGCGATACGAGACAAACAGCTAAACGCGTCTCCCCCTAAAACAGCACATTTGCAGCCGCGGTCCTCAAACTGTTTACCGCATTCAACATTTGGCCCGACCAAGTGATGTAGTTATGTGCGTGGTAGTTATATGCCAACGTTCAGCCTCATCCGTTTCCGAACGGAGGAGAAATGAGCTAGAATTACTTTTACTGAACGAGGGGCACACATTTCCAGAAATAGAAACCAAGAAGTCACGTGACAAGTTTCAATTTCAAACTCTTGTAGACAACTAGTTTGCCAATCAAACTGCATTATTAGAATTTCGTTAGTTCATACCATTATTGTTAAAACCAATTCCAAACATTGAAGAGCAGGAAAAAATTTTTAATGTCATGTATCACGGTTTCCACTGTACTCATAACACTAAATCGGTTAATTTTGACTACATGTTGTCGTGAATAATTATTTGGAAGGCCATTACAAGAAGTAAATATGAAAGCTGAGTGTTACAGATAATATTCGGTTAGAAGTTACCTCTTACGGAAAGGTAATGAATAAGAAAGTGTCTTACCGGCCGGTTGCTTAACGGTATCGGATAACCGGTAAGCGGTAAGGACAAAGCTTATCGATAGTTGACCCTATTGATTATTGCATACAATTCTTTGCAATAAGAACTTCTGCATGACTGGCCATTCCAAATGTGATTGTAGTTTCCCGTTCTCCGCCCGCATCATTATAGACCACCCGCGTAATGTCACCATTATCTCCATTATTCTAATGATTTGAATATGTTTGCAATCTTATTTGTTTGATATGCTGGTAAACGTGTCACATTACAAAAAGGTTGCATGCTGCTTCTCAGACATCAACAGCGCCATCATTTTCAGTTGCGCCGCCTTTTGCTCATGACGTAAGATTGCATAAGAGTGATGTAAGATTGCATCATATTTTTTGTATTCATTTTTAATTATATGTAAATAATGGATAATAGCCGCCCGCCCGCATGGGTTTTGGTAAAAGGTCCGGAGGCCTGACAGTAGGTGCAAATCCATTGCGTACTATCGGCATGCATGCATGAATGGTGAAGAATCGTTATTTTAATATATAAACGCAAGACATGCAGGTCCATATACATCTTTGTATCATATATTGCAGCCAAACCTGAACCGAACCAATGTATATGTTCCGCGCGAATTGTAAATTTGAAAATTTCGAAATTGCGTACCGATTTCGAAATTGCCCTCCGATTCTAAAATTGTCACCCAATTTCAAAATTGCGCTGCGCAATTTGGAAATCGCGCAACTTCAATACGCATGCGCATTTTCAAAACTGTGCACGTGTATGTCACCTTCGTCGAGTATGGATCAGTGCGATCAAGAGCAGCTTTTTGACAGATTTTGCATTGAGCAGTTCAAGGACAAGGATGATAAAACGCAAGAGACGAGACAAAGGACAAAGAATTGTGAATGTCATCAAGAAGGATCCATCAGCAGTAAAGGAGTTAAAGATGTATTGTGTATCCCAACCAAAACTCAGGTAACGTGACGAAGCACGCACGGACGCGCGTGCCACATATGCCACATGAATTCGTAGAATACTAATGACACAACTGTGGCCAAATGGAGACGAGTTGCATTCATAGATGAGTTATTTGATGTAATTGAAGAAGTTCACTGAAGGCAAAAGAGACACATCGCGGATCGGTAGTATAAGAGACCATACAGGAGGTAAATATGCTGTTCTTGCACGTGTATATGCTAGGTGATTTTTAAACTGGTCTCTACTCTGAAGATATTAAAGTTATATGAACGCAATGCAAGATGTGCTGTAGACAAGCTTGTACAGCTATGTTTCTTGTGTCATGCAACAAAACCACAGTCAATCCGTGCTCCACTGAGACTAAATATTTCATCAGGCTTTATGACAAGAGGCCAGGTTAGATAATAGTATATTTTTTGCAATTTATTCAGATTGGTCTCATTAATATGAGGCACGGACCTGATGGATCCTTTAAGTGGATTGGATCACTGCATGGGCAACATTTCATGTACTGTTTTGGCCATTAGTGCAAAAATCAGCTGCTGCCGGAAGTTGCTGTTGCACTATCAAACCGAGTGTTTGCTGTCTTAGGTACTCTCAAAAATCTTGCATTCTGATAACAGTCGGGAGTTTGTGAATGAGATCATTCACAGCATTGGCCGACCAAGAAACCATAAATGCCAGGGTCTCACTGAGCAAGGTAATGGCATGGTAGAGAAGCTACTTGGGTATAGTCTCTATGCACATGAAGGGGACAGTCAACCTGTGTGGTCTTAGTGGTTGCCATTTATCCATTTTAAGTCAGTGTAACTGCATGGCTCTCGGACAAACATACATGTACTGGTTGACTGATGTTTCGGTGATTCATGCTATCATATATGCAGATTGGTGTTTCCAGGTCATCCAATTGTGGAAGCACACAACCAGTGATTTATTTACCTGAATGTAATATTTGGATCCCTTCAGATGACATAACTTGCCTTTGGCCTGTCTGTGAAAGTGTTGGTTGTTGTAAGCCACCAATATGTGCAAATTGGTTCAGAATCTTTATAATATCTATGCTGCATAAATACAATGCAGTTGCACAGATCTCCAGCTTTATTAATTGCCAATTAAGCTACAATTTATACCATCCAAGTGATAAAATGCCAACAGCAGTCAGGGTGCAATAGCTGTGGTCTGTTTGCGATTGTAACAGCTACTGTAACTTTGCAGTGGTTACAGACTTTCTGATATATAACCCTCATCAAGGATTTGGGATCAGAATGAATGCGGATCCACCTAGTAAATTGTTTCGAGAGCCGGTTGATGCATGTTGCCATTTACAGGCAAGCTGGAACCTAAAATTATGAAAGAAGACATAGCTAGAATAGATTATTTCATTATGAAAGTTTTGAAAGTGCCATGCATGCGTATTGAAGTTATACGCGATTTCGAAATTGGGCAGCGCAATTTTTTAAATTGGATGGCAATTTTAAAATCGGACTGCCATATTTCCAACATCAACACACGACAGAGTCTGCATGTGTGAAGGTCAAGGGCTACCGGCACTTCCTAAGAATACTATACAAGCCTTTTACAGGCTCAATTCCATAGAACACTATGAAAAAGGTATTGTTATACACTACTGTACAACAGTGTGTCTATAGACGTTATTGCGTATATGTCTCAATACGCAGTGTTATACATCGCTAATTGATGTTATGCACTAGTGTATAACAGCCCTTTTTACACAGCGGAGGTACAGGTCTGTCTGTACAAAACTCACGGGGGACCGATTCCCTGTGTATGACATACATGTGTAGTATAGTGCATGCATGGATTGGAAATGCCGTACATAAAAACGTACGTGCATGACGTGGCTTCCCGTGGTCTGCGCTTGAAATAGCTGTGGGTTTTGTCAATTAAAAGGTGTTTTGTTTTGGTTTATACATACTTATACATAACATACTAGACTTACATCAAATAGTCCGTATTACCAAACAAAAGGAAGTTTAGTGTCTTGCTTTGTATTTCGAAGTATCATGTGAGGAGAGACGGTCATATAGATAGCCCGTGTATTTGGAACTTTTTTTTTGTTTTATGCTCTATATGACTTGATTGTAATGCAGCATTTTTAATTGAGAACGATTGTACGTAAGCATACGCGTATTCTGTGATACAATTAAAATATCATTCTTTGCGTGATTATTCTAGGTTTTCTAGACTTGTTTATTTGGCTTAATATCATCAATATACAGTCATTTGTATTGTTGAGTTCTATTGTGTAACGCCACGTATACATGTATATTAAGCCTGCCCGGAAAGAATGCTGAAATAAATGCTCAGCAGTATAAAAGAGGCTATATTGCAATCAACTTCGGCCATGGGGTGTTTCCAATACTGAGAAAATGGCATTCCGAATAACGTTCAATTCGTTTACGGAAGTCGAAACGCGCATAAAATTTCTCGCATCCAATCCATGTATTATTACTGATACCATGCAGGCCCGTTTTAAAATGATATTCATGATGCGTCACAAATCGCTACTAGTGTACATGTAGGCTATAGGTTCCGATTCCTAATTCTAAACTGAATGTAGGTATACTGCACTCGTGTAGATCACAATACGCCATTAGTAAATGACAACCATGTACAAGTTAAGTGCTATCAACCCACCATACACAACCATGTCGGCCACAAACAAAAGATGGATGTGGAGTTCTGTGTGGTTCAAAAATTTCATGATCTTCATTGCGCTGTCTCCACTTTTTGAATTATCAGCCAAAAGATTCCACCGTAGGAGAAGTGCAGAAACTCCCAACCGAAAGAGAGACACTGCACCTTTCCCCAAGGTGAGCGCAATGTAGAACACTTCAACCACTGCATTTAACGTGTACAGTGTAGGAAGCTTGAGGTATGTGTTCAACGCGGAAGAAGCGGTGTAAAACGAAATTGCTATTGGGCCTATTCTGAAGGCGATAGTGATAAAAAGCTGATGGAATCCGCTAATCTCGATCTCCGAAGATTTCACTGGGACGTCGACTTCAGGAGTGGGTATAAAGTAACAAACGAAGCACATCACCGTCATGCCAGCCACGACCGCCGCAGTAAAAATCGTGGCGTGGCACACCAATCGAACTGCTACTATCGCGTACCAGACCCCGCCCTGTCTAAGAAGCGAACTGTATGAGAAAGGTGCGGTCAGCAAACACATGTAAACGTCAGCAAACCGGATCATTCGCAAATATCTCTTAACTGAGCACGACTTCATTTTAAACTGGCTCCAGACCATCGATAAGGCGCACAAAACTGGAAAACTGAACAGGCTGCCGGTTTCATAATACAAACTCGCGCTAGGAAGCCGCAAAAGTATAGAATACAACAGTGTCACGTGCATCGTCTCTCGTGACGTGGTATTAAGGTCCTCTGATGATTGATTAGTTGCGTTATGCCAGCTATCATCTGGAAGCGTAGAAAGACACGTAATATCTACAGCCAAGAGTACCAAGTGAGCGACGACGTGAAACACAACAAAGATAGCTATCAACTGATCATTACTAAGAAGAATCTTTCTTTCCTTAACATCTTCCTCTTTTTTATGACGAAAGAACTTCTCCTTGATCATACCCACGATAGAACACCTGCCGCAGCACACAAAAGTCGTGACAAAAATATAGATCACGATTGATATAGCAATTCCAAATACGGAGAGAAGCAAGGTTTCCAATGCAGTACTGACTTTCGGAACTAGATGCATTTCCAGCGCGACGTTATACAATAAAAAGCCCTTATATTTGCGATCGTATATACAGAAAATTAATAATAATAATAATAATTTCATGTGCATGTAATATACACATAGGCAAGTAATGGCATAAATTAGATATGCACTTGTATACTGCCTAAAATGCGTAGCATTTACAAAAAATAGATAAATCAACATTGTTCAGCATTAACCTAAACGTTCTTTCTGAGGATGATTTAACAACAGTGTCAGGCAGTGAGTTCCAAATCGGTATGATTCTAACTGAAAAGAAATTTGCACGGTAATTGTGATGTGGTGTTGTTAGAGGACTAAGTTTGATGGAGTTCCCTCTTGTTGTATAAGGTGACAAGTTTATGTGGAAAAAATCTGATGCATCAAGGTCAACAAGTTTTTCACTATTTTAAAGCACATAACTAGATCCAAAAACACTCTTCTATACTCCAATGAATGAAATCCAAGCATAGAAAGCCTATCAGCATAACTAGTCATAGGTATCTTTATTCTTTTAAAGAGTGATCTGGTAAAGTAACGTTGAACTCTTTCAAGAGTTTTAATATCTTTTACAAGCCAAGGATTCCATACTGGAGCATTATATTCCAGAATGGGTCTCACATATGAATGAAACACTCGACACAGCGCAGATATATTCAGTGTACGAAGAGCTTTAAGTAGGAGTGAACACCTTTGAAAAGCCTTAGCAGCAATATATGCACAATGCAAGCTCGGTTTAAAATCAGATGTGATATGTACACCTAGGTCACGGATATCAAAAACTCTATTCAAAAGCACGCCACCTAGAGAATAAGAGTGATTCGCTGAGTTATGCCCAAAGGATATCACGCTGCACTTCTGAAATGCAATATTAAGCTGCCAGGTTTGAGACCACACACTAAAATTTAATAAAGATAAAGTCAAAGGTGAAGATGAGTTGGATGAATGAGTAGCATAAAGTTTGGTATCATCTGCAAAAATTTTAGCTTGAACTGGTGGCTCTAAACACTCAGGAAGGTCATTGATATAAATGAGGAACAATAGAGGTCCAAGTACTGATCCTTGAGGAACACCACTGGATACAGGTAGGGAAGAAGATAAGGACTGACCAATATAGACTTGCTGTGAACGATTCGTAAGAAAAGAAGATAACCACTTTACCAAGGAAGAACTAAATCCATAGCATTCCACTTTATGCAGAAGCTTAGTGTGAGATATAGAATCAAACGCTTTAGCAAAGTCTATATACACAGAATCAACCTTATCGCATTATGCAGCATGCACAACCGTATATAAAGTTTATCGCTTTTAAATAGATCGTGCATGCAATTCTGGCTCGATGACCGGTGGACCAACTAGTCAGGGGGGCCCATTTTTAAATTTCAAAATGGGTTGACTATAAACATTTGGTCCGTGCTTGCGTATTTTGGTAATCTGAATACGTATACGTCTTTGCTGTATAGATACGACGGTATATTTGCACTTTCATGTGTCCGAGTGCCATGTGAATAGGTTTTTCTATGTACATGGCTTTCAATATATTATAACCATTTACTGCACATGAAGAGAGGTAGAAAAATGCATAGTACAATGCACCTCTGCATCTGTCGCGCAGGAGCCAACTATGCATCTACCTATATAGGTGAGCCTATAATTAACATATATACAGTTCTATAATCCTTCGCTTACCACAACATTGACAAGAAGAAACAATATATCGTGGCATACCATTCCAAGCTGAATTGGAAATGGGGTGCATGTGTGTGTGTGTGTGTGAGTAAATGTGTGTGTGTGTGTGTGTGGGTGTGTGTGTGTGTGTGTGTGTGTGTGTGTGTGTGTGTGTGTGTGTGTTCTGAACTCCATCCTGATCAATCTCTACACACAGCCTTCGTACTGAAACTTGGTACCTTATAAAGTCACATGATCTATGTAGAGCCATATTTTTCTGGCACCAAATACAGACAATAATCTATTTTCAATCAATATCCACAGCTGTATAGTTTCCAATTAGCGCATCACAACAGCAATCTGACCAGATGAGATGCATAAATGTAAATGATTTGGGAAGATCCCATTGAGGGGTAGAGGTTTAGGATTGGGAGAACATGTAGCTGAAGCTTGATATTTCTGTGGATCAGTATTGACCCTGAGAAAAGAAAGCTATATGCAGCGTCTGTGTTTTGTGCCAAACCACCCCATACATGTATTTTCAAGTGCACAGTATACACACCTGCACTGACCAATGTATACCCCCCAGGACCATCTAATTCAAACTGCATGCTTGTACATGTATAAATCTGTACTGTGGCTGTGTTCATGCAGTTGTGCTATTTTATTTGGCTTTGTCCAGAACAGCTTTTCCCCCTCAACACCTTTCTTTGCAGATAGGGCAGTTTTCAATGGTGCATAAATAGAGTAATACTCTAGGATTCATACCGGCGCTTTTACAATGGGTGTACCGGATACTATCCGGAGTAAGAATAATTCACCGGCCCACTAGCTTATCGCCTGCGGATAAATTTTGTGTACTATACTGCATTTTAAAATTATTAAAATTAAGGTACACATAGTTTATGGAATTTGGTTTGAAATCTATTTGACTTGTAATCAAAGCTGACGTGTAATTATAATAAACCAGACGTGTTTATCAGCAGTATTGATTGTGTTCAAATACAATTGGTATATACTGACGTCGACCGTGTTGTAATCTTTTTTATTATAAGAAACCGCCATGCGAGCTAAACTGCTGAACAATTGCGATCTATAGACGTAGTCGTAGAGTTGAGTCAGTCTAAAATACGCAAAGCCCAAGGCATGACGTACACGTACATGTATGCATATACGTCACACATTTTGCACAATAATATTAATGCGAGACCCTGCATACCAACGTAGTCGGGATGGTAAATTGTAAACTTGAAGAGCCTGTCACGACTCATATCACTGAAAGCCAACGTGATATATCAATTCAACTCAGTTGCACATGTAAGTTTAAGGGCGCGTCGCAAATTAAGATACGCAAAGACACACAAAGACTTACAATTTAAGCCAGAAGCCTGCATGAGAAGGCACAAAGACACGTAAGGATGCTACAAAGAAACACAAAATGTTCGCTACATGGCAATGATGGCATATAACAATTTGCAATAAAGACTCCCAGCTGCAGCGATACTTGTACACATCATGATACAAACGTGCATGTGATATACGGTGATAGACGGAAGAATAGACGGAAATATACGAAACGTAATTCAGCAGGTGCAACGTACTATTATCCGCCCCCATCGAAATAAAAATGGCCCATATTGAAACGTGGACCCGCTAACGTTTATGATCGAAATATTGTGGCGGAAGAGTTCACAGTTATGGCGATACACTAACTATCATATCGTTAAATTGGACTACTGGAGTCCTTTTTTTCTCTCCTTCAATGGGGGGAATGATTTTACAAATCCTCTCTATATAATCAAAACGTCCTTCGACCGCCTGTATTCAATTGGCGTCCACATGCACAAAGACACTTCAATATCATTCTATATAGACCCGAGTTAGTTTACATATATACAAGCCAAGGAGTTGTCCAAGCTCCCGATTATTGATATCATGATTTATGAGTAACAAGACCTACTCTAGACTACAGCAGTAAATGATGAAGTTATACTTAATGCATGATCATATAAAATTGCATAAAACGGTTTTGAAACTAGTGTCTGCTGTAACTTTTTTTTTTTTACCCATTCTACGACCACTGGACTGATTTCTGAGATGGCTTCTTTCCAGGATTTTGTTTGTGTGGTATGAAAAAAGGTTCTTTAGTAGATGTTATGTAAAGCGGGCTTCATATCCACATGTAAAAAGATAAAGATAGGTCATTCATATCATTATATAAGCTACTAACGGGGGGGTGGGGATGCAAAAAAAAAAAAAAAGAAGACACCATCCCCAAACTTATTGTCACATTAATTGAGAACATTGCGAATATTTTTGTTTTTTCCAGGGGGGTGTAGGTAAAAAAAAGTTATGAGATATCAAATTTAGGGAGGAATCTTTGAATTTTTATTCATCACTTATCTGAGCTTTTTTAGATGCACTTTAGGCAACGTCACTCTGTTATTCCAACAATTGAATTCGTGATTTCTAACGCAGACAATTTTGCTTCTGGGTTAGAGCCCACTCGTCATGATCGTGCAGATAGTAATTATATTTAAGCGTTCCGATGGAATCACCATGGTACCATTTGGCTGATTGTTGGACCATATACATTGCTTTGGGATGCAACCTGTGTAGACACTTTTGCCGCTTCTCGTCTATCCATCACAGCCTCTGAGAAGTATATGCAGCAGCAAACCAGGCAGAGCAGACCAAGATAAAAAATTACAGTTACCTCACATGCATTCCATTCCTTCACACCTGTTGCCTTCAAAACAACTAGAGTGTGTGGCCCGAGCCCCATGTCTTTCCTATCAGACTTGGGTCACCGCATTGTGAACACCACTGGTGACAAAAGCTCTCTGGCATCCCTCCTGCAAATGCCATTCAGAGTGGGAATGCTGCATCTATTTACCTCTAAACCCCTCTCCTTTGAGTGAGTGTAATGAATGTTATATGTATTGTGTGTTTTTCCTTTGTAAAAAATAAATCAATAAATGTTTTGTTTTTTTAAATTATTATTCATTTGATCTTATGAGTACAGTGTACATTTACATGCATATATGTGAAGGTTACTGTCCATCTTTAAAACGAATTTTGCTTCAACTGTTCAACATAGCTCAATGTCATTATTCACAAA
The DNA here is from genome assembly GCA_949361645.1 of Spongilla lacustris. Lineage (NCBI taxonomy): Eukaryota > Metazoa > Porifera > Demospongiae > Spongillida > Spongillidae > Spongilla > Spongilla lacustris. The sequence continues at coordinate 4,929,710 of OX442435.1, forward strand.
ATCATAATATAAAGTATATGTACAGAGCAACAAAAGATGACAGTAATAACGTTACTTCTCCACCTTTAGTACTTCTATCTCGAAGATCAGGTCAGCATTGGGAGGTATCGATGCACTGCTAAGGAAATGTACGCACCTGCTACAAACAGGTGTCCAAAATGGATGGGTACCCCAAAAATCATACATACCTTCTAAACAACTGGTGCCCATAACTGCTACACACCTGGTGCCCAAAATGTACATACCTACTACACAACTTGGTACACAAAAAGCAACTAGCATTGGTGATTTATTTTTTACTTGTGATGGAAAATAACTGCTAAGTGTAGTTGAACACATTAATGAATAACTTAGATCAGTGGCAACCTCGCCAGCTGCCACCTCAACAATAAACAACCATACATGTACGTTTATTTACAGAACTCTTTCCTTTACATAATATTTTGCAAATTCACTCCATTAAAAAAATGGTCAGAATATGGTACATCAATTAAGCTAAATGGAACAGTTGTATTTTTAAAAATGCTTTACATTAGAATAAATACAACTATTGAATAGTTAGTGTTATCGATACTGCATTTTCAGCAATTTATACTACATCACTTCTCCATAGTAAGGTATACTTTGGGGTCTTGCATTTTGCAAGGTCCGATACCGTTCGGGGTTCAAACCAGCCATGATTTTGGCAGGAGTATTCAAATTCCTTCTAAATTGGTTGGAGCCATGTAGCTATTGATTTGATCAGCTCATTGATTTTTATTTAATCCGTTACAGAGAGATACAGTGGTGCAGACATCCTGCTCGACTTGCTCTGTTATATGCAACCCATTCCCACAGAGCATGGAGATTGAACTACTTCTATAGTATTTGGCACTTGAGTATATAATTGTAAATGTTTAATTAAACAGTGGCAGTTTTTAACATGCAGGTTAGTTATTTAGTGTAGATAAACAATGGATGAATGACCAAGTAATTGATACAAGCATGCTGCAGGAGTGAATCCTACTGCTGACAGCTACACGGGACTCTACAGCAGACAGAAGACCCATAGAAAGTATATACTTTTAGTGGGAATACTGCATGCATAAGTATATACACACATGATGACATCACACATCAACACAAAGCATTGTAGTAATTATGTTAAGGATACTCCCCAAGCAGAGAATCCTTTTTCACCATACCCCTTGTAGCCAGCAATATACAGACGTGCCTTTTCTCCAAGACACATAGTGAGACACCCTTCATCCCAGCCTGAAGTCAAAGGTATATAAAATGGAAATAAACACATGAAACATAAATTGTATGTACATGTACGAGTATATGTGTACCATATTTCCCGGAAGATTTCGTTTTTTTTTTTTACCTCGCCTTGAGCAATATTAAGATTTAAAGCAGATCATTCCCATAGGCCATTTCAGACTTAGGGGTCCCAAACGTTTTACCCCACTTGAACTCATTTTTGGTAAAAATCTGACTTCTAGCTCAGAAGCACCCTCCCTAGCCTCTCCTACACCCAGAAGGTTACACAAACCGAATAGAATGAGTGTACGTACGCATAGTGCATGGAAATGCGCACGAATGACTCACATGTGATTAGCATGCAACTGGCTCACATATATTCACTCAAGCGTTTCTTTGCACTATTATGCACTGTAGATGCAACTTACACATATACGTTCTATTTGTGTACAGATATTTAATACTCTACTATAAACATTTTCTGCCAACAAGAGCTGCTTCCCGTGCTCCTTGACTGTAACGCCATTTACTATTTACTTGGTAAGGTACTCGCGTATTCATAGGCAACATTTAGTTTATCTAAATAATACTGTAATTGGATTTCTGATATCAATTACCATTGTTCCATAAACTAATGCCAAACATTGAACACTTGGTAAAATAAATATGCTTGTGTTCCATGGTGAAATGTAAAAATCAGCAATACATGTAGTATTTTGACCTACTGACGGCATAATGAATTTTTTTATGACCACTACTGTATAGATCCTACATGTAAATGTATGTGGACACATCCATGAACAAAACAGATTCAAATTCACTCCAGTACTGTCTTGTATTAATTGTACAATAACATCTTATCACTGCTGCAGGGAGGGAGGGAGAGAAGGGGAGGGAGGTGCAAAGGGAAAGGGATGGGGAGGGAGCAAGGGGAGGGGAGGGGGAGGGAGGGAGAAAATGAAGGGGAGGGGGAGGAAGGGAGCAAGGGAAGGGGAGGGGGAGGGAGGGAGCAAGGGAGGGGAGGGGGAGGGAGGGAGCAAGGGAAGGGGAGGGGCAGGGAGGGAGCAAGGCCGGGAAGGGGATAGGGAGAAGGTCTCCCTTTCCTCCATTTACTGAACCAGGTTCTGCTGGAGTGAGACCATGCCATTCGGCATGTGGCTGAAACACTACAAGGGAGTACGTTATGTAAGATTAGTGAAAACCAAGTAGGTTCATTACAGACAACAAAGCTTCAAAAATAATTCATTACCTATGTTTACAACCCCTAACTGTACATCTATAGAGTAGAAAGATTGAGGGAAAATCCTTATCATAAGCGGAACTCCCCCAGTTAGGTGTCTCTGAGCCTCAACAATACTATCCTGCTCCCCCCAACCCTGTAGAAGGAATCTGGGTAGCGTAGGTAGTGATCGCCACGTACGATAATGTCAGGAATGTTCGCCACCCCCCTGTTTATTCTAAAGAGCAATGTTATCTGCGTAAAACTGTGCATGGCGCTAACAAAGAAGCCTAGTATGGTTGTTTTAACCTATAGCTCTTTCCAAATTAAAAGTGCGCATACCGGCGAAATTACCTTACGAATATAAACGTTACCTTGAGATCTTAATAACTCATCATCGACACGAAAAGAGCTTGTAGCGTAAGGGGGATTACAATCCATACTTATTATACTCACCTTTGATGACCTGACCAACTCCGACGTTGAAAGTGAACGGTTTTTGTCCCGGATCCGTCGTACTGTAGAATATGAAAGCTTTATCGTTACATTAACACGCCCGCCTTAGTGCCTACCTCCAGAACTTTTTAGGCGGACTTCCGCCCACGCTACCTGTACACTGCACGGTGACTTTGCTACCAGGCGCCAGCTTTGAACCTGTGCCTGTCTTCAGTACCTCTTTCTTAAGGCCATCACTTATTTGAGTAGCCATAATAGTATCATATATTTGGAGCGCACTTCCTCTTGTGGTTAATTTGCAATTCTACATTGCATTGCAGTTAGAAAACCCCACCCAACTTACGTACGTACCTTGCCTAATTAAATATTCATAGTCAACAGTAGCAGTTGTTTCATTGAGGCATTGCCGCAAAGAACACGGCAGGAACGTCTAAAAAAAAAAGTGACGTAGCGAGGGGGAGCAAGGGTCAGTGGCGGATCCGGGAATTGGGGGGGGGGGGGGGGGGGGGGGGGGGGGGGTGGCACCGGCGAGGGTGTGGCAAGGGGTGGGGCGAAGTAATAGGCGGGGCCGCCCCGGGGAGGCCGGCACCCCTCCCGCCCAGCCAGGGAGTGCTGTAAGCTCCACCACCGGGGTCTGGGGCGAAGAAGCCAACGCTTTTTGCGTAGAAACGCATCGCCGTTGATAGCACATGTACTGAAGTTGAACTCACCGTTTATTCGTTTAGAAAATATTGAAATACTACCTTTTTCATATGGTCACATGATGCATGGGCGTTAATTGCTTTATTTGCCTCCACAGAAATATATGGGGTAATTTGGGGCTATGCTCAGTTTTTGGTACTTTTCGATATGCTCTCTAGAGGGAAAATTGAATAACATACGCTAAACGGCCGGCTAATGTAACATACCTTTGCCTGTACTTCTATTGCAGAGCCGAATGCTATTACGTCACGTGATAAAAGCTTCAGATGCAATCATATTCATACTTGGCCCTGACCCATGTATCATTATACGTATAGGCCATTTCTGCCGTAGCTATATCTCTACGCTGCGTTTGCATATGTTCGGGTACACATATAGTCGTACATGTACATGTATAAGTAGGGGCGGGACCCTCGGGGGGGGGGGGGGCCCGTTGTGCCCCCCCCCCCGTACTTGTCTGGGTACGAGATTACAATTGCATCCGGTTAATAAGCTGAGGGAAGGCTTATATTAATACTTATATGTTTATTGATTATAGTAATACCTACAAATTGCAAAGAAACAGCAAGTCCGTGCCTGCTCCAACTGCGATTTTATTTTCGTATAATTGGAGCTTAATTAAATTAAGCGGGCAACGTGCCCTCGTATAACATCGTCATGTAGCCCTTATCTATATGTCTAAAGCTTGCGTGTAAGCTTAATATCACTTCTGCTACACCATGCACTTCGGTAGTTGGGCGTAGCCCGACCTTCGCGTATTGCAGGCAGTGGCGTAGCAAGGGGGGGGCAAGGGGGGCGGTCGCCCCGGGCGCCGAGTTGAGAGGGGCGCTAAAATCGTGGGGAAAAAAAAAAATTTATAGGTCAAACAAAAATTTTAAAAGTAGGTCTAAGGTCAGGCTCAGCATAATTTCTTTGATAATCGTACGGTACCGGTTGTATTCAGGCTCACTCAAGGAAAAATTATATAGCGATCATAGGACGACTATCGTTTGGATCGGTGTCTCTTGGCCTGAAATAGTTCGAAGAGGCAGGTAAACAGAAAATAAGTTAATTAACCCCAACTGATTAACCCGCTAGTCTCGCTTAAAAAACTTTGTTGTCCAAACGCAAGGGGGACCCCCCCCCCCCCCCCCCCCCCCCCCCCCCCCCCCCCCCCGCTCGTATGTTCGGCCAAACGCAAGAGGAGGGGGGGGGGGGGGGCGCCATTAGTGCATTTTGCCCCCGGGCGCCCAACACCCTCGCTACGCCACTGATTGCAGGCAATGCGCGTTATTCAATCGGGATCAATGAATAATTGCATAAATTAAGTGTACACCATCATGATATCAGATTAACTTTACATGTACTACCAGAATGTATGGGCCTGCTTTGGACAAGTTTTTTTTGGGTGTGTTTTAACGTTAGCTTGATTTTTTAACATTAACTGTATGCAGTATTGAGAATCTGACAACACAGTGTTGTTGACCAAACATTTATAAACAAGTACCGGAAATATGTCATGTGACTTAACACGTCTGTTTGTTTTTGTTTTTAAGTGTCCCAGTCCAAAAAACGGATTTGTAGCTTATTTCTCAGCTCTGAGGCAGCAGATCAACACAAAATTTGGTATATAAGAGGAAAACAAACCTGCCAAACGTTTGGCCGAGTCATATTTCAAACCCGGGAAATACTTTGTGGGAGACACGTTTGTTTAGGTCGAAAAGCGTTTAGCGTGTTGCTTTGCACAGTGGGCGTTATACGCGACAGTACATCGATTTGTATACCGAGGGATGGCTATTGAACCATAGACACCTATTTTACCATCAAAATTCTGCCAATCTTAAAAACACGCCATTTTCGAGTGAATCTCATTACGTTATTTTAACAATTTCACAATATTAATTAAAGTTTCAACGGGAACGGTTTCAATTGCGAAAACGGTTCTTCTAAGAACCAAACATTTACATCAACCAGCGAAAAAAAGCGGCGAGCAAGTAATTATAAAGAGGCAAGTCATGTGTGGGTACCTTTGAAGCGAAGAAGGGGTAATCCCGAAGCTGCCGCTAAGGCTTCGAAGCGATAGTCGCGATCAGCAAAGCAGGTTCCTCAAAAAGCAGAAGGACGAATGCTACTATCGCAGAGAGTGCAGCCAAGGAATTGGTGTCCCTCGCTGTACACATGCCAAATGTGATGCAAGAGCGTTTGCATTACGAATGTACTACATAGAGGTGTCCAACGAAATGTCTCCCACTGATGCCCAAACCACTGTGAGTCACATGTTTGTGGTATGTTCCAGAACTATCGGACGCATTTGGCATGTGTACAGCGAGGGACTCCAATTCTTTGGCTGCACTCTCTGCGATAGTAGCATACGTCCTTCTGGAACTTGCTTCGCTGACCGACCACCACTTCAAAGCGGCAGCTTCGGGATTACCCCTCCGAGCCTTCCCTAGCTTCAACGATGCCCAAGCATGATTTGCCTCTTTACTAGTTCGCCACTTTTGTATGCTGGTTGATGCTTGGTTCTCGTATTCGCCGTTCCCATTTTCAGCCATAACACAAAACGTTCCTTTAATTAATTGCCAATAACGTCATAATTGTAATGAGATTCACTCGAAAATGGCGTGTTTTCTAATTTTGACGGTAAAATTAACTGTTACGTTGTAAACATAGGTATCTATGGTGCAATAACCATCCCTCGGTATAAAAATCGATGTACTGTCGCATATAACGCCCACTGTGCAAAGCAGCATGCTAAACGCTTTTCGACCTAAACAAATGTGTCTCCCATGAATACACACAAAGTATTTCCCGGGTTTGAAATATGACTCGGCAGGTTTGTTTTCCTCTTATATTGTGATGATCTGCTGCCTCAGAGCTGAGAAATATGCTACAAATCCGTTTTTTGGACTTGGACACTTAAAAACAAAAACAAACAGACGTGTTAGTCACGTGACACTTATTTCCGGTACTTGTTTACAAATGTTTGGTCAACAACACTAGATTTTCAATACTGCATACAGTTAATGTTAAATAATCAAGCTAACATTAAAACACACTCAAAAATTTTTAACGACAAGTATCACGATTTCCACTGTATATACGTCTCTTGTGTCACGCAAGAAAACAAGTCAACCCGTGTTCCACTGAGACTAATTATCTTCATCTAGCTTTATTACAAGAAGTCAGCTGGTTAGATAATGTTGTATTTTTCACAAATTATTATTTGAATTTTCAGATCAGTTGATTTCATTGATCGTGATATGAGGCACGGGCCTGATTGTTGGATTGGTGAGTCTGAATTTGACGCAATCCTATCAGAGAAATTCTTTCCTAACAGAAAGACAGGAACTGCGGCGTGTACTATTCAGCCTTTGGTGAGAGCAGTGTAAAACAATCTCTTCAAAATCCTGTTTTGTGCAACACAAAGTGCGACAGCCGGTTCGTCAAGAGAAACAAAATCCAGCTAATGAATTTGACGTGCCTTGATGCAGAGGGCGTCCTTGTTGTTCCCACCAAGGAGCAGGTACTGTATACATTAGTATCTGACGCGCAGGGTGTTAGAATTTATGTGAATTGATACAAATATATGTTCATAATTCGGTCGTCTGGCCATGGTAAGAATGCATACTACAACAACTAATTCCAGTCCAGTCGAAATAAGCAATACGAATAGTGTGAACCATGGTTCTGCTATCATCTGTGTTTGTTTTTTGCACTGCATGAATTGTGGCTCTAGCAATGCATAGATCGTATCCGCATACAAGTCCTCACCATGCAGCACTGATGATATCTATCCTTTGTCACATACTAGTGTCAGCTGTTGTTATGCTTAGACCACTAAAGGTGACCTCTTGCAGCTTTTTTCCTACTGCATGTGTGGTGCCTCCCAGGCAAATATAATCAAACAGCATAGTAATAAAGAGCTTATACAGGCAATTTTTGGAAGCCATTCACACCATGGTGGTGTCTTCAGCTTGCTCTTCATTATCTCTCCTCCTATAATTTCTTTTTGAAGTGTTTGGTGAGCACATTCCACTAACCTCTGGTTCTGTGAATGATGAGGTCGACACACACTAGTTGTATTTCTGTGTGCCACATTGCCTCAATCACATGATTTACAAATTCTCGGCCATTGTCCAAGTGAAGTATGTGAGGTATACCAAATTAGGGAAAAAGCTGCATGTTTAATACATTTGCAATATTTATAGCTGTTTTGCTTTCAATGGCATAGGCAAAATTGAATTTGGACCAATCATCTATACATTATGAACATGTCTATGAGATCAATCTGGGAAATAAATGTACACAAGCGACACAATTGGCAATGCAACACAGTGTTTATTGAAGCTACGGTACGGCACACCAGGCTAGGCTTGCAAAATTCTTCACCCCAAGTTACTAGGATCAACTGGTCCCTTTGAAGTGATTGGAGGCAGGAAAGAATTTATCCAAGTGCTTCACTCCAATAACGACCATTGGCTGACAATATCAACCATGTATGACAGCATGATTCCTCTCAGTACAATGCAGCAGATCTGTTCGATTCTTATGTCAACCGAATGTCTTATATCAGCGTAGAATTTGTTGCTGTTGATAGGCAAAATAATTCAACTATATATTGTGGTATTTTCGCGTTGGCTTTTGCCACTGCTCTCCCCCAGTACTTGCACTTCCGAACTGAAGATACATCCATACGGGACCATTTGCAATAGTGTTTAGAGAATGATGTGACACAACCCTGTCCTTGTGAAATGCTGAAAGAAGGAGAGCGCGTAGGGACATGAAACATGACAAGATTGAGATGTTTTGCACGTGCCGGAGTACCGAAGACAAAGTATGTTGGAGAGTGTTAAATGTCGTATTGGCATCAAGGAGTCCAATAGAATTGGAATGGAAGACTGTAGCATAACGTGGCTATGCGGGACGTACAGCTATTAGCCTGTACGCATTTGACTGTAAATGCTGTAAGCAGTGTTGTCGCGATTAGATATGATGAATTTTCACTTTCACTACAAAACACCAAGTGTGTACTAACTCAATGATGTTGATTTTTACTGTCAAAACGGTCAGACTGTGCACTATCATCGAAAACTACATAGCGGGTCAAAAAAACACCGACTAATTAAAATTCAAATCGGGTCAAGATAAGTGTAATGGCAAAAACCGGGTCACCGGCTTTAAATCCGGTCAACCGGTTTTGAATCGGGTCAACCCGCTTTAAACCGGGTCAACCCGCTTTAAACCGGGTCAACCCGATTTAAATCGGGTCACGGATTCAAATCGGGCCGTAACATATATATTGTGACAAATTCGATGACCATAAAACCTTCGTTACGCTCAATGTTCTAAAGCTTCCAAGTGCAGTATCGGACGGAGAGATACCATGCATTTGCAACGAAATGCATCAAGCTTAACCGATTTACAGCTATAGTCATTTTGAGACATGCAGTTACATGTATGTAACGTGTAGTATTGGTATGTGTACTGCGTCAATCTGCTGACAGTATTGTGCAGTATTCGTATATGTACATGTATAGTGGCGGATCCGGGGGGGCGGCTCCACCCTATACTAGTTCACTAATTATGCAATTAGTATACGGTAGCTAGCTACATTGCAGCTTCGCGCATCATTTATGCGCTGCGCATGCAAGATAAGTGGATGCTTGTTTTAGATCGCTAAAAATGCCCCCTCTCCCTCCATCACCGATCTAATCGGGGGGCGGACCATCTGTGGCAGAGGGAGACCATCTATGGCACCATGGATGGTCCTAGGGGGACCGTTCACAGCGCCACGGAAGGTCCGGGGGGACCATCTGCAGTTGCCATGGATGGTCCGGGGGGACCAATTATTGGGGGGACCATACGTTGTGTGACAGAACATCATCCAATCTTTATGATAGCATGAATCACCGATGAACCAGTCACTAATCTGCATGTTACAAAATTCAGTAATTAACACCAAAGGCATTGCGAGAAATTTCGGACGCTCATTAGCAATTCCTGGCCAATTTTGCAAACGTCCGTCACATTTTCCGCGCACGCGTCCATAGGAATGTATGGGATAAAGTTAATTTTTGAATGCCATATATCAGAGAAAGCCGGTAGTAAAGGTTTACAGGACTCAAATGATGGATAGCATAAAAACCTTTCACTCTTCTGGGTTGGTGTAATTTTTGGCCCCTTCTGCTGGGTTCCTCAGAAGAATTAGTACATTCCCATAGAGATGTATGGAAAATGGCTATTTTAACAATGATTTTTCATCACTATTCTTCATTTTGCTCTGAACTGAAGATAGGAAAGTTAGTTATACAGATTTCAAAAGATACTAAAATGATCCAGGCAACTTTCTAGCAGGTTTATATGCCCATAGGCTTGGTTCCCTGGGTTCCTGGGGCACTTTTGGTTATCAGGGTACATGTTTGGTTGTTAAATAATTAAAAACCGCCCGCGGATGACAATTAAACTATGGCGTTCAGTTCTGGCCCAGTTGGAAGTAACAAACTCCACTGCGCGCAAATTTGGTATGTTCTTTGTTTGGGTTTTCGTTGACTTGGGATAGGCCTACTAATATAGAGCTTCTAAGTCCTAGCTAAGCCGTTTCAAGCCTGGTTTCAAGATTATGGTCTGTCAAACGCGGAGTGGTCTATGTCTATCCGATGGACATTAAACGTTACTACCGTACGTGTCTATTTCAGGTAAACCAAGGCATCACAGACACTTATGGTGAAGTAAGGCCCTATAACTTTCTATATTCGACCACGTGATATGGCTCTATGAGTATGACAGCTGGGAAACGTGCGTTTTCTGTTGCTACTTTTTCAAAAGGGTGCGTGCATATCCACATTTGTAAAAACTATCGTTCTATATAGAATTTGAAGCGGACAAGCGAAACACTGATACGGGACAAAGACGAGCCATATAAGGTTATGTGCCCAATAATATTATCATGTGCAAGGCAATGATTTTACTACGTAACTTTTCTTTTTAGGCCAGTGGCGGATGTAGTCAGCGCGCGATCTTCTCGTACTGAGTGGTTTCCTGTATGAGCTGACAACGACCCTCCAGATGGAACCTCTCTATGGCAACACCTTCTCATTAAAAGGTCTTCCGTGATCCACCACTAACTGGCTGTAACTGCCCTCATATCCCAGGTGTGTGGATTTCCCTATACTACCTCATAAAGCACATGAACATGTGATTCCATATAGGTGTCATGTGATACATATATAAACACACACACACACACACACACACACACACACACACACACACACACACACACACACACACACACACACACACACACACACACACACACACACACACACACACACACACACACACACACACACACACACACACACACACACACACACACACACACACACACACACACACACACACACACTGCTCTGGGTGGAGGGAGGTAGTCTTGTGAGATAGCCTTGTGGAGGTAGAGGAGAGAGCCTTGTGAAGGTGCATGGATGGGAGATATCCTTGTGGAACAAGAGTAAGCTTTGGTTGGGACAGTTTTAAGGAAAGATAATACAGGCCCTTCTCCCTAGAGATAAGGAATTTGTGCATCCCAGATGCAGCCACTGGGATATGAATCAAATTAAGTTAAGATGTAAAGGTCTATAAAACTGAGAAGGAAATAGTGTTACATGCATGTAGATGTAGGACCAATTTAAAGTGGCTACAATTGTCCACCTTTATCTTTTGAGGCTGAGGGTTTGGTTGTACACACAGGACAGTCACCAGTTGTCTGCCAGGAGAGGAGGCTTACCTACATGACCACCTGGTATGGACCTGGGAGGACTGGACTCAAAGTTTTGCATCTCATGGACTGTGCCAGTCACCCTTCCAACATGCACCTGGTGAAAGCACTTCAGCACCCAACTCAAATGGAAGGCTTTGTGTGGTCTAGCTATATGTACATGGCTCTGCAGATGTATGTAATACATGTAGGTGATCGATGTAACAGTTATGGTGTATTTATTTGGTTATCTATATTGGTTGTGTGTGTGTGTGTGTGGAAGGTTCAAGAAGGGCTGGTATTAACAGAGTACATTGTAGCTGTCAACATCTTTGTGGTCACCTATTTAATTAGGGTGGTGGCATGTGGTGATTTGTGTAAACGTTTCACATGCATGGTAGTATTACATACATAGATGTAGTTCTACCTAGCTGTGCTTTCATGCCATCGATCTGTTCATTGATGACATATCAGAGCATTGCTTAGTATTTGTAGGGGCAAATTACACAGACAGGTGCATGTATGTGATCTACTTATAAGTTATAACCACTCTCCGAGTACGTTTACGGCTGTTCATCCTTGTTTACCTTGGCCGACATTCGGGCGTAGTTGGAAAGAAATACTACAGGACAGACTTCACCTCGTATACGTAGCAGAGCAGCTGCGTATATTGGGTCTGGAAACGAGACTGCTATGGAAGTAAGCGCGAGCGACCTTGGTTAGCCATTAATCAACGATATACATATACATAACAGGACAGAGTGGAAAGTCCAGCTGGGAATATCCGCCGCCCATGCATATGTGAATTCTAGTGGAAGGCAATGTTCTAAATTAACACACCTCCACGAGAACTTCTAGTATGTTATCAAAAACAAGCCAGTCGTGATGGTAAACGTCAGAGCGATGCAAATGCAGATATATATGTATAGGGACGGAATCGCCCGTGCATCTTAACCGCTAAACGAGCGGGGTACTCTCGACTCTCGTATAGTGACACCGTGGTAGCTACTCCACAGCAGCCGTTCTATCAGCTCGACCTTCGCGTTTTGGGGGTTTCAAGTAAGTCTTACTTCCAACATGCGTCCCTCGTTCACAGTCCAATTGAGGTTCAATGTTGTACATGTACGTCTGGCTAGCAAGACTAGCGTATATATACCAAGAATTATTGATAGCAATCGAGTGTAGTGCTATTATATCCACAATACTAATCAGACGGGTACAAATATAGGCTTGATACCCAACCCTCCGCCAAAAGGCTAGCCATGCCTAGTCTCGTTCCCAGACCCTATTTATTGACAAACAAGGTGTTCTCAATAAATAGGGTCTGGGAACGAGTAAATAACATATCACGTGACCTCCAGAATGTATCCAGTGGCAGGGGCAAAATCGACGATAGCTTTAGTTCGGAAGGATTTTATGTAACAGCGATTGCTATTCCTAACTTTCCTGCCATGCAGACATACAATTAACGTATTACAAGACAATAACAATAATATATTTTAATAAATTAATTAGCTGTTTTAATAACTTGATAAATCTCTAAAGTACCTAGTGAGTTTAATGGTGCAATCAGATTTTTAAAATCTCAATTGTAAGCCGAGTTATGCATTGACATGGCACGCACATGTGCATATATACAGCATTGTATCTATAATTATACGGCATATCATTGCCACAGTGATGCCCTCACTCTAGCACTGAAAGTCCCATCCAAATGGCCCATTCTGAAATGTGGATTCCATCCATACACAAAGGGTGTGTTGTTCTGGAGCATTGACCCAGTCCTCAGGTGCACTAGCGTCAATAGATGCAACGTTCCATATACGGGCCATCGCGTCAATGATTTGAAGTAGTCGAATCTCTTCGACTACGCATAACACATCGATGACTTCGGTACAGTTGTAATTGGAGTATATATTCTGCGACAAGAACGTGGATTTTAAAAGACATATAGTATACTTGTACATGTTGCTTCGATTGTAAAATATATTATAATAGCGTGAATTTATTTTTAGCATGTACTGCATGCGCGGGTGCAAATTCATTAACATATAAATTGTATATTCGTACATTTACGTATTTGCAGGCGAGTGCTCTCATTTGGTTCTTATTGGTAGTAGCATTACATTGTGCTTTGAAGCTCTGGCGAAGTACGAAACAAGCAGTGTGAAACTGCGCCAAGCTAGAATCGTTGACAGAAAACTAACGCAGAAATTTTACGTCAATACAACTTAAAATGCAAAAAATCACTAACCTTTTCCTCTAGAGTGCTGATAGCCCAATACTTCGCCACAAGATCGCCAATTATTGCGGAGAGGTTTGGCCGAGATTTGCTTTGTCCTCTCATGAATAAAAAGCATAGCATAACAGTGTGCATGTATGCGGTGACCGTTCTGGTAAACATTTTTTTTCACTGCTCTTTAATGGACAAACGCTTATATACTTGTACCGTGCAGTAAAATTTGTACGGTTTCAAACTTTATTAGTTTGAATTCCAAGGTTGCTTTGTATAATTGCCTGTATGTTTGCTTAACCAATTCAAGGCATGAACAGTTTATTTATTTATTTATAACAGTATATTTATTTATTTATTTTCAGGACATGCCATAAACTACTTTTTAATGTGCATGCATGTGCATGTGATATGCGTGCGTGCATGTCATGTGTGCAGGTTTACCTGTTTGTTGAGGATGGGACAACGCGGATATCAGCCGGATTGCATCGTATGCGTGCATGTAATTGTGCATGCTGTCTAAGCCGATGTCTACTGTCTCTTGTGCCGCATGCTCATAAGGAGGCCCATTGTCTCAATGGGAATCCTTGTATCAGCCAACATGTAGTCCTTTGATTTGCGGCATATTTGTTTCTTACATGCAGGGACGTAAGTTATGGCTCACTGCAAGTATGTATTAAAATTGGCTGTATAGTAGTATATAAGACCATAAGTTTTATAAGCCATACGTTTTACTGATGCCGGCATTAATATATTGCTTCCATATCTGACAGTGCCAATATACCATACAAGTGCCATATACATGGCAACGAACTAATCAGTGCCTGTGAAAGAATGAAATCACACACCAAAAATGGTTTGTTTTGACTACATTTTTACATGCGCAGCAGCTACCATGACAATAGAAGAATGTATTGAAATCTAAGACTATACCCGTATATACATGCATGTATAGTGTTTACTCCTCGCCACGTAAAATCATCCATGGAGTTCAAGTTAGACTGCTTATAGCTTCCTAAGCGGTAATTGAAAGCTTTTCCACTAATCGGGCTAACTGACCTACTCTAATTGCTTGAAATCGGGTCGTAAAGCATACACATGTACACGCACTGATACGTGCGGGCATGCATGCAGGCTTGCATTCAAACGTTCACGAAAGTGCACGTGGTTATCTGCATGCATGACGCTATTAATTCAGTAGTTTCTTTTATTGAAGACGGCGAAGAATTAATATACATGGAAAAATAGCTTCTTATATACTTAGATTCCACGAGCGTGATATGACTCGAGAAATGAAATTACGTTTAAGAGTACACCTCCCTATGCGGTTACTCTTATAAGTCAACGACGTTGCATGTCATATTTTATCCCTAAACCAAGTTGAACACTGATGATGAGTATAGTACACCAACAATACAGCTTCCTACTGATATATATATATATATAGCAAGGCTAGCTAGTGCTCCGGCTCAAATCTCGCTCTTCCACTTTCAAATTAAATGGATGAGATGGAATGAGCCTCATATAAAGAAGCTCGAGTGGACATCAGCCAAGCACGCAATAGATGAAAAGCACTGATTCTATCATGGACGTCTTCTAATCAGTCCCGCGCGGATTGTTATACGCAAAGCTTATACTTGCAACACACAAACCTTACAAAATGGACTTGTTTCGTGGCTACTGAATTGATACACGTACGTACATGTAAATGTATATAAGGCTTCTGAGGCATTGATTACAACATACCATTCTGTGGCATGCACAAATAACGAATTTTTATATAGCAGGGTGTAGACTGCATACTCCAGCTTGTCTCAGTGATGGAGGAGAGTTCACTCTAAGATGGAGCTCCTAAAATAGCAATTAAAAATGAAATGGTCTATCACAGCAAATATAAAAGTGTGAAGGCCCCCTATTCTTTGGTGTGAACGCAGTACGCCAATAGACACACCAAATCAAGTGTGACCGTCACCCAAAAATCAGAAGGGGAAAGAGGGGTATGTATGTGGGAGGGTGTGTACATTGTATGTGGGAGGGTGTATGAATATGGAGTGGTGTGATCTGTGTGTAGTCATGGTGGTTCTTAGATACTTGGTAAGGATGTGTTCAGGGTTGCCGAAGGCCAGTCCGGCCTGCCAGGTCGGCCTGCCAGGCCGGCCTTCCAGGCCGGACATACCGTGACCTGACAGGCCGGCAGGCCGGTTATGATTGTAAATTATTAATTCATTTTGCGATGTCTATAGCTATATATAGCAATTATTATAGTTATTACAATCAGCTGGTAATGGTTACAATTTACAAATCACAGATACAGAAACTGAGTCTGAGATACATACATGTAACATGCAGTGATGCAAACAGCATGCACGCTTGCTTCAGCATGACACACGCCTCCAAACGTTGAGGGAGGAGGTTCCATCTCTGGCGCTGTTGAATCAGCTTAGCTCGAGAAAACACCCGCTCAGATGGAGCTGAAGAAGCAGGAATAGCTAAATACTTCCTGGCAAGCTTTACAATTGTGGGGAATTGCCCATCGTGCATTTTCCACCACGCTAGAGGGTCAATAGGGGAATTTGCATCTATGATTCGGGCCTCAGGAACAAGCAGCCATTCATCATACTCCCCCTGAACTGCGGCTCTCTTTAATAAATTGTTTAATAATATCATAATGTTTTGTGGTTAGCCATGAATTTTTTATAAATTGTTTAATAACATCAATTTATCCGACCTGGCAGGCCGGTGTCATAGGGTATACGGTCCGGCCCAATTTTCGGTCCGGCGGACCGTATTCCCTAAGGGAATACGGTCCCCCCCGGACCCAACTCCCTAGGGAATACGGTCCCCCGGACCGAGTTCCCTGGTTGTACAAAACCAATTAACCGGACTCAATTCCCTAGGGAATTGAGTCCCCCCCCCGGACCGTATTCCCTGGTTTTAAATACATGCATGTATATGTATATTCCACCCCTTGCATTCACGTATAAGGGCTGGCACATATGGTTCGAAAAGCAAAAGCCAATGATCGCAGGTCGTCAACTATATAAGCAGCTTCTGTAACAATTTCTTCAGTCTGTAACAATGAACTGTTTTCTTCGATCGGTCTGGGATGCTTATTCTATGACTAATTTGCTATACAAATGTATATTTACATGTATATTTATATAAAGTTGTTACTATTTTTATATGTTCCCATTATGATTTGGTTCGAAAATGATCGCATACAGGTCGTCAACTATGCATGCAGCTTCTGTAGCAATTAACACTGTTTAATATTATCAAATTGTGTGAACACCAAGTGCAGAAAAAGTAGAATAAATTTAATAAAAGATGAAAAGAAATAAATACATATAAAATATCATAATAGTCAAGTGAACATAAGAGAGATGAGGGTACTGGATAAATCTCAATTTCGTACCTGGAAAAAAGAAAACAAAACTAGTACACTTCAGCCATTATTGTTTAGAGAATGATGCATAAGTGTTTTTCAATCATGTGCATAATAAAAAGTGAATTTCACAGACAAATAACGCTGCTCGTGTGCCCAGATATTTTCTGCAGAGGGGGAGGTAGGAAAAAGAAGTTGGATGAGAAGAGAAGTGAGAAGAGGTAAAGGGACACATATAGCTTTAAGCCGCATGCGGGCCCTCAACATTGGTCCTTAATTAGTAGTTAACTCGACCTGGCACACTCTTTAAGTGTGAGTGAATGCTTCCTCTATACACCTGTGTCTGGAGAAAAAGAAATGGGATGAGAGTCAAGAGACATGTTGATATTGAGTGTAATCAATTTCGTACCTAATTAAATCAGCCAAAATGTGAATTTCACAGATAAATAAACTTGGCGGCATCAATTAATATTGCTTGTGTCTCAGGTGTCTTTTTAGTCTTGAGTGTCACTGTGTATTAGACACATGGCATTAGCAAGATAGCTACTTTTTGCTGTATATGCATGATTAAAGCCATGCTTAAGGATTACAATAAAACTGAATAACTAACTGTTTTAGTGGTGTTGTATGGGCTGGATGTCTTTCTATAGGTTTGATCGAAAATTTACATAATTATCTTGTAGGTACAGCATCTCTTTGTAATATCCTCACATGTCTTTAAGCCGTCTGGCTTATGTTTGTGTGCATGTAAAAAGACGTGCCTAGCTATAGATATATGTCATCTGAGGGTAAGTGCAAACAAACATGACACACTCACCTTAAATAGATTGATTCCCTCCGGTGGAAACACACAGATGACAATCCTTGTCTTACAGGTGCATGTACATACAGGTGTATGTCATCTGAGGGTGCGTGCAAACACACTGACCTTAAAATTTCCTACCTATGAGAACACATGATCTCCAATAATCTACACCCTATAAGAATGTAATACATATACATCATCTGAGAGTAAGTGTAAACACACATGACACATTGACTTTAAATTAACACACTGATTCTCTCCAATAGAAACACATTGTCACAGTCTTCCTCCGAGAGTTGTGCATCAATAAGAATGCACCTTTGAAACACACTGAAAGAACAGTTTTTCAACCTCCCCCTATTACTAGTACCCATACTAGAGCCCACTAGAAACTTAGACTGCTAGAAAACACAGCAATGGGGAGTTATCGCCAAATCTAAGTGACCAACACACTCGTATTCACCGTAGTCTGTTCGTTGATTGTGAAGTTAGGAAGGAGCGTTATTATAGGAATGGACCAAACTGACTAGATACCGGTGGTAAAGAACTAAAATTCACTGCAAATAGCAATGTATTCTTACCTAAACCTGTGATATACTGCTACGAATCGTCGATATCAATCCTCACGCCGCGCCAGTATAGCAATATCAACTTACTCGCTTCTCTTTCCATGGACTATGTATAGAATTGCTCAATAACTCTTATGCCCATACCATAGCAATGCTTCTATACCACTTATAGTATAAAGTACACGAATAACAAGCCTTAATTAGCACCTTGCACCAACACAGTTTATCCCGCCCATGATTCAGGAATATAATAGGCCTATACAGTAGAAGGAAAGTTTGGAGTTCAGTGATCCACTCCAACAGTATGACTGTCAGTTCAGTTGCATCAATATCCTACCTGACAGATCACTAGCAGACACTACAGTGATAGGGGAGAGTAGCTGAACTGGTATTAGGACGTGCAAGCGATGTTGGCTAATTATATAATCTAGTGTACGGCTACAAAATGAAGAATTAAATCCCGCTTATGCCAACAATTTAGTGCTATTGAAAGTTTGCGACATGAACCATCGTAATTGCTGGCTTGCACTCATGTACTGATACACATATAAAAATATGTTGCGCTCATAGACAAACTGCATAGATGAGACACAAGATGGTTATCAGTGTATGAATTGTATTAAGCATAGCATTTGTCAAACATTACATGTCTACAGACCTTATATATTTAACTTGCTATGTATTATATTTGAGAATTGCGATAACATCCGAAATCCCTTATTTACTAAATTGGTGCCTACATCACCAATTTAAAACCACGTGCATGCGCGTCACGTAAGACTGAGAACAAGAAGGCCGTGGAATGGTAGGTTATGTTATTAACGTCTGAGACTGAGCTAGCACTCATTGTTCTACTTAAAATGTAGCACTGAATTGCTTTTTTTTTTTTCCAGTGCATGTGTCAGTATAGTAAGAAATTACCTTGTACTCCATGCAGGAATAGAAAAGATGTGCATGAAGGACCGCTGAAGTGGGTACAGTCGTATCGAAAGGACAGGACGTACCCTGCAATATGCATTATGCGCCGCTACACAGAGTCAGAGAAGTGGCTGATACGAAAGCGTTCGACAGACTTCTCGCTAAGCCATGACGATGTTCTGCTGTATGTGGCAGGGAAGAACGAAGATGCAATAGCGGTGGTTTTTAACAGAAGATAGAACAAATGCGTTTTAGTAGTATAACGCGTCCAAAAGTGGAGGCCATTAGGGAAGAGACCGCACCGAAGACAAATCGAGGCACTATACTGTACTGGTCGCACATTCATCTGGACATACGTCGTCAGTAAGCAAAACAATGTATAGAACATGCCAGTAGTTGTTATCACTTTTCATTTCTTATCATTACGTTTATATTATTGCTTTTGGGTTCTCCAAAGCTATACATATAAAGATTTAGTACCCAGTTTTAGACAACCAATTCCAGAAGTGAAGCCAGTTGAACCCCTGCCAGAGAGGTGCTTCTATGAAATTCATACCAAAAAAGTACTAAAATTGTGGAAGGCATGCAGGGAAAATTCCACCCTACATGTATGTCAACAAGTAAGCCAAAATTGTGTGGATACTAACATTCTTGTCAATTTTGATTTAGTGACATGAAGATTACATTGAAGTATATTGTTCAAATATGCTCTGAAAAAGAGCTTTGTTTTCCTACAAAGAATGCATATACATGTACAACAAAATAATTCCATATGTACTTTTTATTATCCTGAAGGAATTTTTAAGAACAATCTGTCAGTATACAACGAGTCAAAATCATACTTTAGAACACTCTTCATGCCAAGAACAGAAGAAAGGAGCACAGCCGCCTCCAATTAAGCATCTGATGTTGTGAAAGAACTTATGTCTTGTTTCAAGTGTCTTCTTGTGTTTAAATTAATTTCATTATATTAATTCTGCCTTGTGTTTAAATTATAAATTAGCTATTCACTATAATATATACATTAAACATCTGATGCCGTGAAAGAACTTCTGTCTTGGTTTTAAATTGCTTTCATTATATAACTTCCAAACTATCAATTATAGAACTTCTGTTCTGAGTTAAAATGCATGGTTTTCATTATAAATTTGTCTGCCTTAACGGTTGCGATTTCGGTGAGAATCGTTTTCTCTTTTTAATTATAATTACCAGTGGTTGTCAAACGCTAACGGTTGCGATTTCGGTGAGGATCGACCTCTCTTTTAAATTATACACGCCATGATTACCAGTGGTTGTCAAAATCAAATCTCCTTTGAGTCCTTTCTGTCAGGGAATTGAGTCCGCCTCCTCCCCCGGACTGTATTCCCTGGATGTACAATACTTTACACGGACCGTATTCCCTAGGGAGTTGGGTCCGGGGGGGACCGTATTCCCTAAGGGAATACGGTCCGCCGGACCGAAAATTGGGCCGGACCGTATACCCTATGACACCGGCCTGACAGGCCGGGGCTGTCAGGCCGGCCGGTCACAGGCCGGACCCCGGCCTGACTTTCGGCAACCCTGGATGTGTTCATGCACGTGCGAGAGTTTATAATATTAATGAAAACACATACATGATGACTCGGACAAGCTTACGTAATACGTACCCGGATACGCCCAACTGTTACACATTAATAAACACGTAGGTACTTACCAGCAGCATTCAGAAACCACTTGCTATATTATAAAAAGTTTGTAGTGAAACCATACAACTACTGATCGGCTGGCTGACCCGGGTGGAAAAAATCGCGATAATATCGCGATTATTGGCGATTCTGGCGATTAATCGCCGGACAGAAATGACGTCAACGTGTCAAGTAAATTGTCATGACAACCATTCTATGACGATATGATATCCAATTACATGTATTTGGACGATGGTAAATTTGTTATTTTAGCTGTAGGTCATATTATCTCTGGGAATATTCCGCCTATTAATATACACATGTTAATGTTTATCCCATGGAGAGGATGTGACAGCTACTATTAAACGAGGGAGCGGACGTACTGAGTACTACGTGTAGTCAGGAAACGTAGCCGTAGCACATATCGATGGTGGCTGGGTTCGCGCTACGTATGTAGACCTTCTCTGTATAGAAGACAAGCGGTAAGCGAACAGGCATAGTATTAATTGCGTCGATCTGTGTATCATGTGTCATAGCGAAGCCGCAATGTCTCTCCTGTGCTTGAGGTGGTGCGCTACTACCTGCATGAAAGCAAACACTCTTTCAGTCTGGACAGACCGCGAAAAGGCGCGATCGAGATAAAAAATAGGTAGTAAATTTGTCACGTGGGCCAAGTGAAATGATTTGCATACACACAAGAAGGGTGGTGAGTTTGATCATTTACATGTACTGTATGTTGTCTACCAGGCAGCTGCTTGTCCACAACAGCACCCTGAATGTGACTATTGGAAATCTCAAAATACATGTGTAACACTACAAAATGTATTCCCTGTCCTCATCTTCATCAGGACTGTAAGTCACCCAAATACCTATGCAGGGTACAGTGTTTGTATATGTAGGTGAGGTGTACAATTCAGACATTATGCTGATATGAATCCAAACTTATTATGATGCCTTGATACTTCAACCTTCTCCCCAACTCAACCCTTCCGCACTGCAAAGGAAGGGGGAGGGAGGGATGTATTGGAAGGGTATAGGCACAGATAAGTCATTAAACATTTTCTGTACTTTTCTGCTAATCTGCACTGCAGGAAAGTGGAGAGGTACATGTTTGTGTGTTCCCTGAGCCCTATGATCCCCCATCAGTGGACCCATTGTGTCTCAGTGGTTTGTATTGGTCCAATGACCTCAGCTTACTTGGGGTTGCCTTTTGCTAACTAGTGTGTGTGTTTTTGTGCATGTGTGTGTTTGTGTTATCTTATGCCCTTAGCTTACTCTGAGGTACACATATGCACATCGCGAGGTACGCGAAACAAAGCGTTCTGTTGTTTTAGCACTGTAGTGAAGTTCAACTGTGTATAAGTCCTTACCTGTTGGGCCAAAACTTTGAGGGCCTAATACCTTTCACTGCTCTTACAGCAACTAGCCACAATGAAGGTACACTGTACAGTGAATGTACACTGTAATTTAAAAGTAGTAATAACTTGTGTACCAGAAGCTTCGTGTGCCTGCTGTAAGAGCAGCAAGAGGTATTAGGCCCTCAAAGCTTTGGCCGAAACAGATAAGGACGTATACAATGTGGCAAAACAGTTGAACTTCACTAGAATGCTAAACCATACCTGCACCTCAGAGCAAGCCCAGGACATTAGACATTAATGTGTGTATGTGTGTGTGTGATTGTGTTGCCCATGCCACTACATGTTGTATTATCAGCTTTTGTGCCATTTCATTTACCCACCTAATAGATTATCATCAAATATGACCTTTTTAATGCCCACCTGGGGTTGTGGTTAATGACATAGAGGGTTTTATAAGGTTAACTGACTGTTTGGCTGGAGTATCAGGCTTCAGCCAGCCATTTTGAGGGCAGATTGCACTGCCATGGTAACCAGTTTTATCACGCCTTATCCCCTGGTTCATTCCCAGCAACTGTAGTGACTGCCTGACAAGCTGCCACCATCTCCTCATGGAGTCCATCCAAAAAGCAACCCATGAACTCCTCGGCGTCAACACAGCTAGGGTGATGGTACCCTTCTCTCCACACGAAGCACCCTTCTCCTCCCACATAGCACCCTACTCCCACACATAGCACTCTCTCCACACAGCACCCTTCTCCCCGCACTCTCCACACAGCACCTTTCTCCCCGCACATAGCACTCTCTCCACACGAAGCACCCTTCTCCCCCACATAGCACTCTCTCCACACGAAGCACCCTTCTCCCCCACATAGCACTCTCTCCACACGAAGCACCCTTCCCCACATAGCACCCTTCTCCCCCCACATAGCACCCTACTCCCACACACAGCACTCTCTCCACACGAAGCACCCTTCTCCCCCCACATAGCACCCTTACATAGCACCCTTCTCCCCTCACATAGCACCCTTCTCCCCCCACATAGCACCCTTCTCCCCCCACATAGCACCCTTCTCCCCCCACATAGCACCCTTCTCCCCCACATAGCACCCTTCTCCCTCCACACACAGCACTCTCTCCACACAGCACCCTTCTGCCCGCACAGCACCCATCTCCCCACACAGCACCCATCTCCCCACACAACACCCTTCTCTCACCACACAGCACCCTGGAGTAGAACTGTGTACTTGATGGACAACTTATTGTGCGAACATCCATTTATGATTGTATTTTTATTTATTTGAATGATCCTTTGTTACCTAATTACAAAGGTAGGAAGTCCCTAGCCAGATGGCCCTGGAGATCAATCAGACCAGTGTTATGTTCAACACCCTGTATGTATGTGAACTCTGGACAGGCTCACAGCAATAGTGGGAAGCCAATCTTGATAAAGTGTCCTAGCTGGGCCCCAGCACCCTAATTCCTAGAGAAACTACTACTAAGCTACAATTTTGTACTGAGCAATCAAACTTTCTGAAATATGATCTCAGCATTTGTGGTTTACAATTCCAGCTGCATTTTGTCTAGTAAGCCGTATAAGGCAATAGTAGTCAACACCCATAGAACAGATTCATATCAGTAGGTGTGATGAATATTCAATTCTGGTTTTGGTGACTCGGAACTTCCCCCAATATATGTGCAGTGCACATGCACGCTCGGACCATAGATCTATTCTTCTTTGTAAAAGATAATTCCTTGTAAAAGCATTAAATACTGAACATAACTGATACAAAGTTAACAATTCATTACGGCATGTTTATGCATGTATTAATACACGCGAAGACTAGTACTATGAATTATTGACAATCCAAACAGGTCCCTACAAAACTACAATCATTTATATGATTGCACACTGACTTTTTACTCTAAACAACCGAAATATAATAGCGCGCAGCACAGTTGAACTCAAGGATGCTTCCTATAGCTAATCGCAGCGTACATGTAGGTTACAATGTATTGTGCCCCGCCCCCATTGCCGTCATGATCACGATGATAAGCGATCCTAGCAGGAATGGAGCATCTTGCAGGAAAGATAATCTTATAAGCTGCAGCTTATATTAGCTTTACTATTAACGAGGCATAGCCTTATATATTATGATATTGGATTTTGTGTTCATTGAATGATTGATCAAGTGCATGCATGTTTGGTTGTCAGTCATTACAGGTTGACATCCCATCAGTGATTCCCCTATGGCACTTATGTAAAACCATGCATAGCTGTTGGCCTAGTGTATCAGCACACTGAGCAAGTGGTCATGACATCAGGAGATGTGCGGTTTTCACTATAGGTTGATATCTAGCTTCCTCAAGAAATAGCCTGAGGACCAACTATGCCTTTGTGACACACTCTGAACCCAATGACACTTATGTAAAACCATGCATAACTGTTGGCCTAGTGTATCAGCACACTGAGCAAGTGGTCATGACATCAGGAGATGTGCGGTTTTCACTATAGGTTGATATCTAGCTTCCTCAAGAAAGGCCTGGGGACCAACTGTGCCTTTGTGACACACTCTGAACCCAATGACACTTATGTAAAACCATGCATAACTGTTGGCCTAGTGTATCAGCACACTGAGCAAGTGGTCATGACATCAGGAGATGTGCGGTTTTCACTATAGGTTGATATCTAGCTTCCTCAAGAAAGGCCTGGGGACCAACTGTGCCTTTGTGACACACTCTGAACCCAATGACACTTATGTAAAACCATGCATAACTGTTGGCCTAGTGTATCAGCACACTGAGCAAGTGGTCATGACATCAGGAGATGTGCGGTTTTCACTATAGGTTGATATCTAGCTTCCTCAAGAAAGGCCTGGGGACCAACTGTGCCTTTGTGACACACTCTGAACCCAATGACACTTATGTAAAACCATGCATAACTGTTGGCCTAGTGTATCAGCACACTGAGCAAGTGGTCATGACATCAGGAGATGTGCGGTTTTCACTATAGATTGATATCTAGCTTCCTCAAGAAAGGCCTGGGGACCAACTGTGCCTTTGTGACACACTCTGAACCCAATGACACTTATGTAAAACAATGCATAACTGTTGGCCTAGTGTATCAGCACACTGAGCAAGTGGTCATGACATCAGGAGATGTGTGGTTTTCACTATAGGTTGATATCTAGCTTCCTCAAGAAAGGTCTGGGGACGAACTATGCCTTTGTGACACACTCTGAACCCAATGACACTTATGTAAAATCATGCATAGCTGTTGGCCTAGTGTATCAGCACACTGAGCAAGTGGTCATGACATCAGGAGATGTGTGGTTTTCACTATAGGTTGATATCTAGCTTCCTCAAGAAAGGTCTGGGGACGAACTATGCCTTTGTGACACACTCTGAACCCAATGACACTTATGTAAAATCATGCATAGCTGTTGGCCTAGTGTATCAGCACACTGAGCAAGTGGTCATGACATCAGGAGATGTGTGGTTTTCACTATAGGTTGATATCTAGCTTCCTCAAGAAAGGCCTGGGGACCAACTATGCCTTTGTGACACACTCTGAACCCAATGACACTTATGTAAAATCATGCATAGCTGTTGGCCTAGTGTATCAGCACACTGAGCAAGTGGTCATGACATCAGGAGATGTGTGGTTTTCACTATAGGTTGATATCTAGCTTCCTCAAGAAATAGCCTGAGGACCAACTATGCCTTTGTGACACACTCTGAACCCAATGACACTTATGTAAAACCATGCATAACTGTTGGCCTAGTGTATCAGCACACTGAGCAAGTGGTCATGACATCAGGAGATGTGCGGTTTTCACTATAGGTTGATATCTAGCTTCCTCAAGAAAGGCCTGGGGACCAACTATGCCTTTGTGACACACTCTGAACCCAATGACACTTATGTAAAATCATGCATAGCTGTTGGCCTAGTGTATCAGCACACTGAGCAAGTGGTCATGACATCAGGAGATGTGTGGTTTTCACTATAGGTTGATATCTAGCTTCCTCAAGAAAGGCCTGGGGACCAACTGTGCCTTTGTGACACACTCTGAACCCAATGACACTTATGTAAAATCATGCATAGCTGTTGGCCTAGTGTATCAGCACACTGAGCAAGTGGTCATGACATCAGGAGATGTGCGGTTTTCACTATAGGTTGATATCTAGCTTCCTCAAGAAAGGTCTGGGGACGAACTATGCCTTTGTGACACACTCTGAACCCAATGACACTTATGTAAAATCATGCATAGCTGTTGGCCTAGTGTATCAGCACACTGAGCAAGTGGTCATGACATCAGGAGATGTGCGGTTTTCACTATAGGTTGATATCTAGCTTCCTCAAGAAATAGCCTGGGGACCAACTATGCCTTTGTGACACACTCTGAACCCAATGATACTTATGTAAAACCATGCATAACTGTTGGCCTAGTGTATCAGCACACTGAGCAAGTGGTCATGACATCAGGAGATGTGCGGTTTTCACTATAGGTTGATATCTAGCTTCCTCAAGAAAGGCCTGGGGACCAACTATGCCTTTGTGACACTCTGAACCCAATGACACTTAAGTAAAACAATGCATAGCTGTTGGCCTAGTGTATCAGCACACTGAGCAAGTGGTCATGACATTGAGAGATGTGTGGTTTTCACTATAGGTTGATATCTAGCTTCCTCTACTAGTGACAGCCAACATTCCTAATTGCAATAAGAGATGCATATGAGAAACAATTAAATAAGTCAGGCATGTCCTTCATTGGTATTCTTTCTTTTCTTTTGTCTTGCACTCTTGCAGGCCAGACCAATAGCCTGAACAGTCTTTCCATCATTCACAATCCTCGAGTGTGTTTAGAGTCACGTGTTAGAGGCTCCTACATAAGAGGTGTGGCCTGCAGGTAAGTGGCTCACTATGTAGGGCACATGCACACACAGGTGATCCAGCATATATGGCTCTCTGTGTAGACGAACTTAGGTTTCACCAATCTATCATAATCAAACTTATTTGATAGTACAACAAAATCTCTTTTTAAAAAACAATGCAACACATTGGACAGCCATGTGTAATACAACTACAATAACAAAAGCACCATCACACGAAGGCCACAAGAATCAAAGTACACTTTTCAGAATAGTTTCATATAACTTCATATCACTCAATGAATGAGAAGGTCACATTGGAACCTACTGAGGGGGTAGGCAGCATAGAGTAAATGAAATGGCACATACAGACCACTAGCACAACACATACACACACATACACACATATGTAAATGGACCATGTACCTAATGGATTAACTTAGCTAAAGAGTAATTCTTAATGGATCACAATGGCCCCTGCTGCCAACATAACATTAGTCTGGTCTGACTGCCCAAACGCCCCCCTCCCCCCTTACCCCCCAATCCACCCAAAGACACACCCACAACAAGCTGTGGCCTGTGGACCAGATCGAGATGCTGTCCACATGGCGCCCCTAGCATTTCTGGAAGGGGCCAGGATAGGGTAAGGGGGGGCCATACCAGACAGATTGGTTTAGCCACACTTGAGGATAAGCCCATAGCCAAAATATAATTTCCCCAAGAGTAGCATATAATACCTTAATCTCTAGTGACATGAACAGATCAAGTGCATAGTGTGAGCCTGGAGCAGGGGTAGGTGTAAAGGCCAGCATACATGGCGACTTCTAGTTGGTTTGGACAAATCTGCAAACCATCAGTAAACTAAACAATTACAGAACTTGCATGCAACATGTAGGCAGTAGGCATGCAGGAAGTCCCATGTATACCAACCTTTAGGGTCACCATAAATCATATTCATTTAGGTGGTAGAACTATCATAAAAGTTATGAAAGCTGAAAAAAAAATGCTATAGGTAACACCCTGGTGTGTGGCGTTTAATGCATATTTCTAGGTGCACAGTAGTATGGACACCTGAGAAAGAAAACAGTGATTAACAGGAACATCTCAAGCTTTAATATATACTCCATACTCCAGTGTAAACCTTGTGTCAGCTGCTATCATAATTTCCCACACCACAGGCATCTCAATCAGATTGCTGCACAGCTGCAATACACAGGTAGGCTGATATGGTGTACATTGGTCTAATAGTTGCACAATTCTGTTCTTTAATATTGTGCACTGAAAACAGCAAGTTACCCTAAGCTTATAGACACTATTGACAACAATCCAAGGCTTTAAAGTCAGTTAACTCAGTGGCTGACCACACCCCCAGGTGCAGCTATAAAACAGTGAACCCAATACACTCACAGTCAATAATCAGACTCCAAGAGAACTCTAGCCGTAATGCAGGCAATAGATGCTGGAGATCTAAAAGAACAAATAAAACAGTAATGTGCTGAGCTGCTGCATACCAGCATGGGATGCCTGCCCATAAGCACTGATAATTATTATATAGGTCACAATACCTATAATTGCATACCTTCTGTACAGCTCCTGTTTGGTATTGGAGTGTCTTGGCTGGGATTCCATTTAAAAAAAATGCTGCATATTTTTGACAAAACACTTGCATGTATAAATTAGCCACAATTGAAATGTGCTTACATGTCATTGTTGTTAAATTTCCTTCCTTGAACGATGTATCATATATTTTGACATTTGGTAAAGGCTACATGTGACAGAAAAAAAGTGTTGTGCCATGTGTGTATGTGTGTGCATGGATGTGCGTGTATTTGCATAAATATATATGTGTGAGTTTGTGTATGTGCTCTGTGTGTGCTGTGTTACAAGGTTTCTAGGTGCACAATTACTAGTTTCACATGCGTGCTAGGGCTTTGCCAATAGACAACAGCCCCCATCATCCACCCCTGGATAGTAGAAATGGGACTTCGGGATGAGTATATACATGTGTTCCAAATGTGGATGTTGATGTATGCATAGTCATGCATACACATGCATATCAGAACACTTTGTAGACCACACATACACCACACACACAGCTTACAGCTATACACAGCACACATGTACACAGCTTATTACATTGCACACAAGCACAACCACACACCTACACATACACACCCACACCAACACACAAGCACAACCACACACGTACACATACACACCCACACACACACACACAAACATAGCCAAAAATGACAAGGCTCACATACATAGACCTTTTGAAATACATGAAGACACAGCCCGCTGCTAACCTGTGTAGGTATACCCACACCACATGGATAGGTGTAAGGCCACTCCAAAGTCGACTTTAGTTTTCCATCCCCAGCTGCATGCTAAAATATTTTTGAGGAAGGGTGGACAGGAAACTAAAGTGCAGTTCGGAGTGGCCTAATGCATCAGTTGCATGTAAGTCAAAAGTGCATGTTGGTGTCCACACACACACACAATACACAAATTCATCCATCCCAGCTAAATGTAATACCGGCTACACCGGTATAGAATTGCAATGGACACTTACATGTATACAAGTAGATCATAGTCTTTATTAGTTCCGTTTCATAGAAGAATGAACACCATTTGTCCTACGCACGCACTCATTATTTATTGCCAATATTGGTATTCTGCCATTTTATATTCGGTGTTCCATTATAGCACTGGTTCGAAGAAAAGCATTTAGCCATAGAACAAGACACGTAATCACAGACCATGCTGCATGCACCCAGAAGCAAAGAACAACGTATTGATACCTGTACACACACCACATATATTACAACAGTTGAGTACATGTAGACACGCGCGCGCGCGCACATGCACACACTAGTCTAACGTACTTATCGATCGAGCTAGCTCAAGTTGAACGACTGCATGCACTGTGCTACATGGATCTCGTGATTTAAAGAAAAATCATGTGATACACCCTCCTGGGGGGCGAGGCATTAATGACATACGGTATGATACGCCATCTTTACAGAACAGTGCTTGGGTTTAGCGCGATTAATGGGCGATTATCGCGATAATCGCCGCGATTAAAAATATCGCGATATTATCGCGATATTTTCCACCCGGGGAGTCACGCTACACGGTGGCAGACGCCGTTTTTGGATCGAATTTCCTCCAATCTATATCTGTGGTCGAGCTACATAAGCTAATAACTTTGCATTGTCAAATAATAATGCGCACGTGCGGTGGGCATTATCGTTACTTAGATACGTGGCGCCGCGCGAGCGACATATTCCGGCTTTACATGCTGTCAACAGCAGGCGTAGCCTAATGCCATGCATTGTATTTGTGCATTCGACACTGGTTACTACCCTAGCAACCTATTGACGCAGATTAATACGGCATGCATGCATCTCAAAAACACCACAAAACCTCAAAGAAATGTAGCACGCGCGATATATTGTATACGGTGCTATTATAAAAATCGCAACTGACATGCATGACATTAGCAGGCACAGGTTCGTATTGTCTGCACAGAACATCATTGTTCTCAGTCTGATCGGATCAGTCCTGTGCTATCAATCCCATAAGTGCCAGTCAGACTGCGAGTTTCCACCAATCTATCTATGGTCGAGCTACATAAGCTAATAACTTTTCAAATAATTAAATGCGCACGCGTGGTGGGCATTATCGTTACTTAGCTACGTGGCGCCGCGCGAGCGACATATTCCGGCTTTACATGCTGTCAACAGCAGGCGTAGCCTAATGCCATGCATTGTATTTGTGCATTCGACACTGGTTACTACCCTAGCAACCTATTGGCGCAGATTAATACGGCATGCATCTCAAAAACACCACAAAACCTCAAAGAAATGTAGCACGCCGCGCGATATATTGCATGTGTACGGTGGCAACGGTGCTATAAAAATCGCAGCTGACATGACATTATAGCAGGCGCAGGTTAGTTAAAAAATGGGATTGTCAGCACAGAACATCATTGTTCTCAGTATGATCGGATCAGTCCTGTGCTATCAATCCCATAAGCGCCAGTCAGACTGCGAGTTTCCTCCAATCTACCTATGGTCGAGCTACATGTACATGCATAAGCTAATAACTTTGCATTTTCAAATAATGCGCACGCGTGGTGGGCATTATCGTTACTTAGCTACATGGCGCCGCGCGAGCGACATATTCCGGCTTTACATGCTGTCAACAGCAGGTGTAGCCTAATGCCATGCATCGTATTTGTGCATTCGACACTGGTTACTACCCTAGCAACCTATTGACGCAGATTAATACGGCATGCATCTCAAAAACACCACAAAACCTCAAAGAAATGTAGCACGCGGCGCGATACATTGTATACGGTGCTATAAAAATCGCAACTGACATGACATTAGCAGGCGCAGATTAGTTAAAAATGGGATTGTCTGCACAGAACATCATTGTTCTCAGTATGATCGGATCAGTCCTGTGCTATCAATCCCATAAGCGCCAGTCAGACTGCGCTAGCATCAGACAGAAGACTATCAGTACCGTGGACCTCGTTTGCCGTTCGCTGTGGTATCTAGACGGAACTATGACGAATTGTCCTCCGGAAAGCGCGTGCAACCCTGAAGCATTGAACGAAATAAAGATCGGTATTCAAAACGATTTATGCCAATTGGTAAGTTTTTTCAGTTAATTAATTTCACCCATTCATTGTGCATGTGTATGGGTTGCACTGCAGGTCACTGCTCTGTCAAATACCTACTCGGCTTGCTTCTTGCTTAAAAACAACTCTACAACTCCGCTATCTTGCAGCACCTCTCCGTTAAATGGAATATGTGGCACTGTGCTTCTCGTATTATACTGAAGACGCGTTTCTGGATTCAGTTAACAATACTGAACTCTAAATTTTAAATATGATTCGCATTTTAAAGATATAATTATATGGGACAGTTTCCGATAAATGGCCCTTCGCTTAAAATTATAAATTGCTATGTATTTGAATCGTAATAACTTCCGAATGGTTAAGGCTATCAACTTCCTATTGTTAACACTGACTGCATACCACACCATATATATCTCTACGGTAAAATACATTTTGGGGTCTTGCACTTGCTCCATGCCAGTATTGCAACGTCGATCCGATACCCCAACGGGTTCAAATTAAACCCAACATAACTTTCTGTACGAGTAATGAAATCGCTTCAAATTTGGTTTGTAGGTAGCCGGAGAGGTCCTTTACCTATCGATTTGTTCTGTTCGCTGATTTTATGCCATCCATTACGGAGATGCAGTTGAACAAACTATACGTGCACATTTTCGCGCTCGATTCGCTCCAATGATTTGGGCCGCTCAATGTATGGGAAGGCGGGGATTTTAACATTGGCGCGAATCAAGCGGGAAAACGCGCACATAGTTTGTTAAATAATATCTCCGTAACGGATGGCATAAAAATTAACGAACAAAACAAATAGATAGGTATAGGACCTCTCTACCTAAAACCGAATTTGAAGCGATTTCATTACTCCTACAGAAAGTTGTGTTGGGTTTGAACTCAGTGGGGTATCGGACGTTGCAATACTGGCACGGAGCAAGTACAAGACCCCAAAATGTATTTTACCGTAGAGAAATGGTGTGGTATGCAGTGTTGAAAATAGGAAGTCGATAGCCTTAACCGTTCGGAAGTTATTACGATTCAAATGCAAAGCAATTTTATAAGATTTTATAATTACAAACGAAGGGCCATTTTCTCAGAAACTGTCCCAATTATGATACCGTAATAGTTAGTGCAATATTGTCGAAGGCGGAAAAGAACAGTCTCAAAACATGTTTAAGACAATTATACGTCTGGGTACGAGACTAGGAAAAGAACTGAGTAGGCTGAGTTAGGTCCCGCTGGGCCAACCCCTCCCCCTCCCCCACCCCCCTACCCAATCCAATAGACCTTATTCGACCGCATATGAATATATAAAGTCACACGCTCGTCCCAGTATTGCTTCAATTACTCCAATATTGGTTCAATTACATCACGCGACACGAAGTTCTCTAAAGGCGAGTGAGTTCAGGAACTATCAGCGATCACTTTTCAAGGCCTAAAACTTTCATACAAGGTTGGTTCCGTTCTTTTCTATCGATTTGGTGATCCGCGTGGTGCGAGGTTATAGTTTGCCGTCCCTGTATTAAAAACAATCTTGTAATCCCTCTGGCCCTCCGTGAAAAGGGTAAAAAAAGTAAACCAGCGCTCTCTATCATACCGTGGGTGTAATAGGACTGATTTGACTTCACCTCGTTTTTTTGTTATTTATAACAATGACTTCTACTGTGAGCCAATTTTTGTAAAGATAGAACACGGAACGGCAGCGCCAAGCAGTATCCATGCATGTACGTGTATTGATGTCTAGTGGGTGTATTGAGATATAAAGCATGTTAACACGGTGTAGGGTTGTTGAGATTCTGCGCCTCAATTGCGGAGTTGAGCTGTCATGATTTACACAGCCCTTGTGATATGCCTCGAAGAAAAACACTTAGTACATCCTACAATACTGTATCCTATACCCCCTTCTTTCATATGCAAAGTTCATGCAAAACCGATGTCATGCACGTGCACGGTACACTTTATCGCATTATATATTTTATCCGCCCGGGTATATCTTTGCGATGGTCGTTAGTTAGAATAACAGAATTAAAGAACTCTTGCCAAAGTCTTCTATCATGCAGATAATTGATTCAGATTGAATGAGCAAAAACATGTATAAACACCAATACATGCATGTATGAATGACAGGGGGAAAGAATTACATTCGCTTTGATTTCCGATATATTGACTCTCGTATTTCAACAACGTTTTGAAAGGGTGCGTGTCTCAACCACTGTTAGGTGTCCCCGTTAGGTGAAAATGTGTAAATGGTTGTACTGTGCACTGATGAAAGCAGCTGCACTGATTTCAACATATGTTGCCCATTCGCCTATCGACTGCATCTTTGTTCGCATCAAGTAAATTTCCATAGTTTCATTAGGCAAGGCCATAGACAACGGGGTGCTAGGGGAAGCACCCCCAAATTTTTAAGAGACCTTTTAAGATAGAAAAGTAGCGGTTTTCTTGTATTCACGGTATATATAACTTGACGTGAAGTTTAACTACATGTATGTTTGAAACTAGCTTTTTATATTGTATAACCATGCGCGTGAATTAAGTTTAATTGACTTTTACCCCAACTCATATTGCCAGCAATCAGATGCCATGCAGTTCCTGTGAGCTATAAGCTGTTGCGGGGTCTGTTGCAATTCCAGTAACACACAGCAATGGATGTGCACTGGTACTTGCTCAACAGCCTACCATATGCATGCATCTACCTGTTATTGGAGATTTGTGAGAGTTCTACGAATTAATAAATGTGTCCTGCTCTGCATGTCTTCAAAGTGGGACAAAGCCTATTCCATCACCAGCAGCTACATCAGATCACGGCTCGCTTATGCAGGGGTTCGAGCAGTGAGCCTCTGTCTTAGAGGATCCCGCACCAAATGGAGAAGTAGGCTGGGGTTTGACGATGGTGCTCCTCTGGCCTCATTCATGGAGTAAATTTTTGACTTATTATTTCTCTGTTTAATTACTTAAGTATCATCTAATTGTATGTATTTCATGTTTTTAAACCTTTATTTTTATTTAAACACCGGATCCACGAGAATAGATCTTTTTTTTTGGTGGAACACCCTTTTTGGAAAAATAGTCGGAAACGTGTTTTTTACTTTTTAACACACATATTCCAAGAACCCAACTCTCCCTGAGTCTTATGTTGATATTTTCAATCGCCCATCTAAAGTACGCAGCAACCTCTGTTTGTTTGAACAGACGCGGTTTCCAAAATCTCGGTTGTCTCGAGTGGAAAAATGCACTTTTTTTAAGGGCCGTTTAGTAACATTCTGAGTGCATTATGTTATGTCTCAAATAGATGCCACGTTAATACTGCATTCAGAATACGCTTAGTTTATACACAAATACACAAACTTATCTTTCCTAGTACCCAGACCGTCATATAGTATACAGCAGTGACGTAATACTTCATTACTAAACATGTCACTCGCTTGTTATCGTATGCACAAAAAACCCGTGTGTGACAAGTGCGATGCTGGGACAAGTTGCACAAAGTGTTGTCCATGCCAACCCCGTTTGCGTGGTCGCCCTAAAAAAGGTAATTATAAGTGTGGTGCAGGAAACACCACATCGGTCAAATCCCGAGCGTCGTGCAGCCACCGGAATGAGTTTTGTTGATGAACCGATATCGATTCCTGCAGAGATCGATACAACGGAAGGACCCAGCAACTACACATCATCGCAAAAACCCATTCTTGATGTACTGAAGCTGATGGGTTGCGATGAACACAAACGTAGCGTACGATCGCTTCCACATGTCGAAATGAGGAGGCAGGTAAAACGCGCGATGGACAGCGAGATCGACAATGCCTGTATGAACCGAGTACAAAATGTGTTTTGAATAGGGGTCAAGGCGTGGGCACATGTGCTTCTACCTAATTTGAGACTCGACGAGGGCTCAAAGAAGGCAATTTCTTGTAGGATATGTCACGCACGATTTGGTCCGCGTCTAATTTCGGTCCGGCCGGACCAAAAAAGGCTGCCTGAAATTGTCCGGCCGGACAATTTTAGGTGCTCGATTTTGTCCCACGTGACATTTTTTGGTCCCACGTTAGTTCTTTCTTTTGGAAGGTGTTGAAAATGTCAGTCGTCAGAATCAGGGACAGACGAATTGAAGAAGGTGACACTCTTGAACTGGCTTACAGTTACAAGGTCAAGGGAAAGTACCCTGAAGGATGCGATGCGAACAAGAAACGATCGATCAGACGAAAGGCGGAAAAGATTTTCTTAAAGAATGGCGAAGTGTGGACTAAAAGAAAAATGAATGGAACGACTAAGGTGCGTGCAGCATGTAACTAGGCCTATGTGCTCTTGGTGGTGAACACATTCTTTTCCACTCTTTGGTCCGGCATCATTGATAAGCGTGGTAGCATAGGAGACACATAATGGCTATAGAATACCTCATTACAAATTAAGATACGAAGTGTGCGCGTATGGTTTTAGGGTCTTAGGATAACTAGTCCGATTTCAACCGTCGTCGCTCTTTCGCATGTTAAACTTTACTGAAATATAGGGTTGTGAGGCTCATTTTGGATGCATGTGAGAAGCAGAGGATTCTAAATTCCTGCCATTCTGACCCTACGTCTGGCCATCTGGGAACAAAACGTACCATCAAAAGGATTAGAGAACGTTTCACGTGGAAAGGACTCAACAAAGAAGTTTTTCAACTAGTAATGGTTGCAATTAGTCACATAAATTTATTGACATGTTTTTACAGGTTGCATCCTGTGAGGCTTGCCAGAAAACTTGTTGTTACTTCTACTGAACTTCATCCTGTTCCTGTAATCACCACTTGGTATCATGTAGCAATTGATTTTATTGGGCCGATTTCACCAATTTCATTATCAGGAAATAGGTCAGTTCAATTATTATTATTACTTTTTTCATGTAATGCAAGGAATACTTGTTTCAACAGGATAGATTACATTATTTTTAAATTGTATGTAGGTACATTCTTACACTGAGTGATCACTTTTCAAAATGGGTTGAAGCGGTTGCAGTTCCAACCAAAGAGGCATATCAAGTGGCAAGTGCAGTATACAAGGTATGCTGATCATTCTTTGTGTGCACTTACTTTATCACATGTATATCTAGATATTCATGCGCATGGGTTTGCCAAGCATTATGACAACAGACAATGGTTCTGAATTCAGGAACAAACTGAACAGTGCAATGATGAAACAGTTGAGGATAAGACACAGTCTAATTACTCCTTACCATCCACAGGTACACAAAGTGTATAATTTTAGTTTAATGTTTCACATATATCTTTTTGAGTAGTCAAATGGTCTAGAAGAACGATATAATCAAACTTTGAAGAGAATGCTCTCAAAAGCAGTGATGGGACATAAGGAGATTTGGGATCAATTCATTGATTCAGCAGTATTTGCATACAGCACTTCGTCCCATGAATCAACTAATTACACTCCATTTGAAGTGATGTTCGGAAGAAAGGCGAGGATACCAATTGATGCAGATCTGGAATCTGTTTGTGACCTGTTAAGTTTTTTGCCAAAGCTTGATTTTGTTGTATTTTATTTTAAATTTTTGTAATTTTTAGTTCAGCAAAGGAACCAAACACAGCCAACCACATGGAACAAGTGTACAAACAAAGACAAAGGGTTTTGAAGAATGTGAAGTACAATATCCTTGTTGCACAGGTATAAAGTATACATATTAAACTGTGGCATCATGTACACTTTGTTCCTAGGCTAAGCAAAAGCAGCAATATGATGCTAAACATGCTAGAGCTTCATTGTTTGAAATTGGTGCTAAGGTGGTTAAAAAGGATTTTCTTTGGAAAAAGAGGAAGGGAGGGAAATTGGACCCCAAATGGGTTGGGCCATACATTATAACTGCGAAGCTCAGCAAAGGATTTTATTCCTTGCAATCTGTTGCTAATTCATCTGACTGTATCAAGCGTGTGAATGGTGCACACCTTAAGATGTTCTATTCCTCTGAATACCAGTCATCATGTAGCAATTCACCTAATCATTCCAATCAGTCCTCACCTCATCACTCTGGTCAGTCCTCACCTCATCACTCTGGTCAGTCCTCACCTCATCACTCTGGTCAGTCCTCACCTCATCACTCTGGTCAGTCCTCACCTCAGCATTCCAGTCAGTCTTCAATTTGTCAATCAGAATGCTCAAGTATGCTTGAAATTGACAGTACAATAGTATGGAGTCAGCTGCATTCTCCACATCTTATGTGTTTGTGGAGAACTGGAGCTTCCACTTTGCAGTATGAGGCTGAAAAAGATGACGAAGCATTTGATGTGAGTATTTAAACTAATGAAAATTTTAAGTTAAAGATTATAATTCTGTACACAGGAAACACCCATGGATCTAAAGGAGGGTGAATATGCATTGAGCAAGGATACTATAGTTGCTTTATGGAAGGATTACATGTCCTTTTATGGTGATTTTCAACTGCAAGAAATTTTGGGAGGTGATTTTGTGGTTGTAAATGAAGACTTGCACTAAGATTTTGAGAATTTTAAACACAAACTCTATTCTTATGTGAATAGAGGCTTCACCGTTGTTGAAGCAGTGGAACCACTTCAAATTTGGTGCAGAGCAAGCAAGTTGTGTTTAAAAGAGGTGCAATTACTAGGGAAGAATTACTTTCTTATATCTTCAGCACACTTGGATACATTCTGTGAGTGGGTGTATAGAAATAGGAGCATGTGTACTAGTCAGGAGAATGTAGTGGCATTGCTGGGAGGTGGCAATGGTCAGCATACTTAATTCTTCTCCCAAGCCTTGCGAAGGGAAGCAAATCATGTGGATGCCTCTTATAAATCCTTTGAAAAGGAAACAGATCATGTGGATTTGATATGCTACAACCCAGTATGCACAGAATGGCAAACATCCAAGTGCAATTCACTTGGATTGAATTTTTGTCAGGCTAATAACTTGCATCATGGCAAAATGCAGCCACAAATGATTGAAGTCTCACAAAAACCCTTGAGAACAGCAAGAATTAGTCCAGATGGAAACTGTTTTTTCCGCTGCATTGCTATGATTGTTACTGGATCACAGGATTATCATGAAGAAATGAGGTTACTTGTTACAACTTACATGATATCTAATTCCTCAAATGAAAAGATATCCTGCCTTTTGCCTCACCATACATCAATGCAATCGTACATTGTGCAATCTAAGATGTAGTTTCCTGGAGAATGGGCCACAGATTTGGAAATCACTGCTGCTTCCTGCTTGTTAAATACAAAAATTCATGTATTCAACTTTACTGGAAGGATCTACAAGTGGGCACTTTATTCTCCTCATGAAGTAGTGAATGACCTACACCAAGAAGAATCCATCTTTATAACCAATGTGCAAAATCATTTTGAAGTTGTTAAAATGATGTAAACAGTTCAAGCTGTTCTGAGTCAGACATTGTGTTTTTCATCTTTCATGCTGCTATTTGAAATACTATACATGCTGTGTATATACTTGTATGCCATCTGAAAGGTTATAGTCAAAAAGCAAATTAAATTGTCTCAATATGTTTTGTAGCATACATATACATAGAACCATATTGTCTCCCTAAATATATATATTGTAATTATAATTATATTATAATGCATGCCAAGACTTATAATTTATTCTTTATCTCGGACAAAAACAGGCTGCCTAAAGTTGTCTGTCTAACGGACCAAAACAGGCAGAGTAGGACCATTTTGGGCAGCCTGAAATGGTCCGGTGGACCATTTCAGGCATCTTGATTTGGTCCGCCGGACCATTTCAGGCAGCCTAATTAGGTCCGCCGGACCATTTCCGGGTAGGACAAAATTAGGGGTGACAGATCACCTGAAAATCCTGTCAACATGGATGCCCAAGCACTAGCCACAATACCAACCACCATCAGGGACAACTAAAGAAGAAGCAGCTCAAATCCAACAATGCTAGGAGGCTTCTTGTTTATTTTGTTGACGTTCCCATTGCATATGTGGCATCGTTGCTAACACTCAGCAAAGACCATGCTGCTCGGGTGATGTTCCAGGCTAAAATCGACAAGCTATACCTAACTCATGGCATGAATATCCAACTATTCAGCAAAACACAACCTCGAGTGCCCAAGGATGTTATTGAATTTGCTGTGGAATTCATCTATAGTGATGAAGATATTGGCCGGTTAGCATGGGAAGCTAAAAAGCGTACACAAAACAGAAAGGAAAAGTGGAAAGAGCTCAAGAGTGTGTTTGCTATGAGGTCTCTTGTTTTGAAGAATGACATTGCAACAATGTATGCAGGTTACATTGCAAAGCATGAGGACGCCATGCCTGGAAAGCCACCAATTGGGAGGTCATTGTTTTACACCATAGCCAAACACATAACTGGAGGTGGAAAGCAACAAGAAGCCCGTGCAGGGGTAGATTATATAAAGGTGAACTTTAACATAGATAACTTCTCCATTGTGGACAAGTTGATTGACATCCTTGCACCTCTATCCGATGTGGACCACACCTTACGTAATGAGCTACGTGGTCTTCGCACTGATGTGTACACCTTTCTTAGCTACGGGTATGCTTTGCATGCAAGGGAAGGTGTGAAGGCATCAGAGGACACAGAAGATCAATGTGACTACTCCCATCAACCTCAAGAACATGAAGTTCAGCAGCTCAGAGCATATCAGGAACTGGAAGAATTGGTATCGCAGCCTGACAAATTGGATGATCCAGGTATACAGGAGGCCATAGTATGCATGATCAGAGGCCAGCTCAGCTGTTGTGCTCAGTTTAAGGGATCTGTGGTAGAGAACAGCAACAGTGCTACAACACACTCACCTGTATTCTCACTGGACCTGACATCTCACAGGAAGCCTAAAAAGAACCCAAAGGCTGGTGGTCACCTTGAGTGTAATGCCTGCAGAAGTCCCTTCCTCTTCTTTGACAAGCTGAGGCATGTAGCCCTCATGAAACTTGATAGGAGCCCTACCAAGCTGTCTGAAATAGTCGATGTACTCCTCACTATACACCAATGTGAGCGTCGCTCATACAGGTATATGGCTCATGTGATGCAAGCTGCTCAACAGGCCCATAGGATGAAACTTGCCATTGCTGAGATGGATTCAAGCACCGCCTACATCGTATATGACTTCAAACAAAAATTCCTTGCAAAAGGATTTCGAGAGGGAGGTGACTTTTACTATGATAAGAAGGGAATGATGTGGTGGGGAGCTGGAGTGTTCATAAAGCCAGAGACTAGGACTGTGATCAGCATGCACTGACAAACTCTATGTGGAAATAAGGCTTGAAACCTGTTAGTTTAGAAAAAACCGGTTGTAACAGGTTATTAAAATAAAAAAAACCGGTCGGTTAAGGTGATTGTTTAAAAAATAACCGGTCGGTTAAGATAAAATAACCGGTAATTTCCGGTTTAAAAATTAATTATCAATTATTTATGCATAATCGATGGACCAAAAGCTAAACCAGCGCTTTGCTAGTCGGGCGGGCCCTACTACGGCGTTTGAGTGACAATGAAGCCTATACCACGATTTGTTAAGCTGCAACGGGGAGTGCAATCATAGATATTTGGTGCAATCCAATCGGGTAGCAGAGGTATTAACGTCATAAAATTGACAAATCTTGTTATATGCTTTTCACCCGAATACCCGACCAAACGCGGTAGTAAACCCGCCCGACTAGCAATTTGCCACATGGCAAGTAAGATGATATGGTCCACGGCGTATGCTAGCTCCTAAGCACGTCGCTGATCTCGCCGCGTACGACATGCTATGCGCGTACTCACCATTAGGGTGAATAGAGGAGTTGTTATAATTGTATAATAAAGATTAGCTGCTATAAATATGTACCACGTGAGATGGATCCCTGCCTTCTTCTCGGACCGTTGTTCGCTCTCGTCCGCTTATGTTTTTCTCGTGCTCAGCACTATTGCAAGTAAGACTCGCGTGATGCAACTTGCTACTATAATTAAAATACCAACCGGTCGGTTGAGGTTGTTCAAAGTTTCTAACAACCGGTTGAAGCGGTTATTTAGCCGAAATAGAACCAGTTGGGGCGGTTATTTGATTCTCGCAATCGGTTAACCGACGGTTAACCGGTTAACCGGAGCTCCGGAACAACCGGTTTCAAGCCCTATGTGGAAATAGATTTCAGCTCTGAAGAAGCACGATTGCGGAATGAGATGGAGGTAATGAATATTGACAATTTGGATGAAGGTAATAGTTATTTGCTGGGTGAGCTTGATGAGCATGAGTTGAGGGGTGAGGAAAGTGAGCATGAGGTGGAGGATGAGGAAAGTGAGCATGAGGTGGAGGATGAGAGCAATGAGCATGAGGTGGGGGCCTGGGATGAGGGAAGTGAGCATGAGGGGGAGGATGAGGGAAGTGAACATGAGGTGGAAAGTGAACATGAGGTGGAAAGTGAACATGAGGGGGAGGATGATGGAAGTGAACATGAGGTGGAAAGTGAACATGAGGTGGAAAGTGAACATGAGGTGGAGGATGATGGAAGTGAGCATGAGGTGGAGGATGAGAGCAATGAGCATGAGGTGTTGGCCTGGGAGGATGAGAGCAATGAGCATGAGGTGGGGGCCTGGGATGAGGGAAGTGAGCATGAGGTTGGGGGTGAGGGAAGTGAGCATGAGGTGGAGGATGACGGAAGTGAGCATGAGGTTGGGGGTGAGGGAAGTGAGCATGAGGTGGAGGATGACGGAAGTGAGCATGAGGTTGGGGGTGAGGGAAGTGAGCATGAGGTGGAGGATGACGGAAGTGAGCATGACAATAGTGGGTCTAATGATGATTTGAGTGTACATGAAAAGGACCAACCAACTCTACACTTCATTGATAGCATTGTGCAAGGAGAGCAGAAATGTGATGCCAATGTTGTGCTGTCATGCTTTGAGGCAGCATTTCATGTTTTAAGATCTCGGTTTCCCCATGTAAAAAAGATAATCATTCAAAGTGACAATGCTAAAAATTTTGCTGGAAAGCAGTCCAAACTTCTTTTGCCTCATGTCTGCTCAGCTGCTGGTTTCAAACTTGTGGCTTACTACCACAATGAAGCACAAAGTGGAAAAGATGTTTGTGACACTCACTTCTCTCACCAGCAGACCCAAGTTGAAGCTTATGTGACACAGGGAGAGGGAGGACGCAAGATATCCACACCAAAACAGCTTGCAGTGGCACTGATGGAGAAGTCAACTATTAACACCACTGTACTGCTGATAATGCCTAACTTCAAAGCTCCATATCGATCTGCCATATGCCCTTCCATTAAAGGCATCTCAGAATTCTATGTTGCCCAGTACATCACAAATAATACTTCTAACCAGCAGAACATTCTGTTGTACAATTGTCTTGGGCAGATAATACCATCTGCCCGTGTACATTTGCCTTCATGCCATGCATCCTTGCTCATTATCCCAATGGGTGAGGATGGCATCAATTTCACAGGAGTAACAGTGTTACTCAATAGAGATAATGATGATGCATGCACAAAGGTAAGGATGGAAAAGAAGCGATACACAAAGAGAACTAAATGTACTAGCAAGCGGGAGTTGCAGAAAATGGAACAGCAACGTGAACATGAGGAGGCATTGAGGCAGATAAAAGCTTTGCATCCTCAGTGTTCAGAGTGCCACTATCACTTTAAGTCTCAAAAGTTGCTAGATAAGCACATATGTGATGGAGCACAGCAATGTCTGGATACCCTCAGTATTGCTATGAGACATGCTGACAAACTTTTGGCACAAATGAGCCTCACTGTTCATGGCACTATTCAAAAAGCATCCCTCATTGGCACAGATGATGAGATACCATTTACAACTTTTGAGCCCAATTTCTATTCTGGATGGGCATACACCAGAAAGAATATGCACCCAGAGCTCACAACTAAAGTTAAAACTATCATTAATGAGTGCTGGAAAGCTGGTGAGAACAAAGATCTAGGGAATGTGAAAATATCTGCTGATGGTGTATTTGCCAGGCTTGAAGAGATAGAGACACAAAAGGTCATCAAATTAAGTGAGCTTCCACTACCAGGAAAAATTCGTGTTGTGCACCAAACCATTGGCAGGATGACCCAAGTGCCAACTTCTAGTACCAGTAAACGTAAGCGTGAGAGGCCTCAATCTGAAGGGTCAATTGGTACCAAGAAGAAGGCAAGAGTGTCCTTTGAGGAGCTTGACCTTGCAAAGGACCTTTTGTCATGGAAAAAGCCGGAGCTAGAGGCTTATCTGAGCCACTATAACATAAAGAAATCCGGTATCAAGCCAGAACTAATTAAGCGCGTTGAAGAACACATGTTTACTGTGTAGTCAACTTATTGTCTGTCATAACGGTTGTATTTCTATTACTGCGAATGCACTAATCAATTGCTTCTGTCCCATACATACTAGTCATTCCTACACATAGATCTAGACTTGTTATGAAATGCTCGTTGCGCGCGCTGTAAATTCATAACGGCAACGTAGTACCTGCTGTACAAAACTAAAGTTTTTGCGCATGCGCAATGACGATTTCCTCACCCCAGACCGCTGTTAGATTATGCCTTGTCTTGAAACACTAATTCTAGTCAAAAACACGAATGTAACATCGATCTTGGAATGAAATGACCTTATTCCATTTCTAAAGTAACTAATGAAATAATTTTTAGCATGTAAAACAGCCCAGAAAAAAAGTGCATCGCTAATGCTGGCTAGCCCGTGGGGTAGATACGAAGCTGAAAACTACAATAATCATCATATAGAGAGTTGGATTACTGTACTGTACATGTTTTATATCATTCAGATACTTTCCGACTAATTTTTCATAAAAGTGACTTCCGCAAAATAACGCTAAAAAATGATATTTTCTCGTGGATCCGGTGCTTAGAAAATATAT
The DNA here is from genome assembly GCA_949361645.1 of Spongilla lacustris. Lineage (NCBI taxonomy): Eukaryota > Metazoa > Porifera > Demospongiae > Spongillida > Spongillidae > Spongilla > Spongilla lacustris. The sequence goes on from OX442435.1 coordinate 4,974,356, forward strand.
ATATATATATATGGGACAGTGTCCAGCAAAATCGGGCTTGTGGGGTTATGATTTTATCACTATAAAAATTGCACGTTGTACTAAACAACACATCTTCGCGACAGTACTATTTTTTCCTTTCAAATTTCGTACACTTGTTCCCACACCATTTCTCTGTGTGCAAATCGATTTTTGTGATCTGCACATTTTCCGTGCCGTGGATACAACAATCGTTAACCCTGCGGGTTAGAAATCCACATTTCTTCACGTACGAATGTTGAAAGCGTGTCAAATTCGGAGTGTGCATAGAGGAGTCCTGTAGCTATTGATTTGTTCTGTTCGTTAATTTCTATATCATCCGTTACGGAGATACAGTTGAACAAACTACGGGCACGTTTTCCCGCTTGATTCGTGCCAATGATTTTGGCAAATCGCGTCCCGCTCAGTGAATGGGAAGCGGTGATTATATCATTGGCGCGAATCAAGCGGGAAAACTTGCCTGTAGTTTGCTCAACTGTATCTCCGTAACGGATGATTCAGAAACTAACGAACAGAACAAATCAATAGCTACAGGACTCCTCTATGCACATTCCGAATTTGACACGTTTTCAATCTCGTACATGTACGTGGAGAAATGTGGATTTCTAACCCGCGGGGTTAACGATTGTTGTATCCACGGCACAGAAAAGGTGTAGATCACAAAAATTGATTTGCACACAGAGAAATGGTGTGGGAACAAGTGTATGAAATTTGAAAGGAAAACGTAGTACCTTCGCGAAGATATGTTGTTTAGTACAACGTGCAATTTTTAAAGTGATAAAATCATAACCCCACAAGCCCGATTTTGCTGGACACTGCCCATATATATTTTTAAAAAAATTAAAAATAAATGTGTCCTGCCACTGACAGGGGGAAACCAAATCAGCGCAAATTAGATTTTCCTAAGCGTATTTCTGGGCAGTGCCGGATTAAGGGTCACTGGGGCCCCTGGACTAGTTATTTTGAAAGGCCCCCCCCCCCCCCCCCCCCCCCCCCCCCCCCCCCCCCGAGAGCCAAGCGAGAGAGCTTCAGCCTCCAAAGGAATCATGTCTTCTGGATTGGAGCTATTAAGCTCATTGCAAGCACGATCTCCATTCTGGTCCACTGTTGTAGTGGCAGAGCTTTCGGACATGTTTGTGGGTGCTACGATGTTGATAAAACCCAGGTCATCCAGCTTGCGACGCTTAGTAATTGATTTCTCCTGCTGTTTCTTCAACTTTCGTTTTGCAGCGCCACTCATCTGTACCCTTCCTGGTCCATCACTGCTTTTTTTCGAGGTCGAGCCAGCCAGGGCCGTCGAGAGCTGGCACGGGCCCCAGGGCTATATAGTCCTTCCGGGCCCCATTAAGGCCACTTTGAATTGCAAAGTTGGTTCCCGTCCGGTCTATACACTGGAGAGCGGGTCAATTTTCATCATCATCCAGTACAGGAAGTGATGTCACAATTCATTATATATATTATAAATGCGTGATGTATCTTTTAGCGTCACATGTTGCGAATATTAATCACATTCATTACCGTCCACGTAAAAACACAAGATGTCTCTTTAGTATTGCAATTGCTTCAATTCAAAGTGGCCTTACATGTAAATCAGAATTACGGAACCATCGACAGAGTACAACTTTTTTGGTGATATCAATCTTAAAGGAAATGGTTAGAGACATGCTGCTTTATATCATAAGGACTGCTACTTACAAGCACATCATATAATCCTCGAAGGTCAGTTTTTCATCTCAGTTCTAACATATATATATATACATGTTCATGTACATGTACATGCATGTATATACTTCCAAGATAATATCGACAGTTAGGGTCAAAGATGGAGCTATTTACAAGAGTTTCTTCGTTTCTAGCCATTTACACTCAACTTTCACTTTCGATTAACTGGGGAAAATTCATTACTATTCGAATAAATAGAATAATGGGCAGATTAGTATTTATAAAAATATTAAGCGGGCGGGGACGGGAACCAACTATTGGGATGGGTGTGGTAAAACACCATACAGGTCACTTTCGCGTTATAAGCTGTTAGTTCATGTGGCAAAAATTAAAAACACTTGCTGCGTGCCGGTATGATTATGTAACATTATTTACCTACAGGCATACGTTACGCCCAAAGCATGGATTTGCGCAATCTAGGGATTGTCCTGTGCAAACCCTGGATCCTTGGTTTGTAGTACAACCCATGGATTGGCCGCGCAATCCTGGGATTGCTTGTGCACAAAGCATAAATCAGGACAATCGCGATCGTGGGGGAACATGCGTTTGCAGTAATAAAAAAAGCCCTACCTTGATTGATGAGACAAGTACAGTGAACTGCACCATGCATATATAGTTTAGAACTCTTGAAAGTGAGGTAAGGTTCATCACGTCTTAATCGTGTCTCCTGTTGCTTGGCGAGCCTCCAATAATTATAGGGTCAACTATCGATAAGGTTTTGAGCTTATCGGTAATTATCAGTAAGTAAACACCTATTATCGAATATTTACTGAAATTACTCTATGCCTATCGATAAAAAACTTACCAATAAGCTTTCTTACTGAACGGTAATGATTACCGCTAAGGTAATAGGCGTGTCCAAAGGGTATCTGTTGGCATCTTATAATCATTTGGCATCCATGATCCAGTAGGTTGCGGCCTTCCCTATTAGTTCCTTGCATGCATTCCTTCATAGCCTGCAAGGTTATTGATGGGTTCCCAATCTTCCCATTTAGGGCAAGTGTTGTGTGCGGACTATTAACGGTCCTTGGTCCAACCTACCCATTTAATTTCGTACTTTGGTTGCGCTTCGATGGCCAATAATCTCCTTCGGAATAACCTGATATTTTGCAAGGAAACTGCAATGGCAACTTGCATGATCATATGGACCCTAGGTTTTTGTGATGACGAAGCGTTTTAGCCTTATTTTGATACATGTAAATTAAAAACGTCATGTTTCCCCACTCTCTGTAGTTGTTAATTGTACACCAGTACCAGCGGACCGTATATTGATTTACGTGTGTTCGCAAACGCACAGTTCGTTGCTCTGACATCACAGTGCTAGAAACAACTTCTATTCAAACGTGTACTCATGTTGTACACGTGTAGTGCGAAAATTCCCTCTAGTAATTATTCATAACACTAATTCGGTTAATTTTGCCCACATGTTGTCGTGAATAATTATTTGGAAGGCCAGTACAAGAAATATAATAAGAAAGCCGAGTGTTACCGATAATATTCGGTTAGAAGTTATCTCTTACTGAAAGGTAATGATAAGAAAAGTGGCGTACCGGTTGCTTAACCAAATATGAAATACATTTTCCATGAGAAATCACTTTTTCCGCTCACCATCACCAGTTTCAGCAGAAATATACATGTATGGAGACAAATTGTTACACCAAGATTTTCATTGGCCTTGCAAGTCAGTACAAATTACTTACTTCCATTGAATTTCATGTACATGTAGCCAATCAGCCCATGCAAGGGTAATTTCCATTACTAAAAATGACACTGCATGAAACGCATTTTATTCTATCATAGTCGGTGAAGGTGCATGTTCGTGACGAAGCCTAAACATTTCAAAGTTCTTTTGGTAGGTTCGCGGTACTCTTCTCTTACAGTCTTTTCTGCCACTCGGACTTGTGCTTGTACATTTAGAAAATGAACTAATTAAAATTATATACGGTACATTCTATTCTGCACGGAACATATACAATTTTATTGCGCCTGCGCAATGATCAAAACAAAACATCAATCACACAACACACAAAAAAAACCAGCCGGACGGCCCGGGCCCCATATTTAATAACGGGCCCCAGGGTCAGCAGCCCCCCCGGCCCCCCCCCTCTCGACGGCCCTGGAGCCAGCGGCGGATCCAGGATTTTTGCGTAGAAACCCACTCAAAAGTACGCTAAAACTGCACCAAAACCCAGATCGGATCAAGAGCTCAGCCTATATGCATGTTCAAAGCGCCGATAAACCACCGCTATAATGTTCCAAATATCTATGGTAGTATTAAACTCCCCGTTCGTTCGTGTAGAAAATGCACTGGACGCTCCCCCATCGGGGTCTGGGGCGGAGCCCCAGAAGCCAACGCTTTTTGCGTAGAAACCCCCCCCCCCCCCCCCCCCCCCCCAAAAAGTACGCAAAAACTGCACTAAAAAAAACAGATCGAGACTGGGGAGCCACAGATCAAGAGCTCAGCCTATACGCATGTTCAATGCGCCGATAAATCGCCGCGTTAGAAAATGCACTGGAAGCTCCCTCATCGGAACCTGGGGCGGAACTCCTGCAACTTCGTTATATTTTTAAAAAAGCATTTAATCCCTTCTACTGAAAAAGGTTTGATTTGGTCTTTTTAAAAATTAGATTACAATGAATATACATATGTAGGAAACTGAATGCACCTTGCTTGCAAGCTTTTAGAGACAGCAAAAGGGCAGTCTGACCATTGCAAGGTCAAATTTTCTACTTGGATCTTTATATATGCTGGCGCTGTTGTTCATCTTATCTACGTTTAGGAGATAGAGGGCCTGAATGATTCGTTTTGACACTTCGTCACGTTCAATCCGTGCATACATTAAATTATCAAACTATCGGTAATGAATAATTGATGATCTATATCGGCGCGTATCGCGCACACGCTGTATACGTAAATAGTCGTAGGTATAGGCAGAGCTCTAGCTTGCTAGCTGAGCAGCTAATAAAGTTAATGGCATGCAAAAAAAAATTAGGGGGGTGGGGGGGGCACGTGCCCCGAGTGCCCCCCCCCCCCCCCTGGATCCGCCGCTGCGAGCTGCTACTATTCATAATAATGCACACTCAGAGTTTCCTATTACCTGCCGTAACCTGCGTTATACGGACGGAGTTGATTATCAAAGTAGCGGCGCGTGGAGGGGATATGCATAATGCATTGACCGATAACAATTTTGTAGTTTCTTTAGTGTACAGTGCGTCTTTGGGAAGGGGTGGGGGAGGTTCTGACCAAACACCGCATGCATACTTGCCCGTTTGGTGCCCCCTAAGGTTGTGGGCCCCTGGACTGTAGCCCCACTTGCCCAATGGATAATCCGGCACTGTTTCTGGGTCACAACATCCTACATGCAACACGCATGGTACTGTCCCTATACACTGCAAATTAGTAAGCTGGTTGCTAACCACACTCAGTTTAAATCAAGATCTGTTGGTTTTTACTCTTCAAACTGTATTTGGTTTGAAGTTTGAACCAGTCATTTAGGATTGGAAAAAAAAAAAAAAAAAAAGTTTGCCACTGAAATGCGATTTGAACCTACAGTCGTATATGCTTTCCACCCCCCAGCATCCGTAATCCATGCATCTCCCCATGTCAAATAGGTTTTTACAGCTACAAAAGTAATTTTGGGACATGACCATGTAGCCAGTTTGAAATACTACACTAATTACATGAACTTGGCTTTAGTGTATGTCTAGCAACACACATGACTGAACAAAGATTCATTAGTTAAGACTGACCATATGGTCAACTGATCTCTACCTAGGAAACAATATTTCTTGAGAATTATACAAAACCACAAACCAATATGTTATGTTTAGGATTGGAAATACTGGTTTGAAATCTTGGCCGTTTGGTCTTCAAGCCATCCACACTTCAAGTTAAACCAATGGATTGAGAACATTTGGTTTGACAAATTTTGTAGTGCATAACCATGGTCCAAGAAGATGATAGCATCCTCTGCTTTTATTGTGCTACGGCTGTTCAAAACCGAATGCCAGTAAGAGGGCAGCCTGTTCTCCTCAACTGGGTTCAACACAAGGCAATTTCAAAATTCAATAAAACATGCATAGGCCTATGGACTGTCGATCTATATATGCCACCATGCAGTATTAATGGATATCAGTGAGAATCATTCTTTCATCCATTCATGGCCGAGAAGTACAATAAACCAAACAAACTGAACTGCATGGTGCATTGTTCTACATGTCCACAAAATCTCTTAGACCTTAAGTGGTTGGAAATGAATTTATTCAAGCAGGTAGTACATTTAAAGGCAGTTTGTGTAATATATTTTTTTAATTTGTCTTCCTATTTTCTGCTATAATTTGTACATAACTTATTGCAGAAGACTGATTACTGAATTGACACTATATCTCCCCCGCCTTTCCATTTTTCAGCACCCCCAAATAAATAAAAAAGGTTGTCTACGGCCCTGCATTAGGGTCCAGTAAACATGCATAGTCAGTAATTGGGACATATGAGAGGTTACTAGTAGACGAACCTCTTGAAGGTCATCTTGTGACCCCATTAGAATCTGTGCAATACTTCTAAAAAACAGTTCTCATCTCCTCTTATTCGAAAATTTGCCTTAGGAGCCTGTGATATTCCTACTCTCATCGGATCCTTGCATTTTAAATTGTTTCCATGGAGAAATACTAAACCAAGTGATTCGCATTTCTGTTGTTGCCAACCAGTATTTACAGGTAAGTAGAGTATTGAATCTATGTTATGATCCATCACTAACTCTACTTCATCAGTATTCATGGAGAGCACTCTATCCACTGAAACACCTGCATCATATGTAACAATGATCCCTGGCATCATAAATCCACTGACATAGATGATCCATTTGAGCTGGAGGTATAAAATAGTACATTTCTCCTAGAAAATGCACTGACTGCAATGATGTTTTACGCAATTGCATCCAAATGTTGATGAGGTCAGTAGCTTTAATAACTCTTGGTGCACTGGTCGAACTTACTGCAAGGATGGTGAAAACTTTGTCTTTGAATTTGTCAAACTCTTCTTGATGGTCTTCGTTAACAATGACAAAATCCCCATTGGACACTTCCCTTGGTGGTTCTTCTCCATAGAATTGTTTAAAATCAACCCAAAGGGAAATAGTTGTATCTTTATTCAGAGCATATTCACTTTCCTGTAATCGTAATGATTCACACTGTTCATATGCATTGAGATGTATGATATAATTTATTTATGCACACAAGTAATTTGATACCTACATCAAAGTCTTCATCTTCATCTGCTCTATAGCACAATGTATCAGCTCCTGTTCACCACAAATGTAACAGTTATGATGAATACAATTCTTCATGTAGATGATGTGCATCACATGACAACAATTTCCTCTGCAACACACCAGTATCTAAGGCTTCATTATCATCACTACCATCATGATGATCACCATTACCATCATCATCATGGGCGTACTCAGCCTTCGGGAAAGGGGAGGGGGTCGAAATTTTATAAAAGGTGACCTTTTGTCACGCAAAATTATGGATTAGTAAATCATTACTAAATGTACGTACATGTATACACGCGTACATGTACACTTTCGTATGTATATATGTACGCGTATGTAGTAAATACAAGTGGAGTAAGTAAAACCTTTTAAGTGTGATGGTGACCTCGTTTTGGGAGGGGTCGTTCGAACCCATCAACCCCCTTGCATACGTCCATGCACTATCACTATCATGATCACCATCACTATCATGATCACCATCACCATCACCATCATTACCATCACCATCACCGTACCATCACTATCACCATCACCATCACTATCATGATCACCATCACCATCACCATCATTACCATCACCATCACCGTACCATCACTATCACCATCACCATCACTATCATGATCACCATCACCATATATCATTACCATCACCACACCATCATGATCACCATCACCATCATTACCTATACCATCATCATCACCATCATGATCACTAAGATCACCATTATCATGCATGATGATCATCATCTCCAGCTGCATCAAAACTATGACTGCAGACACCAAAATCCTTGTCAACATCATCTGGCAGAAAGAGCACTGCTGAATTCCACACTAACTACATACATTTAATTTACTCAACTGTTTCCTCTCAATGGTTGTACTCCCTTCTAAATACGGGGGAAAAAATCATTGTTTACATGCAACTATTTCACGGCATACCATATTGTGCAATAATCATTTACTGGTTCAAGAAATTCTTTCAGTACAAAATTATTGTAAGCCTTTTTTAAAAATACAACCTTTAGATGACTTAAATTTGTAACTTAGGAAGCTCATTAGCATATCCGTAACTTTGCAACAGTTGATACCGCGTTAATTCTAAGCTTTGACGGTATGATATGCATGTCGCGGCATGTATGGATAATTATAAAGCAGGGTTTCAAAGTGGCATGCACGCTTATATAGTAGCTCCTTGTTTATAAGACCTAATAAATACATACGCCTATATACATGTGGACACTCGGCGAAATGCAATTAATTACCTTTGCACGCGTTTTGTCTCTGCCGTATAGTGGCACCCATCAACATGTACACCGTCATGGCAGGCAGAGATGATCTTAGCTTTGTCCGTCTCATTGGCTATGACCCGTTTGAGACTTATCTCACCCACCGCATCTGTTGCTCTGTAATAGAGTAATCGCTCTTTTAGCACACACATATATATCAGCTTGTTGTCGTATTGCCCGTTTCTCATTTGCGGTACTTCCAGCAGGATACATGCACGAACGGTTGCCATCTCTGCTAGCAGTTAGAGTAGTCAACCAACAAGCTATACTGTTGCTCATCTATCCTCGAAGTACTCATTTTCAAAAGCCAATAGCTTCACACGTGTATCGCGTTTCTAGGCGGATGAAGCATCCCAGGGTAGGTTAAAGTTTCCTATAGGATGATATATCCCCATCGGATATATCCGCCGGACAAAATGTTCGGGTGGATAAAATTTCCTGCATGTGACACCGGCCGTTATAGCACTATAAAGTAGCTATACGCCCAGAACTGACAGTATGTCAAAAACGCTGTTTCGTGCCACTGCAAAACCTATCCAGCTCAGATTGCTACGAAGAACTTATTTTAAAAAAATCAAGCTCAAAAAAATGTACAAAACAATTTTTGCACGCCCAGAATTGGCAGAAAGGATTCACACATAGCTTCATTTCTCAGTTTTTATAAAAAGCTCCCGAAGGTTTCTTACTTGACGTAAGTTCCATAACCATTTCTACTGGATAGATGAGCGGGAAGTTGTGGTATTAAGCTAAACATACAGGTTTAACTAAACCCACAGAGCAAACCGACACCTCGAACGTTCGGTATAGCTGCCTTTTAACGCCAAAAGGAAATACACCACGTTCCATTAATATCAACTCGATGCATTGTTTGATTAAAACAATTAACACAACGTAGTAAGATGAGTGCTTTCAAAAGAAACCCAAAATACTATTTAACTGGAGCGAACTGTCTTTCGATCTGTCATTGTGCTATAGTTAGGAAAAGAGTTACATTGTGTAAAAAAAAAAAAACGTACTGAGTCACGCTTTTGAGAGATATCCTCCGGTATTGGCCTTTACTTTGGCCATAGTGTCACAGTACTACTCTACAATGTACATGTCCTGGGTGCATTTAAACGCCTAAATAGAAGCATGCCCAGGGGTTACCAGAACAGAATCGGAAAGAGCCAAGTTACAAATGTGCACGATGTATACAACATTGAAAAATGACAACAGGAGTGCATGCGTGTGTGTGTGTGTGTGTGGGTGTGTGCATATATAAACTACTACTGTAATTCTTTTTCTTCCTGGTAGTTTCAGCTGTACAAGGAAAAGTCAATCCGCTTAGAACTGTAGAAGAGTGTGTCCTGGGTACCAGTCTTTCTTACCCATACACCATCATTGAAGTAGCTGAAAAGAGACTTTAAATAAAATATACATGTACACATGTATGCACGTACTAAACACATCCCAAGAATTGAATTACATCATGACAACTGGACTTCACAGTATTTACACAAGGCAATTGCCATCTAAATCTTCACCTTATATGTATCTTCTTATTTCAGCTAGCAAAACATTATTATTATCTGTACTGTATGCATAAATAGACATTTAGCACTATGTACCTTCTCGCATGGACACAAAAAATTACCCTCTGTTAACAGCAGTGGGGGGGGGGGGGGGGGGCCAATAAAATAAAACCCTATAAATTCTTTATAAATCAAGGGCCAGGTTCGTCTGCCTACACCTACAAACACACACATATTTACCTCACCACACCACTGAAAAATCATTACACTATCAATTATTGATATTGACCACACCTACATGAGACAAATTGCTGCATTGCCAAGTAGGCATCATTACAGGTTGCATGTCCCTTCCATCGCTTACAAAGCAAACTAGCCCCCCCCCCTCCCCTCCTAGGCCACGGACAGTAGTATAACCATTATCTTAGCATTGCTTTGCAACATTCCGATTGTACTAGTAAATTGATGTCATCATTGTTCAGCAGTATTTGAAGGCAATGCCCACAAATCCACAGTGGTTTAAGATGCAGACATCGTGCTAGGGTATGACCTTGATGTTTTTTTATTTACATAATTAGCCCAAAGTATCAGATTCACTAAAATGATTTAAATTAAGTTAGATTCAGAATGCTGAAGCTAAAAACAGGTGAAAAATTTGAGCTCCAACATCAACGTCTTTATCCCTAGAAACTCTCAAATAGAATAAAAAATAGAATATCGTGAAAACCACGTTTCTTTGAGACATCCAGTGCACAGATATTGTACATGTATACAGCATCACACTACAGATAGAATCCCAAACAGAGCGGAAGCTGTAGCAGAACTAAGGCAGTGCGATGGGAATACATAAATGGTAAAAATTTGTAGCTTTATTCTATGCGATAGAATAAAATACATGTACAATGTAGAGGTGGATGCTAGTATAATTTATCCTTTTAAAGTGTAAGTGGTTTATCTGAAATGAGATTATTGTCGATTTATAGCATGTAGATGTACAATATAGCTGTTCAGCATTGAGTAATATTCACGCAGTACGTAGAATAACACATAGAAACCTGCAAATAGAATAGGAAATAGAATAAAGATTTTCTAGGGTTACCCAATTACACATTTAATGGAACAAATTGAAGGACGAATGAATATGTACATGTACATGTAGTTAGATACAGTAATGTTTTCTCCTGCCTTTCTAAACCTTAATTCTCCAGGTCCAAGTCCTATGCGTATGACCAATATTTGAAAATTCATTATAAATAGAAATGCAGGTTTTCAGCTTCCATTTCTCTACTGTTGTTTGATGTGTCTATTGCCAATTGTCGATCTATTTTTTAAATCCCACCCTTCGTTACACGATGCAAAAAAAACAGATGTGGTTCTTAAAAATGCATTATGTGGAGAATTTAATTGTCACAGAAAAAAGTACAAGTATAGCTTTTTTTGAATGTTTTTTGAAGCACGATGTATATACATGTATATATTCTACGGCAGTGTTTTAACTCTGATCAGTTTTGCCATTTTTCCCGAAAACACACTGTACGTTTTTAAGATTTTGTCCATTCACATGGCAATTCCAGCAACATGTGACTGACAAATACCTATCGTTCATACACTTGTGGAGCTAACAAATTCCAAATCTACAATGTACTTTTTTATTTGCTTAGTGCAAAATACCTACCTGTCTTACTACTCCATTCTTTTAACATGTTGTTCTAATTTTTCCAACATTACTTGTTGGTACTTGAAGTTGCTTTGTGATTCACCGAAAATACATGTTTTAGCAATGCAGTATTGACTTTATATGACAATCTTTGATGAATTGCAAGGAAGTACCAGTATTTTCTGAATTAATAACCATTTCTACAGTACAATGAGAGTTTGGTTTGTTCTCTGTTCATATGAGTTTGCTAAAGAATAATTTTAACTTGCGTCCTACGCGTAGGACGACGGGGGATTAAAGGTAAAGATACCAAATTTGTTATAGCTTACATGTACATGTATGTCTTTGGACTACATCTTTTCACAATGAAGGGCAGGCAAAATGAGGAAACGTTTGATTGTACCGCCTAACTTCCCTTGGCGAGTACAAACGAGGGTCCAACGGAGAAGACAGACAAAATAGATGCATCATGTTATCAGTTGGCATCCCCAAAACATGTGCCGACAACGCCCCGCTTTCTGCATGGGACCACCATACAGACTTAAACAACATCGATACCGTTTATGTTTTGCTAATAATTGCTAATAACGCTCATGCATGTAAGCATAATTTGTGCTCCATGTTTGCATTTGATTGATGGCCATGACAGAAAAACACAAAATAACAAACTTGGAGATTAACACCAGGTATGTTAAGAAGTTTAAGAGCAACACTGAAGCAGCAAGACAGTTATTGGTTGATGGGCTTAAAAAGGGTAAGGAACTTGAAAAGAAGTGGGTGTTCCGTTCTCTGTCGCTGCGATCCAAATGGATCAAGATGAATAAAGGAAAATCCAAAAGGACTGAAGCTACATGTATATGTACAATAAGGGCATTGCAGGATTTCCAGAAAGAAGTTGTTTATGAAACAATGGATAGTTCCAGTGCAGAGGCATGTGCATTAGTTGACACAGGTGAAGGGTCCAATGACAGAGATACATGTAGCTTGGATGTGCGGCAAGGTGAGAAAGAAAGTTTGCTATCTCCATTAGATGTAGTTACTCCACGTCAAAGAAACAGGGAACACAGACATTGATGTCTTTAATTCAGTAAGAAGCAGAAGAAAACAATATTACTCCATCTCAGCTATTATGATACCTCTTACACAAAGAGAACTATGTTAAAGATACGCCTCTAGCTGCTGTTGGCATGCAGTTATTCCACAATGAATCTGCTGACAAGGAATTCGCTTGGATGTAGCAGCTGCACAAGTCTGAGGCAGGGTCTTAAGAAGAAACCCCAACTGCACTTGGTTAGGTTGCTAGCAGCTTATTTTGTATCATGTGATAGATTATACACCTATTTTCCTTGAAGTGTTAATTAATCTATTTTATTCATCTGCATCAGTTTGTGTCACAATATACATGTAAAGCTTGTATTGTACTTTGGAAATAAAGAAATGAAGACTAAAATTGATTATATCTTGAATTTGGTGGTTTGATTATATCTATTAATATTTATGTATAATTTAAATGAACATTTTCACTATCATGATAGCAATATTGATCCTAATCTAAAAGTACACAATGGACCCTTTGCATGAAAGATCGGAAGTACGATAAACGTCACGTCCAGAGTAAAAGCTACAGCGGTTGCCTAGAGACATTGTGTCACGTTTGCGGACCTTTGCGTAACAAAATGGCAACGCTCAGAGTCATTCCTTCCCGCTCGGACAGTGATCCTTCGACCGATCCAGTTCCTGGTCAAACTATGCTGCCAACAGTAAGCTTGACAGAGTCTGACATACCCGGAGCCTTTTTAAATGGATGGCTTTTAAAAGGCTCTGGGTATGTCAGACTCCGTCAAACTTACTGATGGCAGCATAGTTTGATCAGGAACTGGATCGGCCGAAGGATCAATGTCTAAGCGGGAAGGAATTCCTCCTAGCAATGCCATTTTATTACGCAAAGGTCCGCGAACGTGACACGATGTCTCTAGGCAACCGCTGTGGTTTTTACTCTGGACGTGGCATTTATCGTACTTCCGATCTTTCATGCAAAGGGTCCATTCAAAATGTCTGCATCATCCCTGGTTTTAAACCACTGTGAAATCGTGTCTCAGTCACGTGATAATGTGCTCTCCACTACGAAATAATTGTACAATGTACATACAATCACACTAGCTATCATAAGCAGTTACATGTATATGAAAGCCCTAACTTTGCATTGAATTGGACCCTATGAACACGATTCCGTTGCTGTAGTGTGAACTAAAAAGCATAAGAGTTCTGAAAAAGGATGATTAATGAACCCCCCTCCCCCCACCAAATAAGCTCTTCAAAGTTGGGGGATGGTGTAGAAGTTTCAACTTAGTTTTTGCCCCCACCCCCCCTTCCTCGTATTTATCTAATGAGGGTACTACATGTACATACATGAACATGTATGTACCTTAAAAATCAGTAAATCCTTTTCCCCCCCTTCCCTGAATGGTCATTAGATGTACATGCTGCTGCCAGTATTTTATACTGCACGATGCATAAATGCACATGTACATGTATAATAATATGTCAAAACCAAGTATAAAATAGCTCTACATGTACAAAGTGTTCAGACAATACTATCTTTCCATCTTTTCCCCTCATACCCTCCAAAAAAAAGAAACTAAAAACAAACCCACCCTTCTTTGAACTCACCCACTCTCAACCCAGTCTGACATCTGTGTGCTGGAAAAGGGTCCATGGATGTCAGGGCTATCCTTCTCCCACTTGTATTCCCAGAACACTTCATCACTGAATACAGGAGCACTACTGACATTTGATGAAGCTGTTCCATTATCCTTAGAGCCTGCTGATTCTACAGCCAAAGCTGCCTCAGCAAATATATCAACTGGCTCTAGAATGAAAGAAAAAAATTGTGTGTACATGCAATAAAAACCCAGCCCATTTTGGGGGATATGCAAAGTGATTCATACACATTTATACATGTACGTGTAGGTTGATAAACCTGTTGCCGGCATGGAACATTTACTGAACAGTACAATTCATTGCAAGTATTGCATTAGTTTTGCGTGGTTGCTTCTTGTCTCTCCAGGTCAGACAGACAACAATAGACCTTTTACCACTGACGTCAAAAATTAATTCACTATGTTTAATTATAGATTGACTGAAACGGGAGTGACTTAAGTCAGTGACTTAAGTCACTACGGTGAAATGAGATTTATACCCAGCTATTCAAACAAATTCTTTACATGTGGTTGATTGTTAATACAGATAACAGCAGGTTCACATGATTGAATTTCATTTAGGCTACACATGATCACTTTGGGAGTACATGTATATGCATGCTTGCGTGTACAAAGGCATCCTATATCACTGATTATATATGTGCTTTACTATACAGGCACTTCCTTACTTAGACTTCAGCCCACATAAGGCAACAATGTTGTCATTTTCCATTTCAGAGCACACAGTACAATAGTTCTTGCACAGGCTTTTGCATACACTGCAAGCACTACTAGCATTGGTAGCTACACAAGTAGCAGAGTTTTTGTCATACAATGGATGCAGGCACAATGGGGCAATGTTGTGTGGAAATGTTTCATGTTAATCCTGTTGCTGAGCGTGCATGAGTAGGTTTACGTTTATTGGTACTTGCATGTATATAAGTAAAGCTACAGCAACTGCTTCTGTGCCTGGGTGAAACCATTGAACAGAGAGTACGCGTCGTCCAAAATATGATACCTATTTGCAGCTCTCATGATCAAACCAATAAGTATTCAGTGGCCTTAGGGCATCCTACAGGCAATCGGTATTGAAATCACATCTGGCAGCATGCATTTGTAATGAAAAGACAATTTCCAGTAGTCCTGTGTGAGCATGCATTTGTAATGAAAAGACAATTTCCAGTAGTCCTGTGCACCTCTTCTACATCATTACCCCACAAAATGTGTGTACTACCATATAGCTGCCAACAATTAACAGCTTTCTGTGAATTCAACTTTTTGGGATACTGATCACAAGGTCTGGGATTTTGATTTTAAGTCAGGCTGCCATATTTAATCTCCCTGTGAAGTGTTTGTTTTGATTGTTCTGGTTGTTTTGTTTTGATAAAAGCAGTTCATGAATGCAATTGATCTGAATGCAATGGGGGATTAAATATGGCAGCCTGACTTAAAATCAATATCCCAGACCCTGTGATCAGTATCCCAAAAAGTTGAATTCACAGAAAGCTGTTAACTGTTGGCAGCTATCTAGCAAACAAAGGATGGTGTCCTAGTTTTTTTCTTATTTTTGGCTATGTTACAACACTATGCCAAATGAATGTATTGCCACTCCCCCTTATGACAAACAATGTGCATTTGCATGCTCAAGGGTGTGTTCCCATAAAACCCTTCCTCTTGCGCACAAAAAATGAGCATGCTCATTGTAAGGGGGAAGCAGTAGTCATTCAAAGCAAACAAAAAAGGGGGAAAAATTAATTATTCAAGGTACTGTATCTTGTAAACAAAGAGTGATAGGGTATACAATTATATTATGAAAGTGTATATTTCTAAGTGGATACTAAATATGGGTAATATAATACAGATTTGACACTAGGGTGGTAAAAACGTTTTTGGAACGACCCTGTATCAAACTGAGGTGAGGATCTCCAGCCTTCAACAATGCCATCTACTTGGCCTTCCATTGTACGCCATGACAAGATAAACTACTGCCATCACCGACGTCATCGCTTTCTTGCTCATGTGGTTCTTCAATCGCCGGGTTTGGGGAACTATTTGCTATGGAAATGGCTGTGGGAATGGATGCTTCAGCATTGCTGCCTGCTGCAGTGCTGTGCCGCCTAATGCTGCGTGCGGAAAACGCCTTCAAAGTAGCGACTTCATAAAAATAAATGATAAAAATAAACTACGCCCTTTACCATTAATTCTCTGTACACCCCCAAGGAGTTTTGTTTCGTTAAAAAGCCTTCCGTACCTCTGCTTTGCATGTTTGTTGCCTAATATCTTAGCTCCATTGCATGTAACACGATCGCCAACAAGGAAAGGCATCGCGGTTTGAACACAAAAAAGGGGCGTATTTTGTAATGTTTGCCGCCAAACAGCGATACAAGCTGCCCTGTTTGCTACGCTCCTCTGGCTTAAAATACAACCATTTTAGAACAGTTTAAAGCTGCATGCCACACAGTACGTGCACAATTTAAAAAAAAAACGCACTGGCGTCACCAACTCAAGTGTTTTATCGTTCCAAAAGTTCAGTGACTTAAGTCACTAATTAATGTCAGGTCACAATCCGTCAATCTATGATTAAGTCTTTATAGAAACACCACGATGAAACACAGCAAGTACAGAACGAATGGCAAATGAATGCCTAACTATATTCCAAAATGAAGTACATTAGCCAGTTATGGTGCAGACATTACAGTGCTCACAAGTTACCGGAAGTTGACCTCCCAAAAAATTGAAATACACAACTACACGTGTGTCATTCGCTACTTCCGCAACGTGTCATTGTATAGAAATCTCTTACAAATGTTCCTTCGTAAATGAAACTTGTGATAATTTATGATGTACTTCCTAAAGAAACTTTAAAAGGAAAAGCATGTGAGCTATTACGGTGAAGTATACCATATTAAAAGTTGACACCCCTAACTCATGTGCAACATCAGCGATAAAAGGTTCATTGTGAAATGTAAAGAAAATTAAAGATTCAGTGCCCATCCCTTACACTACCACACACAATAAAACAAGGATTTGGGGCAAATTCCATTTTAAACTGCTTTATTCTATGAATAGAAATCTCTTGTACATAGCAATATGCATGGTCTACTGCAGTGAAGACCACAGCTACGTTTTTGAAGATGCACATGATCACAAGCAGCTGCATACATATAGAGGAGGGGAGGATGCGTCAAAATGGATGGTGATATGTACACGCAAGTCATACCCAAGGTGCCATATTGAATAACATAGATCTTGAAGTCAGCACGGATTATACAGTAGCGGCCTTTGTGCAACCATGTCGCACTATGCAGCCTTTTTATAAAGATGTCTTCTCACACTTTGATACGTGGTAACTACTTCTTATGAACATTGTACTGGTAGATGTATGTATCCTTAGATTTTGTTGCACGTCAGCATAATTGGAAGAGTAATACAGCTTGTTCCGTGACATCCCGCAGAATTACCAAAAATCAATTATCAAGCATTTAACTCAAGAACGGAACTTTCAAAAATGTTTCCTTCCTATATCTTCTAACTGCATCAGATATATGTGCACTGAACAAATTGGAGCCAGCATTAGCATACTAAATAGGACTTTCTGAAATAGAGTTATTCTGAATAACAAACATATAGCAATAGCTCTAACTATAGAAGCCACCTCTTGGTTTCGATTGTATCCCACAGGGCATGAGGTTGTCAGAAGCGAAACAAAAAAAAAAAAAAAACTGTTAAAATTTCATGAAAATAAAAATTGGTGTACGTGAAGTTGTAGAATTTGTATGCACCAATTCAGTAAACGGAAAGGAAACAACGGTATGAAAATTATGCAATTATACAATTTCCATACCTTTTAAATACAAATCCAACATCTACATGTACATTTACACCAATTTATATCTTGTACTTATGAAAACAACACTGTGTGTGGTGTTTATTGAAGTCAGAACTGTGCATTTTGAACTAGATGATGGCACTCTTGGGGGGCTCTTTCAGATGCTCTTCATGTTATTGAGGTGATATAGAAGGAAGCTGGAAATGTTGGTCTAGAGCTCAAACCTGATTATGCATCAACTCGAGCATTTTGCTGCCATACAGACTGCTCTACCTGGGGTAAAGTTGTAGATCCAGCTTATGCAACACTATTGGGTTCACCAATTGGAGATGTTGGATCCATAACAGCTGCCAAGCAGATTATAATGAGCTGCATGACAGCGCATGTGGCACATTTATTAACTGCATTGACATAATATTATCTCAATGCTGTAATGTTGCAACGTTGGTACTGGCTTAGGTGTACAGTGTACATGTAGTCTTGCCCAAATAAGTCTTATTTGGCTCTCTTATCATTTGGCAGTATGCACTTCCACGTACATGTACAGGTGGGACAACTCAAGAGTGTTCCTAAACGTGTCCGCCTCGGTAAGCACGGAACGATAATGCTGGTTCCAATTTTTTTGATACATGTATACTAGGTGAAGCTCGAAGACAGTGCAGACACAATTGGAAACAATTTACAATGTTCCGTTTTTTAGTTGTCGTTGGTTATTGATTTTCGTAATTTCGCGGTAAAACCCCGCGTAAAGTAGATGTCGCGTAACAAGCTGTATTACATCTCCAATTAAGCTGATGGCACAACGAAAACAAAAGTTACATACCTACATGACTGCTCTATTTGCACAACGAATTTTGAAGCAGGATGACATGAGGTCAGTGAGTAATGGCGAATGATAACCCCTCGACCTAGAGGTGATTCGTTTTCTTAATCGAAGGGACTTTTGTGTAGAAAAAATTAAGTTCCTTTGTGAGGAAGGATGTGAAAACAACTGATATAAATTGCCAAAAGATTGTGCTTTTAGTTAGTAAGATATGTGGCATTGAAAATTAATTAGACAGCATTGCTTTTAAATTAGGGCACGCGCGAGTCATGCGCGTGGTGCGATCGGGCGAATTCCGCAAATAACGACATGACTGGAATATAGTTGGCTGCAGTATTTTTTTGCATCATCCATCATCCTCACTGGTTCTGTAGTCATCAGAATCCTGTAACTCATATGCACTACACTATCTATACAATGTACATGTAGATGGCATGATGGCTGCAGACCATCACGTACGTATAACAAATCTTCCTCAGCCGGTTTCTAGATCTCCTTCATCCATTCTGCACATCTCGTAAACACAGCACACTCTTCGCTGCTCCGCTTCATTCTCATGCAGAAACGACAACGATGTACCCATCATCAGTTACAGCAGCCACGAGTGTGATGTAAGCACGCCACGCCTCGTCCCGTTGTTTGCAGACTCGACTGACGACGAGTTACATTTTCAGATACCCTTAGTACTCTGTATAGCAACTGAGAGCCTGTAATAGCATTGTGCAGCGCACTGACACCACTATTGCTCTCAATTTGTGCACGAAATAAACAAAGCCGC
This sequence comes from Spongilla lacustris, assembly GCA_949361645.1. Classification (NCBI taxonomy): domain Eukaryota; kingdom Metazoa; phylum Porifera; class Demospongiae; order Spongillida; family Spongillidae; genus Spongilla; species Spongilla lacustris. The sequence goes on from OX442435.1 coordinate 4,993,951, forward strand.
TTGAAACATTTGCGGTCAAGCGGCCTAATCAGATAATGCGGGAGTGTCTCATTATAGCAAATTAACACACTCTAAACCTTTATAACTTTTTAACTGTTCACAGCCAAAACATTTTGAAAGTTTCATTCAATACTATATTGTCTGAAGTTTAAAATAATACCTTACGGAGGCAACAGTATTGCTCTGATTGTAAGGACATTCACTTTGAATCCCTAATTAGCATTATTCAGAAAACAAGAAACAGCGTAGCTTTTTTGTTTTAATGCCTCCACTGACAATTTCTTAGACAAATTGTTCATTTCCAACGCCCAACAAAATGGTCTAGGCAGTAGCCTTTGGCTGTGAACGGGAGAAAAGATACAGGAAAGTGCAAAGAAGGACGCGTAACGGAATACTCTTGAGTTGTCCCACCTGTTTGTCCAGCCCAAAGCACTTCAGCACTGAAGTATCATTCTAAACAATAGGTAATGACCCCTAGAGTTCAAAAGTGCATGTACATGTAGTTGGGACGCACTTGCTTCATCGTCATTTTTTATCTGCTGTTAAACAATAGTGTCTACTTGATACATCCACTACCAGGCTTTCTTCCAATCGTAAACCCGTAAACCATCCAATTTGACCTTCTTAATAAACTTCTATATACATATGTATGCCTTCTTCCACTAAGAATTTTAAAATTGCTGTCGGGTTTAAACCTTTACACAAGATACGCAGCTTTTAGTAGTAAAAGTAAATCATTTTGCAGGTAAAAGAAGCGCCACGTGAGGCATGATGCATGTATATGTACTTGCACATACATAATGGACATCATTGTTACTACGACTGCTTGTCGATTCATTCATTTAGTCAGACTACATGTACACAATATAACCGTTGTGACGCCATCAATCTGCTACAATGTACTTACGACTGCTTGCCGTTTAGACAGACTACATGTACATGTGTACATTTTAACCTTTGTAATGCAGTTGAGATGGCGTGGTTTCATGAATTTAGTTTAACGACCACCAGGAACTGCAAGTTTATTATCACACATTACAACATTACCGCTTCAGTGAAAACTGCATCGCACATTACGGAATCATGATTCTGACAACTACAGTACATGTACATGTATATGTACATGTATAAATACATTTTTAGTTACAATGGCTCAATACCCAACATTTTCAAGCGGGAATCAGGTACTTCAATGTGTGCAATGAGTGTGGTAAGTGTGAATGCTATAACCCTTTCTATTTGAAAGACACAATGTAAATGTGTATCCTGCACCTCATTTGCCTGAGGTACAAAATGACCAAGTCACTGTGTTGTCATAATCTGGTACACTTTAGCCTTCCCCTACTCACTGGCTCACCTTTAGCCTTCCCCTACTCACTGGCACACCTTTAGCCTTCCCCTACTCACTGGCACACCTTTAGCCTTCCCCTACTCACTGGCACACCTTTAGCCTTCTCTTCCCTCTGAATCTGAAGTTTCAGCTTTTCGTAAGTCTCATCATAAATAGCTGTGTGAACACAGTTCAGGACATTGCTACAAGTGCACAAGTACATGTACATACATGTACATGCACATACATGTACATGTATAGTCATTTACATGTTAAAAGGCTCAAATGAAATTAATAGTGACAATTTACACATGCCAAAAGACACAAAAAAAGGTATAATTTCGTGTACATGTACCTTTATGAAAACAGGGTTGGTATCCTGTCATTCCCATCTCAACGCATACATGTAAACAAACAATATAAACTCTTCTGTTTGAGGACAACCAGTGTCTATCCATTACTAATACATGTACATGTACATACATGTAACTCTGTATCATTTGTGTCTTTCATCATAAAAATGTACACACCTAGTAGCTGTTTAACGAAGATTTGAAAACAATTTCTTTTGGCAAACAGAATATACATGTACATGTAATTGTTTGTGATATCATACAAGTACATGTACATGTTTTTTCATGTAGCATCTAAAAACACAAATAGATGGCGATGAAACATAAACAAATTCAGTTAGTAATACTTCAATTTAAAAAATGTGCAATATATAGTAAAAGTTTTCATTGAACAAATCGAAAAGATATGAACATGATACAGTTAATTAACAACAACCATTATAGCTTCAACTAATTCTGAGTTACAGATCTGTATATTAGTGTAGCCACACCTTTCGAGGGCTTATTTTAATTTGCTGCATCTTCTTCACTCAGGTTAATGTGTGCAACCCAAGCCAGCAAATTGTCGAATGTATACATGCAGATGTAATTAATTACTATATGTATAATACCTCTAGAGTTACAGTGTATAATATCCTGTAATAATCTGGGAGGTTAGGATACAGTAGTCGCCATCTGCAATAAGCTGGTCTGCCAGGCCTGTAAGATTCTCCACTACTGACTTATTGCCATCAGAGGAAATATCTGACTGCAGTGTGGGATATCAACAACGTGTGCATACACGTACGTTGTACATGTCAATTATTGTGTGCAGCACACAACTATTACACATTTGTACAAGTGTACATGTGCAATGCACATGTGTACGGTGTACATGTATATGTGGATACACAAGTTAAATGACCGACAGCATTCATGTGCAAACTCACCTGCTCTTCTTCCATGTTGATTTCGGTACCTTTCTTTGGCTTCTTCTTCCATTTTTCACTAGCTGTTTGAGCTTTGTTACCACCAAGACGTTTCAATGCCTAAATTCAACAAATCAGCCGTGTACATACATGTATCAGTTCATGTTTAACACACATGTACTGCTCTGATGTCTATCATACGCATTACATACAGGATTTCAGATTTCAATTATACGTGACAGAAAAGTAACCTGAAATACAATACTTGTAATTACCCTAGGACCCCCAAATATATGTACATGTACCTGTATGTGTACAGTACATGTATGTACATGTACCTGTATGTGTACAGTACATGTATGTACATGTACCTGTATGTGTACAGTACATGTATGTACATGTACCAGTATGTGTACAGTACATGTACCTTAATCTGGCACTGCTGAAGCATACATGTACATGTACCACATGTAATAGAGAAGAGTTGAACTGAATTAAATTATAGAGTGTATACATGTAGTTTACATTTGTGGAGTTACGAATCCACCTTACTAAGATTAGCATGTATACAAAATGTACAGGCAGTACAATGTATGTGAACATCTACATGCAACAGACACTATTTTAACAAGACGTTAAGAAAGGTGTGAATTTACAAATCTTTCCTGGCTGCTGAACATGCAAAGCATTCCACTATCCTACATGTAGACAGGCACTCCTCGACTTGCAACAACCACTCCCCTGAGACCTGAGGGAACTTGACCAAAAAAACACTACTGTACCCTTTATGCATAGAGGGGTATGTAAAGTACAAGTAAATACACGTACAAGGTGACAGTACGCACCTTAAGAATGGTCTCTCCTGGCCTGAGGATCTCCAAGATCTGCTTATGAATGGCAAGCTTGTCGGTCATCTTGTCTCCCTCCATGTCTGAGCTATCGGCAGCATTCTGTTTGCTATTCCATTCATGGAGTTCCTCTACCTGCACAGTGGCAGCTGTCATGACAACGTGCACAGCATAACAATGACAGTGTCAAATACAATGTACATGCATGTGCATGTAACTGTACATGTACATGTACATGTACAGTGTGCAGGAATATACACATTGCACCAACTACCACTGTACATTGGAACAACAGCACACCACATACATGTGCTAATAACCCAGATGATCAGCTAAATGTAATCCACTCCCTCCTGCATGCCCCACTTCCTTTCCCCCACAAGTACATGTAACTGAAATATAAACTGTAATTTTAAAAAAAACTTGGCTTCAGCTTTATGTACATACATGTATAGGTGGAGGCCTTTTTTAACATGTAATGATATCTGTGCCAAGGTGTGCCTCCATCAGACTGCAGATAATATTTGTGGTCGCTTAGTGGCTTAGTGTGTAACTAATGAGGTTTGTGGTATTCCTTAATTGTACTCTTTCTTACCACAGAAGGTGCTTAGGGGTGGATCAGGGGTGCATACAGGTACATAACAGTTGTTTGTGCTGGGATTGGTTACATGTACATGTACATAGATATACAACTGTAAAATGGTACATGTAAATGTTTACTCATTCAGGAAATTAGTATTCAACTTTCCATAAGAAGCAAAAAAGGAGAACTCTTAAACGTACATGTACATCAAATGTCTGAATTCAAAGTCTAAACCCACATGACACAAGTTGTACATGTACATGTATTTCTTTTACCTTCTACATTAAAAATATTATCTTAACACATCAACAAGTTAATATTCAGACTCTCAAAATGAAACTTTCTTATTAAACAGTGCAGATCACAGGTGGCATTTTTGTACATGTACCTCGTAATGAACATTTATAGGATATTGTACGATGCACAGTGTACATGTACATGAACGATACCTGCCGGTCATAAGCAATGTACAGGTTGTACAGTGCACCTTTATACAAGTACATGTATGTAACATACACACATGTACATGTACAGAGTGCAAGTACAAGTGTAGTCAACGGTTGCCACGGCAACCCTGCGCTCACACTAAGCACATTCCTATTCACATTCACATTGCTACAATTGCCTTGTGTGCTTTTATCAAGTGGCCAAGATGTACATGTACATGTATTGCAGTGCATGCGCATACATGTGCGTAAGTACATGTACATGTACATGTATCAGATGTTCACACACGATGTACATGCAAGTCTAAGTCCCAAGCCTCTTCCCTTCCACGCACAAACACAGCAACACAGCATCCAACAGGATACTGATCACAGACAAGAAAAGCACCAGGTACACATTTTAGAAGTGGAACTTGCCTTTGCCTAGCCTCCCAGAGATGTCTACATGCATGTGCATTTTAAGTACATCATAAAGTCACATCCTGACCATTGCACTAAGATATGGTTTCCAGTTTGGCTTAGTTCAGACTTGGTCACATGAAATTAACACAAAACTTGTCAATCGCTAGGCCTTCATTTGGCGTCACAGTTTAATTCGGTTAAAGCTAAGTTTAAAATACCCGTTTTAACTTAAGTGCCATTCGCCCAAATTCACACTCGCACGAGGGTGTATTGCGAGTCGAGTTAGAGTCGTGTTCGAGGTTAGAAGTAAGTCACGTTTTAATGACTTCATAATATGGGTCAAATCCTGTTAGTTACATGTACTAATGCAACTGCTGACTGCATGTTCAGAACACCACGCCAGCAACATATAAATGTACGTGTACATGTACACATACATGTACATGTTTGTTATTTGTCCTAGACATACACTGTACATGTATGATGCTCAAGCAATCAGATGACACTAGTTACATATCTGTTGCATGATCCGTATTGTTATCATACTAAATTGATGCGTTTTGCCCATAGTGGCATTAAATTTCATGAACTCACTTGTTAAGGAATCTTAAGCGTACATGTAATGCATAAATTTCTGTTACCATGCCAACAATCAAATGGCCACAATGTTACATGCAAGTGTACATGAGATCATGAACTGAATATAATATCAGCGGACATACATGTACATTGTATAACATCACTGCAACAGAAGTTGCCAAAGCCAATTATAAACAGTTGTACATGTAAGTGACATGTAGGACACCTACATGTACATGTAGGTTGTCCCTAGTCCATTTTTCAAACTGTTTAGTTACGCGATGTGACAGCGAATTGCATGCAATGTGAAATATAGTGTGATAAGCGTTGCCTTCACTAACTACATGTATCTCGCTTCAGAACAGATGTGCAAACTACGTGCATGTACAATGACTGTACATTCACACAATTCTTCTTAAGAAATGACAACCATGTACACACGTACATGTGCACAAGCACCAGTTGTTGCTTGCAGGGTAAGCAGTACATTGGTATTGTGCGACAGCAAAATGCGTTGAGCTCACCAACAGCTAAGAACTGTAAGTGTACCTTCATGATGTACAAGTACACATGTACACCTACATGTAAGTACATGTACATGTACCTTGTGCACTACATACATGTACGTGCCACTACATGTATACAACATGCAATGAACAAGTGTTGTAAAGTGCCCACTCCTTGTTGGGTCCCCAGACTACATGTACATGTAGTACCTGTACATTGCCACATCTCCACACTACAGATCTACACATATACATGTACCACAAACAGAAATACAATTGGCAACACACCCCATTGTTGAACAATAGGCACCCCATCTGGGACAGGAAACAAACCTTACAGACACAATGTACATGTATCTACATGTAGGTACAAGCCATACTAATGACACATTACCTCATCACACAGGCTACAGTCCAACACATGACCTCATTCCATACTATTCCACACACTTCTCCAACATTCTATGTACTGTACACGTACATTACAGTAGTTACTATATAGGTAACTAAAGTCTCCAACAGCATGTTTATGGCTACATAAACAATACACAATGCATGTACTTGTACATTCACACAAAAAAAATAACCCACATATTTTTGGATCACATCCTCCAAATGTCAAGGCCCCCCTAACCCCTCTAAACACAACACTCTAGAATGCTCCCAGTATGCCACACAGAGTTGGTAGACGATCTTTCAGCTGCACAGCACCACCACACTATGCACTGCGATGCACACACAGCTGTTCCTTCAAATAATTAGCTTTGGAGTCATTACAAAAGCCACCTAAGTTCCTGTACCAAGCACATTCACGATTGAACACTAATGGCTAAAGCATAACCTCAGGATACCAACACTAATGACCCATCCCTTTTGATGTGCCCTTACTACACATCTACGTCACACAGCCCACAATAATGCAGTCCCAAGATCTTTCTTACCTTCTTAAATGAGTGTTTCAACTCTACACACATGCACAAACACAAGCACTGAGCCCAAGTACAGGTGTACATGTACAGTATACAGTGTACATGTACATGTAATTCAAATGCATGTAACCCTCACACATGTGCATATAACCCTCACACATGTGCATGTAACCCTCACACATGTGCATGTAACCCTCACACATGTGCATGTAACCCTCACACATGTAGAACATACCAAACGCACAGCTATTGTGATGCACTCAAGCAGTGATACAATGTACATTCTAAAAATCACACCTACAAGCTGTAGCAGTTTTCCAGCACATCACCATGTTACGAGGGGAACCCCTCACCTTGTTCCAATCTACGTCCTGCAGCCAGTTGTCTTCAACGACATTGGGGTCATCCTTCACAAAGTAGTTACCATCAGCATCAAAGTACCTAAATTAAAGAGACCTTATAACACTGGGAGGTCAACACATTCATGATTATGACACTTTGGTACTTTTAATAAACACATCCAAAGAAAAACTACAACACACACACACACTCGCACACACGCACACACACACACATGCACACACACACACTCGCACACACACACACACACGCACACATACACACAGTCAAGTGGAGGCCAATCGAGTCAGGAGGGCTAGGCCAGGCACCTAGCAATTCTTCAGAATGTTTCATCAGCGTGTGTGCTTATTACATACATGTATGGTCACTGTGTGTATTACATGTACATGTACATGTACATGTACTGTAAGTACAACACTGGTGGTCAATGTGTGTATTAGGTACAACACTGGTGGTCAATGTGTGTATTAGGTACAACACTGGTGGTCAATGTGTGTATTAGGTACAACACTGGTGGTCAATGTGTGTATTAGGTACAACACTGGTGGTCAATGTGTGTATTAGGTACAACACTGGTGGTCAATGTGTGTATTAGGTACAACACTGGTAGTCAATGTGTGTATTAGGTACAGCACTGGTGGTGGTACTCAAGACCGGCGGTCTGGAAATAGTACCAATTTACATTTTGATGTGATAGGAAGGTACTAGAACTGAAACCAATTTTTACCAGCAGGTTCATGTACAGTGTTTAATACTGCCCTTCAAATTAGCTACATGTACATGTAGTTATTAGCTACATGTACATGTAGTTATTAGCTACATGTACATGTACATGTAGTTATTAGCTACATGTATCTGCTGTACGATTACGACCTTCTTTATTCTGGGTGGTCCCCAGGCCATTAGACAGCCATATGTACATGTAAACGACTTACTGCTTGATTAACACTAAACTGCAGGCTAGTCCATGGTGGCAACAGCAATGCTTATTAACATTGGGAAGTAAAAGGGAATAGTATCATTTTCTTCAAGAATTAAGCCAGTACATGTACATGTAGCGGCATTAAAAGTGCGAATACAAGTTGAAGGTAATGTTTTAGGTATACTGATATACATGTAAAGTCCTACATTTAGGAGTGAAGCTTGTGAAAGATTAACACATGACTGCATTCATTTCTATTTGCAACTAGAATGTGCACAGGTACTCCACATGTGTATGCCCTACCCCTCTTCCATCTCCTCCTTCAGGTTGAATGGTGTCATCTTTATTCCATCGTCATATGTCTGAAACATAACATACAATGTACATGTACATGTAACATGATGTGTCACCCACTGCAGCACATGTACCCACTCCACATGTAGTGTCTGGGGCCAAACATCAATCTACATCTACATGCACACTGATACTCAATAAACCCACAGAAAGAAATCAGATACCCTTTAGTAATGCCCAGCCATCAAGACCAGAGGGACACCTACATATTATTACCATATTGTCATTTGGTGGGTGTCCTGGTGCAGCCATGCTACACGTTGGGCCTGGCTTTCATCACCATGGACACATACACAAGGAGCCACGCCCACCATGAGTACACATATACAAGGAGCCACGCCCACCATGCATACACATATATACAAGGAGCCACACCCACCAAGATGTACACACATATACAAGGAGCCACACCCACCAAGATTACACAAACATATAAAGGGCCACACCCTCACATGCTATGAATACATAAATGTACAAGGCCACACCCCTCATGCAACATGAGCACATGAACTCATACAAGGAGCCGCACAACCGTAAGCACACTGTCACGTACACATACAAACAGCAAGCCAAAACTACATGGCAAAACCACAGTGCTGCTCACTGTACCCAACAAAATGTAACTACACCTGTGAAACCTTACAATGGTGGAGTCTTCCTGCGCTGCTAAGTCTTCGTCCCCTAGCCCCTTCTCCTGCTTATTGTCAGCGTCATCTTCGTCCTCCTCATCGCTGTCCAGAGAGTGCTTCTCCTTGAACCGGGTTGGGGCTTGTTATTGGAGAAGTGAGTAAATTAAATATGGAAGATGGGAGTGAATGAGTTAGATGGCAAGGGGGATGTGGAAGGGAGAGGAGAGGGGAGAAGGGAGAGGAGAGGGGAGAACAATTTATAACACTCTTTCAACCCCGATGCAATATGAAAAATATAATGCTAACATTTAATGCTGACCAGTTTCGCACGACAAGTGCCTAAATGTCTCAACGTACATGTACGTGTACAAAACGACTCTAACTAGAGCCTACCAATACACATGAGAAATCTTACCGCTGTCGTCAGCAGTTTGTTTATCTTCATCCACTTCCTCTCTGTGCTTTTTTTCTGCAATGTCTACGTCTTCTGCAAATGCTACCTTTCTGTCCCTTTTCGACATTTCTTTCGCTCCACCGCGTTAAATCGTCCTTGACGTCACCAAATCCCGCCTACTGAATAATTGAACTACTCCCACCACGCTCAAGTTCCCCCTCCCCTATTAGCAAAAATGGAGTCATTTTGTTTTTGAATGTTTAGAAATCAGTTAAGATACAATTGTTCAGCGGAACTTCCCTAGCCTTTGCAACGCAAAAGTGAAATCTGTAATTGCTGAATCCGTCGCGATCTGTTTCTCCATTTCCCCCGTCGGTCGATTCAGCGAAGCCAGACAAGCGCAATAGGACTGTTTGGCTTATTTTATCGACACCTCTGCAAGAGCCTTTTCTTCGCCTGCCAAGCAGCAGCGTCATGGCGCAATCGGTGATAACACAGGTAACTAGGGATGCAGACTCCTACACTCCTTGTCCCCCACCGGTATCGATTCAGGAAAGAGGTAAGTCCATTCTAAATCGTACGGTTCCTTTTAATACATTCTGTGGCAACTGTGTACGGACGTTAGGTATGCTCACGAGTCAGCTTGCCGCGCAAGTGTTCGTTTGCAAGCGCGTCTTGAGTGTTTGATAGTACAAGTATGTTTCATGAGGCTCGTTTAAATATTGTACACGTTATATCCGTCGATTTGCACGGGTACACAAGAGCCAACGCTGCCTCTGTGACGAATAAAACCTTATTCGCCAACGCTGCCTCTGTCGCGAATAAAACTTCATTCGCCCGTACGGTGTTTTAGCGCGCTCAGACTGTAGCCAAGCCCATGCGAACGTGTACATATTCCTCTGATCAGATAACGATTTGTTTTGACTCCCCGAGCTCCTCCGTTACTTGTGTTTGTTTTTTTGTTGTTACAGGTACTGCAAATAATGCTCGTAATTCTGAGAGATCAACAAAGCCTGACAAACTCTGCATCTGCAACTGGCTCCTGGCTTGCTTCAAGAAGGATGAACCTGCTGTTGGAAGCGCCCCCTTCAGTAACGATTCGAGCAGTTCCCCGCCAACTCCAGAGGTATGATTGGGCAGTAAATCGTATTGTGTTCTGTTGGCAGAGAGAGTAGCATGAATATACGTGCCGCATGTACACACTGTATCTGTACGAGCAGTATGTCAGCTTTAGTAGTTTGTTATCTTTTATTTTATTTTATTTTTGTTGTGTTTCCGTTTTTTTGATTGTGTGATAGTTCTTTTCGACTCCTCAGCTTGGTGCAGAGAAGTACCTATTGCCTCCTCGTGAACGTGGAAATGAAAGCAGAAAATGCGTGATCATCGACCTTGACGAGACGCTGGTCCACAGTTCGTTCAAGGTACATTATTGTAGACAAATGCTGTACATGCACTTGCATTTTCATTGTAGCCTTGGCAACAACGTGAGCATCACATGTGTGTAATGGGGGTGCTTGTACCTCCTTTTTGGGGATAGGTGGAATTCAGCCATAGTGTATTTGTGACCATGAATATGAGATGCACAAGCTTTGTTGGCAGGATTAAAAGAGGGAGGAACTAAATTGTGAATCTGATTTCCAATGTTATTGAAGTCGTTCTGCATTGTTTATATATACATGCATTACATATACATGTGCATACATTTGGAGATGCATGTACATGTGTTGTGTGTATACATATGCACTATTGCATTTACGTGTGCATATACAGTAAGTATTTATACTGGTCCATACTGGAGTCAAATGTTACCCCTTGCCCCCACATCTTGTAGTGTGATTGTGTGGTGTAGGCTTTTGACAGTTTACACAATCTCTGGGGGATGCAGGGTGCCTAAATGTGTGTGTGTGTGTGTGTGTGTGTGTGTGTGTGTGTGTGTGTGTGTGTGTGTGTGTGTGTGTGTGTGTGTGTGTGTGTGTGTGTGCGTGCGTGCATGTGTGTGTATCTGTCTGTGTCTGTGTGTGTGTGTGCGTGCGTGCGTGCATGTGTGTGTATCTGTGTGTGTGTGTGTGTTGTGTGTATTTCCTCTCATCCTTTTATAATAAGCTGTCATCTGCTCTATGCTGTCAGCATGCAGGTGCACTTGTAGCCTACAAAACGTTTGCACTAATTCTTTTGGACATGCACTTGTCAGCAGTTGGTCTGTGATGTTTTGTCCTCATCAGATCATGAGTCCTGCATGCCCCAAAGCTAATGCCCTCAAACCAAAAAAATTGTAATGATTAGTGTTGCCATAGGTACCAGTACCCAATGATTTTTGCTGTGTGTGTGTGTGTGTGTGTGTGTGTGTGTGTGTGTGTGTGTGTGTGTGTGTGTGTGTGTGTGTGTGTGTGTGTGTGCGTGTGTGTGTGTGTGCATGTCTGGTCAGTATGTGCAGTGCTCTACAGGAGTAAACATGATTTTGGTGCATGTACAATGTATCTCTAGGTTATGTACATGTATGTGGCATGCACTTGGATATGTTTTATTATGCACCCCCCCTCCCACCCTTTCTATAGCCCGTGGCTAATGCTGACTTCATCGTTCCCGTGGAGATAGACAACGTAGTCCATCAGGTGTATGTCCTCAAGAGACCCTTCTGCGACGAGTTCCTAAAGCGGATGGGCGAAATGTTTGAGTGCGTCTTGTTCACAGCAAGTCTTGCTAAGGTTGGTGAAATCTGATTATGGTTGGAGCAGATGGGAGGGCGGGACCATCTGATTAGGTTATTCCTATTACCATGTATGTATCCACAATCAATGGCTTCACATGTGTCTTTGGAGGTGAGGGCTTTTTTAAAAAAATAGTGCTAGGGGCATGACTTCATGGTTGTTATGTGTACAAATCTTCATTAACCCTTCTATTACCTGCGCGTGCATTAAGTGTCACACGTGCATGGACTCATTTCTGCACATGCACTAACTGATTACTTAACTTTGTGTTATTTTGTGGCATGTCCTGTACATTTACTGTCAGTAGCTTTAATTCACCTTGTTCAACAGACACACACACACCTATCCCTTGTGTTGCAACTGTTCTTCAGCTTGGCTTTGCTGTTCTTTCTTCAGTATGCAGATCCTGTGGCAAACCTCCTTGATAAATACAACACGTTCAGTACTCGCCTCTTTAGGGAGTCATGTGTCTTCCATAGAGGGAATTATGTCAAGGTGTGTGTGTATGTGTGTGTGTGTGTGTGTGTGGTGTGTGTGTGTGTACATGTGTGTGACATACCTAATCACTTACCTCAATCGATGTGCATGTGTGTGACATACCTAATCACTTACCTCAATCGATGTGGCGTATACGTGTATGTGTGTGTTTTAATGTGTATGGATATACATGCACCGTACTGCTACATGTATACATGTATGTAGGCTGAACAAACGCATACATGTAAGTTTATGTGCATGTGCATGTACTTGTAGATACAGCATTGATTTTTGTGACTTCAAGGTATGGTTGCTGATAAGGGATCATCCATGATCAATATAGCTGTGTACAACATGTAGTATTTCTGTGTGGTTTGGCTACATTGATCTTGCTAAACCTGCCAATTTGCACCCATGTTTTTCTCCCCTCTCCTCCCCTCTCCATCATCACATCTCTCTTCCCTCAGGACTTAAGTCGGCTGGGGAGGGACCTTTCCAAAGTGGTGATCATTGATAACTCTCCACAGTCCTATATATTCCACCCCAACAACGCTGTAAGTCCTCTTTCCTTGTGTATTGGGCGTTAATTAGAGTACTTAGACTGTCCTAGACCTTTTGTTTATCTTTCTTTAATTAAAAAGCCGGTGTGTAAAGAAATGTAGATGCACCTTTGTGGCAATTGAAGTTTTTGTCCAGTGCAATAGGGAATGAGATCATAGGTATAGCTACAGGCCACACCTCCCAAACATGCAAACATACAAGAGAAGTGTAAACGTGTACATGGCCAGTAGGCCATTAGATGTATCACACAGTTGCATGAAAGGATTGGTTTTTTTTTTGTTTTTTTTTGTTTCTTGTTTTTTTTTTTTTATCCTTATCGTGATGCACATAAATGATATCTATCTTTGGGAGACATAGTACACGTACATCAGCTCTTGCACCCAGACATACATGTAATTGTTATCCCGCTGGTACAACCTACATGTAGCAGTGTCATCACACTCTTCATATTTGTTGTGATAGAGGGATTTTTTTTCCCCAACGTTCAGCATGGCATCAGATGAAGTGATGTGTCAAAAGCTCACCCCACCAGCCCGCCCACTCACCCTCAGCTGGGATTAATTAGTCCATAACTTCAATGTTACATGTATCACCTCTTGCTAGAGATTTTATTTACACATACTATGGCTTCAGGCACTTCCTCCTCCTCCCCTCCAACACACCTTACATTTACCTGCTCCCTTCAGTCATTCTTAATGTAACACACATGTATTTTAGCATGGATGGTCCCCTAGATATCAATGTTACCTCAAACACCTTACCTGAGCAGTGATCTCATGGGAAGCTCTCTAAGTGGGAGCACATACCACACTCACTCACTCATACTGATCAACTGTCTGTAACCTTCCCCCCCCCCCCCCCCCTTGCTCATTAGACCTTGTCCTCTGTGGTCCAGCAGGTGGCATGTTATTAATAGTCATTGTTTTATATTAATGTTAGAATAGTCATGCGTTTATGTGACGTGGGACCTTGTTATTTGTGCATACATGTACATGTATGTACACGTGTGTGTGTGTGTGTGTGTGTGTGTGTGTGTGTGTGTGTGTGTGTGTGTGTGTGTGTGGTGAGGCAATAGGATAACCAACATGTGTAAGGTGTGAGTACATTTCTACACACCTTGCAGCTGTTGGCCCTTCAGGCATTTGTTTACTCTGGCATCTTCCCTACACACCTGTAAACATTCTGCAGGTCATTACATCCGCTGGGCTTGTACACGTATTCATGACCAGTGCTTGTAGTTGATGGCATTTGAGTAGTGGTTTGTTGTGTATGAGGATAGGAGTTGGGTATGAAAAGATCGTACAGCTGTTCAAGCTGTAGTGCATGTACATGTATATCCCACCCAGCATGTTAGTACGGTGTGCGTATTTCAACTGAATTGTCGCAATCGGTATCGGTTTTTAATGCTGGTACATTAATATGGGTTGTGGTTGTATGTTGTTGGAATGGTGTGCTTTATATAGCACTGCAGCTCATCCCCTTTCACACGTATCCTCTGCAGGTACCTGTAACGACGTGGTTTGATGACCCAAACGACACAGAACTGTTAGAGCTCATTCCATTCTTTGAAGCTCTTGACAAGGAGGATGATGTTGTTACAGCACTGAGCAGGTACCACCAGTTCCAGAACACCCCGATTCCAATGGATATCCAAAGACCTCTAACAGCTACATGATGGCCCAGCTAATGGGACTACCAAGCAGCAACTCTTTTCTATGTGTATTATTATTATTATTATTTTCACCTCACTTTGGTCCTTTTCCATTTCACACTGGATTCTTCTGTTTTGCTATGATACTACCTTTTTTTAAAATTCCTTTGTCTGTATTCTTACCACCTTGTTCTCCCATGCCACCAGCTCACTTCTTTCTCACTTCTACACACACACTCCCACTATCTCCCACCTCTCTGTCTCTAGAGCTCTCTCTCTCCCCCCACCCTCCACTTTTTAATAACCAACTTTTGATCACTTTTCTTTCTTTTTTAAGCTATTTTTGTGGTTCTAAATGGTTCCGACAATCTGTTCCTTTTTGTATTTGTTCAGTTGTGAACATAGCTCTATTTTTTTTTTAAATTGAAGAAATGTGTCTTTTGTATGCTATTTATGGATACTGGTAAAGAGCTGGACAGATGGATGCATCAATGCATGTTAACTTCATACTCTTCCAGAAGAAGATACCATGCCATGCATTCATGTACATGTACATGGAAAATTCACTGCTTTGCATATAGGTGGGACTGGCCCAAAGTCAGTTGTGCAGTGGCAAAGGTTTTTTTTACTACACTGCATGTTTATGATGCTCACAGTAATAATCTGAGGGAAGCCTGTTGCAGATCTGACGCAGACAAAGATAAACACTCTGTTTGAATGGGACAACATCAAAAGTCCGATGCATAGCTGTAGACACCTGTCCATTGACACCCTGCACACTCATATTATCACTAAACTGAAGGGATAGCTTTTTGTTGCAGTGTGGAAAGTACCCTTGCCAAGTCAACAAACCTTAAGCTTAATGTTACCAATGCAAGTTGAGTCATCGGCGTACCAGCATTGAGTGACGTGCATGACAAGTGGTAAGAGTGCAGCTGCATAGATAAGCATAGTAAGTGGATCACTCTGATCATGATCGAGTCCTGATTGAGTCACACCTCTCAATGAATCCCCTGCTGAATGGGCGAATATCCCCTCAACAGATGCACTCAGCATTCCACAGTATCTTCAATAACAAAAAATAATTATTATTAACAAAATGCTATTAATGTATAGGGCTGTGACGCGACGTACGTATACGTACGTACACTGAAATTAACATACTAATTATCACTATCATGGTACAAGGATAACAGGCATATACGAGAAATATGTGCGAATGTGGCAGCTCAGTTTACCATGCTGAAAGCGCTTTAGGTGCTCCATCCCTTAGAAGAATCCTGGTTCATTGCATGCACAGCCAAATTAAATGGTCTAGATCTGTTCCAATGTCAACATCACTCTACCAATAATATAGCACACAATAATGCCAATAGGTATTGGCTGCAGGACATTTATTTGGTGCAATATCTAGAGTAAGAATGTCGAGATGTGGGCATATTGTGTAGGGAAACTATCCAAAGCAGCTGCCAAGTCACCCCAGGCAGCTCGTGCCTGCTGCTCTTTTCAAATTTCTGCAAGCTACATACTTACAGCACTGCAATATATCATCTTTAGCATTGTTTGAAGGACATGTGTCAATGTGACTGTTTTCTTTATCAACTCATATTGCAGCAGCCAGGGAGCAACGGTTCGAGAACAAAAATGAGTAGATCTGTAATTAGTACGAGCCCAGAACAAAAATTAGTATGAGTCAAGAACAAAAATTAGTACAAGCCGAGAACAAAAATCAGTACGAGTACGAGCCGAGAACAAAAATTAGTACGAGCCGAGAACAAAAATTAGTTCGAGCCGAGAACAAATATAAGACTTTCGAGCGGAGAACAAAAATTAGTACGAGTGAGCTAATAGTTGCTTATATGCGTCATTATCTTTCACTGGGGGCCGGGGTAACCCCGGTACATGTACATGTAATGGCCGGTTTGAGTCAACGGATCGAACAGGGGCGGATCCAGGATTTAGGAGCGGGGGAATATAAGTGCAAAGGCGTGGCAGGACACGCGCCCACCACCAGCTGTAAGCTCCCCATCGGGCCGGGGTCTGGGGCGGAGCCCCAGCCGCTTTGCAAATTTTAATGTCACAAAACATAGCATAATTGGGTAGAAACATGCTAACACCAGGTAGAATAGTAAATTACTTGCTTCCAGACTTTCTTGTAGTATTGAACGGCATAACGATCGATATACGGTACCCGCTCAACGATCCGCCATAGTTAACAATAGGTTGTATATATAGATCGGAATATTTAATTACATCCTGTGGGCTGGGACATTTATAACAATCCCACTATTGCGTGGAAGGATCGTTGCGCCGTTAAGGCAGTATCGTCGTGCGTACCGTAAGAAGTCATGAATTTTATTTGCAGGGGGGGGGGGGGGGGGGGGTTTACCCCCCCTGGATCCGCCACTGTCGAATGCATGAAGCGAGTGCAATGCGGGGCTGATTTTAACGTACTGATCATGAATCAGCGCAAGCTAGGCTATGCCGATTATGTTGTGTGTGTATGCATGCGCATACATTGTGTACGTGTTTTTGCGTGTGTGTGTGTGTGTGTGTGTGTGTGTGTGTGTGTGTGTGTGTGTGTGTGTGTGTGTGTGTGTATGTGTGTGTGTGTGTGTGTGTGTGTGTGTGTGTGTGTGTGTGTCAGTGTGTGTGTGTGTGTGTGTCAGTGTGTGTGTGTGTGTGTGTGTGTGTGTGTGTGTGTGTGTGTGTGTGTGTGTGTGTGTGTGTCGCGTGTGTGTGCGCATGTGATTCAGTTTTGCCTGCATCATGGTGTACGGCTATATATTGTTGCACGACGATGAATGTGTGCATTTATATTGTTTTGTGGAGGATATATGTGTGTACGTCACAACATGAAATGTGTGCAACTCAACTTTCACTTCTGCAGGAAGCTATAAAAGTTGTTTTGCATCTCCATGCTGGTGTCATGTTCACTTTGTATACCTTTGTGAGGTATATGCCACTTTAAAAGTGCTAAGGCTTAGGAGAATTAATGTTTTGTTTTTCTAATGGCATTGGGTTTTAAATCCATAATTAGTTGATTCTGCCGGCTCAAAGTATGTGAGAGGGACAAAATTGGTATTGGCATGTTTATGGTTACAAAAATCAAACCTTTCTTATTCATGCTTGTGTATTGACAGTGTGCTCATTGCAGTGGGCTGGCCATGTTCTGAAGCATATGTTACTGCCCTATATCGCAAAAGAGGTTATCAATTATTTATGTCAGAGCAAGCGTGCTGATGCTTTTATTTGCCAATCAGCTTGGGTGTAAGGTTTGGTGATGGTGTTTGTTTGGCTATGCACTAATATGCATGGAGTTGAACTTATTTCTTTTCCCCCCCCCCTATAATATGCCCTCTTATTCAATTAATCAATTGTATTAGATAGTCTACTGTAGCTAGTGATCTTAACATCCAATTATTGCATAATAATGCCATGGAGCTGGAGGTACCATACTGTGAAGTCGTCTGGGGACTAGTTAAATATGGTAAAGCTAGAATTTAATTAATGATGACAATGAGCAGATGATAACTACATTTTATTATGGGGGCCCAAATGTTTATTACTTTCTGCCTCCCATGCTTGGACTGATCCAGGTGCATGGTAAATTTATAATTAAATGCAGCATTGTCTATAGGACTACAATTTGTAAATCAGCTTCATGGTGTGGCAATATTGATCCTTAATTGGATTTTTTGAAATTTTTTTGCATGCCTTGCTCAAACAGTAGCAAAAATAAAGTAAAGTAATCCTTACCCTGAATGCCCGGCGCCAGGCTCAACTCGGGCTGAAGTATGGAAGGTCTAGGCCTTTGTTCCCTCTCACGCTGCTGCAGCTGCCTCCTTGTCATCCTTGGGCATTGGCCGTGCTTACAATGTCCACCTACATGTACAGATCAATATTGCCACACCATGAAGACAATGCTGCATTTAATTATAACTTGTTTACCATGCAGTGTTCAGTCAACCCCTCCCAACACTATCACAGTGGATCGAATCTGTTCAGCTTCCTTCTTTTTTAATATTCAGCCAGCACAGATGACTCGTTTCGAGTCGTTTGTTCAGAAACGAACAATTAATAAACGTATAATTACAATACATGTAGTAACATTTTACTATACTAACTATGACCTACTCACAACTATTTATTAAAACACTACGACTAAAAGTCACAAGATGTGGTTGGTGAGACACATCTGGCCAAAATTGCCCTGGCATTCTGCCTCATAAGGGCAACTGTAGATGGTTGATGTAACCTCAATAAGAGGTCGACATAGCTGGGTGGCTATCTTTTTAGACAGTTTAGTCAGCACATCAATAGCTTCATTGCCCCAACTCCCAAACACTTCCACAACCAAAGGGATGCATGAATGTGATTTTCATTTGTACATGTAATGCAGCGCAGGCTCAATGGGAAGCACAACTATATATATAATTATAATTATAAATATAATTATAATTATAAATATAATTATTTATATATATCTTCTGCTTTTTCAGCTTTTAATATCTAATGTATATTCTCGATCATCTTTATCTTAATTAGCACCCACAGGAATCAATGGGAAAGTGATTAACGAAACACCATTTAAGCAAGTGTATATTAAAGAATACTGCTTAATTTACACGTCATTCAGTAGTGTAAGTTGACAACTAGTCATTCTTCGCACCTGATCTGACGTCAATGCTGCTGAAGATGGCTGCTAGGAAGATTTGCATATGTGGAAAGTGCAGATGCGGGTACGGCCCAGTGGCAGCCTAAATAATATATAGGGAACTCATTGCCAATGATGAATTAATGTATGTCGCGTATTCACGAAGAATTGCTTCGTATATATAAATGGTCGCCTATTTTAAAAGCTATACATCTACCTTAAGATATCTTAATGCTACCTTTTATGTAATAATAAATCATACTTATAGCAGCTGCTATCCTATTGCAAGGATTTCGGATAAAAATGTTTGACATGACATGATTAATGCATGTGTACTAACATGAATCTCTCTCTACTTAATGCAGCAAACATAGGTGCCCTGTCCACGCCAGTTTGACGTCAGCGGTTGATCCTTCGAAGCGGTTTGACGATAGCACCACACACCGTGATACGTACGCAGCAAATGGCCCACAACCGCCAAGAAGAGGACTTGCAATTCCTCCTGTCAGTCTCCTTGACATCCCACTCAAAACGTTGGACGTCACCACAGTGCACAGGCAGGACTACGTCGCTCATCCGTATGGGAAGCGAACTAGCTGTAAGAGAAACGGGGTAAATGATCATCCAAAGCAGGTATCTACATTTAGCGACGTGACTAGCTATTGCCACGACTTTCCACTCCGACCTTTGGTGGCAGTGCGCGCACCACGGCTATCGAAATTAGCGCCAGTTCCCTTCGGTGTCGACCCCTCGCGCCAGAATTATTCCACAACCAACGCGGCGATGTTACGGAGATGGGAGGGGCTGCAAAGGGTGCAACCTCTCGGAGATCCACCCTCTCAGCTCGCGTTTGAAGGCGAGTTCATGCAAGGTCGATCGGTCGCTTGTGAGGATTTCAACGCTGACGTCTGCAAGGGCAGGCCCAGTACCACGTGCAAGAAAAACGATACGTCCATAAAAGAGTATGAAAAGTTTGACGGCAGCACTACGAGCAAGATAGCGTTTGCTACTGTCAATCACCCTCGTCTAGAGAAGCTTTTTTCCAAACGAAAGAGCCAGAAAAATACTGAAACCATGCCGCTACCGTCACCGATTAACGCTCAACCTATTTGCGAAAACTATGTACATGTGCTGCCTCAGGAAAGGCGAGGGCTCTGCCTCCCGCACCCCGACATGCTCAAATTGTTTGAAGGCGTAATGGAAACCATATCAGAGCACAAAGGTAGCTATCAAACCTGGGGTCAAGAGTTTCCTATCCAAAAGCCAAAACGAGCCGATGGGAGCATTTTACACGAAGAAGACGGAAGGCCGTTTGAAGGCAAAACATCGAACATGATGTCATACGTATCAATTCACCCGAGAACTATTGCGCAGGTGCGACACGATGCGAATGCTTTGGCTACGTCAAATTCCCGTTTCGACAGACAAAGTGACCACGTGAAGGAGGCACAGAATTTCGGTGAACCGTTTCAAGCGTCTACTGTAAACAGTTCCGACTATTTCCGGTTTTGGAAAGTTAGCCCAAGGCATAGGCATGGAGATATACATGAAGCCACTCACGAATCAAGTGAGGAACGTATGGAAGCCAACTCAGAAATGAAGTTTTCTTTTGTACCTCACAAGGGAGTTAAACCTGCTCAGTCTTTCAAGCCAGCCGTGCTTTCGGCTACCTGCAATTCTTCCCCCTCACAAATGTCCCACAGTACAGAATACACAAAGGAATTTACTGTGAAACCAATCTCTGCAAACATATGCCCAGCACTTTCCATTCTCCAGAATATAAGTGTGTAATTATATTAGCTTGTACGTGTTGCACGGCCGGTGCATGCATGGTGTTGTTGTTCATGCATGCATGCTATACTGATTTGATTATACATGCATGGAGATGTATTAATATATAGTTTTGCCTGTATGCATGTATATCAGTATTGCCAATTTAATTTGCCATGCACGCGATAGTATACTTTAGTTATAACTAACTTCAGAAGTTATACATTTACAATGTATAAGTGTACGTTGGCTATCAACCATTTGTCAGTAGCTTGGATTCTCTCCTTCATGAGTATATGCATAATTTATAATGCAACTGATGCAAGTCTTTTGGCGAGTCAGTTGCGCATTGTATGCAATAATATCATGATTGTAACTATAATTTATAATAATAATAATTATTAGAAGCTCAGGGTTCCATTTCTCGCCGGCTGGCTGCATGCCCGTCTGGCCTTGCAGTTGCAGTGCAGCAGGTCAAAGATCATTGCAAGCACTTATAATTAATTACCAGAGACTGAAACTCACCTTAGTTCGCTGTAAGGCCAGAGCCTTGGTATCCCGCGCGCGCGCGTGCTAGGTTTCAGCATTCAGTGGGTGAGGGCTGATTTTTATTTATTTATTCTTCTTTTTGCCAGTTGTTTAAGTTTGCATTAGGTGTGGGTCTGGTAAGGGTACAGTTATTGTCTTCGTTTATCTGTGTGCATTCTCTTGTATTGTTATTACAATATGAGTACTGATAAAAAAAAAAAAAATGATATATGGTATAGGCTCAACTCTGTTCTTGTCAGAGCAAACGCAAGAGCACTGCTATCCCCAGCATATGTTATTAGCTCTGACATCCCAGCTTAACTATTGGGTGAAATTTTGTATTTTGTGCGCATTATAGTATTCGACGCATAACCAACTATATGGGGGAATATATTACCATTATTCCCGCTCTGCTCCTATCCCCAAAACAATCCATGCAACAAGAAAATGAACTGTGCACATAGTTGTTTGTGTGTTTGACTTTGTGTGTGTTTAACTTGTTTATTATTATTATTATTAAAGCCACGGTACAGCAATAGCATGTAAAGATTCAAAGCTCTTACATGTATATTAAAAAAAAAAAAAAAGAACGGAACACAAAAGAAAATTGTGTCGGATGTTTCATACACCATAGGGACTGATTTCAGTGGGGGAAAAAAATCAACTCAGTACCAAATTAAGTCCTTAATTAAAATTGATGAGTAATCAATTTTTACTTGAAAAATTGAAGCCCTAAACATTAATAAAAAGGCAAAATCTTTGCCCCAGTATAGCAGATTAAAAAAAAAACTCTCTATTACTGTGGGACTGATGCAGTTGTTTTTTTCATCATATGTCTTACTCAAAGTATGTCTTCATGCTGTTAGCCTTCGTGATAATACTATACGTACCTTAATGTCATTCCCAACCAGCCTCATCTCAGCTAACAGTTCCAACCTCATGTCAGCCAATACCAGTCTCATAACTTGTTTGCATCAATACTGAACGAGTGGGCGGTGCATGAATGTCAATTCCAAATCCCATACATGAGTGTAAATCTGCTGAAAACTCTGTGAATTGGTATGAACCTCTTTCGTTTCTTATCTCTACATGTAGGCAAGCGAATAGCCTCGTCCCCACACCCTAAAATTACGGGGAGGGGGGGGGGGGGGTGTAAAGCTGATAGGTGTCCATTACTATTGAAGAAACTCGTAATGGACCCTTTGCATGAAAGATCGGAAGTACGATAAGCGTCACGTCCGGAGTAAAAGCCACAGCGGTTGCCTAGAGACATTGTGTCACGCTCGCGGACCTTTGCGTAATAAAATGGCAACGCTCGTAGTCATTCCTTCCCGCTCGGACAGTGATCCTTCGGCCGATCCAGTTCCTGGTCAAACTATGCTGCCAACAGTAAGCTTGACCGAGTCTGGCATACCCGGAGCCTTTTTAAATGGATGGCTTTAAAAAGGCTCTGGGTGTGTCAGACTCGGTCAAACTTACTGTTGGCAGCATAGTTTGATCAGGAACTGGATCGGCCGAAGGAACAATGTCTGAGCAGACTCCAAGCGTTGCCATTTTATTACGCAAAGGTCCGCGGACGTGACACAATGTCTCTAGGCAACCGCTGTGGTTTTTACTCCAGACGGTCCATTGAAAAAAAAAAAAAGAAAATCTACAGACGAAGTACATGTATACAGGGTGTTTCACAATCAAGGAAAATAGTTTATAACTTAACCACAAGCAGATAATTAACTTAAAATTGTTGATAAATGCTCGATTAACGTGAGCTTATAAACAAACTCAATATTAAATTAATAAATAATTTAATAAAATCAAAAAATTTAAATTAACGAAAACGAATTAATAATTCCCGATAACACCTAATTAAAACATATCCCTTTAGAGGCAACATTTCCTTGACTTTTAAAACTATCAACATGGTCGAATTTAATCAATCTGCCCCGAAATCAAGTACATTGCGAAAATAAAAATTTAATCTTGAATAAATTTTAAATGGAAGCAGTTAATTAAGTACAGTTTGCAACTTTTAACTAATCACCAACCATAATAATTTTTAATTGAAATGAATAGGGGTCTTGGGACTTTTATCAACATTAATTAACCATTATAAGTAATATCAATTTTATTTCTATTAGTCTTACTGGAAAATCTTGTGAGAAAAAAATACAATAAAGTTTAGTTTATGGGTAGCGCATGCGTGCTAGGACCTTGCCAATGGACATCCGGCCCTATTTTACATAGGGACGTGGCTAGCAAGCGAGCACACATCCTGCATCGTTCCTGGACTTGTTTGTGTGATGATAATGCTCCATTCAAATCGCACCTATTTTTCCACACGACGCGCGTACAGTAGGATGGTAAAACAAAAAATGGCGTGCTCTGTAAATATGCTATTGATCTATCTTTTATAACTCGCTGACCACATGGATGTATATTTAAAAACACGATGCGTGGCTTTTGGAGTAATATTATAGGTCGTGTGCTTATAGGAAATTTTTATTTAGTGCAGTGGTAGGGTGTATGAGAGAACAAACGATCTCAAACCTAAGTGGGTTCGTAAATTGATGAACTAAAAAAAACGTCCAAACGTATTTTGTTAAGTTAGAAAAGGTCACAAAGAAGAGACAAAACTTGTGCGATTATCTGCGTGGTTATAGCCAGACTTCATAGATTGATTTACATGTAGCAATTAAGCCAACTGATTGTAGAATGAAATATCATTGCCTAATTTCAAGCTATACTTCTTGATCTACATGTATTTGCATAAGACGCTTTC